>CM056742.1:86309824-87559824 GCA_029851415.1 Eretmocerus hayati | reverse complement strand
AAAATCTGAAAATTTCTTATTCCAATTCTTAGGTGCTTGTTTTAAGCCATACAGACTTTTCATCAACTTACAAACGCGATCAGTTCCATCGTCGAATCCTTCTGGTTGCCGCATATATATTTCTTCATCTAACTCACCATGTAGGAACGCTGTTGTGACATCAAATGTCATGACTTTCATACCTTCAGACGCAGCTATACTCAGGATCAGACCAATAGACATGTGTCGAGCTACTGGACTAAATACTTCAGTGTAATCTATTCCTTCTTTCTGTTCAAATCCTCGAACAACTAATCTTGCTTTGTATCTGCCATTATCTTTCTGACATAGGACCCAGCGACAGGTCAACGGCCTCACATTCTTTGGTTGATTGGTCAATTCCCAAGTACTCATATCTATCAGTGATTTGTATTCACTTGTCATGGCTTTCTTCCAGTTTGGATCTTTCAGAGCATCTGGTACAGAAATATTCTGCACCTCGCCAATCAGTGCAGACAAATTTTGTCTCACTATCAGGGCTGAACCTGTGACAAAATCATCATACCTAGACGGGGCTTTCAATTTGTCACGATCTCTCAGATTTCTTGTCACTCGATTTGTGACCTGTTCTTTCGCAGAATCATCCTGACTGTCTGATTCATCTTCACTGCCAGACTTCTCGGCTTCGCAGCTGCCGTACTCAGACTCTTCTTCTTCTGTCTCTGGACTTTCTTCTTCTGCAGGGGACAATACTTCAAATTCGGTGAAAATTTCTATTCCAGAATTTTCGTCAAATATGACATTGCTTGAACTGATAACAGATCGTGTTTCTTGGATAAACACCCTGTACCCTGGCGAATCAATGTCATACCCAACAAACGTACCTTTGGTGGACTTCTTGTCCATTTTGGTTCTTCTGTGATTTTCAATCAAGACGTAACAGTCACAACCGAAAGATCTCATCTTGTTTATCAACATACGGCGTCCAAACCATAAATCAGCTGGACTTCTTCCTTTGATTGAACTCGTACCAGTTTGATTAATCGTGAATATCACATAGTTAACTGCCTCTGCCCACAAATTTTCGTTCAATTCTTTGGCATGTATTACTGACCTTGCTGCTTCCACGACTGTTCGCATTTCTCTCTCAATCCGACCATTTTGTTGAGGAGTATATGCACTTGACTGACAGTGGAAAACGCCTAGATTCTCAAGAAGTTCTTTCGTCTCCTTGTTCTTGATTTCTTTCCCATTGTCTGACTTTAATATTTTCACTGTATCATTGAATTGGTTCTCTACCAGTTTCAAAAACACTTCCAATTTCGATGCTGCCTCATTCTTATGTTTCAGGAAGTAGACTGTCCTGAAGTGGCTATAATCATCTTTAAAAAGGAGAAAGTACTTAGCTCCTCCTAGAGAGTGAACATCCATCTCACATAAATCTACATGAATGACGTCCAACACTCTTTTGCTGCTTTTGGGATTCAGTGGATGTGACACTCGATGTTGTTTTCCATAGACACATCCTTCACAGACATAATCATCCCAATCATCCTGGAATTTTATTCCATTCTTTTTCAATATAGATCTGATATAACTTACATTTTGGTGAGCAAGTTTCTCATGCCATTTCTTGATTGACATCGTGGCTAGACATTTTCCTGACGATTCTTGACGAAATTGCATTTTGAAAAGATCTCCTTCTCTTAATGCCATGGCACCAACATTACCATTCTCATCTTTAAAAACTGACTTATTTGAATTTGCTGACTGGCCATACCCTTTGTCTAATATGGCCCTGACTGAGAAAAGATTGAATGGCATCTTTGGTATATACAATACATCTTTCAAGACTACTTTGTTCCAGCACTGGCCGTCAAATGCTTCCAAATCCACATCACCGACTCCAATACCTGGCATTTCTGTGGCATCACCAATTATTATTGTTGAAGGCTCATCTAATTCGGTGTAATTTTTTAGCCATTCTCTGTGGGATGTCATGTGCTGGGTAGCACCGCAGTCCTGGTACCAGTCATTCTTGGATAATATATCCAAGTTTCCGGCAGACAGACTTACGGATATAAGTGCCCGTTGATTTGCAGAACTCTGATCATTCTCCTGACCAGAATCTTTCTTGTCTGGACATTCTTTGGCAAAATGTCCTTTCTTATCGCAAATTTTGCAACTATAGTTCTTCTTACAAAATTCAATATATTTAGCAGTCGGTTTGCCTCTGCACTCTGACTTGTAATGGCCTTTCTTCTCACATTTATGGCAGATGACATCTTTTGAAGCTGAGGACTTACCATCTGTCTTACCTTTTGCTACAAAAGCACTCTGACCTGAAGTTTTGTTATTCAATTCATTCTGTTGGTTCAATCTATCTTCTGCTTGACGCAGGCGTTCATATAAATTGGGCAATGATTTTTCAGTTGCAGTAATATTGTCCCAGATAGACTGAAAAAAGTGCAATTTGGGTGGTAGAATTGCAAGGATCCGTTGCATGATCCATGTTTCCTTGACTTCTTCACCTTGAGCGGTGAGACAGTCTGCGTATTCTTGAATCTGCAGACAGTTTTCTATTACCGACTTTTTCTCATCATATTTGTATGATATAAATTTCTGCTGGAGAGAGTCAACACTCGCATCCGACTTTCTGCCGTACAAGGTCTCCAGCTTCTCAAGCATGAGATGAGCTGACCTGCATCTTGCAATTTTCCTGGCGATTGAACTACTACAATTTAGTCCAATTAGGGTACGAGCTTCCAGATCTTTCTGTATCCAAGCTGAAACAGCAGCACTTTCATCAGTCCCGTCTGGCCTTAGCTCGATGCCCGTAGCAACATTGAACAATTTTCTCGTTTGGAGTGCGAGATCCAATTTAAATCTCCATGACTCATAGTTAACCTGCCGACTTGAATCTTCAGTAAGCGATTCCAGCTGACACTTGACCGTGTCCATGACTGACTGACTGACTTTGGTGATCTGAACTCGCCACTAAATGACTGACTTGGGTGAGCTGAACTCGCCACTATATACTGACCCTAATGCTGACTGGATTTTCTGACGGTGTCTGACTGCGCATTAGTATACTGACGTATTATACTGACTCTGACTTGACACGCTACTAGCGTGGTATATATGTCTCACTGCACTATACTGACATAACCTCAAATGCCTGGCCACATGTCTGGGCCCATAACCTGATAATAATTCTGACTTATTCTGACATTTGGCATTTGGGGTTTCTTGTGAAGGATTAAATCCTCAAGTGCATAGAATACATTTATTGGAATAAATGATAATTTAAAAGGCGCCTGCAATACAAATCAAAAGTTACACAACGATTCATATTGCGGACCGCATGTTAACATATACGAGCCTGCTTATATATCACAGGCTCTACAGATAAAACATTAATCTGTGACATACCTTTGAATGATAAAATCATCTGACACTGCCTATAGATATTTCATTGCTTCCATTTCAACATTGCTTAAACAAACTCTGACTAACAAACATTACTATTGCTACATAATTGCTGCATGTGCATGCTCCAGACTATTGCAGGAAGTACGGACTGTTATTTGGTCAAGTGAGGTTAGTCACACTACTAACTAGTACGCGCATGCTCATGGCGGGGAAGTGCGGGATATTCAAACATAAAATAATTATATCTCAACAGTCTGTTTCTTGGAGTTGATTTACAGTATCCAGACGACATTCATGATGATCACAAAGATCTAAAGTTCTACCCTGAGCATATGTGTCCTCCAGGTTCGAAACAGAAAAAGCTTATGACTACATTGTTTACAAAACATAAATATGTTATTCACTATAGAGCCTTGAAACAAGCCTTGAACCATGGATTACAGTTGACAAAGATTCTAGTGCTCGAACTTTCGAAATGTAGAGTCAATGTACTTCGGCTGTTCGAGCTTCAAAAGAATAACTTTGAGTCATATATGTTACAGACGGATGTTTGTGATTTTCATATCACACTAATTTCATCGACTAATTCATGTATCGTAATTACGGACTTTTCATGAGAAATTCCCTCTTTCGAATGATTTCTCAATGGAAGTCGAGTGAATTCTATGCAGATTTTCGTACAAATTTTTGCTCTTGACGAGAGCTGATTTTGATAGGATGGAAGAAACGGCTGTTTAACGAGTCAGTTGATTTCATTTAATTCGACGACGTTTCGAAGACTGATTTGCCTCCTTCTTCAGGTCTAAAATACAATATCATAACAATCTAACATATTGGATGGAGTATATACATGTATATGTATGTTTACATTCATAAACGCATCAAGTGTGTGTCGGTGTATATATACTCTCTGACACTCATGATACACTTTCAATTACCCGTTAAATATCATAAAAGTTATTTAAACAGTCATTTTTCGGACTGTAGTCATGAATTACACATGCTTCTTCACAAATTGTCCCTCAGTTTACCTGTAAATTTTTTATGAACTTGAATAATGAATTTGTAGAATGGACCTGTTTTTCAGTTGAACAAGTAATTTGAACATCATACCATGTACTTTCACACAAATTGAGTGGTATTCTAGCAAGGAATATTTTACTTTCATATTGACTATTGATATAACTGAACTCTTTCTTCACATATATTCACTTTTCTTGAATTTAACACTTAGTGATTTAACAAAACATTTTTGATTACACTGAATGATAGTTCTATGTTCATCTGGTGATTAGCGAGATTAGAGAGCTGATTTTAGTATAGGTCCTTGTCAAGGTTAACGTGCCACCAGCTGGGTACCATTTGCGAGGTTGGAGATACACCTATAATTATCAGATAATTATAGGTGTATATATATATATATATATACCTGCATTTCTTTAACTAGAGATTCTGGGACGCGATGACGTCATTTCAGCGATATTTTGTCAAATTCTGGGACGCGTTCTAAATTCTGGGACGTCCCAGAAGGCGTCCTTCTAGATTCATATATTCTGGGACGCGGCGAATAATATATTTTGCCATTTTCTGGGACGCGTGAAAATTTCGTGATATTTTGAAAAAAACCACTTTCTAAGCAAAGTTCTGTTATCTCCTCGGCGGTTATCTCCCACGAGGGATGGTTAGTGTTTTGAACGCAAAACGAAGTCTAAGCACACGTCTGTTATCTCCTCGGCGGTTATCTACCACGAGGGATGGTTTAGTGTTTGAATAAAAAAATACTTTCAACCCAAAATTTTCCCCAGAATTTGGGGAAATATACCTGTTGACGTCCCAGATTTCATGAATCCGTATCGGCATCCCAGAATTTGGAGCTAAGTGTGATCATTTATATATATATACACCTAGAAATAACTGTGGTTAGCCGATGAGGATTTTTGCGGCACCAACTCAGCTGTTTGAGGATTTGTGGGAACTTTGAGGACCATCCTTAAACTTCCACTTCGTGCGATAGGCCGTTTGAGGATTTTCTTTGATCTGAACTATGACGATGTGATCTGGGTTTAGGTTAACTGGGTTTGTATGAAATATCGTTTTTAGCGAAGTATTGTCATCTCCTCGGCGGTTATCTCCCACGAGGGATGGTTTAGTGTTTGTACGCATAACGAAGTCTAAGCATACGTCTGTTATTACTTCAACATTTTAATACGGAAACGCCATATATACCCATTTTGTGACTCGGTGAATGTATATATGAGGGAGAAGTCATGAATAGCTCATTAAAACTCTATATATGGTGAATCTACAAAAATCCTTAAACGGCTGTATATACGTATTCATACCTATAAGTATATAATCACTATTTTACCGAGCGAACGAGTCGCATAACTATATATATGCGACTAAGAATCGGCTCTGCTGCACTGCTTACTCTGCATCAATACTCACTCGTTATTGCTCGGATCGATCGAATACCTCGTACTTTCGATCGATCAATCGAGGATACTGCTGCTTGGGGAATCTGCACTTTAATTATAAATGCCAAAAGGGCATGCTATTGCCACATATTATTCGTTAAAATCATGTCCAATAAGCTACATGTGTGCGTTTTTATATATGATAAGCGTATGAGCGAAATCAGTCAAAATCTTGTATATTCACGATTCAATCGATCAACACGCTGGTACATAGGCAATTTTTGTTATGGCCATAATAGTGTAAACTCAAATGAAAGCTAATGAACCATACTACATGAAAAAAGGATAATCAAGCCTAACAAAATTGGCTTACCCATGCGTTTGATCGATCGAAGGTCAATTTTACGAAAAATTGCACGTCCAAAATACGCATGCAGGAAATCTCTACAATATTCACTACTTATCGAGATCTATTGATATAACACTGCTTTGTGATTGGTATGATACACATTCAAGTGGTTATCGCGATAGAAAGTTTAATTTCCAAGGGAGGGCCTGAAAGTATTGAAGATAATATGTGGGAAGAAAATTATTGGGTAAATCTCTCATGAAGGGACTTAGATTCGTTTCACCATACTTTTATTCATAAAAGTATAATGATTTGAGATTTATTGAAATTTGTGCTTCTAGATAATCCAAATACCACGATCTCGATCGTGTACATAGAATTTCCGTGATAAAAAATTAATTTTCGCACATCATTTGAATTGTTCTCAATATCACTCATGTGATCAAGGACATGACTAGTATCTTCGACTTATACTGAATTGAAACTTCCCATCTGTCTGTAACATAAAATGATTGATCCGGCGCGTAGCGCACTAACACTTATAACCCTACCGTCTCATCTTCTGGATGAATTTGCCACTACGATGGGCAAAAATGAGTTGAATCCGCGACGATTTGGCTCACGAAAAGACTTTAAATATATCTATATATATGCCTATGCTTGGTTTGGCATCGCGAACGCGGTGAAAATTTGTAATTGAAGATCTTACAACCTAATCGATCCGTAAGCACTGAGATATTATCGGCTGGTCGTGAGTCTTTACCCCATCCTGGGTATAGAGACGGTCAGCTCGAGCTTGCCAGTGTGCCCAGATATCATATAATTGAAGCAAACTTATTCAAACCGGGGCCGCGGTTATTGCCTATTCCATTCCAAACACATCTCGAGGATGCCTTGTGGTGGAATTTGATAATCTAAAATGAATGTCGCATCCGGGCGACGACTTACTTTGTCTCGGGGAGACCTGCTTGTTCGTGGGTATGTAGAGTTTTTACTTTTGACTACTTCAGCTGTCCAGGCGCGAGAGAGCGAGCACTGCTCGCACAACGATTTATATACCCTTGGACGGCCAGAGACCCACTCCGAGATACTTTTCGGCGGCATGGACCCTGCGTCGACATAGACATGCGTAATTACCATTACATGCAAATATCTTTCCGAATATCGGAATCGGTTGGTTGAGTTATAGTATAAGTGAATCGATGAAGTCGGCGTCATATATATGTTATGACAAAGCGATGCGATGGAATTGAAATGATGTGCAGCTATATATATATATGCACGGTGGTTAATACACAAAATTTCAAGCGTGTATGGGTTAGTATTAGTTTTACCGACACCAACATATATGATTCTACTTACACGACTGGTCTGATGGTCATCTGCGCAAGTGGCTGACTAAAATTGCTTATTTCTAAATTCTTAAAATTATCTGAAAATTGCAGACGTTGCAAGACACTCACCTTTGTGAGTTATAGACCATGCTCGTCGAATGGATCCATCTAGGAACTCTTAAATATGGGCACCTTAATCGCAGTCTCCAGCATATTATCGATTACAGCTCTGATCCCAAACGGAAGCTTTCCGATAAGATCTGTCGATAGAACCCAATGATGATTCATGATCATAAGTTCTCTCTTCTGTCTCCTCTTGAATACAATAGCTCTCCATAGATGAAACAATGAATTTGTGTTATCGTGGTCGGGAGGGTTTTTGAAACCCATCTTCACTCTGAAACGGGGTGATTCTATAGTTCTCTAGCTGAAATCAGATTTTCCTCGCTAAATTCAGATTTTTATCGGGAACTCCTCCCTAACCATATTTGAACGGACAACATTAGATTCCTGTATCAACAAATCGACAGAGAATATTCCAAAGACCCTTATTGATGTCGGATAAGTTTTCGTGGCGACTTTGTGGGAGATATACCGGAATGGAGAAACAAGGTCTCAGCTGGGTTACTTCCAAAAATTACTAATTAAATATGGCCTAGGAGGTCCAGCAAATCGCGGGTCTCTCATTTTGATCATGCTGTGTCCTAGAAAGTCGGGAATCGTTTAAGAGGAAGCTGGACGATATAAGAGGAGAAATTCTCCTAAAAGGAGAGCTGTGCATTCGTGCACAAAGGCCAACACAAACGCTTCCTTGTGTACACATATTATATATACAATATATATTATACTAATATATAAATAATATATATTATTGTGTATACATATTATACATATATTCTTGTGTATATCTAATATAACAACTTCGGAAAAAAATCGGGATCCAAGTCTTGCGAGAGCTCATTTCTACGGTCTTATGTGGAGGGAAATTATACACCTGGGGCAAATCAGGTACACTTGCCTGAAGATGAATATTCCCCCAAACTAATCAAGTGACTACGCATGCTTATTCATCATAAACATTGTTGGTAACATACTAAGTTCGGCCCAACGAAGAAGAGCCCCATATACGTGTTTTGTACTCTGGATCGATACATCCTCGACAGCTCAGTTGGCTAGGTGTCGTGTTTACAGAGTCGAAGAACGAGGTTCAAATCCCGGTAAGTACGAAATTTTAATTGTCCAATTACGTTTTTTCTCATTACATCTATGATATTAAACCACACAGAATATGGGGTAACAGCTTAGGAAATGGGCAAATGAAATAATATTTCCAATGAATAAATCTTGAAGAATCAGCTGATCAATCAGCTGATTTCCCACTGGCCAGTAACACAGAAAGATTGAAGAATCAGCTGATCAGCCAGGTGATCCAGCAGGTGATAAATCAGCTTATTTTTTCAGATAGGGCATGCTAAAGAGGCGGACAAGAAGTGGGCTAACTATTTGGACCTGAGAGCGATGGAGTCTCTTTTTTGAATTCATTTGAATCGCGGATCGATAGAAGCAATGCTTTTGAATCAATGGAATATCGCTCATTTTTTCACTGGTCAACTGACAATTACATCTTGCAGGACGGTCAGAACACCCCCGATAGCTCATCAATCAAGAATGAGATACAATCTTGAGACCTGAGGTTCGTATCACATTCAATCTAAATACCCCCAATGGAACTTTACATCGATCAATCCACTTTTATGGTATTGGGAATAATCGAGCGAACTGCTTTGTATTTCACTCAAGATCCATGAGAGAAAAGATGCTCGTGTTTGCTGTAAAGCCTTGTTGATTGAATTGAAATCCGACGAATCGAATTCAATTAGGCTCTGCAGACTATAGCTCATTTCTTACTGATCGATTAACCATAATGAGATCTTGAAGATGAGTGAATTCACTCGTCATAGCTCGCAACCGTGAAATGAGATGACTTCGTGTGCTCCGAACTCCTATTAAATCTAATATGTATCCCCCCAATGAAATTCTTCATCGGACAATTCACCTGTGTGGTATAGAAATTCATCGCACGAATTACCTTCAATTCCATTTGAAATCATTTAGAGGAAGAACATACGTGATAGCTTCCAAGTCTGATTGATTTGAAGGAAGTTCAACGAATCAAATCCCATCAGATTCAATGACATATAGACCAGTTCTAGCTGAGCTATTGACCTCAGTTGCAACTTGCAGATCATCGCCAACATTCAAGTAGTGAATGAGATATTATACTGAATACATCAGATTCCAATTAGATTTGAGCCGAATTTCTGCAATAAGATTCCATGAATATAAATTCGACCCGACTCCGTCGTTGTTGATTGGATAAACTGATTCAAATTCCCCCTGAGGCTCATTGGAGATTGTTAGCATATCATTCAAAAGTAGTCGAAAAGGTTTGATCAAAATTGAATTGCTCGACTTCGTTCGAGCCCGAATCTCGATCAATGTGTGATCTTCGACCTCGACAACATTCTTGAAAGTCGACGTGTATACTTCCGAATGATCCAAATGTGAAAAAAGATTTATGTCCCCTCCGTCGCATCGCCGACGGAGCGGACATAAACCAACTCAAAATGGGTTTGAAGAAACTCATTCTGTAACTTTGAATTGATTCGAAGATTGTTTATATTTTTCAAAACTCAATTTATCTGAAAATCCATTCGGCTAATAAATGCTAGTATCACCTCTGTAGTCATTCATCCTCAGCGAGTCTAATACTTGAACGCGATCTAACTTCTTTTCATCCTCAGCAGCAGCTATGCATCACACGTTAATGTATTCACCAAGTGATACATTACTTGGTTTCCCTGACTTTGTCTCTTCTCTCAATTCTTCTGGAGAGAATACTCGGACAGAACGTTTTCAACAAAGTCGTAAGGAGTGTTAACGCGACTCCTAATACCCAGGTATTTCTCGAGAGGAGAATATCTGTCAGTGCCTACGTGGGTCTAGAGCGGAAAATGAAGTTTTTAGAGTAGTGATTACTATGTATCGCGATAGGGGTCACTGAATCTCTCAAGTCTGATTCTTTACGTACCGTACTATCAAAGATACGAACGTGACCGACCGAATCGAACTGATTTTTCGGGTTGGAGCATGTCCAGTTCATTCTATATTGGCTGCAACAGTTTGAAATGAAAAGGATAGCAAAATTGGGAAAAGGAAATGGGCATCCGCGAATGGACGAATAATGGATGATCAATTACGTTTCTCTCCTTCCATGCGCTCGAGGATCTTTTTTGCGATATCTCATTCAGACTTCCGATATCCTCATCCTTTTCCTTAAGTTTATTGTACTTATCTTTGGGTTCACTCTCACTTTTCTTCTCTTTTTCAACACCTTTCCTCAATTTCTCAATCTGTTTCCCATATTCCTTGATTTCGTTATCCTTTCTCCCCAAACTTCCGGCAAGATCCAAATCATTGTGGTCTTCCATATCCTTTACGATCTGTGGAATATGCAGGAAATTCCATTGGAATATTTACTTGTTCTCCAAGAGGCGATGAAGTTACATCACACACGAGTTTTGATATACTTAGGCATACGCTCGATGATATGACTATAGTTCTGGTAGGATGTGTCTCAGCAGAAACGAGCAGCACAAGGAGGAAACTATTTTCGTGTATAATTCACACAGGCTGTAGGTTGAGATACAGTCAATACATAATCGACAAAAGACAGACATTCGGAGTCGCTTCTCACTGATCGACTCTCCTCCCCTTACCATATTCTTGAGATTTGCTATTGGTATATCGCCCGGATATTACATGGCGCAGTCGGCAAGTGGAAATCAGAATGTTTCGAGGCGATATACAATAAGAGTGAGTATAAGAAAATGTGTGGCTGTGGGAGGTTGTGAGAGGTGATAAGAGCACGTGCCAGGTAGTAGGGCACATCCAGCAGCACGGATGAGATTGAGAGTGCTGACTCGTCGACCGATGGGGAAAACGAGGAATTTCACGAAACGATAGAGCATCAAGAAGCTGAAATGGGATCGCAAATATTGGATGTAAAGCCCCCAGAACATTCATCATTCAGTGGTAACGTGTCAGGGAACTGAAGCAAATGGAAAAATTGCTTCGATATATTCATTATCGCCTCAAAGAGGTCGATGATGTGAAAATAGCAATCTTGCCGAATCTGCTGGGAGGAGAGGCCCAAGGAGGGTACAGAACGTTTCAATTATCAGACGGAAATAAGAAGAAATTTGATGAAGTAGTGCGAGCATTCGCGGAGTACTGTGCTCCAAGAAGAAGTGAAACCATGTGCGGACATAAATTTTTGACGAAATCGCAAGGTGTAGATGAACCTTCCAATGGATTCCTCATAGATTCAAAGAAGCTGAGTCTGAACTGTGAGTTTGGTGGACTGAAGGATGGATTGATAAGAGATAGAATCAATATTGGAATAACAGATGACGAGTTGAGACCGAAACTCCTCGCAATTGAGAAGCTTGATCTCAAGCGATGTACCAACGAGTGTCGTATAGCAGAAATAGTCCGGCAGCAAGAAGAATCACTCACAAAGAACACGATCCAAAAAGTCGATATCATCAGAGGGAATACAGGTTATGGCGCGCGAGCCAGAAGAGGCATCAATAGAGGAGTAGACGCGCACGTGCCACACGAGATGATTAACAGCGGCAGGGCGGCGATGACACAGCACAGCCGTCACGCGCACAACAAGCAGATAGCTTCGTCAAAGCACCAACAGCAGAGACCCCGACGTTGTACACGGACGATCCAATGGAGAAGTACATCTAGACTATATTGTTCGAAGCAAGCACTGGAATATTGGATTCTATGTCGCGGAAAATCCGGGAGTATCTGTTTTCGGGAGACCCACCTTAGAAAAGTTCAAATTGGTGGAAAGAGCTCACGAAGTGAATGAAAACAGCGATAAAACAACAAAGGAGATATAATGATGTTTTTGACGGAATAGATGAAATCGTCTCGAATATCATTCTCGGTTGAAGTCGAATTTGGAAGGAGGAATCTGTAGTGGGAGTAGGATACTTTTCAAATTATTGAAGAAATTCAAAGATCAGCTAGACCTCATGGACCAAAGTGGTTCGATTGCGAAAGAGTCCAAGCCCACGGAGGTTGTGCACCAAGTAGTAATAGTGGGTGAATCGGACGGAACGATTGAGACTGTGCTTGACCCTGTAGATTTGAATAAAAATTCACTGAGACACCCTACACACTCACCAACGTTTGAAAAACTGGTCACAGATATGAAAGTGTGAAAGTATCCAGTAGAATCGATGCTTCAAACGCATCTTCATGAATTCCTTCAACAGAAAAGAGTTGAAAGTTAAGAACTTCCCGAATATCTTACGGTAAATATGGGTGTCTTCGGCTGACCACCAGAGACAACAGTTGCCTCTAATACGTTCGACGAGACATATCAAAAACTTCTCCAACATATTGAAAAATAATGTGCGTGGCGACCACATGCGCAAGAAGGTGAAAACCAACTGACTGGGAATTGAGGGTTCTACGATTTTCGAATGAAGTGTGTTAAGGGACTGAATTATAGGATTTCTCACGGTCTCGATCGGAAATGATGCCTATGCTGGCTGATAGTTTGTCTGGGTGTTGATCCTATGGTATCTCCCTCACTGGAAGATGATTGGAAATTATGTCATACTTTATACGAAGAAAAATTAATCCATCGTTCAAATCCCAAATATCTTGAATTCCATATGTGAAACGTTAGCAAAATACTTTAGAATTGGTGAGTCCATTCTCACAAGATTCCAACTCGGATATTGATGGAAACTATGTTATCATGCTAATTATGCTTTTTTAAGGAGAGGAAAAGTTCATTGCTCTACCTCGGCTCTCTATCAATGATTTCAATGGACGCTGATTGGCAGTAGTAAGGCTATGAGGGTTCTGGGGGAAAAGTGCATCGCGAAGACGTGTATTTCAAGCGCGGAAAGTGCATTGTGTTATGCACTTCGCTCAATAGTCGCAGCCGGGCGCGGGCCCCGGCGCGGATCCGCGCTCGCGCGCATAGAGTGGTGTGTGCGATATCGAAGCAGGGGGACAAGGAAGAATTGTGCGGTGGCTTTCTTAGTTGACGTGAATAGAGACTCAACAGCAGCCTCTACATCTTGTGACAGTCACCGCCGACGTTGGTTTTATTCCAGGGTACACCACGTGGAGGAGTCGGTCGGATTTCGTACCCCACGTCTACGTCTCAGTCAGTCTGTCTTAGTCTTGAGTCAATATTGGTAAAGTAACTCGATGAATGATGGACAATTCACGATTAAGAAAACAGAAGTTGATGGAAAGGTCGTGACTTGGAATGCTTACATTTCAAGTCGTGACAATTGATTTCATCAATAGCGTATTGTGAAATGAGAAAGAAAAATGTCTTAATCAATATAAGGTAGAAGATTCAAGAAGAGATATCAAGTTCATACATTTTATTGAGTGGGATCAAGGCTTACATGTTTTTTTTTCTACATTTTTCTTGCTTTCCCCTTCCTCCTTCCACGTACAGTAGGTTTTCTAATCGACTCCCTCTTGACCACCTTTCTTTCCTTCTTCTTCCTACAAGAATTGATGTATTTCAGATCATGCATGGGGGGTTATGATAAGATGCTCGTTTACCTTTGGGTGTCATCTTCATCCTCTTCCATCAATTCCGATTCCCCACCTTCACTACTACTACTACTACTACTATCTTCTATGTAACGTTTCTTCCTAACGTTACCTGTTTTCATACCCTGATCTTCTCCTTCTCCAGCTTGAACGAAAGTCAAGTCAAAATTACCCCGATGAGTTACAAAATCTTCTGCAGAATTGAACGCTGGAAGGAATTGACGAGAGTTCGCCTTAACTGATTGAGATATCTTCTGAGGTAGATAAATAGTTCGTATCTGCTCTCCATCCTGAATTTCCAGTAAACAGGTCTCCCCCCACGGAGAGTTAACCATTCTTCCCGCTAGTATCCTATAAGGCTTTCCAATGACCATATCGACAACCTTTAATTTAGGCGGGTAAGCGGGGTTGTTCAAAGTTTGGTAGGAAGCCATTATCCCTATGCAACGGATTGAAATGATGAATACATATTAGGTACATTAGGAAGTTGGTGAGAGGGAGAGAGAAGAATGAAGACGTGGATTGATCATATCAGAGTATCCTTGATTGCTGGATTGTAAGATAAGGAGGGATATTTCTGTGACCCCATGGAAGTGTATCAATTTGATTAGAGTCTGTCCAACGCTTATCATCCCCTCGTCTAAGAGCTACTTTGTGCTCTTTTACAGTGTAGACGTTGTGTAATCTATTGCGTATCAACCTTTGTTCACAGATCAAACTTTTGTCTTCAAACAGACAAAGATAATAGTCGTTGAATGATATTCTATTCTTTATCACTGATCGTGAAACCCCCTTTGCTACTCTTTTCTCCTTTGGACTACCATCTTCATTATAAATTAGTAAGGCATACATTTTTGAATCGATTCCTATGAATTTGTGAAGAATCATCCCATTCAGCTCATCCTTCATCAAGCTGATAACTCGATTATTTACACGTGGGATGGAGAAAGGATTATCAATTTTGTACCCATATGTATCAAACACTGTTCGACAATCCCTCTTGATAAGATCACTGTAGATATCTTCACAACCTATCTCATAGATGAGACTATCTGTGTCCGTATATAAAAGGTTACACGTCTTGAAACCTTGCTTCTTCATAAAATCATAGTGAAACAAGTACATCTGTAATTTAGCAAGATCAAGAACACACATTCCAACGTAAATTGGTTTATCGAATATGATCTTTGTTCGTTTGAACTCTAATCCAATTAGATTAGGTGAAAATATTACTAACCGATGGGAGTTTGGTTTAGATATCAAGTTATTTGCTCCGTAACGACCTTCCCATCGGTTCACAATCTTCACATCTATCTCATTCCTCTTATTCTGGATTGTCTTACCAAAGACCGCGTTGTTCATCAATTTGTATAGATTACGATCTGATTCATTCGTGGCTATCTCTCGTAGTCGAGAATTTAATCTAATGTAAGGTTCTAACCAGTTGCTATGAGAAAATTTGAGAACTCTATGGATTTTGACTAGTCGAATACCATGCTCGATCATTTGCTTCAGATATTTGTAGTGCACAACGTAATTCTTCTCATCGTGGAATGTAGCCATCAGCTTCTTATTTTTATCCTTCTGGTTTAGAGGTGAGAGTAAATGCTCTGGAGCAAAAGGATAATCTGCATGATCATCATGAATTTTCTCGGGATATTCCAAGTCTACTTCAAGAATGTAACCTTTTGAAGAATCGTCATTAATATCCATGACATTAAAGTTTGAAATATTCATCACCCATTCAAAATCACTCTGCGGAAGTTTCTCGATCATGGCGCCCCCATATAAGTTATTCTTATCCAAATATATGAGATACTTTGATTCCTTTGTTGGGTCGTAGTCCTTCCCCATGTATTTATTATTAGATTCAGCGTAATGCTTTGAACATTGTACAAAACCTCCTCTGATTCCTCTTTCAATGTAAAGGAGCATATCAACATCTGTTAATAACTCTAATTCAACGCGCGTATATAGAAGCATGACATCCCATCCAAAACCTGGTAGGGTGAAGTAGTGGGCTGGATCGAGGTGATAACTTGAAAGACAACATTCTCTAAAATTCTCGAGGACATCTGCTAATAAAAGAACGCCTGTCTTCAGGTGAAGATCGGAATAATCACCAAGATCTCGACATTTGAAGGTGTTCCAAACTCTCTTCCCGTGATCGTAAGATTTCTGATCAATTCCACTATTGGTCAATTGATTGAAGAAGCATTCACTTGGGGGATAGGCTTCTTCTTCCAATTTTTCCCATGAGTCCACATAATCATAACAGAAGACCCCTTTTTTCGTGAGTAGTTCCATGACCTCTCTCACCTCTTTCCCGCTACGTTCAATTTCTTCTGTGAAATTCTTCCTCACTATTCTCATATCTCGAGGATGAACGTATGATGCTAAACGTTCGAGACTATAGTTGAGAAGTTTGAAGGAATCGATGGAACTAAATCTTATCCTCGTACCCTCAACGTATTTTATGAAGGATATGTATGTTTCCATATTTTGAGGTATAACAGTCAGTTTCCCGGGGAACCCATTAGCAATTTCCTCAATCAAGAAATAAGAGTCATAACGAGCGAGATTATGTAGGATAATGGGAACGTTGAACTGTTCTCGATAATTGAGGTTGCACGTTTTGTGTGCTGCCCCCCCCCCCAAACCTTCCATCTGCTCTATGAAGATGATCTCGAACTTTGTCATTTGATGATTGAAACGTTTCACCACAAATGTGACATACGGTGGCACTCAAGAAGCTTTCTTCATCTTCTTCAGTCATATCAACTGGGGGGAAATTCTCTATTTCCTATGAAAAAAAATGATCAAATAGAATCAATCCTTTACCGACTTACAAGATGTTGGACTTTTGCATACTCACTCTCTGTATCTGTATAGCGATTTCTTTCAATCGTTCTGCAAACTTTCGAACACAATTGAGACCTCTGAATTTATCGTAGAAACATTTATCTTCTTCATATCGATCATGATAATAGAAGCCAATACTATATGCTTCATGTTTTTGGAAGGAATTCTTCATGATCTCAGACTTTTTCAGTTCAGGATAGTCATGCTTGGAAATCGGATCTTCTTCATTTTCTGTACATGAATCGTCTTGACGATACCATTCACTTCAAGATGAGGATCTCCATCAAGTTTGTGATCACATAGTTTCAATAGACACTCTGTGTCTACGTATATTGCACAAGGAATAGCTTCTTTCTTATAAAAGTTCTTAAACTTGAGTATTTTATTCTCATCATTTGGGAGAACTATTGTATTCAAATTCTTATTTGAACAGTTCTTCTTATGAATATCGAGTTTCTTTTGCGAATAAAAACAGTGGAAACAAGAGTTGCAAACGAACACACGTCCTTTGTGAGAGCTTACTTGACTTGATAATAATCTCGATAAATTGCGAATATAGCAATAATGAGACATCTTTCCATTTAATAATAAGAGTAGGTTAACATGTCTTCATTTCCCTTCTTCCTTACTTGTAACATATACTGGGTATATGTGATTAGCTTTCGATAACTGATACACGTTGACGGAGATTTTGTTCTTCAATTCGAAAGATGGTATATCTTTTAGCGCCATAGGGAAATCAATCCCCTTGAAGTCTACAATTTTGCGGTAGTGAGTGTGAGAGTCCATGGAATTCTGTCTTAAAAAATGCGTATCTGCTTACTCTAAATGAGCCATGATACACCATGCGAAGCAATCATTCTTTCGACTGTTCCTACAGTCGATATTTATCACAGCTTTTTTATCCGCAATAACCTTCGGAAGCTTTATGTACGAGGAACCATTTATCACATCAGTTTTACAAATAACAATTTTCAAAGTTAGGATTTCCTCCAACGTCCATCCACTTCCAATTGCCTCAAACTCTATCATTTGATTGATCAGAGAGTCTGTATTCTCTTCGTACCATTCATTCAGATTGCTAGATTCCAGGATAATTTCGAAATCGGTTTTGAAATGCTTAATTTCAGATTTCTCATCTTTCAGATTAAAGTAGTTGTTGAATATCAAATTGACTTTGAGGACCTTAAGATCTCTCACAGCAGTTTGGATAAATGTTACGATGAAATGTTGGGCCTCCTTAAGAAACTCGATGGGGTCAGAATGATAGATATTCACAACGATTCCACTCCTTGTCCGTCGACGAAAAGCAGATTCTCCTTCGAAGAATATCACACTGGATTCCTTCCTTCCAAGTCTTTCTCTCTCTAGTATGAGGTATATCCTTTTTAACCTGTCTGCTTTCGCCTCCAATGCCTCCTTCCTACCAGTTGATTGAGGGAGATCAATGGTGGAATTCAATATATCTCCAATGATTTTATGACACTTTTTCGCTCTCCTTTCAAGAGATCTTAGAGAAGAGGCAGACTTCTCAGAAATCTCTGGCAAGACTTCGCGAAATATCTTAGAAATTTCATTCTCATCTAATTCAATCTGTTTGTATACTTCTGCCATGACTATTTTATCTTCTGTCCTGTAAAAGAACAATTTGCTTGAAGAGGTAGAGTAGGTCCGACCGAGGATACTATCTGCACGATTCTCAATACTGTTGATTGTTGAGAGAGAAGCATTATTTAAAGTCTCCCGAAATTTGAGTTGAGAGAGGAAACAGAGAGGGGGGGTGAATAGCATGAGAGGGGGCGTGGATGAATGGAATTGAAGGTCGAACCACCCGGATGATGATTAGAATCGTTCATCTTATAATAATTCAGCACGGGAAGACTATCAAAATAAAAAAGCTGAAGGATACTTTCATATAATTTATTCAATCATATCCATTTCTCTTTTGGAGGACATTCGCCAATCACATGAGCCATGAAATACACTTTTCTCAGAGCACAAACATATGTAGAGTTACAATGGAAATTACACATGTCATATTCATAATCTAAATACATGTAGTCACTACCACTGATGTTGAATTCATCGTACAAATTGACCACCGTTACATCAGCTCGAGAGTTGAAGAATTCTTTCGCCAGTTGTTGCAGCCATAACTTTTTCTCACGACCACTCACGTAAATCCTCACATTTCTATCTTGCTCACATTCTGATCTCAGAACACGTTCAAAGTAGTGAGCTACACGATCATAAGGTATAAGACCGTCATCCCACTGTAATCCATGATGATGATAGGAGGCGTATTCTAGAGCTCTCCAATCGGCAAGGTCTAAAACTTCTTCAGAATAAGGTGGGTTGAAAAGCCAATGATGATATTCCCCCAATGATTCAACATTGGTAACTACAGCTCATTTCACTATGAACACACCATCACTAACAAATTTGAATCCTTGAAGATCAACGAGGAGAATCACTGGCGATTGTCCTCTGATTAATAACAACTCCATCTCCTTAGTCAAGTCTTGACTCGAATTGACCTAGAATTGTTCCCTTCATTCAGACAACTTTGTGAACGATGTTGGTCATTGGATTGTACTCTATCATTTTATCATGTAAGATGAGACAGTAGGCACACGTCTCATCAGGCATATTTTCTTTACATTCAAATTCAATGCGAATATCTACCGTTGAGCTCTTGATCGATCCATTCTGGTGTGAGCAGTCAACAACGACTATTGGACAGTTCTTAAGAAAGTCAAAATAATTGCAAGAGGAAATGTTTTCCCGATGTTTTTCCTGATAGTAAGTTCTCTGAAAAGATTTGAACATCTAATACAAGAGAGATGTGTTTTTGTTCGCAGTAAAATCTATATTCAAGTTCTCATATGGATAAATGTCAGAATTCAAAAATACTTTAACATTGGTGAGCTTACAATTATCGAAAATCGATGCGTGTACCATTTTATTATTTTTCCGATTGCTTTGCAAAGCTAGGATGATGAAGCGAGGTTTTTCCAACTGATTAGTAGATTTAACAGCCCAAACATGCTTATCAGTTGTTTGTAGTAGAGGGTACTCAAGGAGTTCCCAATTTCTGAAAGTGATAGGTATGAATAGAGACTTCTGCATAACGCGAAGAAGATCTAGTTTTACTCGATCATTGAGAAGAACGTGAGGCATCCACCACTGAATTTTAGTCAAATTTATGCTTGGGTTGGTTTCAGCTTCAGTGACTTTAGAGCAATTCATATCTGACTTAGATCTGATAAGAATGAGCTCATGCTTGGCATTTAAGATAATTCTCTTATAATCCTCACAGAAGCCTAGTAGTTTACTTAGTGGTATACACCAATTGAATAATCCACCGTTCTTGAAATTAAAATGATTCGTATGCCAACTCGCATTAACCATCGCTAATGCTGAGTCAGAACTCGAAGACAAATAGTTTTTGAGAGTTGAGGCGATCCCCAAATTCTTTGTTTGATCGACCTCAACTCCGTTGATTTCTAGACGAATTTCATCGAACAAGGATGCACCAAAGTTGTTTGTCAAAGTCATCGTCGGCTCCCCATCGTAAGAGATTTTTCCTTCTACGTAAATCCAGCTTTCACAAGGTAAAAGGTAAAGATCGTGGGAATTGATAACGATACGAATTTCTTCACTCTTGGATAGATTGAGAAGATTGTAAGGAGAATAACATCTTACATCTTTCTTCACGATCCGATCATCTCTGATGAGTTCACTCAAAACGCTGAGGGGGTCTTGGATCAAAGCCATCTTTGCGTACGCTAAAGCCAAGGGAACGTAGAAATCGAACGTTCCGCCAGGTAAGAGATCTCACTCCTTTCCTATTTGTTGACGATGTTGGAGAGTCGATGGTGGGTCGCACAACAGTGTGACTAGGTCTAAAACACTCCTCGATATATATATTCATTCCCTCTCTCACAAATGTAGACGTGCTGTAATTTTCTCTCCTCGAAAATGCAAGAGGTTACCTTCCTCGTCACAAATCCTCAGTGTAATATCTTTGATTTCCCGCGTATTGACAAGGTAGTATATGAAACTACTTGGTTTTATATTCAATCTGTAACCGGATGAAACACTGGGAGCAAATTCATAGATGGCGAGACTCTCTTGCCCGTTATAATGGGCTCCAGAAACAATGTTACACTCTATTCTTATCAAATTGTAATTGACTATTCTAATTGGATTATTGGAGTGATGCCATTGCTTAGCTATCAAGATCTTCGATGGGTTGAGAGAAAAACCCAATAAGGAGCTAATATTTTGAGGTCGCGACAAATCCACAGGGAAATCACAAAGTAGTTCACACTTCAAAGTATTGATATTTCCTCTCAATTTGAGTGGTGTTGATTCACTATCGGGCAGTCCTTCATTAGTCTTGAGACTCTCATTGAGAAATCGCTCCACATCTATGAGTTCATAAGACCCTGTTGGAATCTCTATGACCTTTTCATTAGCGTAATAAAACTTGTTATTTGAAGAATCAATATTCAGGATTGAATTAGTAACGTGGAATCCAATCAACCCAATTTCATACTTCTTGTTTTTTCTACCTCCACTATTCAGATCTATAAATGGCCATCGGTGATCTACAAGAATAGATGATGTACTTGATAACGTGAAAGTTTGAGACATAACTAATGAGGGAACTCCTCCAACCCACTTATATATCAAAATTTTTCAAGAATTCAATACACAATGGGCCACAGTTAGTGTCAAGATACGTTTGATGTGAAGCTCGATTATACACTATATGACAGCTAGGGCCAAAATATTGTACTAATTCATGAGGTGGTCTGAGATTACCATAACTATTGAAATAATACACGAGATTGCCACGTTTCACATAAGCCACCCAATGCGTTCCAGGTCCATCCTCATTATCTAAATTAATTATTGCACTCTCATTGAATGATAGTCCTCTTAGGGAGAGGAGCTGTGTACGCATAAATACACCTTTGAAATGAGGTATATTTTGAGATGCAATGATAAGATCTCTACCAGTAGTTATCCCTCTCATTTTTTCTTCCCTCTCTGTTTCTTATTCTTTTTCAGGGATCCCCCTCGCTTCCTGTGAGGTTGATGCGGATTATAAGGATTCAAGAATAATCCTCTTCCTTCCAGAGCACGATTATGACGGACAAGTTCTTTCAGTTTTTCCTTATTATCTCAAATATTACTGATATTTTTTGCCACGTTTGTTACACCTCCAACCAATGAAGTGAGAGCTCCTAAAGCTGAAAGTGCTGGGAGAACTGCTGGAAGAAAACCACCGCGTTTAGCTATCAAAAGTTCTCTGATATCTGTCGTACTACCCCGCACCAACGACAGTAAAAGCAGCGAGTTTTTCCCCCCAAGACGCTCCTGAAGTCTTCAGACGTCTCTCAGCCTCCTCTTGTGACTTTCTATCAGCTATATGTCTTTTACTCAATTTTTTTGATTCACTGTAGGCAATATCATGGTTCTTACAAGCTTCGTCTAATGGATTGACTCCTACATCACCCCTAGCTAATCTTTCTTTGAGATTTGTACCTGGCCCACAGAAATTATATCCAGGTAAATGTAATTCAAAGGGTAACTTATTGATCGCGGTATTCAACAATCCTCTTCCTCTTAATCGTAACGAGAGATGTGTAGACATCAAGATCACTTGGAACACTAACTCTATCACTATAAGAATTGGATACTTATGGTATCAAGAGTTAGTTCATCTTTTAAACTTAAAGATGAAGATTGATGAGCAACCCAACGGCATTCATTTGATAAATCTAGACGAATTGGTACGCAATGAAGAAGAGGAATCTAATCGAAAAAGACATGGTCAAGCTCTCCCTGACACTATAAGATGCTTGATTTGTGGACCATCTAACTGTGGTAAAACTAATCTACTGATCAGTCTACTGATTAGTCCAAACGGTGTCATCTTTCAAAATCTATATGTTTATTCTAAGTCTCTTCAACAACCAAAGTATCAATTTCTTGCAAAATTGATGAAAAATCTCGAAGACGATGGAGTCGGATATCACACCTTTTCCAATAATCATGAAGTTATTCCACCTGAAGAGGCTAATCCTAATTCGATATTCATTTTCGACGATGTAGCGTCTTGTAGACAAAATATAATTGCTTCATATTACTCAATGGGTCGTCACAATCTGATTGATGTCTTTTATTTGTGCCAATCGTAAGCTAGGATACCTAAACACCTTATACGTGACAATTCGAATATGATAATATTATTCAATCAAGACGATATGACTTTGAAACACGTGTACATGAATCATGTGAATAATGATATGACTTTCGATCAATCCAAAGAGATTTGTAACATGTGTTGAAAAGACAAATTTGGTTTCCTCCTGATAGATAAGGATAGCAACATTTCTGGAGGGAGATATAGGAAAGAATTTAATCAGTATATGAATCTAAATCTCAAGTAGTATGTTCTGAACCTCGGCGCCTACATCATGGATGACAATAAAGTCTCGTTCAATAATAGAAGACGAAGAATCAAGAAAGATCCTGCTCAAGTCGAGGGTGAAAGATGTATAAAGAAAAAGAAAAACGAGGGAGTAGGGAGTGATGAGATGATAAAGCATGCAATCATCAAGGCTAGTGACATCATACGAGAAAAACAACGGGCTCTCAAGATTGAAAAAATAGAAAAAGATAATTTCAACATGGAAACCTTACAACCAGTTGTGAAACCTCTTCAAGATATGATGAATAGTACAAAACTTATACCCAATGTTGATGTAAAGAATGAGAAACACATTCTGGCAGAATAAGAGGATAATTCCTCCGATGGAAATTACGACAAGAAGTCGGAAAAGAATGATGATGCTATGTCTATCGAGGACCCAGATAGTATCGCTCAAGCTATAAGAGAAAGATTTTCCAGATATCAACCTTATTTGCGAGATCAGAAAAGACGAAAACTTGCGGACACCTCATTTCTCAAGTCTCCGCGAGGAAATTGGGTTAATGAGAAAAGGTTACGAGATGAAGTGAGCTCTGAAAAGGAGTTGAACTATAATTTCAACGATGATGCTCATGAAGATGACGATGACGATGTAGAGAATGAATCAATACGCGTAACTGTTCACGATCCGCCAACTTCTGACAGTATGTTCCAAAATTACACCCACTCAAATCTTGGTCCAATTCCACAAGAATATATGAGGCAGATGATGGAAAACCAAACTGAGATTGATAATGTATACGGTCCTTATTTTGATGATGAGACATTGATGATAGGAAGTAAGTTTCTCAAATTTATAGATGAGACAAATAATTTCTGGGTTGGGAGGAATTTCAAAGTCGAAGGAACGCCTGGAATATATGAACTCCTTTTCAAGAAAAAACCACAAGTTTATAATGATTCTTATCTCAAGAAATATAAGCAGATCTTGATCTTATCATGTGCTCATACGATTTCTCATCACCCCACGGCGAAGATGAAGAGTAACGGAGGGTATAAATACAGGATCGTAATCAAGAATCTTTTCTCTAAGGCAAAGAAATAAAAAAAAACTGTAGAACTGAGTGGTCAAGGACTCATAAATCCATTATTCTCATCAAAAATTCGAGATAGTAAGAATGATAGGATAATGACGCTCCATGAGAACAATCGCACTGATTATGTTTACTGGGACGACCCTAATGAGTTGGTAGGACGATTAGAGCTCTTGATGAGCTCGGTAGAAGCAGGAAATACTGGATTGGAAAATGAGATTCTGGAGATAGTTGAGGAATTGGAAGAGGGAGGGTATATTGTATAAATATGAGCTTTTGACTCAGTCTCCTTCATTCTCACATTCAAGCCCGTATGGTTAACACACCTAACTACGTCTTAGAAATCATGGACTTATCATCATCATCATCTTACCTCACTAGTCCCAAATCTGATTTGAATGGATCAACGCAGTCTAAGTTTTTTGATTTATCTCATGATACAGCTGAAATTGCTCAAAGTTCAAGTTCATATCCTCATTCTCGAGGAAAATCTAACCAAAATCAAGATGCAACGACTACAACAACAGCAACAGGAGTACCATCATCAAAGAAAACGAAAATGTTTGATTCTTTGAATGGTAAGATCCTCCATTTTCATCTATTAGATAGCATCATCAATGGAAAATAACTCTCGGTCGTCTTTCAGGTGAAGGAGGTAAGAAAAATATCATGATGAAGGCTAGATTGTTGATACAAACAATTATGAATGTGGCATTCTCCAAGAGTGGATACAAAAACCCTCTGGACTTACCCATTGAAGAAGCAATGACTCAACGAGCAGCGATGGAATTCGTTAGTGATCATAATGAACAGGAAAGTAGATTGATAGGAAAAATAGGGCAGATGATACATCTGTCAATGAGTTCCATGGAATCTTACTTCACATCAAAATTCAGAGAAGTTGAGGTCTACACTGTTAAAATTAGCGAAGATATGTTCAGATTCAAAGATGAATTTCATCGATTACGAGGACTTTCGAGTGCTAGAATTGAAGAAATGGATGCTTTACTGAAAAAAGTTCGAGAAGAAGAACAGGGAAATCGAGTGGATAGAGACAAACTTAATCGGATAGAAGTCAGTCATGTGATTACTAGAGAAAATTTCGCTAATATCGTTCGATTAATGGAGGAGCATAATAGTGATTCCATGAAAAATTTCAAATCCATCGATGAAAGGTTTAGTACTCTGAACGATTCGTGTCAAGAACTTCAAAACCGATACGATAATCTTACTAGGAATGTGGAAGAAATAAAAGAAGATTTACTGAATACAAGATCTGAACTTGAGAAGGAGTATGACACGAGCGTTAAAACCACAGTCTCACGTATCTATGATGTCAATGTCAAATTAGATAATTTGAACAAACGTTTCGATCGAGAAATCATTAATCTTGAGTAAACTTATCAAGACATGAGAGCTTTTCTCGATGATTTAATGGTTCAGATTCAAAACATTAGAAGAGAAGCAAACACGGAAAGATTAGAGACTGATGAGTTGGATGAGAAACTAGGTAATTTTCCGGAACATATCCTAGGAAATGAAGGAGGAGAGGTTCAAGACATATCCAAGGATGAGGAGGTAGACAAGGAGAAAATATTGTTAGAAGAAAATGTTGAGGTTGATGGAGATAAATTCAGAAAACTTGAAGAAAGGATGTACAACGAGTAGAATGTATGAGATACTCCCTAAGTTATCTAGATTAATGATGTACCAAATTCTCAATAAAAGAAACTAAGTGAACATATCATTGAGTTTTTCCTATAAATCCCTCAACGCGTCGAGTTTTTTCATCAGTTTCATCATGAATGTTGATATATTCGGACGAGCTAGTTCAGAGAGTGAAACAAGAGTTGGTGTTTTCAATCAATCTATTTTTTCATCTCTAAAATCGAGTTTGCTAACGTCATATAGTGGATTACTTGAGAAGTGTAAAGATTTTGAGAGAAAAATTGAGAAAATTCGAGCGTTATCGAGTAAAGTTCTAGATCGAGTCGAAGAGATAGATAAGAGAAATAGTGACAGAATCAATTCTGTCTCGATTGAAATTGGGGAGACTGAATCTTCTCTCGAAAGAGTTGAAAAACGAATCAGAGAACGGGATAGAGAAATAGATGCAAGACTGGACTCATTCATCTCAAACTTTTCAATAATACAAGCTTTGATTCAGGAGGTTATCAAAGATGGAAAACTATCAAATCTCGCAAATGACAAAAAATTAAGTTCATCATTAGTCAAAATTGAACAAGTTCAGCAGATATTTAATGCATTGAAGACAGAAGTTGATAGGGTGAAGAAAGAACAAATTAATATCTCAAGGATCGTCTTCTCTCTCACGCAGCAAGTCAAGTCTCTCACGGAAAAAGAGTTGGTTGAGATCAAGTCCAACATTTGAAACATTGGGGGAATTCCATCGCCATTGGAGGAGAAACGTAGGAAAACATCGTCTCATTAAAAATCTAATGGATATATCACAACATAGTGATGATAAAATACAGCTAGTTAATGAACTCCATGCACCAGCACGTAGGAATTTTCCACGTCGAAGAGTTTTAGCTAGAACTGTCAATGATTTATGGCAGATTGACTTGGCTGTTTTGATTAATCTGAGTGAATATAATAACAATTACAACTATATTCTGACTATCATCGACGTATTTCCAAAGTTTTCTTGGGCTGTCCCTGTGAAGAATAAAACTGGAGTCGAAGTAGCTAAGGCTTTCAAGAAAGTCTTGGATGAAGTAGGGAGGGGTAATTACCCGAAAAATGTACAATGTGACAAGGGTAAGGAATTCTATAATAAATATTTTCTCAAATTGATGGAAGACAAAAATATACGGTTATATTCAACGGAAAGTCCGTTGAAAGCATATGTCATTGAGAGGTATAATAGAACAATTAAAGAAAAACTATTCAAGAGCTTCTCTTTAAACGGTAATTATAAGTGGTTGAACATTTTACAAGCTGTGGTGGATAGGTACAATGACACAGTCCATAGAATTATTGGGATGAAACCGAGTCAAGTTTGGAGAAAATCGAAGGAACAGAAAAAATACATCGTGAGTCTTGCTCATGGTGTCTATAGAGATATTCCTAGTACCAAGAGGAAGAATAAGTTCAAAAAGGGTGACTTTGTACGCGTCTCAAAGTATAAAACAGTCTTTGACAAGGGATACACTCCAAATAGGAGTACAGAGATATTCCAAGTAAGAGAGGTTGTTAACACCAATCCAACAACATATCAACTTCAAGATTATTACACGGTTGGCCTGAACTGACTTCAACCCAAAGATGCTTGCCCCTCAGAATCGATTTTTCTCATTCCAAGTACATGATAAATGGAAGTTTTTCCCGCAAGAATGAAAATCTTTCGTCGAGCCGTTTTTGAAAAATGTGAAATTTATGGTTTTCTATTGGGATTTCCATAGTAATCTATCCATGCACGATTAAAATGCAGAATTTGTTCCTTCGCCACAGTAACATCTAATGATTGACGTCGTCAATTTTATTCTCATGCATATGATGAAATATTTTGAAGCAGAATCTCTGGATTGGGCAAACGCTTGTCGCGTTCAACGTGAGATAACTCGAGGTTATCCCGCTTTCAAAGGAAATTCTTGCAAGAAATTGCTGGAAAATGTTGATCTACTCCAGACTCCGGATCATCACCGCATCAAGAAATTTGCTCAATCATTCAAGGATTTCAGGGAAGCAGTGAGTTCGTGTTTCGGGAATGAACTGGAAACAAGTTATAGATCGTGTGTAGGAACCTTTTGAAGAAGTTATTTAGAGTTGGAGATTCCAGTTTCCCCGACAGTCCATGCGGTATTCTTTCACCTTGAATAGTTTTGTGAGATGAAGAGGATGGACCTCGGATTCTATAGTGAGCAATTCATGGAATGAACAAATTTTGACTTTAACTACAATGAAAAAATTGCATGAAGCAAAAATCCTCAATATAACGAGAAACTTGTTACAGCTTTGTGTGTGTACAACAGTATGCACAATCAAGTTGTAATCTATTATTCATAAAATTGTTCCACTTTGAAGTGTGTTAAGAAGAAGATATAAAGTAACGATCCGCATTCACGCAGGGTTGTATCTTGTGCTTAAGGGTGGCTCTCGATTACATGAAGATATTGGAATTAAATGATCAATTAACCATAAGCCAACGTTCACGTTGGTCTGAGAACACGTTGTTGACATGATCTACGAGTCCCAACGTGGGACTCATGATTCCAGAACTGCCTGCGGATACACGGCATAGAAGCCGTCGACAACGGATATCGGACAAGCAAAAGCAAGGACCTGTAGCAGCTACATACACGAGCCACGCCGCAGCTAAAAGAGGACATGAGATGCATGCAACGCAACAGCCGAGGGGGGTGGACGACATTAACAGCACGGCCATGAACCGCTCTTACGTCATGACCTCATTACACAACGTGGCCATGAGACGCGGCAACACCGCATACGTTTGGCAACACCGACGCCATTACCCAGCAACAACGAGCACGGCGCCGCTGCAAGCCGATGGGAGGCCTCATTAGATGACGCTACCGACAACCAATCAGAGACGCTCCCCAGGCAAGAGAGAGTCTCCCCTCCAGTGCGCAGAGCCATGGCGCGCTCGGCCCACTATGGCCGCGCACGAATCATGCAACAGCCCCGCCCCCTTTCACCTACCGGCACCGCCCAGATCCATGATGGCGCACCAAGAAGAGGATGCGCACGCAACACCAGTAACCAGTCAGAGGCTTTCGTGGGCGTAACCACGCCACTCAGCTAGTGACGTCATTTCGTCTATATAAGGAGCCTACAGACGCCCGTCAGGGGACTTAGCGTCGCTCAAGCACCAGCACACCGTCGACTTGCTATCGCTCCGAGCCACATCTGTCACTTTGTACCACCATCTTGTATCATTCGCTCTCTGTACGCCAGTTAATAAATCGTATCGTTCAGTGTCACTGCTTTCACTGTGCTTCAGCACTTAATAAGTTAACGAACCCAGCCCCGCGCTAATAATAATTCTCGTAATCAAGACGACCCGGTCGCGTCGCGAACGTGAGTATTCAGGATTCCATCTCGGTCAGTCAGCACATGAGCCCATGGCTGCCTCCGACTCCACCGGCTACTCCAGGACCAGCTGCCGGAGTTCCAGTTCCAGCACCCGCTGCAGCTCTAGCCCCAGCTCTAGCTCCAGTTCCAGCTCCAGCCCCAGTAACGGCAGACGCAGTTGTCTTCGATATTGAATACCGCAACGTGCACTCCATAATACTGCGCCCACGTCAAGCCATACCTATTGTAGAACAAAGGTCCGACGGAACGGCCGACGCAAATACCCTGAGGGGCCGGTTCCGAATTCGGGCCTAACCTGAGGAAACCCAGCTCCTCTCAGATTTATCGTCACGCGCAGGCGCAGCCCAGTAACTTCGAGAGCCGTTCATAACAGTTTTGGTGACAGCGGTGGGATATACTTGTGGAAGCAGTGAAGCGAAAAGTGACAACATCGACATTTTTGAACATTGAACTCTTGGACACTGAACATTGAAGGACGAAATCCGAACATCGAACATCGACTTGCAGACCCATTCCGGCACTGACTCCAAAAAGAAATCAACTGTCATCTGTACATCCGTTCAGAAAATCTTCTGAGAACTTTCGGAAGGACGTCAATACTGCAGCCACCTACAATTGGATCATCTTCACCATCTCTGACAATCTGAATCCCTAAATCATCGAAATTTCTTATCGTCGGATTCCTGAGCTGCTGAATCTACGAGTTGCCGAATCTTCGAGTTGCTGAGCTTCTGAACCTTGAGTATAAGTTACGTATTTGTAATAACTGATTTCTCTAAAATTAAGTGTATAGACCTTTCAGACCTGTGATTGCTTCACCCAGTGAATCTTAACTATAGCGCGCATTTCCAAGTATCGATCATTCTTAAAATCATTGGATAGACCTCCCAACCTGGTGATTCTTTTGCTCAAGGAATTCTATCGATAGTTGTGAAATTAGGTATCTTCCTTAAGCCCCAGTTTAGATCTTATAGCGGTCACAATCGCTGACTCAGACTTACATGACCTGACGAAAATTGTGGGATAGGTCTATAATTTGAGCACCAATTTAGATTCATTTTGACAAGAGTTGTGGACTAGGTATCTTCCTTAAGCCCCATTTTAGCTTCCATAGTGGTCACAATTGCTGACTTAGACTCATTAGACTTTTGACGACTTTATTATTAAGCGGGTGGATTTTTGGTAGTAGAAATCCGTGAGATTTTGAACTTTTAGAGATCGAGTTACAGAAACCAAATCACTGTGGTGAATCCTAGGTGTTTGAGATCTGCAGGCTTGGTAGAATTTCACGCACATAGGCGATAAGCAAAATTGACTTATAGTAATTTCAGCTGAGGAAAACCTTAGTCATAGGAATCACCCTGTCTATTGCTCTACGATTGAATGTTGGTTCGACCCCAATTGCGTTTTGACTGACCACTGTGATCTGCTTGGTGTATGTTAATGAGTGCTTGTGTTCTACTAACAAGGAAAAGATAGCAACCCGACCAGGAGGGCACGTTCAGATCGCTCGATGAATGTCGGACCACTGCTCACGTAATTTAAGACTAACATTTCCTGCTTTCGCCGGTTGACAGATTTTTCGCGATCATCAACCGACGCCTCTCGCTCCTTTCTGTTACTCTTAAGGAACCATAGCTATAAGAAAAGATAGTAATTCCGGCCAGGAGGGCTTGCCCGATGATTGGCGGACCCTTACTCACCTAACCTAAGATAGATTAATTTGATGGTGTGCTCGTGAGTTTCAGTTGTGCTATTATAACGTACGTTTGATATTGCGGGTCGAATCGTGTGGTTGAAACGAGTGTCTGTGACAACTAACAAGGGAAAGATAGCAACCCGACCAGGAGGGCACCTTCAGATCGCTCGATGAATGGCGGACCACTGCTCACCTAGTTAAGACTAACAATCAATGCTTTCGTCAGTTGACAGATCTTTCGCGACCATCAACTGACGCCCTCTTGCTTTTTCCCTTAAAATGAGGCCATCTACTGACTCTGTTATCGCGCTTGAACTGGATAGATATTCTAACCAACAGCCGAACAAGTCTTTGGATTTAGTATAAGAACCTAGGAGTGACGTAATTCCGATCACGACGGCTAATACCCGAATGACTGTGAGGTGGTCCGATAAGTAGTTAGATAACCTAGAAATAGCTAGAATGGAGACACAATACAATCAGTACAGGTAACATCTGAACGATTGTGGGGTGTCTATATTAGAACTAAGAAACAGTAGTGTGATTTTTATGTTGATAAGGAGCAATAGACAGCCTATCTGAGCATCTAGACGAATTACTTCAACAACATGGTGGAACTTTCGAACGCCCAGGATCTCAATGACCCCATAGGAGACCCCGACGCTATCCAAGAGGATGTTAATGAATTCCGTACTAATAACGAACAAGGTTCGCGTGACAACGGTAGTTGCGATAGCATAATGTTTGAACCCTTCCTCAAGTCTGAAGCTAACCCCGACGTCCCGGAACCCGACGTTCCCGATAACAACGCCGGAGACGCTCCCAATCGGGACATAACTGATGCGAATCCACCCGCTCATATAGAAGTGAATGTGGACTTAAGTCGACAGACTGTTCGACAACCACCCACCATATGAAGAGACCAGGATCGCCGTTCGAATACGAATTCTTTGACCTCACATCGGGGGTCTCTGCAAAGCTCTCGCGGAAAAAAACCGAAAAAACCTGATTTCCCCATGAAGTACATGAAAATTCCGGCTCGCAGGTTTTACCCGACTTTGACGGCAAAAGGATTTCCGTAAACCGCTTTATCCGCGAGTGCCTTGACATTAAACCTTTTGTCAACCCACAAGAAAGAGCTTTCTTTTCACGACTTGTGAAGTCAAAGGTCAAGGGCAGTGCTAGTTCTTATTTACAGTACAAAACCTTTGATGATCTAGACCAATTATGGGATTACTTGCGGCGCACCTTCGCGAGTTTCCAGAATTTACCTCAGGTCCAAGCCGAACTCGCTCGTGTTGTTCAGATACCGGGCGAACGTGTCACTGATTACGGATTGAGAGTAACCTCTTTATTGCATAAAATCAATGAACTAGCAAATGAAAAATTCGGACGCGAAGTCGCGAAAAATATGGTCGAAGGATCAATCTCTACTGCCATCCAATGTTTTATTATGGGACTTAACCATGACTTGTCACAGATTATGATGACTAAGAATCCAACGTCTTTGGAGAACGCTATCTGTCTTGCAAGGGAAACAGAAAACTACGTCCAGCAAAGAATTACCCTTCATAATGCAAGGGCTCCGCCGGCAGGGAATTACATTCCGCAAAGGAATTTTTTCCGTGACGGAGGAAGCTTCCCCGCTAAAAATCATGTTCAGAGGAATAATTTTTATGATAGGAATCAGCAAAATCGCCGTGTTTTTGGGTGTCACATCATAGATGCAACCGAAGGTTCGCAACCAACCCTTCCCGCGATACCGCAGCAGCGTCCTGGTCCTCCAAAAGATATGAGTGGTGTTCAGTGTTATAATTGCGGAACTCTCGGTCATTATGCCAGGGATTGTCGAAAAGGTCGATCTAGGAACCCACGCGCACGATACAACCCTGATCTATATTGTCAGTACTGCCATAGAGAAGGTCACTCTTTCGATGAATGTAGATCGAAACCGCGTGACTGGCACACTGATCACTCAGTCACGACTTTAAACACCAACCAAGCTCGCCATACGGACACGATAGTGAGCTTGAAGAAACCGAATTGCCCAGTGTCTGGAACAGAGTCTTTATCGCAATCAGCAAAACGCAGGAACTAGAGACCCCAACTATCACCCTTAGAAGCGACGAGTTAACAAAACCTCGCCCGTTTTTTCTTGTAGACACAGGATGCGAACTTAACATCATCAAACGTAGCCTATTAAAGGACCACGTGTTCATAAACCACGCTATTCTTTACGGGTTGAGCGGCATCAACGAGGGACTGGTGGAGACCCTGGGCCAAGCGGTAATTATTGTTAACGATGACTATTCCTGTAGAGTTAATATTGTACCAGATGATTTTCCAATACCGCAAGACGGAATATTGGGCATTGATCTCCTCCGCGAACATCGCGCGCTTATTTCATTTCGCCATGAATTCATAAATTTCGGACAGACTTTTGAAGAAAGAGTACCGTTCCTCCGCCACCAGACCATCCGGGTAGCAGCACGCACCAAACAACTATGTAAGGTCCGCGTGGCCGAAAACAGCGGGTCCGAGGGATACATTCCCAGAATTCCCACCGGTCCGGGTATTTTCGCCGGAGAATGCCTCGCAAAAAACGATAAGGGGTACGCGAAAATCTTTTTTATCAATTCTACTGAAGAGGACGTCGAGTTCACCTTACCTCCTATAGAATTAGAGAACTTCGAATGCCATATATCTCCAGTACGCACGGTTCGAGTAACGAGTCGCGAGGAAGTTGAGTGTAACAAACAAAAACGAATAGTAGAGATCATAGCCCAGCTCGACCTGACGGGCTGAATGATGAAGAGGAAAGCTCGATCGTTGAGCTCGTAAGACAATTTCCGTATCAATTCCATATACTCAACGATGAATTAAGTAAAACTACAGTTATCAAACATAAGATACCCACAACCGGCGATGTACCCATCAACGTCAAACAATATAGACACCCACCTCATTTACGCGAAGTGATTCAAGAACAAGTACAAGACCTCCTCGACAATGACATCGTTGAACATTCAGAGTCCCCGTATAATTCACTCTCTGGATTGTACCTAAGAAAGTTGGCGCCGACGGGAAGAAGGAATGGCGATTGGTGATCGATTTCCGCGCTCTTAACGAGAAAACTATCGCTTCCTCGTATTCTTTGCCCAATATTCCGGAAATTCTCGATCAACTAGGACGCTGCAAGTACTTCTCTGTATTAGATCTCGCTTCAGGGTTTCACCAGGTCCCTCTAGATCCCGCAGATGCTGCACAAACTTCATTTTCGACCCCATTTCATCACCTACAATACAAGCGTATGGCTATGGGTCTCAAAGGAGCTCCAAGTTCCTTCCAATCGCTTATGGACCGCGTGCTGACCGGCCTTCAAGGCGTAGAGCTTTTTGTTTACATGGACGACATAGTGGTCTACGCGGTCTCGATTCAGGAGCACAATGAGAGAATGAAACGTCTATTAGGTCGTCTGAGAACGGCCAGTCTAACGCTCCACCCAGGTAAATGCCTGTTCCTCCGTAGAGAAGTAGTATATCTAGGGCACGTCATTTCGGAACAAGGTGTTAAACCCGACCCTCGTAAGGTCCAGGCCGTGTCTGAATTTCCTCGACCAAGAAGAAAGAAAAATATCAAGCAATTCCTCGGTCTTGCCGGCTATTACCGACGTTTCATTTCTAACTTTTCAAAAATTTCCCGACCACTCACTCAACTCTTGAAAAATGACACACCAATTTCTTGACAAAAGCCTCAGGAGGAAGCGTTTCAAAACCTTAAGCAGATGTTATGCTCCGAGCCTCTTTTACAATACCCTAACTTCAACGAAAGGTTCATAATTACTTGTGATGCCTCCCACTTTGCCGTGGGAGCTGTATTGTCACAAGGTGATTCAATTGGTAAGGATCTCCCAATTAGTTACACGTCAAGAATGTTAACTGATTGCGAATTGGCATATACCACAACTGAGAAAGAATTACTAGCAGTAGTATTTGCTGTCAAACAGTTTCGGCCATATGTTTATGGAAGAAAATTTTTGGTGGTCACAGACCATAAGGCTTTGATTTGGTTACATACTATGAAGGATCCTATCTCAAGATTAGCACGCTGGAAATTGAAATTGATGGAATATTCGTTTGACGTGGTGCATAAGGCTGGGAAAATAAACAAGAACGCTGATGCCCTCTCCCGAAACCCTATAACAACTACTAACTCTCAACCTGCATGTGAAACTATAACCTTACCTCCCGCTTCTGCCCCCACTACACTCAACACAAACAGGGATGATTTAAGCGTACCAGAGGGGAGCAACAAACCTCGAACGAACCCGAGGATTATAGATTGTAAGACCTTGAAAACAAAAATCAAGGTTATACCCATCACAACCGATACGACGCACTGTATCCCGAACCAACCCGATACGACGTACTGTATCTCGAACGGCCCGCGACCTCTCGAGTCCCCACCGAACCGTGTGGATACGGGCTTGGAGGTACGTGACCGTCGCCGTAACGAACCAAGTACTGCCGCCAACCAGAGCGACAATTGTAGTTATTACCCTTGGGAAGCCACTGATCGTGACGACGGACCCAAGGAGGACATTGACTGTACTACGAACGGCCCACAGACCCTCGAGTCCCGGCCAATCTGCGTGGACACGGGCTCGAGTAGGTGTGTGACCGTCGCCCCAAACCCACCTTGGGCAACCACCGAGACGTGTGGCCCGCGGACCGGGATGGTTAGTGACCATCACCGAACAAAAAGAAGGGAATCCCCGGCCACTTCGGGTGGTTTGATTTATCCTGGGGGCGAGAGAACTAAGTACCAAAAATTATCAGGATCACCAGAAAGTTGCAATGAACACCAGAACGATGAACATGGATATAAATACGAAAATCTCGATGAACACCAAAACGATGAAGATGAATATGAATCTAGCTCGACAAGAGCTAGATCCGACATTTGCTCCCCTGGTACCAACACACTGGTAATGCACTCACAAATTTTTGAACCTCGGTCTTATCACCCTCTTTGTTTGCCAATCGATGCTAAAGGTATGAACATTGTCGATTGCGTGAAATTCTCACGTGATCCTTTGATGATGGGACGTGAACATATAATTCACTTCATGTCTGTAGATTTGAGGCCTTCCACGGACATATGCCAACAGTTACTTGACTTAGGAATGATGAATCTTGACGATTTGAAAACACAGGACCCCGAAGTAGGTTACGTCGTCAAATCTGAATTGGAGAGTGGTCGGTTGATTTTGTTTGCCTTTATTAAGGAGAAATATGATGATATCCTCTATGTTTCAACGGTATGCCTCTGTCTCACGCATTTACGTGACGCGTTACTTAATCATCGTATCGGTACAGTGAGTCTCGCGAAACGGAGTGGAGGTCTAGATGATATTCCATGGGCTCCTATCGAAGATACAATTAGAACTCACTGGAATGTTGAAAATTTACGAATGGTCATATATACCGGAGAAGTTACTACGCCACATCTTGAGGATCGCGAAGGAATCATCATAGAAGCACACGACTCCGTGATGGGCGGACACAAGGGAATGTACAAAACCTTTGAGAGGGTGAGGGAAAGATTTTTCTGGCCGGGTATGCGTGACGAGATCATAAAATACGTTCGAACGTGTGAATTTTGCCAACGCCATAAGGTGGAACGACATCCAACGAAACTACCAATGCTGATCACATCGACCCCGATTCGGGCTTTCGAAATATTAGAAATGGACATAGTTGGTCCTCTCGAAGAAACATTCCAAGGTAACAGATACATCTTGACACTACAATGTAATCTAACAAAGTATTCCGACGCGATTCCATTATCAAACATTACTGCCGAAACAGTTGCCATAGCTTTCTCTAAGGAATTCATCTGCCGGTTCGGGTGTCCAGATGTTCTAAAAACAGATCAAGGTAGTAACTTTCAGAGCGCTCTCTTTGAACGATTCGCGACAGTTTTTAATATACGCAGATACAATTCTAGCGCATTCCATCCCCAGACTATGGGTAGTTTAGAAAGGCATCATCACACTCTTGTCGCATATTTGGGAATGTTCATGAACCGACCTGACTGGGATACCTGGTTGAAATTCGCGTGTTTCTCATATAACACCTCCATAGCTCCACACGGATTGACGCCACATGAATTGGTCTTCGGACGCAATGCTATCGTACCCTCTAATTTCGGAAGAAAATTAACTAAGAGAACTTATAGTGACCATCTTGATGACTTACTGTATCACTTGAATTATACACAAAGAACCGCTAGACAGAAGTTGATCTTAGCCAAGGAACGGTCTAAAAGAGCATATGATCAAAAATTACGAATACAAGATTATCAAGTCGGGGACGTAGTTTATCTTTTGAAAGAACCTAGAACTCACAAATTTGATGACCGCTACACCGGGCCATATGAAATCATGAAATTGATTGGAGAACGAAATGTCAGACTCAATTTTGGACGAGGAAGAACTAAGGTAGTACATATGGACAAATTGAAATTAGCCCACTTAAGACCGCCAGATGGTAACGACGATGAATTAACTACAAACGATGACAGACCCGGACCGAGCAATGAACCACAATCACTCCCCTCCTTCCAGCTCCCATGAGACATCCCTCTCAGAATCCGGATGACAAAATCGTAGAGAAATCTACACTTGGCCCCTTCAGGGTAAGATAGAAGTCAGGAAATATTTTTCCGACAAACCCTATAGAGTAATCAATATAATCACCAGAGTTGATCTGACTGCGTTAACGAAAGTGTTTTGTAAAGACTAAGCTATTCATTACGTTCAGATACTTATTCCTAGGAGTCGAATATTTATCCTTAATTTTAGTATTAGAGGATGTTTAGGTATATATAATTGCATATTCACACGATGTGCTAGAGGAATCAATACGCTTTCGTGTTAAACCAGATAAGGTATTCAATTATGCCTCAGAGACAACCATGCAACCGTATAAAAAAAAAAAATATTTCATCCTTTGTTGGCATACCTTGTAGTGATTGTCATCTATACCATACGTTTATAGCACTATTTCATCCAGTCAATGCAGAATTTCAAATCAAGGTTTCAACCAATTCAATCGCTTTTATTACCCATTGAGATATATACATATTCATCATTGTTGTACTAAATATGTTGTTCTTGTGTGGATTATAATCTATGTGAATATATTGTGCTTACCGTATATGTATAAATTTTGAATAAAGGGAATTCATTTTTGAGAGATGGGCAACGGGAGGCCGAATAAAGCCAAGTCGCTTTGGACAAACTGTCTTTTGCCTGAAAGGTGGCTTATCTTAGAGATGAATTGACGAGAAAGGTAGCGACCTACGGAATGGAGCGTAAGGCGGAGCTCCATTCATCTCCCACTCTCAACAATTAATCCCTATCTTACGAATCTTCAAGTCACGCAGAAAAGCAAACCTGGTGATAGACTTTCAAACTGAATACCAGCCTCATTTTTTCTTCTTTCTATTACCATCAACACAATAACAGAATACCGTCAGTAGCCCTATCCTATAACTGTTTTGGTGGGGACAGAATGATCACAATATCTATATGTACATTTTCCGTTCCTTTTTGGGACCGAAAAAAGTTCGAGTCATCGACTCGAATTTTTCATAAGGGGGGGGGGGGCTGATATGGCAATATCGCCCACTCATTAGACCACACTCCTCCTTCCACCCATCTAAACGCCTTTCTCCCTTCCCGTTCAACGAGGACTACACGGACCACCATTACTCTGAAAATTTTTCTTCCTTCCTCACACTTATCTGAAGCAAACAAACGTCGAGCCAGACTCAAAATTTCAATTTTTATGTTCGACTGATACTCACTGGGGTAAACCCAAAAGTCCATTTTAGTAGAATAACCTCAGGCACCAACATTCGGTCATCGAACTTCATTCTCCGAAAAAATTCGAGTCATTACTCGAATTTTTTATAAGGGGGGGGGGGCGACTGTTAAGGTATGAAACCACCGGTCCCAGATAACCGCGGACCCACAACTTGGAAAATCTTGACTCGTACTACAAGACGAGAGGAAAACGGTCCTCTCACACGTAGTCAAATATGTAAACTACCATTCCGCATTCATACGAGATTGTGCTTCGTACCGGAGAGTTCCTACGTGTAGTCAAAGATGTAAACTACCATTCCTCATTCATACGAGATTGTGCTTCGTACCAGAGAGTTCCCACACGTGGTCGAAGATATAAAGTGACGATCCGCATTCACGCAGGGTTGTATCTTGTGCTTAAGGGGGTGTCGGAGTCCTATCAATATTGTACAGTTACCGACATGGTCGAGTTTTCGGATTTCTCGATGAATTTTTGAGATATCAAAAATCTAACAAGTAACGCCGATTCTATGAGCCAAATAGAATCGGCGTTACTTAGTAGAATCCCGATATCTCGAAAATCCGTCGAGAAATCCGGAAAATCGACAATGTCGGTATCCGACATCCTCTTAAGGGTGGCTCTCGATTACATGAAGATATTGGAATTAAATGATCAATTAACCATAAGCCAACGTTCACGTTGGTCTGAGAACACGTTGTTGACATGATCTACGAGTCCCAACTTGGGACTCATGATTCCAGAACTGCAGATACACGGCATAAAAGCCGTCGACAACGGACATCGGACAAGCAAAGGCAAGGACTTGTAGCAGCTACATACATGAGCCACGCCGCAGCTAAAAGAGGACATGAGATGCATGCAACGCAACAGCCGAGGGGGGCGGACGACAATAACAGCAAGGCCATGAACCGCTCTTACGTCATGACCTCATTACACAACGTGGCCATGAGACGCGGCAACACTGCATACGTTTCGCAACACCGACGCCATTACCCAGCAACAACGAGCACGGCGCCACTGCAAGCCGATGGGAGGCCTTATTAGATGACGCTACCGACAACCAATCAGAGACGCTCCCCAGGCAAGAGAGAGTCTCCCCTCCAGTGCGCAGAGCCACGGCGCGCTCGGCCCACTATGGCCGCGCACGAATCACGCAACAGCCCCGCCCCCTTTCACCTACCGGCACCGCCCAGATCCATGATGGCGCACCAAGAAGAGGATGCGCACGCAACACCAGTAACCAGTCAGAGGCTTTCGTGGGCGTAACCACGCCACTCAGCTAGTGACGTCATTTCGTCTATATAAGGAGCCTACAGACGCCCGTCAGGGGACTTAGCGTCGCTCAAGCACCAGCACACCGTCGACTTGCTATCGCTCCGAGCCACATCTGTCACTTTGTACCACCATCTTGTATCATTCGCTCTCTGTACGTCAGTTAATAAATCGTATCGTTCAGTGTCACTGCTTTCACTGTGCTTCAGCACTTAACAAGTTAACGAACCCAGCCTCGCGCTAATAATAATTCTCGTAATCAAGACGACCCGGTCGCGTCGCGAACGTGAGTATTCAGGATTCCATCTCGGTGATTCAGCACATGAGCCCGTGGCTGCCTCCGACTCCACCGGCTACTCCAGAACCAGCTGCCGGAGTTCCAGTTCCAGCACCCGCTGCAGCTCTAGCCCCAGCTCTAGCACCAGTTCCAGCTCCAGCCCCAGTACCGGCAGACGCAGTTGTATTCGATATTGAATACCGGAACGTGCACTTCATAATACTGCGCCCACGTCAAGCCATACCCATTGTAGAACAAAGGTCCGACGGAACGGCCGACGCAAATACCCTGAGGGGCTAGTTCCGAATTCGGGCCGAACCTGAGGAAACCCAGCTCCTCTCAGATTTATCGTCACGCGCAGGCGGAGCCCAGTAACTTCGAGAGCCGTTCATAACAGTGGAGAGTAACAGCCTCAACATCTCGGGACAACCTGCAGTACCATCAGCATCGACAACGACGAATTCTCCTGAACCTGAATAGGTATTTATAGCGCAGTCTACACTGGACCTCTACTATCAACAATATGACATGCCCCGGGATCAGCACGTCGAAATAAAATCTCTCGTGAGTGGACAAAACGTTGCCATTCCCTCTCCATCTCTCACGCCAGCAGTGAAACAGGCGGATGATCGCCTGTTGGAACGTGTATCTCCTCTTGAGAGGCTTATCCAGAGGCAAAACTCCCAGCTGGAGGAGCTTTGCTTGGATCACCAGCTTCTCCTGGAGCAGAATGAAAGGCCAGATTCCCACTCAGACTGAGCTATTGGGAGGTCATCAGTGTCGTCTGCGAGATAGAGAATGTAGAATTAACGGGAATAGTGATGTCGAATCGTCACATCAATCCTTGTTTCCTCTTATTCCACCTAGGATGGACAAGTCCCCCCACTCACACGCTGGGCAGCAAAGACAGTGCAACGGTTCAAAATCTTCACAAAATTCTAAAAATTCAGATTATTCTTATGAAGTCTAATTTGTTAGATTCAATTATGTTTCTACCTGAATGAAGTCTTCTTTTGCTGAAAGTTAAGTTATTATGAAATAACAAAACAATAATCAGTTGTTCTGTTTGATTGGCTTTTATTGATTTTTTTTATAAAATTGAACAATCAATTTTTCGAATTGAGCCATGAGGGTCAAAGTCCTGAAAAAAAAGAAAAGGAATCTATTAGTTCAAGAAAAAGATAACAAATAGTTGAGTTCAATCATGGCAATTAATGAGGAATATTTAATTGGCAAAATACCTTGGTTGTGCGAGATATAATAAACTCACACAGATTTTGGATTGATTTGATCCCTCGACGAAGGCCAGTCAATTCTTTATTGGTCGATCAACAGGTCCATTGGCCAACATTTCCTAGTTTTGTTTTCCAAGTCCTGTAAAAATCAAAAGAATTAGGACTCTTATTTTCATTTCAGTCTTTGCCACAAAATTGGCAAAGACCATCCCTACTGAAAGATGCCGAGTCGGTGACCGAGACGATTGACCGAGTCGGTGTACGGAGTCGGTGACTGTTTGTGTTTACCGACTCGGTCACTTCGCATGGAATGGCCCCAAATGCCACGAAACGAACAATAAATGATAAATTATTGTCAGAGGTTAATAGAGAAATTTTTAAAAAATAGAAAAAAACATGCCCGGCTATTTTCACACTTTTGACACGAGTGGGGTTCGAACCTGCAATCTCTTGATTTCGAGTCCAAGCACATGTGCCCGTGGCCAGCGAGACATGTTACGAGCGAGGGCTTAGTGAGCGTACTTGGAGTGTGACTCATAGGAAGTACCTAAGATCTGTTTATCATCAGTTTTATCATGAGTTGATCATAAACTCTGGCGCCAGAGCACTGAGTCAAGCCGTAGCTAGGATCGGACTTGGAATATTTCTAGATCTGGCTGCTTGACCGAGTCGGTTGACCGACTCGGTCAACCGAATTCAAATTTTCGCGGGAAAGCAACACGCATAAAACTAGGAAAATTTTCAAAATTTGACTGGTTAACCGACTCGGTGTTACTTTCCCGTGAAAATTTGGATTCGGTTGAGCGAGTCGGTCAACCGACTCGGTCAAGCAGCCAGATCTAGAAATATTCCAAGTCCCATCCTAGCTACGGCTTGACTCAGTGCTCTGGCGCCAGAGTTTATGATCAACTCATGATAAAACTGATGATAAATAGATCTTAGGTACTTCCTATGAGTCACACTCCAAGTACGCTCACTAAGCCCTCTCTCGTAAAATGTCTCGCTGGCCCCGGGCACATGTGCTTGGACTCGTAATCAAGAGATTGCAGGTTCGAACCCCACTCGCGTCAAAAGTGTGAAAATAGCCGGGCATGTTTTGTTCTATTTTTTTAAAATTTTTCTATTAACCTCTGACGAAAATTTATGATTTATTGTTCGTTTTGTGGCATTTGGGGCCATTCCATGTGAAGTGACCGAGTCGGTAAACTGAAACAGTCACCGACTCCGTACACCGACTCGGTCAACCGTCTCGGTCACCGACTCGGCCTCTTTCAGTAGGGATAATCTGTGAAAAAGGGTGAATTAGCTTATATTTTCCTAAAAAGGGAAATCATTCTCATTATTATAATTAACCACTAAGTTCAAGTAATATTAGTTCAAGAAAAAGTCTTACCTTGAGTTCTGGAGTTGGTTACCCCACGACGGATTCTCTTGGTACACCCCTGGAGGTGGTCTCCACATCTGGACTTGCCCCACTGGTGTTTCTTGAGTATCCAGGTAGACCTAGAAAAAGCACAAAATCAATTAGAATCATTTTGTTATATTATTTCATTCATGTTGATCGAATCCGAAAAAGACTTTCTTATAAAACCGAAACCCAGACCACTCCAAGTAGAGGTTCCCCATAGTAAATATGGGCAATTCAAAATAAAATATCACTAAATAGGTATAAAAGAGGCCTTACATCATTGCTGGAGACAGGTAAAAATAGTGGAGTTCATTACCCCACCTCTGAACACCACCAGACTAAGTTCGTGGTATAGCCCAGCCTCCGTTTCTTAGTTTCCGCAGTACCTGCAACAAGGAAAATATTAGATATAATTAAGCTAGCTACATGTGGGTTAGTTCATTAGAAAGATTGGATTTTTTATAGTCATTTAAGTACAAAAAGTTACACAACCAGTCCCAAATTAATGGGACTGATCAAAAAATTAATCTTTGTGAGGGGTACTTATGTTGAAGAAAAAGGCCTAGCGCAGGCGCTACGACCAATAGTTGTTAATCAAAATTATCAATAAAAAATTACTCACGATATAAACACCCCGGTTTTGCTGGCTCGAGTAGACGCTGGTTGTCTCGCTCACAGCTCACGCCCCGTTCCGTGTCACGCCTCGGCGACGATGCTGCGGGTTCCTAATGGTCCACAGCACACAAATACACATCCGGAACACTAGAACACCACTCCACGGCATAGCGCGAGCACCAGGAAGCCGTGTAAACAACCTGTTGCAAGGGGCTGGCGGCGGCCATTTTGAGTGCCGGTATAGCATGCTTGGCTGCTATATCAGCGTGCGCAGGTGCGCGCCGCTTTGAAAATTACAATCTACAGTACTTGTATCATATTTTATTTTAATAATTAGTGTAATTAATTATAATAACTTGTAAATATGTACATTTTTTATCCCGTATTCCAACTACGATATGAGGGGAAATCACTATTTTTAGTAATTTTACCCTACGACTCGACAGTTGGAAATTCGAAAAAATCGAAGCTTTTCTTTGACCTCGACGCTGATTGGTCGAGCGTACCAGGAGTGGGGGGAGAGAAACCTAATTCGCGGAAACCGACCTTGAGTGCTTGAGAAAGCTGCAGCGGAGCGGCATTCTTGTCGATACCCATCCAAGGATCAACACCTGGAAGCTCTCCAGGGTCCGACTCTCAAGTCGAAGAAGTTGGCTTCAACCACTTTGCCAGTTTTGGAGCTGCGTGTTGAAGTGCGTAAATCAAGAGACAGCACGACTTGTTTAAGAGCACGACAAGAACTATTTATTGAAGACACTCTGAGCAACTCTAAACATACGATGATAAACTTCTGAGTGTATAAAGAATTAATAATATTATCAAGAATGAGACTGGTCAAAGATATAAGATACACGAGATGCTTATGCAGCGAGTGTCGCGATCCAAGTAAGAGACGAGAGACATCGAAGCGCGAGGGATGTGGCGACGGACTATGCGCAGGCGCACCGTAGGTTAGACAAGGACAGAGGAGGAGAGAAAACAGCCTGTGGTGCTGCCTGATGGTGCTGGCAGCTACAGATTCTGAGGACTTGAAAGCACTTATTTCAACACTCCCTCCCTTCAAGCCTCGGGATTGCTGTTTTTCTACTGCGCCTCTGCTTCGTCTTCATCCCAGTCATCTCCATAGTTTTCTTCATTGTGGTCGTCTTCCTCCAGGATTTGACGTCTTGACGAATCTAAAAGAGTAGTCAACAGAAAACGTTCCATCTAAGATAATGCCATGGCAAATTCTTCTGAGATTGCCGAACTGGCTGGCCTTATATATGTTAATCCTCACTAAATAGTCTATACGTCTGAATTCATGATTTTACATCTGAGATTGAGGTGAGCATTCAGAGGCAAGGGTTTTGTCATAATATCGGCTTCATTTTTAGAACTTTCAATCCACGTCACTTTTACTCTACCATCTAACTCACATTGTTTTATGTAATCACCGTGAGTGATCGCCATGGGGCTTTTAGTGCCCGTTCGTTCCCTATCTGCCAATAATCCAATGATCGTCAGAATATCAACGTCAAAATCCTTGAGTCTGTGACATCCATCCATCTCAGTACAATATTTTGCTGCTAAGTTGTCACATCTGAGAGTAACTGGGTACATAGTACACCCAATTATGTCCCTAATAGCTTTGTCTAGGTAAATTATCTCTTGACAAGTTTCACTCATCGCAAGGTACTCTGCTTGGCAAACGGACTTTGTAACCAGACTCTGCTTATGACTTCGCCATGGGATTGGATCTCCAAATAGCTTGATAATGTAACCACTTGTAGTTGACGAGTCATCCCAATCTCGATAACTAGAATCGGACATTGCCGTCAAGCTGTCCCCTAGAGCTCTAAAAATAAGGCCCACATCTGAGGTACCTCTGAGGTATCGCAAGACTCGTTTGACCTCTTTCCAGTCTTCGTCTGAGGGATTCTTTTGTTGGCGAGAGAGTATATTTACTGCGATGGCGATGTCGGGCCTCGTAGTCCCTGACAGATAAGACAGGCAGCCCACTGCTTCTCTATAGGGTGCTTTCGTTACTTCTGTGAGTGCATCTGAGGTTTTGTCTATCTTCTGAAGGTTCCGTCCTCTGAGTTGTCTCGTCTCCATTGGCGTCTTATGGGGCTTACAGTCTTTCATCCCAAAGCGTTCCAAACACTTCTCAATGTACTCTGGCTGAGTCAAAGTTATTATACGGTTTTTTCGGTCTCTACTGATTCTCATTCCCAAATATACTTCTGGCTCTCCCAGACCCTTCATCTCAAATACCGAGTTGAGGTGAGATTTAATACTATTCATCTTGACAGCACAATTTTCTGCCAACAATATATCATCAACATGAAGTACTATGAATACCATCTGGTTTTGGTATCTCCAGGTGAACAAACATGGCTCGTTTATATCTTTCTCTAGACCTAATTTCGAGGCTTCCTCAGTAAATCGTTCGTTCCATTTCTTAGGGCTAGTTTTGTGTCCATATAAAGCCTTCTTCAATTTACATACTTTCGTTCGTCTGATTTCATCACTCACTTCTAAACCTTCTGGAATTATCATGTATATATTTTCATCCAATCTTCCATTGAGGAACGCCGTTTTTACGTCAATCTGACAAACTTCTAAGTCATATTTGTTCACAATGGCAATAGCGGATCGAATGATTGACAGCCGAGACACAGGAGCGTACGTTTCTTCCAAAGAATACTCTTTAGTGTCTTTAAAACCTCTGACTACAAGCCGTGCCTTATAGATAATGTTGCCCTCTGAGTCTGTCTTTTTCGTGAATACCCATCTAGAGTCTAACTCTCGCGGTTTTTCCCCGTTAGGGTCCCGAGTTGGCTTATCAACGATTTCCCAGACTTGGTTTTTATTCATGCAGTCTAATTCAACTTTCATTGCTGACTTCCAGTTCTCAGATTCGTCTGAACGCGTGGCTTCTTTGACACTAGTGGGATCTTTGTTCATTCGTGCCAGAAAAATATAAGTCAATTCATCTTCGACTTCTGAGTTTCGGTGAATCTCCTGAGAGAATCTTTCAAAGCCCTGGCTCACATCTACAAGGGGCGTTCCTACTTCGGTGCGTCTGAGATGTGACCAAGTAGGTCTATTTGTTTTTGCCTGCCTCTCTGGATTTTTCCGCTGCTTAGCAATATCATTTACCGGCAATTTCTCATCATTTTTCCGCTTTTTCCGTGTACCTTTTCCCTTCTGAACCTCTGGCTCGATCTGGGCTGTAGAACGTTCTTCTGCACCCTCTGAATTCTCCAAAGACTCAATTTTGTTATCATTGACGTTAAAGCTTTCCTGGACCTCTGAGCGAGCTTCTGGGTGGGTTTTTCCATTATCTTTAAAAACTCCTTTTTCATTAAATTTTACATTTCTGGAATGTATGAACTTCCCTGTTCCTGGATGCCACAAAACGTACCCAGATTTAGCATACCCGACCAAGAAGACTCGAATAGCTCTTTCTGAGGATTTTGAGTTTGGTAATGGAATTTTTGCATATGCTAGGCAACCGAAACGTCTAATTTTATCCACGTGAGGGTTGACGTTTGGAACCACCTTAAGTAGCGGTGTTTCAAACTCAAGCGTCTTGTGTGGAGATCTGTTATACAAATGCACGGCGACTTCTAATGCGAAAATCCACATCTTCATTGGTAAACCCGAGTCCAGCATCAAGGCTCTGATTTTCCATTGAAGTGTTTTGTTAAACCTCTCCGCCGTCCCATTATGTTCCGGCGTGTAAGGTGGTGCAAAGTCACAGGTGATTTTCTCCTTCTTTACCACTTCTAAGAATTTACCTCCTTTGAATTCAGCAGCATTATCTGCTCTAATAGTGCATGCTTTTTCATTTTTACCTAGTAAGTTTCTCATGTTATACAGGAATTTTTCCAAGCAATCACCGGCCTCACTCTTATGTTTGATGGCAAATGCCATTGCATACCGTGTATGATCATCTATGAGAACGATAATAAACCTGTTGTCGCCCGGTCTAGAGGCTGGCTTGATGGGTCCCATTATATCAATATGAATCCTTCCTAATGGTCTCTGAGCTCTAGATCTGGTTTCTGAAAACGGTAGTTTTTCCATCTTTGCTACCATACAAATCTCACATGTACGTATGGACTCATCAAACCTAACCTTGCTCAACACCGGTTCTTTCTTCTGTAGATTTCTTAAATAGTCGAGCGAAGGATGTCCTAGTCTAGAATGCCATAGCATTCCCTCATCAAATTTATGGTGGCTTCTGAGTCTCTGAACTAAGTGACAATTGGGTGCATTCTAGGAGCTTTTTCCCTGAATCTTTTTCATCTGATTGAATTATTCGATCTTTTAGGAAATTTTGTTCGAAGTCATCAACTTCTGTTCGACCTAAGGGCGACCCGGAATCCGACACTTCCTCCCTCCCAATCTCAGACGGACTTCCTCTTTCCAAAAACTCTGAAGGACTTTGGTTTGATTCTACTAATTCCATGATGTCTGTCTGCGATTGTTGGAGGATTTCGTCGACCGTACCTATCCTAGCTATACATGAATACTCATCAACTTTGTTCGATGACTCGTGAGTTCCTTCTGAATCATTCTCCACTTCTAACGATATCAACCAATTTGGTTTCTCGTATTTCCCTCCGAGAAATTCGGATCCCGTATCCTTGTCGAAAATACTCAACCTTTCATCATCTAAGTATATCCCTAACCCTAAGTCTGCAAACCGTCTGAGAGAAATCAAATTTTCTGAAACATTCATAGCAGAAATGACGTTAGACAACAGAATCGTCTCATTGTTGACATTTGATTTTAAGTATAAATTTCCCCTCCCATCAATAGATATATTTGCAGACTCGTTTCTATTTGCACTGCGAATAAATTCATTTGGACTCTTTTTGAACTTTCTGAGATGGATTTGTTTATCAATTATGTGATCGGTAGCACCCGAATCTGCTATAAAAGTAAGCTTTGAGCTCGAACTAGAATGAATATTTGCGTTACCTGCTAGTCTCAGACGACCTCTCTCTTGATCTTGACGTTTTTCCCTTCCGGGTGTTGGAAATGGGGGAACCATCTTCTTTCCTACTCTACCTCCTCTAATACCTCCACCGCCAGATATCCCTCCTCTACTACCTTTGCCTCTAAAGCCGCCTCTAAATTGATTTAATTTTCCACGACTTGGGGAGTTTCCGATTCTACCTCTAGCTTGATTCAAATTCGTAGGTACATACCCATCTCTTGGATTGTTCCGTGAAGGACAATTCGGATCATTTCCATTGTGATTAACATCACTTTTACAGTAGTAGCAGTACCATAAACCTCTGGCTGCTAACGGACAGGCCGTCCACAGGTGGCCCTGTCTGGCACATCTATGACATCCTCTTTCTGTCTGAGCGGTATTTACTCGAACTTCTGAGTTGCTCCTTGATCTATTGCTAGCCTCAAACTGTAACATGAGATTTTTCATTTCATTAAGCGTCATGTCTTTATTCAACGCATTAATAATCACTTCTGAGAGTCGCAAATCTTCACTATTATCTAACACAGCTTGGTAAAATATCGCTTTCTTGTCACTTTCATCTATAGGTTTTGTTCCGCACATCTCATGTTCTCTGATCAAATCATCGAATCTATCACAGAACTGATTGACAGATTCGTTCGGACGCATCCGCAAACGATAGAGCTTCGGTTTTACGCTTGTATCTGTCAGATTTACTTCTGATCTCCTAATAGTTTTCAACCCACGCAGAATCTCAACTGGGTCTTTGATGTTAATTACTTTCTTGTGATAGTGCGTATCTATGTGATTTATAATTATATCTCTAACAAGGATCTTCCTTTTCTGAATTTCTGCGGCATTGAATAATCTAAGAGCAGGTATATCTGAGTCAATCACATCTAATATATCTAAAGTCTGAAATTCAGATTTTAAACTGTCTAACCATAGATCATATGGAGCTTTCTGAGTCAATTTATAGTCTCTTTCAACCGATACTTTCCCAGAATTCGTTGATTTTAACGTACTATTTACTTGTAACAAGGTAGCATTTAAATCGTTCACAAGCGTGTCTGAGACGTTTAAGCGAAGCACATCTGAATTTTCTACACGCGAAGATTCATTCTGAGATGTTGAGTCTAAGTGAGATTGTCGAGTCTGCAGCGGTCTAAAAGAACTAGCAAGAGGTGTAGAGTTCAGTACCTGGTGGTTAGAGGCATCTAAGCGTCTTGGTATGTAGGGCATTGCATCACGGTTCGACTCCTGAGCTGATTCATCTAAGCGTCTGAGATTCGGATTCACCCCTGCTGGTTGCTGATTTGCAGCTTCTGAGGTTGATTGAGTTGTGGCATTGGTTCCCGTTTCCCTTGGAAACGTTGCTGCCAAAATATCAGCCAGCTCCCTTGCGGTTCTTCGAAGTTCCTCCCTCTCTTTCTGAGTTTCTGGGGCATCTGACTGGTAGATCTCAGCTTGAGCTTTTAGCTGATCCCTCTGTGTCAGCATCTCCTGGGTCGCCTCTCTAAAAGCCGCAGCCCAGTTCTCAGTTTTTTCTTGAGCCTTTCTCAGTTCTTCTCTGAGTCGCCGCTCAGACGGTGTTATCATTACGAATTCCGGACGAGTAGCTGTATAAACTGCACCTGTAATTTTAACCAAGTATAATTTTGTTAATCATCTGAGTCATCTAAACGCCTTTTTACCATTTGTTGATTGAACGTTTCCATCTACTCCGTAAACAATATTCTGAGTCATCTACCTTCTAACTACAGTTTTCATTCCCTCAGAAAAATTAAAAACTGCCAGATCTGGATTCATCTTAACCATTGTTTACATATGAGATTATTACCTGTGTTGGACACAAAAGATTCCATTCTTGGTTCCTCTGAGACACTTCGTGCTCGCGCACCATTGTTGGGCAAGGTTTGTGATCCGGAGCCACTCACTGCCGGTGGTGTTGTTCGGTCAGTGAGTTCTTGCTGATTTCGTCCATTCGCCTGAGAACCTTGCTGATCATTTCTTATGGTTGACTGGTCATCATTGCCACCAGTTGGGCCGTCTGAGTTATTTGGTCCGTCTGACATTGTCCTAACAAAGAGTAGTCATTTTATTAATAAAATGATCACAATCGTGACAGAGAATTATTCCCAACCCGACATAAGCTATGCACACCCTTTTCACTGTGAGTAAGTGCACCGCATCGTACTCAATAGGTTTGGTAAGGGGCGATCGCTGCACACAACCTATGCCGAAGCAAGAAACGAAACTCGTTCACAAATTGAAAAAAATTTTATGCACCGCACATTATTATTTCAAATTTGCATATCGGTAATAAATCTCATGTATATTCTCGATTTCCACATATTCATCTTACCACATCCATCTAATTCCTTTACTTTTTAATTTTTCTGAGATTATCGTGGGTACCACCACACAGTTCATCTCAGATGCACGTTACGAGAATATTATTCTACGTTCGCTCAACTATTTACCCATACATCTAAACTGTCTAAATATCTATCAAATAGAAGACCTTTCTGAACAAATTTGAATATTCGCGAATTTTAGTCATACGTTATATCTTCTCCAGGATTCTACTAAAAAAGGAAAACAAGCAAATACATGCGGTAGATTACCAATCTAGCCACTTCACTTGAATCTCGATATCGCAACTTTTCGAGTACGCGCTAACTTGGAGACATGTCTGCACCTGTATCTTTTTCAACAAAGCAACTTCCGTGCACTTGTTGCGTTTGTATGCCGTCTATGCATGCGCACGCAGCGCAAGCCCAGTTTCTAAGAAAAAACATCTTCAAGATGGCGTCGGCGAGCTGTTCCGAAAATTCCGAAATCGACGCAAGCGAACGAGAAACACACGCACCGCACGCGTTTCCGAGCCTTCCGCGAACCCGCAAACACACGACTCGCGCATCATCAGCTCACATATGCGCGCACACATATACATCAACTTACCGCGCTCGCTCCCTCCGAATTTCTCCGAATTCGAACGTGTTTGTACTTGCAGGCGCGCAAGGCTCGATTTTTCTGTTACGACAAACCAAAACAACAAAACGGAGCACTTCTATTAACACGCACATTTATCGATCTCTTGTTCGACAAGAAACGAGTACTTCTAATTACACGCACATTTATCAATCTCTTGTTCGACAAGAAACGAGTACTTCTAATTACACGCACATTTATCAATCTCTTGTTCGACAAGAAAACGAGTACTTCTAAAATTTCCGCGTCCCCGCTCGTATACAGATTCGGAGCACCGCGGCGATTTTCTATCTAATATTCCCGCGTGCACATCTAATCGGAGCACAATTCTTCTAAGTAGGCTTGGGTCCAAACGGCACTGACCCAAACACTCTATTTGTCTAAAAAAACGCGAACACTGCACCTAACTCATTTCATCACTTTTTCGTATGTACTTACTCCTTTGAAGTTTTTGTTCTAGCGTGGCTCACAACGAAGTCCTTGCGGCGGACCGATAACCTGTTGGAGTGCGTAAATCAAGAGACAGCACGACTTGTTTAAGAGCACGACAAGAACTATTTATTGAAGACACTCTGAGCAACTCTAAACATACGATGATAAACTTCTGAGTGTATAAAGAATTAATAATACTATCAGGAATGAGACTGGTCAAAGATATAAGATACACGAGATGCTTATGCAGCGAGTGTCGCGATCCAAGTTAGAGACAAGAGACATCGAAGCACGAGGGATGTGGCGACGGACTATGCGCAGGCGCACCGTAGGTTAGACAAGGATAGAGGAGAAGAGGAAACAGCCTGTGGTGCTGCCTGATGGTGCTGGCAGCTACAGATTCTGAGGACTTGAAAGCACTTATTTCAACACTGCGCATCGCCATCGGCTACTCATCCAGCATCTCGCAAGCTTCACGCCTTTCCTGAGCTGCAACCCTGGGGCCCTACGCAACAATTCTTGCCACCAGGAGCCGACGTGAGTACTGATTTATTCAGCATTATGATACAATAAAATGCCTTGCCTTTCCTGGGTCACCCTATCCCTGTCACTTGGAGGCCGCAACGGAAGAAAGCACGCCGATGCCTGAAGCTAGGCGCGCCGGTAAATCGTAGCATTCGGGTGCCCAATACCTCATCCTCATTTCCTGCCTTGATCAAACCATCACGTTTCTCCGGGATCTTTGATCGACGAGAAAGGCAATCGTTTTCAAGTCATGGCCTTTGTGGTAATGTGATTAGAAATGCCTGTGATTGATCTTCTCATCCTTTTGGGTTAGCGGTGAAAATACCCCCGACTAGATCTTCGGAGGAGACGCTTGACTCGTGTACTGATGGCGATTTCATCGTAATACCACGTACGTAGAGCCTTGCTGCCGCATCACTTAAGGTAGTATTAGCGGTACTCGAATTGACGCTCAGAAAATCACGAAAGTCGGCACATTTGTATATTAGGGTCTCAAAGTGCTTCAGTTGAAATTTCAGAAGCCTTCAGAGTGGGGGGAAAAAATATGAGCGTTTTTGTAAAAGCCGTTTAACACGGCGTCTTATGGAAAATCACCAGTAGAGTGACACCTGACGCACAGATTTCCATGGCAGTGAATACACAGATGTAAGAATGCACAAAAAACACTCAGGAGCGATCAGATTGACGATTCAGAGCCTACCAAAAAAGATGTGAGCCCAAGTGTCACTCATTCCTGCGGTTTCGGGGTTAGGTCGTCGTCTGCTGCGTGCACTCACTATACCTATATCGCGGGCGAAAGGGAGTCAAGCGCGGGTATGTTCTGCACTTGACACATCCAGTACCGCTAATACTACCTTAAGGATTATTCCAAGTTTTATTTGCTTAGTGAGTCAAGTGCGAATGCACTCCCGCGCGCGCAAGTGAATTCTCTCTGTGCGGCGCGCGGGCTTCTCTCTTCAATACATGCCCCGTGAGTAGTTTTCGTGGAATCGGAATCGCTGCGCCAGTGGGGGAGCTTTGTGATATATACATATAAACAATTTTCTTGCAGGCGGATGAATTCTCTACCGCGTCGCGTCAACCCTTTCGGTTTGAAGGTCGACCGTGCGACTTTTTCTCGCTATTTTGAAGCGGTGATCGCTAATAATTATTTGACAATTTCGGGCGTCTTATATTCTTTTGACGTGACATTCGTTTTTCAGATAAGGAGTAATTCCTTTGAGTTAATGGTCGTTATTTTTCTCCGTTCGGTTACAAGTGTCGATGTATCAGTGAAAATTCTAGTAGTGATTTTTCGTAATATAATAATTTGAGTATTGTAAAATCAGTGTTTCTCTTTTCATATATTATTAAGTGAATTGATTCACGGTAAAAAAAGATGCCCGTCTACATATCTAAAAATACGCTAATTTGAGTGGTGAATTTCTAAATAAACAGTGATTAAATGCAATTCGCAATTATGCTTGTGATTATTCCTTGACCCACCCAAATGCCTATCCCCAATGAGAGTCGAAAACCCCACACAATATGATATCATTACATGATAATGAATTTTCTCTCAAAAAGTGAGAGTATTTTGCTGACCTTATTTTTGAATTCATTAAATATTTCCATTTCATAATTTCCTCTCTTTTGCAAATTATATGTTAGCGTGTATTCGCTGTAAAATATTCATACAATCAAAAATGTGATAATTTAGTAAGTCAAAACCAAAATATTTTTATGGTTCGATATGAATATAAAATTCTTCACACAATATTGATAGAATTTGGAAGAATTCTGAGTTCAATGGCAAGGTGAGTCACGTCAAGCTGACGTTCAGTTAATTTTGGAAAAATTATAACAGTTCTAGAAAAATGAAAAGAAAGCAAGGAATTTTGCATCCTCGCAACGGCAATGACGGACTTGAGCACGGTAAATTAATTATTGATGGTGTTTTGAAAGGAAATTCTAATGCCTCGCCGGCACAGCTATCTGATATTCATTACTCAGTGCTCAAGTCCATTTTCCCTTCATTGGAGAAGGCAGACATAGCTGATGTCCATGTCCTGCAACCAGGGCGTGATCTGGGGAGAGGCCTCCAACTGGAAATCACGATTCGGTCCCATCTTCACGAGCCTCAGCTGCCATCTCGCGCACTTTACCATCATGCGTAGTCCAACTCTCCAGTAGTCGACTAGTCGGGGAAGTGATTCGGACTTAACGTTCAATCACCAACAATTATTTCACGAATAATAATATCCATCCAAAGTTACTTGACCCAGATACGGAAGCACAAGTGCCAGACCGTGAAATTTTCATGAATGAGATGCTTCTCCTTGATACATACAAAGAATATATACATTTGAGGTCGATTGCACGTGGTTCGGGTCTAAAATACGTCTGGCACAGTGGCGGACGTTTCTGGGTTAGACGGAAGGATGGTGAGCGAGCGCATACGTTGGAATCTCTCGCTGATCTGCAGGTCATTCAAACGGCCTGTCGAAGTGCTCCAGAACGTGCCCATGTGTCACGTAATAACACCCAGAGCTGCACTAGCGTTCCGGAGCAAAGTAGAGCTTCGGCAGCAGAATCAGCGAAGACTCCCTGACTAGATACGGCTGCTGAAGAGCGACGAGGGATGAGCAGTTCCTTGAAAGCGAGATTTATCGACCTTAACTCACTGACAGATAAGATTGAGCATCTACGCTTGCTCGTAGCTAACGATCCCTCCTACCATCTATTCGGGGTGGCTGAGTCGAAGCTAGATGAGTTTGTGGATGACAGTCTCGTTCAGATTCCAGGTTTTTCATTGACGTGACAGGATCGCAACCGGGAGGGTGGTGGGGTTGCCTTGTATGTGCGCAATGACTTCAAAGTTAAAGAGATGATTTCATCAAATACTTCTGGGCCAGGGAAACCTGGCGTGCTTGGATTTCTTTTCTGTAGCATACAGCAAGGTAACTCCTCGCCAATATTCGTCGTAGTGATCTACAGACCCCCAAAAATCGCCCTGCAGAAGGATGACGGGCTGTTTGGCTCATTACGCCCGCTGTGTGGCGATTGCAATCATAAAATTGTAATGGGTGATCTGAACGCGGATTTGTTAGACACTGCTCATCCCGACACCAAGACACTCACTGCACTGACAGAAGAACTTGCCTTGCAGATAGTGCAGCATAGACCGACTCACCAACACACCCCCAATACATCTCATACATGGATCGATCACATTTATGTAGATGACAATGACATCATTACTGATTTTCAAAACAGACTCCTGCCCAGTTTCGGCAGGCACTCGGTCATTGACGTCACCATCAACGTCTTTACTCCCACTCCGCCGAAAAATTCCTTCACCTACAGGGATTTTCCTCACATTACTCCGGAGATATTGAATGACCGATTGCTTTGCTGTGACTGGGCGGCTCTTGAAAACGCCGAAACCAGTTTGGGAGATGCAATTCACTGCTTAAATAAAAATTCACAGACCGTTATAGATGAATTGGCACCTGAAAAAACCATTAATCCGCGTAGAAATGACGCTCCTTGGATTGGTCCTGAGGTAAGGACACTCATGGATAAGCGAGACGCGGCGCGCAGGCGCTGGGAACGGACTCAACGTAACCAGGGCAAGTGTCCTGAGCTTCAAAATGAATACTTTCGGCTCAGCAAAGAGGTCGACTTGCGCATTGAACAAGAGCATAACTTCTTCATTCAAACCCATTTGTCAGATGCTCTTGATCGGAAGAAGAACGTTTGGAAGGAGATGCGCAATCTCGGCCTCTTGCCTAAGAGCAAAGAGGAGGAACTTCATGGCTTCACACCGGAAGAGTTGAACGCACACTTTGCGGGAGTTTCCGTTTCACCCCACGGAAATATTAATGAAGCAATGGACGATATTGAGTCGGCACCGGAGGAGGGGTTTAAATTTGAGCCCACAAAATTCAGTGATGTAGTCCTTGCTATCAAACATTTCTTCTCACAGGCCCGTGGAGCGGATGGGATACCCCGAAGCGTGATAGCGGAAGCTCTTCCGGCTTTGGTGATCTCATCGCTCATGGCATTCTTCCTGAGGCTTGAAAGCAAGCGCAGCTGATCGCACTAAAGAAAACTGCTGCTCGATCAACGGTCTCGGACTTCCGTCCTATAGCGTTGCTGTGCTTCCTCTCCAAGGTTCCGGAAAAAATCGCACATGACCAAATCATGGAGTATTTGAAAATCGAGAAGAGACTTGATCGCTTCCAGACTGGTTTTAGGCAACACCATAGCACTCAGACAGCTTTGTTAAAATTGACCGATGACATCAGAGTAGGTATAGACAGAAAGAAGATCGCTCTGCTCCTACTATTCGATTTTAGCAAAGCTTTTGACACAATCTCACCATCTTAGCTGTTGAGGAAGCTACGACATCTTGGCTTCTCAAGATCGGCGCTTCTGTGGATAAAATCATATTCACAGGGTCGCACCCAACAAATCACTTCTAAAGTAGGCAAATATGATTGGCTCGAAACCAATCTGGGTGTTCCACAGGGGTCTGTTCTTGGGCCTCTCCTCTTCAGCTTGTATGTGAATGACCTGGCTGGCTTGCTAGACGGAAAGTCGGTACATCATCTATTTTATGCAGATGATCTCCAAATTTATCTCCAAATCGAGAAATATAAGATCAGGGGAGGTATTGCTCGGCTGGGAGAAATAGGATGACTAGTTGCCGAGTGGGCCAGAAATTCCGGCCTGTGTCTCAACGCTGGCAAGATCAAGGCAATCTACTTCAGTTCGGAGAGGAATATCAAAGATCTGAAGAGAATGGACTTGCCAGGGGTTGAGATACAGGAAGGAAAGTTCATCCCGTTCAGTGATACGGTCGTGAGTCTTGGTGTTACACTTGGCAGTGAATTGACATGGAAACCTCACATTGACCAAGTAACTAAGAAAGTCAACAGAGCCCTATATAGTCTGCGGTTTTTTAGGGCATGTATCATTAGACCTCTCCAAATTCGCCTAGTTGAGTCATTGGTTCAGCCGCACCTAGATTATTGCGCGGTCGTGTACCTCGACGCCACGGACGAACAGCGGCAACGGGTACAGAGACTAAGCAATTCATGTGTGAGATATATTCTTGATCTTAGGAGAGACGAGCACATCACCCCTTCTAGGGAGCGGTTGGGTTGGTTACGTACTGATTCGCGGAGAATGTACTTCGCAGCTCTCTTGATGCATAAGATCATGCACTTAGGAGAACCTGGCTACCTAGCTGCGATGTTTACCAGGTACCAATCCGAACGCCCCGCACGGGGTGATCCAGAAGAGCGGGTACTCGAAGTTCCCAACATGAGACTTGAATATGGAAGAAGATCTTCCAGGTCCAATGTGCTCATTTGTGGAACTTTCTCCTTCCGGGCTTTCGGCAAATTCAAAAAATTTCACTTTTCAAAGACGCTCTAAAAGAATTTTTCTTGTCGCAACCCTCCCAGAGGACTGATGTGGACCAGAAACAGTACTCTAGTCTTTGCTAGGCTTGGGCTCTTTTCAATTATTCTTTTTATAGTTTTAGTTGAGTTATGCGTGGCTTCCCTGTCACATAACTCTCGAATCTGTGATAGTTTCCGGGACCGTGTCTTTTTATCTGTACTGATGTACCTTGATCCATTTCCTAATTCATTTTACTCGTTTGCATCTCTCGATGCCTTTCAATGACTAGTCACTTCCTGTGATGAATGAAATCCCCCTGACCAAAATGACAAATTCTATAGTATTTATATGTTGATCATGACCGTTATATATATATTTCATGTAACTGTATTTTTACTCTTGCCTCCGGGCGAATAAAGGGAATCAATCAATCAATCAATCTCTCTCTCTTTCTCTCTCGTCATTAGCCCAGACCGGGTCACCCTCTAAGATGTGGTCGCCCTGGGCGAGATGCGGTAGTGTGGGGAGCCCGCGTGTCAGCAGGTGCTGGCACAAGTCTGGTCGTATACACTCTGTTTCACTCACGAAATTCCCTACACCCCACACGCGGCGCGATCACTAGGCCCTTACTGGGCTGATTCCTGGAGCAAACGTGGCGAATTTTAGAGTAACGGAGTACAGGGAGGTCTGCATGAGGCGGCCGCCATCCTGAGATTGCCGGCCGGCGACGCGCGGCGCGGCTTCCTCCAGCCCGCGCAAGCGCCGCGCCACCCAGCTTGATGGGCTGGAAAGTGCTGCTACCACGCTGGTGACGGGAGCTACTGGCTCATTCAAATGCTATCGTCGTCTCCTTTTCATCACCTCGGGCAAACCTCGACAAAAAGTGGAAGACAAAAAGGTTAGACCTCGATTTACTTTGCCCGAGGTGATGACGAGAGCTTCTGTGAGGCGAGACGAAACGTGCTGCAACGTTCCACGTTGCATATGATTCCCCAGTTCGGTACGAATACAAATTCTGTTAGAAAATTTGACGATGGATTGAGAGTGGATAGAACCGGACCGAGCAGCTCAGACCTGCGGATTGAAATATCATTGATCTGGATTGACTAGTTCTGGTTCAAGATCGTTCCTCCATATCGGCCCGGATGGAGATCTCGATGACATATCTGATCGTCGGATTCAGACTGGATTGAAGTAATATTCATCCGATTGACGAGCGGGGCACAGTGGGGCTAAAAACCGATTTCGGGACAAGATTCAGCGCCACGCGAATTCTAAACCGATCGAAACCATTCAAACGGGCTTTTCTTCGTTTTTCCTTACTCTACAAGATACCTGCCCGGAGAATAAAATTCGGGAAGCTCTGGAGGCCCAGGATCGTGTTGAAGGGCGTTCAAGACGAAAAACAAGAAGTATCAGTTTGTACTGATGAGTGATAAATAGGTCCTTCTTACTGCAATCATTTCCAAATCCAGGTGGGGGTGTTCGAAAAGCATTTGAGGTCGAGTTGACTCCTTGGAGGAACATTTTGTGATGCTCCATCGACGTATACTCCAAGAGGTCGTGGATATCGATGATATTCGAGTACTAAGTGAGTGAGGGAGATATTGCAGAGTTCTGAAGCCCTTGGATGAAGCTCGCGCATTCTTGTGACATGGGCTCACATATTGTGTATCTCTAACTTATGATTTGAGCCCGCTTAAAACCCCGTACATTACCGCCAGGATCGAAGAAAGTCAATTTTTGATGATTGGGGTTTATTACCAAGGTAGTTGAGCCTGAAATCCTGATTTAAAGTTAGGTTGCCGGAGTTCTGCAATGATGAGAGTATTTCCCTTATCAAGTGGGACCAGGAACATGTATTTTGGGCCCAACCAGAAAATCGTACATTGCCGCCAGGATCGAGGAGACTCGATTTTCGACGATTTTTGGTTGATCGACCAACACGATCATGTGACTCCGCAGCTCCCCGAATCAACTTCTCCGGGAAGGGATCTTGTACAGTGTCAAAAGACGGGAACGATCCCGTTCGAATCATTTCGATTGATTGAGGATTCGCGTGGCGCTGAATCTTGTCCCGAAATCGATTTTTAGCCCCACTGTGCGGGGGTACAACGACGATTTCCCAGATTAGGACGGATAAATTACGCAAGCCTTGAACAGTAGACCGATTTTTCATGAATTAGATACGCGAGCCGGAATTATTTTTGAAAAACTTGAAGACGTTCATTCCCAAGGGCCACAATAGACAATACTTCAGAGTATTAACTTTTGTCGTTATTTAGAAACATTAGATAAGGTAGATCCATTAACGAATCGGATTCAGAACTATGTAAGAATTTATCTGTATGACAATCATGACCTAAGGAAAGCTATAACCAGTGCAGAAATTACCCTAAAAAATTTTAGAGATTATGTCAAAGCTATTGAAGAAGATTCGACCTCAACAAATGAAATATACGGTAAGAATGAGAAACGCAGCCCAAAGTTTCTATTAGAAGAGTTAGGAAAATTAGAAGCATCGAACAATTCGAACTCAATAAATTATAACGACAAACTAGCATTTTTTAACGTACAGCAGGACAAAGACTTCATTGTACAAGATAAATTATTAGAACTGAGAATAGCAGCATACAATCGAGCGGAAAACGGATCAAAATGAGTAATCACCAAAACAATCTTCAGGATTAGTGAGTCCATTGAAACAAAAAGGAATCCATGGGTCCGGTCGCTGGGTACGGGTGCTCTTTTCTTTTTGTGGGCCTGTGTTATTCATGAAAGAAGAAAAATTCAGCGAAATTATTATAGGTCCATTTTTAAGAATTTCGTCAATGATTGCATTAATATGATACTGTATAGACATTGATCTTCAATTCGGACTTATTTAATCATCGTGCGAAGCTTAATGATTCCGACACTCGACTCTCGATCAATGCACCTTTAGAGCCTCGTATGGTTCCGAGGATGCATCTAAAGGATTTTGATGGGAAGGAATGAAAAGTAAAGATGAGAAATGAGAAACTTCATGAAAAATTTGGATTCTACGCTGATATTATGCGTGTTTCGCCCATCTCTCGTTGCTCGGGCTTTCCAAAGTGGGGGAAGAGCAATGAAAGTTTACCACTGACACGCGGCTCAAGTGGCCGAATGTTCGATGGTTTGAACGCCCTTATATACGAAAGTTCATCTTCGTTAAGCGCTTGCGAGAAAAGTCATTTTAACCCGCTATTTCCATTTGATTTCTCAACACTTTTACTTTGGCAGCTCTTCGGCCTTCTGCCGGAGATATATGTAATTAATTTTGACACTCGATCGATATGATCGGATATCGTATTTATCACTCGCGGGAATTTCAAATTATGAAGATATAATTTTTTCGGTCTTTGCGAGTTAAAGTCAGCAGATATTGCTGACGTTTTTGGCATCAATCGAGAATGGATTTTACTCCACTCTCGATCAATGCACCTCTAGAGCCTCGTATGGTTCCGAGGATGCATCTAAAGGATTTTGATGGGAAGGAATGAAAAGTAAAGATGAGAAATGGGAAACTTCATGAAAAATTTGGATCCTACGCTGATATTATGCGTGTTTTGCCCTTCTCTCATTGCTCGGGCTTTCCAAAGTGGTGGAAGAGCAATGAAAGTTTACCACTGACACGCGGCTCAAGTGGCCGAATGTTCGATGGTTTGAACGCCCTTACATACGAAAGTTCATCTTCGTTAAGCGCTTCCGAGAAAGGTCATTTTAACCCGCTATTTCCATTTGATTTCTCAACATTTTTACTTTGACAGCTCTTCGGCCTTCTGCCGGAGATATATGTAATCAATTCTGACACTCGATCGGTATGATCGGATATCGTATTTATCACTCGCGGGAATTTCAAATTATGAAGATATAATTTTTTCGGTCTTTGCGAGTTAAAGTCAGCAGATATTGCTGACGTTTTTGGCATCAATCGAGAATGGATTTTACTCCATTTTCGATCAATGCAACTTTAGCGCCTCGTATGGTTCCGAGGATGCATCTAAAGGATTTTGATGGGAAGGAATGAAAAGTAAAGATGAGAAATGAGAAACTTCATGAAAAATTTGGATCCCACGCTGATATTATGCGTGTTTCGCCCTTCTCTCATTGCTCGGGCTTCCCAAAGTGGTGGAAGAGCAATGAAAGTTTACCTCTGACACGCGACCCAAGTGGCCGAATGTTCCATGGTTTGAACGCCCTTGTAACGAAAGTTCATCTTCGTTAAGCGCTTCCGAGAAAAGGTCATTCTAACCCGCTATTTCCATTTGATTTCTCAACATTTTTACTTTGGCAGCTCTTCGGCCTTCTGTCGGAGATATGTGTGATTGATTCTGACACTCGATCGATATGATCGGATATCGTATTTATTACTCGCGGGAATTTCGAATTATGAAGATATAATTTTTTCGGTCTTTGCGAGTCAAAGTCAGCAGATATTGCTGACGTTTTTGGCATCAATCGAGAATGGATTTTACTCCATTTTCGATCAATGCAACTTTAGCGCCTCGTATGGTTCCGAGGATGCATCTAAAGGATTTTGATGGGAAGGAATCAAAATTGAAGATGAGAAATGAGAAACTTTATGAAAAATTGGGATTCTACGCTGATATTATGCGTGTTTCGCCCTTCTCTCATTGCTCGGGCTTTTCGAAGAGGTGGAAGAGCAATGAAAGTTTACCACTGACACGCGGCTCAAGTGGCCGAATGTTCGATGGTTTGAACGCCTTTATATACGAAAGTTCATCTTCGTTAAGCGCTTGCGAGAAAGGTCATTTTAACCCGCTATTTCCATTTGATTTCTCAACACTTTTACTTTGGCAGCTCTTCGGCCTTCTGCCGGAGATATATGTAATTAATTTTGACACTCGATCGATATGATCGGATATTGTATTTATCACTCGCGGGAATCTCAAATTATGAAGATAAAATTCTCTCGGTCTTTGCGAGTTAATCCATTCTCGATTGATCCCAAAAACGTCAGCAATATCTGCTGACCTTAACTCGCAAAGACCGAAAAAACTATATCTTCATAATTTGAAATTCCCGCGAGTGATAAATACGATATCCGATCATATCGATCGAGTGTCAAAATTAATTACATATATCTCCGGCAGAAGGCCGAAGAGCTGCCAAAGTAAAAATGTTGAGAAATCGAGTGGAAATAGCGGGTTAAAATGACCTTCCTCGCAAGCGCTTAACGAAGATGAACTTTCGTATATAAGGGCGTTCAAACCATCGAACATTCGGCCACTTGAGCCGCGTGTCAGTGGTAAACTTCCATTGCTCTTCCCCCACTTTGAAAAGCCCAAGCAATGAGAGAAGGGCGAAACACGCATAATATCAGCGTAGAATCCAAATTTTTCATAAAGTTTCTCATTTCTCATCTTTACTTTTCATTTCTTCCCATCAAAATCCTTTAGATGCATCCTCGGAACCATACGAGGCTCTAAAGGTGCATTGATCGAGAGTGGAGTAAAATCCATTCTCGATTGATGCCAAAAACGTCAGCAATATCTGCTGACTTTAACTCGCAAAGACCGAAAAAATTATATCTTCATAACTTAATGATTCCATTTTAATATTTCATCATACCCATTAGAAAGGATGCATTATTCATAAAAGCTACACAATTTTTATGAAACGTCCGGCTTAGAAAAATTGGCTCATACGACACATATACGACCTGAAATTGTCCATGCCATTGTTCTTTATATGAGGGCTTCCGCTCATTTATATGCTCGATTTTAATTTGATGAATCTTGTCACCATTAGGTGCAGTACATTATGAGCATCTCTTGCGTTGCTGACACAAAAGAGTAGGGCACGGGCTTTATTTGGCTGTGAAACAATTTTTATTGTAGAACGCTTGAAAAAAAAAGATACCAGCATGACCTATGAAATAAAGAAAAAAAAAATTCAGCCCGACTGGGACTCGAACTCAGAACGGCAAAACAGAACGCGAGCACGCTAACCACTCGGCTACCGCAGCTTCTATCACCAGATGATCAAAAGCCATATATGAGTAGTTCCGCGCGAAAAAGACCTACGAAAAATGGTCATGTCTCAAATTTTTTTCTTGACTTTTTCATTCGATTCTATGGTACAAAATATAAACTTTTCACCACCAATGGGGCCCCAAGAAAATTTTCCAGGTACCTTCAACGTACATTACTCTATCCTTTTGAATGCTTTTCAACAAAAAAGTTAGGGTATTCTTTTCAATAAAATGAATTTTTCTCGAATTCGTTCGAAGTATCAGAGATGCAGTTCGCGGCATTCGAAAGATCTTCAAAAAACCTATCGAAATCGGTCTTGTGGAGTTGATTTTGATGTCTTGGGTGATTTTATCGGGCAGAAGAGTAAAATGCATAGAAGATTAAATTTCTCGAAAACCCAATTCATTAAAATTCTGAAAATTCGATATTTAATGTAAAATGTTGTGCCCTTTCAGAAATAAATAGTCCCGAATTCCTTTCCTGCGTTCTAACACCTATTTTTGCCAATTATCACAAATCCATTTTCCAGGCTTCAGGAAATCGTCTGTTTTCTGCGCATGCGCAGAATCTTGGATCCTCGGAACCAATTTCATTGGAAAGCCAAGAAAAATTCTTTCAAAACGACCACCTGCCGAAGTCAATTCCATGTATTTGAGCCAAAGTTGCAACGTTCAAAGGACCAAGGAATCTTGATAGTTCCTCAGAGGTGGGTCGGAGGTACTGGAAACAACAGTAAGGAAAATCCACGCCTGCGCCCGTTCGATGGCGTCCTTCGATGTGTCGCACTCGAGCTGGAGGATCATCTTTCATACGTTGTAGATTCGGTTCAAACGCATGAAATTGACTTCGACAAGTGGTCATTTTGAAGGAAATTTTCTTGGCTTTCCAATGGAATTGGTGTCAAGGATCCAAGTTTCAGCGCATGCGCAGAGAACAGACAATTTCCAAAAGCCTCGAAAATGGATTTGTGATAATTGGCAAAAATAGGCGTTAGAACGCAAAAAAGGAATTCGGGAGTATTTTTTCCTAAAAGAACACAAGATTTTACATAAAATATCAAATTTTCAGGATTTTGAAAAATTGGGTTTTCGAGAAATTTATACTTCTATGTTTCTCACTCTTTTGCCAGATGAAATCACCCAAGACATCATAATCAATTCCACATTACGATTTCGATAGGTTTTCCTGAGACCTTTCGAATGCCGCAAACCACATCTCTGTATCTCTGAACGAATTCGAGAAAAGTCCATTTTATTGAAAAAAATACCCTAACTTTTTTGTTGAAAATGATTCAAAAGGATCAAGTAATATACGTTGAAGGTACCTGGAAAATTTTTTTAGGACCCCATAGGTAGTGAAAAGTTCATATTTTGTACCACAGAATCGATTTAAAAAGCCAAGGAAAGAATTCGCTGGCGACGCAGGCGGTTTATAGGCCTATTTTCGTATTAAAAGCATCACGTGCGACTAGAAGCACATGCGTAACAGATTAAATGGTCCTTTCTATGAATACCGACGACGCATGAGATTCCATACGTAGTATAGCGGCTCTTTTGTGGTATGGAAAGCGTAGTAAGTTGACATGGCAAACTACTGGGCTCGTTATGTGCGGTGACAACGTATCTAAAGGATATTCGTTGCCTTTCACGCGTTCTGAATTTGATAGATTTATTAACGCACCCCTACGACGCACACTGGGAACATATACAAATTTTTTCCGGACCATCTCTCACAACCGAACCAGGCAAGGTTTGACGAAGTGAGTTAGCTCGATGTCTCCGCCAACTCTTCCTCGTCACAGGAAAAGTTCTCAAATTAGTGACAGATCAATATATTTCCCGTAATATTAGCGAATCTGAATGAAAATCTGCACCCGTCAGGCTCAAGTCAACTTTAAGTCGATGTAGAGACCCGAATTTTCACTCGATCGAGGTGAAATTTTGAACACTCTCCCAGTTCGATAGGGAAAAGGGGATAATGCGGTCAAAAATTGAATTATAATGATAGTCTTATCATTATAAAGTTTTTCCATTTTTTGGCCAAAATTAATCAAATTTTATATGTATCGATAGAGAAAAATTTTTTCAATGCAGAAATGTAATGGGCTAAACTTTCTGACTATTGGATGATATGAAAAAAGGACTTTTAACCCTCTAAGAGAAGCCGACACAGAAGTAGTTGACTTTGCGGTTTGACTTTTAGAGGCCCATAAGACCGATACCATCGGTAAATCCCGACGGAAAATATAAGTCCGCAGCCAGGCTCGGGTCATAAACAACCCTCATAAAGCCATTATGAACTAACTCCAGCCAAATTCTGAATAATCGAAATAATCGAATTGCCCCCATTCTGATTGCGGAATCTGCTTGCTGATACCAGGCTGATCAATTACAAACTTGAATGGGAGAAATCGGATAAGATTAACTATAAAAAATGATGATCGGCGATATCACTACAATCGATATGATCTTATCAGATATTGGCCGATTTCGACCATTCGAGTTTCTAAATGATCGGCTTGATATCAGTAAGCATATTCCATTATCAGAGTGTGGTTGATCCAATTATTTTGATTAGTCAAAAGTTGGATAAGAGATTCCGTAATGACTTTATGAGGGTCGTTTATTACTCAAGACGGGACCGTATTGAGTAATAAACGACCCTCATAAGGTCATTACGGAATCTCCTATCCAATTTTTGACTAATCAAAATAATTGGATTAACCACACTCTGATAATGGAATATGCTTACTGATATCAAGCCGATCATTTAGAAACTCGAATGGTCGAAATCGGCCAATATCTGATAAGATCATATCGATTGTAGTGATATCGCCGATCATCATTTTTTATAGTTAATCTTATCCGATTTCTCCCATTCAAGTTTGTAATTGATCAGCCTGGTATCAGCAAGCAGATTCCGCAATCAGAATGGGGGCAATTCGATTATTTCGATTATTCAGAATTTGGCTGGAGTTAGTTCATAATGGCTTTATGAGGGTTGTTTATGACCCGAGCCTGGCTGCGGACTTATATTTTCCGTCGGGATTTACCGATGGTATCGGTCTTATGGGCCTCTAAAAGTCAAACCGCAAAGTCAACTACTTCTGTGTCGGCTTCTCTTAGAGGGTTAAAAGTCCTTTTATCATATCATCCAATAGTCAGAAAGTTTAGCCCATTACATTTCTGCATTGAAAAAATTTTTCTCTATCGATACATATAAAATTTGATTAATTTTGGCCAAAAAATGGAAAAACTTTATAATGATAAGACTATCATCATAATTCCATTTTTGACCGCATAATCTCCTTTTCCCTATCGAACTGGGAGAGTATTCAAAATTTCACCTCGATCGAGTGGAAATTCAGGTCTTTACATCGACTTAAAGTTGACTTGAGCCTAACGGGTGCAGATTTTTATTCAGATTCGCTAATATTACGGGAAAAATATTGATCTGTCACTAATTTGAGAACTTTTTCTGTGAAGAGGAAGAGTTGGCGGAGACATCGAGCTAACTCACTTCGTCAAACCTTGCCTGGTTCGGTTGTGAGAGATGGTCCGGAAAAAATTTGTATATGTTCCCAGTGTGCGACGCGAGAGATCACTTGCGCCGCATCTTAGGCCCTCTTGACGGGTCTTGCATCATGCGCAATGGATAATGGGCTTGTCTACGCATCGGCACTAACGCACATAAGGTGCGCGGTATTTTTGGTCACGTAGTAGAGAGTAGTAATGGATTTATAGACTTGTTTACTTCATGCAGCTGCAAGAGAAATATAACGTTTGTCACATTTTATATCCTTTCTCGTGGCATGAAGGCTTAAGGTAGTCTTAGCGGTACTCGAATTGACGCTCAGAAAATCACGAAAGTCGGCACAGTTGTAGATTAGGGTCTCAAAGTGCTTCAGTTGAAATTTCAGAAGCCTTCAGAGTCGGGGAAAAAAGTTATGAGCATTTTCGTAAAAGCCGTTTAACACGGCGTCTTATGGAAAATCACGAGTAGAGTGATACCTGACGCACAAATTCTCATGGCAGTGAATACACAGATGTAGGAATGCACAAAAAACACTTAGCAGTGATCAGATTGACGATTCAGAGCCTAAAAAAGAAGATCTGATCTCAAGTGTCACTCATTTCTGCGGTTTCGGGGTTAGGTTGTCGTCTGCTGCGTGCACTCACTATACCTATATCGCGGGCGGAAGGGAGTCAAGCGCGGGTATGTTCGGCACTTGACACATCCAGTACCGCTAATACTACCTTAATTTCAAATGACTACCTTACTATGGCGTAATACATTTATTCCCACAATGATAACATTGTTGACTTGATCTTTTGACACCATACGCGGCAACGGTAGCTATTGTACGCCATATGGAAATCAATTAGCCACTTTTTACGACTTGATTTATTAATTTGGATGGCTTTCAGCGAGAGTATAGTTGAATGACGATTCTGTTTACTCGAATTCTCCGAGCTATTACAGGCTTTTAGGGACCACATGAAGAGAACTGACGCCGCAACGACCAAGATGATTGACACATAGGCCCAAATTTATAGTCGTTGGCATTGGTTATGGTTTTGGTCATGACCGATACCTTGCATGGTACGCAATTCAAGAATTAGATCGGAAAATAAGTTTTGAGTCAAAATTTCCGAACAAATGTACTAAATGTGACTACAGCCGCAAGTCTGTTGAAATATCAGTGGTGAAAATTGTCCTACGTGCACAGAAATTATGATTCGTGCTCTTGCGTGAATCTACGTGAGTGACAAGGTTATGAATCGAGACCATAGTTGTAGCAAACGCGTGGATCACCAATTCTATGCTGAAAGACAGTTTTCAACACTGGAATTTCGACAAACGAGTGGCTGTGGTCACATAAGGTACATGAGCCGGAAAATTTTGACTCAAAACTAATCTTCTGACCGAATTCCTGAATCGCGTACCATGCAAGGTATTAGTCATGACCAAAACCATGACCAATGCCAACGACTATAAATAAGGGGCATAGAGAAGCTGTGTTACAATAAGGAAGCTGTGTTACAAAAACGTATATAAGGAGCAACGACAACGAGGCAGCACGCTCAGTCGTGTACCAGCGCTCGCTCTGATCACATCGCTGTACTCGACAATAAACCGATTATTTTCTGTTGAATTTCACTGGGTTTATCCTTGTGCCTTTGCACTTTATTTGACAAACGAATTTCGCGCCCAGCTCGCGCAAGTCCCGATTGCGCGTCTGCGCAATCTTTGTAGACTGTTATGATATGCTACTGATGCCAAGACTGTTACGAGATTTGCGCACGCGCTCGTTTGCGGGACCCACGATCTCGAGACCGGCGGGCGAGCCTTATAGCTCTGGTAAGGATACGGATGTATGCAGGTATATGCGTATATATGTCTATGTCGTGTATATGTATATGTATGTGTGCATGTATGTATGTGTGTATCGCTATGAGCAAATATGCAGGCACGCGGATTCCCAACACTGCAGATGAGCAGGGTGCGGGGTGCCTCGAGTCATCCATATGTGTACATGCGTGTGAATACGCGCCAGCGCCGCAAGGACAAGAGATACGGAAGACTCGGCGGGTCTCTGATGGATAGGCCAATATAGATATAGACTAACTGGGAAAAGGTATACGTCGATGCAAGCAGGCGGGTATACCTATATGTAAGCAATAGTATGGGCGCGCGTGAAATGTATGTGTATGTATATATATATATATATATATATATATATATATATATATATATATATATATATAAACTCATCTATACAGTACTTATGACGACCGACAGTATAGATACCGTTGTTACACTTATCAATATGTTATGACGACCGAGGGTTAAAACAGTGATTTTACGTTCAAAAACTAAACCATCCCTCGTGGGAGATAACCGCCGAGGAGATAACAGTTGTTCTGCTTAGACAGTGGTTTCGCGTTCAAACACTAAACCATCCCTCGTGGGAGATGACCGCCGAGGAGATGACAGACGTGTGCTCAGACTCCGTTTTGCGTTCAAACACTAAACCATCCCTCGTGGGAGATGACCGCCGAGGAGATGACAGACGTGTGCTGAGACTCCGTTTTGCGTTCAAAACACTAACCATCCCTCGTGGGAGATGACCGCCGAGGAGATAACAGAAGTTTTCTGAGACAGCCGTTTCCGGTCGTCATAAGTCATGTATACGTAAAGAAAATTTTGGTCGTCATAAGTAGGTATATTTGTAAATGTTATGACGACCGGTCGTCATAACCGAAAATGTCGTCATAAGTGGGTATATTTGTAAAATTGGTCGTCATAAATGTCTATAACTAAAAATATATGTATATATATGTATATAGCTACCAAGCTGAATGCACATGTATGATGGGGCCGCCTAAAAAACAAGCTGCATATGCTTTCTATATAGAACTGTATTTCCCCCCCCCCCTTTCCTTCTTATTTTCAGACTCACAGAACGCCGACCTAATTTTCAACCGACGAATTGGACGTTTGATTGACAGGTCGATTTCTTGACTCGACTCTGGATTGAGATTTGGCCTACTCCTTTGACGTTTGATTGACATAAGCTGGACGTCTTCTGACAAGCCGACTTTTGGACTAGACTCTCGACTGACATACGACAAAAGACAATTCTTTCTTTCCACGTTTGATTGACAGGTCGACTTTTGGAGACTCGACACTTGAGTGACGTCTGGAAAACAAGACATCTACTTTGATTGACAGGCCAACTTTTGGAACCAGGACAAATCTTTTGCTTCCACGTTTGATTGACAGGTCGACTTTCGGACTCGACACTTGAGTGACGTCTGGAAAACAAGACAATTCTTTTGCATCCACTTTGATTGACAGGCCGATTTCTGGAACCAGGACAACTATTTTGCTTCTACGTTTGATCGACAGGCCAGATTTTGAGCCCGATACCAGAAATACAAGTCGACTGTGGGATAATGCAATCCCCACTACTCTGAATTATATATAAGGAGGTGACCGATCACTGGACATTCATTCGATCTCTGATCGAGACACTGTTCACATCTTAACTTTGACCGTATCTAAATTGTATATTGAACAGAATATATCTATATATCTATACACCAGAAAGTACAGTATTGTTCTTTCACTTCCACACTCCAGACGTTTTCACGTCTTTTCCTGCCAAGAATCCAGCCACTCAAATTCATATTCAATTCTCTCAGCCGAAATTCAATGTTAAGCGCCGCGCTAGCTCGCCACTGGTGGCGCTGCTATCCATTCCTACCGGCTGGTACATAACAGTTTTGGTGTCAGGAGTGGGATTCGCAGAGGGGTCATTTTGGAACGTGAAATTTCGTTTGTCCTCGATGACTGACAAAAATCCGAAGCCGACACATACCGAGAAGGACCAACATCTTCATAGTCAGTTGGAAAAGGCCATCAAGGAGGACTCTAAGCCTCTGGTGGATGTGAAGGCTGCTATTTTGGAGAAAATTCGAATTCAAGAAGAACTCGTCGCAGCTGCTCGGGCCCGAAACCCCAACGACCACTTCACTATCGGCTGTCTTAAAGCAAGGAGGCTCTCCCTGCTCGGCGCATTAAAATATCAGCCAATTTCGGAGGAAGGACCAACTAAGTCAGAGGCTCCAGAAAATCCAACACCCGAGGAGAGATTGCTTTTGGAAGTGCCTTGCAATCTTCCGGAACATCTGACTCTTCGACGTTCACCAGGCTGCGTCAATCTGCCTGCTGCTCGCGACTCAACGACTTCCCCTTCAGGAGGTGCTGAGAAACCACTCGTCAAGGGACCCGAAAACTCCGCCGTCAGAGGAGGAGGACTCCAGCGCCGTTACATCGACGCAACCAACTGCTGTTGAGGAGAAGAGACAACGAGGACTCGACTCATCTGACTCATCCGAGGCTCCGGAATCATCAGCCACGACCGACCACGCCGACTAACCTTAGCTAAGTACCCTAATTATAAAAACGAACGCAAAATCAGTGACAATATCTCCGGATTTGATTCTTTTCTCGTGATGCCACATGCATTAAAAGAAATTTTCGAACGAATTCGCGAGTTAGAAAGGAAAACCTTCAGGCACGGAGAGTGCATCCGTAGATTCTCGAGACGACAACAGGATTTTAACGAACTATTTGCTGAGCAATATCAGATTAACAGTGACGATCAGGAAACACAGGCGAATCTTGCCCAGTGTGTTCAAAATTTGGGAAAGAAATACAGCTTCCTTTTGAAAATTCTTCAGGACCTTTTTGAATTTGTTAAACTCGAAGATCAAAGTTTGAGAGAGCGGGTGCTCGAATTGGAGAAATTGATCATAACACACGCTGATAAAATTGATAAAATCGAATCCGGAGATATAAAACAAGTTCGAAATGTCCGATGTAACGGCAAATCTCACTAGTGTGGATATCCCCATCATACATGTGGAACCGAATCAACCGGTGAACGGAAGAGAAGCTAGTGTCCCCGACCCATCTGCCCCTTCACATAGTTCGAATGCGAGTAATGAACCAGTGCGTGCCCAACATATTCACGAATTCCCTCATTTTATAGTGAACCCCGCGGAAAATATTTCCTTTTTACCAAATAATCATGACAACCACTCGTTGGCCGCGGTCAGCGAGAGAGGTTCCCGATGTACCGTGCGTAAGGCTACTGACGTTGTGAAAATATTACCCGAATTTAATGGCCGCAATATCTCCATAGATCAGTTTATTCGGGAGTGTAAGAGCGCTGAAAGATTCGTTGATCCATCTGATAAGGACTTCTTCCTCGAGTTGATAAAATCAAAAGTAACTGGGTCCGCTAAGGCTCACATACAGGGGCGAATTTTTGGAAATTTTGATGAGTTTGTTAAACATTTGATGAGAGCTTTTTTCTCTGCTCAAAAGGAGCTGTTGCAAATGAGGCCAAATCTGCTCCAGAGAATTGGGACTCCAGGTTGCACTGGAATGCGTGTTTTGGGTGTCTGAATATGCATATGAATTTTTTCCGCGTCAAACCAAAGCGTCTCCCAGTAGTGGGCAAAAAGGTGTCCCATTCAAAATACACGTGGAACGCACTTTCTAGCGTCCCTCTCAAAATTGGCCCAATGGACTATAACGGCTCCAATGAGGATTTGTTCTTGAACAGAAAATACAACTTTTAGGGGAATACTCGAACGGAGTGGGATTAATCGGAAAGTTGCAGAGGACCAAAGTTGTAGATTATGTTCTAAGCTTCCATTTGGCATCGGTTTTTTATGCATGTATTGGTTGGGGGTTCCCAAAAAACGACCAAAAGTCGCAAAAAACCATATTTATTGGATTTCTTGGCGATCTCGGGGTGAAAATGGACTGACAAACTATCATATCTTGTAGATCTCATCAAAATACACATTTTTGGTTCCCATAATTTTTTCGAAAAAACGCACCAGATTCGAGTTTATAGCGAAAAAGTGCCGGAAATAGGCACTCTCCAACGTTCTTACGCAAAATACTCGAAAAACGCAAATGGAAACCCTATATAATAATTGCGTGAAAAGTTGCTTTTTTTCGTGTACTTCAAAATGAAAAAAAAATTCATAGCGTTCCGATGTTCCTGCTTCGAGGAATATGCATTTTTATGCCAGATAACGAGTTTGAGTGGATAAATTCATGGTTCCAGCATGCTATATGCAATTCTACGTCAATGAGTCATACAACTACATCAATCGGACATGCAAAATCACCAATTTTCATCCACGATCATCATTCGGAGCTATATAAGGTTATGATAAGGATCGAATCTTTGAACACCAGGATTGTTGTCTTTCTCAAAACTTTTCCCAACTATGAGAATATTGTAGTGTACGAGACTCCGAAAATAACCATTCATGAGAACTCACACTCTATGGCTTGGATTGATATCACAAGTTGATGTCGAAAATTTTCAAACTAGTGAAATCTACTTAATCAGCCGTGACAGTAGTCCGCCTGTCAAGCTAGACGACGAGATTACTGGTAGAACAAGTTTTCTGAGTAAGATGACAACGGAAGTTATTCGTTCTTCACGTTTTATACCAAAACTCGTGTGTCAGTCAGTTCACCTGTTCATAATAGCTATAGTTTTCTTTGATATCACATATTTGACTTTGAGGTTCAATCTGACTCAGAGTCATCTTCATCTGTAGCCACTGATTCAAAAACTCCATGCTCAGCCAGGAACTCTTCATTCGTTTGCTCATGGTCGACATTGCTGACGAAGGAATCATAGTTCCGGCTTAATCTCTCCCTGCAATTCTCCTGGTATCGTTCATAACCGAGATACCATAATACTGAAGCGATGTGAGCACAGCAACCAACCGTTCTTCCACCTGTCCTGCATTGACAGTACCAACCGTTGATGGATTTTTCATCTTCGTCATATCTTATCCAAAGAGAGTACACTTTCGAGGATGTGTGGCGTGACTGCATCTTGATCCGTATGATGTTTCTTTCATCCTTATGATAGAATAGGGAATAAATCCCTTCATCATCACGGTGCTCGTCAGTGTATGATCTTGCTTGCTTCAGCTGTGAACCAAAATAATGATCAATCACCTCGTTGAAGAGATATCAAGGGCATTCAGGTCACCCTGACTTCGAAAAGTACTGCCTTATCACAATAATTGTTTGGATTGATGAACATGAATTAAAACAGTCATTCGAGAGTGCTAGGAATTTTTCCATCTTCTACGCAGTTTTATGGGAGTACTTCGGAAGTATTATCACTAGATCGAGTACTTTGCACACTTTAGGCCAACTACTTATACGTGAGTAATATTTGTTGGGGGTGATACCTGGTAGATGCCAAGCGTTAATTCTTGCAGGTCATCCAGGGATAGGCGAGGGAAATCAGTGAGCGATAAATCGCTGATCTCCTCCCATACTGCTCTCACAGTTGCCATTTTCTTTTCCTTCACAATATTTTCCAACTCATTTATTTTACTCAGGCGCTGAAGTATTTTCTCAGCTTTCATTCCATCAGCAGATGTATCGAATACTCGTGGTGGTCGGAATGCATTACAGAGCGCGCAGATAATTCTGACGTAGTCTCCAATATTCGGGATTTCTTGATTGGGAAACACGCTTCCGAGAGCTTTCCAATTCTTAATCATGCCGTTCACTGATTCGATAACTCACCTAGATAGAAAATATACAAGGATTATGAGTCGGTCTCGCTTGGACATTGATTAAGAACAAAGATCGGCCAACTCATTCGAATCTTCAATTGCAAGATGAGGTTCAATTCAAGGATGGTGAGGAATAAGCCCTATCAAGACTGGTGGAGTTGTTGTTCTCCCTGAATAGTGTATTCCCTCGAATAGAGGGGTCAGTTCTGGCTACTATGTTTCGTTGCAGCTTCCAAGAATACTGGGGATTCGAAACTGTTCGAAGGCTTCCATAATCATATGGCACTCACCTAATTGATGTAACGATGCGAGATTCGTTTGACTCTTCCGTGGAATGCTGAGACTTATTCTTTGGTAGAAAATGGGGTATCATAGTATTCAAGCCGAGTGCTTTGAAAAACTCCAGGGCATCTCTGAATCCTCTATCTAGAATCAAGTAATCACCCGGTCGCAACCACGTGGAGAGTTCCTCAGAATCTTTCTTCTGAGTAAGAATATGAAAATCCAAATATGAATAGTATTCGCGTGGATAGAGATTAGTGTGATAACGGGTTGGCAGTCTGAGATGAATGGTACTCACTATGAGATCAATGAGGATGTTGGCATCGTTATTTTTACCATTCGCATAATATGGCCCGTAAACTGCCAGTATATACCCATTGGAACTTATCAAGATCATTGGTTTGACTAGAGGTCGATTTTTATGCAGAGAATATGTCATCCTTTGGAATTTGTAATTCCCACTTTTTTGTATATAACAGTAGGTTGCACCCCCTATTATAATAGCCTCCTCTTCTGTATCTAATAACTTTTGAGCAAAAAACCTGGTATGATTTGTCACAAAAGTATCGTGATCTATGTGCGATGTGCCTGGGGAGATTGATCAAGGCTTCGTAATTCATTCTGAGAATCCATGGGAATGCGTGATTGAATAATCATTTTGTGAGGAACGAGAACAAAAATCCATACTGTACCCAAGTATTTGACGACAAAACTGTCCATCAGTATTTTCCGTGCCTTTCTCATCATTCTAGATATGGTTGATCTGTGAACTTTCAATAGAGTGGATAATACTGCTGTAGATAGATTGACTCTCAGTTTTATCAATAGTACAGCGATGCATTTTCTGAGAGGCGGCTTCCTCATATAAGATGCATAGGTCTTACTGGTCGCACATATGGATATGACTTGATCAAAATTCTGCTTTGTAATACCGGTGAGATTAATATAGTCTTGATCCGTCCAGTCCCCATCTTCCAGATCTAGACCCCCTTGAAATTATAAAGAGAAGTTTCAGAGAACTATGGTATTTGACGGGCTATTCCGCTATGAATCAATGCTACCTTTATTTTTATCCGTACTTTTCACAGCCAAATCTCGCAACGAGTCAATGAATCGTGTCACATCCTCTTCCGTCATCAGCGTATCCTCAAAGTCAGGTTCCACCGATTTCAAATCTGTTGCATTGAGATATTCACCATCAAAATGCTTCGAACAGCACCTCGTGTTATGTATGATGATTCTATTTGATTCGAAGAAACATTTGGCTATTGCTGGGTACGGAACAACTCTCAAGTTCTCGTTTGACTTGCATATGAAACATCTAGAAGGTGAGATTGATAACTGAGCTATTGATTGAGGATATTACCGTATTGACTGGCGTACGTAGGAATCAACTTCATGTGAATATTCACAGTTTCGAGTTTTGCGCGACTTTCCAATGTATTCCATGTATAGGCAACTTGATATTCATGCGCCTCTCACTCCTCTTCCCATTCGGTTCTCTTTCTCTCTCCTTTACTCCCTCCCCCTCTCTATCCTTTTTTTTTTTTTTTTTTTTTAAGGTGGTTGTAGGGCAAATACGCTGCGACGTACGAAGGAGAGGCACCGGTCAGCCAAACACGGCTGGCCAGCACCTCCCCAACAGTCCCGGGCTGGAATCCGCATCGATACGGCCATCCGAACCGGGTAAACCCTCTCTTCCTTCTCCGTTGGCGCCGGCCATTGGACAAGGGAGAGATCCACCAACTTACCAATCCGGCCCCGGCACCGCGTGAGCATTACTTCAGGGCCGGCGGCGTCTCGCGCTCAGGATCGAGCGTCTCTCTTCTCACGACTCGCAGGTGTTGTTTCCCTTTCTTCGATCTTCTTCCATCTCTTCATTCTTCATCTTCTTTCTTCTCTCTTCTTTCTTCTCTCTTCCCTCTTCAGTGCATCAGATTCCTCCTGGAATCATTTGGGCCTCTTCTGTTTCAATCGGCAGAGTCACTGTGATTCGCCTGCTTCGAGGCGCCTTACTTCCCTCTCTTTCTCCTCTTTGCGGGTCATCACCAGCTTGATGTATCCGGTGAGTCTATCCCATGTCTCCTGGTTGCGGAGCAAGTACGGGACGAGATTCTCAGGTGTTAGTTGAGCACCCAGCCATTCATCCAGCTCGGCGCGCTCTCTCCGGGTGTTGCTGCACTTGAACAGGGCATGTTCGGCGTCATCCCATTCGTCCCCGCATGACTGACATGCTGGGGTCGTCCTCTTCTTGAGCCCCTCTCTATCCTTCTCTCTCTCTCTCTCTCTCTCTCTCTCTCTCTCTCTCTCTCTCTCTCCCTCCCTCTCTCTCTATCTCTCTCTCTCTCTCTCTCCCTCCCCTCCTTCTCTCTCTCTCTCTCTCTCTCTCTCTCTCTCTCTCTCTTTTTTTTTTTTTTTTTAAGGTGGTTAGAGGGCAAAATCTGCCTCAGGATCCCTCGGATCCGTCCCCAGACACCGGACTGGTTCAGCTTACGCGGATTACGCATAGCCCACGCAGGCCATACCAGGCGGGACACGGGTTTGGGTGGGGCCCACCTCTTCTTTCTTCTTTCTTCCCTCTTCAGTGCATCAGATTCCTCCTGGAATCATTTGGGCCTCTTCTGTTTCAATCGGCAGAGTCACTGTAATTCGCCTGCTTCGAGGCGCCTTACTTCCCTCTCTTTCTCCTCTTTGCGGGTCATCACCAGCTTGATGTAGCCGTTGAGTCTATCCCATGTCTCCTGGTTGCGGAGCAAGTACGGGACGAGATTCTCAGGTGTTAGTTGGGCACCCAGCCATTCATCCAGCTCGGCGCGCTCTCTCCGGGAATCAATCTCTCTCTCTCTCTCTCTCTCTCTCTCTCTCTCTCTCTCTTTTCTCTCTCTGCCTCTCTCTCACTCACTCTCTATGCTACTTACAAAAGAATCCCTCACCTAGATGTCGTTTTATTGAATCGCCCGAAACTCAACTTTACTTTCTTTGATGGAGGTTCGGCATCTTGGATATCACAATCGTCTCGTCTCTCATTTTGTAGCTCAACGTCATTGTTATCATTCTCAGGTTCCCCGAAAAAGACATCAAGTGGCTCATGGGGAGGATCTATTTGATCTGGAACAACTTCATTGTTGCCATCGATCGATTGCGAGCTGATGATCCTTATCATTTTAGTGTAACACTTTTTACAATACAAGTTGTCTTCGACTCCCCTAAATCTTTTCCTGTCTCTACCAATTGAATGACACTGTGCACACTCGAAGTTCTTATATTTGGCCATGATTTGAAGATGAGATTAGAAAGAGTGGTTAACGAGTCAGCCCACGAATACTGCTAACTAAGAATGCAGAAGAATTCAGCATTGCTCAAATATTGAAGAGACCAGACGTGAAACACTCTGACGACGTTCTCGTACTAACGATAAGCAGAACTCACGCGTGCGTGGCTCTCTGCAAGCTCCTGCATAGTACGAGGAAGAAGGAGGGGGGACAGATCGAGGCACGTACACAGAATGCCATAACAGGAGGATATGGCAGAGCTTCCACGAGTGGTCAATTGTGAAGAGGATGTACAGAGGATCCCGATCTTTCTCATTATGCCGCATTCACCAAATAAACCATCGACGAAACAGAATACTTCGCACCCCAGAATTAGATCATCGTCATACTGGGTATCTGCGATATAAGTTTGATTCATTGATTTGGATATTCGCAATATGCAAATAACATTAGAAAGGACTCCTTTATTCTGAGAAGAACGAGAAACGTCAATTCTCTCTCCCTGACGAGATGGCATATGGTTCCCATTTGATTATTTGGAGAGCTTTGATTTTGAGAAAGAAAGGAGCCCTCTTAAGACATATCTCGCTATGATATCTGATTTTTTGGAACCCGCCAAAATTATGAGGACCACGGATGCGTATCCAGGAATGTGCATATTGGAGAAATCGTTTGAGCCTCTGTTGCGAGTGACTCGAGGTATTATGATTTTTGGGCTATTTGCGATTTTTTTAGAGGGAGAAGGTTTGAATCGGGGATTCACATCTACCAACGTACGAATTCACACAATATCAACAGATTTTGGCAGCTGCGACTTCCGGGGAACCCATGTGCGTGCAAGCTTGCCAGTGTTGGGCCTTGACAAATGAGGAATTCCAATAGCACCGGAGAAATTTGATGGATGTGCCTAGTTTCCGGGATATTCTAGGGCTCTGAACGGTGATCGTGGATGAAAATTGGTGATTTTGCATGTCCGATTGATGTAGTTGTATGACTCATTGACGTAGAATTGCATATAGCATGCTGGAACCATGAATTTATCCACTCAAACTTGTTATCTGGCATAAAAATGCATATTCCTCGAAGCAGGAACATCGGAACGCTATGATTTTCTTTTTCATTTTAAAGTACACAAAAAAGGGCAACTTTTCACGCAATTATTATATAGGGTTTCCATTCGCGTTTTTCGAATATTTTGCGTGAGAATGTTGCAGAGTGCCTATTTTCGGCACTTTTTCGCTATAAACTCGAATCTGGTGCGTTTTTTCGAAAAAATTATGGGAACCAAAAATGTGTATTTTGATGAGATCTATAAGATATGATAGTTTGTCAGTCCATTTTCACCCCGAGATCGCCAAGAAATCCAATGAATATGGTTTTTTACGACTTTTGGTCGTTTTTTGGGAACCCCCAACCAATACGTGCATAAAAAACCGATGCCAAATGGAAGCTTAGAACATAATCTACAACTTTGGTCCTCTGCAACTTTTCGATTAATCCCACTCCGTTCGAGTATTCCCCGGTTTTAGCGTGAACGATCCGCATTTTCCATCTCTCAAGTGGTTTTTCGGTACCAGCACATCATTTCCCGTCCATGAAAAAACCCCTAAAAGTTGTATTTTCGGTTCAAGAACAAATCCTCATTGGAGCCGTTATAGTCCATTGGGCCAATTTTGAGAGGGACGCTAGAAAGTGCGTTCCACGTGTATTTTGAATGGGACACCTTTTTGCCCACTACTGGGAGACGCTTTGGTTTGACGCGGAAAAAATTCATATGCATATTCAGACACCCAAAACACGCATTTCAGTGCAACCTGGAGTCCCAATTCTCTGGAGCAGATTTGGCCTCATTTGCAACAGCTCCTTTACCTCAAATTCAAGTTGATCTGGCCCGAGTCACGCAAAAAGAAGACGAGAAGGTGTCTGACTATGGACTGCGTGTGACCAATATTTGACAACGAGGAATTCAATTGATGAATGGGAATTTTGATCCTATCGTAGCTAAGGGTGTGATAGAGGGTATGTCCAGGACTGCTGTGGAAAGTTTTATTCTTGGGGTATCTGGGGATTTGGCCCAAATGATGATGAATCAGAACCCGGCATCCCTCAAACAAGCTATTGGTATTGCTACTGATTTTGAAAAACGATTGAATCAACGTCGGAATTTACACTCTAATTTCGGGCCACCATCGAAAATACGCAAGGTTTATTGTCACGCTATTGAGAGTACCGAGGATAGAGATCATCCTGGTGCTTCCGCTCCAGCTCGTCAGGGTGATCCGCCCAAATTGAAATGTTACAATTGCTCACGATTTGGTCATATAGCCCGCGAATGCCGAACGAAACGAAACGAAAATTCTTGTGGTAATCGTCGTTTCTGTACTTACTGTCAGAAACTTGGTCATTCTGCTGTTAACTGTTTTAGACTGAATCGAGCCGCGGAAAGAGCTGGGTATTGTAATTATTGTAGGACTGCCGGTCATCGATTCGAGGATTGCCTGAAACGCAAGCGTGCTGAGAGTGCTCCTCCAACCGCGAATTTAAACTTCCAACGCGATCGTCAGACGGGCACGATGACCGCATCGCAGCTCGGCGGACAGACACAGTCCAACGTCGTGCCCTTACCGACCACTCAGTAGAACGAGAACGTTGTCCAACCATTCGCCTCCATAGTCCTGACTTGAATCGAGATGTTGTTTTCCTTGTAGACACCGGATCAGAATTGAACTTAATTAAACTTGGCCTCTTGAATCCGAATACTGTTGTAGATGTCGGTACAACCTTTGGATTATCCGGTATAAGTCATGAACTTCTTTCCACTCTTGGAAAGTGTACTCTTAGAGTGGGAACTTCAACCTGTCTGATGAACGTGATTACTGATAATTTTCCTATCCCATATGACGGAATTTTGGGAGTTCAATTCCTCAAAACTCACGAAGCCTTGTTATCATTCCGCCACGACTTCATGATTCTAGAAAGTTGCAATAGTGTCCCTTTTCCATTTATTTCTCATGAGACACTCAATCTGTCCACACGAACTAAACAATTGTGTGAGCTTCGCGTAGCTACCACCCACCTGAAAGCAGGGTACGTTGAGAAATTCGACGCGGCTCCCGGGATCTTTGGAGGAGAATGTTTGGTTACAAATCGAGATGGTTGGACATATCTCTTCATTATAAATACTACTTCCGAGGACGTCAAGATAACATTACCACCAATCACGCTACTCGAATTTTCGCCAGCCATACGACCAGTTCAATCATTACGTAAGGTCCCTCGTGAGGATAGAGATAGGATTCTCCAGGATCGAATCGATAAAATCATGAGTGTGCTGCATTCAGAGGGATTAAACGCTGAGGAACTGGAGTGCGTCAAGAGGCTTGTTACGTCTTTTCCATTTCAATTTCATTTACCTACCGACGGATTGAGCGCCACCGACGTGGTTATGCATAGAATTCAGACAACCGATAATATTCCAGTCAAGGTGAAGCAATTGTTTTCGCCGATGTTGATCTGTGGGATCCAGGTTACTCATGACGAGAGGAATGCGAAAAAATAGTTCTTAGCGATCACTATATTGAGCAAACTGAATACATGCTCGAGGTGGTGGAGAGTGTGCGGTTTGTTCGCGATCCACATGGAGACTGCCCGAACCGGAGCAGAGCAGGAGGCCTATAGCCAAGCGGCTGAATGTCTATAGATATACTGCAGACGGCGGTTCTACTGCCGGTTGAGCGTATCTACTGTCGGTTGAGCGTCTCTACTGTCGGTTGAGCGTCTAATGCCACTTGACGGCTGCGCTAATGTGTGCGTGAATGTATGTGTGCTGTCGCAAACATTATTTGATCGGTGCTACATAAACATCCTCCCACCTCGAGAGAAAATTATATTTCGATGAAATAAACAGATGATTTCATAAAAGTGTGGAAAAATAAGGGTTCACTTGTTGTGAAAAATATATAGTTATTATTCAATTTCACCTAGAGAAAATAATCTTTGATTTCAAAAATAGAAAATTGAAAATTGATCAACATAGTAAATAATCATTCATCGTTGTCTTAGTACACTTCACTTCTGAATCACTCGGAAACACATTTTACTCATCTTCTTCTGTCGGGTGCAATGAGCTTGACGATTGAGTGTTACTGCGTTCTTGAAGTAATGTAGAATTTGATATGAACAACATATGATGAACGACATATCCAGCCAGGGGCAATCTTGACTCGATCTTGATCATACCGTTGTTGCTGGGGCCCACTGTTCCAAGGTTGTGGGACAATTTGAGCAATAATTTTCCAGCGGCAAAGAGTTAATATCTTGTCGCCAGTACTCATGTTTTCGATGGGCAAGGCAGTTGATTTGCCTGATATATTGATATGAGCTGGTATTAGGGCATTTGAATCAGAGAGACCATCACTGGGGGGTACGAGAGACCTGGAGTTGATACATGTCTCTGCTTGGTCGAGGACTGTTGTAAATTCCTCCAAGGTGAGTATTGTTTCTCCCAGTACCCTCTTTAGGCGATGTTTCACTGTCCTAACCCCTGGTTCCCTAAATCCTCCAATATAAGGGACGGCGTGTAAATAAGGACACAGGTCTACCCAATCTACTCATGGATCGGGAGATGAAATTGGGATCAAATAAATCTTCGAAAATACAAAATCCAGACGTTTCTGGCTTCTGAGTAAGATGTACTATACGTGTACCGATACCTGTGCGATTCGAAGAAATCTTGAAATGGCAAACACATTTATGTTTATTTCTCGACGAGATTTGTTCACTAGAAGAGACTTCGCGCTCGCGCGAAAAATTGGCGAAAATCTCATCAGCTTCAGCACTAGTGTCATAGACACATGGGCCTTTTATAGTAAGCCGATCCGAATTTGACTTGATATTCAGTTCCAATGTCGAATGGAGCGAAACTTCGAAAATGGATGAGTACTGCGCACGCTGATCTATGGTTGCTCGAATCTCATGTGTAGAATCCTGCATGGATTCAGCTAGGATTAGACAGGCAGGAATCAAAGCTTCATCATAATCAGTATCTCTATTTAGATTAATAATATTCACATAGTTACACTCCAATAGCAGCATTGATGCTGATTTGGTAGACGGTTGAAAAAGATGAATAGACTCTGGCGCATGTTCAAGTATATTTAAACTGTTTGAGTCACCGTTGTCATAAATAATAGGATAATGCCTGCAACTGCAGATATTGCATAGTCCTTCATTCGTATACTTAGAAAGAAGATGCTCAAATGACAGACCAGTGAGGCATCTATCGAGTGGATTGCTAAGGTTTCCGTCATCGGGCACTGGTTTGGCCTCAAGGGTATTGCAAGGTAGCGGAAGCTGACAACCCTCAACAATCGAGCAAGAAAACTGAAGAATAGATTGGTAAGCACATATATATTGTGTTCCAGATTTTAGCGAATATCGCTGAGCATTTTTGAATTCTGACTCAGACTTGAGAATACATTGCTGAGCGCTTGTAGGTTGTAACTCAGTAGGTTTTTGAGTATCCATATTTTCTAACTCAAATTGGGAAATAGATTGCTGAGCACTTAGATATTGTGAATCAGACTTGAAATTATCCCTGTGAGCAACTATATTTTGTGACTCAGGCGGGGGAGTATCTTGTGGAGTGCTTTTATGTTGCAACTCAGATTGGAGAACAGATTGTCGAGCACTCTTATATAGATACTCAAGCAGAAGGTTCGCTTGTTGAGCACTCATGAATTGTGACTCAGATATTACGATGGGCTGCTGAGCACCTGTATACTTTGACTCAAAATTGAACCAAGCTGGCTGAGCTCTTATATGCGGAGACTCAGACTTGAGAATAGATTGCTGAGCACTTGTATGCCGTGACTCAAGCTTGAAAATAGATAGCTGAGCTCTTTCATATTGAGACTCAAGCTGAAGATTAGCTTGCTAAGCACTTGTATATTGTGACTCAAAATTGAAACAAGCTGGCTGAGCTCTTATATGCGGAGACTCAGACTTGAAAATAGATTGCTGAGCACTTGTATGTCGTGACTCAGATTTGAAAATAGTTTCCTGAGCTCTTATATGCGGAGACTCAGATTTGAAAAATGGTTGCTGAGCACTTGTATGTCGTGACTCAGACTTGAAAACAGTTTGCTGAGCTCTTATATGCGGAGACTCAGACTTGAAAATAGATTGCTGAGCACTTGTATGTCGTGACTCAGACTTAAAAACAGGTTGCTAAGCTCTTATATGCGGAGACTCAGACTTGAAAATAGATTGCTGAGCACTTGTATGTCGTGACTCAGACTTGAAAAATGGTTGCTGAGCACTTGTATGCCGTGACTCAGACTTGAATAATGGTTGCTGAGCACTTGTATGTCGTGACTCAGACTTGAATACAGGTTGCTGAGCTCTTATATGCGGAGACTCAGACTTGAAAATAGAATGCTCAGCACTTGTATATCGTGACTCAGACTTGAAAACAGCAGGCGGATCTAGTTCTATCCGAAGTCTCAAATCGATGGTGGAATTCCGATCGAGAAACAAAAGAAATTCATTGAAGAACTGTAGATCATTCAAATATCTTTCTTTTACGGCATTGAAAACATCGTCTCTGAAATAACCATTGGCACGATCAACATCATCGCGATTCATCAACTCGTCATGAGTATCTTGGAATTTTTGCCAATCATCTTTCAACCCTTTCATACGGGAGATACATGCACCCTTGGTTTTCATCGATTGGTCTAATTTTTCGAAATTAATGTAAAGATTAGAAAGGCGGGTTTCCAGTCTACGCTGCCTCTCAGTTTTGGACTGCGTACTAGACATGCGGATTTCCAATCTAACTTGTTTTTCAAGAAGATCCATCGTATATGATGATATGGATATGATCGTTTGATCACTCGTTCAAAACGAATTACTGGTCTGGTAGAATAATTCAGACGAAGTGAAAATTCAAACGATGTCAGAGCGTCTATACGTGTATACTCAGGTGACACTATTGCACTGACATTCCGGTGAATGTCGGAATGGAAATCTGTGTACAATCAACAGAAATTATGGTTTTGACATTCCGGAGAATGTTGGAATGGCAGTCTGTACGCAATCAACAGAAATCATAGTTTGAGATTCAGAAAAATGTTGGAATGGCAATCTGTGTGCAATCAACAGAAATTATAGTTTTGACATTCCGGAAAATGTTGGAATGGCAATCAAGAAAATAGTTTGAGATACTCTCAGCGCGAAATGAGTACTCCAAGAAACCCTAGTACTGGTCTTGAAACAAACATTTTAGGCGCAAAATGAGCACTCTACAGGATCGATGAATAGCATTACACAGCAAGCGTTATTAGCATTTTATAGCATGTGAATGACATTACGATCGTTAGAATATATTGATTAGATATATGCTGTACCCTCCCGACCACGAAGAGAAGCTCAAAATATTCATCAAAAAACTTAGCATGATGCAGTACCTAAATATGAGTGTACCGATTGAGGGGAGGGGCAAGGGTAGGCAGTGAAACAATCCTCCAAAGAATGTAGGAAGGATAGACAACTCACTCACCGGTAGATGACCTTGGCCCCTGTCGCGAACGCTTCGCGACCGTTGATACTGCACAGGAACGTGATGACCGATGATGTGGCGCCGCTTTCTACTCTGCTAGCTGCTTCGACGTTGAACGAGACGCTGGCTCTCAAAATGGCTGCCACGCGCTCGTTTTGCGGCTCGCTTGGCGTCATCCGCCGTTTGGAGCGAGGCAGACAAAATGGCTGGCATGTAGTATGGGCGATGGCTTGATTATGCCATTAACTTCCCACAAAATGCATGGATCGCAAACTTTCAACTTGCACAATAAACTTGCACACTTTAGCTCACTGTATCATAGTCGGTATGTGATATAATGCTTCACAACCGCGAATGAGCTCTGCACTATGGAATTTGCACCACGCGTTCGCACATCACTACGAACCATACAACCTCCCTGCACAAGCACCTGGATCCGGCTCGAAGGACCAAATGTTTTCGCCGATTTTGATTTGTGGGATCCAGGTTACTCATGACGAGAGGAATGCGAAAAGAATAATTTTTAGCGAACACTATATTGAGCAAACTGAATACATGCTCGAGGTGGTGGAGAGTGTGCGGCTTGTTCGCGATCCACATGGAGACTGCCCGAACCGGAGCAGAGCAGGAGGCCTATAGCCAAGCGGCTGAATGTCTATAGATATACTGCAGACGGTGGTTCTACTGCCGGTTGAGCGTATCTACTGTCGGTTGAGCATCTCATGCCACTTGACGGCTGCGCTAATGTGTGCGTGAATGTATGTGCGCTGTCGCGGACATTATTTGATCGGTGCTACATAAACAACAATATCGTCACCCATATCATTTGCAAAAAGAAGTTCAAAAACAGATAGAGAAATTTTTGGAAGAGGGGATCGTAAAACATTCCGAATCACCCTATAATTCTCCCCTCTGGATAGTGCCGAAGAAAGGCCACTCAAAAGGGAATAAACGTTACAGACTTGTGATTGACTTTCGAGCATTGAATGAGAAAACCATCAAATCCGCGTACCCCTTACCTAATACCACTGAAATTCTTGATCAACTAGGGCTCTCCAAGTACTTTTCCACCCTGGATTTGGCCCAGGGATTCCTGCAAGTTCCCCTAGACCCTAGGGATTCTCACAAAACGGCCTTCTCTTATTCATATTATCATCTAGAGTATTCCAGGATGGCTATGGGTCTTTGTAATAGCCCATCTACGTGGCAAAATTTGATGGACCGAGTTCTTTATAAAATCCAGGGGGAAACCGCGTGCTGTTTCATGGATGACCTTTGTATCTATAGCCCCTTCTTAGCCGCCCATTTTGAGACATTGAAGAAGGTTCTAGGGAGATTACAAGCCGCTAAACTCGCGTTACAACCTGACAAATGTTTTTTCTTCCGAAAAGAGGTCGGTTACCTTGGGCATATTATCACGAAAGAGGGGGTAAAACCTGATCCAAAAAGGACCGAGGTTGTATCCAAATTTCCACGGCCCACTACATGCAAAAACATAAAACAGTTTCTTGGTCTCGCCGGATATTATAGACGATTCATACCAGATTTTGAAAAAATCGCCAAGCCATTAAATCAACTCTTGAAACAAGAAGCTTCCTTCGAGTGGGGGCCAGCTCAAGAAACATCTTTTAATACATTGAAAGAAAAGCTTTGCTCCGAACCATTGCTTATTTATCCTGATTTTTCGGATCCCGAGGGCTTCAGAGTCACTGTTGACTGTTCCGAATTTTGCATGGGAGCTGTGCTATCCCAGGGCCCGAAAGACCATGATTTACCGATTGCCTACTTCTCAAAAGTATTGACAGGCCCACAAGTAAATTATTCCGTGAACTTTTAAGCGCCGTAAAAGCTATACAACACTGGCGCCCATACTTGTATGGACGACGCTTTACACTCATAACGGACCATCGCCCCCTCGTGTGGTTACACTCCTTGAAAGATCCTATCTCACGATTAGCCCGCTGGAAAATAAGGCTGAACGAATTTGACTTCGAGATTCAGCATATTGAAGGAAGTAAGAATAGAGGCGCTGATTGTTTATTTCGTAATCCCGTCATTCCATCCTTGACAGAAAATGACAAATTAACACTAATAACGCACGCAGACGGACGTGACATTCCCTCCATTCCCTATCCTCAGCGCAAAGAAACTAAAAGGTAGAAACGAAAAATGAGTCTGTGTGACACTACTGAAACTGAAGGAAAGAAACGAAAGATGAGTCTGTGTGACGCAAATGATACAAACAAACGAAAGATAAGTCTGTGTGACGCAAACGATAATAACGACATGAGCATCCAAGGGCGTGAGGAAAGGCAACGAGTCGATGACACTTCTATGGTTATGGCAATTCGTTCAGTCGATGTATCGCCCGTTGAGAACCGGATGGAGTTCATCGACTTGAATATGGGATGGTGTGAGTACCTTCTCAGAAAAGTTTCCATTGACGATGATGATTGTGAGAAGGGAGTAATAATTGAAGAAATGAATGATGAGGAAAGTCCGCTGGTCCGATCTATGACGGTGTATCATATAAAGACAATTGAGTATAGCACTGAGCCCCTTTTAACACGAAGAGATAATCTTGTTCATTTCATGCCATTAGATTGCCAAATCAGTACACCCGTGGGTCAGCAGTTGGTCGATTTGGGATTGATAGATATCCGAATTTTACAGGCCCAAAATCCAGAGATCGGAATGATCGTTCAAACTAAAATCGAAGACAGGATGATATTTTCCTTATTCATTAAAAACCACCACAAGGATTATATTTCCGTTGCTTGTCTCTGTAACTGTCTTGTGAAATTGAGGGATCACCTTAAGAAAGAGGGAATAACATCAATGAGCTTGGCAAAAAATGGTGATGGTTTGGATAAATTATTTTGGCCCCCTATAGAGACCACCTTAAAATCATTCAGCGAGATAGAGAATTTTCGATTAACAATTCATTCGGGTGAAATTCTGGAACTGCCACGGGAAGACAGAAAAAGAGCTCTGCAAGAAGCACACGATTCAACTTTTGGAGGTCATCAAGGTATCTACAAAACATATAGAAGACTCAGAGAACGATTCATTTGGCCTAACATGAGAAGAGACTTGATCGAGTATATAAAATCTTGTGAAATTTGTCAGAGATACAAATTGAGACTTGTCAAAACCCGAATGCCCATGCAAATTACTTCAACTCCCACCGAAGCCTTTGAAGTTCTCGAAATGGATCTCGTTGGCCCACTGCCAGTAACAGAATCCGGTAACAAATATTCATTGACCTTGCAATGTAATTTAACAAAATTTTCGGAAGCTATACCTATTTCAGATGCAACGGCCAAAACCGTCGCAGTCGCATTCGCTCAAGAATTCATTTGCCGCTTTGGTTGTCCACAAATCATCAAAACTGATCAAGGAAGTAATTTTCAAAGTCGATTGATGGCTCGACTTGCCTCAATTTTTGGAATTCAGCGCATTCGTAGCTGCGCATTTAGACCATCAACTCTAGGAAGTTTAGAGAAAAGTCATCACGTATTCACGGAATATTTAGCGATTTTTGTAAAAGATAAAACTCAATGGGACAGTTGGATAAGATGCGCGTGTTTCTCCTATAATGTCTCTGACCACAGTGGTCATGGATATACCCCACATGAATTAATTCATGGAAAAAGGGCTCACTTGCCTCCTAGCTTTGAAACAAGAATTGTGGAAAAAACATACTCGGATTACTTAAACGAACTTATAACTAAACTCAACTACACGCAGTCTAGAAGTCGAGACCACCTCATTCAAGCCAAGAATCGCTCCAAGCTGCTATTTGACAGGAAAATTAACGTTCAGAAATTTTCCGAGGGGGAAGAAGTGTATTTGCTAAAAGAGCCGCGAGCAAATAAGTTGGATGAACAATACAACGGAACATATAAAATTTTGAAATTCGTGAGCCCTCGAAATGTAGTTTTGGAATTGAAGCCGGGAAAGACTAAAGTTGTTCACATCGATAAGCTCAAGCACGCGTTCACCAGAATTGACAATGATTAACGCCCCTTGTTCTGCATTATATTCGTAGAATAATGAGTAAAATTGAACATTTCACTATGTAACCGATATATGTAACCACGAAATGTATCAATGTATTCATTGGACCGTGTAATCGATTTGTGTTGAATTTTAATAAAGGGTAAACCTGAGAGAGGTGAGGATTCAGTAGGGTGGGCGATGAGTCATTCTCTGGCCGAGTTCGGGCTTCCAAGTGGGAGCACGATATCGAGCTAAAGTGAGACAATTCCTGGCAGGTCCACATACGGCAAGGAGCGAAGGAGGGAGCTCTGCCCTCCTCATTTCTCTCATTACCAACCCTTCGTCTTATTTTAGAGTCTTTCAATATCGTCTATTTACTGTTGGTCCTAGCCACTTGGTTGGATATCGGAGCGAATCTGGAAATTTGCGATTTACGGGTTACTGCTATGCTGGTCCAGTTTATACGCCATGGTGTGGTGTGGTGGTTACCGGTTGAATTATCGAGCCCTAGAACGAGCAACCCAGTAGAATCAGCCTCCCATGGATATTACGACCCGAACTCTTATAATTAATTTTCAACTCTCTTATCTTGCTGCGTTTTGCCGGAAGCTTACAGAATTCGCGACGCTTTGGATAAGGACTGCGAAATGTAGACGAGAGCGTCCCTTTGGAATTAGACCTCTCAATCTAGGATGATGAAGGCGGGCTCGGGTTACTCTCTTTCTTTCCTGTTGAATCTGCCATCGTGGAGACATTGGGACTCGCCGAGCGGGTTACAGGGGAGTTGGGTGGTGGTTGATATGTGGGTGATCGGCCCATGGTTCACCTGAGCCTCCCTCCCAACAGGGACACCGGGACAAGCTTAATTATTGTTAAGCAATTCGACAGATCGTTCGTTTCAATATTCCATCTGTATCTAAACTAATACTCGTTCACCCGAAGGTATCGACCTTCACGTCTAATATTGTGCTCTAGGGAACAATTATTGAAATTCCATGAATCCCCAAGACATTCAAATCATTTCCATGGCGCGCTAATAATAATAACAAAAACCAACATGTACTATTTTATTTCCGGGAGTAGGTCAGATCAGGCGTCGATTGAGGGTCTCCCCTCCGTATGGTATGTCAAAACTCTGCTGTAGTCAGTTCCTGCGTTGGTGTATGGGCACCGAGGTGGTCTAAATACATGGGCGCCAGTGAGTGGTTGAGCCTTTCGTCCGTTCTGTCGAGTAGTGTGGGTTCGTTCCCGGAGTGGATCGTGTAGATGATTCATACCGGTTGAATAATACTCTCTCAGACACTCCTTATTATCCTAACCTCTGAATCACATGTTTCGTTTATTCTCATGCGTTTATACTCTTGAGTTTTCCCCATGTTTTTTTACTGCTGAAACCCTTTAACTAACTCTTCTACCTCTGCTCCCACCACCTGGCAGAATATTCCTGCCACTCATCAAATTGCAGTCCCATTGGGGGCACCACTGGGTCTAAATGTAGACCATGGTGGAATTGGTTTTTGCCAATCTTTCAGCTCTTCCAAAAAAAAAAAAAAAAAAAAGGGTCGTGATGACATTCGTGGTTATCCGACGCCTCTCTCAGAATCTTCTGTTACATGAACCTTCAATGTCCCTCATAATACGCATCTCCCAACTCGCTGTCGACTCGTTACACCCCATTGGCGTCTCCTCCACTCGATTCTGCTCATCCCAACTAGGTAGCCCCAAGAGTTCGGTCTAGTAATTCAATGCCTTATAAGCAAGAAACAGTCAACACTCTTCACGTGTCAACATCGGTTCGGGGCGAATTTTGGTTATTCAGGAACGAAGATACTATCCTCGTATGCACAAACGCACTGGTACATTTTATCGAATTTCAAATACGCCCTGGAGTCAACCTGCAATCTGTAGTGAAGAACGTTTTGTCACCCCTCAGTCAATAATCCGGAGAAAAATCGAAATCTCCCTTCGCAAAAACACATTGGAAGTTTCCGATCTTTTGCTTTTCGGAATGCTCTTCCAGCTGGACTATGCTGTGTTAAACAGATGCCGGAATTGATAGAGGCCTGGCCGACGGGCGTCGAAATGGAAACTCGCAATAATTTTCTGTAAAGGGGAACGCTCCTGAAAGTTAGCAATCTCAAATCATACGAGCTGCATTTTGTCTTTGGTTCCGTCATTTGATTACAGTATCCACGAGTGAGCAAATCGGATCAGACGCGTATAGCCATAGCCTTCTGCTACTGTTTAGTTCACATTTTGCTGTGCTACTGGTGAGCATTTAGTCTTATATAGCAGAAGAAGATCATAACTAAGGATGCCATGAAGTCCTCAGAATTACAGGAAGTTAGACGGACCCGGATTTGATTCTTTTCTCGTAATATGGAGACTGCTTTGTGGCACAGGATGGGATTACTCACGAATTTACGCAGCAACCCATACGAGATACTGTTCATCCTCTAATAATAAGCTCATCACGCAGTGATGTGCAAAAGCTATGGATTAGGCTATATACGGAGTGAATCTTTCAATTTGATATCAAGCTTATATCAAGCGCAATGCCCTGCAGGAGCCCTTATAAGAAGACATAGGGAATGAGCACCACTGAGCGTCAAACTCAATCGCTGCCGCGAATCGAGAATCACTTCGATATACTAGCTCCAAATCAAACTCAAATCAAAAGTTTTTTGATTTATTCGGAAATAAATACATACAAATGACAAATATTTGGTTGGTTATTGTCTAAAATTTAATGGTTATCCAACGACTGGAATTATATTCTAGAACTGAATAAACGATAGGGGATGCAAGCTGCAGGAGAAATGACTCGACTCGATGCGCCGAGAAGGAGAGTTCAAAGCATGGAATGCCATTTCATAAAATAGTTCTGATCAAATTTAAAGAGGCCCACTACTATTTGAAACCATCGATCTAATTTGCTTAGACACAACGTAATTTCAAAATTATCTGACGACGGCAGAATTGCAAAACAATTATTTGGATAAATTTTATATCATACGCTACCACCGCCAGGCTCGCTTCTTTTATCAATATTTCCATTCTAATGTCATATGCTGATTAGTGGTTGTTGTTTAAACCAATTACTTATAATCTATTTTTACCAAAATAACCCAGCCTCAATCGGCCATCACTCCGAAATACATCGTTACGATCTTGGCCATTCAGGAGATTATTCGTTTAATCAGTTTTAAGATTCTATCGGATGACAAACCCGGCTGCATAGGCTATAGGGAGAGAGCAACATTTGGAAAGAAAAGCAGAGGAAATTGCACGGAGAAAATGCAAGAGGGAGAGATCAAGCAGCTGGTGACCTCGGTCCCTTCCGGGCTCATAGGTGGCTGGAGAACCACATATTAAGGAGCTTTGGGAACGCATTGAAAGATTCAACGGATATAGTGTCAAAATAATAGATACAAATATAGCTTGAAGAGGGGAGTAACAGATGCATCTCGCCAGCAACTTAAATCGCCGGCAAGGTTAAACGCCGGAGAGGAGGGGGGATATACAAGAAAAATCTAAGTTCGACAAATTTGACATGAGGGCAGCACTAATTGAGGGTGAGATGGTGTTGATGAGGCTTATTAGGCTAACGCCACCAACAGTACGATTAGTGTGTCCATGACTGCAACAAAGCAATCATCGCCGCAATCACGTTGTCGGTATCGCCTTCGATCGACTCTTCAACTTTTACAATCATAACCTTTGCAGAGTCCTGAATCTAAACTTGATAAGGGAATCAAAACAAGTGTATGGTGTCTCGACGAGAGTGAACTCATTCGGCTACCACAGCAATCAGTTTGACAATCTGTGAATCTGTAAAGACAAGTGCCAAGTGCATACAGTTCAAGACAAAGAGGACAACGGAGTGTGCGTGTGCCGGGAAGTGAATCGACATCGACATACATTCAATCAATTTCCAAATCTTTAAATCGGCTACACAGCAATCAGTTGACAATCTGTGAATCTGTAAAGACAAGTGCATACAGTCCAAGACAACGAGGACAACGGAGTGTGCGGGTGCTGGGAAGTGAATCGACATCGACATACATTCAATCAATCTTCAAACTACAACTAGGCAGATCAAGTAAGTTTAGCTGCATTATAAAAGTAAAGCAACCAGATCACTACCTTAGAACATAGAGTGTTTACACCGGTCAATTCAGTCAAGAGTAAGTGACGTCATTCTGAGCGCGATACCACAGGTCGTTGTGATTCTTGACGAAACACGCCGTTGGTTATTCAAGAGATTCGTTCATCGATAGCAACCGCCGTGCAGCCATGTAATATTGAGCCGTATGAGGATACCTTTTCAAGAATTACTGTTCATACATTTTTACAACCATCAGGACAGCTCCTAGAAGCACCCGGGAGGAACATCACCTCAATGTCCGTCGTAAACGTTATTTACATCACCAATTAAGGTTAGGGGTTGCAATTGCAGAATTGCAGAAGCTTGCTCTCGATACTGATCAAAGAAACATTTCAACTATAAATTCGGAGAAAATGATCGGTGATATATAACTTCTCGAAGTCAATAAGAAGCTTGGACTCCGGACTACAGAGTATTGAATTTTATTGCAGTAAACGAACCTTTCGAGAAGTTATGGTATTCCTAGAATTCGACACGCACGCAAGCGCGCTGACTATTTATTTTTGATGGGTTGGAAATCACAATCGAATAATAGGAGAATATTAAACTCGCAATGGAATGGGTTCGCTAAGTCAATACGTTACTTTTAGCCAAAACGCACATGGTGTGTGACATCTTAGAACAGATTTTTGGGGAAATAAGTTCACGTTTCAACCTGCTAGTTAAAATTTAAATTACAATTTTCAACTTGACTACTGTTCACACCAACTTCAACTTGTTTCGTTTTGTAGTATAATGTATTTTTTGAGGCGCCAGTTCACCTTGAGATTCTCTCTAAAGCTATGGAATTTTCTATTAATATCTTTGGATGGATCCGGAATAGAAATAAAAGAGATGGTTGATGCTAGATTGAGATTTCAAAATGAACAATAAATCAGGTAATCAACAGGGCGCTTGATTCTAAAATTTTGATTGCAACAAAATACCTGCCTTATTTCTGATTTAAAAATGGTACTGCTTTAGGCGCTCTCCTCAATTTTGCTGATTTTCTCTTGATAATTGTCAGTACATTGCATCTTAAATGTATAACCTTACAATATTTTTGTTGATACTCAAGTCTGTTGATTTTTGATGAATTTACACACAACAACAACAATCGCGCACCCTGGAAGACAAATACATTTTCGGAATGCGAGCTATCGCGAATTGCGCTACTACTAACTTCTCGGTCGTACTGCGGATTAATCAAGGAATCTCCGGTGAAAATTCGAGCTCTTCACTATCGTTTACGAATTTGAATCTAACTACAGCCGAGCTGCAAAAAGGAAAAAGAATATTCATTACGGTCATTGTCCGTTGTTCCCAGAATGAATCGCCAGCGTGGTGCAAAGAACAAGAAAACGGGTCAACCAAAAGGCAAGATGAATGTACTGAAAGACAAAAACATCATCGAAAACGAAGTCGAGGCACTAGAAGATGAAATCGATGTGATCACGATTGATCAACCATCGATGAGCCCATGAAATGATTACATCACAAGCCGTAGAACAAGCGTACGCTTGGAACGTGGAGGTTCAGGTGAACCCAACGTTATCAATAACGGCTAACAACAATCCGATAGCTACTCATGAAGCAGCCCAATCAAGCGTAACTGAAAATATCAGCGGATCCTCAGTCGCAATCAACGAAGAAGAATTAACCCGTTGTAACTCGGCCCCAACACAATTCAACACAAAGGATTGGGATAGGGAATTGACGGCCCCCGAAGAGCCCGCGCAGCGAGGCTGTGCCAGCCAGCTTTTACGACTCTTGAAAGAAAAATTGCAACAAGAAGAATTCAACGATAAAGGCTCAGGAAAAGCCAATGTTATCAACCAATACCATCCGGAACCTATAGGCACTCCCAGGATACCCCCTATGCCAAAAGGGGTGCCCATTGTGACCTTCAAACGCACCCCAAGGATTCAAATGAACACAATTCGCAAAATAGAAGATTCACCATCAACAACTGGATTCAACGACCAATATTACATTACAATAGATTTAAATACAGCTGGTGCTCAAGCAACAGTAACCTCTGTTGGTCAACCAAGAGCAGCTTATTGGCCATCAGAAATCAATTTCGACCGCACAGGCCTAAATCTAGCCGCCCAAGAAACAATCACCTCCACGGCTCGTAATGGATTTAATGACAACACGACCATCGTATATGATAAACCGATCGTGAGTACTGGAATAAAGCGCCCTCGTAACTCCACGCCGAAAAATATTCCCAGCCACACCAGCAAGAACATGATTCGTTTTGCTGGGCAAATCATAGATGGAGAGGTATTACGTCAGCAACAAATCTATCCAGGTGATAGTAGATCGCTGTTAAGGTCAAATATACAACAAGAACGGAGGTGCATAGGACCCGCCTTGGGAGTGCCGGTGGGAAAAATCCCCACCAACCCATGGTGTGCACCTCAGAACGAAGAACAAAGGCAACTTTTCGCAGCCATACTATCTGGGAAAATGAAAGTGGGTCTGCTGAAAGCGACAGATGGAAGAGTGATCATGAGAAGGAGAGGATTTGTGTTACTGCAACCCGACAAGTTAGGGTGGCGTTGCGGAATGTGCCTCCTAGACCATCCTAGAAAATACAACCAGTGGGATAGCTGGACCGGCCATGGGGTCCACCAAGTGGACATTCTTGATGAATTCTCTAACGGATTTATCATGATCTGCCCGGACTGTGACCGGAATCCTAACTCTCCGAAGCTCCTGGACGATTGCATTGAAGCCATCATCACGTGCATCCGCCACTGGGAGGACGTCGGGAAAGGAGTAATAATGGAGGTCCTTCCTCCGAGACAAGACTGCCTCTGTAATCGAATGCCGGCTAAGAACCTGCAGAGATAAATGAATATCGGCAAATCAGGTAAAATTTTCTGACGACCCTCATTGAGCAGCCACAAATGCGATAAATACAGAGATGAAACCGGCCAAAAGAACAGATTCATACGATTCTTGAGATAGTAGAACTTGGTAACAAATTTTTACTTTTCTTCCTTCTCTCTCTCTCCATAGATGACTTACGGTCTGCACACAATCGTTGCGATCTTTCCACAGTCGAATCATCTTAAAGCAGCTTTCTTTTCCTTTCTGAAAATCAAAAAAATTAACCTCGTGGAACTATAACATTTCTTGAAAGTAACTTCGTAGAATCATAACATTTGCATATTCAAGATATGTTGATAATCACAACTTATTGCTGAGTTGGAATATAACAGAACCAAGTAGCCATCCATCATTTTTTTTTGTTCTTTTCCTTCCCTTTTTGACCCATAAAAAGAATTTTACATTATTCCGTTATGCAACTGCTCAAGAGGCGATAGAGACTTTTTCACTCAAATACAACCATGACTGAGAGACACAGGGATATGTAACCAGACTCGATGTAGATCCCTTCATAACCAACTCTCTCTATATATGATTATAACAAGAGTGTGAATAAAATGAATATAAATGACTCGGTGATTTTAATGGTACTTCGTCAGAACCTATTTTGAAGTAGAATCAGGAATTTCTATCAGTAAATTCATGAACAAAACAGAGGTTAAAGAGCTATCCATACAATCTACAATCCAATTAAGTACCGCGGAAGATATTGGGGTATTGGGGTAGAATGAATCTATCAACTCACAGATACGTTCCCAAGCTTTCCGTGTCGTTCTATTCTCAGCAAAGGAAAAGTGAAACAAAAAAAAGGGGGGGGGAGGAAAAAAAATGTGCCTTCCAGACACATTTTTTTTTTCGTACATGGGCGGAGGTGTTATGATATGCTACTGATGCCAAGACTGTTACGAGATTTGCGCACGCGCTCGTTTGCGGGACCCACGATCTCGCGACCGGCGGACGAGCCTTATAGCTCTGGTAAGGATACGGATGTATGCAGGTATATGCGTATATATGTGTATGTCGTGTATATGTATATGTATGTGTGCATGTATGTATGTGTGTATCGCTATGAGCAAATATGCAGGCACGCGGATTCCCAACACTGCAGATGAACAGGGTGCGGGGTGCCTCGAGTCATCCATATGTGTACATGCGTGTGAATACGCGCCAGCGCCGCAGGGACAAGAGATACGGAAGACTCGGCGGGTCTCTGATGGATAGGCCAATATAGATATAGACTAACTGGGAGAAGGTATATGTCGATGCAAGCAGGCGGGTATACCTATATGTAAGCAATAGTATTGGATACATACGTCGGGGCGCGCGTGAAATGTATGTGTATGTATATATATATATATATATGTATGTATGTATATATATCATTATAGACATTTATGACGACCTTTTCTACAATTATACGGTTTTATGACGACCAGAGGAGATATGACGACCGGGCGTCATAGTGATTCCAAATATGGACATTTATGACGACCGACGTTAGAATCATAGACACTTATGACGACCAAGAGATTTATAGTGTTTTATGACCACCAGTGTATGGAATATACGCATTTATGTCGACCGAAAATTTTTGAAGGGGCCAATGGTACAAACATCCGCATTTATGACGCCCAGTTCTCATAGTGATTCCAAATATAGACATTTATGACGACCGACGTTAGGATCATAGACACATATGACGACCAAGAGATTTATAGTGTTTCATGACGACCGGTGTATGGAATATGCACATTTATGTCGACCGAAAATTTTTGAAGATCCGCCACAATTGGATGCAAAGACCCTTTCTGGAGCGGGAGCGGAGCCGGTGAAAGATGTCATGGCAAATCTTTTAGGGAAAAAGAAATTAGAAGATGATATTCAACATTTTAACAGGGATGAGTTTAAATATTTCAAAATACAAGTGATGCACTCTCCCCTGAAACTTTTCCTTCAAATGAAGTTGCATCAGGGCATAACCGAGATAAAAAAGAGGACCGACGTTAGAATCATAGACACTCACGACAACCAAGAGATTTATAGTGTTCCATGACCACCGGTGTATAGAATATACACATTTATGTCGACCGAGAATTTTTGAAGGGGCCAATGGTACAAACATCCGGATTTATGACGACCGACGTTAGGATCATAGACACTTATGACAACCAAGAGATTCATAGTGTTTTATGTCGACCGGTGTTTGGGATATGCGCATTTATGTCGACCGAGAATTTTTGAAGGGGCCAATGGTACGAACATCCGGATTCATGACGACCGACGTTAGGATCATAGACACTTATGACAGCCAAGAGATTCATAGTGTTTTATGTCGACCGGTGTATGGAATATGCGCATTTATGTCGACCGAAAATTTTTGAAGGGGCCAATGGTACAAACATCCGGATTTACGACGACCACCATCTGGAGTTTGAATAATTACGATGACCGCTATCAAAGACAACCAAGTTCTGATAATCACTAGGGAACTGTACCAATTCGATTCCGATTTATATTTGATGGATTCTCTAATGTTGAAGATCCGCCACAATTGGATGCAAAGACCCTTTCTGGAGCGGGAGCGGAGCCGGTGAAAGATGTCATGGCAAATCTTTTAGGGAAAAAGAAATCAGAAGATGATATTCAACATTTTAACAGGGATAAGTTTAAATATTTCAAAATCCAAGTGATGCACTCTCCCCTGAAACTTTTCCTTCAAATGAGGTTGCATCAGGGCATAACCGAGATGAAAAAAAGGACCGACGTTAGAATCATAGACACTCATGACAACCAAGAGATTTATAGTGTTCCATGACCACCGATGTATAGAATATACACATTTATGTCGACCAAAAATTCTTGAAGGGGCCAATGGTACAAACATCCCAATTAATGACGAGCACCATCTGGAGTTGAAGTAATTATGACGACCACCATCTGGGGTTGGAGTTATTATGACGACTGCCATAAAGAAAACCAAATTCTGATAATTGTTCGGGAACTGTACTTATTCGGTTTTGATTTGTGTTTAATGAATCCTCTAATGGTGAAGATCCACCACAATTATATGCAAGGACCCTTTCTGGTGCGGGAACAAAACGTGTAAAAGATGTCATGCCAAATCTCTTGAAGAAATAGGTGTCAGAAGGCATTGCCTTGCGACGCCGATTTTCATCACCTTCCTCTGGCGATTGGCTACCAGAAATACGTGAGCGCGGACGGGTTCCCATTCAAATCTGCAAGTGAGGACTAATTAGTGCACTGATTTTCGGTATTCTAACTCCGAAAAAGAAAGCGTCCGAAGGATCTTGTGCCTTGAGCGGGAATTGACCCCGAGCCTCTCGGGTGGAAGTCCGTCGCTCTAACCACTGAGCTGAAGCCGCGCTGATCGTCCAGCACACTAATTACTCCTCACTTACAGATTTGAATGGGAACCCGCCCGCGCTCACGTGTTTCTGGTAGCCAATCGAGAGGAGAAGGCGATGGGAATCGCCGTCGCAAGGCAATGCCTTGTGACACTGATCGGGTAGGGGTTATGAGATGCCCTTATCTCGAGTTGAAGTACTCATTCTATTGCAGCTTACCGAACGTGTGTGTTTCGTATGCTTACGCTTCTATATTTACATTCTTATTCTGACTTGATTATCGTATCTCGTCTTGGAACAGGTCAAACATTCTGTGACCCTGTTTCATGTCCTATCATTGTTTTCTTCTTCTTTTTACCCGAGGCGACTCACCATAAGTCTAACCTCTCACTCGACCGGCCAGGCACCCAACCTCGAGAGTGCGGGCTCGGAAAAGAGACTTTTTCTTCACGCGATTATCGGTCATCAGTGAGTAACGACTGTAATTCCGTTTATTGGGTAAACAGTGTCCAGACTTCTTTTCTGCGGTCGATAGAGCTGTCTACTGCGCTACGGTAAGTGACAAATTTTAGTGCCTCCTTTTTTTCGAATGAATTCTCGATTTCATTTAATTGAATTGCCGAATTGAAGTCAAGGCTATTATCCATACTATACGGAAGCGATATTGAGCGACTCCCCACAAGGGATGCCATGTAACGTGGGCTCGTTAATGCATTTTCGGTATTCTAACTCCGAAAAAGGAAGCGACCAAAGTATCTCGTGCCGTGAGTGGGAATCGACCCCGAGCCTCTCGGGTGGAAGTCCGACGCTCTAACCACTGAGCTGAAGCCGAGCTGATCGTCCAGTGCACTAATTAGTCCTCACTTACAGATTTGAATGGGAACCCGCTCGCGCTCACGTATTTCCGGTAGCCAATCGACAGGGGAAGGCAATGAGAATCGCGGTTACAAGGCAATGCCTTGTGACAAGGAAATCAGGAGATGATACTCGACTTTTCAACAGGGATATGTCTGAATATTTCAAAATTCCAGTGATGCATTCTCCCTTGGAATTTTTTCTTCAAATGAGGTTGCATCGGGACCGAGATGAAGAAGAGGACCGACGTTAGAATCATAGACACTCATAACAACCAGGAGATTTATCGTGTTCGATGACCACCGATGTATGAAGTATACGCATTTATGTCGACCGAAAATTCTTAAAGGGGCCAATGGTACCAACATTCGGATTCATGACGACCACCATCTAAAGTTGAAGTAGTTATAACGACCACCATGTGGAGTTTGAGTAATTATGACGACCGCTGTCAAAGAAAACTAAGTTCTGATGATTATGAGGCGACTGTACTTATTCGATTCTGATTTGTATCTAACGAATTCTCTAATGGTGAAGATCCGCCACAATTGTATGCAAAGACTCTTTCTGGTGCGGGAACGGAGCCTGTGAGAGATGTCATGGGAAATCCTTCAAGGTAAAGGAAACCAGAAGATGATATTCAACTTTTTAACAGGGATAAGTTTAAATATTTCAAAATCCAAGTGATGCACTCTCCCCTGAAACTTTTCCTTCAAATGAGATTCCATCAGGACATAACCGAGATGAAAAAGAGGACCCACGTTAGAATCATAGACACTCATGACAACCAGGAGATTTATAGTGTTTGGTGACATTGCCATTGGGTTTTATATACCGAGTACCTGCCTTTCGGCTCAACCCCGGTTGACTCCAAGCCTGTGGACAGGGATACGCCCTGTCATCGCGTCCGTGAGGACTCCCGAATTTTTACCACTTCGGTGACGTGGTTTTCATCTAGTATTCGAAACCGTGTGCCCCCCAGAATCCAACCCTATTACGGGGCATTGGTTGACGTGCAAGCACGAAAACCAAGGGCTCATGCCCCGACCCTGGGTACCTTTGTTAGAAGTCCTTCGACTTCAACCTTGAAAGGTTACGGCCGAGGCCTCTTGCGAGGACACTCTCCCTGTTTTGCTTACGCACAGGACAGGTCACTGCTCGAGCTTACTCCAGAGGAGCTTAATTGCTCTCCCACGTTTCATGTAAGACCACGGTCTCGTGGTCTAACCCGTGGAATAACTCGGGAAGCCAGAGTATTCGTCACGTACTCACCTGTCGCGGTCAGCAGGTCCTTATGGCGATTCCAAATGAACACCCTTCGGCGTTCGCGTTGGACTCAGTCCGCCGAGGCCCCTTGCGGGTTACCTCTACCATTCAATTGTTAGCCTTGCTTGGTATCAGCCCGAGAACCGGTATCGGCATCTCGTCCCAGTGTTACACAATCTCCATTGTGAGCGTTTGACTGGTCCCCGCCGAGGCTCCTCGTCGGAAATCCTCTCCCACGTATCAGATTAGATCACGGTCACGTGGTCTAGCCCGTGAAATAACTCGGGAAGCCAGAGATAGTCGTCACATACTCGCTTGTCGGAACAAGTCCCTATGGCGATTCCAATTGAGCGCCCTACGGCGCTCACGTTGGAATCATTTCGTCGAGGTCCCTTGCGGGTTTCCTCTCCCAATGTACAGCCCTAATTGGTATCGGCTTGAGGACCGATAGACGGTTTGCTCGTCCCAGTGTTACGCAGCCTCCACTGCGAGCGTTCGACTGGTCGCCGCCGAGGTTCCTCAACGGAGAGCCTCTCCCATCTATAATTAAAGTAGGACCCGATGGTCGTTGTCCTACCGCACCTTAACTGCTCTTAGCTTTACTCCCACCGAGGTGGGAGTCAGGGATCCCTAGCGCGACGTGAACGCGGCAGTTCGGATTTTCGCTAGGTAGTGTTTGGTGACCACCGATGTATGAAATTTACGCATTTATGTCAACCGAAAATTCTTGAAGGGGCCAATGGTACAAACATCCGAATTTATGACGACCGCCATCTAAAGTTGGAGTAATTATGATGACCACCATCTGGAGTTTGAGTAACTATGGCGACCGCTATCGAAAAAAAACTATGGTTTGAGTTTTACGTCCATTTCCGCCGGTAGGCCCCACCCAGACGGCACCCTTGTGCGTGGAGTCAAGGTACGCTCAACCAGCGCGTCAGCATATACTGCTAACTACCGAATTGTACCTCGGTGGGGAGGACTAACAGTTTTAGGTGGAATCCGAATCACCGAGACCGCCGAAAAAAGGCACATGAGAAAAAAATCTTAGTGGTGCCCTGACCGAGATTTGAACGTAGGACTCCCGCAAGGGAGTCCGGTGACTGATCCACTGTGCCACGGCGGCCTTGCAGATCAAAGCAAGTTCCGCATACAACCAAGTTCTGATAATTATTAAGAAACTGTACTTATTCGATTCTGATTTGTACCTAATGAATTCTCTAATGGTAAAGATCCGCCACAATTGCAAGGGAAACTCTTTCTGGTGCGGAACGGAGCCTGTGAAAGATTTCATGACAAATCCTCCAGGGGAAAGGAAATCAGAAGATGATATTCAACATTTTAACAGGGATATGTTTAAATATTTCAAAATTCAAGTGATGCACTCTCCCTTGGAATTTTTTGATCAAATGAGGTTGCATCAGGACATAACCGAGATAAAAAAGAGATGTGATACTCTCAATCATACAAAGGTGAATACATCAACCACAAGTCATGTATAAGCCACGGAACCCCGAGGGGGACTCAGAATTTGAGTCAAGATAAGAAGTTCTCCAGCCTTCTCGAGATTATTGAAGATTTTGGATAATTCAGACTTTGGCTGAATGATCCTTGATTTCATTTCAATTTATCTTACCGTATTTTTGTGACAGCTCGGAGTAGTACGTTTTAAAGTTCGCTGCCCGTGCAATTTTGTCCAATTGTTAACGCCTGAAATTTTTGAAAGAGAATTGAAAGGCGCCAGTCACGGTGAGTCATTCAGGCGAAAAAGGTCGAGTTGCGTGCACGTGGGTTTTGCCTATGGGACATGCTCCGGCGTCATGGGTGGAACATTTTCCAACAAGAATCAGAAAAATCGGTAGAAGGTTTTCGAATTGAAGTCGATTTTTCAGCCATTTTCTCAGAACAGTGGATTACCTCCATTGCTCACTCCCGTCTCTCGCTTTAAAATCGACTATCCAAAATGATCGAAGTACGCATATGAGGAAATCTACCAAACCTTTAACTTCTGGGTCATCCGAGAAAAAAAAATTTTTTCCTGCTTGTCGCTCTCGAAACCAATTCCATACTGTTTTCGAGCCTCTAAAATGTGGAAAAAAAGTTGTGCCCACCATTTTTGAAAGATGTTAATCCTCTGGGATCAATGAGGTGGAATTGGTCTATTACGTTTTCGTCACTTTTAGAGGCTTTTCACATGGATGGATCGTGGATAGTGCAATATAATGGTTGATACCGATGTTGTCCTACCCGTTTAATAGAATTCCATTCCCAGAATTGAGCTTGTTCCGTTATACCCATCAAGTTTCACTTCTCCTATGTCCACAGAGTTGTCGGAGGTATATGCAATTTTTGTTTTTCCAAAGCTTTCCTACTTAAATTATGATAAGCTGTTAGTGTGAAAATAATGTGAGAACTTCAAACAAAGTTAATAACTATATATCAGACCTGTTACGTGCATCATTTCCGACCGAATAAATCAGCTTTCAGGGGCTGAACAAGTTTCACGAGCTCCTCCCTCAAATAACAATCGTTATAGCCACCTCATTGAAGTGCATGGTAATTCATCATACGTCAAAGTAAAATGGGCGATAGGGTTTGGGAGCGACATCTGCTTATTATTCGAGTAACAAAGGTTTATGCCCTTTTTTGAAGCGGTAGGCGCGACAAATCTCGCAAAATTAACGTCACAGATCTTAGGCCAGAATAATACGTCGCTGCCAAATGAAGAAGCATTTTGATCGTCCAATCTTACTCTTGAATTCTCCACCACCCGATTTATCCTAGCTCGAATGTTATTTTTTTCACTTACGAAAGAGTGGAGGAGGTGAGTATTCTCCAAAAAGTGAGTTACAATTTTTATGGAAGCCCTGTGCTGACCACGGACCTGTGTCGCTATTAGAACGAATCTTTTATGATTATATCAGGTTTGAAGAGTCAGATGGAATTTCTCCAGATATTTTGGACAGTGTTATTTTCTCCAGAAGCCGAAGAGTTTCGAAAGACGCGCCAATTACACTGAAAAAGTACGAAATTTGACGATTCTTCAATTTGTATCAAGAGCACTACGCATGTGTCATAAAAAATCGATAGAGTACCATCCTGAAAACTATAGAAACTATCTGGAAAACATTTTCCCAGGGCGTGAAAGTCCCGATCTCATTGGAATACTGTATGGTACACTAAAAGTCAAAGGTTCTGTAAATTTCTTCATATCCGACGTAAAAAGACCCAATCTTTCAAAATCCGAGGTCCAAATTGAGCCCAAATGCGATCTAAGTAATTTGGAACGACTATAGTGCAGGAAACCCTCTTTTAACAAATAAAATTCATGGTGGATCCGAGAGTTTCCTTCGTCAACGGTGGATGTTGTTAGATTGAATACTGACGGATTGTTTATATTTTTTATCGTCTGTGCGCAAATAAGTCATTTGCACACTGTTTCGCTTTTCATTTGCTCACAGATGATCAAAAAACGTAGTATGATACTCGGGCGCAACGGTTTTCACTTTCTCGTGACTATTTAGACCCTCGGCTGCGGCTCGGGCCTTAAAAAGTCGCTCGAAGTGCGAAAACCATCGTTTGCGCCATTGTATCATAATATACTATTATAGCACTCTATTCCAATGATATTTGTTGTGCCCAAGATCGTCTCATCATTTGATTGGAATCCTGGAAATAAGCGAGGAGTTATTCTGAGAGGTTTAATAAAAAACGAGCATCCGATTTTGTTCGAATTGTTGTTTTAATACAAATAAAATTCCCTTTGGAGATGATACTGTCCAAGCACAGAACACCCTCATACCATCAGTTTTCAACAACATAAATCTTGCTCGTGCAAAGCTGTAACAAGTATCACAGAGCGCCCTTGCTGAAGAGTTACTTCTTCTCATTTCATATCCTTAAATGTTTACCCACCAGACAGTGAATGTTGCCACAACGTTTCTGGGAAGTTGTCCTGTCAACCTTGAAACGTTCCCTTAGGTTCGGGAAACGCGTTGCCGACACGTTGCACAAAGAGGCCAAGAAATTCTTGAATAATTCGCCATTACGTGAATTTGCAACCAATCGACATATGCGCAAACAGAAGAGTTTTGGATGAATGAGAACAACCTTCTGCGTCTGCGCATATGTCTATTGGTTGCGAATTCACGTAAAGGTGAATTATCCAAGAACTTCTTGGCCCCACTGAGCGTTGGCGCAACGAAAAAATGTCTACCAGATGCGCGTTGCCTCAACGTTTTCAGAACGTTTCTAGGGCGGTTTCGAATATGAATAAATAAATGAATTATTACTAAAAAATTGTTGTTAATTGGCTCTTGTTGCATTCAAGCGTAATCTCCCCGTCTTTCTTGTACCAAGTGGACATGTTTCTGATTGAGCGCAATCGATGGGATTGAACGGGGATGGAGCTGGTAGCTTGCGAGGAAGGGAATTTTATGAACAATTTGTTTATTTATTTAACAAGAAATATTCGAAGTATTGGTTGCACCGGAAACATTTCGGAAACCATTGTGCAACCTTTGAAAAACCACTGGAACGTCCCAGAAACGTTCTGGAAACGTCGAGACAACATACATCTCGTAGACATTTTTTCGTCGCGCCAACACGTCGGCAACGCGTTTCCCGACCTTTGGCGGAACGTTTCCTGGTTGACAGGACAACTTCCCAGGAACGTTGTGGCAACATTCACTGTTTGGTGGGTATCGTGTGATCTTTGTCAGAGCGGAAAGGGATTTTACATCCTTGTACCGATTGCGGGAACAATAACTCATACATGAAATCCGTTGAATTTGCATACGGTACGGAAGAGACGATCTGAGTTAGCAGAATGTGCAGTATGTACTGTATATTTCTTTCAAACTTCACTGAGATCGTGATGAACTAACTCAAATGCGTGTTTGCTGAACTTTCCAAGACCAGTTCTATTTCTATTACAAAATTCTTCAGTGTGATACATAATTGCATGTACTTTCGGTGTAACAGAAATACCCGATTTCAAATAGCAAGTGCAAGAATTTGCTATTTTACTAGCATATTGAAGGTCAAGATTTGCCTTGACGACTTTTCCGAAACTTTCCAGAATATCCACATATTTCTTCACAGGAGGTTTATCTCTGCTATTTATGAGGTTTATGTTATTGAGTAACTTTCTGCAATCATTACCATTGAATCCTCCACCACCGTGGCGGATTTGTCGATTCACACTGCACGACTTAACCCGATCTAGAGCAATTTCTTGCAACTCTTGTACCATACGGTCATGAATATGACTTATAAACCCCAACAGTAAATGAAGCTCGGGCGGAATAATAAAGTCATGTAAGTCATATCAAACCGAAGCCATCAACTCAACGGAGTCCTACATTTTCCGTAGATTTTATTCACGAAAAGAGGGTTTCCTGCACTATAGTCATTCTAAATTACTCTGATCGTATCTAGGCCTGATTTGGACCTCGGATTTCGAAAGATTGGGCCTTTTTACGTCGAATATGGGTACTTCGATCATTTTGGATATTCGATTTTGAAGCGAGAGGCGGGAGTGAGCAATGGAGGTATTCCACTGTTTCGAGAAAATGGCTAAAAAGTCGAAAAATCGACTTTCAAAAACCCTCTACCCATTTTTTTGATACTTTTTGGAAGATGTTCTACTAATGACCCCGAAACATACCCCACAGGCAAAACCCACGTGCACGCAACTCGACCTTTTTAGCGTAAATGACTCACTGTGCAGTGGAGTCGTATTTCCATTAGTTTTCGTTTCTTAAGCTCATCGCGATTGCGAGTAATCCGATCACCCAAGGAACAGACAGCGCCTACCGCTTGAGCCAGCTATATTGGATGTTTTTGCCCCTAGTTTCCTCAGCCGAGGTACAGGTGTGCGGCTTAGAACTGGAGTTATGACCTTCTTCTTCTTTTTTAAAACATTGGCTGTATCTCTCTGCTATAGTGTGCAGAGATGATTTAAGCCATAACATAAGTAAGTATAGAGCTATTTTGGGGAGACTTTCCCACTCTTTGTACCAGAGATCGTGCCCGAATCTGATCAAAACCGTGCTTGGATGCAATTGAGAGAAACCAACAATTTGAACAACCTCGGTGGTCAAATCCCTATTATAGCATCAAATCATGATATATATATAACATAAAATCATGATGTCACGATTTTTAAAAAACATGAGTTATAAACTTGTCAATTCGTGACATGAAGCCTTCCGAGTAACATGACATCGTGGAACCTTGTCATAACTATTTGACATGAAGTTTTGTCATGAATTTTCGTCATGATTTTCCGGATTTTCCGCGGCCTGGGTCATGTCATGGGCAGTTGTCATGGGACTTTGTCATGAACTGTTGTCAAGAACTTACCCACCAAACAGTGAATGTTGCCACAACGTTTCTGGGAAGCTGTCCTGTCAACCTTGAAACGTTCCCTTAAGTTCGGGAAACACGTTGCCGACACGTTGGCGCAACGAAAAAATGTCTACCAGATGCGCGTTGCCTCAACGTTTCTGGGACGGTTTCGAATATGGATAAATAAATGTATTATTGATAAAAAATTGTTGTTAATTGGCTCTTGTTGCTTTCAAGCGTAATCTCCTTTCTTGTACCAGTGGACATGTTTCTGATTGAGTGCAATCGATGGGATTGAACGGGGATGGAGCTAGTAGTTCGCGAGAACGGGAATTTTATAAACAATTTGTTTATTTATTTAACAAAAAATATTCGAAGTATTGGTTGCACAGGAAACATCTCGGAAACCATCGTGCAACCTTTGAAAAACCGCTGAAACGTCCCAGAAACGTTCTGGAAACGTCGAGGCAACGCGCATCTGGTAGACATCTTTTCGTTACGCCAACGTGTCGGCAACGTGTTTCCCGACCTTTGCCGGAACGTTTCCAGGTTGACAGGACAACTTCCCAGGAACGTTGTGGCAACATTCACTGTTTGGTGGGTACACAATTTTTACATACTTCGAGGCATGTCATGGGACCTTATCGTGATCTCTTGCCATGAATTTACAAATTTTCTACACGCTTTCCCTGACTGAAGGAACCGAGTCGGCTCAGCTAGTTTCAGATAGCCGATTTGGCTCCAGGTATAATTTTCTCAAAATTTATGCCCACATCGCAACTGAAAAAGCCAGTTGTATGGACAAAAAGTCGATTGATAAGGGTAGGGTAGGAACCCACGAACTTTGTATGGTTCCAATTCGAAGTCCGACACCTTACCTTGGGGCCAGCAAAGAAGGTTAGGTAGCGAGCGTTAAAAAGTATACTTCAAGTGTGGGTGGCTATAGCTATACCTGAAGCACAATAAAAGTGTAGCGAGCCGGTCGCTATAACTATTATACATGGTAAGCGCTTCGTTGCTTATGTTTACATTCATGAACTGTTTATATATGATAGCGAGCAGAAGATTGTCGCTCCCCGCATGCAGATCTTTCACTGTATGGAAGCAGTGTTTTTCAACTACGTGTGTGCAGAATTTCAAATCATTCCATTAATTGAGTCATGTCCCAGTGGCGACAGATTTTGTTTCAGTGTACAAGTTGCTTGACCGAGCAAATTAGGATATTAGGAATCACCTTGGTGGTGAGGTACGGCCTACCTATTTTTTCTCTCCGTGCAGGTAAACGCTGTGTTGCACGGTGATCTTCTGTGTGGCGCTCGCCCGGCCTCCCCGTGCTGAAGAACAGGACCTGCTATCGTCTGTCTCACTCTAAGAGCGATCCTTCTGAAGGCCGCTCTTCCTTGCTCTACAATACCTCTATGTCACCATCTCCAAGTAGATGGCTGCGCGCGCGCTTTCATACCGGGCCGGCCGTATTTGAATCTAGGCGGAAGTGTAGGGGAAATCATGAGCAGCTCGGAGTGAACAGACCTGGAGGGTCTCTAGAACAGACCACGATCTTATATACAGGTCTGGGCACTCCATACAGTAGAGCCGTCGCGTTTTTGAGTCACCGCTCGGCAATATGGCCACCCGGCCAGGAACTGCGTGATGGTAAACACACAGCAGTCGACGCCGACAGTTATGCGATTAATGCAAATGCAGAAGTCGCGTAGATAAATTAAAAGATGCAGACAAATGAGCAGCAATGGAAATAGTACTCACGTGGATGCAATTCTCTATCCAGAGATGTAGTGCAATGGATCTCGGAAGGATAGAATTTGTATCTCAGGATGTCAAACTTGCGCGCGCGCGACGGCTTTGGTTGACTCTCGCCACGTGAGTAATTAAAATATAAGGTGCTCTGCATGATGAAATCGAAAATCAAAACAAAATACAATACTCGGCATCATAGGACTCTCATAATCACAAATCGATCTACGCGACTTATCAGCCAATATTTATGGCATAACTGTTGCCGTCGACTGCTGGCGTGTTGTGTTTATAACTAAAGCCGTGTCATCACGGCCGACCAATCAAAGCGCTTCCTGGCTTCCTGGCTCGGCGGCCATATTGCCGAGCCGCGACTCAAGAACGCGACGGCTCTGCTGTATGGAGTGCCCAGACCTGTATATAAGATCGTGGAACAGACCTTTCTTACCCGGACCTTTTTTCTGTGATCATGCTCCACAACATTTTCAAGTTTCATCCCGATCGAGTTGAGTGACACTTTATTTGATCATATCACAACATTTTCAAGTTTCATCCCGATCGAGTTGATTGACACTTTATTTGACCATATAAGCAAAGTGTGGACCAATTTCCGTCTATTCAGACAATGGATCACTTTCTTTCAATATTGAATAGAAAACGAATCAATGTGGCTGACTGTTGTCAGTCTGTTCCCACTATTGAAAGTAATAAGATAGGAATGTAATATGAGGATGACAGATATTCTCTGATTATAAAATGTATTCACAAACAATTTGAATCTGAGATCACCCGTGCGAGTTGCCCATCGTTAGATGAAGTCATGGAAGTACCTCAAAGTATATCAGACATGTATTACAAAAGTCAATCAAAATTAAGCAATCTCCAAGCCTTGACAACTTTCCTTCGACATCAATGGGATGTAATCAAGCCTGATTTAAAAGGTGCGTATTTCAACACCGAGCTTTACTTCAACTCCATGATCTTGAGCTTGGTGGCATCACCTACTGGTTTGCATATGTTACACTTTTTTAGTGTTGAGATGCGATTTCTCTTAGAATCTCTCCTCAAACTTGAGTAGAAGCTAATTAAAATACTTTGATGAGTGTCTTTGCAAATATTGTTGTCCATGCTCTTACTAGGAAAACTCTTGCTTCACATTTCCACTTTGATGTTGTCAATTAAATAGTTTTTTCTAGTTATTAAGGTGCTTAAATTCATGCCCTATCTGTTTTTCATGGTTCTTCCTGTTGATATGTAGCATTTCATACTTAGGGATGGAGAGACTTTTCCTTGCGAAGTATTCAAGCAGGTTGGTTTCTTTATTGATTCATTCCAACATTCCGCTTGTCAAATTTCCACAAGCATCATCAGGGCATTTGTTGTTTACGGCAGGGTGATCTTGGAATGAACAATAGTCAGACACACAATCACTTTTAGTTAGCACAGTATAATATGTAATAGTATGTAATGCCCTGATGATGCTTGTGGAAATTTGACAAGCTAAACGTTGTCATGAATCAATAAAGAAACCAGCCTGCTCGGATACTTCTCAAGAAATCGGATTAGAAAGAACGTAACCCAACCGATCGCGGAGCTGCTTCAAAACGTCGATTCCTCTGTAGCGTTTCGAATTTCTTCAAATCATGCACTCCGAGTTGCGTGATCATCGATCATTATCCATGACGGGGGCTGAGAAGGCACTTTCTCGCTTTCATAGCATTTTTACATGTCATAGTGCATTTGGATCGATGCTTCGTGTGAAATCGGATCAACAGTCTCGCTACACCTGAGAGCGACTCTTCAGATGGATATCATGTGTAAGCGATCAACAACCATAACAACTCTTGTACTCACGGCATTTTGATCTTCGACTGTTCTGTTGTGTTACTCTAGGTCTAAACTAGCATTCATCTCTTTCACTGGCCTGTTGTTATCTCTTGGGGCTAGTTCTGCAGAAGAATTGCATGAAAGGAATGATATCGAAGAGCATCATGTATAACTGCCGAGGTTTTTCGAATTGTGGGATCCTATGTAATATTTCGACATTCCGTAGGGTGGTAGGGCACTCGGAGCTCTTTTTATTGTGGAATAGGTCAACCACCTCGCTAGACACGAGAGTGGCCCTCAGGATGTTATCTTTTGTGAGTGATCAACGAGCAAAAGAACTCGGCTATTGGTGTCATTTTGATCTTCTACTGTTCGGTTGCGTTACTCTAGGTCTTAATCAGCATTTTTCTATTTTACTGGCCTCTTGTCATCTCTTGGGGCTAGTTCCGCAGAAGGATTGCGTGAAAAAACGATATCAAAGAGCATCATGTATCACCGCCCAGGTTATTCGAATTATTGGGACTACCATAGCATTTCGACATTTCATAGAGTAGTAATGTACACGGAGCTGTGCTCATTGTGGAACCAGATCAGCCCCCTACCAGACAATCAACCGGCTCTCGAGGATGTTATTCTCGGAGAGTGGTCAACGAGTAATACAACTCCGTCGCGGATGGCATTTTGATCTTTCACTGCTTTGTCGTGTTTTTCTAGTTTCTGAATTAGCATTTATGTCTTCTACTGGCCTGTCGCCATCGTTTGGAGCTACTTTCGCAGAAGAATTCCGTAGAATAAACGATAATCGAGGTGCATGATGGATAACCGCCGAGATTGTTCGTATCGTTGGTTCCTCCATAGCATTTCGACATTTGATGCAGTAGCATGGTACTTGAATCTCTGTTCATGTGAATTCGGATCAACCACCTCGCGAAACATGGGATAGTCCTCGAGTAGGTTGTCCTTTGTGAATGGTCAACGAGTGTTACATCTCCGATATTCACGACGTTTTGATCTTTTACTGTTCTGTTGCTATACTCTAGGTCTTAACGGGCATTTGGGACTTCCACTGGCCTGTTGTTATCGCTTGGGGCTAGGTCATGCGAGAGAATTGCATCGAAGGAACGATACGAAAGAACATCATGTATGACCGCCGAGGTCCTTTGAATAGTGGGGTCCTCTATAGCGTTTCGACTTTCCATAGAGGAGTAGTGCACAAGGGGCTCTGCTCATTGTGGGATCGGATCAGACGCCTCGCCAACCATTGGAGTCGCTATCGAGGATGTCATCCTCTGTGAGTCATCAACTTGCAAGACAATTCGGCGATTGACGGCATTTTGATCTTCTACCGTTCTGTCCTGTTGTACCAGGTCCAATTCAGCGCTTTTGTCTCTCCCTGGCCTGTCGTCATCTCTCGGGGCTATCCACAGGACCGTTGCAGAGGAGAAACGATACAGATAAGCATCATGTAGGACCGCCTACGTCCTACGGATAGTTGGATCCTCTATGAAGTTCCGACATTACATAGAGTAGTGACGCTTTCGGAGCTCTCCTCATTGCGGGATGGGATGAACCGCCTCGCTGGCTTTGAAAGTGATTCTCGATGATGTTATCTTCTTTGAGTGACCAACGAGCAATACAACCCAGGTTCTGACGGCTTTGTGATCTTTTACTGTTCTGTTATGTTGTTCCAGGTCTGAACTAGCATTTCTGTATTTTACTGGCCGTTCGTCAGCGCTTCGGGCTGTTCTTGCAGGAGAATTCCATATAATGGTCGATACCAGAGAGCATGATGAATGACCGCCTACATCGATCGAATCAATGGATCCTCCATAACTTTCCGACATACCATAGAGTAGGAGTGCACTCGGAGCTCTACTCATTTTGTGATCGTATCAGCCGCCTCGCTAGCCATGGGAGTGGCTCTCGAATGTGAGCGGGCGATACAACTCGACTCTCGACGGCATTTTGATCTTCTACTGTTCTAAAGCATTACGCAATGTCTTAACTCGCATCTTTGTCTTTCACTGTGTTGTCGTCATCGCTTGGGGCCGTTCTTGCAGAAGAATCCCATAGATTGACCGATACCAGAGAGCATTATGTATGGCCGCCTCCATCGTTCGAGTTGTTGCATCCTCTATAACGTCCTAACATTTCATGGAGTGGAGGGCACTCGGAGATCTGCTCACTATGGATTCGGATCAGCCACCTCGCTAGGCATGAGGGTGGCTCTCGTATAAGAGCAAGTGATGCAAACGTCTATTGACGGCATCTTGATCTCTTACTGTTCTGTTGCGTTACGCTAGTTCTGAACTAGTATTTTAGCTATCCAGGGCCTGTTGTTCTCCCTTGAGGCTAGTTTCGCGAAAGAATTGCATCGAAGGAACGATACAAAAGAACATCATGTATGACCGCCGAGGTCCTTTGAATTGTTGGGTCCTCTATAGCATTTCGACTTTCCATAGAGGAGTAGTGCACAAGGGGCTCTGCTCATTGTGGGATTGGATCAGACGCCTCGCCAACCATTAAAGTCGCTCTCGAGGATGTCATCCTCTGTGAGTCATTAACTTGCAAGACAATCCGGCGATTGACGGCATTTTGATCTTCTACCGTTCTATTCTCATGTACCAGGTGTTATTCAGCGCTTTTGTCTTTCCCTGGCCTGCCGTCATCTCTCGAGGCGATCTGCAGGAATTTAAAGACGTGTAACGATACGAATGAGCATCATGTATGACCGCCGGAGTTCTTCGGATGGTTGGATTCTCTACAACGTTTCGACATTCCATAGAGTAGTAGTGCTTTCGGAGCTCTGCTCATTGTGGAATAGGACTGACCGCCTCGCTGGACATGAATCTGATTCTCGATCATGTTATCTTGCGTGAGTGACTTACGATCAATACAACTCAGGTTCTGACGGCTTTTTGATCTTTTACTGTTCTGTTATGTTGTTCCAGATCTGAACTAGCATTTCTGTATTTTACTGGCCGTTCGTCATCGCTTCGGGCTGTTCTTGCAGGAGAATTCCATATAATGGCCGATACCAGAGAGCATGATGAATGACCGCCTACATCTTTCGAATCAATGGATCCTCCATAACGTTCCGATATACCATGGAGTAGGAGTGCACTCGGAGCTCTACTCATTTTGTGATCTTATCAGCCGCCTCGCTAGCCATGGGAGTGGCTCTCGAATGTGAGCGGGCGATACAACTCGACTCTCGACGGTATTTTGATCTCCTACTGTTCTAAAGCATTACGCAATGTCTTAACTCGCAATTTTGTCTTTCACTGGGTTGTCGTCATCGCTTGGGGCCGTTCTTGCAGAAGAATCCCATAGATTGACCGATACCAGAGAGCATTATGTATGGCCGCCTCCATCGTTCGAGTTGTTGCATCCTCTATAACGTCCTAACATTTCATGGAGTGGAGGGCACTCGGAGCTCTGCTCACTATGGATTCGGATCAGCCACCTCGCTAGGCATGAGGGTGGCTCTCGTATAAGAGCAAGTGATGCAAACGTCTATTGACGGCATCTTGATCTCTTACTGTTCTGTTGCGTTACGCTAGTTCTGAACTAGTATTTTAGCTATCCAGGGCCTGTTGTTCTCCCTTGAGGCTAGTTTCGCGAAAGAATTGCATCGAAGGAACGATACAAAAGAACATCATGTATGACCGCCGAGGTCCTTTGAATTGTTGGGTCCTCTATAGCATTTCGACTTTCCATAGAGGAGTAGTGCACAAGGGGCTCTGCTCATTGTGGGATCGGATCAGACGCCTCGCCAACCATTAAAGTCGCTCTCGAGGATGTCATCCTCCTTGAGTCATCAACTTGCAAGACAATTCGGCTATTGACGGCATTTTGATCTTCTACCGTTCTATTCTCATGTACCAGGTGTTATTCGGCGCTTTTGTCTTTCCCTCGCCTGTCGTCATCTCTCGAGGCGATCTGCAGGAATTTCAAGACGTGAAACGATACGAATGAGCATCATGTATGACCGCAGGAGTTCTTCGGATTGTTGGATTCTCCACAACGTTTCGACATTCCATAGAGTAGTAGTGCTTTCGGAGCTCTGCTCATTGTGGAATAGGACTGACCGCCTCGCTGGACAGGAATCTGATTCTCGATCATGTTATCTTGCGTGAGTGACTTACGATCAATACAACTCAGATTCTGACGGCTTTTTGATCTTTTACTGTTCTGTTATGTTGTTCTAGATCTAGACTCGCATTTCTGTCTTTTACTGGCCGTTCGTCATCGCCTGGGGCTGTTCTTGCAGGAGAATTCCATATAATGGCCGATACCAGAGAGCATGATGAATGACCGCCTACATCTTTCGAATCAATGGATCCTCCATAACGTTCCGATATACCATAGAGTAGGAGTGCACTCGGAGCTCTACTCATTTTGTGATCGTATGAGCCGCCTCGCTAGCCATGGGAGTGGCTCTCGAGGATGTCATCCTCTGTAAGTCATCAACTTGCAATACAATTCGGCTATTGACGGCATTTTGATCTTCTACCGTTTTATTCTTATGTACCAGGTGTTATTCAGCGCTTTTGTCTTTCCCTGGCCTATCGTCATCTCTCGAGGCGATCTGCAAGAATTTGAAGACGTGTAGCGATACGAATGAGCATCATGTATGACCGTAGGAGTTCTTCGGATGGTTGGATTCTCTACAACATTTCGACATTCCATAGAGTAGTAGTTTTTTCGGAACTCTGCTCATTGTGGAATAGGATTGACCGCCTCGCTGGACATGAATCTGATTCTCGATCATGTTATCTTGCGTGAGTGACCAACGATCAATACAACTCAGGTTCTGACGGCTTTTTGATCTTGAACTGTTCTGTTATGTTGTTCCAAGTCTGAATTCGCATTTCTGTTTTTTACTGGCCGTTCGTCGTCGCTTGGGGCTGTTCTTGCAGGAGAATTAATAATGGCCGATACCAGAGAGCATGATGAATGACCACCTACATCTTTCGAATTGATGGATCCTCCATAACGTTCCGACATACAATAGAGTAGGAGTGCACTCGGAGCTCTACTCATTTTGTGATCGTATCAGCCGCCTCGCTAGCCATGGGAGTGGCTCTCGAATGTGAGCGGGCGATACAACTCGACTCTCGACGGCATTCAGATCTTCTCCTGTTCTAAAGCATTACGCAATGTCTTAACTCGCATTTTTGTCTTTCACTGTGTTGTCGTCATCGCTTGGGGCCATTCTTGCAGAAGAATCCCATAGATTGAACGATACCAGAGAGCATTATGTATGACCGCATACATCGTTTGAGTTGTTGCATCCTCTATAACGTCCTAACATTTCATGGAGTGGAGTGCACTCGGAGCTCTGCCCACTATGGATTCGGATCAGCCACCTCGCTAGGCATGAGGGTGGCTCCCGTATCAGAGCAAGTGATGCAACTCGTCTATTGACAGCATCTTGATCTTTTGCTGTTCTGTTGCGTTACGCCAGGTCTGAACTAGTATTTTAGTCATCCAGGGCCTGTTCTTCTCCCTTGAGGCTAGTTTCGCGAAAGAATCGCATCGAAGTAACCATACAAAAAAACATCACGTATGATCGCCGAGGTCCTTTGAATTGTTGGGTCCTCTACAGCATTTCGATTTTCCATAGAGCAGTAGTGCACAAGGGGCTCTGCTCATTGTGGGATCGGATCAGACGCCTCGCCAACCATTGGAGTCGCTCTCGAGGATGTCATCCTCTGTGAGTCATCAACTCGTGAGACAATTCGGCTATTGACGGCATTTTGATCTTCTACCGTTCTGTCCTGTTGTACCAGGTCCAATTCAGCGCTTTCGTCTCTCCCTGGCCTGTCGTCATCTCTCGGGGCTATCCACAGGATCGTTGCAGAGGGGAAACGATACAGATAAGCATCATGTAGGACCGCCGACGTCCTACGGATAGTTGGATCCTCTATCAAGTTCCGACATTCCATAGAGTAGTAACGCTTTCGGAGCTCTGCTCATTGCGGGATGGGATGAACCGCTTCGCTGGCTTGAACCGCTTTGCTGGAATCCGTCCTTCTAGGTTCATACCAGTCACGTCGAATGGATGAGAGGGACAAGTTTTTACTCACCATTTATCATTAAAAACACCGGAAAAGTGGAACATTCTGGAATCCATCCGAATTCTTTTGATTCATGTTGGAAAGTGATCGAAGAGACACCCGGAATCACATCCCACATGACTTTTTCATTTCCATCCACTTTCGACTTCTCAGCCTTCCCGACTAGCCACGTGCTATGAGGTAGAGCGAAGATCTACTGCGTTCGTCATAATGATCTAGAGTGCACTGCAGACACATATATACTGGTAGTTACGAGGCACATTAGCTTGTTCATCTCCAAATACGAAAAACGATTCTAGATATTTTTCGACGAAACCTGTCCTCCCAAGTTCATACAAAACACCACGAATGCGTGAGAGACCAGCTTCTACATACCACTTATGAAGGAGAAGACCATTTCAAAATCTACCCACGAATTTTCCCGATTCTTCTTTGAAAATAATCTTAGAGACGACTGAAATCTAACCTCAAGAGAATTCTCCATTCCCATTCTCTCTCAACTTCTCTGCCTTTCCGACTAACCGCGTGCTATGGGGTTGAGCGAATATCTGCCGCGGTCGTCATAAATATGTTAAGTGCAGTAGAGACACATATATACCGGTCGTCATAATTATCTAAAATAAACAGGGAAAAGTATTTAGCAATATCGCGCGATACAAGGAGAATGTCGCGAAAATGCGAGAGAATATATCATATTTTGGTGTTATAAGGCTTACATTCTCGATCAAATCCTTATCTGCTTCGGTCGTCATAAGTGCTCATATTCCTGAATTTTCGTGGTCATTCATGCATATTTTCGTTGATGGTCGACATAAGCCCCTATCAGTTCAGAAATCAGTAGATCGCCTGCCGTGGGCCACTCCAGTGAGAATTTACCGAAGCAGAATATTGAGTTATGAGTAGGTACGCATGATAGATCCAAGTTTCTCACGAAAAACCTATCGGCTCTCGTTCATTAAAATGCCGATGAATAAATATTGATGGCAAAATCTGCCGGTTATTCCCATGCCCTGTGCTTGTGCATGTATGTTTTGTTAAGAATATCGTGGTTGCATGATATAGTAGGATCCACAAGAAAGTATTCTAGTTATTTATCGATGGAATCCGTCCTTCGAGGTACACACCAGTAACATCGAATGTTCGAGAGAGACAAGCTTTCCTTACCATTCATCATGAGAATAACCGGGAAAGTGAATTATTCTGGGATCCGTCCGAATTCTTTCGATTCGTGTTGGAAAATGATCGTAGAGACACCCGGAATCACATCCCACATGAATTTTTTATTTCCATCAACTTTCGTCTCTTCAGCCTTTCCAACTAGCCACGTGCTATGTGGTTGAGCAAGGATCGCCTGCGGTCGTCATAATCATCTAAAGTACACTGCAGACACATATATACTGGTTGTTATGAGGCACATTAGCTTGTTCGACTCCAAAATAATCTACAAAAAACGATCCGAGCTATTTTTCGACGGAACCCGTCCTCCCAGGTTCATACGAAACACCGTGAATGCGTGAGAGAGATCAGCTCCTACATACCCTTCATGAAGAAGATGGGAGATTAACTATCTCAATATCCACCGACGAATTGTTCCGATTTTTCCTAGAAAATGTTCTTAGAAATACCCGAAATCGAACCTCGATAGAATTCCCCCTTCCCATTCGCTCTTGACTTTTCTGCCTTTCAGCCTAACCGCATGCTATGGGGTCGAGCGAATATCTGTCGCGGTCGTCATAATTATCTAAAGTGCAATAGAGACACATATATACCGGTCGTCATAATTATTTCAAATATTCAGGGAAAAGTATTTAGCAATACCGCGCGATACAAGGAGAATGTCGCGAAAATACGAGAGAATATATCATATTTTGGTGGTATAAGGCTTACATTCTCGATCAAATCCTTATCTCCTCCGGTCGTCAGAAGTGCTCATATTCCTGAATTCTCGTGGTCATCCATGCATATTTTCGTCGATGGCAGACATAAGCCCCTATCAGTTCAGAAATCAGTAGATCGCCTGCCGTGGGCCACTCCAGTGAGAATTTACCGAAGCAGAATGTTGAGTTATGAGTAGGTACGCATGATAGATCCAAGTTTCTCACGAAAAACCTTTCGGCTCTGGGTCTTCATCAATGCCGATGAATAAATATTGATGGCAAAATCTGCCGGCTATTCCCATGCCCTGTGTTTGTGCATGTATGTTTTGTTAGGAATATCGTGGTTGCATGATATAGTAGGATCCACAAGAAAGTATTCTAGTTTTTTATCGATGGAATCCGTCCTTCGATGTTCATACCAGTAACATCGAATGTTCGAGAGAGACAAGCTTTTACTCACCATTTATCGTGAGAATAACCTGGAAAGTGAATTATTCTGGAATCCGTCCGAATTTTTTCGATTCGTGTTGGAAAATGATCGTAGAGACACCCGGAATCACATCCCACATGGATTTTTCATTTCCATCTACTTTCGTCTCTCCAGCCTTCCCAACTAGCCACGTGCTATGTGGTTGAGCAAGGATCTCCTGCGGTCGTCATAATCATCTGAAGTACACTGCAGACACATATATACTGGTAGTTATGAGGTACATTAGCTTGTTCGACTCCAAAATAATCTACAAAAAACGATCCGAGCTATTTTTCGATGAAACCCGTCCTCCAAGTTTCATACGAAACACCATGAATGCGTGAGAGAGATCAGCTCCTACATACCCTTCATGAAGAAGATGGGAGATTAACTATCTCAAAATCCACCGACGAATTTTTCCGATTTTTCCTGGAAAATGTTCTTAGAAACACTCGAAATCGAACCTCACAAGAATTTCCCCTCCCCATTCGCTCTTGACTTTTCTGCCTTTCAGCCTAACTGCATGCTATGGGGTCGAGCGAATATCTGTCGCGGTCGTCATAATTGTCAAAAGTGCAGTAGAGACACATATATACCGGTCGTCATAATTATCTAAAATATCCAGGGAAAAGTATTTAGCAATACCGCGCGATACAAGGAGAATGTCGCGAAAATATGAGAGAATATATCATATTTTGGTGGTATAAGGCTTACATTCTCGATCAAATCCTTATCTGCTCCGGTCGTCATAAGTGCTCATATTCCTGAATTTTGGTCGTCATAAATGCGTATTTTTATCGATGGTTGGCATAAGTCCCTATAAATTTAGAAATCAGTAAATTACCTGCCATGGGCAATCCAGTGGGAATTTACCGAAGCAGAATGTTATGTTATGGCTAGGTACGCATGATGAATCCAAATTCCTCACAAAAAACCTATCTGCTCTCGGTCGTCATAAATGTCGATAATTAAATATATATATATATGTATATATATGTATATAGCTACCAAGCTGAATGCACATGTATGATGGGGCCGCCTAAAAAACAAGCTGCATATGCTTTCTATATAGAACTGTATTTTCCCCCTTTTCCTTCTTATTTTCAGACTCACAGAACGCCGACCTAATTTTCAACCGACGAATTGGACGTTTGATTGACAGGTCGATTTCTTGATTCGACTCTGGATTGAGATTTGGCCTACTACTTTGACGTTTGATTGACATAAGCTGGACGTCTTCTGACAAGCCGACTTTTGGACTAGACTCTCGACTGACATACGACAAAAGACAATTCTTTCTTTCCACGTTTGATTGACAGGTCGACTTTTGGAGACTCGACACTTGAGTGACGTTTGGAAAACAAGACAATTCTTTTGCATCCACTTTGATTGACAGGCCGATTTCTGGAACCAGGACAACTATTTTGCTTCTACGTTTGATTGACAGGCCAGATTTTGAGCCCGATACCAGAAATACAAATCGACTGTGGGATAATGCAATCCCCACTACTCTGAATTATATATAAGGAGGAGACCGATCACTGGACATTCATTCGATCTCTGATCGAGACACTGTACACATCTTAACTTTGACCGTATCTAAATCGTATATTGAACAGAATATATCTATATATCTATACACCAGAAAGTACAGTATTGTTCTTTCACTTCCACACTCCAGACGTTTTCACGTCTTTTCCTGCCAAGAATCCAGCCACTCAAATTCATATTCAATTCTATCAGCCGAAATTCAAAGTTAAGCGCCACGCTAGCTCGCCACTGGTGGCGCTGCTATCCATTTCTGCCGGCTGGTGCATAACAAGACCCCACCTCGGGACATAACAATCTTCGACCGAAATTCGCGTGTATAATTCGCGACCTATTGCCACCGAGACTTGAGTTGGAGGGGATAGCCGACTCTACCGACGCTCGCATGGTGAGCGCCGCGCGCACTACCTGCGCAAAATCACGCGTACTCTCTTGTATGAGCCAAGATAAGAAGATCACGAAATGTTCCTCTTGGTCTCTCTCTGATTGTCAGAAAGCTCTCATATTTGAGGTGGTGCAAGCTCACATATTCCTGAATCGGGTCATGAGCAGAAAAAATCTTTCCTTGATACTTTGTCGCTTACTGTTTTCGATAGAAAGTCACGGCGCGCGAGAGCGTAAAGACGTATTTTTCAACAATTTTTCTGATTTTATCAGAGCGATGCCGGGGGGTTGTGCGGGATGCATCTTCAAGAGCATCACCTCGACAATGACCGTCTCAATCATGAAGCCGATCTGAGGATTAAGAGTTGAGATACAATGAGGTTTTCTATACACAAAAATGCGCTCGCCGCTGACTGTCCTGTCACTGCTCGCGACTTCTGCTAACCTGTGCGGAACCGGCGAGTGTCACAACATTTATTATTAAAACACATAATCACTCTGCCGACGACAAGCAACGGCCTACACAATGCATGCAGGACCACTTCTAGTTCCGATTTGCACAACTTTTGACGACACAATTGATCAAGCATGATAATATTATGAGCATTTACACACTGCCATGTGCTAAAACAATCGGACGAGTCCGCGCGATTTCTCCATGAGCCGGCTGCACCGAGGTGCTGCGGCTGGCCTGCAGGCGTCGTGGCAGTCTAGTCTCGGTGGCATTAGGCATCTTGCATTTTTTTGAAGAAAGGTTTGGCAAATTCGAGCAAATCGAGATAGATAGGGTGCAATTGAAAAAAAAATTCCCAAAAATTTTTTTCATCTCGCGCAAATTGTTTGAAAGTCTGATGACTTGCGCTCTGTGACGTCACTCCGACAAAGTAGTCGACTGCCGCTATTGTATGGCGTCTTGCAATTTCCTTGATCCCTCCAGGAAAAGGTTTGGCAAATTCGAGCAAATCGAGACAAGTATTGTGCAATTCAAGAAAAAATTCCAAAAATTTTCTTTGCCTTGCGCAAATTGTTTGACAGTAGGATGACTTGCGCCGTGTGACACAATCGTCTGACTTTCAAACAATTTGCGCAAGTTGTAAACAATTTTTGGGAATTTCTTTCTAATTGCACCTTACTCGTCTCGATTTGCTCGAATTTGCCAAACCTTTTTTTTGGGGGGTCAAAAAAAATGCAAGATGCCTATACAGAAAGTCACTAGATCTGTCGGGAGTATAACACCGGCCATATTCATAGCAAAGGAGGGGCAAAGAAGGGGAATTTACTCCTCAACCGTGAGGCAAGTCCGAGCACCGGAGTGAGCAGACCTTTCTTTTATAATCGTGGTTGATCCTCTGTCCGAATTCACTGATTTTCATGGTTAGGAAGACTAGAGACAGAGATTTATCGTCATTTTAAACTATGTGAGAACAATTTGTGTGGATTCGATTTTGAATGAATCAGTCCTTAGAAACCTGATGACAATTCCATCAATTCAACCCAAGAGCAATCCATCAGAACTGATAGGTATGAGAAGCATGACGAGAACATGAAATTATATCTAGTTTGTGAAGATAATCCTGCAGAATCTGCGTTATAACTGCGTGATCATAAATATTCGATTAGAGCAATCAAAGAAGAGTACAGAAGCTGTGATTTGTCAGATAAATCATATTGACTCATAAATTGTTACGCTGTGAAAGTAATCTCCCTGATAAAAGCACAGTAACAGGGTCATCCCATTCTGAAGCGGTCTTCTGAGCTACAATTAGGGCAACAACTCTGTATGATGATGTTCTTGAGCATGCAGTCAAAATCACTCATACCTAGTTACAAGGGACTATAAAGAATGTTTGTTATAACTGTTGCTCCTGCTCTCCAAAGCTGATCCTATTCATTCAGCAAGCATCCAATCAAATTTGGACAATCTGCGTGTTCACCTCAACCAAGTTATGCTCTATGCATTGACTTGAGTATGGTAGAGTAAAAGTATTTTGTGAGAGCCTTGCATGTATTCTTCTCTGATTTCACACCCATGGTTGTACTTGATTATTTCTCATCTTGGATTACTCACTTCTTATTCAATTCTTGTGATTGACCCAAAGTGAATTACCCAGCCATAACTCAGAAGAAGGTAGATTGGCTCAACTTTGATATGTATTGTTGTGGGAATGAATTATTTTTGCTTTTTTCATCCTTCATCTGTGGGATATCCATATGTCTCATCATTTGTCAAAAAGGCTATCCACATATATATGTGAATAGCCTCTTTGACAAATGATGAGCTTATGTATACCTCTCTAGAAGAAAAACACTTCCCATTGCTCAAGCATATGGCTTGTACATTGGGAAGTGATTTTCTTTGTATGATATCGTTACATACTCTTTTCACAATAGAAAAAGAGTAAATCCATGTCCTGCACTCCTTTTTCATTGAGGCAAAGTGTTTGGTCAGTAAATTTTGATTGAACTGTGGCTTCTTGGCTCTGACATATATTGTTTTGGAAACGAATAAAAGAGACACGTGTTCTTGCATTAAGCCAGGAAGGCCTCGATTTCTAATCATGCGATTTTCTAGTTTGAGCTTACAAGCAAGGTTATCGTGGGAATCAGCAAGTAATTTAAATACTCCTTTGAATCTTGTTGGATAAGTTCGAGTGCTTAGCCCAGAGAAAGTAGAGAGAAGGAGAGCAAACTCGTCCAGGCAGCGAGCGGCAGCCACACTGAGAGAAGAATATAGTAGTGTGTACTTTAATATAGTACCTGGTACTATACGTAAAGTAACTTCCGTGCCTACTCTACACAGTGCAACCCGTACTGTCGATAAAGTACCCAGTACTTTATGGAGAGTAGGCACCTTTGTGGTATCTAAATATGGGTTTAGAGACATACATGTCGTCTCAATGTAAATATACTAACAATTATGTAATGTTTTGATAGTTTTGAATGCTGGAATTATCCACCCGACTCATTGCAATCTTTTATTTTGATGAAGACGCGTCTTGCATGCAGGTTTGGACAAGTTATGTGAGGTTATGAGCCGCGCATCAGGATATGTAAACACGATGTGGAAGTAAACAGCGAGCGCTCCGAACTTTCCATATAGTACCCAGTACTTTATCGCGACCGGGCGCTACACTTCGATAGTGGTCGCATATACTTCACGCGTATAGTACCCCGGGCTATATTCTTCTCTCAGTGCAGGCACAGTGCACCTGAATGCATTATTCTCCTGAGAGTCAGTACATCTCTGAGATTCTCTTGGAACTCATTCCTACACTATTGAGGCATCATGTTCCCACAGGAATTGAAATCGCCGTCTGAGCCCTTTTCTGGGAATGTCCTTTGGAACATTACCCAGTAAGGGGCCGGGAGCGCCTTAGTGATACGAGATGGATACGAGTCGTTCCTTGCTAGGTATGAATTCAAAATCGTATCTCTTGATTCCCTCAGCCAAGTTTCCATGATATCAAGAGGCGCGGTAGCGCCTCGCTGGCGAGTATGAGCAGACGAAAAATCAAGCGAGGCGCTGTGCCTATCCATACTTTGAATTTGGGTTTTTTAATGTGGCTCGAGCGGATATACAACGATGTTGTTAAGTTAGCCGAAAAAATTCTCAAATATACTCTAGGAGTCAACAAATACATAGACGTTGAGAAAATGTAGCGTTGCCGTCCATTTTCTAATGAAAAAAAATGTTGAAATTTTCGTCCTTCTACACGTGCTCTTATGGACGTACACCTCAGAAAATTCAGTACTCTTAAACGATGTTGTCAAGAAATCCCAAAAAATTCATAGACTCGTATAAAACCTCGAAGAACATATTGACGTTGGGAAATATATGTCAAGCCGACCAAAATAAATAATTATTCATGTGACGAACAATGCATCTTCGAGAAACCATCAGCGAAGCAGACGCTCGACCATGGTGCGCGTTCGCGAGGGCGCGCTTTGGATGTCGGTGAGCTCGGAACATGCATGTGTTGCGGTCAGTGCGTATCAAGGCGTTGAGAAACCTGGACCTTTACCACGGGGCCCCCGTCTTGATACGTCACCATGCGCTCGAGCCACCTTAACCTCACTTTTTTTCCCACTTGGATTATTTACTTCATTAACGTTGCTCATACAGCTCTGCCATTCAAGGTTCTGTACAATTATTTTTTCAATTCGAGCACTGGACGCGTTTTATTTAACACCGCAAATTCATGCCCTCGTTTTACATCTCAGTTCGAATTCTCCAGCCCCGTATTTCGACTCGAGAAATATCGAAATGTCTCTACACATGTGGTGTACTGATTCTTCTTCTTCTTCTGAACACACCGATACACCGGTGTATCGGTGTATTGGTGTGTTTGGGAGAAGGAAGGGGTATGTATTTTATATATATATATATATATATTGAATAGCCAGAGGACTTCGTCTCGATAGAGCTCTTGGAATTTCGACTCAGCGCAAGGTTCCCGCAATGGGCTAATGAGCCTCTATCCATATTCAGTCCTCTGGCTTTACAGTATATCTTCATCGTATGAAGATATTCAACTAGATGATGGAACGTTTGAAAAACACATATCCCGTGAAAAATCAGGTTTTAATCAATAACATTCACATGATTCATTCACACCATTGGATTCTGTATCCCAAAATCAATCAAATTCAATGCACAAATCGAACCGAATCGTTTTTATTTTATCGTAATGAACAAAAAGATAATTCTCTGGAATGTTCTAGAAAAACGTGGCTATTCATCTATGCTCGAAAATCAAAGAAAATTAATCAGAATTCTTTGTACTTTTGCTTACTACTCCAATGTAATCACATGACTTCTCACATAAAGAGCCAAAAGTTGTAAAACTCGATTTCACAAGGATATTATTTACAATATTAACAAGGTGCCTAATTTTGCCATTATTCTCAAATATCAAAGAAAATCTCACGTATATCTAATTTTTTATAAATCTGAAGAGTGCAATCGGTTGGAAAAGTCGGGAGAAAACGTTGTCGTACGTGTTTTATCGCAAAAATGAGATTGTAAAATAAGATACGAATAGAAAAGCAATTGTTTTCCAAAAATGCTCATATGTACTGGAAAACTCAGAAAATAAACTTTAGGATGGTGTAATAGTATATTACGCAACAAGTGCGAGAAGGTCCGTTTCCGCACGAGTTGCCAAACGAGTGCGAGAAGTTAATATTCACGCACACTTTGGAACTTCTCGCACAGCCAGAAGTGTGCGTGAATGTTACTTCTCGCGCGAGTTGGCAACGTGTGCGGAAACTTCTCGCACGTGTTGCGTATACTATTTTTTGCAACTGTGCGCGAAGTTGTAATTAATGCACCACTGTCCGAGCAAGATCATCTTGAGAACGAAGTTTTCAAGAAAGGCCGAATTCAGAGGGATGACGTGACATCATATTTCGGAACTTTGCGTGAATGAAAATGCATTAGAGCGAGAAGTTACATTCACGCATACTTCACCAGTGCGAAATGTAAAACTGTGCGAGAAGTCATTCACGCATTACTTCTCGCACTGTAAATAATGGAGAGAAGTCTCATTTTTTTTTTACAACTTCGCGCACACAGTTGCAAAAAAAATTTTTTCATTTCACACAGTTTTCTTTGGAAAATTCCTCGTACAAACTCGTGGAATTTTCCAAAATTCCTATGTGTTAGTACATATATATGAGTACGCCCATGTGCGAGTATTTACATTGCGCGTCAGTCAGAAGGCTTAAAGATCGCTACTATACCGACTCGGAGGCGCGCGGAGATTTGAATACTAGATGAAAACTAATAGACAATTCTATCTTGAGTTATGATAGATAAAAACCGAAATTTTGGGGTTATGGCACTCACATCCCTTCAAAATTGAAAGTCGATAGCAAGATTCCAAATAAAAGCTGAGAAAAAGGAAAGCTTTTTCAGATTTGGGCAGGTATAATGTCTGCGGAGTGTACATCTCGCTCACTGCTTGATACGTTCGATGCTAATGCAACTATTCGACAGACTATACTCAAATCCGACCGCAAACTTCGGGTCACATCTGGAACCTCACTTTTGATGCAAGAGAGAGATAAAGCTCACGAGCTTGCAACTAGATATCAACACGGTGCCATCACGAAAAATACCACCACTTCAGGAACTCAGTCTCGAATAAAATCAACGATACACGAGATCTGAGGGGAAAGTAGGCAGAATTCCGCAAACTTGGATTGACTTCTTCACGTCCTAAGTCGCCGATATAGTTTTGTACACCTAAGCAACTCAACCTCCACTATGCTAGCCTTCCTCAATCTATACAGAAGCCTCCATACATCATTCCTCATACCCAAACACCTCTCTCCTCTGGCGCCACCTTCAACTTTCAGAAAGTCTCAGTTGACTCAGTCATCAGAGTCATAAAGAATCTCTAGTCTAAACCAGTAGGTCATGATGACATCTCAGTTAACATAATTGAAATGTCAATCCCTTGCAATCCAGTCATTACACTTTTTTGATCCCTGGAAGATGATTCTACTCATGCTCTGTTCAAGAAACCCAATCCACAATCTCCCTCTGACACTCGCCCCATAGCTAAATTGTGTGAAGCTTCGAAGGCTTTCGTGCTTGGTCTTCATCAGCTTAGTTCTCACATTGAATCTGATGATTTCGGATCCCATTCAATCTGGCTTTTGTAGGTTTAATAACACCACTACCGCTCTCTTAAGCTTGACTGAGAACTTCAGGAAAACAATAGTTGAACGGAAACTAACTATATTGATTCTTCCTGATTCCCCCAGAGCCTTCGATATGGTTCCCCATGATCTGCTCCTGGAGAAACTGAAAATTCTGTTCAATCTAGATGATGCCGCCTTTCAACTTCTTATTTTCCTTTTGAAATATAGAAAACGAGCCGTTGTATATGAGAACAAACTAACATCACTGTAGCTTGACACATTTGCTCGAGTCCCTCGAGGCAGCGTGTTAGGCCCGCTCCTATTTATTCTGTTCCTCGACGACCTACGCTGGTGTCTTAAATTCAGCAAACACATTATCTATGCTGCTGATACCCAAGTCTATCTCCATTGCTTCCCGAATGAACTAATGATCGGCATACTTTCCGCTATACAAGATGCTCATCCTGTGAAACAATATGCAACAGCAAATGCCCTCAAGCTTGACCTTGGAAAAATCAAAGCAATGATAGTCGGCAGTGATGAGTATATTTCGAGGATCGATTGCACTACGCTTCCTAGGATTCGGATTTATGATGTCAAAATTCCATATGTGAATGAAGCCTGTGAACTTGGACAGATTCTCGTCTTTAATCTCAACTGGGGCTCTCATTTGGATATGCTCACCTCAAAAATTCACATATCAGCTCATTCCCTCAAATTCCACCGACATTCATCATCTTTCGAGTTTCGAAGAACACTAGTTGAATCACTCATCTCCCCCATACTAGACTATGCTTGTATACTATACCATGACATTGATCCCACTAAAGACTCCTGATTCCAAAGATCACTCACTGCTTGTCCCCGATTTGTTTCCATCCCACCTCGCGGGCATGTCACTCCATTCCACTTATCATTAGGCTGGCTCACTTTCAAACGACGTAGGGAGTACTTCGTTGCATCATTGGCTTGCAAAATCATTGCCAATCAAAAATTGTCCAATGTAGCTCGCAACTTTATCCTGCTCGCCGACAATCCAAACATGAGGAGATCCGCAAAGAATGCAACTCAACACCTCTCACTGCCGACTCCACGGAGAAAGTGCTATCAAAATTGTTCTTAACTTCAACCACCCCCTCTTCTCGAAACACTTCCACACCGTTCTTGTATGCCCGAGGCCCTTGGTTATTTCAAAGTTGACCTTTTCAAAATTTTACTTGACAGAGATAACAAGGACTGGCATGACAGAGTCATTAATGAGAACATCACCATCGCTTCAGCCTTTTCAAGTACATTGTTGATACTTCTAGTCAAATCGGCTCCAAATCACCATTTTGCGACAATGGATTCTCTGTATCTTCAACTATATGAATCCTGATCTTGGAGTTCTACTACGCTATTCAATTAGAGATGTGTTTATGAATTCGGACTGAATTACATTCGTTTGATTATTTTATTTTGGATATGAATATATGTACTTATCTTCCATTACTTCACACCATACGCAATCTTGCTCTCATTCACGTAAAGATTGATTATTCTTTGAGACTTGCTATTTGTACCAGATAGGGTGATATCCCAAAGTACCATGAATAAAACCAATCAACAATCTACACTTTCTCTCTCTCTCTCTTTTCTTTTCAAGATGATTAGAGGGCAAAATCTGCATCAAGATCCTTCAGATCTATCACCAGACACCGGACTGGTTCAGCTCATGTGGGCAACGCATAGTCCACACAGGCTGACAGGCGGGCACTCAAGTCGGGGATCCACCTGTATCTACCATCTCAGCTGGGAACCGCGTGAGCATCACTTCAGGATCAGCGGCGTATCTCCCGATCAATTGTGAACGTTCCCCTTTCTCTCTTCTCCTTTCGGTCTTCTGTCGGCATCTTCTATCTTCATTCTTCCCCTTCCCTCCCCTTTTTCTCTCTTCTTCCTCCCCTCTTTGGCCCATCATGCTCCTTCGGGAGTCATGGGCCTTTTCTGTTGGTACCGAATGGTTCACTGTGGTCCGCCGGCTTCGAGGTGCCACGCTTTCCTCTTTTTCTCCTCCTTCCGGGTCATCACTAGCTTGAAGTAGCCGGTGACTCTATCCCATGTCTCCTGGTTGCGGAACAAGTACGGGACGAGGTTCTCAGGTGTTGGTTGAGTTCCCAGCCTTTCATCTAGCTCAGCGCGCTCTCTTCGGGTGTCGTTGCATTCGAACAGGGCGTGTTCAGCGTCATACCAGTTGTTCCCGCATGACTGGCATGCTGGGGATGTCCACTTCTTGAACCGGGACAGATGATTGTTTGGGGCTCAAATAACATCTTCCAATCATTTTGTAATCGTCTACTTTAAGATTTTCGAGTAAATCAATTTCAAAGATTTTTTTTGAAAGAAAGTCAAAAAACGACTTTTACGCGCTTCGATTATGATGAACGCTTGATAATATGCTTGAAATATCACAGAAATCTTGTCAGGGAGTGCAGATGGTTCATGACACTCTATTCCAAATGATTCGCAATATAATGCGTAGAGGAAGAGATAGGATACGCGAGTTGCGGCTGTGAAGTACGCGGTGATGCTACTATAAATATATGTAATTAGTTTTTGAGCCTGGACTTTCGTCCACTGGCTCGGGGCGCGTATTGCGAAAAAATGTCCACCTTTGATGATGAGTTGTGCGTGGAATCCTTTTGGACACTTACGAGAAATGATTTTTCTATCTTCTCATTGCCCACCTGAACTTATCGAGCACTATGCTCGAGTCCAAGCGGGTTGGCACCAGCCTTCTGGGGCTAATCCCCTGAGGCAAGGTTCCCTATCTAAGTATTCGATTATCACTAATGTTATATATGTGTAGTGTAGATTCAGGTAATTATTTTTGGGGAATGAAATAACTGAATAATGATTTTTGAGACTTACTTTTTATATTCAAAGTTCTTGGGGGTACAGCGTGGCACGGCCGCGCTGGATAGTAACCACTCAGAAGAAGCTGTAGCCGATTTCGGGATCCGGGAGAGAAGAGAGCGAGCTCTTCCCTGCAGCCAAATTTAAAGGGAGTAGTTTTTCTTTCCCCTCTGCCGGTGCAGAGAATTAACAATAGACCCGTTCGCGGAGGGAAATTGGGCCTTCTGAGTGGTTGACTTTCCTCTTGCGGCCTGATAATTCAAAGTCCACGCGCGCTTAACTCGTTGGTCGAGTTGCGCAGGCGCTTGAGTACATGATCTAGGTGTTTCGTCGATCAATAAATTGACTTTACAGGTTCGGTGGTAAGGTGACAGATGGCGCGTCGAGTACCTTTTTGACCAAGTAGTCCCTTTTCTTGAAGTTTTCTACTCATTCAAATAGCATAATGTAGAATAAAAGTAATTTCTGGACTACGCGAAACATAGGGTAAAGCATCGAGTGGTCATCTCGGGGCTAATTTAACTTAACTCTTACACATGTGGGGGTTCTCTGAGCGGCACACACACACACACACACACACACACACACACACACACACACACACACACTAATCTACAATGTTTTTAAATAATGTTGGCAAAAATGTATAAATATTGAAGGGGCAAGAATGTCGCATATATATAGGAATATTAATAGATAATGGAGTCTCTAGGGAAATAAAAAGGAATTAACATTAGTCCGGAACCGTCGAAGCTGAGCCTCATAAGATCTCGATTTCAATTAATCGGACTTGGGATAAATTGTTGTTTTTTCCCTTTTTTTGTTCTAATAATAATTTCTTCTTCATAACTTATATAAAATATTGGATAATTCAAAAGATGACCTCTCGACGCATAAATTTAGGCCATTAACATCGGCTTTTCCTCATGAGTTGAGAAGGTGTTTTTCCTCGCTCGCTTCACGATTCCGCCTAACAACAGTTCTTGTTTCAATATTGCGCAACGTTTCATTGGGAAATTTAGGCAGTGCGCTTCAAACATATCTTTTTTCATTCGGGATTTCGAAACCATCAAATATTCGGAGCGAGCGAGGGGAATACCAAGGCGCGACCAGAGCATCCCACCCAAACCTGTGATATCCCTTCCTAGATGGAGGAGGAGTTTTTGAAGGGACTACAAGAGATGGAGAGAGATAGAGCATGCCGCGCATCATAGCAACTTTGTCGTCTGCTTGCACTCGCGCGCCTCTGTGGATTCGCACGAGGGCAAGCAGACAACCAAACCTGAAAGACGTACGTGACTGTCACGGACGTCACACCCCACGACTTAAAACGGTTTTGTCTGGTTAAAGTATTAACCAGGCGAAAACGTCTACCTCGACTCTTGTCGAGATTACCAATCTCCGGACTTCGTTAGTGGTGGAGAGATGATTGATCTAGGGGGTATCAAGGGAGAGTTAGGAGCACTGAAAGACGCGTTGGCCGTCAAGTCGGTATGAATAGGGTTTGGGGAGTTCGGTACGGTATGGGTGTGGTCGGGACGGGAGGAGGACATTCCGCTGGCCTGGCAAAGGTCATGTGGAGTTGATAAGTTAGGATAAATCTGATTTTGGGCTGTTGTATTAGCTAAAGGTTGGAGCTCGGACTGGTATTCTTCTTCTGTCGTCTCCTCTGGTTTCTGGCAGGCCACTAGTAGGCAATGTGCCAAGGAGCTCCAAACGGCTCCAATCAAGTGCAGTGACCAGCCGAAAACAGAATGAAGAGTGTAACCTCTGATGAAAATGTCCATCACAGTCTTGAAAATGTGTAGGATCATAAAGATGGCAATGAACCCAGCACTTGCAGTACCGAAGGTCATGAAGCGATCCCACATTTTGTTCCAGGTGGAGGTAGCGATGCGTGACACCGCGTCTTCGTTGAGCAGTTTCAGGATTCCACCTTGAGAGCTTGTTATTGGTTGACCGTGCATTTCTCTAGCCAAGTCGTTTAAGTGCCCTTGACTCTCTAAGGGGAACATTATCCGTTCCCTGAGGTGGTTTAAGTCCTCATCGGTGTAAATCCCGGAGGTTGCAAGTCCTTCTGGGCTCACGTACTTCCAAGTATTGCGAGTCAAGGGCTTCATCATTTCGGGGGACTTGGCTTCTATAGGGCGTGGTGTAATCTTGTACCACTGGTCTCCTACGAAGTAATACGCTGGTAGTAACGTATTGCAAGAGATTTCCGATCCCTTACTCTTGAGGATGTGCGTTTTGGGTTGCAAAAATAGAGTCTGATTATCGACACTCACTTGGAGTTCGGCGTAACAAGTGTCACCATGTACGACCTTGACCTCCACGGGTATGCATTTGATAACGTGCACCACCTCTCCAGAAACCAACGCCATGTAGCCCGGCCCTTTCATTAAATTATAGGCAAACTCGTCCGGAGATTGAGTAGCAATCGATAGAGCGTTCTTCAGTATTTGTCGTTCAAGGTTGCACCGCTTAATCAGCACGTCGCGGTACAATAGCCTGAATTGCGACCTCATCCATCTCTCTACATAAACGAATTTGGAGTTCACATAGGCAAACATATCCATGTTATAGGGGTGTTTGGTCCTCATGGAAGAGAACTCGTGTCCTTTATCATTTTCGTAGATGACCAGGCGGGGATGCTCTGTTCGCGTCACGGTATACCCGCACACAGTGTCGGTAGCCTTAGCCGTAAGCGCAAACACAGTGTCCTGGCTAGTCACCGAGTACACTGTTTCGGCGTTTCTCATTACTACATCTATCATTTTCTTAGCTTTACCTTCGAATAATACACTATACCGATTGAAGCCGCACGAGTCATGGGGGAGGGGTTTCCAAAACGTGTGCCCCCCCCCCCCCCCGCCATGTCCAGGCAACTTCCATCGGTCAATGGACACATTGTCCCGGACCTGAGCATGATCTGGTTCTTGTCAATTTCAATTTTTGCGGTCTGAACCGTGAGGGTGATGGTGACGGTACCTTGTACAAATACGTCGCTCCAGGATCCATAGGGGTCGGCATAACCGGTTCCGCTACAGCGCCCTTCGCGATCAACGTGTCCCGCGATTAGGATGGCATGTTTGGTCGGGTTTCCATCGGTCTTCAGACCACTAATGACTTGAACACTAGAAAATGCCAAGGTCCGAGTGCGATGCATATCGTAACATGTTTGGGCATTTAATTCGAACACGTATCCACTACTGCTGCCGTGTAACACGGCTGAATTATGGTCAAACATCCCGCAGCGTTCAACTGTGCGGAAAACTTCTACCTTACATTGTATTGCTTCGGTTTCTATGAAATCGTTAATTTGAAGCAGCTGGATGTTGACGTCGCTAGTTTTGACGTCATCGGTGGCTATGTCACATTTGTCCACATCTAGGAGGGACAACGTTGTCACGTTTAATGAACGTGACCCACAATCGTACCCAATCAAACCCGCAGCATGCAGGGGAAGCAACAAAAGCAGGGCAATGGTCGGCCTCTTCATCGTTGTACTGGGGCAGGGAGGGTTTTTGGTTCTACTCTCTTTTCTGTAACAAATAATCGTGGGGACTTTAGTTTTTATTCGTAACGAGGATATTAAGATGGGAGAGCACACGATGAGTCGATTGAAGCGATGGTTTTGGGGTAATCGTAAGTGATCGGTATAGTCTGGATTTGGAGGGCGAGCACAGGGGGTTCTATGGGGGAATCGTAGATGACGGGTGAAATTTCTTGATATACGTTTTCCATTGTTGCGATATTTGTAGCGTGTTGTTGTTGTATTAATGCGATCAATTCTGGTTTCAGAACGAGGATCTCGGGTTTAGGCCGCGATCTCCTTTTTCGACGTCTCATGAGAATGATTGATAAAATAGTTGTTGATAAAAAGAAAACGTATGTCAAGACGCTATAATTGTTGTGTTCAAATTTTCTTGGAATGCTTAGCCCGGATTCTCGTGAGCGCGGGAGGCACGTACTGGTGAGAACGTCAATTACTTTACCTTGCGGGACTAGTCGTGACTCGGTGGTGTCTACGGAACAGTTTTCGGAAAGTTCTATGATCCCGGTCCCGGAAAGTGTACCGCGTGCCGGTTGGACGTTTGGGCACCAAATCTCAATTGACTCTGAACGTTCAACGACGTAGATCCAACTGCGGGTACCGTATACTGGTACGAATATACTCTGATTCCCGAGATACGGCCGGAACAGGCATTCGTTCATTTCTGAAATGTTTGAAGTGAATATTCCGTATTCACAAGATGAGCTGAAGGCTACGTGGTGCGCGGTGCAATAAGCCGTTTGAGAACTAATTGTGCAACCATCTAGGCTCGTTAGTTTATAGTGGGCGGTCGTCTCGCAATTTATCGCGAGATAGTCGTTTTCTAATGGAACTTGGACGAAGGCATCGTCGAATTGGAATGGTACACTATAAATCCTATAGAGGGCGTGATCTTCCTTAAAGATCGGAATTTGAACTCGAACAACCAGGACTCCATGATCGACCGTCATTTGTAACTCACTCGGGTGTTCAAATACCACCTCGCCGTGGGGGCATGTGGTTCTAATAGATTTTTGAAGCTTTTCCAATCCGGTTTCATCGAACAAGGACTTGGATAAATCTACCTTTCCGGAAGGGTCGATTGTACTTAGCAGCTTGTAGTATATGTTGGCATGTATCTTAAGTTTCCGCTCTTCGAACCACAGTAGTGATTGGATAGCATTATGAAACTTTTCTCCGCCCTTTGGTTCGGAGATTGCAACTCGTTGACCAGCGATGTCATCTTGCAATTCTAGTATTTGATGAATTTGTCGGGTGAAAGGGTTGTCGATCAGAACATGCTTGGTTCCGTTAGGATCGTTTAAATCGGTACTCGCGTTCAGCGCTGAGCTTAGGTCGTAAAGGAGTCCATTATTGATCGTAAGGTACACTTTTACCTCCTTCAATTTTTCTTTGTGAAAATCACAGAGTTCGTCCGGGCGTTCGCAAGCTCGACTTACGGCCTCGGCTATTGAATCTAGTTCGTATGCATTGTGCCGGATCGAAGCTAGAGGTACGTTTATCTCTCCCTTCCAAAATTCCGAGGAAATCTTAACGACTTGTTGGTAATGGAAGTAAATTCCGTAGTTCAATGATAAGGGAGTGATTCGATTTTGCGCTCGAGCCGCGACTAGTCCGATGAGGAGTGTTATCCAGGAGGGCAGCATTTACCTAGAATTTGATGGAAATTTATCTTAGTTGGGGTTCCTTTGTTTTCGCGGGAGTTTTGGAGGTTCTTGGGTTATGTGGGAGATCCTGATACGGTTCATGTGTACAACTTTGTTGGAGTTTTTGTATTGTATCTTGACGTTATGGTTTTCTAATACTTCGAGTATTTTGTGCGGTCCGGTATAATGGTTTCCGAACTTCCCGGGTTTCGGTCCTACTAATAGGTAAACGTAATCTCCTACGCGAAAGCGCTTTGGGTTGATTCGGCGGTCGTAGTACTCTTTCGATTGGATCTTAGAGGACAGAAGGTTGTCGTACACGAGTTTTTGGATGCCGGTGAGCCGCGTAACTGAATCTACGAGGTATCCTTTGTACGTAGGGACGAGATCTCCTTCGCGGAGGGGATCGTTGGATGGTAATCGCGCTAGTCTTCCAAAAACAACTTCGAAAGGGGTGTGTTTCGTAGACTCTGACACGGCGCTGTTCACGTTCAACATTGCTATGTCTACCCACTCATCCCACACTTGGTCTGTGGTTGCGTATTGTTTCAGAAATTCACCCAAGGCGTGGTGAGAACGTTCTAAAGATCCGTTTGACTGAGGGTGGAACGCGGTACAGCGAATCTTTTTAATTTTGAAGCGTTTTGCTACTCTTTCCATCAACTGACTGATGAAGTTACGGCCTTGGTCGGTTAGAATACATTTCGGTGCACCGAAGATGCATACGAAGCTTTTCACGAATGCGTCCGCGATAGTGGAGGCCAGCGTATCCCCTAATGGAATTGCTAAACAAAACTTCGACAGCTGATCTTGCATCGTGAGAATGTACTCATTCCCGTTTCTCGTTTTAGGGAGTGGCCCGACGATATCCATTGCAATCTTATCAAACGCGGCTCCGGGAGTATCCGTGATAATCATAGGCTGTTCGGTTTTCAAACGCACCAGTTTTTTTAATTGGCAATCTAGGCACTGCTGAATTCGCCTTTGGATATCGGTTTTGAGATTTTCCCAATAGTATTTCTGTCGTACCCGATTGAATGTTTTAGAGACCCCCCTGGGTCCTCCTACGGGAGACACGTGCATCTCGTGAAATATCTCGTCTCTCGTTCCAAGAGGGACGTGCTTCAGAGTGCCACAGCAGATAAGGATTTTCACGTCAGTTCCTTCAAAGGCGATATCCAAGAGGTTGAGGACCTCTGACCATGCTAGATTCTCTATATTTTCACTCTTAGCTATACTTATTTTGGAAATTTTTAACCTATCTGATAAACAATGAAGTAAAGTTAACGTACGGAGGAGGTTGTCGCGAATCGTGCTCAGAGATTCGCGTTCGGGTCCTCGAATACACAGTGAGAAATAATTACCACTAGGCTTAATGGAAATCTGGTGGATTTCTCCTACTTCGGCTCCTTCTCCAGTTTTCAGCCTACCTACTTCCAAAAGCTTGCGAGATCCTTCATCGCAAGGTTTTCCGTCGCTACTGACGAAGTATACAATGTCGTCGTCTCGGGCTTGGATTGCATCTTTGATCTTGATAAAACGTTGTGAGTTTCGTGAAGTTCGTGTAGATTCTGCGACCTTCACTTCCTCATTCGGGGGCGCAAGTGCGGGGTTTCCTTGCTCCACCCCATTCTCCTCTATAACAGATTCTTGATGTTCAGGAGGAAGAGTTGTTTGGGTTATTGGCTCGTTAATGGGCTCGGTTCTCACCGTTTCACCGGTACTCTGGACGTTAACATGATCTTCGGTGCGTTGCTCGGCTTTGGCTCTCCTCTTTTGGGCCCGCGTGACTATGTTCATGGATACTCCTTCGACAGGGTTCCTAGACAATGCGTCAGCGTTGACGTTCAGCTTTCCAGCGCGGTATACGACCTGATACTCATACTCTGAGAGCTTAAACCTCCACTTCTGAACTCGAGCATTGAGATCAGCGGTTTTGAACCAGGTCAGCGGTTAGTGATCCGTGACAAAAGTTATTTTCCTTCCGTATACGTAGGACTTGAAGGTTTTCACTGCATGGAGCATGGCAAGGGCCTCTTTCTCATAAACTTCGTAATTCAGTTCTGGTCCTTTGAGAACTCGGGAAGTATATGCTATCGGCTTATCTTTGCCTATCTCACCTTGAGAAAGTATAGCCCCCACACCGAATCCCGAGGCATCCGTAGTGATGATGTACGGGGCATTTAGGTCCGGAAATTCGAGCACTGGTGCTTCGCATAATGCTTTTCGCAGGGTCTCGAAGGCCCCCTGCGCCTTTTCATCCCATGTGAAGTCTTCATTCTTCTGTAGAAGTTGGGTAAGAGGCTTTGCTATTTTTGCAAAGTCTTTTATGAACCTTCTATAATATCCGGCTAAACCTAGAAACGCTCGAACGTTTTTCACGTTTTTTGGTACGGGGAATAGCTTAACGGCCTCTATCTTCTCAGGATCAGGCCGCAATCCATCCTGACTCAAAACGTGACCTAAGTAAACTACTTGTCTTTTAAGAAACTCGCACTTATCTATCTGTAACTTGAGTCCGGCTTCTCTGAGTCGGGAGAAGAGAATTCGAAGTTCCTCTTCGTGTTCTTCTAAAGTATTTGAATAAATAACGATATCATCTAAATAAACAAACAGAATAACGCCTTGGAGGCCTTTGAGCAGAGTATCTATTAATCGCTGGAAAGAAGCTGGAGCATTACAAAGACCAAAAGGCATACGTACAAAATGGTAATGTCCGAACGGCGTTGAGAAGGCCGTCTTGGGGGCATCCTTAGGGTCCATCCATATTTGATGGAATCCGGAAGCCAAGTCCAGCACCGTGTAGTACTTCGCCCCTCCCACTTGATCGAATATTTCCGTAATATTCGGTAAGGGGTAAGCATCTTTTATGGTTTTGTCATTTAGGGGTCGAAAATCTAACACCAAGCGCCATCTTGGTCTACCCTGCGAGTCGGGCTTCTTCTTGACCAACCAGATGGGGATATTATATGGTGAACTCGAATTCACTACGATTCCTTTATCTAGCAGTTCTTGCACCTGTCTGTTGATTTCATCTTTGTAAGCGTGGGGAAACTTGTATTGGCGTGCGTTGATAGGTTCGTCGTCCACGGTTGGTATGCTGTGAGTTACTAGTTTAGTTCCTGGGAGGTCATCTCCGGGAAGGTAGAAAACGTCTTTGTTTTCTTCAGTAACTCGGATGACAAAATCTCTCTCTTCATCGTCTAAGTGATCAATTCTCAGTAAATCACGGACGCGTGGCTTGTTGACGTCGAAGATGGGTACCGTAGTGGACTCGTCAGGAGGTGCGAAATCGCCGAGGCGCTCGCGCTCTAGTCCAGAACTTGGAGATATCGCGAAATCATACAGACACTCTAAGCTGACCGAATCATGAATTTCGCATTTATCGTAGAGACACTCCCAGCAGGTGTTCTTGAGTTCTTCGTACTCTTCTTCCGTCAGTTCCGGAACGAAGTCTTCTTCCATGTCGCTGATCGCGCCTTCTTCGTTTGGATTGCTGACGCCCAACAGTCTATCGGGAGTATCGAAAATGAGCGGCTCTCTGAACCCCGAAAGATGCAGGCATTCGATATCGTAGTCCAAGATGCTTGAAGACTCGGCTAAGTATTGTGCGCCTAGAATGGCGCCGCCTGGAAAGCATAGATCGTTGGGTACAACTTGGAATTCGGAGTCGGTAGTGACTATGGGTAGATTAGTGGTTCCTTTAGTATTGAAGACGTCTTTACCGATGCCTTGAATCTCTATGCGTTTGACAGGATTGATTTTCCGTGGATCTGTGATCAACCCTTCTCGGATAATATTGACCTCGGATCCGGAGTCTACCAAAAAATAGCAGTCCCTAAAATGCGTGTATCCACTTAGTCTGATGAATGGAAATTGTCGTTTAGGGTTTGCATTCTCAAAACTGGCTATTCGAGCAGACTTTCTTTCGTCAGTCAGTGGCGAAAAATGAAACCCTATCTTTCTATTCCCGATCGTAAGCGTTTGGTTTCCAAAATCCAGCTTCCCTTTGCTAGATCTAAAATAGTCCGTTCCGAAAGCTCCGTCGTATGGTATTTGGAATTCATCTGGAACGACAACCAGTTTTGCATTAGTCTGAAAAATTTTCATGGTTACATTTCCCCTTGATATTGTTGATCTTGACCCTAAGCCCTTGAGTTCGTGAAGGTGGGAGTCATCAATGAAGCTGGAATCGTGAATCAAGCTACTTTTGATCACGCTTGCCTCAGCTCCACTGTCAAGCAGGAACCGATAAGGATCCTTCCTCTGATCAAATTGCAACTCTATATGGGGTGAAAATCTTTTCAGATTCCTCATACCGAAGGTAGTAATTCTCCGAGTAGGGTATTGATCCGGCTGGGGTCGAGCGGGCGGGTTTCCTTGGACTCCCCCGACCCGCTCGGATTCGGGAGATTCTGACCGTTTCCCTGCGTTCTTGCATTGCTCAAGAGTCTTCTGGCACACTCTGCACTCCGGTGACCGGGCTTTTTGCAATAAAAACACACCTCTTGGTCGGATGCAGGTTCCTTCCGGAAATTCTTGCAGTTAACGGCCGTATGTCCAGGTTGGTTGCAAATTTGGCACGCGCTCTGCGGTATGCTGGGTAGCCTGACCCCGGGCGAAGTTAATCGTTTCAGGGTCCAGCAGTGGTCAGCCGTATGTCCTGGTTTGTGACAATATTGGCAAGTTTCCGTTGCCGCTGGCTTCGGAGTTGCCTCTAGGACTTCGGCGGGGCAGTTCTTGGCAATGTGCCCGGGCTTCTCGCAGATTTGGCATCTTGCACGACCGGGACATCTCTGAGCTGTATGTCCACCACCGTCGCAGAGTTGGCACAGCATCTGGCTCTTAGCTTCGAACTCTGCCTTCTCGAAGCAGAGATTGATTGAATGCCCGGATTTCCCGCAATATTCGCAAGTCTTGTTTCTCGCTTTCTTGGGGCAATCAGGATCAGAGTGGTTGTTACTATCACAGATCCGGCAGGTGAACACATTCTTCCGTGGTGGTTTGGATGAGGGGGAGGCTCCGCTCTCCCCTGGCACTCCTTCACGCAGCATCCGACGAGCTTCCAACTGTCTCTCAATAGGGATGGCGTCCTTAACAAGATTATTGAAGGAAGTATCTTGAGTGATCCTTTGCTCAATCTCGGGTTTTAATCCTCTTTTAGTGCACTCGAGCACGTTCGTGTCGTCTGCTCCGACTTCAATTTTTCGTGCTTCTTTGATGCGATTGCTTAGTTCTCGCATTCTGTTGGTGTATGAGACTACGCTTTCATTATCTTTCTGAAATTCGTGTCCCAATTCTCCCATGAGCTGATGCACGGATTTCGCTGGGGCGTAGATACTCTTGAGGTGATCTTTCAAGGCTTCTATCGTAGTGAAAGCTTGGCCACTGATTGCTTGTCTGGCTTCTCCTGATATTTTGGATCTCAGGAGTTTTGCAAAGTTGCCTTCTGATCCTTCGTCTATCATCTCTTTCGCTTCATTGCATCCTTCTAGGAATTGGCTCAATGGTATATTAGATCCCGTGAAATCTGGTACAACCTTGAGCGCGTCTTTCAAAGTGACTGGTTGCGGCGCCATGGCGATTACCTCCGAAGTGGCCTGTCGGTCGTGAAGAGGGGGCGGACTGGGGGTCTCTTTGCGGCTGGCTACTGGGCTTGCGGGCGGGGTCTTAGTGCGAAAGGGGTTCGTCTCGTTCAAACCTCTTTTTCCGATCCCAGGAATCACAGTCGAATTGGTGATTTCGTCGGTGTCCTTAAATCCGTCTTCGGGTATTCTTAGTGTCCCGTCATGCGAATGCTCCAGTTTGCTCTTGCATGCAAAAGGGTCGAATACTTCGAGGTTATCGTGGAAGTATCCCGAGTTATCGGGATTCGATCGATTACTCAAAGTGTCTTCGTACCACTGAGAGGGGTGACCTCCACTAGCAAGGTCTTCCGACGGCACGTTCCCAGGACCTATCTGAGGATTACGCGGGGCTTCGGGTTTGGGTTGTTGCACTTGGCTGCGAGTGACTCGTCTGTTGTCATTGGGCATGGAGCTTCATTAAGTCGACTCCGCGAGGATCTCATCCAGGTATCCAAATCCCGCATATAGTCCGTTCTCAATCAGGAGCTGCCTCAGGATCTGTAAATAAACGAGGTTGAAGTCAGCTGGGCGCTCTACTCGTGCTTCGGGCGTATTTTCACAGTTGCCTCCCTTCCTAACCCTCTCCACTCCGGTGCAGTCAGTCATAGTATATGATTTTTTTTTCTTTTTTTTTTTCTAGCCAAGGGCGTTGGCGATAACTAACCCGTTAAGTGATAAGTATGTACAAACTGCTTGCCTAATGGCTTATCTAGAACTTATAATTACTTCAATGCACTCAAGGCATTGGGAGGCAGGTCTGGAATCCGTGATTTCTTCTTGGCAAAAATCGCAAGCTAGATTGTCCATAACCACGGGAGCGCAGTCGTGGAAGTCGCGTAGTTGGTGGATTTCTTCCGCTGGAGCAAAGTTTTTCCATGTGAAGCATTCTAAACAAGAAACCTTTTGGCTCGTTTCGCCAATAAAAATGGCTGTTTGTCCCTCCTTCTTAGTCATACATATGCAGGCTTCTACTCCGAGGTCGCGGATCCAGGAGGGGGTGGGGGTCGAGATTGGTGTTGGACTCTCTTCCGTAGCACGCCTCTGTTCTGCTACTTCTCTCATTTCAGTTGTTCTCATCCGAGTCGCTGGACTCATAGTAACGAGGGTTTTCTTTAGTCCTGCGGCAGGAAGACCGAGAAGGATGTTGGGAGCTCCTGGCGGTATTTTTGCTCTTCCTTTCAGATCTAGTGCTGGTGCTTGTGGAACAACTAGGGGCTGCCGGGTCGATTAACGCGCTGTCCTCCTTGGTTTGGAGTTTCCGGATTTGAAGTTTCAATCCAATCGTTGCCCGTAGCGCCTTTCCGATATCCAATTTTTGTTGTTGAAATTTCTTGGTTGCATTAGTGCTCGTCACGGTTGTAGCTTGAGAGTCTACAGAGCGGCTCTCATTATTTGGTCTAGCCGAAGGTTTTCTACCGCTGAGCGATTCGGGTGACGATATTGATATGGGGTTGATCATAAACAAACGCCTATATCTCTTCTTCAATCGGGGCTCGCTGTCAGAGCTGGAGTATACTGGAGACCGACGTGGCGGACTCGGGTTCCGAGCCGTGGAGTTCCAGGCCTGTCCTACCGGATTTTCCAGGACCCGATTCTCAGGGGTTCTTTGACGGGAGCTTGGACGTGCTTGTATTCGAAGACCACGTGATGATTCCGTTGGACACCCCGATTGACTTAATCGGCGCGATTGAGACCGAGTTGGTGACAGGTCCCGAGAATGAGATCTAGATCGAGAGCGGGATCGAGAACGGCTTTCAGAGCGAGATCCTAAACGAGACTGGCTAGAGTATCTCGAATCAGGTGGGGTTCGCGATCCTGGACGTCTCGGTGGACCTAAGCGATCTGATAGAGCTCTGTTTCTGGGCCCCTCTACTCTTTGGGGTGTGGGTGCGATGCATGATACAGACTGGGCTCTCGGAGATTCGGGGATCCCGCGGAGTTCGTATACCGGAAGACTGAAACTTCTTGACGGGGGAATTCTCTCATGGTACAACCATCTCATAAGTGCTTCTCCTTCGTCTCCCTGTTGCTCAAGGCTGTCGTATCCGGAGGTGGAGCTGTCAGCGGAGAGATTCGGGTAGCATGAGTGTAGTACTTTAAGAAATCGGACCCGCAACTCGCTCCTGTTATTATTGTACCAAACGTGCTCCAACCAGACGAGCGCTTCCGGTCTGGTAATTGGACAGACTAAACCAGGTATGGTCTGGTCGCTGTTTCTTCTAGGGTTCAGTATCACGCTGGCGGCACCGATGCGTGTTAACAAGTACAAAGAGTAGAAGGGACGATGATGCGGGAAGGGCTGCAAGAATGGGCAATTTTCTAATCGTTCAAGGGCGTACTTATCAAAGCACCCATTATCGATGTAGTAACCCACTCGATCTACCTTTATCATGAACCTCAAGAATGGGTTTCTGTGCAGGTCATTAGCTGCTGCGCTCAGATGGGGTCTCACTTGTACTCGCTCCCTGAATGTATGAGGTCCGAAGCATCCGCGGTGAGTGACTACCAAGTATTCCGCGCCACCAAATTCCCATAACCCGCTGTACCATGGTCTTTCATGAAAAGTGAAATATGCTTTTTGGTGCACTTCAGGAGCATCGTCTTCTAGAGCGCGCCACAAACGGACCGTGCTCGCGTAATGCGTGTCCAACACGTCGATCAATAGTTTATCACGGGTCGACAGGTCCTCATCGGACGTTAACGTTCGCCAATGACTGGTCTCTAACCTTACAGCTCCGTAAAAGCGAGGGCCCATTGTAGCGATCTCCGTGCGAATACTATTGTTTAGGCCTTATGACCTGCTCTTCAATGAGAGTTACACACTCGCGGCACTGTATCGCTAGCATGCACTTAATGGCGGGTCGCTGACACAAGATGCAAAGCTCGGGTAATACTTTCTTCGAGAATGCGTGTTTATAGGTGACGCGTTGGTGCGAAATTGGCATACATTTCTCCGGTAATATCACGAAGCATTTAAAGCACAGTACCTTTTCTTTGACATTATGAGCGGAAAATTTGCACAATGCTATATTTGCTTTTAATCGGCGGATGCAATATCCTTTAGTCGCTAACTCGTAGGCTTCTTTAGATGAATGCGGTCTTGGTGGCTCTTCATCGTGTTCCATTATGCCTTGGCGCAAAATCCCTACGAACCTGGTTCCACATCAGGTCGTCTACATATACTCCTGGAGCGTTCATGGGCCGCAATAAGTGCACAAAAATCCTACCTAATAGGACCCTATTCACGTAGAGTTTTGACGGGCTGACTGAGCTATCAATAGGAAGTGGTAATTTGAGGGCTACAGAGCTACGCGTGCAACCCAAACCATCTAGTTGGCCGCTTCTGCTTCCAACACGTGTACGCATGGCTTTATGTGCACATTTTTATTTGTGCTTTTGAACAGGTTGTAATATAACATGAAAGCTCGCTTGATTTCTTCGAGGGTCCTGCTGGGCTTAGGCGGCGGACGCGTAAAATGAGTTTTGGGTCGATGACACGGGACTCCAGACGCGGGCAGTTCGCCTTCCTCGATTGCGAAGCGTGGGATTCTCGGCGCGTCTCTCAAACACTCAGTACATCGCCAAGCCTTCGTGATGTTAGGGACGTCTCGTAGACGCTCTTCGAGGGAGCGCGGGGGTGTTTGGGCTCTCACTCCAAGAGCTAATTCTCTAGTAGATGTACTTTGTAGGGTGTTTTCCTGCGCGGCATTTTGGGCGAATTTTTCGAGTTCGCGACGCCGTTGGATGCGCTTCCTCTGGCCGTGGCTTCTGTGCTTACCCAGGTCTGAAATGCACCACCCCTGGACTAACCAGAGGCGCGAGGGGAAAGACGAAACAGGCTTCACGATCGCAACCTCATACGACAGTGCCGACACTTACTAACCGGGCGTGCCGTCACGCACTCAGTTTGGCAGTGATTACATAAGAAGGGGGTCACGAGGATCCCAAAGTCGTGGAATTGTAGGTACGCGTTAACCAACTCGAAGATTCCAAAGTATTCTGGATAATAAAAACTGCTACAAAGCGTCTTCCCACTCGCGCCAAAGTAGTATGCTTCGATCTGTGGGTTCTTTCGGATACACTGGGCTGCCTCGGTGCTCATGTGATCTGGGCCGCGGTAATTTTTGGGTTCTTACGCGAGAAAAATGCTATGGCGATCGTTTCCTATTGCCGTGCTTTTGTTGCTCACGCCTGGCACCGTTTACAGTCTTGGATTTTTCTAATAACTAAGAGTTCAGTCGAGCAAAAATCGCACAATAGTGGCGCTCTTCCCGATTCTTTATTGTGAAAATTCAAAATAAGCCCAATATCTTCCCCGGGGCTACTGCCGCTTGACAAAAAACAATAATCACAGACCAATCGGCCAGTAGTGTAACTCAAATAATACGCGCTAACTTTAGGGTTGATACGGCAACAAACGGTTCCGGACATGGGGCGCATGCGCGATTAGGTATCAAAAAGTAAGGTCTCGAAAGGCAAGGCCAGCCTGCTATCCGCGACTTTTGCTTGACTCTTCTTTCGTGTTTCTCTTTTCTTCCCACAATGTACAGTTGTTTCCTACGCACTAACTATATATATATATAGTCTGATAATCCTATCTTATTACTAACAAAACCCTTCTGCCGGGATCAAAGAGCCTTTTGAAAGCTTAGGTTGTGCCCATCCTGTCCTGGAATGGCGGCCTTATTATCGGCACCCACCCTAATCCAAGATGGCGGCCTTATCCCCGGCCTTATCTCCAGCCCCCTGTTCTGCCGTGTATCTGACTACGGGGTGCGTGAATTAACCGTCGCGGGGCGTGTTATGCTTGATGAGAGTTGTTTTGAAGTGGACTGTTGGAAATTATCCACCATTGACTCCTGGTGGTCGAGAGAAAATTCAATCATGAGTACTTGGTGACTCTGACAGATGGACAGATGGGAGCAGTGATGCAGGAGGATTTTCTGATGGGGGCTAAATTATCGATCTCAGGCAGAGAAGCACCACCACTTCTCTGAGGGATGTAAATTATTCTATTTGTAGCAACATCAAATCCTATTCTCAATATCACCAGCTTAATTACTGATGGTTTTTAGGTTGACCGAAAACTTGCTTCGTGCCACGCGCAAACTTTTGTGATTCAGGCTTGGATAAATCAAAGTCAGTTGTTGTATAGATATGCGTGGAGTTAGTAATAAGCTCGACTGGCCCATCACAGGCTTGTTTGCAATCAAACAGCTGGAGGGCGAGACAGGTTTGTGCTTTGGTAAGGATTTGAATGCATCCAAATTTTCTCTCAGGCTAATATGGGGAACACGGGTGGATTGATAAAGCTTGGGGTCCCTCTTTGAGGGTGGAGAGTTTGCATGTTCTATAATTTACTTGATTGAGTTAGTGATGTGTGGGTCCTTTGGAGTATTTGGCTCGAGTTACCAATGGGACTGTTTAAGAGCGAGAGAACTTATGCTGATTTTATGCTTCACATCCGTATTTGTTCATACATGTACTGTTGATGGTGCTTCAAATTGTTGGGGTTTCTCAGCCCTAGATTGTGTTTAATGTGGGAAATTATTTATTGCTGGTACTACCGGTATACTAAATTCCAAAACCCTTACTCAAAATGCAGGAAAGTTCTGACCAAAGTAAAAATTCTAGAGTCAAGTTGATGAAAATTCAATTTCTCAGTGGTATCAGGTTGAATCATACATTTCCTATTCCTAGATTACCCTCGTTTGTGAGGTTTAATAATTATGTTCGTCCTTTTAGATATAATTCATGTATCAAGGAGCTTGAATTCCCCTGACTAACTTTCTGGGATATGGAAGAGAATTGAAGGACACTGAGAGATTGAGGTCACCCCTTGGGCTAAATGCATGATAAATTTCTGGTTGTTATCTAAATTTTTAGTGGAAGCTTTGATCAAAATAATGATCTTTAAATCAGAGACTAGTGTTATGATGCTGGATAACAACTACTTGAGGGAGTCGAGTTTCCATCTTCCGATTGGCTTTTTACTGTTCTCTCACATCATCTGGAGGGGTCTACGAGCCATAATGTAGTTCTATTTTCTTTGATTTAGAACGAGTTCTCGGTGTCAAATGTACAATAACGTCGAGCTGAGTTTACAGGTTCACTTCTTAACTATAGTAAGAGATGCAGAAGCAAAGTCCCAGCCTCAGATTATTATCCTGTCAGAGTACTTTTAGCACAGTAGTTGAAGGGTGAGTAAAACAAGATTTAAAAATCCCATGTTGGAATACATGGGTACCTCACTTTTACCTAAGGCGTGCCTGAAATACTCGACTTCATGACTTCTGCTATGTTGTCTGATGGTTTTTCAGGGAAAAGAAAAAATAACAGATAAGTTACATCTTTACAATGTCTGTGAGTTAGCCAGTTGGTAGAGCAATGACAGATTTTACTTTGTAGTGGGTTGAGGGTGTTTGCTACGGATTCTCAAACTTGGTTTGAATCAAGCTTTGGTATATGTGTGCTGCCTTAAATGCCACAGAGTGATGTAGTTTCTCACACCAAGGTTCAAAGTTTGGAAATGAATTTGCCAAATGTGAGAAATGGTATTGGAGCTTGTGTCAAATACTATTTGTGTACCAATTTTCAGGCTTCCAGCTCAAAAGGAGTGAAAGTTCTGACCAGGAGAAAAGATCATAAAATTTCAGAGTTGCAATGTTGGATTTCTATACCATTATCAGCAATTATGTGATGACTGGTGCGCTTTCTCCCCCCTCCTAGACCATGGTGTGTTATTGGCAATAAAGCAAGCAGAAAAGATTAGCAGTGACTCCTACATCTGGGGTAACTGGCTATGTTGACGACGTAGACCATCAAACTATTACTTGGGAACGAGTCTTGTGGCTCGACTATTGTTCCAAGGATGGGAAACTCCAATAAGGGAGTGCAACCACCTAATGCTCTTCTCTCTATTTAGCTGTCAGCTGAGTAAGTTTTTATGGGGTGATCTCATCCTCTAATGTATAACCTATGTTTCTAACCAGTTCAATTGTTACAGAGTGATTATTGGAATAAAAGAGAGAGTGTTGAAAAACTGTGAAATTACTTTGGAGCTCTGGTGTTAAGCTTCTCCAGTGAGGAATCTCAGACAGCTATTCCCAAGTTTGAAAGAGTACTGACTGGAACAAACACCCGTAAAGATTCCATAGTTGGATAAGTGAAAAACTGTGAATTTATGAGTGGTATTAGGTCAAGTGATATGTTTTCTGTTCCTCTAGGCTATAACAGTCTTGTTGGTGATAGGGGGAAAGAGAAGTTTGACAAAGATTTTCATACAGCTGGTATGAGCATGCCCAGCCGTCGACTTGATCTCCAGAGGATGAGTCTAAAACAGGACAAGTACCCCAAGAGCTGTTATTACCCTATACTGTATCATCTCCTTGAATCATCCCCTAGGTTTGTTTTTGGAAGTATTCTTGTTTTACCATATATAACCTATACATCAGATTGGCCTATTTACTACTGACTAATTTTAGTTAGAGAGTAAATTTGAGGAAACTGAGAAATTACTTTGTAGATTATGCCTTAAGCTAAATACATTCTAAATTTCAGACTGATATCTTAACTTTTGAAGAAGCCCTGATCAAAATAAAGGTTCCTAAAAATCTGAGAGTTGAGTTAACGGATATCTAAGAGGCCCATCAATGCTTTTGGGTTGATTGATGTATTTTCTGTCCCTTCAGGCTGTGATTATTCTCTGGTGGTGAAGAAGAAAGAGTTTTATTGGTAGGTCCCTTTACAGTTATCGTGAACAAGTACAGTCGACGGCTTGAGTGGAACCATGCTCTTGTATATGAGTTTGGGACTGGAATAGCATTTTTGGTATTGTGAAACCTCAAGGATAATGAAACTATGCTACTCTATCTTGCTTCTATTCGTGGAACTATCAACCAGGTGAGTTCTACAAGGTATTCATAACCTATGCCCGAGAAAGCTAAAATTCCCCAGCCCGCGTGAAAGGCAACGAGTCATTTATTTCACTCGTTCCACGACTCGTTTCACGAGTCGTGCACGAGTCGTGTAATGTTTCATTTTCACGAGTCAACGACTCGTGGTAATGGCTCATGCGAAAATAAATTTAAAACATTGAAACTGCATACGAGTATTTTTTCAATATTGAATCCACTTGAATTTATGATCATCCGCACCTCAATCTCTTGTGAACGAACAGAAACTAGTTTTAGTGTTCGATCTCGCAGAAAGCGGTATAATGATTTGCTAACAATCTTACGTGATCACACAAATTACGACCATTCGTCGAGTGTGGAAATCTCCACTTCGAGAGTTAGTTACACGAGTCGTCCGAACGAGTCGTGCCAACGACTCGTCACAAACGAGTCATTTCAGCGAGTCACTCTGACGACTCGTTCCAACGAGTCATTGTCACGACCCGTTGCGGTTAGGCCCATGGCGTAAATTATGCCTCACGAGGCGATACTTAGAGAACTGTGGCCTACGTTGGAATTTGTATCATTCAAATATCACAACAGGGGCAAAGGTACCCTGGCACCGAAATTGTAAGGTGTGGATAATCCAAAAAGAGATAGATGCACCGAAAATTCTATTTACCAAATCCGCAGTCAGAAAAACCCTATCTTTTTATATTTTCTTTAAACTATGAAAAAACTAGCTCATCCCGCCCATTCTGGTTTGCCTCAACCCTTGCTCGTAGCGACACACTCTTGGTCTAGCAAAATTCTACCCTGTCTAATAAAAAATTCTACCACCTCGGTTTCTCCCAATTTTCTATCGGGTTTTCCGTGAAATTGTTTCCAACCTGAAGCCCTGGTCACGTGCCACATTATGTCACGTTCACACCAAAACCACGCGCCAAAGTTCCGCTGTAAATGTATCTGCTGACTGCAGTTGACCACGAGTCAAAACGTAATTAATGCTAATCACGGAAAACCCAATAGAAAATTGGGAAAAACCGAAGGGGTAGAATTTTTTGGCACCGCGTAGAACTTTCCTAAACCAAGAGTGTGTCGCTACAACTACAGACCTTGCTGGACGTCGGCTTTCCTTGTACGACATCGACATTTTCAAAAGAACGAGAGGTGTAACACATGGTATTCAAATAAATCGATTCCAGATATTCGCTTATAAAACACAGACATTTATTCATACAAAAGGTGAGAAATGCTTGAGAAATCGTATACAAAATAGCAGCAAACTCTTTTTCTACATATTATTTATGTCAAGTTCGAAGTCAATCTGCGTAAGGCTTTCGTGACATGCGTCAAAGTGTATATAAAATAGATTTAGGTAGAAACTAGTTATGATGTATGTACGTTCGACGTTTCAATGGCATCGAAGACGTTGTTTAATTAGCTCCAACTAAACATCTGAACCTGCATATACAAACTACATATAACTGGAACAACGCGGTATAGGCGAATTATCAATCACTTTCTGCTACAATTCTTACGGTTTATGCAAATTACAGCCTTTTCATTGTGTACATAGGGATGATTAATAATCTATCGGAGTTTGATGGGTGATCATATCAATCCCTGATTACAAAAATTTCACTATTAATTCCGCGCGAAAGCGAAACAACACTTTCAAACTGTTTTTCCGCCTTCTTAATCGATTCTACGGTCCAAAAAATGAGCGTTTCATTCGCTGTGGGATCGAAAAAATTTTTTTGTTTTCCTGGGTAATATTTTTTTGATACCGTTTTAATGGAAGAATATCAATATTTTTCCAGTACAATGGGTGCAATTACGTTTTGACGCAAGATACGACCACGCAAGTGGTGGCATTCCAGATGTCTTTTAAAAATCTTTATACGACTCGACGCACAATATATTATTCGAAATATGCCGCGAGAGATTTGTTTCTGGTTTACGGATGACTCCTATGAGTACAAAGGTAAAAAGCAGAAGAACATTCGATTCCTGAAGAATCCGATCTTTTGAAAATCTGGAAATCCATATTTCTAAGTGTAATTGCGTGTTCTCCCAGAAATAAGAGGTCCTCATATATGTTTCAAGGTTTTACGCGGTTTTTTTCGTTTACATTTATATTTTCAGGCTCTTCGGCAGAAGAACACTTTTTTCACACCCAAAAACACAGCTCGGGACTACTCATGTCTGCAAGAGTACGCAATTTTACATAAAAATATAAGTTTCCAGATTTTTCATGAATTGGGTTATTGAGGAATTTTATTATTTCTGGTTTCCCACCTCTCTGTTCATACAGATAGACACCTCCTCATAGGGGGTGTCCGTAACCTCAAAGACATTTTCTCGAAGCGTATGTCGATACATATTTTCAAAACCTTTCAATTACCAAATTTTCCGTGGCCGTATCCCACCTCAAGTCGGAACTGCACCCAATTTACTGACAAAAGATTTTTTGTAAATCAGTTGGTCGAAGTTTTCCGAAAATATCACTTCCAATTTACTTATTCCTCGGGAATGATCACGACCAATATTCATAAATTAATAAGTTATCCTGAAAATCAAGAAATACGGCGAAGAAAATGCATGTAACTACTACGGATTCAGTCTGACAGCCTATCAAAAGAGTGAAAACAAATGAATCGTTCGTGAACGAGTCGTTAAACAAGTCCAATATTTGTTTCGTGATGTGGAGTCATTCAAAATTACTCGTTGCAATGACTCATTTCGAAAATTTTAGAGTCTAATTTTTTCAATGGTACTACCTATTTTTCTAAGAAGATTACAGTGTCAATGGAACAAAATTTGAATTTCAAAATGTAAAGAATATTTGACTCGTTCAATGACTCGTTCAACGACTCAAATATACGACTCATTGATTTCCACATGGGATGTGTTTGGTATGTCAACGCTCCGATGTGCTCGCACCATTTGTTGGGATGCCACGTGAAATAAATGGTCGTAGTAAAGTATAAAATGTTCTTACTCATTCACACTATAATTACTTCATCTCTGAAATAAAGCAAGACATTGATACACGGTCGAGCGCCTTCTGAAGCTGAGAATAAAATCAATCAAAATATTCCTCGTGAAGCTCATTCCCAGGTGGACAGCCCTGTACATGAAGAATTCCGACGAAATGACTTGTCGATTTTCGACTCCAATCCCTATTTCCAAAATAAAAAGGTAAGATTTCTTCTTCAGCGTCAACTACGGTGTTTTTTTTTCTTTTCTTACAATTCTCCAAACTTCGTTTTACACTGCCGCATGACTTTCAAGCTATTTCTTGCAATTCCATTTTTCGATTGCTCAGGACTCGAGAATTTAGACGTATGCATCTGGCTTGACGGAATTTAAACTCTGCGCAATCGACAGCCCGTTGAATATATTTCAAAGTGATCACTGGTGAAGCAAATTTTCATGTTGTACAACCATAGTTCTAAGCTTTCGAAAGAAGCAAAAGATAGAGTGTTTCAAATCCGAGGAATATATAAAATCTCTTCAAACTCATTTGGGATTGGAAAACCAAGGAAAGGAAAATTGGAATGCGGAGAGAGCACCAAATTTCACGCTGAAGATAGTGGTTTCAAATTCTTTTGGCGAATGTGTTCCAAATCAGAAACTTTAAAGGTGATTTCCACATAATCCACCACATACAGCATTGGTCACCTGGTGAATAGCTTGACGAAACTTACTTGGATCGATCATTTCCTCAGCTTTCGAAGGCGATCAAGCGCGTGTCAATGTCTTGCTTTGCCTCAGACCAACAGCAGTTTCAGTGTGAAAAATGCAGCTGCGATGTAATGGGGCAATACCCGATAAATTCCATGAATCTGCTCACTGGCTACGCTACAAAAATATTTGAGGTACCACAGACCACAGTTCATCATAATTTCAGTTACATCATCGGCAAAATACGAGGAAAAGACGTGTAGCACCATATTTACTACACCATTTCTTTCACGTGGGACTACTTTAACGTTCGTGGTTTTATCTTCTTCCAAATTTCACAGTGACTATGGATCATCAATCGAGAAGAATACATTGACATTATATTCCAATCACAACGATGAAGCTCTTCAGGGTAATACTGATTTGTATAAAGTCTTTTTCTTCATCTACGAAAACTACGCGTTCGACACTCCATGCCTAACGACGAGCTCTCCAGTTCAATCATCGTGAGCCCTGAAAAATTTATGACTCGAACGTGGGCAGATGGAGCTTGGATCATTCGACGCGAAGCAAGCATAGGCAAATTAGGTGGTGTACTGTCGATTTACGTGGTTTGATTGATAATTAACCTAGTCACATTGCGGTAGATTCATTTCCAAACGCGCAAAATAACACCTAAAAAAATTATCAGCTACCTTACGGAAAAAAGTTACAAACGTGACAACTATGAGAAGAAAATAGTTGTGAAAAGGAACGCTCCTCAAAATGAAATCAGATTTAAAAATCCTTGAGGAATATGTATTCAAAGTTCGAAACTAATGCCTTGAAATTATTCATTCAAGATGACGACACTGTACCACTGTCGTGTCGAAGTGGCTTACTTGAACAAAGGTGAAATAGAGTTGTAGAAATATATGAAGAAATATTTTAATGATTTCAAAACGATGAGTCATTCCATATTAGCCAACGAATATAGTGTGCAAAAAGGGTTTTAAAAACTATCCTGCGAGAGGGGTGTGCCTGACTATCTCGTGATTTTATAGGACAATTACGCGAAGGGGGATATTCCAGCAACCACATCCTTCACCACCAGCTACAGATCCTAGTATGTCCTCATCAAATAGCTTCGTACACAAATGTTATTTGATCGATCTTACTATAATCGCGGTGATTAGGCTGCGCATGCGGTGCTCACTACTCCAGATCTAACTTTGACGAAGATGTTCGTGATCATTCTACACCGAAAAGGGGAATCCAAGATTTGCGTATGAAATTCGTTGTGAAGAACAATAACGCGTAAAAGAGTAGTATCTTTTAGCTTTTGGCAGCGCTATCTTGCAAGCACATTGTTGAGTTGTGAAGTTTTAAGCAAATCAACGATCACGAAGCACATGTAATACATCGCTTACTTTGAAAAATTTCTTGCAAAATATAAAACTCAACTTCATACAGGTTATGCTGAACCTAGCCCTAACAGTTGCGCAGAGAATGTTGGTAATTTACGCGATTGGCATAATTTTACTGGAATCTGTAAAATCAATTTGATGGTCATCAAGATCATGATTTTACTCAATCACTTTCCTCGTGACTCTGTGCTCTCATAAGATGGTCAACTATCAGTACAATATGTTATGTATCAGTAAAAATAATGTAATTTGTCCAGTGAATTTCTAGAACCACGTGACATACGCAAGATACAACGTCACTTCTATGAAATTGTTCATTATTACGACGCGATATCTAATAACTCTCGGAAGCAATGTGCACTGGTAGAATGACAAATACAACCGTATCTGGAGCTCAAATGTTAGTTTGAGCCAAGTTTGTCGCGTGGAACGGTTGATATATAATAGCATATTTGTAAATACACCGTGTTGAAGAGATGAATTATCAATAAAAGGAAAAGAATATACTGAATAATCATGTAGCCATCGATTGCCGAAATTCATCATAGTGAAGAATTCTTGAAAAACAGTATGGCACTTAACAAACTTTTCCAGAACTCCATCCGCTACGTTCATGTTGCAGATAATATTGAAAAGATATATTCTGTGCTGTTGAAGTGCGCGTCAACAAACTTCAACCACTTCGGCAAAAGCTATTCGAACCCACACTCGACCGAAAGATTAATCAGACACAGTTGAGTTTGGCTTCGCAACCATCAACATGGAAGTTTTTCGAAATGAGTTTTTATGTGCAACCATACACTGCGGAATAATTGTCGAAGGTGAATGTAATATTAGAACGCCGTGGAATGCATTCAAACTTGCTTGGAGTGTCGATCGCAGAATATATTCACATGAATAATCACATCCTCACGCCACACGCTTGTAGCATCACACAGCAATCTACACTATGGCTCTTGAGGTACTATTGATACATTGACTCACTGGAGTTAGGTACGTTCACGTCGTAACATGATAAATACAATCTCATCATTCTTGAGAGTCTGGTGAACTTACGTTTAAACGGCGGACATTTTTGCGCCGCGGAGGTGAAAGTAGAGATGGCGAATCTTGTTTAGGTTGCGGTGGTTCGCGATCTCGCTCTGCCGAGTTCCCACGCGAGTCAGAGAGACGCCGAGTGGCGCGACGCCGAGCGAAAATTGGAGAGGATACATCAGGGCGAGGAGGTGATGGGTTGAAGTTCAACATGGTTCGTGGGTGGCATTCATTCTCGAATACACGTGGCATTGGTTTACTCGCAGGAAAATTCAAATCACGAGATGAAACGATGTGATTCTCGTCTAGAACGTTTGTACCACTCATTCTAACGTGTTGATCGTTTTGACGGATTCGCGAAGTGTTTTGACGCGATTTGGAAGAGATCGCCTCCTCCGAGGTCTTTTGGAGCTCACCGGACGTTACTGTGCAACTCGAACGAGAGCTGCTGTTACGGCCGCTGTAGGCGCGATGAATATCTTGTCCAAATTGCAACCGATTTCGAGCAAATTCTTGTCCGATCATGCCTACTGGGGTCGGCCGCAGTAGCCCGTGGGTTACCTTATCACTCGGACCATGGTTGGTTTTCGGGCTGCTGTCAACGCGTGGAAGAGTTGACCGGTGTAAGGGGCGTTCATGAAAGCGGTAGGGCAGTACTTTTGCCGGGCCATGCTGCAAGCTACGAGATGTCAGCCCACTTTCGGTAAGATTAACACTCCGACGAACCGTATCAACTTGAGCATAACTTTGGGGACGTTGTGACGTACGCTCACCCGATTTGTTTCGACTGCTATTCGATACAGTGTGGTGCTCCTCTCGACGGTTTGCCGTATCTTTGGGATGAGATTGATTACCACGAGATATATCGCCACGGTGATGACTCGTATTATTTCGTAAAGGAATTGGCACATATTCACGTGAATGATCAGTATCAGCCGTCAGACGTGGGCGCTTTTCAGCTATTTCGTTTGTATAATCGATCCCAGCGGCCAAATGATCACGAGCGCGATTCCGAGATTGCGAATGGCCTCTCTCAGAACGCGATTGTTCTCTGACAGAACGAGAGTGGTGGGAACTCGCAGACAGATCACGATACCTGTGATTGGTGTTATTTGGTTCATTACGATCATGTCGAGAATTACGCACAAAATAGGACGCAGTGCTACCGCTGGGAGACGGAGTTACCATTGTCAAACCCTTAGAGCGTGTTGGAGTTGTTGCGGGGCTCCTGGCATCCCATTGGGACCTTACTGGCTGTCGACGTGAGCTGTGGGTACGCTGGAAAGCATTGCTTTTTGGTGTTGGGGCGTCCCACTCGTCCAAATTAGGCTCTCCGGGAGAGGCCTCATCGTTCTCGGCATCATTCTCAAGAGGCTCGGCAAGCGGCGAGTCTACACTCTCCATCGATGAGGCATTTGAGTCTAAAAAATGAACGTAATGGATTGATCACATTACAGTGAAGCTCAATTACTTGTGCTATATTTCTTCGCGAACAATTCAACCCACCTTCGAGCTTGCTTTTCATAGTCTGGAAAGCTGTGTTAATAGCTGAGCCGACATAATCATTCAATTTTCTATACATCATTTGCCTTTTTTCTTCAGGAACCTTGCGGTCTACTTGACGGTAATACATCTCTGAAATCAAATTCAATCATTAGCGACGATTCAATATAATACATACTTTCATCTTCTAATGATGACGAGTGACGTAATGTACATGTAGACACTCACTCTTCAAGCAAGCAAATTTTTTGGCGGATAGCGGTTTTCTTGGACTGTCATAATTCAAATGGGCTGTCACTCGCGTAATATCAACTGCTCTATTCGATAGTTTCCTCAAAGTTCGCCACAAACCCCTAGCTCCCATTCTCGCGAATGTGGGCGGGTCTTTTGACCTCATTGCCCTCCATGTTTTTTCGGTGACTGATTCACCGTAACACAGATGGCGCATTGGAGTCTGGAAGAAGACGGTTCAACATGGTGTTACAGTCATTCATCTCGTCATGAACATTTCGTGGAGAGGAAAATAATTGTGACTGAGAATGGAAAATTAGGCGCTGCATAATTTCCATGAATTCATTGGGATACATCTAGTTTACGCCAAGGAAATAGACTGCCTAAAACGAAGGCACGCGCTACAGCGTCTAACAATTTTTGTACATTGTATAACTTTCATCATCAGAAACGTCTGCTTCAAAGAGAAATAATAATAAGAATGTGAAAATTACCTCAGCACCTGTTACAGGATTTTTGTATGTCCATTTCTGGAGTGGCTTGTATTTTTCATAGGACTTATATAGTCTGTCGTCGCTAGGCGTAAAATTACCCAGATCTTTTCGGGGTTTCTTAGTTCGGCGACAAGTGGTTCTTGTATACTGCCTAGAAGTGTTTGATCTGCTTGACTGGGAGTGCACACCCGAGTCTTGGCTCGTCGAAGGAGCCTGGAAATCTACATGTGCATGGAAAGATATCCACATGATTAGGAAAGGCGACGAAAATGGAACTATCTCTATGATATGCGAGTTCTGAAGATGAACATACCCATGTGCAAGCTTCTCCGAGCTCCTTCACGAATATTTTGGGCCGTCTTTTGTTCTAATTGCTCAACCCTCTCAGCCAGCCTCTCTATCACTTCGTCTTGGATACGTTTCTCAGTGTGTAACTGAGTGACTTTGGATTCGAGCTCTATTCGAGCACTCTCGCTTTTGATCAGTCGTATTTTCATTTCTCGTGTTTCCTCATCCTCATCAATGCTTATATTGATTCCAGGCATCTCTTGAGCCTGATACTCCAGTATGGCCATGTTCTCGGCGCTTATGGTTTTCGGTTTAGGGACCTGACAATGAAGTTCCGAATTAGACAGGTCACCAACGTATATTGACCGCAGTGTCATGCGATTCATTCAAAATAATGACCAGGTTCACAACACAGTTCGGATTAAATGAAGACCATCGTGCATATGAGTCATTCTTTTTATTATCACCAGGTTTTTGGTCGATGGTCAGGGATTTTTCTGTAACTTTAGGTACATGTCATACATGATGAAAGAAAATGAAAAGCATGGTTTATATGTCCCAAAATACATCCGTGCGGGCTTGGCGCGCTATTTCCGTTTTTAAAATTTGCAAAAAATCGAATTTTTCATTTTTTGATTGATTTTTCACGGATGTAAGACCCATTGAAAAATTTCTTCTAAACACATATTTCCACGTAAAAAAAGCTGAATTTTATGAAAAAAATACTTTCAAATCTGGAAAGGGTCAACATAACCTCAAAAAAGTAGTTTTTCTGGATAAAAACGTTTTTTTGGATTGAATTCGAGATAAAATCTGACTGAAGGGCCAAAAAAACGTTTTTATCCAGAAAAACTACTTTTTTGAGGTTATGTTGACCCTTTCCAGGTTTGAAAGTATTTTTTTCGTAAAATTCAGCTTTTTTTACGTGGAAATATGTTTTTAGGAGAAATTTTTCAATGGGTCTTACATCCGTGAAAAATCAATCAAAAAATGAAAAATTCGATTTTTTGCAAATTTTAAAAACGAAAATAGCGCGTCAAGCCCGCACGGATGTATTTTGGGACATATAAACCATGCTTTTCATTTTCTTTCATCATGTATAACATGTACCTAAAATTACAGAAAAATCCCTGACCATCGACCAAAAACCTGGTGATAATAAAAAGAATGACTCATATACATTTCATAGATACAAGCAGGGGACTGGCTTCTGTTTCAACATGAACGTTGTCTGCTGGAGATTAGAAAAATAAAGTATGTGGATCAGCATATTTATTATCGGGCCAGACATGAATCAACGCCAGGTCACTAGGACCCCAAAAAAAATTTTTCGCAGCTGGTGATCAAGTTCATTTCCCCTTTGTGTTTCTTTCGGTCAAAGAAGTGCTGACTTTTTCTCACCAAAATAGCTAGTTCAAAAACGGAGAAAGATATTGAATCGCGAATGAACGCATTTGAAAACTGACAATAAAACCTTCCAGGACATGATTTAAAATGTTATTCTCGAACACCATATCACAAAAACATTTTGGTAACACCCTTTTCCACGCAAAATTTCTTTCTCTTTCATACCAAAAATTTTTCGACTTTTCAACCAATCAGAACGCGTCAATTTTCTGCGCATGCACGTGATTTTACGGAATCGAGACCCAACGTGAACGGTACACCGTAAAATATCCTCCAAAATGACCCCCAGAAAAGTTCCTGTTGATGCACCTAGACCGAATATATAAAGTTTTTATGTTCGGAATTATTTCTCATGAAAATAAGGTAGATCTGAGAGTTTTGGCTCTATTGACAAATAAAAACAGATACATAAAATAGAAACTGGTTAGAACCAATTACAGCCATATGACACTGGTACAACTTATCTCAACCATGAATGAGGCAATCTGACAATCCAAACACTGTCAAAATAGCTAGAGCTCTTCATTAACAGAATGATGATTTTGGGGGCATATTAAACTTTCCAATGAACATACTGTAATAAATATGATATATTCACATTCAAAGATCATCAGTCCCCCAATTGATGTTGTAAAATAGCAGCTGCACGGTGTAAACTGCCAAGGACATCTCGAGTCACAACCAATATCAGATCCTGCAACTGACCTGGAAAAATTCGACGACAAAGTAACAACAACTCAACTCACACATTGACTCTAAATATTCCACACTAAAGAATTCATCACACCCTATCTTTTATCTGAATAGCCATCTGAGATGATGAATGCTGGTTACCCAGGCCCACGGAATATAACACCCAACCAGTTTTTGGGTCAAAGTCCTCCTGGAGTGGCAAGCCCTGGAGGACTAGGATCATCTAATCCAGCAAGGTAAATGAAATATAGACAGATTCCAAGAGTTTCTTAATTAATCGATAAGAGTTTTGAATGACTATTGTCCCAACAGTCTTATTATTTTATGTTACATATAAACTATTGAGTAACCATTGATAATTGTTTACGGTCAAATGGTGCCTTCACCAGTTGTAGTATCATCACCAAACCCACAACATGCAATACTTGGTGGAGCTCAAAGACCTGTTTGTAAGTGGATTGATCAAATGACATTTCAGGAGACTTTTTACGGCAAATCAATTTGAATTGGTCTTGGATTCCCTCAATAATTGTAATCATGAACATCTTTCCATTCTGAATTTGACAAGAATTGACTTAGGTTTATAGGATTTTCCATTAACTGTCTTTCTGCAAGATTGAAATGCTGCAGATAATGGAGCAATTCCATAATTTTTTTTCTCCTTGCAGCATTGGTTCCATCACCAAGTAGTTCTCTAGGCACACCTGCAAGCGCCCTTGGTACTTTGGCAAGCCCTTTGCAAGATGAGCAAATGTCACAGGCATACAGGCAGACAAGAAAAAGTCAGGAAACTCAGTAAATACATAGAGCCTTTAAGGGGGTTGATTTTGAAGATGACAAATGAAGGAAGTAAGTATCTTATATTCTTGATTAATTAATAATTGCTTGAAATATGGATACGGAATATTCATTCAATGTTTTGTCCAACAGACATCCAAAAAACGAGTAAGATGAAATAACTTCTTGAGATTTTAACAAACCCAAGTTCCAGTACGAAATGAGATGTATTACAGAAGTGTGAAGTAGCTTTAGAGAAGATGGATTTCAAGAGATTAGAATCTGTTGGTCCAGTGCCTACTTCTTTGAAAGAGCATCATTTTTTCACTCCCTTGTTAGAGGTAGTTCATCAGCTTTTACAAAGTCCTGTAGCTAATCATACACTCCACCGAACATTTGGACCTTGTTTGGAAGCACTATTTGGACCAGAGATTAAGTGAGTATGGCTTTGGGAGTGCCATGAACAATTGGTCAATTTTTTGACATTTACATAAAATGCTCTGAATCGTTATTTTGATTGTTATTCAAGTCGTTCAACTCGAAGTTTCTTCTCTTTTAATTCAATAAAGTATCTTTGTAAATTTTGCTATTCCAGAACCCTGCCACCACCTCACAAGAAGCAAAAGACTGAAGATAGTTCCTGTGAAATTCCAGATATATTGCAAGGAGAAATAGCTCGTCTTGATCAAAGATTCAAGGTACTTCGAAATTTTGTGCCAAGACCTCTGCCAGGAACCTTTTTAAATTAACCTCACTCATACTTGGAATTTCATTCAGGAGTAGTATATCTACCCCTCTGATGAAAGTTGATGACCACAAATTGCTCGAAAAAATCAGAACTTATCTGAAATAGCTCTGTTGTCAACAAAGTTAACTACATTTCAGTACGTCCACCAGAAAACGATATGAAAAAATGTTTTTCCACAAATTTTCAGGATGCTTGTTGATGATATATGGTCAAATGTGAATTTCTCACGCACAGACTAATAAATACCCAATGAGCAGATAACATGGTTAGCCAGAAACTGTCGCACCCACAGAGCTTTTTTGTTATATTGCTAGGCAGGAGCAGACGACAAAAAGCATACAAATCCTTGTTACTCTGCTTTGGAAGAAATTCGCACTCAATCACTTTTCCATTCTTAAAATCGTTGACAAGTATCCTCACAATCCAAGCCAGATAGACTGTAGTTTCAGATCATCACATGCTTGTGATATTGTTCTAAACGCTGTCAAAAATAAGGTTAACTTTGTGTCAACAGAGCTATTTGAGATCACTTCAGTTTGAATTTTTTAGATCAGCTTGTGGATAGAAGCATTTAGAGATAGTGTGGAATATTTAGAGTCAGTGGGTGAGTCGAGCTCGATACTTTGATGTCACATTTTTTCAGATCAGTTGCAAGATCTTGTATTGGTTGAGACAAGCTACACCAATCTCATTTGGCTGGAATTTGTTCTTTCAAGTCTCTATTTCATGGATCTATTCGTATTTGTCCACAGGAAAGCCCCACGCCATAGGGTAGTTAGCTCACGAAAAGCTACAGATGCGTTAATCTGTTGATGGGAAAAGGCCTGTTTGCTTGGATATTGACCCCGGTACTTAAAATGATTCTAGGGAGCATTAGCAAGTTACAATAGTGGTTTGTTATATCTTTTGGTATGAGAAAACATAACCCAGAGTTCTAGGAGGATTGGTTATCCAAAGGCCCCGCACCCTCCTTGTCAGTTACAAATGAAGTAAATGGACATTCACATAAGGTGTCAATGGCCTCCAAGCATAATGAAAAAAGTTAAGACAGAACAAGACTGAGGGTAAGCTTATAACTTTGTCACCAACCTTCTTTGGGCGTTGAGTTCGTCCTCGTTTGGGAGACTGGAGTATATTTTCAACATCTTCTTCACTCTGCACGGCAGCTTCAGATTGCAAGTCATCATCAGGATTTTTGTCCAACAGCTCATTGTCCTCATCACCAATTGGACCATCTCTTTTGATGAGGACATTGTATACATCGGAATGCCTTGCCTTCTTCATATGTCCTCTTTTTGGATTCAATGGTTCCTCGTTGGTAATTTCCAACTCTTTACGAGAATCTGAAACATGGATATGAAGCAATGTTGATAAAGGAACATATAGGAAGCCATAAGCTTGTTGCATTATTCGAAAGGCAAAGTCAAATTACTCACTAGCAATTTTCAGAATCTGTGCCGGCTCATAAGTAATCAAACCTTTGGTGTCTTGACGCGGTACAAGGTAGTCCCTAAGTGGTTGTTTTGGATCAAATTTGTGAATCAGATTGGTGGGAACTATTCCAGTTCGGGGAATGCCAGCTTCTTCTCTATAAAACTTTGCCAAAGCTAATGTATCTGGTTCTGCCTGTTCATTGGTGGTATTCTCGTCATCTAGCAATAAGAATTTAGGAACATCAAAAGACTCATTTCGTACAAATCCAGAAATACTTTACTTTAACTAATTAGCTGTTCACACTTGTCTAAGGTTGATTAGTAGGTAGGGTGGTGATGGACAAATGTAGGAGGAATTGGAAGTCACACGAAACAAGATTTACAAGTGAGAACTCACCTGAATTCGGATTTAGAGGATCTTGTCCTTGATCAGCCTCAGAACTATCAGACATGATTGAAAACACTGTTGATTTGACTGGTTGCCTAGATAACAGAACGGTGAACGTCTACATGAATTTCTTAATCCAGAGATTCATGTGCGTTGCCCAAAACAGGGGGCGAGCACTAGGACGGCTATGGTGACTCTCGCTCGTGTTACAACAGTTTTAGTATACTAATGAACATCATAATGAATTTCTTCTCAATTTCGGCACGGCAGGTGTATGTAGCGACAATTACGTGCAATAGGCGTATAGGTTATGGAGACACGTGTTCGTATTGCGTGTTATGAACATGATTTCGGAGTCGATGATATTAATAATAGATCGAGATCAACTGTAAGCAGGACCGCAAAATATCTAGTCAACAACGTGAAATTCCGCGAAATCTCGTCTAAAAAAATCACATCTGTCTGGGGCAAGATGTATGGAAAAAATATAGAACCACAACAGACTGAAATATACTCACTATGAAAGAATTAATATTTACGCTCAAATGTTGTTGCTGATGTAAAAGATTTTCTCTGATTTCCTTCAATCTTGAGTATGACCTACAGCTTCCACGATTATGCTGTGTCAGAGATGAACAATGCTGAGATTAGCTAGCACTTGTATAATTGATTGTAAGTGATGTGATGATGACCGATGGCGCACGATTACCGTTTTACCGTTATAGCGATAAAGCCGGCCGGCCCGGCCGGAATACGGATCTCTCTCTCTTTCTCATGAGGTTGACAAGAGAGATCCAATGTAACAAGGAAAAACGCCACCGCAGTCCTTCTTCTCTCCACTGAGGTGGGTGGAGGAGGAGGAGGAGAGGAGAGTATTCTCAACTCCTTACTGGACATTACTGGAACAGTTCCGTATTGAGTTGCCAGATGTTGCCGGCCCATATCTGCCGAATCCGCAGAGTTGGCGCCACCGTGGCCCTTATGGACAGAACTACCTTTGCCTGGAAACCGCAAAGCCAGCGACCCCTATCCCCTACCTTATCTGGCGACCGCCGCTGAGGCCCCTCGCGCGCCCTCGCCAATCCGAATAATCTCGTCCTTCTCTACCCTCCCTATTCACCATCCTCCCTATCGTTACTACACCCCTCATATCGCTGCCCGCTTGGCGCGCTTGCTCATCGCACCAGAGGACCAGGACAGTGGCTACGCATGCGCCTCGGCTCGGAGAGGACGATACGTCCAGCCAATCAGAGTTTCCCGGGAGCTCTCTGATTCGCTGGACATGTCTTCTTATCCGGTCGGCTCGAATTTTGTGAAAGGCAGCCTCCATTGGCGCCAACGTTGATGTCTTCGTGGCAACGTCGCGACAAAGACATAGAAGTAAAGATCTGGCAACGCTGCACAACCGGCCCAATGCGAATGGAATTATCTTGTTGCGAGTGCGACGAAGAGCAGACACTTCTAGCCTCCACTCAGTGCGATAAATAAAAGTGCGAGTGAGAGCTAAGTTGCGACTATTTCTACGGTGTCGGATGACAGTATGGCGTTCTTTCCAGTTCCTCCAGTGCCTGCACACGCCGTACAAATTTTTTCTACTTCCAACTGTTGCATGCTGTTGAATTTATAATACAATGGCTCTGAATTTCGCAGCAACCTTGAATCGTCATTGTGAATTTGTCTATCTTGAAATGAAAAGGTGAGTCGCACTGCTGATTCGGTTACTACTTTCATTCTCCAATCAGACTTGTCTCTAACTGCAGAATAAGGAGGTTAACCTCATATACAGATGTACACTACGTCTTTATGGCGATGAATTGCGATCTGCCACGTGCATACCCATCTCCGATCCATTCGATTTTTTAATTCGTGCCTGATGCGTATCTCTAAGTTCTAAAATGTTAATACCATCATTAATTCATTTTTTCTATTCTTGCTTTATTTCGTTCCAGGTTGAGCAGAACTAGTTTGGATGATGAATTGTGAAGGTGAACCATGTCAAACAAACAACGTAAAAGAAGACGCTACAAGAAACACCTCACTAACATACATGAGGAGAGATCTCGGACAACAAAGTACAGGAATCCATCAAGCACATCATCTACTTCGGCTTCAAGATTGACCCATGTACATGTGTGTATTCATTACATTTTTGCTATATTCTTGAATGCAATGTTTATTCTATTGGATTTTGAAGCTCATCTCCACATCTGATTCTATGTCAACGACTAGGTTCAAAGTGAGAGTAGCTCATGGGAAACTGAAGGACGTTGCAGGATTGTCTCTTTGAGGGACCCTCCAAACCAAAGTAACAGGTCACCAAGCAAGGTAAACACGACATCAATTCACATCAATGTTCATTCCAGCCCGCATGCTCAGTGTCCTTCTATTATATTCATGTATTCGCAGCTGTGCGCATTGAATTCATTTTGTCTATGATCCTTTATTAGTATATAGTTTTCATTCATTATACGCTTGAAATTATTTCTTCCGTAAACAAAAGAATTGACATCGCTCATTAAAGTTGTACATGTAGTAATCTTCATTATCAGAATTAACTGTAGATTCTGTGTACCTTATTTCATTTTTGTTTATTTCATTTTCTGCAGGGGTCCAATTCAACATGTATTTCTTGTGGTGTATCAAGAGTGCCTCCCTTCATACCGAAACAAAATTGTGTGCCATTACTGTCCTGTAGCACAAACAGAATTGGTTCTCATTCATCTGAGGAGAACAGCCTGGCACCTTTCTCACCAAACCAAAAGATAGTTTCATCACGTAATGACTGTCTGCACGACTCTAATTCTGTAAGTGCCTTGCATCAATTTCCATGTGAAAATCAGTTTCCTCCACAATTACACATATCTCTTTGTGTACAATTTTTTGCTATGCTATTTACTTCTCTTGTAGTAGTTGAATGTGGTGTGAATTGCTTTTGCATATATTTTCGTAGATTTGTACAGCAAAATACCACATCATGCACTACTTCCATCTTATATTACGTGACACAATAACCAGTGCTTGACCGACTCAATTTTTTTGTATAAAATGTTTGGATCACCTAAGCATTGATGGTGATTTTTTATTTCTTGATCATGTCAATAACATAGAATTCTGCATCAACAAGTTATAAGTAATTATCCTTTACATCAACAGGATAGGAGTTCGTCACCCTTTTCAAACTCTGGAACTGGAGAAGTCCGTTTTGGAGGAGCTCAAGATGAATTGTTCAATGTGAGTAGAGTGTCACTAACATGTGCGAATCCCTCCATATCATCCTTTCGTTTGCGTTTTCTTGAAAATACCTCGCATACACGTTTTTATCATACTTTAGCTCAAGTCTCAATCAAGGCACGCGCTGTATTAATTCGGAAAAGAAGCAAAAACTTACTAGAACCTCTTAGACGAAGAAGATTAGAATCAAGAGTCGCGGAAAAAATTCAAATGTGTAGAGAGGCTGGAAGTTACCCCGGAGGTTATCATACGGCTCTGCTAGTTACAGTCGGCGATAAACACATCATACCGATACGAATTTACTTATCTGATATCGAGTGCTTCTGACGATGAGTACTCTAATTCATCCATACACCATGTCTAAATAATCTTTCTTTAAAGCTTTGGTGGACGCAATTTCATCACATGAAAGCCTTGGCGTTTGTTAGCAGCAGACTCTTCTGCATCTGCAGACCAGTCTGTTTGTTTGTTGGTTGTTAACATAGAAAATCGATCGTAACTAAGGAGATCGACAAATATCCACACTGATGCCATTTTTGCGTTTGAAAATAATTCAACCATCCTAGACTTCAACGAGTACTCACGAAAAACCCATCAAAGCTCCAGAGAATGATCGCTTGTGCATTAATGAAAAGAGAAGCACTCACTGTCAACGGCAATAGGTATCAGATGAGTATATTCGTGTCGAGATGATGTGTGCCACAACTGTGCCAGAGTACGCAGAACCGTGTGATAACCTTCAAACACTTTCCCGATTTGAATATTTTGATTCTAATCTTCTTCGCACGAATGGTTCTAAATTTCTTCCGGAAGTGCGCAAGACTCCTTGTGGTTAATTATTTTTTCAGGTTAATGAAGCACGTGCTTTGATTTAAACGTTGGCTATAAAGTAATGATAGAAACGTGTACAAAACATTCTCAAAAACGCAAAGTAAACTATCTAAGAGCTTGCGAACAGCTCCTCAAAACGCTTGCACTTTTCCATATAATTTCAAAGTACCACTGCTTTCGAAAAGACTTCTGTCAGCCCTGCCATACCTTCTCAAAATAGCGCTGAAGTTATGCGAGCGTTTTCCCAAACGAAATTCGTAACTAGTTTTTCATATCTGTAAAGTTTGGGTAGGCAACAATTTGCCAAACATGCCGAAAAGCATTCATTTACCAAAGTTTTCCCAAACTTACGCAAAGCTTCTGAGAAGTTGCGAGAAGTTTGCATGCCAAACTTGGGTCGTAATCACCAAGTTTGGGGATGTCTCATTTTTTAAGTTTGGCCCAATGCTTGCGAGGGGAAAACATTTCCCAAACATTTCCCAAACAAAATTATTTCTCCGCGGGTAGTTCTCGAACTAACAACTCCCTCAAAATCCGTCGGCCTCCTTGAGCTGCCGCCCTAACCTGTAGCTTCCATTAGCATTACTGCAGTGTGTGTGTACATGGGAAACTCTGGAGCAAGCTGAACAAAATCGTCACCAGGGGGGGGGGGTCGGGGAAACATATGAAAAAAATATTTTATATTTGTACTATGTTCCAATAGTGCGAAAATTCTTTTTTCTATTTTTTCGACCCTGGCTGTGGGCCCTGAGACCCGTAAAAGGGCCATTATAAGACCTTTTTTGGCCTATTCTGTAAAAGTCAAAGCTCCTACGGAATTTCATATTTCTTGACGTACCTGGGCGCATTTTCCTCGTAAATGCAAGTACTTTTGAGAAGAGAATTGCCCAAGGCCGATAATCGAACCTGGCCACCCCTGAAAGCTATTGACTGACATCAAATTTTAGCGATTTGTACGTCAACTTGTGGACGACCTAGGTCCAACTAGAAAGATAATAATTGACTTTCGCCAGTAGTCATTTTGGAGGTCTCGAAAAACCTGACAATTTGACCACTAGTAAAAGTCGATTATTGGACTTTTTATAGGAGCTACAGCAGTGGGATAAAAAACGAAAAAAAAATTTTTTTCTAAACACGCTTTTATTACACAAGTTGTTAAAAAAAAAAAAAAAAACGACTGAAAAGGAAAAAATAATTTTCCCTACCTTTTATGCCCATCTTTTGTTTGGGAAAATCTCATTGTATTCCACTGCATACCCTGGGAGTTTTCATTTCAATGTGAAACTCATCCCAAAATAGCTTGAGGTGCTTCCGTAGAAACGATTCAATTTTCTATTCTGTAGGTGCAAACGATAATATATATTCCATCAGAAATAAATATTGGAGATTTCTTGAGGCTCATTAATGAATCTAAATTTTTAGATAAAGCACCTCACGCTTTTATGGGATAAATTTCACATTGGAATGAAAACTCCCAGGGTATGTAGTGGAATACAATGACATTTTCTCAAACAAAAGATGGGCATAAAAGGTAGGGGAAATTATTTTTTCCTTTTGAGTCGTTTTTTTTCTGATCCAACTTGTGTAATAAAAGCGTGTTTTAAAATAGTACATTAAGCAACATGGGCGAAAAGGAAGATTCCCGCACGAGTGTCCAGAAAGAGTGCGAGAATAGTACATTTCGATACAAGGGCGTAAAACGTTTTATTCGCGTCCGAGTGATGGGTTTCCGGCCCGAGCCGCAGGCGAGGGTCGGAATCATCACGAGGATGCGAATAATAGGTTTTACGGCCGTGTATCTAACTATACTTTTCGATAAACTGTGAGTAAAAGTCGGCAAACTGTGCGCAAAGTGCACTTTTACGCACAGTGCATCGAAAAGTAATTATGTGGCACGATTCCACTTTCTCGCGCGGTTCCGGACACGAGTGCGGGAAATTTTCGTCCGCGTTGCTTATGCCATTTTATGCAACGCTGTGCGTACAACTGTGCGGAAAGTTAACTTTCCATGCAAGGTACCCGTGCCGAAAGAAATGCGGGAAGTCGTTATCGCACGGCTAAGTGTGCGAGAAAGTAACTTTCTCACTATGTTTGACAAAACTTAGTGAGAAAGTTAAATCTGTGCAAAAATAAATTCATCGAAATTCTCTTGAGAAATTGAAAACTTAGAAAAAAAATTCAGCAAGTCAACCTTGCATGTCAATGTGTTCTCAGGAGGCGGATTGAAACCCTTCGATTACTTATTGTTTTATATGAATTATATTTTCGTCTTCACTTGAAAAACACTTTTGATGGAAAAAGATATTCATGAATTCCAAAACCACCTTTTTGAATGTACTTACATAATTGATCATTATAATATACAGGGTGATAGGGAAGCCTTCTACCAGCGAATATGGGGATGAAGTTGAGATTGCGGAGAATTCAAAAAAAATAAAAAAAAAATTCCTGGTGGTCAGTGAATTTTGAAAATTGAAAATGAAAAATGCCAAAAAAAGCGTCATATTGCGTCTCGCCGGAGCGTCATCAAGCGTCATGGATATGACGCTCGAGCGTCATGCCCGTACAACAGTTAAAGCATGACGCTACATGACGCTGCGTCTTATGCCAGTGAGCGAGCGTCTCGGGCGTCATGGGGTTTTGCAGTCTAGCCGAGCTAGCCGAGTTTCGTAACAAATTATCATCACGTTTGATGATTAACCGGGTGCCTTGACCTCGTGCTCGGGTGTCCGGGTTGTACCACTGCATCATGTTAAATCTCAAGTGCGGCGCCGAGACTGATTTATTTCGGCAGTTGTTGTCAGCGGCATGAGCGAGTGTGGTGCGGCATCACGGCTGGGGATTTGTGGTAGTGCTTAGGTGTTTCGTTGCAGCTGCCGAGTGCCGACTCCTGCAGATTCGTGGTTGCCGTGTACCTAAGCCCCGTCACCTCGTGCTCGAGGCATTTTGGGTCGCAAGCAAGTTTCCGTGCCTCGGTATTCAACGGCTGGTAGCGTGGATGTCATAGGATGTGGCTTGGCTTTGCTTGGATTCTCGTCTGCTCCAGCCATCATCCAGCACGTCTGCGGGGTCTAGGTCACTACTGCGGTGATGTGCCCATATCCGATTTATTGCTCATTAACCATGTGCATCCAATATCAGATGAGTAACTTTGTACATTATTCCCAGACAGAACCACAATTTTTTCGGGCAGTGATTCTTTGTGAATCTTCTTTGGTTCCAGGTTATAGTGTGCATCTGATAAAAATGCACTAACTCCATCAAAGCAGACATTGATCTTCAGCAAGTGGTTTTGAAAGATTCCCATCCCAGGTTGATGAATATTAGTTGGTCGACTAGTCGTGTGAACACCAAATGGCCTTGGTGAGACAATTAAATACCCTGATCCTGCCCCATACACGTTCCTACCAGTTTCCAGCAGGTTGTCATTTGGAGAGCCTATCTTATTTGTGGGATTACCTCATGAGTTGATTTCTCGGAGCCTCTAGTTTGGATTATGGATATTTTTCTTCCCACGCCTCATTCACTTTTCTAGAGTACAAATAGGCGAGCAAGCATTTTCATGAACCATTAGTCCATAGTGCATCAAAGTTCTGATCCCACACGATATGGTTTAAATTCTTCCAATGAATGAGATTCAATCAAACGGAGTCAAGTTCTGTCTGATATTTTTTCGGTATCAATCCCACGGAGTGAAAGTATAACAGTCAGAATCTGACAAGATCATGTTTGTAACCCATCCCAATAGTATTTATCAAATGATCATTCAATCATTGTTCATTATATCATCCAAAGTTTGAGTGAAACCGAGAGGGGGGATGAAACCAGAAATAGACGCAATCTCATTTATGTTCAATTTTGATGTCATCTGTAAACCACCTTTTTTTACAATGAAGTAATTTCATACCATTCTCAAATAACAATGGGCGCACCCAATCAAGTTCCCTGATACTAATCCATCCGCTGTAGAGATTCCAGAATTCAGAGCTTGGTTGATTACCTCCATCGTTATCTCTGGACAGTAATAAATAACTTCATCTTTAAAAAGGTGCTTTATTGCAGTCACCAAATTTGTTTGTTATGTAACTACTCCTGTCTCCCTATTCATTCTCTCCATCTTTTTCAATCAAACCTTGGAAGATTTCATGAAAAATGATTGGATAATGCCTAGATAAGTTATATTGGGATGTATTCCAAACGAGATCTGATCAGAGTTTTGATTGTTCTATTTTGTATCTGCAGTTTTGATTTTGAAAAAATTACAGACAGTACTCGACATGGTTTTATTGGATTTCATATTATTCATGAGTTCAAACCATGTCACATAAGAATAAAAATGTTGTTGCTCTATGGATTGATGGTTTGTGCAACTCCATACTTGTCTTGTTGTACTTTTGAAAAGTAAATGGATGAGCGGGGGGATATGATTCATTCCTTCTGGAATCAATGGGTAAGAGACACTTGACCCTCCAGCTCACAAATTTTGAAAATTTCTTAATCACGTTATGAGGCGAATGGAGGAAAGAGCAAGCGAGACAGGGCGTGAGCAAAAGTTTAGGTTACATAGTTTCACAAGCTGAATTCTACGCCACATGTCCTTGTGGTTGGAATCATACGGAATCCGAAGTGGCTCACCGGTAAGTTACCGACTGGTGGCGCAAATCACCCATCGGCTGGTGATTTTTCAACCACTAACCGGTGGGTGCTGGAAAAAATTGAAACTCGTAGTTTTTGCGAGTAATGCGTGCTTTTCACGCCAACGAATCTTACGACGAGAAGGGTACGTGATAGCTGTGCTGGAGTGAATAAAATCGCTTTAAAATTTGTACTGCCCGGGATTTTGTAATTTGTGTCAAACCTAACCTACACAAAGTATGTATTTAAATACATTTGACATACATCTGCTCATATCTCGATTTGAGGCTCATATTTTTGACCCAGGGATTCAAAAATTTTGGGATAAGATAAGTATACCTCATATACCCCCACTGGTTTAGCTTTACGCTATCCGCGCATCTTCGGTTCAATCCTCGGGTCCCTCGGGAAACTTGGTTGAACATCATTCGACACGAATTTCGCAATATACAACTTTAACCCCTCGTGTTCTCATTGGAAAATGCATATCCTCTCAAATATTCGGGGGAAAAAATTCATTTCGCACCAAAATTGTGGATAACAAAGAAACTCACTGGATTTCGCGCCACCATCCTCGCAAAATTGATTCACCGGGTCAGAATACACTAGCAATCCTCATCAAACTTTTTTCGGTGCGCCTCTGGCTAGGATAAATTTGAAAAAAACGATTAGCAAATCCGATCAAGTTGTACTTTTTCTGTACGAATCATCACGAATTTAACTCGATTCCGAGCGTAATCGTAGCTTTTTGCCTGTTTTGGGTGTTTGTCAAAATGAAATTTCCCCCGTATATTGCTTATGGAGGAATTTGGTGACTCCCCGTTTCCCTCGCATCTTTTGCGGTTTTCTCGCAGATACCCAGAAGAGGCGACTGTCAGCTTAAAACGCGACGAATACTTACTCATGGATTTTTTAAAAGAACTATACGATAACGTAGTTAGATTAATCGAGTAACTCAGGCTTTCTTGATGGTATTGGAGAAAATAGTAGCGGAAAACTCGGGTTTTCCCCCATGATACTCCAATCGTCTCGAGTTACGTGATAAATTCACTTACATCATCTTGTACATCTTTGACAAATCCATAATAAAGCTATCCCGACATTTTCTATTACAACCTTTTGAGTATTTGCGAGAGAACCGCGGAGGAGGCAATACGACTCGATGAGTCACATAATTTCTCCATAAGCAATTCATCGGGAATTCTCACTGTCAAGGTAAAAAAAAATATTGCAATTCCATTCGTCTTGATTGACGTCTAAATCTAATTAACATCTTTATTTTCCTAATGAATTTCATTGATAATGAGCCTCTGAGTTTCAATCATTTGAAGTTATTCGCAAACCTACACGAGAATATGAAATACGATTCATTTTGTCCTGCGATATGTGGTAACTGTACCCAGCTTGCTCCGTTAAGCCTTTTTCTCAATAACCTTGGCCTACATCAATATTTAAAAACGTACCTTAACTCATTCCAAAGTTTGTCTTCAGTAGTTCAGAATCAGCTAAAGTACTTCCAATTTCAACGAACTTAATACGAGCTGTTTCAATTTTCCGCACACAGTATTTCTTGGGACTTTACAGATGTGTATGAATAATTTGCCCCCATCATTTGAAAGGATGCGAATTGGCGCCTACGTGTATCCAACCGTTTTCATCCGTTTTCGTCGCTGTGCAACCACATTTGTAGATTTTTGGTTGCCCAAACCATTATTTCCGACCTATTTCGAAGTAATGAAGTCGTCCTAAGTGGTAAAAAATTCGTAACCTTACGCCGTTTCGAGACAACCATACATGGGGGCATGTTGGGTAAACTCGAATGTTGGCCTTCTCGTTTCACAGAGCATCTCCTTTAATTTCTCATGAAATAGCTTCAGATCCGAGTCTTGCAGCTCTGATAAACGGATTTTGGATGTTTCACACAAGAAATCAAATGCGTTGAAGTATGTTCAGATCGTTGGGACTTGAAAAACCCTACGTAGCTTTTGCCGAACGCAATACCATCAGTAACTTCTCAGCTGTGCAAACACGAAAAATTGTCACATTACTTTGAATCTTCTGGGGAAAGCAGAGATGATTCAAATGTAAAGAAAAATATCCGCAAGGTATAAAAGTGACCATCACTGACATCGGCATACCGGGGCAAGTTTTGTAAACTTACCTTGACTATTTTACGATCTAGTTGAACTTGCAGATTTTGTCAGTTAACCCATCTTGTAATGGCAGTTCCACCGAGCAACGACGGTTCATAACTCGCGATAGTCTTTCGGAGTTGGGTGTAACTCGGCTTCCATGAAATTATGGAAAAATATCTCGCCAATGTTCATTTTGGAAGCCTTTATTCATTTGCAAAAGTACAAGATTCGGCAAATTCATTGTGGCCCAAATATTTGAGCTCGCCAATTAGACCATCAATAAATGGTCACAAATCGCACATTTATAGGTGTTTCAAGTCCCCCTCAAGCTTACTCCGCGTCGGTATAGTGGTCAACAGTAGTATAGTGTTCACCGAACCTGGAAATCAGGGAAAACACAGGGAATTCGTTCTGCAACTTGAAAACAGGGATAACTCAGGGAATCCTCGAGTATAGCGTGGACTTTTTCACACATGAGTCAGTTGACTCACTATTCATTAGCTTTGCAACGACCGTCAATTTTTCGATTTGAGTGAAAGCAATCCTATAAATCAGTAATTCAATGTCCATTCCGCAAGGTTTCCTCCGACCATTTTAATATTCTTCCATGTTCTTTTTCCTTCTACATAGTGTCGAAAAAAGATGAATCCTCAAGTTTTTAGGTCCAACAAAATTTGTTTGCATCACCCTGGTCTATCTGAGTATATTCGATGTAAAATGACTCGACTAACACGATGAAGTCAAATCCAAAGTCCTGCAAGAAACTCCAGCTTTATAAAAAATTATTTTTTACTGTTATGACTTTTTGATGCACAAAAAAAATTGTAGGAAAGCCATAACTTAGAAATGATGCTACAACATTTTTCAGTGGTTGGTTACAACAATAGCAACCGAAAACACGATCGAAGAAAATTTTTTCCGAGCATATTGGAAAAGCAACGCCAAAACCGTAATTCGAGATTATTTCGAGTTTGGCAAGTACCGAAAGGGTTTTGAAAATATTGGGCCGATGGCAAATTAACAAGTTTCTGGAATCCCGTGAGCAGAATTGCGATGGGTGGAAGTAGTCCAAAGCTGTGCGCGAATTACCGTGTCAATTTCTCAAATTTTGAATTTATTGCAGGATCACTCAGATAGATTTGGGTAATACAAAAATACTCTAGGCACTCAATACTGTTGGAACCATTGTTTTTCAACATTTTAAAACGGTAAAAAAATATCGATGGATCAAAAAATGACCAGAGAAAACCTTGCGGAATCAACGTGGAATTACTCTCGAACGAGTGTGCATAATGATCCGTTTCTCCACCCCTTGGTCGATGGTATTAGCTGTTTTGATCTTTCTACTGCTTGTGAACAAAAAGTTGCTCAGCAACGTTTATCCCTAGCTCTAAGTATTTTTTATTGACACGACGTTGATATCATCTTCAGAGGCAGAGAATGCCGAAAGATAAGGTACACTTCATCAGCTTGACGAGCACAGAGGAGACATCGATAATGAGTGATTTGTATTTGGATAATTCAAATTTTGAATCTGAAAATTCTACCTCGAGAGCACTGGAAACCCTGGAATACTCAGCGAATTTTTAGAAGGAGATTTGGTGGACAACATGGTTGAGCAATCAGTTCACTAATCTATGGTGCGTCGCTTCGATCCCCATAATTTCAGAATGATCTTTCATTATAATTTCCATTCATTACGGAACCCGTATTCGTCCCGTCGTTCGAAGTTTCATTTTTTGATTTCTTTGGAATGGAGAGATTGTTTAATAGGTCATACAGTCATTTCAATACAAAATAATGGATGATAAAATACAATCCTACAGGTTTCTGTGGCGATAGTTTTCTTCAATTTTTTTTTTTCAATATTCAATATGATCATTGCGTACTGAAAACGGTGGTATGGATTCATGCGTGAATCATACAGGACCATGCACTATTTGATGTTCCAAATTATTTCGTGATCAGGTATTATTTTCAGTGTACAGCGGAAGCTCTTGAATCGGAACATTGTGATTGTGACAGGGTGAAATTTATCAAGTCACGACATCATCACTTTCTGGGTACAAGACTACGAGTCACTGTAAAATTGTGATGATTAAAAAGGTTCGCCACTCGAGGGCCCGAAAGATTTCGAAAAATCAAACGGTATTTCCGAGAATTACTTCATCTATCTTACGGCGGTTCCCAACCACGGTCATGTTCGGTAGACATAGAGACCCCAAGATTCCTGTGCTATGTTTTATCGTGAACTTGGAGCATCGTTTCCTGACAAGAATCACAATCGCATTATGGGCAGTGTTTCAAAATATTATGAAAAAGGTGATCCCTCGCGTTTTTCTGTTGTAATTCCTCTATAACTCGGAGTGAACCCATGTCTTTGAAAAATGTGCGGAGTAACTTTTTTCGATTTTTGAAAAATCTACATAACAACTCCCCTCAATCTTTCTTGTACAATCCATCTCGTTGGCGATATTTGAGAATGATTCTCGATTTTTTTTTCCAACAATCGATCTAGCTTAATAGCCCAAATGAAACATGTTCTATCGAAATAATGTGTACGGCAATTTTCTTCAGTTCTCCAAATAACTCATCAGAAAGGCTCACTGATTTACTCTCTTTAGACGCATCCAGATTTTATATTTTTTAGGTATTTTTCGTCGAGATTCACAATTCCATCTCTTTTGATAAAGGTAGTGAGAATCCCGACACGAAAAGCCGTCAAATTTCACAAACAGGATGCGTTTTACGAGAAAAAAATCATTGAAACTTTCCCATTTGCTCTTTCGAGATTTGCTGAAAATTGCCGTATACATTTTTGACAAAATTCTCTTATTCGAGTTATCGAGCTACAACCAAATTAGAAGAAAACTTCCGAGAAACATTATCAAATATCACTCCCAAGATACGTCGTACTCGAAAATTTATGAGGATTAATTTTGTGGATATTTCAAGCTTCTACATAAAGTTACTCTACTTATTCTGCAATCACATGTGTTCCATCCGAGTTACACTGGGATTACTTGAAAAAAACGCAAACAAGACCATTCCTCGTATTTTTCTAAATAACAGCCCAGAATTCCACTTTGATTCTTGTCATGGAATCATGAGCCAAGTGCACAAAATAACATTGTACGATACAGTAATCTTGGGGTCTCTATTTTGATCGAATTTAACTGTAATCGTAGATGACTGTGAGAGTGATGAAGTATCTCTCTGGAATACCGTTCAATTCCTCTACATCGTCTGAGCCCCAAAATGGCGGAAAATTTTTTAATCAACCCATATTTTCATACACTCGTCTTATCGGAACCGAATTGTGAAGTAACCGTAACCTTTTCTATTCTACCCTGTTACATTCACAATTTTCCAATCCAAAAGCTTCTACTCCATACATCGAAAATAGTACCCAATCTCAAGTACAATTCGCAAAATCATTATGTGGATGATCTTGCATGATTTACGCATGTAATTTGCATGACTTCTCACCACTATTTCCTGTACGCGGTCACGCACGATCGTGCACCAGTAGCGGTACGTCGTCACGCATGATCACGCACCAAACATTTTTTAATGAACTGAGTTCCAATTCGTGACGATTCAACCAATAACACCCTTTCTCAAATGTTGTTGTCATCATTGTTAATCTCATTTTCGTCAAGGGTGCACCGTGTTCGGGGCATCGTAATGGCTACGGGAGCATGGTTGGTAGCCCGTACCCTACTTGAGGGAAATTTCCAATAGATAGACATGCCCATTAAAGGACCCGGCTCCGAGAGATACGATTTTGGGTTTAGGTGAATTTTGTCGGGGGAAAAATATGTTGTCAAGCAAAAAATTCTGAACAAAAAGTTAAATGGGCTCGAAGACGGAAAATGGCTAGTTTTTTTCAGAATAAATTGAATAAATACCAATAAATGGGAGGTTATCTAGAACAACAACACAGGGTTGTCTGCAGCGTTTAAATTTGGATAACTGGAAATGTACAATTTGAGTTTGATGTAGCTCAAGGGTCATCAATTTTGTAATTGAAACATTTTATCTGAAACTTTCGATGGAAAAAGCAAATAAATGCATGCAAGAGAAGTGATAATGCGCGACTGACAAAGAAATCATAACGGCTTGTATTCTCGACATTTACTCTTTATGTCAATCGGTGTAGCAGCTAACGCTGGAGCTGGATCATAAGGCTGTGCTGACTCAGTGCAACGAGTACATGATCTTGAGAGCCCAGATATGGTGCGGGAAGGGCTTTTTGACTATCAGCATCATCGCATAGCGTGAGTATCGCGCTTTGAATAGTTGATGAAAGGTGTCCGATAATGCATGACTGCAATCGAGCTATATGAAATGAATCAAAATTAACCTTGGATCGTCTGCGACTGGTGCCTACCAAATATTTCGAGGACATGGAGATCGAATCTCATATTGCCGTATCTCGATATCATATTACGTAAGAGGCTGCGGGGTCGAGAGCAAGCGACTATCAAAATCGAGCTCGAAAAGTCGAGTGGAGGGTGTTTTAGAGGTATTTTGAGGTCGCTGAACACGAAAATGACACCGCCCTGCCTCCTAATCGTGTTGCGTGGGCGGCTGCGGGGGTGGAGGCGCGAATTGACCAAGATCGAAGTTCAAGTTTCAAGTAAAGGTCTCTTTGGGTATTTTGGGGTCGCTAAGCACGAATTTAAGATCACCCAGCCTCCAAGTTATGTTGCGTGGGCGGTGGGAAGGGGGGAGGGGGGGTTTGGAGGCGCAAATTGATGAAGATGGAAGTTTGAGAGTTGAATAGGGGAAGTTTTCGAGGTATTTTGGCATCGCTTAGCACGAATTTGAGATTACACAGCTCCCGAATCGTGTTGAATGGGTGGCTGCAAGAGCAAGGACGAATGTTGAACTAGATCGAGCTGGAAGAGCCGGGGGGGGGGGGTCTTTGATATTCCGAGATCACTGGACACAAATCTCACATCACCCAGCCTCGGAACCGTATTGGGTGAGTGGCTGCTATGGTGTTTCCGATGTAGTTTCCTGACAATGATCATTTCCTGGGATAGAATCTGGCGGGAGATGTAGGCAGAATTATGGTATCCGGAACCATACCACGAGCCCACGCCAAGTGTCTATATTGACCGAGGGATCGAGCGACATCCTACGCATCGAAACTCCGATTTGCTAGCTCTGTAATCACAATTCTCGATGACGGAATAGACTACAAATACTTTGAGGTGTGAATCTGCGAGGGGGTGGTGACTGCAAGGAGATTCGAGAGCTGAATCTCTATCATGGCCAATTTTACAGGCAAAATTTCATCTCATCATGCGCGAAGCATGACTACTATGCAACGACCACGACGAGAGATGATCCGACTTAGAGAGTGTGATCCTCAAATCTTAGCTCTGTAATCGAAAATCTTGAAAAGCAGTCGATTCTCATACATTGACGGGCGTGAATCCAAAACTCAAAGTAGCGAAGAGAAGATTCCAGTATCCTCTCGACGTATCTGGTCATCTCCACGGAGCGACTCTGATCTCGACTTGTGGAGAGACGTTCGTTATCCGGTCCGCATACCATGAGCCTAAGCCAACTGTGTTTGTTGGATGGAGCACCGTGGAATATGCTAGAGATTCGAACTCTGACCCTCTAGCTGTGTGATCATAATTCTCAATGACGGAATGGACTACAAATCGTTGCGGGCGAGAATCTACGAGAGGGTGGTGACTGCAAGGAGATTCGAGCATAAAATCTCTATTCTGACTGTTTTCACAAGCGAAATCTGATCTCATAAACCGAGAAGCGTGGTGACCATACAACCACCCAGAACGATTACATGATGCAATAGCCTAGAGATCGGGAGATATCCCAGGACGTGCGATTATGAAATCTTAGCTCTGTGATCATATATCTCGAGAAGGACTCTATTCTCATAGATTTACGAGCGTGAATCTACTACTTGATAGTGACGGTTAGGAGATTTGAGTGTTCCCTTGCTGATTCTGGACATCCCCACGCGTTGAAATTGATCACAAGTAGTGGGATGACTTACGTTATTCGGTCACCATACCACGAACCTAAGCAAAGTGTGTTCAGTGGCCGAAAATTCGAGCAATATTCTGGGCATGGGAACTACGATCCTCTAGCTATGTGATTACAATCCTTGATAACGGAATGGACTACAAGTATTTTCGGGCGTGAATCTAGGAGGAGTTAGTGACTGCAAGGAGATTCAAGCGTTGAATCGCGATTCTGGCCATCCTTACAAGCAGAATCTGTTCTCATGTATCGAGAAACATTGTGACCGATATAACGGGCCAAGAACCAACACGTGACCTAATAGCCTAGGGATCGGGAGATAACCCCGGACGTCCGATTCTGAAATCCTAGCTATGTGATCGAAAATCTCAAAAAGGAGTCGATTCTAATATATTGACGGGCGTGAATCTACTACTCGATAGTGACGGTTAGGAGATTTGAGTGTTCCCTTGCTGATTCTGGACATCCCCACGCGTTGAAATTGATCCCAAGTAGTGGGATGACTTACGTTATTCGGTCACCATACCACGAACCTAAGCAAAGTGTGTTCAGTGGCCGAAAATTCGAGCAATATTCTGGGCATGGGAACTACGAGCCTCTAGCTATGTGATCACATTCCTTGATAACGGAATGGACTACAAGTATTTTCGGGCGTGAATCTAGGAGGAGTTAGTGACTGCAAGGAGATTCAAGCGTTGAATCGCGATTCTGGCCATCCTTACAAGCAGAATCTGATCTCATGTATCGAGGAGCATTGTGACCGATATAATGGGCCAAGAACCAACACGTGACCTAATAGCCTAGGGATCGGGAGATAACCCCGGACGTCCGATTCTGAAATCCTAGCTATGTGATCGAAAATCTCAAAAAGGAGTCGATTCTAATATATTGACGGGCGTGAATCTACTACTCGATAGTGACGGGTAGGAGATTTGGGTGTTCCTTTGCTGAATATGGACATCCCCACGGATAAAATCTGATCCCAAGTCGTGGAAAGAATCACATCTAATTCATTCGATTACGCTAGTTCGGAGCGCTCGGTAATCAATCTAAATGACATTCTCAGGTATCAAAAGAATCAAGGGATATAATGGCCCAGAACCACGATCTTATATACAGGTCTGGGCACTCCATATAGCAGAACCGTCGCGTTTTTGAGTCGTGGCTCGGCAAGATGGCCGCTCAGCCAGGAGTTGATTGTTGGTAAACACAGCAGTCGATGCCGACGATAACCGTTTTCGGATTCTAAATTCTACTGATTAATCCCTCTAAAATTGGTGTAGCTGGCCAATTATATTACGATGCTGCGATCTTACCACTCGAGCTATTAAGTATTAATAATGTTATTCATTTTAGTGTGAGTGATGCCCCATGTTGCATGATGGTAGTACTCTTGTCAAATTTCGTTTAGAAGACGGAATAACGAGAGCAAATATGAGTGTTCAGTGTATTTGTTCAGTTTATTTACAATATGGCAGTACAACAGACCCTTTTCTTTCTACATGATTTAAAGCGAAGTTTAACACAATTATCATGCACTGAACAGTGTATCTTAGCTTAGATAGATTATTGCCATTAATCAAACTCGTTATGATTCGAGGATTGCTAATTCATTGTACAATTGCTTGCTTCATCCATCACTAACGAATCTCCTTTCCGAAACGAATAAATATCATCAAAGGTCGATCAAAATCAAAATTCAGTTTAATTTGACTTACGTCGACTGCTATGTTTACCAACAACCACGGCTGGCCAATCAGAGCGCTCCTGGCCGAGCGGCCATATTGCCGAGCTGCGACTCAAAAACGCGACGGTTCTGCTGTATGGAGTGCCCAAACCTGTATATAAGATCGTGCCCAGAACCAACACGTGATCTAATAGCCTAGGGATCGGGAGATAACCCCGGACGTCCGATCCTGAAATCCTAGCTATGTGATCGAAAATCTCAAGAGGGAGTCGATTCTAATAGATTGAAGGGCGTGAATCTATTACTCGATAGTGACGGGTAGGAGATTTGAGTGTTTCTTTGCTGAATATGGACATCCCCACGGGTGAAATCTGATACCAAGTCGTGGGAAGAATCACATCTAATTCATTCGATTATGCTAGTTCGGAGCGCTCGGTGATCAATCTAAATCACATTCTCAGGTATCAAGAGAATCAAGGGATATTATCACGGTCAATGATAATTGTTCATAATTTCAAGCCTAGCTTGCATTTTCTTTTTTTTCTTTTTTTTTCAACAAATGCTATTCAATTTCATATTTCATCGTATCGAGTACCCATTATACATGATTGAAGGTTTTGGAGGTTTTTTCGTTTTATATATCTCACGAATAGAAAATCTTCCCCCCCCCCCTACTTCACTTTTCCTAAAAGTTTAGCTTGGCGAGTATGACCATCCTTTTGCCCTGTAAATTCATCTGATATCAGAAATATGAATTTCACCCCTTGAGAGTCATGAGATCAGGGATTACATGTTGACTGAATATTTACCAAAATCTGAACGTAAAATGAATGTAGAGAGATTGAAGAAAATTTATTTCAACTCTTGAGAGTCATGAGATCAGGAAAAAGTATGTCGAGTAATTGTTCTGCAAAATCTGAACGTGGAACGTATTAAATAGGATTGATAACATTACGATTTGATTAGCGCTGTAATTTTGAATCAACTTGAGTTACTCACCATCTCTTTTATTTACTAGAAATATATTGAAAATGGTAGCCCATCTAGAACAATGAAAAGAAAACGATGGCAGGAAAATTCGATTCAGCATTGATCACTCCAATTTAAAAGTCAGTAGAGATGGTGAGTAACTCAAGTTGATTCAAAATTACAGCGCTAATCAAATCGTAATGTTATCAATCCTATTTAATACGTTCCACGTTCAGATTTTGCAGAACAATTACTCGACATACTTTTTCCTGATCTCATGACTCTCAAGAGTTGAAATAAATTTTCTTCAATCTCTCTACATTCATTTTACGTTCAGATTTTGGTAAATATTCAGTCGACATGTAATCCCTGATCTCATGACTCTCAAGGGGTGAAATTCATATTTCTGATATCAGATGAATTTACAGGGCAAAAGGATGGTCATACTCGCCAAGCTAAACTTTTAGGAAAAGTGAAGTAGGGGGGGGGGGAAGATTTCAATACTTGGCTATGGTAATGATTAAAAATTCTCAAATGGAAAAATGAGCTGTGGATGGTAGCATGTAGAAAAATTCAAAAGACACCTATTTATCTCAATCATTCCCCCGATGAGCAGCACTGTGTTAAATTCCAAGATAAATGTTTTTGAATCCCAGGGAAGGAAATTTCGAGCAGTGAAACTTTGATAGCAAAACTTGGAATTAGTTTATTTAATTTGACTTGAGTTGATGCAAAGACTCCCAACTTCACTTGTCATGACAGGAAGTTTTCAGTTGATGAGAAATTTTTGGATAGCGAAAACTCCCCACACTAGTTGGTTCATCCGCTATTCAACAAGAGAGGGTGCTAACTATCAAAGTTATCAACTCATGTATGATTAATGAACAAAATATAGAATTATGGTCCCCAATATTATTTGAAGACCAAAAACTGAAACACACTTCAACTTGGACATTGATAACTTGTAAAACGTCAAGAAGTTGAAGTAACACATGCAAACTTATTTTGAGGAGAAACAAGTTTCAACAGCATTATCTGAGACATACTTTGACTTCAGATAAAGTGATCATCAAAGCACATCCACATGGATGTATGAATCTAGTTCCTATTTTTAGTGCTTGACTTGTCAACGATCAATTTTTTCAAGTTGGACTTACTACTTCTCACCAAAAGCGTAAATGTGCTCCTAACTCTGAATAACACTTTTGATGGAACAGATGAACCCTGTAGTACTTTCTAGACCCAATGAGAAATTAACCCATGCCAGCTACCCGTTGAACAACTCTACAGCAAGAATGTGAGTGGCGTGTCAAGACAGCAAAGTTTCGTATACCATAAAAGTCTAGCTGAAACTATTGGATGAGAGTAATACGTAATAGGAGTATGTTATACAAAAATAATTAGAGCAGCACCAGGGATCACTGCACATATCACAACAACTGTTCCATGGACCCAGTGATACATGAGAGTGCCCAGTCCCACAACATGTCAAAGTGATAGACAATCCCTCTTAAGTGGACACGAACAGATTTTTGGTGAGTTTCTGAGAGAAGCACAAGAGATATTCCATTTGTCGCTATGCTAATTTTCTGACTAGAGTAGATTATGAATATTATAAGATGCACAATCTATAGCTTCAGAGTTGTGACTGTCTCAAATATTGATGAAACTGAAAATCAAAACACTGCTGAAATCTTAATTGATGCTGGCACATAGATCCTTGAAATCAAATCCTCAATTCTTCCAATTTAAGGATTATTCTTGACGCTGTACAATAGCGATCGAGATGACACTCACAAATCGGCGAGCAAATTGGCCTTTGCCCATCGTTTTTTATTCACTTCAAACGAAGAAACACACATCAGGTGGCTCTTTTTTCTTAAAGAACCAACAATTACGATTGGCATGTAAACTTTGTTGTACTCGTGCAGAAAATCAGCCGAAGTAAACACGTGCATCGTCTGCTACAGTCGCGGCGCAGGTTCATCTGCTCATTTTTGCCCGTGTCTCGCATATGTCTCGTCGTGGTCTCGTCGCTCGTTTCATGCACGCACACACATCGCACACAAGGCTGATTCGAGTCACACCGACGCAGTGTCGACTTCGAGATGAGTCGAAACTCGAAAAAGTTTGATGATGAAAAATTCTGTCCCGAGCGTCAAATCGTCTGAGACGCTTGACAATTTGCGAGTGCGGGACTAGCAATACAAAAGCACTAAATGGCAAAAGGTTTGTAAAATAACATTGTACACAACAAAGCTTGTTGGCCGAGAGCTGCTAATGTCCACCATTGCCCTTAATGCTATAAATATGATGATGAGAAAAAATGAGTGAGGTTAAAACGGCCCAACTCAACGTATATAAGGCACGGTGGCCTTGCGTGTGCGCACTGTCGTTTTCATTCGAATTTTTTTTTATACTCGCCAGCAAGGCGCTACCGCGCCTTTTGATGCGAGTCTCATGTCATGTATTAGTAGAAAACAAATGCACAGAGATTTGATTGTATTACACTCATGGTGACAATCTCGTGAACAACTTTAAACGACAATATCTGTTTTTTACAATTGATTATTTCGGCTTTCTCGGTCCAAAATGACTTCATTTCACCCTAGTATCTTTACAGTATTTTTCAATGTTTTTGTTGTTCTCCTTAACAATCTTTTGGTACAAGACATATTCAATATTTCGAGCTAATTGCATCATTGCATTTCATCTCGTTTTCGAACGCACCGGCGACTCTTGTCGCGATTTCGGGAGCACCGCGGGTAGGCAAGCTTTTTCTCGCATTTGCCGCACGACAGTCATGAATTTTTTCTAGGCACGATGTAATTCAGGATTGTAATATGAATTGTACAATTCCAGAGCGACGAAACAGGAGTTTAACTCGCTTTATCTGCCGAGTTCACTCTCGGGAGTCCTCTACATCTGTACATTCCCAAGCGAGTGTTGCACCAGCGAACTCTGGTTTAATCATTTGAACGAGTCAGTACATCATTGCCTTTTCCGGTTTGCTTTCTCGGTTAATAAATCCCCGTTACGATTTCGCTGGATTCTAGTCTCAACTCGTCTATTTCGTTAGCAATGTTTGTTGCCCTCAATCTGTCTTCATCACTGCGACCTTCTCTACTCAATTGGGTCTGGGGTTATCTGCCGCACAACAGTTACGTAATATAACTAGCCGTGGTAAAGTTTTGGGTTCTCGATACGAATGCACTATACGAGAGTGACAGATTCCGAGCTTGTTTTGTTTTCTAACGCACCGTGTGAGTTCACAATCTCTTTGGGGCCTCTTACGTCTGTGCTCCCGCTAGCTATTTTTTAGTCACGAGTGTGACCCTCCTGGAACGCTTCTGGTTTGAGCATGTAGCTAAACTCGGTACTTCAAGACGATCTTGGCTCGTATGATAGGCGTCTCACCCAACAATCAAAATTGATAAGAACTATTGTTTGAAAATTGGGGCGTGGCGTGAATTTCCAATGAAAACATGCAATTTTCTACGTCCTCTTTGATTTGTCCATCATAATTATGAGATAATCTGTAGTTCATCAAAAGATCTACAAAATTGATCCGAACACTTTTCCTCGCTAACTGCAACCCTTTGGAGTTATTCCTCATAAAAGTCAAAATCTAATTTGAATCAACGAATTCACTGAAATCGTTCACAACGGGCAATTCTGACACGGTTCATTCAATTTGTAGCAGATAAGATCTCCAGGTATTTCTTCCTAAACTTGATCATTTCCGAGTAATGGAAATGATCAGTTTCGCGACTCGGAACCCTCAATGCGGCGCTTTCATGAATGCGTTTAGGGTTTAGAGCCGCAAAACTGGCGATTCCTATTACTCGAAAACGATCAAGTTAAAGAAAATATACATAGAGATCTTTTTCGCTCCAAATTCAATGAACTGTTTCTGAAGAATAGTTCGAGTCCGTTATAAACAATTTCAGCGAATTCGTTGAAACAAACTCTATTTTGACTCTGATGAGGGATAACTCCAAAGGGTTGCAATTTGCGAGGAAAAGTGTCCCGATCAATTCTGTACATCTTTCAAAGATCTATAATTTATCTTCCTTCATATTTTTCCGGATATTCGATTTTTTCCGACTTATGGCGGAAAAATTGATAAAAACGTGAATAATTGCATGTTTTTATTGTTTATTTTCGCCACGCCCCAATTTTCAAAGAATATTTCCCATGAATATTGATTATTGGATTTTGCCACCCATCACTTCAGCCGAAGATCTTATTGAAATACCGAGTTTTGCCATTTAGTGATTGAATTTAGAGGGTCACATTCCTGACTATTTGGCATCAGAAAACTCTGGGTTTTGCACGGATGTGTCGTTGGATGAACTCAGGCGAGTATTCGCTGATCAAGCGTCACGATTTCTATCAAGAATTGTTAAATTTTGCTTAGTGGATAAGATCCCACCATACTGAGGCGACTGAATCGCGATTTCTCTCGTTTTCGAGCGCACCGGATAGGCTAGCCTCTTTCCGGGGTGCTTCATCCTTTGTGCCCTCTCAATCGGATTGGACACTAGGTTATTCGTGTGATATTGCATTTTTAGGCGATTCGTGATTCGAATTTTTTGGTAAATTCTCCGGGTTCTTGAATATTTGCCACAATTTCATCCGAATCTCGTCAGACCTCGAGAATTCCGATTGCGAAAACTATTGCATACAGTTGGTTACCTGTACTGCGCCATCCTCAGATTATTCATGTCTGATTTATTTGCCGCACAACAGTCATGGAATCTATCTAGGCGTGATGGGATTCAGAATTGCAGATTAAACCGCACCATTCGAGTGAGACTGAATTTTGTCTCGACTCGTTCTCGGAAGTATCGCCGGAGCTCGTTACGTTTCCGAACGCGACGGACAGGCAAGTTTCCTCCGGGGAGCCCTTTCACACGAGCTCTCGCAATTATATTTGACTTTTTACAACTCGTGGATGATTCCTCCGAACGGCGAGTCGACCTTCGCATTTCATGTCGAATGACTTCTGGTCTTGAACTTTTGTATCACATCATCGCATTTGTGCCTGAAATCGAAATTTGTGTTAGCAAAGACTGTTGCACAGAGTTGGTTTCCCGAACTGGGATACACCCCCGGATTACCCGCGTCAAGATCATTTGCCATCTTCATGTTATTGAAATTACCTAGGCATGGTAGAATCCGGGATTCCTAATACGAATGCAGTAATGGAGAGCGAGCGAAATACAACTCACCTCGTTCTCGAACGCACCGTCGCCTCTCGTCGCGTTTCAGAATGCTCCTGTCCGGTAGAGATCGCTAACGGGGGCATCTCCAACATTACATTCTCGGGCGAGTTTGGTATCAAAAAACTTCGGGTCTATCGATTCAATTGGCAGATCATACCTTGAATCTCTCCCACGGTGAATTCATTTCATCGATCCACGTTCCGAATCCATCAGATTCTGGGCTGGACTTGAGGAATTTGATAGCAAAAAATGTCGGGCATCAGCGGAACACTGCCATGCAAAACTCTTTGATAGCCCGTGCCCGTGGTATCAGTCGCACGGCTTTCACGTTTCCAGCGAAGACATGGTAAAATTCCGAATCGTTGAATTTTTGCACTATTCCAGCTTGATTGAATTGCTTCCCATTCCGTTCCCGAACGCGGCGGTGGCCCTAAAGGCAATTTTGAGCGCATCGGGCATACTAGGTATTTTCTTGGGGGCATCAAGATTCCAGTTCTCGCAGGGAATGTGCCATTGGATATCTCGAAGACAATTGTCCTCAGCAGCAAGGCGACCCTCGAATCATGTGTCACATGAACTTGGTTCTATGAACCTTGCTTCAGTTTCATCGGATTCCTTCCCGGCCTCGAGATTTTTGATAGCAAAGTTTGTTGCATGAGGTTGATTTTCGATCATCGATAATCTCCAAACATACGCCTCTTTGTATCCGAAAAGTGTCGCAGTTGACACGTCGATCAGATTGCACCATCCCATAACGACAAAAGTCAAGTTCATTTCGTTTTCGAACGCTCCGAGGGATTGAGCTCTCCGCCGAGGGGCCTTTTGAATCGTCCATCTTCGAGTCGCTCCGGTCGTTCGCTAATTCTGGGTCAATTATTGGAACGAGCCAGTCGTCCTTTGAATCTCGTGTTGAGTATTTACGGGACAAGGATCCTCGCCCCGGTTGCGTCGGATCACATCACGAACTCTTGAATTTTGATACCGAATTCCTGTTTCAATGTTGGTTTACTGAATCTCGAACTCTGTTATTACCCGTAATCGGTGCATTTGCCGCTGAGATAGCGCGAATGTTTTCCAGGCGCGACTGATTCACAACCTGTCGCCTTCTCAAATGCACCAGCGACCCCGTCGGGTTTTGGAACGTACCGGGCAGGCATCGTCTTTTCCGGGGGCCTTTCTCATTTCAGCTCCCGCAGTTGTATCCGACGTTCGACAATTTGTTCACGATTCCCCCGATCGGTGAGTCGAATCTCGAATTTCATTTCAAATGACTTTGGGTCTTGGAGCTTAGCCCCAGGCTCTTGGTATTCGTGCCCCATATCGAGAATTGTCATGGCAGAAATTAATGCACAAAGTTGTGTGTCTGAACTGGTATGACCATCAGATTACTCGTGTCCGGAGTCTCTGCCATCGAGATGTCATGAAAATCATCTAGGCATGGTGAAATCCGGTAGGGTCGATACTGATGCAGTCAAGAAGAAGGACCGAAACGGATTTCAGCTCAATGTCGGACGCGCCGGTTACTCCCGTCGCGATTCTCAACGCTTCAGGAGAGTCGAGATCACCCCTGGGGCGCCTCTCCAACCTTACATTTCCCACCGAGCTTGGTATCGTTAGTTTGCTCGTTGTGCCTTTCTCATTCGTACTCTTGCCAACAAATCGACATCAGAAAACTCGTGGTTGATTCCTTCGGCTGGCGAGTCGACTCTCAAATTTCACGTTAAATGCCCTCCGGCTTCGGATTCTTGCCCGAGTTTAATCCCATTCTTCCCGTCCCCGAGTATTTTAAAGTCACTGACCGTTGCATGAATTTGGTCCTCTGATCGGTGACACTCAACGAGTAAGCGTGAGTGGTTTATATGCCATACGGATGTTACAGAAAATATGTAGGAATGGTGGAATTTCGTATCCTCAACATGAATGCACAACTGGGAAGCAACAACAATGTACAGTACCCACCATAAATAATGGAACACGTAGGGTCTCACTCAAACAGTGATATTTCCAATTCGATTGGTCGTACGGGAATTTTGAAAAAAGGGTTTTGAAGAGCTCAAAGAAATCTATTATTTCATGGGTTTTCATGATTCCTTACGTGCTTTTTAAGTGCCCGTACACGTGGTTGAAAATCAGAAAGAATTCTCCTTCAATCAATCACCTACAATTTTGACGGGAGTGATCCGATCACAAAAATACTCACAGGAACTTGTAAATCGTTAAAAAATTTGAAAATTTGGTCCTCTGTAAAATTTTTGTACGACCCTTCCCGTCCGACTTACGAGCTCCGAAAGAAAACTGTGTACTGACATAGGGTGCTCATGGAGATACCGAGCCTGGCACCTGTTTAATTTTCTCTCGCTCTAGTCTGGAGCAAAATTGGATTCAAAAAATATCATGGCACATAATTTCGACGTAAAATGATCTCATCTTTCAGAATGTTCTATCAGATTTTGTCTCAAGTGTGACCTATAGGAGCAAAACACGAAATTTATCAATTTTCACATCAAATTTCAAAAAATCGTTGCTACCTCAAATATTAGACAAAATCTGATGAAATATTATGAAAGATGAGATCATTTTACGTCGAAATTATGTAGCATGATATTTTTTAAATCCAATTTTGCCCCAGGATAGACGAGAGAAAATTAAACAGGGCCAGGCTCGGTATCTCCATGAGCACCCTATGTCAGTACACAGTTTTCTTTCGGAGCTCGTAAGTCAGACGGGAAGGGTCGTACAAAAATTTTACAGAGGACCAAATTTTCAGATTTTTTAACGATTTACAAGTTCCCGTGAGTATTTTTGTGATCGGATCGCTCTTGTCAAAATTGTAGGTGATTGATTGAAGGAGAATTCTTTCTGATTTTCAACCACGTGTACGGGCACTTAGAAAGCACGTAAGAAATCATGAAAACCCATGGAGTAATAGATTTCTTTGAGCTCTTCAAAACCCTTTTTTCAAAATTCCCGTAGGACCAATCGAATTGGAAATATCACTGTTTAAGTGAGACCCTACGTGTTCCATTATTCATGGTGGGTACTCACGGTGAGCCGGAAGGTCGAAAAAGGTCGAGTTGCGAGAACGTCAGGAATTCCTCTGGGGTATGTTTCGGGACCAACCCGACATCATTTTCCAGCAAAAACGAGAATATTTCATCGAGGGTTTTTCAAATAGAATTGATTTTTCGATTTTTTATCTCGATTTTCGAAATTATGATGTATCTCTGACTCTCGACATCGTTTCTTCGCTAATAATCGGCCTCTAAAAATCATCAGGGTACATAGCTCCGACGTAAAAAAGTCCAATCTTTGAAAATACGTGGTCAAAATTTGGTTTCAGAGCTGCCCAGGCCGTGAAAGTTCAATAGAAGGCAAAACATCGCCATTGTAATGACTGACTTCATGAGGTTTTTCAGAGATTCTTCCTGGTTATCACGGATGCAAATCGTAAAATACTTCCTAAGTTAATCGAATTGACTCCTAAGTGTCTTCATCTCGTTGATTGATTTCCTTCGTCGAGAATCATCATCGGAGGATCCCAAAAAAATGAAGCTCGGCGAACTCTCTATACGCAATTACTTTATTCACCCACTGCGACTAAAATTTTCCTCTCTACAAAAACAAAAATCCCAGGTCTGTCGACGATTATCTCTGAAATGACGATTATATCTGATGGTTAAGCAAAAGACGCACGAAATCAGTCTCAACAGAAAATTTCGAGCCTTCTTTGCCAAGCTCATCACGTCCGGCATCGCGTGTAGATGACCTTGCAGGGACTCTTGATTTGATAATACTGAATAGTCAAAACATAATCGAAGAGCTTGCGAGCAGCGCAGCGGGTCGCATGCGCTCAAGACGTAGCCCAGATGGCTCGTCAGGATTCATAGTTACCGACTGCACCGGTGCGCGGATTTAAATAATAGACAGCGTCACGTTTTGCATCCGTAAAAACGGATGATACTGTACAATTCTACGTTGTAGAGGGCTTATGTGACTCACAGACTTATTTATGTCTGCCTCCCAACCGCCAGTTCTGATATCTATGATTTTCATGTGAAATTATTCGGAAAAATAGGTTTCGTTCACTTTGTTTGAATTTTAACGGCTGGGGCACATTCAAAGACCAATTCTGACCTCGAATTACGAAAGATTGGACTTTTTTACGTCGAAGCTATGCACCCTGATGATTTTTAGAGGCCGATTATTAGCGGAGAAACGAGATTGAGAGACAGAGATACATCATAATTTCGAAAATCGAGATAGAAAAATGAAAAAATCGATCTCATTCAAAAAACCCTCGAAGAAATATTTTCGTTTTTGCTGGGAAATGATGTCGGGTTGGTCCCGAAACATATCCCAGAGGAATTCCTGACGTTCTCGCAACTCGAACTTTTTCGATCTTCCGGCTCACCGTGTACTGTAACTCATCGCGTTTTTGAATGCACCAGACACTTTTGTCGTATCTCCACTTGGGAAGTCCAGATCACTACCGGCGTTGTCTTCAACCATTCATTCCCTAGCGATTTTGGTATCAGGAAACTTTGTGTCTATTGGTACAATTGGCTAGTTGACCCTTGAATCTTTTCTCCGGTGAATTCATGTCATGGATTCACGCTTCGGAATCAGTGGATTCTAGACTGAAACTTCGAAATTCGTTAGCAAACAATGGAGAAAAACAGTGCAACACTGTCATGCGACACCCTTTGATGGTCCGTGCCTGTTGTATTGGTCGCACGATTGTCGTGCTTTTCATACTCTTATGATAAATATGAGGGATCATTGATGAGATTGCACTATCCCAGAGTGACCTATCTGTAGTTCATTCCGTTCTTAAACGCACTGGTGACCCTGATCGCGTTCTCGAGCGCATCGGTCAGGCAAGTGCTTTTCCGTGGCGCTCCGTCATTCCAGCTCTCGCGGGGAATCTGACATAAGACATCATGGCATGACCCCCCGATTGGCGAGTCGATCCTCGAATCATCTGTCGAAAGACCTCAGGTTATTTATTATGGTTTCGTCAGTTTCATCGGATTCCCTTCTGATCTCGAGAACTTTGATAGCAAAATTTGTTGCATCATGTTAGTTTCTTTAAGCTGTGTCAATATTCGAACACATGTTACCGTGTATTCGGAGTGTGCCGCAGTCGGATTGTCTTCAAGATTGCATATTCCTATAGGGACAAATGTCGAGTTCACCCCTTCCTCGAACGCACCGGGGGATTGAGCTTCTTTCCGGCGGCCCCCTCAATCGTACACCTTCAAGTCAGTTAGGTGTTCATGGACTCTGAATCAATTATCGGATTGGGTCAGTCGACCCTCGAATCTCGTGTTGAGTCTTTTCGGGTCATGGATCCTCACTTCGGTTGCGTCGGATTATAGTCTGAACCTGGAATTTTTGATACCGAAGGCCTTCATCTAGGTTGGTTTCCAGAACCTCGATACTCTCTCATCATCCGTAATTGTTGTATTTGCTGCTGTGATAACAAGAATCCCTTCTAAGCACGTCGAAATTCCGAATTGTTGATGAAATGGCACTTTTCGAGCGATACTGAATTGTAGCATGTCTTCTTTCCGAATGCACCGGTGACACCCGTGGCGTTTTGGAACGCATCGGGCGGCCAAGCTCCTCCCTTGGGGCCTCTCTCACTCGTGCTCTCGCAATCATATTCCACATCTGACAAAAAGTGGACGATCCGTCCGATCGTCGAGTCGACCGTCAAATATTCTGTTTCATTCTCTCGGATTCTGACTCTTTGCCCAGTTCCATCGGATTCTCTTATGAACCAGAGAATTCTAATAGCAAAGACAGTTGCATAATTCCGTTTCCTGACCTAAGACACTTTTCGAGTAAGCATGTCTGTTTCATATGCCATACAAAACATTCGAACAATACCTAGGAATGGTGTCATATTGTATTCTCAAAACTAATGCAGTGATGGGGAATGTTTGGAATCGAACTCATCTCGTTTTCGACCGCGCCAGAGACTTCTGTCGCATCACCGACCGCATCTGAGCAGTGTCGATCACCACTGGAGGGTTCCCTTACAATTACATTCCCAAGCGAGTTTGGTATCAGAAAATTTCGGGTCTTTTGCTACGATTGGCGAGTCATTCCTCGAAACTTTTCCCTTGTGAATTCATGTCATGGATTCACGCTCCGGATTCATCGAATTATAGTCTGGACTTGAGAAAATCGATATGAAAAAATCTTGTATAACAACGGATTGCCGTCATGCGATACTCTTTGATAGTCTGTGCCCGTGGTATTAGTCGCACGACCGTCATGATGCTCATACGATTTCTGTCAAATTCTGATTCGTTGATAAGATTGCACTATTCCATAATTACCGAATTCTAACCAATCTTGTTTTCGAACACACCGGTCGCCCCAATCGCGTTCAAGAGTTCATTGGGCTGACATGGTCATTTCCGGGGGGCTTTGTCATTCCAGTTCTAGCACGGGATTTGAGATTAGACAACTCGAGGATAATTGCTACGATCAGCGAGTCGGGCCTCGAATCATCTGTCAAATGAATGATGCTCAAAAAACGTTGTTTCAGTCTCATCGGATTCCTTCCTGACCTCGAGAATTTCGATAGCAGAATTCAGTTGCATTTAGTTGGTTTTCTGAATCGCGATATTACACCCGAACATACGTGTTCGTGTATTCGAAGGGAGTCGCAGGTGAATTGTCGATAGAATTGCACAATCCTATAGCGACAAGAGTCGAGTTCATACCGTTTTCGAACGCACGGGGGGATTGAGCTCTCTTCCTGCGTTCTCTCAAATTATACATCTTCAAGTGAGTCAGGCATCCGCTAGCTCCGGGTCAATTATCGGAACAGGCCAGTCAACCCTTGAATCCCGTGTTGAGTAACTTCGGGTCATGGATATCCGCCTCGGTCGTGTCCGATTACAGTCTCAACTTGTGTATTTCGATACCAAAGGCCTGCATAAATGATTATTCGTGAACCTCAGGCTCTTCTGTCATCCGTAACTGTTGTATCCGCCGCCCTGATAACATGACACCTCCAGGCACGGTGAGATTCGGAATTGTTGATGACATTGCATTTCCCGGGCGAGTCGGAATAGTATCCAATCTCCTTCTCGAACGCACCAGTGTCACCCGTCGCGTTTTGGAACGCACCGGCCCGGCAAGCTTTTTCTCTTGGGGGCCTCCTTCATCCGCGCTTCCGCAATCATATTCGACATCTGACAACTCGTGGACGATCCCTCCGATCGGCGAGTCGACCTTCGAATTTCATGTTAAATGACTTCAGGTCTTAAACCTCTGCCTCAGTTTCATCGTTTTTGTGCCTGACATCAAGAGTTGTGATGGCACAGACTGTGGCACAGAGCTGGTTGTCTCAACTGGGTCAGACTCTCTGCTCCCTCGTGTCTGGAGTGTGTGCCGTCCCAATGTTATTCAAATTATCCACGCAATGTGTAATCTGGGATTCTCGTACCGATGCAGTAATCGAGAGCGACCGAAACGGATATCATCTTTGATCTTGACGCATCGGTGATTGTCGTCGCGTTTTTTAACGCACCAAGGGAGACCAGCTTACTACTGGAGGGGGGGGGGCGGCACCTTCAACCTCACATTCCCAAGTGAGTTTGGTTTCAGAAAACTTTGGGACTATTGATTCAATTGGCGAGTCATCCCTCGAATATTTTCCCCGGTGAATCCATGTCATAGATTCACGTACTGAATGTATTGGATTCTGGGCTGGACTCGAGGAATTTGATAGCAAAAAATGTCGAGAACTAGCGGAATACTGTCTTGCGATACTCTTCGATAGCCCGTGACCGTAGTATCAGGAGCACGATTTCACGTTTCTTATACAGTCATGGTGGTATTACGAAACGTTGATTATATGAGACTATTACAGAGTAATGGTATTGCAGCCCATCCCGTTTCCAATTGCCCCGGCGGCCCTAATCGCGTTTCTGAGCGCATCAGGCGTGCAAGCTCTGTCCCCGGGGGGCGTCATCATTCCAGCTCTTGCACAGAATTTCCCATCAGACAATACGAAGATGAATGCCTCGATCAGCAAGGCGATCTTCGGATCATCTGTCACATGAACTGAGGTCAATGAACTTCGTTCCAGTTTCATCGGATTTCTTCCCTGCCTCGAGATTTTTGATAGCGAAGTTTGTTGCATGAGGTTGATTTTCGATCATCGACAATCTCAGAATATGTTGATTCCCTGTGTCACGAACCCTCCCATCACTTGTAACTGGTTTTTTGCCGCTATGATAGCACGAATCTCTTCTAGGCACGGTGAAACTCCGAATTGTTGATGAAATTCCACTCTACGGGTGCGACTGATTCACAGCTTGTCGTCTTCTCGAATGCATCGGCGACCCCCGTCGGGTTTTGGAACGCACCGGACAGGCATCGTTTTTTCCGGGGGCCTCTCTCATTGGAGCTCCGGCAACTGTATCCGACGTTCGACAACCTGTCTACGATTCCCCCAATCGGTGACTCGACTCTCGAATCTCATTCTTGATGACTTTGGGTCTTGGAGCTTTGCCCCAGGCTATTCGTATTCGTGCCACATATTGAGAATTGTCATGGCAGAAATTGTTGCACAAAATTGTGTGTCTGAACTGGTATAACCATCAGAATACTCGGATCTGGAGTCTCTGCCATCGGGATGTCATGAAAATCATCTAGGCATGGTGAAATCCGGTAGGGTCGATACTGATGCAGTCAAGGAGAGGGACCGAAACGGATTTTAGCTCGTTGTCGGACGCGCCGGTTACTCCCGTCGCGATTCCCAATGCTCCAGGGGAGTCGAGATCACCCCTGGGGCGCCTCTCCAACTTCACATTTCCAACCGAGCTTTGTATCGCTAGTTTGGTCGAGGTGCCTTTCTCATTAGTACTCTCGCCAAGAAATCGCCATCAGAAAACTCGTGGTTGATTCCTTCAGCTGTCGAGTTTACTCTCGAATTCCACGTTGAATGCCCTCTGGCTTCGGATTCATGCCCGAGTTCAATCACATTCTTTCCTATCCCCGAGTATTCTTATGCCAATGACCTAGCATGGATTTGGTTCTCTGATCGGTGACACTCAACAAGTGAGCGTGAGTGGTTTATAGGCCATATGAACGTTACGGAAAATATGTAGGAATGGTGGAATTTCATATCCTCAACATGAATACACAACTGGGAAGCAACAACAATGTAATTCATCGCATTTTCCAATGCACCAGACATTTTTGTCGTATTTTCACTTGGGAAGTCCAGATCACTACCGGCGCTGTCTTCAACCATTCATCCCCTAGCGATTTTGGTATCAGGAAACTTTGTGTCCATTGGTACAATCGACTAGTTGACCCTTGAATCTTTTCTCCGGTGAATTCATGTCATAGATTCACGCTTCGGAATCAGTGGATTCTAGACTGAAACTCCGGAACTTGTTAGCCATCTATGTAGAGAAACAGTGCAACACTGTCATGCGACACCTTGTGATGGTCCGTGCCCGTTGTATTGGTAGAACGACCGTCACGATTTTCATACACTTTCTGTCAAATCCTGATTCGCTGATTAGATTGCACTATTCCATGATTACCGAATTCTAGCCTGTCTCGTTTTCGAACGCACCGGCGGCCCTAATCGCGTTCACGAGTTCATCGGGCTGGCATGCTCATTTCCGGGGGGCTTTGTCATTCCAGCCCTAGCACGGAATTCGAGATCATACAACTCGTGGTAGAGTATGAAAAGCACGACAGTCGTGTGACCAATACAACAGGCACGGACCATCAAAGGGTGTCGCATGACAGTGTTGTACTGTTTTCCTCCATTGTTTGCTAACGAATTTAGAAATTTCAGTCTAGAATCCAATGATTCCAAAGCGTGAATCCATGACATGAATTCACCGGAGAAAAAGATTCAAGGGTCAACTGGCCAATTGTACCAATAGACACAAAGTTTCTTGATACCAAAATCGCTAGGGAATGAATGGTTGAAGACAGCGCCGGTAGTGATCTGGACTTCCCAAGTGAAAATACGACAAAAGTGTCTGGTGCATTCAAAAACGCGATGAGTTACATTGTTGTTGCTTCCCAGATGTGCATTCATGTTGAGGATACGAAATTCCACCATTCTTACATATTTTTCCGTAACGTTCGTATGGCATACATAACCACTAATGCTTACTTGTTAAGTGTCGCCGATTAGAGGCCCAAATTCATGCAACGGTCATTGGCTTTAAATTCGATACTCGGGGACGTAGAAGAATGAGGTTGAACTCGGGCAAGAATCCGAAGCCAGGGGGAATTTAACGTGAAATTTGAGAGTCGACTCGCCAGCCGAAGGAATGAACGACGAGTTTTCTGATGCCGATTTGTTGGCAGAAGTACGAATAAGAAAGGCACAACGAGCAAACTAGCGATACCGAGCTCGGTTGGAAATGTGAAGTTGGAGAGGCGCCCCGAGGGTGATCTCGACTCCCCTGGAGCGTTGGGAATCGCGACGGGAGTAACCGGCGCGTCCAACAACGAGCTCAAATCCGTTTCGGTCCCTCTCCGTGACTGCATCAGAATCGACCCTACCGGATCTCATCGTGCCTAGATGATTTCCATGACATCCCGATGGCAGACTCGAGACACGAGTAATCTGATGTTCATACCAGTTCAGACACACAAGTTTGTGCATTAATTCCTGTCATGACAATTCTCGATATGGGGCACATATACCAAGAGCCTGGGGCTAAGCTCCAAGACCCAAAGTCATTTGAAATGAAATTCGAGATTCGACTCACCGATCGGGGGAATCGTGAACAAATTGTCGAACGTCGGATACAACTGCGGGAGCTAAAATAAGAAAGTCCCCCGGAAAAGACGATGCCTGCCCGGTGCGTTCCAAAACCCGACGGGAGTAAACGGCGCGTCCGACATTGAGCTGAAATCCGTTTCGGTCCCTCTCCTTGACTGCATCAGTATCGACCATACCGGATTTCACCATGCCTAGATGATTCTCATGACATCTCGATGGCAGAGACTCCAGACACGAGTAATCTGATGGTCATACCAGTTCAGACACACAACTTTGTGCATTAATTTCTGCCATGACAATTCTCGATATGGGGGACGAATACCAAGAGCCTGGGGCTAAGCTCCAAGACCCAAAGTCATTTAAAATGAAATTCGAGATTCGACTCACCGATCGGGGGAATCGTGAACAAATTGTCGAACGTCGGATACAACTGCGGGAGCTAAAATAAGAAAGTCCCCCGGAAAAGACGATGCCTGCCCGGTGCGTTCCAAAACCCGACGGGGGTCGCTGGTGCATTTGAGAAGGCGACAAGCTGTGAATCAGTCGCGCCCGTAGAGTGGAATTTCATCGACAGTTCGTGAATCCACCGCGCCTGAAAAACATTCGCGCTATCTCAGCGGCAAATGCACCGATTACGGGTAATAACAGAGTTCGAGATTCAGTAAACCAACATTGAAACAGGAATTCGGTATCAAAATTCAAGAGTTCGTGATGTGATCCGACGCAACCGGGGCGAGGATCCTTGTCCCGTAAATACTCAACACGAGATTCAAAGGACGACTGGCTCGTTCCAATAATTGACCCAGAATTAGAGAACGACCGGAGCGACCCGAAGATGGACGATTCAAAAGGCCCCTCGGCGGAGAGCTCAATCCCTCGGAGCGTTCGAAAACGAAATGAACTTGACTTTTGTCGTTATGGGATGGTGCAATCTGATCGACATGTCAACTGCGACACTTTTTGGATACAAAGAGGCGTATGTTTGGAGATTATCGATGATCGAAAATCAACCTCATGCAACAAACTTTGCTATCAAAAATCTCGAGGCCGGGAAGGAATCCGATGAAACTGAAGCAAGGTTCATAGAACCAAGTTCATGTGACACATGATTCGAGGGTCGCTTTGCTGCTGAGGACAATTGTCTTCGAGATATCCAATGGCACATTTCCTGCGAGAACAGGAATCTTGATGCCCCCAAGAAAATACCTAGTATGCCCGATGCGCTCAAAATTGCCTTTAGGGACACCGCCGCGTTCGGAAACGGAATGGGGTGCAATTCAATCAAGCTGGAATAGTGCAAAAATTCAACGATTCGGAATTTTACCATGTCTTCGCTGGAAACGTGAAAGCCGTGCGACTGATACTACGGGCACGGGCTATCAAAGAGTTTTGCATGGCAGTGTTCCGCTGATGCCCGACATTTTTTGCTATCAAATTCCTCAAGTCCAGCCCAGAATCTGATGGATTCGGAACGTGGATCGATAAAATAAATTCACCGTGGGAGAGATTCAAGGTATGATCTGCCAATTGAATCGATAGACCCGAAGTTTTCTGATACCAAACTCGCCCGAGAATGTGATGTTGGAGATGCCCCCGTTAGCGATCTCTACCGGACTGGAGCATTCTGAAACGCGACGAGAGGCAACGGTGCGTTCGAGAACGAGGTGAGTTGTATTTCGCTCGCTCTCCATTACTGCATTCGTATTAGGAATCCCGGATTCTACCATGCCTAGGTAATTTTAATAACATGAAGATGGCAAATGATCTTGACGCGGGTAATCCGGGGGTGTATCCCAGTTCGGGAAACCAACTCTGTGCAACAGTCTTTGCTAACACAAATTTCGATTTCAGGCACAAATGCGATAATGTGATACAAAAGTTCAAGACCAGAAGTCATTCGACATGAAATGCGAAGGTCGACTCGCCGTTCGGAGGAATCATCCACGAGTTGTAAAAAGTCAAATATAATTGCGAGAGCTCGTGTGAAAGGGCTCCCCGGAAAAAACTTGCCTGCCCGTCGCGTTCGGAAACGTAACGAGCTCCGGCGATACTTCCGAGAACGAGTCGAGACAAAATTCAGTCTCACTCGAATGGTGCGGTTTCATCTGCAATTCTGAATCCCATCATGCCTAGATAGATTCCATGACTGTTGTGCGGCAAATAAATCAGACATGAATAATCTGAGGATGGCGCAGTACAGGTAACCAACTGTATGCAATAGTTTTCGCAATCGGAATTCTCGAGGTCTGACGAGATTCGGATGAAATTGTGGCAAATATTCAAGAACCCGGAGAATTTACCAAAAAATTCGAATCACGAATCGCCTAAAAATGCAATATCACACGAATAACCTAGTGTCCAATCCGATTGAGAGGGCACAAAGGATGGAGCACCCCGGAAAGAGGCTGGCCTATCCGGTGCGCTCGAAAACGAGAGAAATCGCGATTCAGTCGCCTCAGTATGGTGAGATCTTATCCACTAAGCAAAATTTAACAATTCTTGATAGAAATCGTGACGCTTGATCAGCGAATACTCGCCTGAGTTCATCCAACGACACATCCGTGCGAAACCCAGAGTTTTCTGATGCCAAATAGTCAGGAATGTGACCCTCTAAATTCAATCACTAAATGGCAAAACTCGGTATTTCAATAAGATCTTCGGCTGAAGTGATGGGTGGCAAAATCCAATAATCAATATTCATGGGGAATATTCTTTGAAAATTGGGGCGTGGCGGAAATAAACAATAAAAACATGCAATTATTCACGTTTTTCTCAATTTTTCCGCCATAAGTCGGAAAAAATCGAATATCCGGGAAAATATGAAGGAAGATAAATTATAGATCTTTGAAAGATGTACAGAATTGATCGGGACACTTTTCCTCGCAAATTGCAACCCTGTGGAGTTATCCCTCATCAGAGTCAAAATAGAGTTTGTTTCAACGAATTCGCTGAAATTGTTTATAACGGACTCAAACTATTCTTCAGGAACAGTTCATTGAATTTGGAGCGAAAAAGATCTCTATGTATATTTTCTTCAACTTGATCGTTTTCGAGTAATAGGAATCGCCAGTTTTGCGGCTCTAAACCCTAAACGCATTCATGAAAGCGCCGCATTGAGGGTTCCAATCCGCGAAACTGATCATTTCCATTACTCGGAAATGATCGAGTTTAGGAAGAAATACCTGGAGATCTTATCTATTACAAATTGAATGAACCGTGTCAGAAGAATAGTTAATTGCCCGTTGTGAACGATTTCAGTGAATTCGTTGATTCAAATTAGATTTTGACTTTTATGAGGAATAACTCCAAAGGGTTGCAGTTAGCGAGGAAAAGTGTTCGGATCAATTTTGTAGATCTTTTGATGAACTACAGATTATCTCATAATTATGATGGACAAATCAAAGAGGACGTAGAAAATTGCATGTTTTCATTGGAAATTCACGCCACGCCCCAATTTTCAAACAATAGTTCTTATCAATTTTGATTGTTGGGTGAGACGCCTATCATACGAGCCAAGATCGTCTTGAAGTACCGAGTTTAGCTACATGCTCAAACCAGAAGCGTTCCAGGAGGGTCACACTCGTGACTAAAAAATAGCTAGCGGGAGCACAGACGTAAGAGGCCCCAAAGAGATTGTGAACTCACACGGTGCGTTAGAAAACAAAACAAGCTCGGAATCTGTCACTCTCGTATAGTGCATTCGTATCGAGAACCCAAAACTTTACCACGGCTAGTTATATTACGTAACTGTTGTGCGGCAGATAACCCCAGACCCAATTGAGTAGAGAAGGTCGCAGTGATGAAGACAGATTGAGGGCAACAAACATTGCTAACGAAATAGACGAGTTGAGACTAGAATCCAGCGAAATCGTAACGGGGATTTATTAACCGAGAAAGCAAACCGGAAAAGGCAATGATGTACTGACTCGTTCAAATGATTAAACCAGAGTTCGCTGGTGCAACACTCGCTTGGGAATGTACAGATGTAGAGGACTCCCGAGAGTGAACTCGGCAGATAAAGCGAGTTAAACTCCTGTTTCGTCGCTCTGGAATTGTACAATTCATATTACAATCCTGAATTACATCGTGCCTAGAAAAAATTCATGACTGTCGTGCGGCAAATGCGAGAAAAAGCTTGCCTACCCGCGGTGCTCCCGAAATCGCGACAAGAGTCGCCGGTGCGTTCGAAAACGAGATGAAATGCAATGATGCAATTAGCTCGAAATATTGAATATGTCTTGTACCAAAAGATTGTTAAGGAGAACAACAAAAACATTGAAAAATACTGTAAAGATACTAGGGTGAAATGAAGTCATTTTGGACCGAGAAAGCCGAAATAATCAATTGTAAAAAACAGATATTGTCGTTTAAAGTTGTTCACGAGATTGTCACCATGAGTGTAATACAATCAAATCTCTGTGCATTTGTTTTCTACTAATACATGACATGAGACTCGCATTTTCTATTCGTGAGATATATAAAACGAAAAAACCTCCAAAACCTTCAATCATGTATAATGGGTACTCGATACGATGCAATATGAAATTGAATAGCATTTGTTGAAAAAAAAGAAAAAAAAGAAAATGCAAGCTAGGCTTGAAATTATAAACAATTATCATTGACCGTGATAATATCCCTTGATTCTCTTGATACCTGAGAATGTGATTTAGATTGATCACCGAGCGCTCCGAACTAGCATAATCGAATGAATTAGATGTGATTCTTCCCACGACTTGGTATCAGATTTCACCCGTGGGGATGTCCATATTCAGCAAAGAAACACTCAAATCTCCTACCCGTCACTATCGAGTAATAGATTTACGCCCTTCAATCTATTAGAATCGACTCCCTCTTGAGATTTTCGATCACATAGCTAGGATTTCAGGATCGGACGTCCGGGGTTATCTCCCGATCCCTAGGCTATTAGATCACGTGTTGGTTCTGGGCACGATCTTATATACAGGTTTGGGCACTCCATACAGCAGAACCGTCGCGTTTTTGAGTCGCAGCTCGGCAATATGGCCGCTCGGCCAGGAGCGCTCTGATTGGCCAGCCGTGGTTGTTGGTAAACATAGCAGTCGACGTAAGTCAAATTAAACTGAATTTTGATTTTGATCGACCTTTGATGATATTCATTCGTTTCGGAAAGGAGATTCGTTAGTGATGAATGAAGCAAGCAATTGTACAATGAATTAGCAATCCTCAAATCATAACGAGTTTGATTAATCGCAATAATCTATCTAAGCTAAGATACACTGTTCAGTGCATGATAATTGTGTTAAACCTCGCTTTAAATCATGTAGAAAGAAAAGGGTCTGTTGTACTGCCATATTGTAAATAAACTGAACAAATACACTGAACACTCATATTTGCTCTCGTTATTCCGTCTTCTAAACGAAATTTGACAAGAGTACTACCATCATGCAACATGGGGCATCACTCACACTGAAATGAATAACATTATTAATACTTAATAGCTCGAGTGGTAAGATCACAGCATCGTAATATAATGGGCCAGCTACACAAATTTTAGAGGGATTAATCAGTAGAATTTAGAATCCGAAAACGGTTATTGTCGGCATCGACTGCTGTGTTTACCAACAATCAACTCCTGGCTGAGCGGCCATTTTGCCGAGCCACGACTCAAGAACGCGACGGTTCTGCTGTATGGAGTGCCCAGACTTGTATATAAGGTCGTGGTTCTGGGCCATTATATCCCTTGATTCTTTTGATACCTGAGAATGTCATTTAGATTGATTACCAAGCGCTCCGAACTAGGATAATCGAATGAATTAGATGTGATTCTTTCCACGACTTGGGATCAGATTTCATCCGTGGGGATGTCCATATTCAGCAAAGGAACACTCGAATCTCCTACCCGTCACTATCGAGTAGTAGATTCACGCCCGTCAATATATTAGAATCGACTCCTTTTTGAGATTTTCGATCACATAGCTAGGATTTCAGAATCGGACGTCCGGGGTTATCTCCCGATCCCTAGGCTATTAGGTCACGTGTTGGTTCTTGGCCCGTTATATCGGTCACAATGTTTCTCGATACATGAGAACAGATTCTGCTTGTAAGGATGGCCAGAATCGCGATTCAACGCTTGAATCTCCTTGCAGTCACTAACTCCTCCTAGATTCACGCCCGAAAATACTTGTAGTCCATTCCGTTATCAAGGATTGTAATCACATAGCTAGAGGATCGTAGTTCCCATGCCCAGAATATTGCTCGAATTTTCGGCCACTGAACACACTTTGCTTAGGTTCGTGGTATGGTGACCGAATAACGTAAGTCATCCCACTACTTGTGATCAATTTCAACGCGTGGGGATGTCCAGAATCAGCAAGGGAACACTCAAATCTCCTAACCGTCACTATCAAGTAGTAGATTCACGCTCGTAAATCTATGAGAATAGAGTCCTTCTCGAGATATATGATCACAGAGCTAAGATTTCATAATCGCACGTCCTGGGATATCTCCCGATCTCTAGGCTATTGCATCATGTAATCGTTCTGGGTGGTTGTATGGTCACCACGCTTCTCGGTTTATGAGATCAGATTTCGCTTGTGAAAACAGTCAGAATAGAGATTTTATGCTCGAATCTCCTTGCAGTCACCACCCTCTCGTAGATTCTCGCCCGCAACGATTTGTAGTCCATTCCGTCATTGAGAATTATGATCACACAGCTAGAGGGTCAGAGTTCGAATCTCTAGCATATTCCACGGTGCTCCATCCAACAAACACAGTTGGCTTAGGCTCATGGTATGCGGACCGGATAACGAACGTCTCTCCACAAGTCGAGATCAGAGTCGCTCCGTGGAGATGACCAGATACGTCGAGAGGATACTGGAATCTTCTCTTCGCTACTTTGAGTTTTGGATTCACGCCCGTCAATGTATGAGAATCGACTGCTTTTCAAGATTTTCGATTACAGAGCTAAGATTTGAGGATCACACTCTCTAAGTCGGATCATCTCTCGTCGTGGTCATTGCATAGTAGTCATGCTTCGCGCATGATGAGATGAAATTTTGCCTGTAAAATTGGCCATGATAGAGATTCAGCTCTCGAATCTCCTTGCAGTCACCACCCCCTCGCAGATTCACACCTCAAAGTATTTGTAGTCTATTCCGTCATCGAGAATTGTGATTACAGAGCTAGCAAATCGGAGTTTCGATGCGTAGGATGTCGCTCGATCCCTCGGTCAATATAGACACTTGGCGTGGGCTCGTGGTATGGTTCCGGATACCATAATTCTGCCTACATCTCCCGCCAGATTCTATCCCAGGAAATGATCATTGTCAGGAAACTACATCGGAAACACCATAGCAGCCACTCACCCAATACGGTTCCGAGGCTGGGTGATGTGAGATTTGTGTCCAGTGATCTCGGAATATCAAAGACCCCCCCCCCCCCGGCTCTTCCAGCTCGATCTAGTTCAACATTCGTCCTTGCTCTTGCAGCCACCCATTCAACACGATTCGGGAGCTGTGTAATCTCAAATTCGTGCTAAGCGATGCCAAAATACCCCGAAAACTTCCCCTATTCAACTCTCAAACTTCCATCTTCATCAATTTGCGCCTCCAAACCCCCCCTCCCCCCTTCCCACCGCCCACGCAACATAACTTGGAGGCTGGGTGATCTTAAATTCGTGCTTAGCGACCCCAAAATACCCAAAGAGACCTTTACTTGAAACTTGAACTTCGATCTTGGTCAATTCGCGCCTCCACCCCCGCAGCCGCCCACGCAACACGATTAGGAGGCAGGGCGGTGTCATTTTCGTGTTCAGCGACCTCAAAATACCTCTAAAACACCCTCCACTCGACTTTTCGAGCTCGATTTTGATAGTCGCTTGCTCTCGACCCCGCAGCCTCTTACGTAATATGATATCGAGATACGGCAATATGAGATTCGATCTCCATGTCCTCGAAATATTTGGTAGGCACCAGTCGCAGACGATCCAAGGTTAATTTTGATTCATTTCATATAGCTCGATTGCAGTCATGCATTATCGGACACCTTTCATCAACTATTCAAAGCGCGATACTCACGCTATGCGATGATGCTGATAGTCAAAAAGCCCTTCCCGCACCATATCTGGGCTCTCAAGATCATGTACTCGTTGCACTGAGTCAGCACAGCCTTATGATCCAGCTCCAGCGTTAGCTGCTACACCGATTGACATAAAGAGTAAATGTCGAGAATACAAGCCGTTATGATTTCTTTGTCAGTCGCGCATTATCACTTCTCTTGCATGCATTTATTTGCTTTTTCCATCGAAAGTTTCAGATAAAATGTTTCAATTACAAAATTGATGACCCTTGAGCTACATCAAACTCAAATTGTACATTTCCAGTTATCCAAATTTAAACGCTGCAGACAACCCTGTGTTGTTGTTCTAGATAACCTCCCATTTATTGGTATTTATTCAATTTATTCTGAAAAAAACTAGCCATTTTCCGTCTTCGAGCCCATTTAACTTTTTGTTCAGAATTTTTTGCTTGACAACATATTTTTCCCCCGACAAAATTCACCTAAACCCAAAATCGTATCTCTCGGAGCCGGGTCCTTTAATGGGCATGTCTATCTATTGGAAATTTCCCTCAAGTAGGGTACGGGCTACCAACCATGCTCCCGTAGCCATTACGATGCCCCGAACACGGTGCACCCTTGACGAAAATGAGATTAACAATGATGACAACAACATTTGAGAAAGGGTGTTATTGGTTGAATCGTCACGAATTGGAACTCAGTTCATTAAAAAATGTTTGGTGCGTGATCATGCGTGACGACGTACCGCTACTGGTGCACGATCGTGCGTGACCGCGTACAGGAAATAGTGGTGAGAAGTCATGCAAATTACATGCGTAAATCATGCAAGATCATCCACATAATGATTTTGCGAATTGTACTTGAGATTGGGTACTATTTTCGATGTATGGAGTAGAAGCTTTTGGATTGGAAAATTGTGAATGTAACAGGGTAGAATAGAAAAGGTTACGGTTACTTCACAATTCGGTTCCGATAAGACGAGTGTATGAAAATATGGGTTGATTAAAAAATTTTCCGCCATTTTGGGGGTCAGACGATGTAGAGGAATTGAACGGTATTCCAGAGAGATACTTCATCACTCTCACAGTCATCTACGATTACAGTTAAATTCGATCAAAATAGAGACCCCAAGATTACTGTATCGTACAATGTTATTTTGTGCACTTGGCTCATGATTCCATGACAAGAATCAAAGTGGAATTCTGGGCTGTTATTTAGAAAAATACGAGGAATGGTCTTGTTTGCGTTTTTTTCAAGTAATCCCAGTGTAACTCGGATGGAACACATGTGATTGCAGAATAAGTAGAGTAACTTTATGTAGAAGCTTGAAATATCCACAAAATTAATCCTCATAAATTTTCGAGTACGACGTATCTTGGGAGTGATATTTGATAATGTTTCTCGGAAGTTTTCTTCTAATTTGGTTGTAGCTCGATAACTCGAATAAGAGAATTTTGTCAAAAATGTATACGGCAATTTTCAGCAAATCTCGAAAGAGCAAATGGGAAAGTTTCAATGATTTTTTTCTCGTAAAACGCATCCTGTTTGTGAAATTTGACGGCTTTTCGTGTCGGGATTCTCACTACCTTTATCAAAAGAGATGGAATTGTGAATCTCGACGAAAAATACCTAAAAAATATAAAATCTGGATGCGTCTAAAGAGAGTAAATCAGTGAGCCTTTCTGATGAGTTATTTGGAGAACTGAAGAAAATTGCCGTACACATTATTTCGATAGAACATGTTTCATTTGGGCTATTAAGCTAGATCGATTGTTGGAAAAAAAAATCGAGAATCATTCTCAAATATCGCCAACGAGATGGATTGTACAAGAAAGATTGAGGGGAGTTGTTATGTAGATTTTTCAAAAATCGAAAAAAGTTACTCCGCACATTTTTCAAAGACATGGGTTCACTCCGAGTTATAGAGGAATTACAACAGAAAAACGCGAGGGATCACCTTTTTCATAATATTTTGAAACACTGCCCATAATGCGATTGTGATTCTTGTCAGGAAACGATGCTCCAAGTTCACGATAAAACATAGCACAGGAATCTTGGGGTCTCTATGTCTACCGAACATGACCGTGGTTGGGAACCGCCGTAAGATAGATGAAGTAATTCTCGGAAATACCGTTTGATTTTTCGAAATCTTTCGGGCCCTCGAGTGGCGAACCTTTTTAATCATCACAATTTTACAGTGACTCGTAGTCTTGTACCCAGAAAGTGATGATGTCGTGACTTGATAAATTTCACCCTGTCACAATCACAATGTTCCGATTCAAGAGCTTCCGCTGTACACTGAAAATAATACCTGATCACGAAATAATTTGGAACATCAAATAGTGCATGGTCCTGTATGATTCACGCATGAATCCATACCACCGTTTTCAGTACGCAATGATCATATTGAATATTGAAAAAAAAAAATTGAAGAAAACTATCGCCACAGAAACCTGTAGGATTGTATTTTATCATCCATTATTTTGTATTGAAATGACTGTATGACCTATTAAACAATCTCTCCATTCCAAAGAAATCAAAAAATGAAACTTCGAACGACGGGACGAATACGGGTTCCGTAATGAATGGAAATTATAATGAAAGATCATTCTGAAATTATGGGGATCGAAGCGACGCACCATAGATTAGTGAACTGATTGCTCAACCATGTTGTCCACCAAATCTCCTTCTAAAAATTCGCTGAGTATTCCAGGGTTTCCAGTGCTCTCGAGGTAGAATTTTCAGATTCAAAATTTGAATTATCCAAATACAAATCACTCATTATCGATGTCTCCTCTGTGCTCGTCAAGCTGATGAAGTGTACCTTATCTTTCGGCATTCTCTGCCTCTGAAGATGATATCAACGTCGTGTCAATAAAAAATACTTAGAGCTAGGGATAAACGTTGCTGAGCAACTTTTTGTTCACAAGCAGTAGAAAGATCAAAACAGCTAATACCATCGACCAAGGGGTGGAGAAACGGATCATTATGCACACTCGTTCGAGAGTAATTCCACGTTGATTCCGCAAGGTTTTCTCTGGTCATTTTTTGATCCATCGATATTTTTTTACCGTTTTAAAATGTTGAAAAACAATGGTTCCAACAGTATTGAGTGCCTAGAGTATTTTTGTATTACCCAAATCTATCTGAGTGATCCTGCAATAAATTCAAAATTTGAGAAATTGACACGGTAATTCGCGCACAGCTTTGGACTACTTCCACCCATCGCAATTCTGCTCACGGGATTCCAGAAACTTGTTAATTTGCCATCGGCCCAATATTTTCAAAACCCTTTCGGTACTTGCCAAACTCGAAATAATCTCGAATTACGGTTTTGGCGTTGCTTTTCCAATATGCTCGGAAAAAATTTTCTTCGATCGTGTTTTCGGTTGCTATTGTTGTAACCAACCACTGAAAAATGTTGTAGCATCATTTCTAAGTTATGGCTTTCCTACAATTTTTTTTGTGCATCAAAAAGTCATAACAGTAAAAAATAATTTTTTATAAAGCTGGAGTTTCTTGCAGGACTTTGGATTTGACTTCATCGTGTTAGTCGAGTCATTTTACATCGAATATACTCAGATAGACCAGGGTGATGCAAACAAATTTTGTTGGACCTAAAAACTTGAGGATTCATCTTTTTTCGACACTATGTAGAAGGAAAAAGAACATGGAAGAATATTAAAATGGTCGGAGGAAACCTTGCGGAATGGACATTGAATTACTGATTTATAGGATTGCTTTCACTCAAATCGAAAAATTGTCGGTCGTTGCAAAGCTAATAAATAGTGAGTCAACTGACTCATGTGTGAAAAAGTCCACGCTATACTCGAGGATTCCCTGAGTTATCCCTGTTTTCAAGTTGCAGAACGAATTCCCTGTGTTTTCCCTGATTTCCAGGTTCGGTGAACACTATACTACTGTTGACCACTATACCGACGCGGAGTAAGCTTGAGGGGGACTTGAAACACCTATAAATGTGCGATTTGTGACCATTTATTGATGGTCTAATTGGCGAGCTCAAATATTTGGGCCACAATGAATTTGCCGAATCTTGTACTTTTGCAAATGAATAAAGGCTTCCAAAATGAACATTGGCGAGATATTTTTCCATAATTTCATGGAAGCCGAGTTACACCCAACTCCGAAAGACTATCGCGAGTTATGAACCGTCGTTGCTCGGTGGAACTGCCATTACAAGATGGGTTAACTGACAAAATCTGCAAGTTCAACTAGATCGTAAAATAGTCAAGGTAAGTTTACAAAACTTGCCCCGGTATGCCGATGTCAGTGATGGTCACTTTTATACCTTGCGGATATTTTTCTTTACATTTGAATCATCTCTGCTTTCCCCAGAAGATTCAAAGTAATGTGACAATTTTTCGTGTTTGCACAGCTGAGAAGTTACTGATGGTATTGCGTTCGGCAAAAGCTACGTAGGGTTTTTCAAGTCCCAACGATCTGAACATACTTCAACGCATTTGATTTCTTGTGTGAAACATCCAAAATCCGTTTATCAGAGCTGCAAGACTCGGATCTGAAGCTATTTCATGAGAAATTAAAGGAGATGCTCTGTGAAACGAGAAGGCCAACATTCGAGTTTACCCAACATGCCCCCATGTATGGTTGTCTCGAAACGGCGTAAGGTTACGAATTTTTTACCACTTAGGACGACTTCATTACTTCGAAATAGGTCGGAAATAATGGTTTGGGCAACCAAAAATCTACAAATGTGGTTGCACAGCGACGAAAACGGATGAAAACGGTTGGATACACGTAGGCGCCAATTCGCATCCTTTCAAATGATGGGGGCAAATTATTCATACACATCTGTAAAGTCCCAAGAAATACTGTGTGCGGAAAATTGAAACAGCTCGTATTAAGTTCGTTGAAATTGGAAGTACTTTAGCTGATTCAGAACTACTGAAGACAAACTTTGGAATGAGTTAAGGTACGTTTTTAAATATTGATGTAGGCCAAGGTTATTGAGAAAAAGGCTTAACGGAGCAAGCTGGGTACAGTTACCACATATCGCGGGACAAAATGAATCGTATTTCATATTCTCGTGTAGGTTTGCGAATAACTTCAAATGATTGAAACTCAGAGGCTCATCATCAATGAAATTCATTAGGAAAATAAAGATGTTAATTAGATTTAGACGTCAATCAAGACGAATGGAATTGCAATATTTTTTTTACCTTGACAGTGAGAATTCCCGATGAATTGCTTATGGAGAAATTATGTGACTCATCGAGTCGTATTGCCTCCTCCGCGGTTCTCTCGCAAATACTCAAAAGGTTGTAATAGAAAATGTCGGGATAGCTTTATTATGGATTTGTCAAAGATGTACAAGATGATGTAAGTGAATTTATCACGTAACTCGAGACGATTGGAGTATCATGGGGGAAAACCCGAGTTTTCCGCTACTATTTTCTCCAATACCATCAAGAAAGCCTGAGTTACTCGATTAATCTAACTACGTTATCGTATAGTTCTTTTAAAAAATCCATGAGTAAGTATTCGTCGCGTTTTAAGCTGACAGTCGCCTCTTCTGGGTATCTGCGAGAAAACCGCAAAAGATGCGAGGGAAACGGGGAGTCACCAAATTCCTCCATAAGCAATATACGGGGGAAATTTCATTTTGACAAACACCCAAAACAGGCAAAAAGCTACAATTTCGCTCGGAATCGAGTTAAATTCGTGATGATTCGTACAGAAAAAGTACAACTTGATCGGATTTGCTAATCGTTTTTTTCAAATTTATCCTAGCCAGAGGCGCACCGAAAAAAGTTTGATGAGGATTGCTAGTGTATTTTGACCCGGTGAATCAATTTTGCGAGGATGGTGGCGCGAAATCCAGTGAGTTTCTTTGTTATCCACAATTTTGGTGCGAAATGAATTTTTTTCCCCGAATATTTGAGAGGATATGCATTTTCCAATGAGAACACGAGAGGTTAAAGTTGTATATCGCGAAATTCGTGTCGAATGATGTTCAACCAAGTTTCCCGAGGGACCCGAGGATTGAACCGAAGATGCGCGGATAGCGTAAAGCTAAACCAGTGGGGGTATATGAGGTATACTTACCTTATCCCAAAATTTTTGAATCCCTGGGTCAAAAATATGAGCCTCAAATCGGGATATGAGCAGATGTATGTCAAATGTATTTAAATACATACTTTGTGTAGGTTAGGTTTGACACAAATTACAAAATCCCGGGCAGTACAAATTTTATAGCGATTTTATTCACTCCAGCACAGCTATCACGTACCCTTCTCGTCGTAAGATTCGTTGGCGTGAAAAGCGCGCATTACTCGCAAAAACTACGAGTTTCAATTTTTTCCAGCACCCACCGGTTAGTGGTTGAAAAATCACCAGCCGATGGGTGATTTGCGCCACCAGTCGGTAACTTACCGGTGAGCCACTTCGGATTCCGTATGATTCCAACCACAAGGACATGTGGCGTAGAATTCAGCTTGTGAAACTATGTAACCAAAACTTTTGCTCACGCCCTGTCTCGCTTGCTCTTTCCTCCATTCGCCTCATACCGTGATTAAGAAATTTTCAAAATTTGTGAGCTGGAGGGTCAAGTGTCTCTTACCCATTGATTCCAGAAGGAATGAATCATATCCCCCCGCTCATCCATTTACTTTTCAAAAGTACAACAAGACAAGTATGGAGTTGCACAAACCATCAATCCATAGAGCAACAACATTTTTATTCTTATGTGACATGGTTTGAACTCATGAATAATATGAAATCCAATAAAACCATGTCGAGTACTGTCTGTAATTTTTTCAAAATCAAAACTGCAGATACAAAATAGAACAATCAAAACTCTGATCAGATCTCGTTTGGAATACATCCCAATATAACTTATCTAGGCATTATCCAATCATTTTTCATGAAATCTTCCAAGGTTTGATTGAAAAAGATGGAGAGAATGAATAGGGAGACAGGAGTAGTTACATAACAAACAAATTTGGTGACTGCAATAAAGCACCTTTTTAAAGATGAAGTTATTTATTACTGTCCAGAGATAACGATGGAGGTAATCAACCAAGCTCTGAATTCTGGAATCTCTACAGCGGATGGATTAGTATCAGGGAACTTGATTGGGTGCGCCCATTGTTATTTGAGAATGGTATGAAATTACTTCATTGTAAAAAAAGGTGGTTTACAGATGACATCAAAATTGAACATAAATGAGATTGCGTCTATTTCTGGTTTCATCCCCCCTCTCGGTTTCACTCAAACTTTGGATGATATAATGAACAATGATTGAATGATCATTTGATAAATACTATTGGGATGGGTTACAAACATGATCTTGTCAGATTCTGACTGTTATACTTTCACTCCGTGGGATTGATACCGAAAAAATATCAGACAGAACTTGACTCCGTTTGATTGAATCTCATTCATTGGAAGAATTTAAACCATATCGTGTGGGATCAGAACTTTGATGCACTATGGACTAATGGTTCATGAAAATGCTTGCTCGCCTATTTGTACTCTAGAAAAGTGAATGAGGCGTGGGAAGAAAAATATCCATAATCCAAACTAGAGGCTCCGAGAAATCAACTCATGAGGTAATCCCACAAATAAGATAGGCTCTCCAAATGACAACCTGCTGGAAACTGGTAGGAACGTGTATGGGGCAGGATCAGGGTATTTAATTGTCTCACCAAGGCCATTTGGTGTTCACACGACTAGTCGACCAACTAATATTCATCAACCTGGGATGGGAATCTTTCAAAACCACTTGCTGAAGATCAATGTCTGCTTTGATGGAGTTAGTGCATTTTTATCAGATGCACACTATAACCTGGAACCAAAGAAGATTCACAAAGAATCACTGCCCGAAAAAATTGTGGTTCTGTCTGGGAATAATGTACAAAGTTACTCATCTGATATTGGATGCACATGGTTAATGAGCAATAAATCGGATATGGGCACATCACCGCAGTAGTGACCTAGACCCCGCAGACGTGCTGGATGATGGCTGGAGCAGACGAGAATCCAAGCAAAGCCAAGCCACATCCTATGACATCCACGCTACCAGCCGTTGAATACCGAGGCACGGAAACTTGCTTGCGACCCAAAATGCCTCGAGCACGAGGTGACGGGGCTTAGGTACACGGCAACCACGAATCTGCAGGAGTCGGCACTCGGCAGCTGCAACGAAACACCTAAGCACTACCACAAATCCCCAGCCGTGATGCCGCACCACACTCGCTCATGCCGCTGACAACAACTGCCGAAATAAATCAGTCTCGGCGCCGCACTTGAGATTTAACATGATGCAGTGGTACAACCCGGACACCCGAGCACGAGGTCAAGGCACCCGGTTAATCATCAAACGTGATGATAATTTGTTACGAAACTCGGCTAGCTCGGCTAGACTGCAAAACCCCATGACGCCCGAGACGCTCGCTCACTGGCATAAGACGCAGCGTCATGTAGCGTCATGCTTTAACTGTTGTACGGGCATGACGCTCGAGCGTCATATCCATGACGCTTGATGACGCTCCGGCGAGACGCAATATGACGCTTTTTTTGGCATTTTTCATTTTCAATTTTCAAAATTCACTGACCACCAGGAATTTTTTTTTTATTTTTTTCGAATTCTCCGCAATCTCAACTTCATCCCCATATTCGCTGGTAGAAGGCTTCCCTATCACCCTGTATATGATGAATTCCACGCCAAAGCGACCTATGAAAAGGGGTCATCTCTCAGATTCTTTTTTAACCTTTTTCATTCGATTCTATGGCCCAAAATAAGAACTCCGGACTACCTATGGGGCCCAAAAAAAGTTTCTCTCCGTTGCACGCACATCCGTCAACAGACCGAAAATTCATCGTGTAAAAATCGATGCTCTTTTATTCGCGAAAATGGTAATATTTCGAGTTTTTGAATAGCTGTCGATTTACGGGTTGTGGCATCTGAAAGGGCATCAAAAAACCTATCGAAAACATTGTCGGAAATTCCTTCTCTGTGATTTGGGGGCCTCCTGGAGGCAAAAGAGTGTTTTTCACTAAAATGTTGATTTCTCAAAAAGCCATTTTTTTATTTTCTTCAAATCATATTTTTGACGTGAAATTCTGCGTTATTTCGAAAAAAATGGGTTTCAGAGGAGTTTGGGGCGATCTAAGTGACTTATGAGCCATTTTTTGAAAATTCGATTTTTTCGGTTTCAGAAAAAGGCGATTCTCTGCGCATGCGCACAAACGTAGACTTTTGGGACCACTTTCAATGGAAAGCTGACAAAATTCCCTATAAAATGACTACCCGCAAAGTTGAAATTCATGCACTGAAACGCGATCTGCAAGGATTAATTATGTCGAATCGAAATCACATGAAAATTCAGCCCATTAACGCCTTCGTGGCGCCTGCTGCGATGACACATTTACGAGATCTTCTCGGGACTCAATTTTGAGTACGAAAATGACCTGAAAAAAATTCGGACCACATGTTTTCAACGTAAAATTGTATGAACTTTCAAAATATGCGATAAAAAACCTCCTTTGAGGCAAACCCGAGGTGCTACATTTAATTTTTCGAAATTTAGAATGTGAAATATCGCATTTTCTGGCAAAAAATGGAATGTAGCACCTCGGGTTCGCCCCAAACGGGGTTTTCCATCGCATATTTTGAAAGTTCATACAATTCACGTTGAAACCATGTGGTCCGAATTTTTGTCAGGTCAATTTCGTACTCAAAATTGAGTCCCGAGAAGATCTTGTAAATGTGTCATCTCAGCAGGCGCCACGAAGGCGTTAATGGGCTGAATTCTCATGTGATTTTGATTCGACATAATTAATCCTTGCAGATCGCGTTTCAGTGCATGAATTTCAACTTTGCGGGTAGTCATTTTATAGGGAATTTTGTCAGATTCCCATTGAAAGTGGTCCCGAAAGTCTACGTTTGTGCGCATGCGCAGAAAATCGCCTTTTTCTGAAACCGAAAGAATCGAATTTTCAAAAAATGGCTCATAAGTCACTTGGATCGCCCCAAACTTCTCTGAAACCCATTCTTTTCGGAAGAACGCGAAATTTTACGTCACATATATGATTTGAAGAAAATAAAAAAAATGGCTTTTTGAGAAATCAACATTTTCGTGAAAAACACTCTTTTGCCTCCAGGAGGCCCCCAAATCACAGAGAAGGAATTTCCGACAATGTTTTCGATAGGTTTTTTGATGCCCTTTCAGATGCCACAACCCGTAAATCGACAGCTATTCAAAAACTCGAAATATTACCATTTTCGCGAATAAAAGAGCATCGATTTTTACACGATGAATTTTCGGTCTGTTGACGGATGTGCGTGCAACGGAGAGGAGAACCTTTTTTTGGGCCCCATAGGTAGTCCGGAGCTCTTATTTTGGGCCATAGAATCGAATGAAAAAGGTTAAAAAAGAATCTGAGAGATGACCCCTTTTCATAGGTCGCTTTGGCGTGGAATTCATCATATATATTATGATGATCAATGATGTAAGTACATTCAAAAAGGTGGTTTTGGAATTCATGAATATCTTTTTCCATCAAAAGTGTTTTTCAAGTGAAGACGAAAATATAATTCATATAAAACAATAAGTAATCGAAGGGTTCGAATCCGCCTCCTGAGAACACATTGACATGCAAGGTTGACTTGCTGAATTTTTTTTCTAAGTTTTCAATTTCTCAAGAGAATTTCGATGAATTCATTTTTGCACAGATTTAACTTTCTCACTAAGTTTTGTCAAACATAGTGAGGAAGTTACTTTCTCGCACACTTAGCCGTGCGATAACGACTCCCCGCATTTCTTTCGGCACGGGTACCTTGCATGGAAAGTTAACGCTCCGCACAGTTGTACGCACAGCGTTGCATGAAATTTTTTTTTTCCAATCTTTATTTCTTCATTTTTAGTCGTAAGTTATTCCTACTAAAATTGCTATGGATGGGATCAGACTGAATTTCAATTTCAAGTTTATTTCTCGGAGTTATTCTGAATAGTTTTCCTAAATAGAAGTTTATGAAACTTTCATTCAAAGTCAATACCGAATAAGTATTATCACTCAAGCGTTTGAAGTAATCTATGCAGAACTTCATTGATAACTCTTGTCAGAGTGACTCAGATTTCGTAAGGAAATCTAACGCGGTACAGCAAACCATCTATGCTAAATGTTTTCTTAGAAATTTGTGCGTGTACGGGAAATAAGTCACAGCTCAAAAAGTACGTTGCATGGCATCCCCAAAACTCATTTGCATAATCATTACTCTCGTTAGCATACTCCGTTGAATTTTCAGAGATAGTCATTGACCTATTCCTTAATGGAAATGTCTGAACTGTCCCCGTTGTTCACATTCGAATAACATTATGTTTTCGTTAAATTCCAGAGACATTGGGATCGCGACGCTCATGAGCAAGTCATGTCAGATGGTGAATACGAGAATGAAGGTAACCCCAACCATGCCGTACCGCTTGAACATAATGTACATAATAACGACCCGCTCGGAGGTTTTCCGAGACTCAGAGCTTTCATCGCGAATGACGAAAATAATGAGATCAAACAAACTTCGGTAGATGTGAATAATTGTGAGATATTGCTAGCTGTTCTGAAGTATGCCCTGACGTATTCATTAAGCCAGACAGCAGTTGCCGATCTATTTAAGTTAATATGTGTGTTGATGGGATGCGATGATTTACCCACTAGTAGATACTTGATAGACAAGCTTTTTAATAACACAGATGGGGTAGTTTATCACGCGTGCTGCCCAGAGTGCAAGAAGTATGTATCTACATTCGACCAGAGCACGAAAACACTTACTTGCCCTCGTTGTAACTTCCTGGTCGATGTGAGAAGTCCAACATACAATGAATTTTTCGCCATCATTGATCCTCGATTTGAAATCGCTAATTTGCTTGAAATAAATTGGGAAGAATATCAAAAAATACTTCGAAAAGACAGGGTCAATGGAACGTATTCTGATTTCACTGACGGAGAAATGTACAAAGCGATAATAGACTCTTTACCTATCGATGTTAGACTAAGATTTATAACTCTTTTATTCAATGCCGATGGCGCAGCATTATTCAAATCATCAAACTTCTCGGTTTGGCCCATCCAGGCCATTGTAAACGAATTACCTTACCGTGTTAGGACAGCGGCACCTGTAACGTGTGGTATATGGTTTGGAAAAGATAAACCGGATATGCAAATATTTCTGAAAGAGTTTGTTTTCAACATGAATAGGTTGAGTATCGAAGGCATCCCTTGCAAAGTTGGTGACGATATTATCAATGTTAAAGTTTATTGCCCGTGTGGTTGCGTAGATTCAATGGCAAGGGGTCCCATGCAAGCTCTGAAATTATGCACCGGATATTTTGGATGTAATTGGTGTTTACACCCTGGTGTGTATGTTACCCCTCAAGCTGGTAAAAAGGGAGCAATCAAATACGTTGTTATGAATGATATTGAGGATAGGACAGAAACTGAGACAAAAGAGCAGATGCGGCAAGCTGCTGCATCCACAGAAGACGTTTGTGGTGTAAAAAACGCCTCGTGGCTCATACATTTGTTTTATTTCAATATAATTTGGGGTTTCGTGCCTGACCCAATGCACCACGTTGACCTTGGGCTAGGGAAACAATTTCTGGAAAGGTGGCTCATTATCCTGACTCCTAATCAAAGGAGCAGAATTGATTCATTCATGAAAAAAATCAAAGTGCCCAACTCGGTTCAACGGCTTTCACGTCCAATAAAAGACAGAAAATTTTGGAAAGCTCAAGAATGGGAGAATTTTATTTTGTACTATTCCTTGCCTATACTTCGGGCGTTTCCGCATATGGCTCAGATCGCCGATCACTGGGCTTTACTCGTTGAAGGGTACTACAAGCTAATGAAAACGAATGTTACTCGTGCCGACATTTCATCTGCTCATGACTTGTTTAAGGAATTCGTGGTGAAAACTGAAGCTATATACTCCAAAGAATTCATGACTTTTAATTTACATCAGTTGTTACACTTAGCACGAAGTGTTCTCAATTGGGGGCCACTTTGGTCACAATCAGGGTACGCCTTTGAGAGCAATAACGCTAATTATTTGAAACAAATCCACTCTCCTAAGGGCGTAACCCAACAGGTTTGTAGGTCAGTAGCAATGCGCCAGAGTGAAGTAATACTTCGGAGACATGTTGCTTCGATGGATAGCTCGTCAGTTATAGATTACGTCAATTACTTGGACTATTCGGGTGCCAAAAATACTACGAAACTAACAAACGAAAGATACTTTGGTAATTACAAAGTTTCCTCGCTGAGGAAACGCAGTAGGATGGGCCTATCTCAAGACGCGCGAATTTACCGCAAAATGGTGAAAGGTGGTTGTTTGTACCGCAGCATGCACAACAAGTCTGTGAGATCAGATGATTCGTATGCTAAACTCAATGATGGGACTTATATTCACATCGTTGAGTTTGTTGTAGATGAGTGTCAGGATCGTTCCACCACGGTGTGTAATTTCTTGCAAGTGCAACCATTCATTAACCGAGATCTAGCAACCGTGGGAATTGTGAGCGAGAATCATGTCAGCGCACATATTGATACTCGCAACATCGAGACTGTTTGCGTTGCTGTCCAAATCGATGACTCAGTTTACCTCACTCCGCCACCCAATCTCTATCGTAACTGAACAGACGATTTTAAGTATTTTCATTGTACGTGTCAATCATAATTTAATTACCGGCTAGCCGTAAAGTGTCTGATGTGTTTGTTTATGATTTAAAGTGACAGGAAAGTGACACAATGCATATGGGAAGTAGCGCAGATAATATACGGGATGTAAATCACCACAAATAGCTCGCGTTTTAAATAACATACTCGTCAATTTTGTACTGCTGATAACGAAAATATGTGGAAATTCAAATCATTGAAGCCAAGGTAGAGATGGAAGAATTGATAATCACTTTGAGTTCGTTTTCAATTTTCATGTGGGGATGACAGAGGAGGTACACCATTTCACGATAATATGAGGGGCAAATTCTTTCGAAAAACAGACATGCATTTGAGTCGTTGAACGCGTTATCGGTCGGGTGTATTTACTATATCGTAATGTAAAAATTGCAGACAAATATCGCGGAGAATGCGCAGGTGCAAAATTTTCCAAAAAATGTGATATTGTTGATGGCGTAGTGAAGGGCTGGGCACTTAATATTCTCTTACGTACGCGCTGCAGCTTGTGCGCTCTCTTGATGTGGCCACTCCGCGCGCAGATCTCTCAGATCGCAGCAGATGTTGACTTGAATCTCGCGGAGCTCAGTAACAAGGGATGCACAATTGGATTGTTCTACCTATTGTCTAACATCTATGCTGGTACGATCAAGGTCGACTCACGACTCTGCTTCATTTCGAGTGCATGCAATGTGGAGGTGTAACGAAAAAAACTGACAGTTAACGATTGGCTCTTAACGTGATAAGCGCAAGTAGAAATTATTGATTTGTTAGCGTCTGCTTCATCATCTTCACATTGTTGCTTGGACTTTCTTCTCCGCTTCTACCTCACAGAAGGCTGAGTAGCCACTTTGTTAAGAAATGAGGCGAATTCGCGATTGTCGTTCATCTCGTGAACAAGCAATATGAAAGTGAGTATGGACGTGTACCGTATCGATGTTCCAACTTATCGAAACTTTTCTGATATTGTCGGCGTGAGTCTGTGAATAATGTTAATTTGGCAATGAATTTCCTTGAACAAGGGATGCACAACTGTGATGTGCAATTGATGGTCAACTATGTAAGCTGGTCCGATCAAGCGTCGAGTGACAATTCTGATTTTTCTCTGGTGCACGCAATGTGGAGGTGTTACGAAATGAGCTGACAATTAACGATGTAATTTCTGTACTATATTGTTGGTGGGATATTGACGTCCGTAATGATGTAAAGGGTTCATATGTCCTCAGCCCTCGCGTAGTATCAATTTAGCCCTCCGTCGGGGTGCTCTTATCCGTTTTCGTGTGTCTCCATGGAAACACTCTCAAAAAACTCCTCTCCTGTCCCCTCCCCTCCCCACAGTAGGCTGGTGCATCCCGACAGTTTCGGGTTTGTTGGCTCTTACAATGTCCATTATCCTTGGATGTCAAATTGTTACATTCGCTGTGCCATGATTAGACAATTTCACTGAAGTATCCTTGATAACTCGCGTACCTGTAATCATTGAGGGAAAATGTGTGCAGACTTGGAAAATGTGCAAGACACGGGCATTGTTTATGACGAATTCATGTATTTGAGATTTTGCTCAACTGCCTATATAGGTATTCCTTTTCAAGAAAACATTTATGAGAATGCTGCGCTATCGGAAGCACACATCAATATGTACACGTGGATGATATATGTGAAAAATTCTGTACCCAAGTTCATGTGTGCGAATATAACACGAACAATTGCTTAATATGTGAAAACAAATATGTATGGAAAGTATCACTTGAAATATTAGTTTGTAAATATGGAACGTGTATAAAATTGTTAACCATTTCACGCATCGCACGATGGTTCATCATAAATCGGATTACTGTTGAGTTACGCGAAAATGAAATACATAATATTTATAAATGATGTAGATATGTGATTCATTCATCATTCTAGCCATTCTAGAAGTACTTCCCAAGCTATTTGATCACTGTAATCATCCGTGCATCATCAACTTTCGTGGCTTGACTAATTGGCGGTAGGTACTTGGATTATAATTGTGAAAATGTATCACGGATACCTCATTTGTCGACTGACATTTCAGAGGCAAATATTGACGGCATGAACTCGTTTCTAGTGAGTTACAAAATTTTTTTGTTACATTGTCAAAATTCCGGGCTCCACCAAGCTCTCACGATTTGATAATGCCACGATTTCACCTGAATCTCCCATATATAGCATGTTCCACATGAAATTTTTTTTTATGTTATCTGAAGTCAAATTCGTTCTGAGATAGAGGCCCACTCGTCAGGAAAAGTGAAGAAATTTTACTCATTACAATGACTGGTTACTCCATCAGAATCCCACGTCTAGAATTTGCAAAAGGTACCAAGCATAGCCCTAAAATCACTTTTTGGCATAGTGCGACTAAACGGCTATTTTTCTTCTCGGCTCGAATCAGAAAATTGGCGTTTAGTCGCCCTGATACCAAAAAATAGCATATGCACCTCGCTCGTCGGGTCGTTTTGGGGCCCTGGGAGTCTTCGTTACACTCGTGGAAAATTGATTCCCGTGCCCTAAAACAGCCTAACCTCGCATCGGTGCATAATGTACTATTAATAATGAGGTATTACATCGATTACTGACGATGAGACGATAATTCAAGCGAAACTTATTTACAGTGGAACAGGCAATTCGCATATGCAGAACGAGAGCCCACAATCTTCAAATACCGGTTTTGAAGCATTCGACTGATAGTTACGAAGCCATGACTCGAATTTTCGTGAAATCTCCATAAAATCCGCGATGATGGGAGGTTCTCGCGAATATGTCAAAATATCATCAACCGCCTGAATTGTGTGCTTCATGACGTTGATAAAAGCTCCGAGCGGCAATGTTGAGGCGAAATTATATCAATTGTTTTGAAGTTGAGTGGAATCATGTTCAAATTTGTTCATGCAGTTGTTTAGTCCGACAACGTATCTCCATAACATTGTCCTGTGACGATCAGAGAATGATGTCATAGAACTGTAACCAGTAAAGTGAGTTGGGGGATGAGATGGGTCTCAAGAGTTACGGTTGTATGACCTTGCCGGCGAGTCGATTTCCTGGGACCGCTGTAACGTGAGTTTGGTATTGAATCATCCCGGTAACGTGCCGATATGACAGGGGATGACACGACGCCTACTTTGCCCTTTGCATCGCTTTCTCAGGCCTAACCGCAACGGGTCGTGACAATGACTCGTTGGAACGAGTCGTCAGAGTGACTCGCTGAAATGACTCGTTTGTGACGAGTCGTTGGCACGACTCGTTCGGATGACTCGTGTAACTAACTCTCGAAGTGGAGATTTCCACACTCGACGAATGGTCGTAATTTGTGTGATCACGTAAGATTGTTAGCAAATCATTATACCGCTTTCTGCGAGATCGGACACTAAAACTAGTTTCTGTTCGTTCACAAGAGATTGAGGTGCGGATGATCATAAATTCAAGTGGATTCAATATTGAAAAAATACTCGTATGCAGTTTCAATGTTTTAAATTTTTTTTCGCATGAGCCATTACCACGAGTCGTTGACTCGTGAAAATGAAACATTACACGACTCGTGAAACGAGTCGTGGAACGAGTGAAATAAATGACTCGTTGCCTTTCACGCGGGAGGCTAGATTTCTGGACTAGGGAGAAGAATTCAAGGAAACTGGAAAATTGTTTCAGAGTATAGGCTTAGTACTATTTGTATTCCAAATTTGAAGCTCCCAGCTCCAGATTGTGGGAAGTTCTGATCAAAAGTAAATTCATACAAATTTTTGCGGTTGGGATGATGAATTCCTATGAAGCTATCAGTAATTATGAGTTGACTGATACATTTCTCCCTTCTCTAGGTTGTGGTGATTTTGCTGATACTGAAGGAATAGCAAACTTTAACATTCAATCTCATACAGTCAATGTGGACAGGTTCAGTCGTCGACTCAGGGTGACAGAAGATGCTAACTTCCAGCCTACTTCCCTAAAGAAAGAGTACTGGTGAAAATTGTGATTTTATGGGAGCAGAAAGTTAGAGAGATTCCACAATGAGGTTTTTATACTTGTTGCCAGGTATTACTAAAGGCTAGGCTGTAGTTTGACTTATTCTCATACCATGATGCATAACTTAACAGCCAGTTGGCCCAATTTACTCCAAAAATTTCTAGAGTATGGCGAGCAATTTGGAAGACCTGAGAAATTACTTTTGAGGGAACTATTAGTACAAGCAAATTGTCTTATTTTGGACCTAAATTCTAGTCTTCCAATGAGTAACATTTAGACTAGTAAATTAAAAGAATTCGATTTCCAATTTAAATTAATTCTGGCATTGGTGTTTGTGCTCGACTGATCCTGAATGGTCAATTTGGATATTCTCCCTTTTTCCTCTTCTCAGATCTTTGCAGGCTTACTGATGGGATAAATTCAAGGAGTTTGTGAGTGAGACTTCTATAACTGCTCACAAGAGAGAACAGCGCTATGGGTAATTCTATAATGCATGGGTTGGAAGCGAGGACTCCAGGACTTCAGTGCTTAGTGCCCTGCTATCCTTCATCCTGGAGATGTCAATTTGGTCTCCCGAAGGGCAATGTTCATCTCATATGCTTTTCTCAGACCATGCTTGAGTGTGGGCTTTCTTTTTGCAACTCGGGTATCAGAATGACTGTCTTCTTAGTCTGTATGACTAACTGACGTGCAGCAAAAGCCCCTTTTTTTTGGAAATAATTCTTTGAGCCCTTTTGTCGAGCTGGTCAGAGAGTACTCTTTATCAGATTGACTTTTATTCTATCTCGGAATAATACTAATTAGTAATTTAATGGTTTTACCCTTTCAGATTGGAATGAAACACAAGGCTATCGTCAAGTTTATCAACTACTCAGAATAAATAAGGTTTGACCATTGGATCTGTGCAGCCTACCTTGTTCTTACGAGAATGATCTATTGATTTGTTGTTTGGGCAAATAAGCAACAAGTTAGGCTGCGGAAGAAAGTGAAAAATTATTTCAAAAAGATTTCGGTCCTATGGAATGTCTACTTGTTGATTGATTGGATGGGAGGAGAGAAGTTTCTTTCTCTCAGCAAGAAATTGTACAACGCAAAAATTGTTTTACCTCAAATTTATAGTTGGATTTTTTTTTACAATTTAGTTGAGAAAATGGAATTGTTGAAAGGTTTACTGCTCAGTCCGATGGTTTACTATGTAAAAGTGAGGGTGAGCCAATGCCTACGTGGATGATTTCGGAATAATTTTAGAAGTGGCTTGGTATTATTTTATCCCGAAAATAAAGAGGGGGAAAATATTTTTCTAATCTCTGGAGTTTCCAGGTCGAGCAGACCGCACGCTTGTGGCTAACCAGGCGCGCACCAGAGGATGATGCCGCGTAGCAGGGAGAAGCGTGTGGCAGAAACGATCGCGATTACGTGCGCTAGGCTCTAGTTTGCTCGCTGCTGACACGTTGCGCACCGGAGAGCCATACCGCGTGGCGTCGTCGTCTACGAGACGGTTATTAGCGTCTCGTTGGCGACGTGTTTCATTCTTGTTCTTCCAAAACTACACGTTTTGGGAGTTCTTCTAGCAGATTTTCGGGGTGATTCAAGACTGGGCTTCAAAAGAGCTTTAGGCGTAGTTTCGGGACGGGTGTCTGCGGAGTTTTCTGGTGTGACCGGGCATCAAAAGAGCTCGCGATCTACATCTCGGCGTGCGGAACTCTGGGACGCTCCGGGCGTCAAAAGTGCTTGCGGACGCGTTCTGGTGTCGGATCTCGGATGCGGCCCGGCGTTAAAAAGGCTTATGGGCGCACTTCTTCAAAACGGATTTTTCTGTACATACTAGGCATCAAAAGAGCTTGTGTGTATGTATTACGGACAGGATTTCCGATGCAGCCGGGCATCAAAAGAGCTCCGGGCTACGCTTTAAAGCAGTTTTCGTCTGGAGAAAGTGATGTTACTTGACTCGCAGCTTTTCTGATCGAATGCACCGCGTGCTTAGGGAATTCAGCGGCCGCGTGGGTGGCACGTGGCGTGGAAATTAATATTTATCTATTGATTTTTTTTTGGACTGAAAACTGGAACGATTTCTGACTGAGATGGCGGTGCTTTCTCTCCCGGATCCCAGCAGATATTGCTTATGAAAATGACATGATCAGGACGAGGGGGAATGATCGTGTTTTGTGTAGTTGTGGTTCGCTCATCATCAAAAATTTCTTTTTTTTGTCGCAAATTCCTCCCAGGGCCTCCAATGTGAAGTACGCGGTGATGCTACTATAAATATATATAATTAGTTTTTGAGCCTGGACTTTCGTCCACTGGCTCGGGGCGCGTATTGCGAAAAAATGTCCACCTTTGATGATGAGTTGTGCGTGGAATCCTTTTGGACACTTACGAGAAATGATTTTTCTATCTTCTCATTGCCCACCTGAACTTATCGAGCACTATGCTCGAGTCCAAGCGGGTTGGCACCAGCCTTCTGGGGCTAATCCCCTGAGGCAAGGTTCCCTATCTAAGTATTCGATTATCACTAATGTTATATATGTGTAGTGTAGATTCAGGTAATTATTTTTGGGGAATGAAATAACTGAATAATGATTTTTGAGACTTACTTCTTATATTCAAAGTTCTTGGGGGTACAGCGTGGCACGGCCGCGCTGGATAGTAACCACTCAGAAGAAGCTGTAGCCGATTTCGGGATCCGGGAGAGAAGAGAGCGAGCTCTTCCGTGCAGCCAAATTTAAAGGGAGTAGTTTTTCTTTCCCCTCTGCCGGTGCAGAGAATTAACAATAGACCCGTTCGCGGAGGGAAATTGGGCCTTCTGAGTGGTTGACTTTCCTCTTGCGGACTGATAATTCAAATTCCACGCGCGCTTAACTCGTTGGTCGAGTTGCGCAGGCGCTTGAGTACATGATCTAGGTGTTTCGTCGATCAATAAATTGACTTCACAGGTTCGGCGGTAAGGTGACAGATGGCGCGTCGAGTACCTTTTTGACCAAGTAGTCCCTTTTCTTGAAGTTTTCTACTCATTCAAATAGCATAATGTAGAATAAAAGTAATTTCTGGACTACGCGAAACATAGGGTAAAGCATCGAGTGGTCATCTCGGGGCTAATTTAACTTAACTCTTACACATGTGGGGGTTCTCTGAGCGGCACACACACACACACACACACACACACACACACACACACACACACACACACACACACACTAATCTACAATGTTTTTGAATAATGTTGGCAAAAATGTATAAATATTGAAGGGGCGAGAATGTCGCATATATATAGGAATATTAATAGATAATGGAGTCTCTAGGGAAATAAAAAGGCATTAACATTAGTCCGAAACCGTCGAAGCTGAGCCTCATAAGATCTCGATTTCAATTAATCGGACTTGGGATAAATTGTTGTTTTTCCCCTTTTTTTGTTCTAATAATAATTTCTCCTTCATAACTTATATAAAATATTGGATAATTCAAAAGATGACCTCTCGACGCATAAATTTAGGCCATTAACATCGGCTTTTCCTCATGAGTTGAGAAGGTATTTTTTCCTCGCTCGCTTCACGATTCCGCCTAACAACAGTTCTTGTTTCAATATTGCGCAACGTTTCATTGGGAAATTTAGGCAGTGCGCTTCAAACATATCTTTTTTCATTCGGGATTTCGAAACCATCAAATATTCGGAGCGAGCGAGGGGAATACCAAGGCGCGACCAGAGCATCCCACCCAAACCTGTGATATCCCTTCCTAGATGGAGGAGGAGTTTTTGAAGGGACTACAAGAGATGGAGAGAGATAGAGCATGCCGCGCATCATAGCAACTTTGTCGTCTGCTTGCACTCGCGCGCCTCTGTGGATTCGCACGAGGGCAAGCAGACAACCAAACCTGAAAGACGTACGTGACTGTCACGGACGTCACACTTGGGTAGAGATTCGAATGGCAAATAGAGAGGTCCAGAAATCTATATTGGGAGATTTTGAGCATGCTTACGCCTCTCTCTTTCTCACCCTCTCTCACATTGGTCTCGATGATATGTGAACAACTCCCCTTGGTCTCTCGGCAAGGCTTTGATAGCGCAACAAAGGCTCTCATTCAGATTCGGCAGAGCTTGCAGGTGCATCATATCTACATTACTTCTTGCGTCTGAGGGGGAGGGGGTCCTATCTTAGTTCAAATATGCGATGTGCTTGCTCTCATGAAGAGAATTGGCTCAAATTTTGGATAAAGAGCATGAAAAAGCAGATTTGAGTGCAGATGCTGAGTGAGAAACATGGAAAATTGCTCCGAAAGTGTTCGGCATTTGATGTTCGAGATGATAGATTGCCTACACCTGATTTACCTATGTCTGACATAAAGATCGAGGCAATCATCTCGAACATTAAATGCCGAACACTTTTGGAGCAATTTTCCATGTTCCTCACTCAGCATCTGCACTCAAATTTGCTTTTTCATGCTTTTTGTCCAAAATTTGAGCCAATTCTCTTCATGAGAGCAAGCACCTCGCATCTTTGAACTAAGATAGAACCCCCTCCCCCTCAGACGCGAGAAAAAATGTAGATATAATGTACCTGCAAGCTCACCCGAACCTGAATGAGAGCTTTTGTTGCGCTATGAAGGCCTTGCCGAGAGTCTAAGGGGCGTTGTTCACATATTATCAAGACTAATGCGAGAAAAGGTGAGAAGGAGAGATGCGTAAGCATGCTCGAAATTTTCCAATATAGATTTTTGGACCCCTTCATTTGCCATTCGAATCTTTACCCAAGCATTGGCCCCAACTCGCGTACCCTATTTCTTCCTCTACGCATTACATTGCGAATTGTTTGGGATAGAGTGTCATGAACCATCTGCACTTCCTGACGAGATTTTTGTGAAATTTCAAGCATAGGATCAAGCGTTCATCATAGTCGAAGCGCGTAAAAGTCGTTTTTCGACTTTTTTTCAGAAAAAATCTTTGAAATTGATTTATTTGAAAATCTTAACGTAGACGATTCCAAAATAATTGGAAGGAGTTATTTGGGCCCCAAACAATCATTCAAAAAAAAATTTGGCGAGGTGGTCTTCCGGCTCATTTAAAGTTGGTTCAAAGACACCGTGATCGGCGAGTCTTGCCCCTCATGCATCCCGTCGTCTTCCGCTCCGAGTCTGTTTTTTGAAGATGAAGTCCCCCGTGTTGATGTCTGACGCCCCCACCTCAGTACTTGACATCTTCCTCTAAATCGTGTAGCTTGTCTCCAAATTCGTGTGGCTTGAGCTACGGCAAACAGTAGCAGCTGTAGATTGCTCTGCCTATTATGATCTTGCGAGCAAAGCCGAACAGCTGGTCCAGTCTCGCAGATCGCAGAATTCGTGATCTGGATACCAGTTGTCCCCCAGTGATCTGATGTGGAGCGGGAGAGTTCACGCTTCCGAGACGATTCAGATATTATCAAAACATCTATCCACTCTTCTCTAGAAACAGCGCGTGAGAAGTTGCAGGCGAATTCGTTCCTCCTGAGGTCTGCTTGGATGAAGCGAGCCATTTCTCCCGTTCCTACGTTTATATCGATCCCTTGCTTCCTGTCATGGAGTGCAGATGCTCGCTCCGGATTTGCGGTCACTGTTGGGCCCTATCGCTGCACAGCTCATTGCACTTCGGCCTTTCTCTGTGGGTTGCGGCAAAAGGCCCGGTTCAGCGCACTGGGCATGGAGTTTCGGTTTCCGCTCCTCAGCCTCCCCTTTCTTGCAGCCCGTGGCTTTGTGTCCATACTTGAGGCAGTTGTAGCATCCTCGAATGTCATCCATCTCGCGGATCCTTATCCTGCCCTACCCATTCTTGGGCTACTCACAAACCAGCAGGTGATGCGCCAGTCTCGTTTGGATTGAGACATCCGTCATTCGGGTGCCCCGATAGCCAATTCGGAGAAACTTAACATCGATAGTGCATCTTTCGCTCACTGGTAGGGCCTCAATGAGGTCCTCAGTCACTCAATACTGGCATCGGTACCCTTCCTCAATTCGATGAGGACTTGGAGCCCATCGCTTCTGTACCTACTTCCTCGTCGCACACAGTTGATGAAAACCCGATTTGCGACACAATTATTCTCACCCTGAAAACAAGCGAATTTGGAAATTTGCGGAAAGGGAAATTGTAGGTTTTTTCACGTAGATTATGGATCTTTTTCCCAATTGGAGCCTCCGAGATTCATACGCTAACGGCAAGCATAAAAACGCGAAAATCGCGGAAAAAACGCAGTTTTAGTGGTTTAACTTGATGGGGATGCATTTTACACACATTTTCATGAGAACAAAAGTTGTTGCATTTTTTGATACAAATCGGATGATATGACCAGTTTTTCGTGAAACCGAATTTTTTGGTGTTTTTTGCCATTTTGGAGGGCTTTTAGTGGATATTTTGGAATTTGGACTACGGCAATCGAAAGAGCGGAACATTTTACGTCGGAATATGTACTTTGAAAATTTGGAAAAAAGATTTTTGGAGGTGATCTAGGGAGTAAGAATAGAGGGAAAACTGAAAAAACAGAGAAAAATGGGTAATTCGTGAATTCTCGAGGTCTAATCGTGAATGTGCCACCTTGTCCACAATGGGGTTACCTTCCTCCATCATCAACCAACTATTTGCCGTGTTCCACAAGTGCGTAGATACACTTGCTGGACTCTGAGACCAGTTATAAATAGTCTTGGGGTCATATTCCGTGCAAAGCCCTATGAATCCGATCAAAATCATGAATTCTCGAGGTCTAATCGTGAATGTGCCACCTTGTCCACAAAAGGGGTACCTTTCGACATCATCAACCAACTATTTGCCATGTTCCAGGAGTGCCTAGGTAAACCTGCTGGACTCTGAGACCGGTTATAGCGAGTCTTGGGGTAATATTCCGTGCAAAGCCCCATGAATCCGATCAAAATCATGAATTCTCGTGGTCTAATCGTGAATGTGCCACCTTGTCCACAAAGGGGTTACCTTTCTCCATCATCAACCAACTATTTGCCGTGTTCCAGGAGTGCCTAGATACACCTGCTGGACTCTGAGGGTTCTGGGGCCAGAGTCAATGTACAGCCCGGTAAATCCGATGAGAACCATGAAATCAATCTTGGGACTTCCTTTCCGTAGCACTCACTAGACCGAAATTCCACACACTTGCCCCTTCTTCAATCTCTCTTATGTAAAATGAAGGATGTGGGAGTGGATCAAAAGAATACTTCATGCTTAATGAGGTTGATAATAATCAAATCGACCGACCCAATCCACCCAATCCTCGAATCAAGAATGAGAAACGTTGGTGCTCGAATGTTCATTGAGTTAAAACCGAATGATCCAACCCGCGACCTTGCTTTCACTGCAGATCACAGGGAAATCAGTTGGTTCCATAGCAAAAAAGGGGACCAAGGGTGTAGGGATAGTTCAGGGTCTTCTGTTCCCATCACTTATCACATCAAATTTCACTCCTTATTACCCAAATTGGAATACTTCCCAACTTACTGGCGCGGATCTCGCAATTTTCAGTTGGGTTCACAAAAAAAAGATCACCATAGATCTTCCTCTCACACGAATATTTATTCGTCCAGCAAAATTTCAACATACAGGTATTCATGATTCCATAGATGATCACGAATTTAGGATACATTCATGGTTAGTTAAAGCAACATCTGCAACATGCCCAAGTCCGTAACCAACAGGTACAATACTGAAATAGTAAGGCATTGGAAACAAGGTTCATGTTACAGACTTGAGCACCATCGGGAATCTAGACTAGAAACCGAAAATAACCACAAAATCAAACGAAAGTTATCCTATAAAAAACACAGCCTGTTCTTGATTCACAACAGTAACCGAAAGAATCGTAGAATCTCCCACTAATTCTCCAAAAGGTAACGACCAATTATTTTCATTCCGCCAACTCGAATACATCAAGCACAATACAACTAGATAGTATTCTAACCATCATCCTCACTGTTGACAACAATCATTTTCCTCAACTCAGGCGATAGTAGATTCACTCTCTTCTCCCTGATTTTGCGAGTCCGAGACAGGATAGGATCTGACAACAAGAACAATCGATGGAATAGGTCCTCATTGGTCGCTTCCCTGGAAAATAATGCGAGAATTCATTAACGCCTTGATATTATTCATCATACATAGTCTAGTTAGAGATAGGCATAACTCCACGAGCAATATTTTCAGTGGAATTTTTCTTCCATTCAGCTGATATTTATTCACATGTATCATTTGTGTACAAATCCATTGATAGCCAAGAGTCTAGCTTTCATTATCGTCATGCATCGGTATATTGCCTAGGAGTTCGAAAGGTAACAGTAATAATTAAGGGTGAATGAGTACACTATGGGAAATTAGCCATGAATCCCGAGCTTCGACTTGAAAGAGAGTGAAGCTCACATCTCATCCACATTCAAGATTGAGCATTTATCGATTCATTCGTTGGAAGAATGTACATTTTCACACGAATTGTACCCCTTATGCATCTCGGTATCCCATCTAAACGATTGCGTGAATATTGAAACGAAATCTTGATTCAACTATTGCCCAAAAAAATTACCACATCTCGGCAAAATGAAAAGTACATACCTGGAAAATTCCCTCGTATGATTCAGTCTGGTGGACTTGACGACTTTATGAGTCGTCTCGAGAGCCTCTTCGGATAACACTCCCATAGGAATATGGTAAAACTGCATCATTTTCCATGCATGCATCAAAATAGCATGTATTGATGGTGGAAGCTTGTACCATGAGTAGTTTTGACAGTATCGTATCGTTGCCCTCATGCACAGATCTTTAAATTTCAGAGGGTCGATCTCAATAGAACAAGATAAAGCTTGCAGGATCGTTGTGAAAAGCTCAAGCAAGACTGGATCAAAGCCTGTAATAAATTTCAGGAGATGTATTCCACGCAAACGTAACTCTGACATACTGGAATAACTCCAAGTATCATCACGATTGATTCGTGACGAATCAATCTATAGGATTACATTGGGTTTGTGGTCATTTCGATATATCCATGCCAAGAGATTAAAGCAATGATACGTCACGGTATCACAGTTACATAATTCCATGTATTATAACTGAGCACTGACGTTATACTTATATCTTTCGTGATCTCGATTTGATTTGGCTCCATACAGTATGTACATGATATTGATAGCGTACAAGGCAGAAGAGTTAATAAAAAAAACTAGATTTGAAGTCATTCATCAGAAAATTATATCGCAGCACCTGTGCAGAAATCTTTGCTGACTGGAATCACCCTTATATTTTTCTGTCCCAATGGAATTAGGGAAGCCTTGACCTTACAACAATGCAGTACTCAAGACTTCGTGAACGAAAATGGACATCCAGAGAATCGATGCTAAAAATATTCCAGTTATAAAAAGTTATAAGATTATTCCGGCACGGAAAGGATTCGTGGGGAATATTCTGAATCCCGTGGTACGATAACAACTGTTAGGTAAGCGATGTTGCATGGAAGGGGATACTAACAGAATTTGGACACTAAAGAGCCAGCCACGAGTTCACAGAGACAATGACAACCAGCTATTCCGATCATTGTGAGATAGTTCGTCCTAAAAAATATCTATTTTCTAAGTTTGAACGTCAACATCTCGCTCGAAGCCATCTATATCCATGATTTCGATGGAATATTTATAAAGTTTAGGTCAGATGTGATATGAATTGCTGTGCAGACCTACGAAAAATATAGCAATGAAATAAAGCTTCACTCCGTGGATATCAAATGAGAGATTCGAGACTAGATCAATCACTAATAGAACCGGAGTCCGACACAGAGTAGGGAAAGACCATCATATTTCATAATTCGGATTTTAGTTCCCTGACTGCAATACAGTGTGGAAAATGCTACTGTCAAGTGAGGTACGGGGGCAACTATGGAGTCACTAAAATGAGAACCAAAGCCTCATTGAATACTCGATCATGGGTAATGTCGTTTAATAAATTCAAGGTCGAGGATGCTTATTATATTCTGACATCAATGTATCTATAGACTCACCTGTGATTTTGGCGATTTCCTCATGTTTTTCGAAAAATTTCCTAGCAGTGTTGCTATCGCTAGTGTTCCCATAACCATTTTTGGGAGACTCAATCATCACTCCAAGCACCGGATAGAGCTTTTCTTGGAGGAGAGCTTTCCTCTTCTTTATAATGTTACTAACAGTCTCGGTGCTACTACCCCCCGCTTAAGACTTTTCACCTGTCGACTAACCCATAAAGATTCATTATATTTACCGAATGAAGAATTATTACATATAAGAATAGACAATGTTTTTGCCAGTCTGAAATGGGAAAAATACAAGACTCACCCCTCTGTACATTTGACAATCGAGACGGCAAGATATCTTGAAGACCAGTGTCATCATCCTTATCTTCGCATGGAGGACAGAAATTCCGAACTCGAGTCGCTCAATCGGGATTTCGCATTCAATCAAATCTAGATTCTGTAATTGTGAGATATTCTCTCCACAAAAGAAGCAAGCAAGGCTCGAGGTCTCCGTGAGTGCATCTTTGACCTACGGAATAAGCATAATATTATATTGATATGTTCTGGAACAGATTCTGCAAGACTGTATGGTAATTGTTTCATTCATTTTTTCCAAGGTGCATTATAAAATCACCATTTACCAAGAGCTTTTTTAGATACACTGTCTGATACTCTCGAAATTTTACGTTTGCATCAAGAATTCTCTATGGATGCCAATGTAGCTGATACGATGTTCCAAGTATTTCGGATATGTGCATCACACTTATCCAGCGAGTATAGACATATGGAACGTCCTGAATATCTCTAAAAGTAGAACGATTTTCCGCTGAGATAATACAGATATTAAGAGGAAAACCTGGATGAGATATCATTTCTTTGACACGAATGTTTCCCATGCAAATTTTTTGTATATTATCAATTGTTCAAGCAGGATCGAGGACGTGATAGGTTGGGTACACTCACCTTTCCATCCATCATTGTTTTAATCATTTCGTATTTGATGATACACCTTTCCAGCGGGAGAGTTAATTGATGATGTCGCAAGGTACCCCCTTTGTGGACAAGGTGGCACATTCACGATTAGACCTCGAGAATTCATGATTTTGATCGGATTCATAGGGCTTTGCACGGAAGATTACCCCAAGACTCGCTATAACCGGTCTCAGAGTCCAGCAGGTGTATCTAGGCACTCCTGGAAAACGGCAAATAGTTGATTGATGATGTCGCAAGGTACCCCCTTTGTGGACAAGGTGGCACATTCACGATTAGACCTCGAGAATTCATGATTTTGATCGGATTCATAGGGCTTTGCACGGAAGATTACCCCAAGACTCGCTATAACCGGTCTCAGAGTCCAGCAGGTGTATCTAGGCACTCCTGGAACACGGCAAATAGTTGATTGATGATGTCGCAAGGTAACCCCTTTGTGGACAAGGTGGCACATTCACGATTAGACCTCGAGAATTCATGATTTTGATCGGATTCATAGGGCTTTGCACGGAATATGACCCCAAGACTCGCTATAACCGGTCTCAGAGTCCAGCAGGTCTATCTAGGCACTCCTGGAACATGGCAAATAGTTGGTTGATGATGTCGAAAGGTACCTCTTTTGTGGACAAGGTGGCACATTCACGATTAGACCTCGAGAATTCATGATTTTGATCGGATTCATAGGGCTTTGCACGGAATATGACCCCAAGACTCGTTATAACTGGTCTCAGAGTCCAGCAAGTGTATCTACGCACTTATGGAACACGGCAAATAGTTGGTTGATGATGGAGAAAGGAAGAGACCCCATTGTGGACAAGGTGGCACATTCACGATTAGACCTCGAGAATTCACGAATTACCCATTTTTCTCTGTTTTTTCAGTTTTTCCTCTATTCTTACTCCCTAGATCACCTTCAAAAATCTTTTTTCCAAATTTTCAAAGTACATATTCCGACGTAAAATTTCCCGCTCTTTCGATTGCCGTAGTCCAATTTCCAAAATATCCACTAAAAGCCCTCCAAAATGGCAAAAAACACCAAAAAATTCGGTTTCACGGAAAACTGGTCATATCATCCGATTTGTATCAAAAAATGCAAAAACTTTTGTTCTCATAAAAATTTATGTGAAATGCATCCCCATCAAGTTAAACCACTGAAACTGCGTTTAAAAGATTCATAATCTACGTGAAAAAACCTACAATTTCCCCCTTTTCGCAAATTTCCAAATTCGCTTGTTTTCAGGGTGAGAATAATTGTGTCGCAAATCGGGTTTCCATCAATTGTGTGCGTCGGCGGCATTCGTCTTCATCCTATGCAGCATATCTGCGTAGGTAAGCTCTCCACCGGCCATCATACCTCGGCCCTCGTTGATGATGATTAGGTGAAATTCTCTATGAAGATCGGATATGTGTTTCGTACACTGAACAACTTGTGGTGCCCAAATGCAACACGAAAGCGCTTCGGCGCGCGCAGCACGCCGTGGTGCAGTGACGCTCCACAGTGTGCTGCAAATCTGCTCGACAGTGCTGCTGGAGGCCGGCATACCATTCCCTCCTCTATCGAATTTCCATAGACAGGTGTGCTGGATTTCCGCAGCAACACTGTTGTGCTGGCGTGCAGCACTGTGCAGCACAATAAGGCATGCAGGCACCGTGTCGCGCCGTGCACCGGGATCATGGGAGTACCTTCAGATCACACGCGAAAAATGAGATGATTCCAAGTTCACGACTAGTTATAGAATCATCGTTATTGTCCGATTTGTGTTCGACTATTTGTTGTTCAGAAAATATTGAACGCAAGAGCAACAGCTTCCGGGCACTTCCTAATCTATAATACAGGCACATTTCTGTCACGGCCATTCTAGTAACACTTTCACTCGACTTTAGTGATTTGGGCTAACGAACTGTCGCATATGAGTAAGACCAATAATTTCCAATACCTGTATTCTGACTGAAAAACTTCCATAATTACCGTTTTCATCACGTGAAAAAACTGCCCACACAACAACCTTCAGCGCCTTGGAAACGAACAGTATTCGATTTCTGTCATTTTTATCAGGGCTGTTCACATTCTTATGTGATGTTGAATATACATGCGGGAAGGGTATGCACACTAGTAGAATTCCTACCTTATTCGATGCGCCTCTTCTTTGAGAGGGAATTCCCATGTAAATGAGAACTTCCTTCGAATTTACTATATATATATATATATATATATATATATATATATATATATATATATATATATATATATATAGCGCATCCCTGATTGCTTTCAAATCGCTCTGTTCTGAACAAAATTCCAAGTTATCTGCATCTACTCAACGGCCATGTGAATTTTCTTCATCAATATTTTTCATCAAATTACGCGGATCAACTATGAAATGGAAATCCCCAATCACAAAACTATTGGTTCAACATCTGCCACAAGTATATCCTCTATCGTTCCTATCTAGTTGTTCTCCACATTGAATCGCAAATGCTGTGTTCCACACTTGATGTTATGATTTACCTTCCGAGTTGAATGATTCCCCAGGGTCATCACGAATCGAGGAATGTCACTCGAAAATGAGTACATCTCAAGGGAGGGTTGGGGAATGTATCAAGATTTCAAAGAAATCAGCAGGAGTGTGCGTGAGTTTTCGGGTGACATAAAATTTGAGATGGAGATCATTTTTCGCGAAATGGGGATGTTAACCAAAATTTCGTATGAGTAATGATGAGAAACTACGTGGAAACTATCTTGAAAGATTTATGTTGCGACGCTTAGATGCCAGAGCTTTTGAACGAAATTGATTTAGAAATTTCCGTTGATTTTTGATATTTGTTTTGATATTCAAAAGGAAAGTCTCAATATATAGAGCTAAAAATTGACTGATGGATAGATGGACAGGAATTCATTTATCGGAATCCTGAGTAGGACCCCGTCTGACTCTAGTTGATGGATTACAAAAGTGATGGATGATTAGTAACAATCTCTGGAGGTTTCAATGACATGATATGTGGAGGCATGGTGAAAAGATGAGTAGAAGCTGAGGAAGTTCAATACTAGGAAATCAGCGTGCAGCGTCAAGGCCTCAATGTGAAGGAGTCATTTAGATTGGAGCATATGGTAAATTTGATTTAGGGCAGACAAGTGTGGGTATCTCCGAGGAGCGGGGGAAGAAGCGGGACTTTGGGGGAATATGCTTTGTTACTCCACATAGTCTTATCTTCATCAAATCAATAATCAAAAGAGTTAGCTTTGAACGTGTTAGAAGATTTGGGGTTAAGGTCAATGGAGGAAGCTTATACAAAGATTTTGTGAACTCATGTGAAAGATTCTTTGAGAATTTTGGCTCTGGTCGTCTGAGAGGTAAGGAGGACCGATGATCTCAGAGGTTGAGCTTGATCCTTGGATGTCGATTCAAACACGAAGAACACGTGGTTAGGTTCACTTGTGGATAAGATTTTGGATGCTGGGCGTCCAACAATGTAACGTCTTCTGCGTTCGGCCGAGGGCCATCTGAGTGAAAGGCAATACAGGCTCACGTAGTCCGCCCAGGGTATGTTGCTAGATGTAGATCGAGTACACGAATTCTGTAACCACTGGAGTTTCTGTATTCAACTTTCTTCCAGATAGAAGTAAACAATAGCAGCTTGGTCTAGGTATAGAAGCGCTAGGCTGTGGGCAAGATTAATTTTGAGTGGTCGCAAAGGAGCATATCGGTACATTCTCAGACTGCAGAAATTAGCGTCGATGCAACACACCTCGCCTGAAGTTGGGATAGGTGTCAAAAGAATGTCTGCGAGATCCAAGTATGGGGTGCTTCTCGGGGGCTCTCATCCGTTTTCACCTCAATCGTATAGGTTCATATTTTCAAATGGCGAGCGAATTCATTTTCCTCTATACAATTAACATGAATGAGAAGTATCAGATGTACTATGAAACAACGTATTACTTATATACTATAAGTATTCATTCTACCGGGAAACGTGTGGAATATCTTCTCGTAGGACTTTTCAAGATCTACAAGGAAAATCTTATGACAATTCCCCGAATAATGCATCCATTTCGAGTTACAAGGCATTCTCGTTCGAATGTTATGGTGTGTGTGCAAGTGCATCACACGCCTAGTAAGTTGGGATGGCTGAGAGCCGAGAGAGGAGGAAAGGAGCGGGGCAGAAACAATCACTCGCGATTTCACATTGGAATAACTGATTGCGTTCATCAAAAATGTCTACGCTGAATCTAACTGAATACGCGCGAAAGAATTCGAGAGTTGAACTATCTTACAACTTCAACTACAGGAAATAACTCTGGCAAATTAATAATCAAAAAGTTGGCGTGCGCTTACGCAAAGTCATGCTCACGAGCGGGCCGTCGGATCACAATGACTCTCAAATTGCGCGGAAAAGGACTGAAACCGCGGCTCGCAGGCCGTGTGCAAAATCATGCAAGGTGAGATCAACGACACGAACGTTGAGAAATTAAGAGTTTTCTACAAGTATTAAAATCCAAATTTGAATAGACGTAAGCGGCTCAAACATACCGCCCGCCTCATTGAGGAATCTAGTTTTGGAATGAATAATGCCCTGCATAAGAATCGAGTCGGACAAGGAAAATCAAGAATATTTGCGACGCAGCGCAATAAAATTGAAAGCCAAATCAACCTGACACATCGAGTCAACGGTGAAGCTACATCATATCACGAGCAATATTTGATGCGCAGCCTGCTCGGTTAAAGACATCAAACCTTGGAATAGAATGCGTGTAACAATCGATTGCAAGCGAGCATGATATAATTGCATCACACTTGATGGCGGAGAGGCAAAATAATCTATACGATTTAGCGAAAAAATTTTGTGGTTGAAAAGCAGGTGAACAAAGAAAATAATGAATACAAAATTGAGAGAGAAAAAAGCAGAATGAGTAATTGGAAGAATACTGCTCGCTTGCTGATTTGAATGAAAGTCTGACAAAAAACATTTCCAAATCTTCTATTTTCTCTCTTCAATCTACGGGTTCCTCATCGGGATTACTGCCCGCCATGAGGACACTCGCTCGGTTGAGATGGTCGTTGATCCTGTCAACTACCGGCAGTAGAGTGAGCTTGTTCACAGGGCGTTCGAGTTCAGACGTCGCAGTCCGCAAGACAACTCGACGAACAAGCCCGTCTTTCCCTGGGCAGAGCTCCATGATGCGGGCAAGTGGCCATTTGCTTGGAGGCAGAAGATTGTCCTTAAACAAGACGAGATCACCCACAGCAGACGAATGGTTCGGTTTGAGCCACTTGGATTGCTCTTGCACTTGTGAGAGGTACCTTTTCTTCCATCTGCTTCAGAAGTGGTTCCTCATTAATTGGAGTCGAAGCCACCTAGAACAGACTGATCGATTGTCGTCAATTTGAGCTGAATTTGCTGCACTCAGAGGGCGAGAGATGGAACGAGTACTGGTGCAAGCCAACATGTCAGATCGGAAAGTTTAGCTCTCTCTGAAAGAATCAGCCGTTTAGTATATGATGACGCCGCAGCAGAAACATGAATTCTGACACAATAGGCAGCTTCTCTTGGGATCCAACGAAGACCTAAAGGGGAAACAACTCCAGTCTCACTCAGCTTTCGATCTCCTCCGAGTTGGCCCTGAGCTGGAACGCTTGGCAACAGATCAGCCTGATTTGCAGCCCACTTGTCCACTTTCACACCTGCAGATTCAAGAATACTCATTAATTCTGCTCGCTTCTGCTCAGCTTCCTGCAAGGAGTCTCCCCCGACTGGAAAATCGTCAACATTGCGATTTTTTCGGAGACATTCAGAACCTGAAGGGAATTCGAGCTCTTCATTGTCAGCAAGTTGCAATAAACACATACTGGCGTGGAACGGACCAGAGCCAGTTCCAAAAGTGACTGTGAGAAGCCTCATGACAACAAGAGCATCCTCAGCAGTCCATTAAATGCGTTGCCAGTCTACATCATCAGAATGTACAAGAAACTGACAAATCATTTCCACAATATCACAAGTGAATGCAAATCTATAAAAATACCACCTCAATATAATAACGGTGATATCTTCCTGTAACTTAGAACCTATATGAACAAAAGGATTCAATGAATTACCTGCCGAGTCTTCTAGAGAGGCATTGAAGACAACCCTAATCTTTTTTTAATCCTTCTTGGAGACAGGATGATAGGGAAGATGATAGGATTGCGCCTTGTTCACGTTCTTAGCCGGAACAATTTCCATGAAACCCAGGCTGGCATACTCATCCGTGGATTGAGTTTAGGCTTCAGCAAGCTCTGGTTGTCTTGCGAAGCGCTCTTGTAGTCGAAAGACGCAGGCACGAGCGATGTCCTCCAAGTCGCGGAACGGAGGTGTTCCGCTGAAGGGCAAACGGACGACAAAGGGCCCGTCTGCATCACGCTCGTGAGTCTCTTTGAAATGCTGCATGCACTTCTCCTTTGCTGTCGGGAGCCGAGATGCTTTTGGCCCTTCATCGAGCTCCCATAGGCAAACCACAGCTGCAAACAACTTCTGATCAACAGCGCAATGATGCACTGCAGCAAAATCTTGAGATGCGGCATCTGCCGACCCTGTGCTGACCATGAGCACCCAGCCAAAAATGGAGTTGGAAGCCACAGATGGATTCGTGCAATGCGGATTGCATCGCTTCTCGGCAAAAACAGTGGCACCAAAGATCGCCGAGTTGAGGATGCAGTCCACTCAACCCGAAGTCCCAAGTGGGGATCGGCCGGCTGGAGGCCATCTAGATGCGACCAGCCCTCATCTTCCCACCCGCTGAGGTAGCAATTTCGAAAGCCCGTTGAGCACGAGTGCTGGAAATTGCAAAGAAAAATCGGAATATTTCATAGATTTTAGAGTGAGATTCACTCTAGCCTTAGAAACTGTTGGGCTACCCGCACGAGAGAGAGCGACACACACAATTGTCCTCGGCAAGCCCTAGAAGATTGACCATTCGCTCAGAAATGATACATGTTTCAGCGCAAGAGTCGAGCAAAACTCTTGCCGTTACCCTTGACCCCCTGTCAGACTCGAGAATGACAATTGCTGTGAACAGAGGTTGTTGTCTGCCACATGATACCGTATACGTGTGAGTCGTGTCCGTTGGGGTTAATGCCGTCGCGCTCTCTGAGGCGCTGGGCTGCGATGACGAACCACGTCCACCCGTACCAATCTCGATGCGCAGCTCCGTAGACCATACAATTGTATCAATGATGTTAAATTTGTAAATCGGCATTTGGAGGACTAATTTTTATTTCTCCATTATTGACCTCGGATTTGAGGCCATTTTGAATGAGAAATTATCGATCAGGGTTTGATCGTCGATATGTTGATCAAAGAAAAAATGCGTTTGAATGACATCGTGAAAAAAATGCCTGGACCTAGGATCGAACTCCCCACGCCTCCTCCTCACCGGGAAAGACACTCTACCAGCTGAGCTATCCAGGGCTCGGCAGATCTTTATCTCAGATTTACAAATTTAAGATCATTGACTCATAGAAGAGGACGATTCAAGTTCGAAAAGAGTATTTCATACAATTATACTTGGACTCGCAGTCCTGCGTAGCGTGCCGGTGCAGTTGAAGCAAAGCTTCTCTTTCTTGACAAAATCCATGCTTTGAGCTGGTGTGTTGGCTGTGAAGTCAGAGCATTTGTTAATGAAATGATCGCCTTTTCTTAATGAGCAATCACTCTTATTTCTATTATTTGACTTGTTGTTGGGAATTGTGTCGTGCACTGAGGCACTGTCATGAGCTTTATTCCCTGGCTTGCCTGAATTGGTAGAATTACCAGAGGCCGTTTCCTGGGAATTGTTGTTGGGTTGCGAGCTAGCCGAAGTAGCTCGAGCTTCGTCAGCTTCCACAAGGTCAAGAGAGCGTATCCTTATCTCCAAAAACGTCAAAATTAGAGAATTCGGGGAAAGCATTCGCCCCGCCATTCTTATTACTTTTGGCCCAATCAGTCCTAGTCTGCTGCAGAAGCTTGTATTCAATGGCATGAATCAGTATGATATTCCAATGTTCGACTAGCAATTTTGAATCTTAGAAAACCGTGATGCTTTTTTCGACTACATTTAGTGATCCACTGATGTCAGGGCTGGTTTCTGCTGAGAAGTAGATAAGCGAGACAACTCATGCATTTGAGTTGAAAATCGCAGTCAATCATTGCCGTATTGGTTACAAAGCGCTTTCCACGCACAATTGAGATCGATTGCAGCACCAGTAAAACCCTTCAGACTATCCGCTACATGGCCTTCTGAAGCCTCAGAAAGATAATGAAATTCTAAGGAATCGTCCGAGGTCTTATCTTTGACGACAAAAGATTCAAAACGCGTTTCTCGGAAATTCCACTCTAATTGATTCCCAGGAAATTTGAGAATTTCCATGCGCCTTCGTTGAGAGCTGAGAGAATGTGAAACCTGGACTTGGACGGGCTGCGAAGGTGAATTTTAATTGTGAACAGGCTGTGCAGGCTTGGGGCTAGTCTCCAGCAGACGAGCCAAAACCCAAGATTTTGCATCTAGATACGCATTGAGGGTGTCAGTATACACGTCCATCTTATGATAGGAACTGTCTTTCTTCAAATTTCTGGAAGGCTCGAGTCACATGTCCCGATCCTCGAATACATCCCAATATTTGTCGAAAAGTTGTTGCCGGTTAATATAATCAACATATACTAAGGGATTTACAGTATCGAGCCCCTGCGTATTCTTGACAAAACTTTGGATCTATTCGAAGGGACGCACTTGACGCGAAACCTCATGATCGAAATTGATTGTCCTCATTGTGGAATTAAACGTGGAGGAAAATGAACGATCTGAAAAAATATATGTATGTGCCAGCCGGCCGTGGAAAAAGCGAGCAGCTATTCAAACGAACCTAATGCCAAATTGCAAGGGAGGGAGGATGGATATGTCTCCGTCGTTGCACGACGAAGATCTGACAGTGGAATTATATAGTTCTTCTGCTAATGTAGATGAACCACAGCTGTGCCGTATAGAATAGCGAAGGTTTACGCCTTCGCTGTATCGTTCACGCAAGGAATGAACCCGTAGACGTGTCTATGACTGTTGCACAGCAGGTCATATGAATATTGACAGGAATATTGTCTTTTGTATACCGGGTCCCTGCCTTTCGGCTCAACCCCGGTTGCCCCCATGGGTGCGGGGCAGGGGTACGCCCTGCCAGCGCGTCGGGTTGGAGGATGACCAACACCGAGCCAGGCTCGGTGATGGCTCAGTCCTCCGCCCCGACTACCGACTTTCGGGCACGGCCCCCAGCACAAGGCCGATGCCTACCCCTCGGTGGGGGGTTTTGATACTCTTTTAGGCTTCCTGAGAGCCCAGAGAGTCCCTCGGGATGATGGATGAGTCTTACGGGCTCGTATTGTTATCGCCCGAGGGCGATTCAAATTTGAGTCCCTAGACTCACCCACTCCCGTGGTGCCGGATGGAGATGTGCGGTCTCCTCGCTCCGGCGGGCGGTAACTGGGGCCGGAGGGTCGTCACACCCCAGGGATGAGGCGCCATGCCCCAACCCTCCTTGCGGTACAGCAGGTCATTAAGTGAACAAGGCAAGCATGAAAGCGCGCTCGGAGTGCGATTACCTCATTGCCCACGGTGCTGCGCGAGCAAGAATTGATGAGCTGCCGATTAACGGGCTGGACTCGTTCGATGCCTGCTGCCCGCACGCCGAAGCTGGTGGGGTGAGAGGTAGGGACAGAGCCCCGGGCCGCCCATCTTGGTAGCCTCGCTGCTGAGCCTCTGAAGCAGGAGAGGGAGACACCGAGACGATGCCTCGTACGGGTCCCGCGTGCCTCCTGGTGCTGGAGTCGCCAACCTGTTGTTCAGGAACTCGATGACGACTATGCCTGATGGAGCCCATGCACCTTCGCTAAAGATGCAACGAGATGCCTGCTCGCGCACCAAAGATGTGCTTGTATTGCACAAGCCATGCAATTGTGCATTTGACACGTGCTCCAAAAGTTCACTTCCAAGACACTCACTGCACTCGCGTAGTCCACGCCGTGACTTATTTGCGACGAGTGCGCGTGGGAACTCTAGCATGCGAGTTAGATTTAGCGGGCAATTACGATCGGAAGATCTACCCAGCTCGCTCGACTCTCTCTGGCTGAATCTTCAGCCTGAAAGCACGCACACTCAGCCAGAGCCCTTTTCTATGGCACTGGAAATCCAGCTCGAAGGATCTAAAAGTGTGTGTGCAAGTGCATCACATGCCTCGTAAGTTGGGATGACTGAGGGCGGAGAGAGGAGGAATGGCGAATCCCACTCAGTTTGCCACTGCTTAAGGGTGGTTTCCTTCTCGTTGTCGCGGATGATCTCCTCCATCGTTGGGGTGAGCACTCGTTCGGCTCCGATCACTTTTTGCCGGTCCCAGATTCTCACTCGCTCCGCGACGAGGAAGTGGATGGGTGGCATCCCCGCCAACACGCAAGCTGCGTCTCCTGACACGGTGCGGTAGGCACGAATGCTCCTCAGAGCCGCTCTCCGGTGGACAAGCCCCATCCTCTTCTCGATGACGGCTTTCTCTACTCTCTTCCCCCACACGGGTGCACCGTAGAACATGATGGAAGCGCCTACGGTGTTGAGGAGCTTGCGCTTCTTCTTCTTCGGTCCTCCGATGTTCGGCATCAGCTGCTGGAGCGCCGCACCGACCCTGCTCGCGTTCTGAGTGGCTCCCTGGATACGCTTCTTGAACGACCACTCGTTGTCAAGCCATTCGCCGAGGTATTTCAGCTCTGTCTCGCGTGGGATCTCTTGCCCATTGATGTAAAAACGGGATAAGTCAAACTTCCTGCGTCTTATGACCACGATCGCTTCGCCTTTCTTGACAGCAAGCTCCAAGAGTCAGCTGATCATCCACTCGTAGACGCTGGCCATTGCCTCGTTCGCGCGTCTACCCAAGAGTTCCCCGTTGTCGGCCCAGACTATGAGTCCTGCGTCGTCCGCGGAAGCCACTATTATCACTCCTTCTGTTTCGGAGTTCGATAGACAGTAACTTGTCGTACTGGGTGTTCCAGTTGAACGGCCCGGAAACTGATCTCTGTCGAATTCCGGTGGACAGTTCCCGGATCTCTTGTCCCTCGTCAGTGTCGTACACGAGGATCCTGTTCCGCAGATAGTCACTCGTGACGGCTAGTAGATAGGGCGGCACTTTACTTGCTTGGGATTGATAGACTCGCTCCTAGCTCGCGCAGTCGAACGCGTTCTTCATGTCCGACGCAATAATGGCACAGAAACCTCCTCTTCCTTGGTATGGGTTCCCTACCGACACTTGTACCCGTTCTTGGACTTCCTCGATCGCTTGCACAGTGCTTCGTCCCTTCCGGAACCCAAACTGCATTGGTGATAGCCCGCCGCTGTCTTCGTAGGCTTTCTCCAACCTGTTGAGCACCATCCCCTCGTACATTTTCCCTCATCTGCGTCGTCAATCTGTAGCTCTGTAGATAAAATGGAGCCACCCCTTGATTCTTCCTCGGATGAAAATTCATACATTGATGATGATTCGAACCCAAAAATAATGAATAAAGATCATTCTGCTGTCAAAGAGTCGTCATTGCCCCAAGTAAAATTTCACAAAACGTCTGTCAAATTTTTGAAAACGGAAAGAATGCCCCCAGTATCAGATTGCCAAAGCCGTGAGTTTGTATATAAAAAGGCTAAACTATACATTGATTCCGGAGCAGATGTGTTCATTATTGAAGAAAGCAAAGTCAAAGATCTGAAATTCATCGATGTAACGGATATTTTGAGCATAAGTGGCGTAGCCAAAGGGGAATTTAGATTGAAGGGAACAATCGATATGAAATGCATGGCATGCGTTGGCAGTTCCATGTAGTCCCCGATACCATCTTGCTAAAATGCGATGGGTTGATTGAGTGGGATTTTTTCTCGAATTGGGAGGTAAACTTAACCCCAGAGCCCGTTGCTTAGGATTCAACAATTTTCCGAATCCCTCCGTACATGAAGAAGGAATTAGGCTACCGCCAGATATGTGCCGGAATGTTGAAATCAAGATCGTGAATGGCGTAAAAGAGGACTGGGTCCCTCTCAAGCATCTGAAAGAAGGTACACTCTTTGGAAATTTCATCACAGAAGATGATGATGGATATGCTCATGATGAAGTAACGAATTGCTTAAACATTAATGCTCGCGGTTCGCCGGCTGACCCGGATGCACCGTCAGCACTTCGACGGAGCGGAGTACATCCCCACTGCATCGATCTACGCTGCAGCACGGACGATCGTGGTTGACGATGAGCCGTGCGACAGCCGGACCGCTTGTACCAACCACTCGTCAAACACACTCTCTCTCTCTCGAGCCTTTTATTTCCATCATTGAATCACAATTCCAGTCGACTTGTTTGTGATTCATTCGAATCGCCCCTCCCTTCCCACGTAACATTGTCAGCGCATCTTCGGTACCTTGCAACAACTGCGTCCTCATTAACATGCCCTTTCCTTCCCTCTCCGTAAATCGCTCGTGCAATCTCTCATTCTTCCTCACTTTGAAAATGCCTGTCTTGTATATCATGACCTGACCAAGGGACAAAATCTTCGGCTTTAGCGGGCTCAAAATGCTTGTACGCGCTTTGTATTTGTCAATATCCCTTCAGTGGCGGACCCAGGGACCGATCTTGGGTGGGGCAATCGGGTCCTCGGGAGGGCGATTGAAATTTTTCAGACGCGCGCGCGTCCTCCTACGTCCCCTGTGCAAATTTTTGCCTTGGGGGGGGGGGGGTGGTCACCCCTACCGGCTCCCTTGGATCCGCGCCTGTATCCCTTGGAGAGATCATGATACCCCCTATCGCAAGCGCTTAGGCTGGCTCGCGGGAAATGAATGACGGCAGTACTTCTTAGCCAACTGTCTTCATCAGATTCTACAAACTCGCAAACCTCAGTACTTGGATGAAAATATTGTAGAAATATGCAACACGAGTCTTCGGAGATCTGTTCGTCTCCAGACTGGTGACGTCATGGTTCCCGAATGCCACTCGGCGTCTCTGAAAAACGCGTTCTACGTAAGCGCTTTATACCATCAGAATAACTTACCACGCGAAATCTCTACTATGCCTCGCTCCACTTTTCTGAAAAATCTCAGAAGTTGTCAATCCCAATACCTTCTTGAACTCGAAACGAACAGTGATGAATAATAATCTGTATTGTTTCCTGCAGATGTCAAACTAAATGTTGCTTTACTTTAATCTGTTATTAATTTATGTAATTGCGTGAATGAAGTTCCTATACTTATCTAGCACTCGATATATTTCTATCCCCTTCCCATATATTTCATATATTCCATATAGCTCATATCCTTATGTACCATTTTGTGTGCCCGATGGGACCCATTGTCCTCGGGCTAATGAATCAATCAACTGATCAATCTCTCTCTCTCTCTCTCTCTCTCTCTCTCTCTCTCTCTCTCTCTCTCTCTCTCTCTCTCTCTCTCTCTGGCGCGGTAAGTGCTTCCACACGCATACAACATCGCTCTGTGTTAGAATATCGTTTTAACCATCAAAACGTCGTCTCGAGTGGCACTTTTTTGCAGATTGGGCTTCCTCCTGCAGGCTCATACCATTGGAGCATTACTGCATGGCTCCTGATCGAGCCTGGGAGGAATAATTCCAATTCTGCAACTCCAACAATAACATCGAGTTGGCTGTGCTTGGCGCCGAAAGTGAGCTCTCGGCGCATGCTCGGAGGTCGTCTGCTTCGCTAGCCTGTCTCGCTGTCTGCTGTACGATGAACGACAACACCTGCTGTGCCTGCAACGGCACCTTACGCACGGGCAGCAGAGAATGCAGCATATGCAAAAGATCTGCACACGTCAAGTGCTCGAAGCTATCCCGAGGAGCAGTGACATGCACTAGCTGTCTGCAGGTGAGCGAAATTCCAACCGCAAAACTAACATCAAAAGCAATGAAGCAGACGACTTCTGCCACTCGTCTCAGCACGCAGACGACCAGAGAGAGAGAGAAGGAGAATACGAACTCGCAGAGATGTGTGAGTAATCAGCCCAACTCACACACGCGGCTCAGCATGCGTGCTGCATCTGGATTGTTTCCCCCCGCTCCGCAATATACCAGCGTGCGGCGTAGCGCGAAGCTCCCCACCACCAGGATCTCTCAATCCACCGGGAGTCCACAGCTCGCGCTAGCGGGGGGTATTCCGCAAACCGCTGTTTCAACTCCATTACGTGGCGCCACCATCCACGACTCCAGCGAAGTAGAGCCCGCGAATATTCAAAAGCAGCATACTCACGAGCGGCTCACTAGTGCCTCCCAGTTGCTGCATCCTACACCACCTGAGGACGGCCCTGCTGAGATGGAGAAGAGCAACAGCTCCAACAACTTGGAACATCCTTCAGCATCACCCACATCGACGCCGTTACCTTCTCCAGAGCCAAAATGGGTACTTATAGCGCAGAGTACTCTGGACCTATTTTACGACCAAAATACCTTGCTCCAAAATCAGCTTGACGAAATAAAATCCCTCGTGAGTCGACGCAACGTTGCCATTCCCCCTCCATCTCTCACGCCAGCGGTGAAAGAGGTGGATGATTGTCTGTTAGCACGTGTGTCTTCTCTCGAAAGACTTATAGAGAAACAGAACTCCCAGCTGGAGGAGCTCTGTTTAGATCGCCAGCTTCTTTTGGAGCAGAATTCCAATATGAAGGGCCAGATTTCCACTCTTACTGAGCTGCTTGAAGGCTTCCAGAGTACTCTGCGAAATCATAAATTAAGAAATGATGAGAATTGTAATGCCGAATCGACACATCAATCCTCGATTCTTATTAATTCACCTAGGATGAACGAGTCCCCCCACTCACATGCTGAGAAGCAAGGACGGGGACACGGCAGTGATGGTCTTGAGCGCTGCAAACTGATTATTAATGGTGTTTTGAAAGAAAATTCTATGGCCTCACCGGCACAAATATCTAATATTTCCTACGCAGTGCTCAAGTCCATTCTTCCCTCACTGGAGAGGGCAGACATTGTTGATGTTCATGTCCTGCATCCAAGGCATGCGTCTGAGGAGAGGCCTTCAGCAAGTAATCGTGATTCGGATCCATCTTCACGAGCCTCAGCTGCCGTCTCACGCACTCTACCATCATGCGTAGTCCAACTCTCCAGTAGCATATTAGTCGGGAAAGTGATTCGAGCTAAACGTTCAATTGCCAATAATTATTTCACGGCTAATAACATCCAGCCTGATCTACTTGACTCAGATGCGGAAGCTCATGTGCCAAACCGTAAAATCTTTATAAATGAAATGCTCCCCCGTGAGAAGTACAAGGAATACACACGTTTGAGAACGGTTGCACGCGGTTTGGGTTTAAGATACGTCTGGCACAGCGGTGGACGTTTCTGGGTCAGGCGGAAAAATGGTGAGCGAGCACATACGTTCGAATCCCTCGCTGATCTGCAGGTCATTCAAACGGCCTGTCGAAGTGTTCCAAAACGTACTTGTGCGTCCTCTAACAACACCCAGAGCTGCACAACTGCTCCGGAGCAGAGCCGAGTTCCGGCAGCAGTATCAGCGGAGACTCCTTGACTAAATACGGCTGCTGAGGAGCGACGAGGGGGTGGAGGTTTCTTAAAAGCGGGATTTATCAATCTTAACTCCCTGACAGATAAGATTGAGCATCTACGCTTGCTCGTCGCTAACGATCCCTCCTATCATCTATTTGGGGTGGCTGAGTCGAAGCTTGATGAGTATGTGGATGACAGTCTCGTTCAGATTCCGGGGTTTTCACTGTTGAGACAGGATCGCAACAGAGAGGGAGGTGGGGTTGCCTTGTATGTACGCAATGACTTCAAGGTTGAGAAATTGATTTCGTCGAATACTTTTGGGCCAGGGAAACCTGGAGTACCTGAATATCTTTTCTGTAGCGTACAGCAGGGCAACTCTCCTCCGATATTAGTCGTAGTAATTTACAGGCCCCCGAAAATCGCCATGCAGAAGGATGATGGGCTGTTTGGCTCATTACGTCGACTGTGTGGCGATTACAGTCACAAAATTATAATGGGAGATCTGAACGCGGATTTACTTGACGCTACTCACTCTGACACCAAAACACTGACTGCTCTGACAGAAGAACTTGCCTTGCAGATAGTACAGCATGGCCCGACTCACCAACATAACCCCAATGTATCTCATACATGGATTGATCATATTTACGTGGATGACAACGACATTATTACCGACTTTCAAAACAGAGTCCTGCCCAGTTTCGGCAGGCACTCGGTCATTGACGTCACCATCAGCGTCTTCACTCCCACTCCGCCGAGAAATTCCTTCACCTATAGGGATTTCCGTAAGATCACTCCGGAGATATTGAATGACCGCTTGCTTCGCTGCAACTGGACAGCTCTTGAAAATGCTGAAACCAGTTTGGAAGATGCAATAAACTGCTTGAATGAAAATTTAAAGACCGTTTTGGACGAATTAGCACCGGAGAAAACTATAAATCCGAAGAAAAAAGATGCTCCTTGGATTGGTCCGGAGTTGAAAGTGCTCATGAATAAGCGAGACGCGACGCGCAGGCGCTGGGAGCGGATGCAACGTAACCAACGCAAGTGTCCTGAGCTTCAAAGTGAGTACTTTCGTCTTAGCGAAGAGGTCGACTTGCGCATTGATCAAGAGCGGAACTCCTTCCTTCAAACCCATCTCACGGACGCTCTTGATCAGAAGAAGAACATCTGGAAGGAGATGCGCAACCTTGGCCTCTTGCCCAAGAGCAAAGAGGAAGAACTTCATGGTTTCACACCGGATGAGTTGAACGCTCACTTTGCGGGGGTTTCTGTCTCGCCTCACGAAAATATCAATGGAGCGATGGACGATCTTAGTTCGGCACCGGAGGAGGGGTTCAAATTTAAGCCCACAAATTACAATGATGTAGTCCTTGCCATCAAACATTTCTCCTCCCAGGCCCGTGGGGCGGATGGAATCCCCCAAAGCGTGATCGCGAAAGCTCTTCCGAGTATTGGTGATCTTATTGTACATATCTTCAATTCCTCTTTCGCTCATAGCGTTTTTCCTGAGGCTTGGAAGCAAGCGCAGCTGATTGCATTAAAGAAGACTGCAGCTCCATCAGCAGTCTCGGACTTCCGTCCCATAGCGCTGCTGTGCTTCCTCTCCAAGGTTCTGGAAAAAATCGCACATGACCAAATCACGGAGTATTTAAAAATTGAGAAATTACTTGATCCGTTCCAGACTGGTTTCAAGCAACATCACAGTACCCAGACGGCACTACTGAAGTTGACAGACGACATCAGAGTAGGAATTGACAGAAAGAAGATCACTCTGCTCCTACTGTTTGACTTTAGTAAAGCATTCGACACAATCTCACCATCCAAGCTACTGAGGAAGCTACGACATCTCGGTTTCTCGAGATCGGCACTCCTGTGGATAAAATCATATTTACAGGGTCGCACCCAACAAATCACTTCGAAAGCAGGTAAATCTGATTGGCTAGAAACCAATCTGGGTGTTCCACAGGGGTCCGTTCTCGGGCCTCTCCTCTTTAGTCTGTATGTGAATGACTTGCCCGGGCTACTGAACGGAAAGTCGGTTAACCACTTATTTTACGCGGATGACCTCCAGATTTATCTACAAGTCGATAAAAAGAACATCGACCAGGGAATCGCTCGACTAGGGGATATAGGGCGACTCGTTGCTGACTGGGCTAGGAATTCCGACCTGCGCCTCAACGCTGGGAAGACCAAGGCAATCTTTTTCAGTTCCGAGAGGAACGTTAAAGACTTGCGACGCATGAACTTGCCAGGGGTTGAGATACAGGACGGAGTGTTCGTCCCATTCAGTGACTCTGTCGTGAGTCTAGGTGTTACACTTGACAGTGAACTGACGTGGAAACCGCACATTGATAAATTAACTAAGAAAGTCAACAGAGCCCTCTACGGTTTGCGGTTTTTTAGGGCATGTATCACCAGACCACTCCGAGTTCGCCTGGTCGAGTCTTTGGTTCAACCGCATTTAGATTACTGCACGGTCGTGTACCTCGACGCCACGGACGAACAGCGGCAACGGATACAACGACTGAGCAATTCATGTGTGAGATACATTTTTGATCTTAGGAGAGACGAGCACATCACCCCGTTTAGGGAGCGCCTGGGTTGGTTACGTACTGATTCGCGGAGAATGTACTTCGCAGCACTCTTAATGCATAAGATCATGCATCTTGGAGAACCTGGCTACCTAGCTGCGATGTTTACCAGGTACCAATCCGAACGCCCCGCACGTGGTGATCTAGAAGAGCGAGTACTCAAAGTCCCCAACATGAGACTTGAGTATGGAAGAAGATCATTCCAAGTTCAATGTGCTCATCTGTGGAACTTTCTCCCTCCGGGCTTTCGGCAGCTGAGGAAAATATCAGTATTCAAAGAGGCCTTGAAAGATTTCCTTCTGACTCAGTCTTCTCAGAGGATTGATGTGGGGAGGAGGCATTATTTTAATCTGTGATGGGTTGGGCTCTACTTTTTATTAATATTTCTTTCTATATGTGACTTTCTGTCACACGACTGATGAAACACAACTGTGATATGACTGTGAGCCCAAATCCCTCTCTTACTACAAAATTTTGTACTTAGAATAATGAGTTTGCCCTGACTAGTCACAAATTGTGATATCAAGTGTCCTTGACCAAAACAGTATTTCACTGAAATTATTATTATTATCATGAGTATATATATACATTATTTTTTATGATTATTTTCTATACACGATATTATATTTTTAACGGGCATATGTAATCATATGTAATTTGATCTTTTGTCTGCGGACGAATAAAAGGACATCTATCTATCTATCTATCTCTCTCTCTCTCTCTCTCTCTATCCACCCTTCCTTCATGAGCATACAATGCGCTTGAACGGGAGCGATAGTGACGTGTGATAATCGTAATTCACATCTCACCTTGTCCGCACTGGTAGATCTATATGTCATACGAACGGATGGGGGATAAGTCCCAGAGATGAATACCGTATTCTTCTGCTGGTGCTATCCGTGGCAGGGGAGACAAATGACGTGTGGACGGTTTCAAGGGCAAACTCATACTGGCTCCATTGCCGCGTTATAACTCGACTCGCATGGCGCTGCGTCGCGCGCACACAGGAATAGTTCACATATGCACCACAGCGGTCTATTCACACCAATACACTACTTCCTCCCCTCTTCAATTACAAAATATGAAAATCTCGAACTTCAATTACAGAGAATAAAAATCTCTCTAGTCAAATAAAATATTTACTTCCTAGTATATACATATCGTTCAACAGGTTTTTTTTCCCGAGAAGATCTTCGCAGCTTCGATCGACTATTATCATTTTCAGAAATCAATGAATCGACTATCATCATTCTCAGAAATCAATCAATCGACTATCATCATTCCAGCTTGCTCCAGAATGCTTCGATCGACTATCATCATTTTCAGAAATCAATAAATCGACTATCATCATTTTCAGAAATCAATCAATCGACTATCATCATTTTCAGAAATCAATCAATCGACTATCATCATTCCAGCTTGCTCCAGAATGACTCATATACATTTCCATTAAATTTTTTTCCGTCAGCTTCAATTTTCAAATTTTCCAACATACCAGTCGGAGTCCAACGTACCAACATACGAATCTCCACTAAACGGAGAGGTATGATTGACTCTGCAGAACCTGAATCAATTTCCATTCCAAGATCAACGCCATTGATCTGAACTTTCATAAATCGTGGTTCGACTTCAGAATTACCCGAAACATAAGCTGGATGGCGAGTTTTAGTACAAATTTCATCAATTTCGCGAGAGAAACTATCTCGATCATCATCCTCACAAGTATCCACATATCCCACTCGCTTCTCATCGCGTTCTCCATACTGCATACACATTCTGTCTGCGTGACCATTTTGCCCGCATATATTACAAATCATTGTATCACGCCACCAACACTCACTTCTCATATGATTAGATTTACCACAACACCAACACGTTACACTTGTAGACCGTTGCATTTGTTGATGTTGCTGCCCACGCTGACCTTGATGCCGCGCCGATCCTTGCTGGCCCATGCCTCGGCCTCTGCTGTTTTGAAAATATCCTCTTCCAGCCGTGTTTGTTTGCCATCCGTTTGGCTTGACTCGTCCGACGCTGTTGCTGCGACCGCGTACTCGGCTTCTCCCCCGATCGCGACCTTGCGCTTGCACTGGCGCCGGTCCGCCGATATGATGTAGCTCTTGCTGATGCGTTCTGCCATGCTCCAATTTTCGAGCACCTTTCTCTGCTGCTTCTGAGCCTAATGCTTTCTATCACGCTACATCGAGCTTTGGATCTATAATTTTCAATAGTTCTGCTTTGATATTTTTACTGCGCAATCCAATAATCAATTGGTCAAGTATTTGATCGTCTGCATGATTTTCTGGAAATTTACTATCCATCGCCAAAGTTTGCAGGGCAGCGACATATCCGCTTATACTCTCGTTGTTTTGCTGCATACGTAACCGAAAATCGTTCCGATACACCGAATTAGATGCCAGTGGTTTTATGTACTCACTCATAGCTTTGACTATGGCGTGGTATTCTTTTTCTCTTGGTTTTTTCGGCTTGCACACCTTTGCGATCACGTCATATGTTTCTGCATTCACTTTACTTAGCATAATTGCTCTCATCTTTTCAGAATCCGTCACATCATTAGCCATAAAATACTGTTCTAATCGGTCAACAAATTTTTCCCAGTCATCTTTTTCAATATTACAATCCAAATTTGCAGAAATTTCCATTGTCTTTTCCACACCAGCTTTTTCTTTGTCCGTAATATATTTATTTTTCACGTCCTACCACGTAATCACTAATTTTTCTTGACCTGATTCTTCTGCCCCTCGAACTGATTCTCGTAATTTTTTCCTCAAATCATCGACTGTATCAGACGATTAATGCTCCACTTCATTTTCCTACACACAACAAGCAGCTGCGGTTTATTGAAATTATAAATCCAAGATATACCCGACATCTGAATTGCACTTATTCATTGCACTGTATTTAGAAAGCACACAAAGGTTTCTTATTCCTCGTCGCCAGTTATCGTGTTTTTCTGCTGGTGCTATCTGTGGGAGGGAAGACAAATGATGATGAAAGACGTGTGGATGATTTCAAGGGCAAACTCATACTTCATTGCCGCGTTATAACTTGACTCGCATGGCGCTGCATCGCGCGCACACAGGAATGATTCACATATGCACTACAGCGGTCTACTCATACACATACACTACAATGAATCTATACGAAACTACAGTCCATTTATGTATTTCAAACTGCAGCTGATAACAGCAGGGACTACCGGTTTCTCGAATTGATATCTCCTCAGGTAGACTACCTGCGTACGATGTAGGGAAGGAGTTTCAGTCAAAACTCTAACTTCGTTTCCATAACATCCTTGTATCTGAAATAATACCGCAGTACACTCTCTCAGTGATCACAATGGAGTTTGATCCGAACGTTTCGAGTGGGTGGTGTAGTGACGCTAGCATCGATGGAGGCACTGAATCAGTGTTCGGATTAGCTTTAGTTCTCGCTAATGCGCGACTATTTCGAGCAATGAGAGTTTCAATGGGAAGATCTGAGGGAAACATAGGAGCGGTTCGTCAAGAGAACCATAACGAAATAGTATCTGAGTAAAAAGAGAGATAGTAAGGATCGGTTGGAAAACTAAGAAAGAAAAGAGTAGATTTCTCAAGTATCCGAACCGCAACTAGTTGGACATTCCTACATTCTGTATGTTACGATAGAATGTGGATTGATCAGCAGAATGTGGATAAATAGTTCCCGAATCAATTAGGAACACTCGCGATGTCAATGCTAAAAGTATGAATGGAGTGACTGCATCACATTTGTCAGTTTCACGTAGATATTTAAGAATCACTAAAATCCTGATAAAGCGTATTACTGGTATCCATGATCCACTCCAATCGAATCGACATATAATTTCACATCAAGCGATTATACATATGAGTCTGTCCACAGATCTTTCAATATTCTTCTTTCTCTTGGCACGCGTCTGGAGCCAATTTGGCTTAATACTATTACCTCCAGAATAGATGAAGAAGTACGTACCCGCTGCCATGGAAGAATGTTATTTCTTGTGTCGATAAAGACCTTATTTAGCCATTTAAGAAACACTGAGTGGAACCCATAGGATCTAAACCTACGTACTTAAAATAAGTACAAGTCAGTCCAAACACAGTTACGTATTGTATCTCACTTCTTCTCTCACTTCTCGACCATGTAGACAAGTGCAAGAGTTTGAGTCCCCACAATCAGCGGTTCAGCATCCCCACCAGTAATTTCGGAGGATACACCATGATCTCTCAAAACTAAGTCTATACTAGCACTTACAGGGGAAGAATCGATTCTCTGGTGTAATTCAGCTGTTTTCAAGATTCATATGAATGGTTGCAACGTCATAGAAGAGCTCTCATGAGCTCGATCACATATGAATTTCATCGATATAAACTTGGTAATGCTTTTCTTTCAAATAACATTTCATGTGAGAACATTAAAACTGTGGGACATTGTTCATAAAAATGTGACGAGGAATAGGCAAGAAATTTCAGGAGCGTGCCACCCTTTCCCTTTGCATACCATGAGAATTCGACCTTCCTTTGTCGAGAGGGCGCATGAACTTACCCATCTTGCCAAGGCATGGTTTCAACGCAGTTGCTTGCACGTGCCTGAGCTAAACGTGATATTATTGGTATTGTTCTTGGACATCAAAATCCGTTTCGATTATTTGAAGCTCGGGGATATTATTTTTTTTATGAGCTCAATACGAGAATTTTGAATATTTGGTGGAAACTCGGTAACACAAATTCGAGGTTCATTCATGTATGCTACGTGGAAGGCCCCTGACTAAAACCAATGCTTCCTGGGGGTATAAGGTGTCTAGATAGTCACTGGATTTTGGCAGGAACTTTCAAGCAATGTTATTTTCACAGCAGGCTCAGGAAATCAGAAAATGACGCGAGTAATGTGAAAGATGGCTCAAAAACGAGGGTGAGGTACTGTGCTACGGATAGCCAGATTCTTCCGTCAAAACGACGAATAGCGTTCATACTCAGAGGTATTGGAACCTAAAAGAATCAGTTTCGAAACCTTGATCTTCGTTTGAATGTTTAGAGATTTTGAGAAGTAACACGATAAGTAAATTTTCCGTGGACTGGCTTATATGCTTGGAGAAAAGAAACAGATTCCCTATTGTAAAACCATGAGTGGAGGGTAGTGCTGATGTACATGGAGTAACTGCACATCGCGAAATCGTTCACATCTCGTATCAGATACAATGGATATCGGACAAGATTCAAGAATCCTCCCTGAACTTGAGAGTTTGTTTCGATATCTTTCAAAGATTGGATGTGATGACACGTTGCGAAATAAATGGACAGCATCTTCATACACTGAGGAAACGAAACGGTTGAGGATACCTTCGCGCTACACCAGCCTCAACCGTGCGTGGAGGTGAAAAATACATTCGCGAAGGTAATAGTTACCGTCGCCACAGTACACAGCACTTTCGTGACGATAACCATTACTGCCGGGTCAGGTGAGGCTGGGGCGAAAATGATGTAGCGAGCGAGTACGATTTTGGCAGTCCCGTCGGCGGTTCGGTCTTTTCATGCATCCAGCTCAAAAACCATAGCTCGGATGTGGCAACACTAGGCAAGGCATTTGTAGGACTCTCCAAAACGAAAAGTTTGAGCTCTTGTCAGTCTGAATCCGAGCAAAATTGAGTAAATTGGAGTAAGTTGGAATTTTTGCATTAATCGTCGCCGTCACCTCTCAAACCGCCGCCGCCGTTCTACCTCGACTCGCTCCGATATTTCTCTCGCTTCAGGCTCTGTGAATTCTTCGATAACGGTATGATTGACATGTATGAACGCTCAAGATCTTCACGATTAAAATTCCAATCACTTCCTCGCGTACTCTTACAGAGTTCGAGTGACAGTTTCTCTCAAAAATGAAGGAAACCCCTTACCGTGCGCCTATTTTGCCCATGTTATTTCTGACCTTCATTTTTGAGGAAACCATCGCTCGAAACTTGTAAGTGTGAGTGGGGAAGTTGTTGAGATTCTAATTGTGAAGATCTAGAGCTGTCTCGCATGTCAATCAGATCCTTATGGAACGATTCAAAGAGCCCGAAACGAGAAAAATATCGGAGCGAATCGAGCCATAGTGACATCATTCCTGTGCACGAGCCAGGAAACGAAACGGTTGAGGATACTTTCGCACAGTAACTATCACCGACATGCAGTATCTTTTACTTGCGCACAGTAACATTACCTTCGCGTATAATTGAGCCAAATCCTGCTTTTGCACGGTACTAGTTACCGTGTGCAGATGATAGATACTGTGCGATGGTACAGTGTACCGTTTCGTTTTTTCAGTGTAGTATGGACTTTGCTGAACTGTAGAGCTGATATTAATATTGTTGATAACGATAATTCATTACCTTCCGAATTATGAGATGAAACCTATATAACCAAAGAGTTAATTGATCATGCACTAAAACAATGTATGGGGAAAATCTTTCACAAGCTGATGGAGCTTGTGTAAGAAGTAGAAAGGGTGATAAGAAGTATGGGATTGTATAGAGTGTGGAAAATTTTTATCTGGAAGAAATTGAAGAGATAAAGAGCATTGACGTAGATCGAAAGAAAAAAACCATTGTATGATGTCCCTCAGATAAACTGTCCAGATTTGAAAAACTTACTAGGAAGTTTCAATTCCAGAGAAACTGTATATTGCAATGTTTCCAATATTAAGCAATATAGGTCCATGTTAAAAAGACGATTCGAGAAAGGATGTATAAGAGTTGTTCATGTGAATACTAAAGGAACTGAAAGACTCTACCGAAGAAGAGCAGGGAATTTTCGAATCAAGTATTAGATCCTGTGCTTCGGAATACTTTTGTTGAAAGAACGTATCAAGGAATGAATATTTATGAAATGACAAATGTGCCATTGAATTGAGAGATTCGGTGATGGCGAACCTTGGAAATGATGACCTTGAGAGATCCTGGAGGGGTACTTGATGCAGAGGGGCGCTGGGGGACGCGGGAGTGTTCACGGAGAAGCTATTTCCTGGTGCGCTCCACGTGAACTAAGAACACTTTGTGCAGGGGGTTGCTGGGACCTGGGGTCGGGGGAGCTCCAGGAGTAGCCGCTTCCTGGCGAAGGTCTAAGTCGCCGGAGATGATTGACTTAGACCCTATATTACTCTGCTACTTATAATTATATAACTTGAAGGTTAGACCAAAGAAATCCAAGGATGACGAGCTTTCATTTCCATCCAATTTCTCCTAACGTTTTCACCGGGAGGTAATAATACTGCATACTGCATAATACCTATTCAAACTTCAAACGCATACTTCGAGAGTGTTCAACTGCAAGATGGATTGACATTCCTCGAAAATACAGGATTCTGGGTTTCAGCTAATCCTGTCCGTTTGGTGATCCAAAGATAGATTGCAACGAGCTGAATAAAAGTCTCCATGGACGCAAAGACCGACAACGTATCACTTTTTAGTGATTCGTGATGAAAGTTGCCTGGGCTTGCAAACTCAGGGTGTCTAGCGAACCTGGAAAACCTGGAAAACCTGGAAAAAACCTGGAAAAAAATTTAGTACCTGGAAAACCTGGAAATACGCTCATTCTGAGCACAAAAACCTAAAATTTCTAAGTTTCGGACGCAAAACCTGGATTTTTGAATAAACGGCGAACGGTCTACTCTGCAATTGAGAATAAAAGCATCAAAAATCTGACCCCCGCGTGATTTTGATCGATCGCCCAAGCGCATCGAAAGACAGCAACAACTTAGCCACGGCCGTTCGCCGCGTGAACGGCTGAATAGTCCGGTCTCCGGTGGACCTTTTGTTGGTTCGTTGGGCTCCAGCTAGGTGACTACACCAATGTGTAGAGGGTATTTTCCTAAAAATTTCCCGCCCCAGGTGGGCATTGTGCGTTTGTTCAAACCAGAGCTATGAATTTTTTAAATAATTAATTTTGAGGTCGTATATGTCCGTCGTGCTCCAGTGCCCACCATATGTTTATTTGAAAGCTTTTTCAGCGTAGATTGAAATAGCGTTGAGGTGGGCATTCTAGGTCTGTTCAAAATTGGAAAATTTGGGGGTAAAATGTCGATTTCTGTTGAAAAGGGGGTGAAATGACGATTTTTCGCCAAAAACTCAAAAACAATGCGCTTAATCGAAATTTTATAGGAATACTTTTTCGTTTATCTTCTTAAGATCTTTCAATTCGTATTCGAGTGTTTTTTCTCATGAATGCGTCATTTTTGAGATACTGGCCTTGCAAGATGTGGAACGGTAGTTTCGAACCTACCTTGGCGTGTAACTCGAGAATGATGCGCTCAATCTAAATTTTACAAGAATACTTTTTTTGTTACTCCTTTTGAGAAAGTTCCGATCTGTATCTCGGTGTTCTTTTCTCAGGAATGCGTCATTTCTAAGATACTGGCCTTGTAGCATATGGAAACGGTAGTTTCGGACGTATATCACGGCGTGTTACTCGAAAATGATGCGGGTTTTGCATGTTGATGACGAAGATGATGAAGAATGATATTGATCTCGTGAAACAGAATCGATTTTTACCAGTGTATAACTTTTCAGTTCAGACGCAAATATATAAATATAATATGGTGTTGAAATATTTGATCACTCCAATTTGATTCAAAAATTTGTTCCGAACATTGGGTCGAAATATACCATGAGGGTTCATTCAATATCTCCCATTTTGTCGAGTTAATTTATTCCTGATGAATGACAAGATTCCGATGATGAGAAGAATAACGTACAAGAAACGAGGTTCTTGCGTCTGGATAAGATCAGTCATGCGCGAGTGAACGAGGAAAATTTTAAATTGCATTATAAATGTATACTCCCTATGTACAGCTATGTACAGTCATATATTATTTTGACACAATACATTTTGATCTCAAGAACTGTAATTGAGTACAGGCAGTTTTTTCTTTCCAAAAATGAACCTGGAAAAATCATGTTTTGGGACCTGGAAAACCTGGAAAAAACCTGGAAATTCTCGATAGGATTTTGCTAGACACCCTGAAACTAAAGTAGGGTTATGCATGCGATGTTTACAAGATGCGCGTTGCACTCGAACTCCTTGTTACTTCGTTCATCTCCCATCTTGTGAGACCCGCAATATATTTGCAAAGGAGTTCATTAGTTGTTCGATATTTTTTCACCTTCGCTTTCCGAAGACCTTCAAAATGAGAATAGCCCAAAATCGCTCGAGTTCGGGAGGAAGAAGTTGGAGGGACTGTCGGCGTAGGTCCAGCAGAACTGTGAAGTAGCTCGCACTTGTTCAGTAATGCATCAAAAGAAAAGCTTTGGAGAAGCTCTCCCACAGAGAGCTCCTCGAAAAAAGTAACCATGTTCTAGTCAAAGATTTGCAGGTATTCAACGAATGCCGCACGCATCGATAGGAAATGAGTGCTGAAAAATGTTCTCGGGAGTTCAGTAAATCGATCTATCAAAGGGAACTGGTATTTCGCATAAGATGCTTGCTCAGGCAGGTATTGGTAGAATCTGTTGATTATGAGAAACCTATTTCAAAAGCTCTTCTTTGAGTACTTTTCTAGGCAAGGGCGAGGTATATCACATCTTTGTTAGTCTCGCAGACAATCCCTCCATTCGCTCTTCCAAACTCAAGCGATGTTCGACTACTCCTCAATGCAATCTTAGAAGAGCGGAGGGTACATAATCTCGAATTACTTACCAACCCTTTTGCGAACATATCGTGGATCTCTCAGAATGAAAAATGAACAAACTGACAAGGAGTTCGGTTGCGTAGCGCTCCTTGTAAACATGGCATAACCTGATTTTAGCTTGCAACTCGGGCAACTTTTGTCACAATTACTCAAAAACGATACGTTGTCGGTCCTTGCGCCCATTGAGACTTTCATTTAGCTCGTTACACTCCATCGTTCATCTACCAAACGGACAGAATTAACTGAAACCCAAAATCCCATGATTTATGGCGGGGTCCTTTGACTACATTCTTATGTTACGTGCGCACCAGATCTCAATAGTCTTTCACATAACTAAGCTTAAACATCCGATGCACAAATTGTGGAGCATCGTGGAAGACAGACAGTGATTCAGTTAATGAGGATTACAGATTTGAGCATAGTCACTGTGAAGATCCGTGGCAATATACAGAACTCTTTCTGGGTGCGAACGATAGGTAGTTAACAACACATTACATTCCAACGATGTGCATTATTTGCAGGACTCTCGGAACCCAGATTCAAATCTCGTTTCTTGCATCACTCATGATCGATATAGGTAGAGGGTCGTGGGAACTCGAGTAGAATTGATTCTCCTGGGCCTTGGTAGCAATGTCCTCTTTCTCCAGAAGTCGCGGAACCTTGATTCAGATCAAGATTCTTGGTTGACTCGTGAAACAATAGGTATAATACCGTCTGAATCTTCATGTCTCACTGGAAATGATTGCAAGAAGTTTCAAAGAACTTGCAAGTACGTGATTTGATGTGAACCTCCCCCCCCCCCCCCAAATTGGCGTTTTCTTGCATTTGAATTTTATACACCGGAAAGAGTTGCAATGATTTGGATTCCCTGGACGAAATAGTTCTGCGATTTTGTCCATCCCAAATTTCAGCCTAAAATGTCCTGCCTTCGGATAAAACCACTTTCATGGTCGATTCCCTGCAGATATCTGCGTTCTGGAGAATGGTACGCCCACGGACTGCTAGGAGGCATCTCGTGGAACAGGAATTAGGAAACTTAGACATTTAATAGAGAAAGCTATATAATGACCGATTGAAGAGTCCCGAAATCGACTGTTTTCACGAGACAATCAATATTATTCCGTGTCCGTTCTTCTCCAATACTGCGCGACGCCCGAAATCTACGCATAGCATAGTGAGACACCCAAATCCGGATTCCTCGACAATTACTGAAGAAATCAGATTCTTGAGTATGTATCGACAGATTGAGCGACCTTCGGGACGTGGGAATAACGAATCCGATTCTTTCTGTGTGGCTGTATCATCCGTCCGCTCATAATGACTCCCCATAACGAGGCTCTAATTGTGTCAATTCCATTCCAGATAGATGATATGGAAGGAGGTCTTGAAGGCCGCCCATCCGATTTTGAAGGTGAACAAATAGCAAAGATGAAGCAAAGTCTACTTGTAGATTCTGATTCAGAACCAGATGATGAAATCCAGAAAGCAAGCCAGTTACTTCATGAACCTCCTACGGCTGATGCTCTTTTTGGCGACGCTAGTGATATTAGTAGCGATGCCGATAGTGAGGAGCAAATCAAGAGAGGCGGTAGGAGCCCCGCTGTCGAGGGAGATCACTGCCGCAGCAAGAGTCTGAGTAGGAGCAGGGATCCATCTGAAGAGAAGACTGAAACTGATGTGGTTGAAGATGTAAGAAAAACTGTTCGACTTCGGACGTTCTCGTTGAATGTATGATCAGTAAATAGCCATCGAATATTAGTTAAATCGTTATCAACTTCTCGAGTGAGTCTGCTCACTTGGCTGGGAAATGATCGGTGATTCGTTTGACTTGAGGATAGTGGGATAGTATCGAATTACAGGACTTGTGAGATATCTCCCACGGAGATTGCACCGTATTGGCGATATAGTGCCAGTAGCAGGGGCCGTCATTCTGACGGCCAGACAGGGGGAGGGGGAAGATCATTGACCTCGGAGAGGAGGATGCAAGGTCATTCACCTACATTTCAACCCATGTAGACCATGGATCTCCAGACGGGTGTAGAGTGGGGGTGTCTGGCTCTGATACCGTATGGCTTAATTAGGAGGCCCATCGAGTCCTGTGGTACGAACAAAACCAGCAGCTTGCAGATCCTGATGAGTGTTTTATGCTCATATATGGGTCAGATCAGTATATTTCAGCAAATCCTTGCGCACGACCCCCGCGGATCTTTCCGCCAATGTTTTACATAAGGGTAGGCACCAAAAATAGTACTTCCCCACAGTTTCAGCCCCCTAAAAAATTTTTTACGCCCGCTAGATTTTTTTGAAGTTTGAAAAAAAGCGTTCTCCAGCGTTTTTTGAAATACGCTGCTAAAAGTGATTAGGAGAATGCTTTCTCCAAGCGTAATATGAAAATAACTTGAATCACTCAACCATTATCATCCTGAATTTGGATGGAAAATGACATGGGAAGTTTCTGTTTACATCACAATCAATAGTACATTATACTTGTTATATATCTTCATTCGATTTAAATGAATATGAATCTCATAAACAGATATTCCTCGAAAATATGGTACATTGTCACAATGACTATATGAATTGAAAATTATCAGGATTATCGATCACTCGATAAGATTCTCATCACAGAAAAATCTCATTAAATCCAAATTTCCTTTGGATATTCTTCTATTACACTTGATCTTATTATTTTGAGAAGATGATTCCTCATTACTTGTTCTGAATTCCCGTGATACCTAGTCAATGAGGGATCATTTTTGGAGCATATGGTGATTGCGTAAGCTGTTGCGAAGAGACCGCATGAACTTTGGTCGACTTGCTTTTGTACTTGTCGAAATATAACTTTTTCCACGTCTAATTCTGGATATCTCCTTCTGATGAACGCTCTTTCTTTTGGGTCCAAATTTTCATATCCATATTCATCACAACAGAGACTGTCATAAATATATAATGATGGCGGCTTGTAATGGAGACATATCTAGGGTGCCTAGATTTTTTGTCGCCATGTAAATTTTGGCGCGGAAGCGCGATGAGTCGTGAGTGCGACAAGGAGGTTGAAGTAGCGGGAAGTGTTGTCGCACGTCCTTGTCGCACTCACAGCTGGTATATGTGGAATATCGGGCTCACGCCTCCATGTGGCCTAACGTTTCCATGCGTATTTTGGAGGGCTGAATCGATTTCTAGAGGTCGCTTTGGAAACTTCTCAACTTTTGGCTTTTCACAAGTTGTAGAGAATAAAATTTCTGAGAGCCCAGTGATTTGAAAAATTGAGCATTTTTCGATAACTGACCATCTTCTAATGGATATAACTCGGGCTAAAATTATCCGATTCGGACGTGCAAGAACGCAAATTGTAGGGTTTCCCAAGACGAAAAAAATAATCAAGTTAGATGGAAAAAGATTCAGACCCGTTTGAAAAGCGTCCATTTCAGAATGGTCTAAAAATCGAGAAAAAGTGACTCTACGTATCGTCGTGTAGACTGAACGCATTTGGTTTCGATAGTCTTGCATATTTCCTTTCTAAAAGTTGACATCAGAACGGAGAGAATGCGATCTCGCACGCCTCGCTACAATGTTTCTGGCCAATAAGGCAATTTTTGCTTTCTCTAAAGAGAAAGCTTTGATTTCACCCCAACAAAAATTTGATCAAATATTTCCCGAAATCCAACATTTTCTTCAACAAAATATCGTCTATCTGAGAAGGGCTTAGACCATCCTCTTTCTTTCGCCAAACTCTATCGATTGTAGGTAACACTTTCCCTTATTATAGCCTTCCAAATCTTTTGGAGACTCATCTTTGCGTCTCATTGTTCGTGTGTGTATGTGTGTGTGTGTGTTGTTTCATCTCGAACGCGCTTTCTCCTTTACTGTTCACCAGATCAACTTTTGGCTTTCTACAAGTTGTAGAGAATCAAGTTCTCGAGGGCCCAGTGATTTGTCAGCTTTCGGCTCCCAGTCAAATTTGATCCATTCGCTTTTTAAAGGAAATTTGCTCAAATTTCCACTTTTTATTACATGTATATCTTTTTCTAACACATTCTTATCCTAATTTGGGTCACCTAAACTACGTTTTTCTCTGCTTGATCTATCGGTTGGTTAATACTGAAATTTCATTTCTTCTTCAGATACCTCAAATTTCCGAAAAAATCGAACCCACTAAATTCAAATTCCGTCTCAACCAAATGATGAAGGTCATCTAAAAAATGTCAGTTGAAGTGGTCCAAATAGCTCTAAGAATCTTCCTCAAAATAGTAACGCAAAAAATAGCAGAACATTTTTATTAATATTCACTTTTTCCTCGTAACTTCCTCCACGACCCATTGATTTCAATTTTGATAACCTAAAGTTATATATCAATTTAATTCTGAATCGATTGGTTGAGAAGAAATTCTGATAAGGTGGGCTAAAAGATGATAAAATGGTAGTTTTTGGTGAACATTTTCATTTTTTGAGATAAAAACTCAATTTGAAAAATGTTTCACAAATTTCAAAGAGATTTGGTATCAACCAATCGATTCAGAATTAAATGAATATATGCCTTAAGGTCATTAAAATTGGAATCAATGGGTCGTAGAGGAAGTTACCAGGAAGAAGTGAATATCAATAAAAATGTTCTATTATTTCTTGCGTTACTCTTTTCAGGAAGATTTCTAGAGCGATTTGGACCTCTCAAACTGACATTTATTAGATAATGTCTATCATTTGGTTGAGACGGAATTTGGATTCAGTGGGTTTGAACATGATTAAAATTGAGTTATTGATGGAAATTTTGATTCATTTGTAAATTTGAGTTATGTCAAGATGAAATGAAATTTCGGTGTTAACCAATCGATAGATCAAGCAGAAAATAAGGTAGCTTCGGTGACCGAAATTAGGATAAGAGTGTATTAGAAAGAGATATTTATGTATTAAGAGTGGAACTTTGAGCAAATTTCCTTTAAAAAGCGAATGGATCAAATTTGACTGGGAGCCGGAAGCTGACAAATCACTGGGCCCTCGAGAACTTGATTCTCTACAACTTGTAGAAAGCCAAAAGTTGATCTGGTGAACAGTAAAGGAGAAAGCGCGTTCGAGATGAAACAACACACACACACACATACACACACGAACAATGAGGCGCAAAGATGAGTCTCCAAAAGATTTGGAAGGCTATAATAAGGAAAAGTGTTACCTACAATCGATAGAGTTTGGCGAAAGGAAAAGGATGGTCTAAGCCCTTTTCAGATAAACGATATTTTGTTGAAGAAAATGTTGGATTTAGGGAAAAATTTGATCAAATTTTTGTTGGGGTGAAATCAAAGCTTTCTCTTTAGAGAAAGCGAAAATTGCCTTATTGGCCAGAAACATTGTAGCGAGGCGTGCGAGATCGCATTCTCTCCGTTCTGATGTCAACTTTTAGAAAGGAAATATGCAAGACTATCGAAACCAAATGCATTCAGTCTACACGACGATACGTAGAGTCACTTTTTCTCGATTTTTAGACCATTCTGAAATGGACGCTTTTCAAACGGGTCTGAATCTTTTTCCATCTTACTTGATTATTTTTTTCGTCTTGGGAAACCCTACAATTTGCGTTCTTGCACGTCCGAATCGGATGATTTTGGCCCGAGTTATATCCATTAGAAGATGGTGAGTTATCGAAAAATGCCCAATTTGTCAAGCTCGCCAAAACTATCGCCCTCCACCAATCGACTCAAAACCTGACAAAGATTTTCTTTCAAGTGTCCCAAACACGTAGAAAGATTTCGCGCTGTGTTTCGGCCTTCCATTGGACCTATGAATTCTACAAACACCCTCGTTTTTGCGGATTTTCGCGTAATTTTTGAAGCGGTTGCCGCTCTCTTCTTGCGCATGCGCACATCTGTACTGCTCCGGGAGTATCTTCAATTGATAGCCCTTGCAATTTTCAACAAAATGACCCCTTGACTAAGTATTTTTGATGCAATTGAACCAGAGATCTTGCTATTCTAAGGAAGGAAAAAGCTCGGAGTCCCGAAAGTACCTAGACTCACAGGTTTCCAGGGTGACAAGAAGTGGACGAGGCTTGCCATTTGGGTAGTCGTGATTTCTTCCTGCCTTAAAATAGCTGGATTTCTGGTTCAGTTAAATCAAAAAGACTTCGTCAAGAGGTCATTTTGGAGGAAATTGCAAGAGTTATCAATTGAGGATACTCCGGGAGCAGTACAGATGTGCGCATGGGCAGGAAGAGAGCGACAACCGCTTCGAAAAATACACGAAAATCCGCAAAAATGAGGGTGTTTGTGAAATTGATAGGACCAACGGAGGGCCGAAACACAGCGCGAAATTTTCTCCACATGTTTGGGACACTTGGAAGAACATCCTTCTCAAGTTTCAAGTCGATTGGTGGAGGGGGATGGATTTGGCGAGCTTGACAAATTGGGCATTTTTCGATAACTCACCATCTGGACATAACTCAGGCCAAAATGTTCCGATTTGGACGTGCGAAGACGCAAATTGTAGTGTTTCCCAAGACAAAAAGAAACCATTTGAGTTGGATGGAAAAAGATTCAGATGCGTCGGAAAAGCGTCCATTTCAAAATAGTTTAACAACCGAGAAAAAGTGACTTTACGTATCGTCGTGTAGACTGAACGCATTTGGTTTCGAGAGTCTTGCATATTTTTTTTCTAAAAGTTGACATCAGAACGAAGAGAATGCGACCTCGCACGCCTCGCTACGATGTTTCTGGTCAATATGGCAGTTATTTTTAAGAAACGCCAGAAGAGGCCTCTTTTGCAATTTTCCGATGTTTGGGCGCTTACAAAATTGTAAAAAATAGTATTCGTAACTCGTCCATGAGGTTCCTCGCTCCCGAGCGATTATTTCGACCTTCGCCTGCGGCTCAGGCCGAAAATCAATTGCTCAGAAGCGAGCTACAACCCCATAATTTCGGTGCGAAATCTACTATTTTCAAACTTCAAAACATTTTAGCGGGCGTAAAAAATTTTCCAGGGGGCTGAAACTCTGGGGAAGTACTATTTTGGGTGCCTCCTTTCATGTCAAGAATTGGCGAAAAGATCCGCGGGGGTCGTGCGCGCTGATTCGCCGAGATATACTGATCCGACACACACATATATATATAAATATATTATAGGGTGGCACTTATTTACCAATTTTCGTTTAGACTTACGGGCACCCCCTACATCGTTTCTGGATGACAAAAATATAATACTGAATGTGATTGATCTTGAACTCGATCGTAGAGGACTAAGGTCTGTGTGAATGAACATACACAGTATGGTTGCAATTTCAATTATATTGCTACGTTTCGTCCACATATTTTGTGGACCTCATCAGGCTGTAAATAAGACGTAACTCATGAGATTTTTTTGCACATGATCACTAATGTTACTAACACAAATTCACATACCTCAACTGTTACAAAAATCACATTGTTCATGATAAAGTTTGAAAACGCGTGAGCTCTCGGTGATGTGAGACGCGTCTTACGTCAAGCTTTTGAATATTGATAGATGACAATATGTTCTAATGTATAGCATGGGTAGAGCGGAGACGATACCATATGATTGAAGGGAAGAAAGAGAGGGAAGCAAACAGTGGAAACTATTGAGAAGGGGGGTACAGCTGTTCTTAAATATATGTATACCTAATGAACTGTACCAGCTACTGTATGATAGATTTATATACACGGTATGTGAGATATCTTCTTTCAGATTGATGTTGTTGGTATCAGAGTTTATGAAGATCATCTCTGAAAGTATTCTTTTATGGTAGTTCGGTTCTTTGTCCAAAATCACGGCGTTTTGCCAACCAAACTCGTGATCTAAGTTCTTACGGTGAAGTGACGCAACTGAGGAAGGGGTTTTGAAATCGATATGTTCACCTATTCTCACTTCTAGGGCTCTTTTTGTCTCTCCTACGTAGCTAGCTGGGTAGTTCTTACAGTTTATCTGTAAGAACTGCCTTTCTCTCAGATAAACTGTAAGAATTGCCCAGCTAGCTACGTAGGAGAGACAAGAAGAGCCCTAGAAGTGAGAATGGGTGAACATATCAATTTCAAAACCCCTTCTTCAGTTGTGTCACTTCACCGTAAGAACTTAGATCACGAGTTTGATTGGTAAAACATCGTGATTTTGGACAAAGAACCGAACTCCCATAAAAGAATACTTTCAGAGATGATCTTTATAAACTCTGATACCAACAACATCAATCTGAAAGGAGATATCTCACATTTGAACCGTGTATATAAATCTATCATACAGTAGCTGGTACAGTTTATTAGGTATACATATATTTAAGAACAGCTGTACCCCCCTTCTCAATAGTTTCCACTGTTTGCTTCCCTCTCTTTCTTTCCTTCAATCATATGGTATCGTCTCCGCTCTGCCCATGCTATACATTAGAATATATTGTCATTCATCAATATTCAAAAGCTTGACGTAAGACGCGTCTCACATCACCGTGAGCTCACGCGTTTTCAAACTTTATCATGAACAATGTGATTTTTGTAACAGTTGAGGTATGTGAATGGATAGTTCTTTTAACATTGTGATAGTGACGATAAGTGATCATGTGCAAAAAAATCTTATGTGTTACGTCTTATTCACAGCCTGATGAAGTCCACAAAATATGTGGATGAAACGTGGCAATATAATTGAAATTGCAAACATACTGTGTATGTTCATTCACACAGACCTTAGTCCTCTACGATCGAGTTCAAGATCAATCACATTTAATATTCAAACGATTGAGGACGATTCCAAGTTTCAAATTCCAATTCGACAAAAATATAAGTTTGCAACCCCGCCAGGTCTGGAAAAGAAATTAAACTGTGCCGCGAAGGGCCGGCATTCCTTTTAAATTCAGACAAAAATTGTCCTTTTGCGTTTTCTCGCTTGGCGTTGTCAAACAACCTTGGATGACACCCAAGGTGGAGAAAAAATACTTCAAACCATCATTTTCCATGTACAATTCAATGCTGAATCCGAATTCAGCGTTATCTTGAACGTCAAAGTATGTTGAAATACTCAAAATTGCAATGTCAAGCAGGTAAATCTTTTTCACTTACCACTTTTCCTTACCTCTCCTTGCACTAACGGACCGAATCATCTCGGAAGAATAATACAAGGCAGCATTTTCCATGTGAAATTCAGTGCTGAATTCGAATCCACCATTTGAGAAAACGTGGAAGAACGTCGAGCTACCCAAAATTGCAATTTTCAGTGAGGGAATCCGTTTTACTCACTTTTTTCACCTTCCCCTTATACTAACGGACCAAATAGATCTCGGAAAATTACTTCAAAGCACCATTTTCCATGTAAAATTCAATGCTCAATTCGAATTCAGCGTCATGTTGGACGTCGAAGTATGTTGAAGTGCTCAAAATTGCAATTTGAAGCAGGGAAATCCTTTCTACTTACCATTTTTCCTTACTTCCCCTTGCTTTAACGGACGAAATAATCTCGGGAAAATACTTCAATACATCATTTTTCATGTAAAATTTGATGTCAAATCCGAGTTCAACGTCATCATGGACATCAAATATGTTGAAATACTCGAAATGGCAATTCCAAGCAGGAAAATCTTTTTTACTTACCACTTTACCTTACTTCCCCTTGATCTAACGGACCAAATCATCTCGGAAAAATACTTCGAAGCATCATTTTTTGTAAAATTCAATGCTGAATCCGAGTGCGGAATTGGAAGGGACATCGAAGAACGTCGAGCATCTCAATATTGCAATTTTGAGTAGTTCAACGTTCTTTGACGTTTCCTCAAATGCCGGATTCGGACTCAACATCGAATTTTACATGAACATGATGCTTTCAAGTATTTTTCCGAGATGATTTGGTCCGTTAGTGCAAGGAGATGTAAGGAAAAACGGTGAGTAGAAAGGATTTTCCTGCTTGGAATTGCGATTTCAAGTATTTCAACATACTTTGATGTCCAAGATAACGCTGGATTCAGATTTGATATCAAATTCCACATGGGAAATGATGCATTCAAGTATTTTTCCGAAATTATTTAGGCCGTTAGTGCAAGGGGAAGTAGGGAAAAATGGTGAGTAAAAAGAATTTCCCTGCTTCAAATTGCAATTTTGAGCATTTCAACATACTTTGACGTCCAAGATGACACTGAATTCGGATTTAGCGTTGAATTTTACATGGAAAATGATGCTTTGAAGTATTTTTCCGAGATGATTTGGTCCGTTAGTATAAGGGGAAGTTGAAAAAAGGATGTAAAGAGGATTCCCTCACTTAAGATTGCAATTTTGGGTAGCTCGACGTTATTCCACGTTCTTCCTGATGCTGGATTCGGATGCAGCATCAAATTTCACATGGAAAATGCTGCTTTGAAGTATTTTCCTGAGATGATTTGGTCCGTTAGTGCAAGGGGAAGTAAGGAAAAGTGGTGAGTAGAAAAGATTCACCTGCTTGAAATCGCAATTCTGAGTCTCTCAACATACTTTGACGTCTAAAATAACGCTGAATTCGGATTGAGCATTGAATTGTACATGGAAAATGATGGTTTAAGGTATTTTTCCTTCACCTTGGGTGTCATCCAGGGTTGTTTGACAACGCCAAGCGAGAAAACCTCACTCCGAGTACATCACTCCGTTTAGGGACAGCTTGGATTGGTTGCGTACTGATTCGCGGCGAATGTACTTTGCAGGCATTATCATGTATAAGATCATGCACATGAGGGAACCTGGTTACCTGTCTGCAATGTTCACCAGGCACCAATCCGAGCGTCCTGGGCGTGGAAATGCACAAGAGCAGGAACTCAAAGTACCCAGAATGAGACTCGAGTACGGAAGACGATCTTTCCAAGCCCTTTTGGAGAGAATTGTATGACTTCCTTCTCAAGTTGGGCCCGGAAAACAATGTCCTGATGAAAACCTCAGTGAGTATAGCGTCTTTCAATATCAGTTCTTTGAAGGAGCCCCTCAATGAGGTTGCTGCACTCCTTCGCAATCACGAAATCGACGTGTGTGCTATTTCGGAAACTTGGTTGACACCGAAGTATGGTGATGCTCTGTTTGCAATTCCCTATTACTCATTCGTCTGCAACAATCGTGGTCTACTATCCCTCACTGGCAAACGAGAATACTGGCAAGGAGGTGGCGTTGCTCCCTATGTCCGCGATAGCTTAAAATATAAAGTAATAGATTCGTCAAAAATCAAAAGTATTAATGAAACTGAATATATTCTGCTTGATGCAAAGACGCACGATGATCAGGATATGCTTAGGGCATCGGTCTTTCGTCGCCCTAAAGGGAATGCAAAATTTTTTGTTGACCTGCAGAATTCATGGCAATCGTATCGGAATCTAGTTATCGCCGGGGTCCAGAACTCTTTGCATCTGCGTGACTTAACTCGTGATTATTGCTCACACTGTGTTCCCTGAAATTCCACACGTCATCTGAAGAATAGCGATATTCTGCTTGATGTCATTCTCACTGGCTCTGCCGATAAGATCGTCAACCAGTTCTAATCAAAAGCTTCGTTTATCAATGGTCACGAATTTTAGTTATTGATTATAAGTTCCCAACAGTTAGTAAGAAGTCAACAGTAATTACGTCGCGTGATTCCCGCAAATTCGATGCGCCCTTGTTCAACAGTCAACTGGAAATCATTATAAGTAGCATATCGAGGAGTGACTGTACCGATGTGGATGAATCTTGAGGTAAATTTCAAGAGCCTACTGTGATCTTGCTCGATCAAATGGCACCTTCATCAACGCGTTCTATTCGTGAAGGTATTATTCCCTGGATTACTCCTGAGATTAAGGCGTAATGTAAGAAGCGCGATGAAGTGTATAAGCAGGCTAGAAGATCAAGTAGTCTGAGGTTGTAGGCTGAGTACAAATGACTCCGTCAGCGATCGGGACATGAAAAGAAGAAAGCAATGAATGATAATTGCCTGAAGTCACTAGCCGAAGCATCTGGTGAATCGGATTATTGGAGTGTACTCCGTGAGCTAGGATTATCGGAACTCACAAATAAGTCTCCATTAGGATTTTTCACAGCCCGTGAGCTCAACAAATTTTATCCTGAAATGTCTCGTCAATTTCTAAATGTTCGTCTTCTAGCTTGCTCTCGATTCATAACAGTACTTGTAGCTGTAACTGCCCCGAATTCTCCCTCCAGCCGGTAGATGGTATTAAGGTGTACGAGTCTATGCTCACCTACCTACCCAAGTCGAAAGGACAGAGCTACGATGCCTTGTCCCTTTGCTATTTCAGATCGGCTCTGCCAATGCTTGTGTCATACTTTGTTAACCTATTCAATCTGTCTATTGAAACATGCCAGTATCCAGAACCGTGGGAAAAGTCCCTTGCTATACCATTGAGTGAGGTAGCGCACCCAAAGTCACCGTCTGGCACGAGACCCATTTCTAATTTGCCACACTTTGATGAAGTTTTTGATACTATCGTCACTAATCAGTTAGTTGACCGCCGTGGGCGCAACAGAATTTTCTCCAATTTCCAATCTAGTTTTCGTACGAATTACAGCACACAAACTGCCTTGTTGAAAATTCTCGAGGATATGCGCGTAGGAATTGAGAATGGTATGATGACACTTCAGGCTCTTTTCGATTCCAAGTCGGCGTTCAGTAGCGTCGATCACGTAACACTTCTACGGAGAATGAATGAAAAGAATTTTCTAAATACCGCGATTACTTGGTTCCACTCTTACCTTAGTGGGAGGTCTCAATCCGTAATTGATTCTGATGGTGCCTTGTCTCACTTTGACCCAGCGACTTCGGGTTTTCCACAAGGATCGAACCCGGGTTCGATTATTTCTTTGATATTTGTTGACCCAATCATGCGCGTGCTGAGGCACTGTAGAGGCAGGCTTTCTGCTGACGATTTCCAGATCTCCATTCAAGGGGAACCTTCAGATTACCATCGATGATCGAAAAGTTGAATGAAGATATATCTCGCATTGTTCAATGGGCCCTAGATTACAAACTTACTCTCAATATTCCTGAGACACGAGCAGTATTGAGTGCTTCGGTGCAATACCACATGAGACTCGATGTTCGAGCCCTGCAACCAATCGTTGTTGGTGCACGGAGAAACCAAAACGTACTCGCGAGGACGTCGCGCGGCCCCGCGTATGGCTCGGCGTGCTCGCGGCGTGCAGCGCGCGACATCGGAGTGTCTGACCCGCCTCGATCATGTTGTGCATGTTACCGTGGCGACGCGCAGGACAGCGACGTGACCGGCTCCTCGGAACTATTTTCAGAGCCGCGATGATGTTTCGACTTCCTTGTTCTCGTCTTGATATTATGAAAATGGGACCGCGTGTCTTTAACTCGATAATTGATCCCTTATTGGTATCCGCGCCCTCCGCTCATGGAAAAAATAAATCGATTTGAGGCCTCGCCGGGAGGACTATTGTTCATGTATGACTTCTAAAACAACATGTGTAACCAGTTAATTAGCTTAATGGTAGGGCGCAAGCTTCGTAGTTCAAAGATCTTGGGTTCGAGACCCGAAAACTACAACTTTTTTTTCCTAATGTAAGGTTCATAATTTTGCCTCAAATTTCTACATTTTCCATTTTTTTAGAATCAAAATGCAGTACCCTATAGTCTGTTACAATTTTTCGGTACTATATTCTCTGTACAAGAAAAAACTTCGAGATATTCTCACTCTAAGTAAATCATGCATCGAATCTCTCCTATTCAATGTTAGATCTTTATATACATTAGCTCACTTTAGATGACGAGTTTCATCGAACCCTCGACTCCAAGCTAGATAAGTAGAGCCCAGGTGACTACCCTTAAGGCTTTGGAACTGATCTGCGTCGGATGATACTCTTCACGCGATTGAAACAGTTGGTTCTTCAAATGTATCTCCGTACAGAGTATTCAGAGGAATGAAAATGTATGGGATAATTTTGAATCCATATTTATATCATTTTTAAATTTATTATGAAATTAAAATTAATAATATTCATATTTAAATAATAAATATCTAAGAACTGAGGAGATTCAGTGCATGATCTATCTATCGTAAAATGATTTCAAAGTTTTTTCTTCTGCAAAGAGTATATTACCGAAGAATTGTAACAGACTATAGGGTACTGCATTGTGATTCTAAAAAAGATGGAAAATTTATAAATTTAAGGCAAAATTATGAACCTCACATTAGGAAAAAAAACTGTGGTTTTCGGGTCTCGAACCTAAGATCTTTGGACTACGAAGCTTGCGCTCCACCATTAAGCTAATTAATAGGTTACACATGTTGTTTTAGAAGTCATACATTGACAATAGTCCTCCCGGCAAGGCCTCAAATCGATTTATTTTTTCCATGAGCGGAGGGCGCGGGTACCAATAAGGGATCAATTATCGAGTTAAAGACACGCGGTCTCATTTTCATAATATTAAGACGAGAACAAGGAAGTCGAAACATCATCGCGGCTCTCAAAATAGTTCCGAGGAGCCGGTCACGTCACTGTCCTGCGCGTCGCCACGGTAACATGCACAACATGATCGAGGCGGGTCAGACACTCCGATGTCGCGCGCTGCACGCCGCGAGCACGCCGAGCCAGACGCGGGGCCGCGCGACGTCCTCGCGAGTACGTTTTGGTCTCTCCGTGTGGCTGTATTATCCCTTTGCAAGAGTCTGTCAAAAGTCTAGGTGTTATTTTCTCCATAGATCTTCCATGGAACTCACACGTGTCTAGTATATGCTCTAAAGTACACGGAGTCTTGCATCGATTGCGATACTGTGGTCACTTTTTGTCGGTGGAAGTGAAAGAGGTATTGGCAAATGCACTGATCATGCCCCATTTCGACTATGCTATCCTGGTTTACTATGACTTATCTGGTTATTTGGAGACAAAGCTACAGCATCTTCTAAATTCTTGTGTTCAATTCATTTTTCAGTGTCCGCGGAATGCAGCCTTGAAACCCTACTATGAACGCCTCCATTGTCCGCCATTATTTCGTCGGCGGCAATATCTCTCATGCGTGCAGTCATATAAAATTTTCTCGACCAATACTCCACTTTACTTGAATGATTCATTTAGGTCACTTGATGACGAAGTCGGACGTTCACGAAGAATAAATGCTGAGTAGTCATTCCCTTGGCGCGTACTACCTCGTATGAAAATTTATTCTCGGTCAACGATCGAAATGAGGGAACCTGTTCCTGTCAATATTCGTCTGCTCGTCTCAGTAGAAGCATCTGAAGATGCAATTTCTCCATTCTTGAATGAGGAGGAAGTCACATGATTCGATTGCTTGTGTGCTATATATCAAGGGCATAGAATGGTCCATTTTTGGTCAAAATTCAAAATTTTGACAAATTCGTTTCTATCAGTAATCTTGATCAATTAGACCCTGAACTTGTAAAAATTGTATGAACGTTCGGAGTGGGTGGTATCACTTCCGAAAATAGATATGATGGTCAGGAAGCTACTTTGAAAAAACGGTTTTTTTCCATTAAAAAGTATCGTGTATCTTGTATTCGTGACAACACGGCCCCTGTAGCTTGCTTCGTGTAGTAGTTGGACGGTTCACGAGCACCAATGATCCAAACTCGTTCGAAAAGATTATGAATCAATTGCATTTTTGACAGTGATAATCGATTTTGTGAAGGGCACCGCGGATTTTTTGCGTGAAAATCACTTTTCGTCTCCTCTCGTGGCAGTTCCAAACGCTGATGTTATTCCTGACTCGTTGACTAGCCCTTTACGGGTCAATTTAGACATGAACCAACATAACGTTTCACCCTCAAATCCACAATGAAGCTGTACACTTATTACGCAGAACTATCCAATTAGCAAATTCAGGTGTTCCAGGTTCAGAGTCTTGTCCATTCTGCTTCCCGCACGTCCTGGTGTGAACCAACCCTCACTCTCGCGACGCAATGCAATTTCAGAGTAACCTTTCCATTGTTTTGATTCTGCCATTAAACAGACGACTTTTTCCTCAGCCAAATGAACTCCAAATTTGATGCACGAGACATAACAGCCACATATCCAATGGCTCAAATTGATATTAGAATCATTTGTCGTGAGAAGTCCCATCCTTACTCATTCAATTGCTTCACCGTGATTCATTTCCTCAAAAATTTCCCATGCACAATTATACCGATGATAGAGCTCTCAGAAGTGTTAGAACTGAGAAGATTGTTATCCCAACATGTACATTCTTGTACCAATTGGAAAAAGTGTGATTGATGAATCAAGATTTGGTGTTAGAAACAGATTTTTGGATGATCTTGTGAGTTTAATCAGATCTTCCAAAAATCTGCGAAATTTGTCGAATTTAAACTTAAGTTTCCGGGAAATCGATTCATTGCATCGAGTGTGAGCAGTATATGCAGAGGAAAAATTCCTAGGACAATCTCTATGGTGCATTCAAAGTGCAAGTTTCAGTAACTTGCCTACTAAGAAGTTGAGCAACAGTCAGTATCGCAGCATATCAGCTCATGGCATTGGCATATCTCCATGAGTATAAAATATAATCAGAAGTGACTATGTGTGTATCTATGGACTTCTATCCGTTGTGGCGGAATCTGTGAGCCCACCTAGGTGTGATATGAGCAGCAATCAATAAAATTAGTGTCAAGTGCTCGGTGAACTGATAGTCAAGGATCTCATGGCGTATAACCCTACGAAGGAGTTATGCACATCAGATGAAAGTGAGATCTAAGAAGATGTTGGAAAACACCCCTGCCAAGATGAAGATCCTTGAGTTAAGTTGGAGCACTAGCCTCCATGTACATGTACAATTTTTCCTTCAATTGTTATTTACCAGCAATTTAGTTTTTGGCTCAATGGTCGAATAGAAATCGCAGTTGGCGATGAACGCTCGAATGGATCTCGATGAAATTCTACACACATCATCTTGGTATGAAAAGCGACAAAATGGTCTGACAATTTTTTGAACAGACAAGTCTTCTCGGTCACAGAACCGAACATAGTCTTGATGCGAAGAAATTAACAGAAGAATAGGCCTCAATAGACATTTTCACCTCAATAATAGTCTTGTTTTGGCATGATTCAATCTATTCAAAATTCCTCTGATAGGAAGCTTTATATGAAATGAATCTACCAAGGAGGAAAACCTCCAGGATAGGGAGTTGATGTTCATCGCCAACGAGCAAACCAAAATGACTGTTTTCATTGGATTAATGCCACTTTGTGTGAACACCTGGACCCCTATACACTCCATGGAACTTTTTTCTTCATGTTCTAAGTATGAGAAACTATGTCTGAAAGGGCACAGAGGATCTATTTGTAATAGGAAAACTATAGCAGGCCATCCTATGCCCTCAATGTGTTTGATGTACATGATATGTGTATTTGATTGTATGCGCTAACTTCTCAAACCAGTGAGCGTTTTACATATGTTGATTTCTAGTTCGAGTAATATGTGAATTATCCAATTCTAGCATTTTATGTTTTATTACATTCAGCATTTTATATTTTGAATTCAAGAGATGTACTGCCATGTGTATCTTCTATTGCCATACGGTCTCCGTGACTACCGTGACTATGGCATGATAAATCATTAATCAATCAATCAATCAACAGAGAGAGAGAGAGCCCCCGTAGGGTGCTTCGAGTGTGACCTTCGGGCTGCACTTGGAGCTTGAGCGAGCGACGCCCCTCCGGACCCGAGTCCTACAGTTACACCTACACACACTACACCCTACACGCACCATACTTACGCCCGCTCAAGCAGTACACAGACATATCAACATTATACAGAACACGGATCACACCAGACACCACAGCCGTACTGGTCTGGTCCGGGGTCGGCCAGCATGCGATTCCAGGCCCTGCGAAAAGAAGGAAGAAGAAGATGTCCAGCATTGACGGCAAGATTTCCCCAAGTAGAGCGAGGCCCCATTCGGATCTTGGGGGAGGGGGGGGGGGGGAGACAACGATGCAAAACGCGCTACCAGTGGCAGCCCTACTGAAAATTATAACATACGATCGTGCGCACGATCGTACATACGAACGAGTGTGGGATCGTACATACGATCGCGTGTGTACGATCGTGCCACGATCGTGATAACGATCGAGTATGCTATCGCGTATACGATCGGGTACACGATCTTGACAGCGATCGTAAGTACGATCGTGTACACGATCGTGACACGACGTCTCGTGGTGACGAGGTCGGATCGACACTCGGCCTGCCGCGCGAGATCGTGCGTGCGATCGTGATAACGATCGAGCAGGTGATCGTGTACACGATCGGGTACACGACCGTGATAGCGATCGTGCGTACGATCGTGTACGCGCTCGTGACACGACGTCTCGTGGCGACGAGGTCGGATCGACACTCGGCCTGCCGCGCGAGATCGTGCGTACGATCGTGCTTACCATCGTAACAACGATCGGGTACACGACCGTGATAGCGATCGTGACAGGACGTCTCGTGGCGACGAGGTTGGATCGACACTCGGCCTGCCGCGCGAAATCGTACGCACGATCGTGATAACGATCGAGCATGCGATCGTGATAACGATCGAGCATGCGATCGTGTACACGATCGGGTACACGACCGTGATAGCGATCGTGCGTACGGACGTGTACGCGCTCGTGACACGACGTCTCGTGGCGACGAGGTCGGATCGACACTCGGCCTGCCGCGCGAGATCGTGCAAACGATCGGCCACACGATCGTGATGACGATCGAGCATGCTATCGGGTACACGATCGGGTCTACGATCGTGTACACGATCGTGACACGACGTCTCGTGGCGACGAGGTCGGATCGACACTCGGCCCGCCGCGCGAGATCGTGCGTACGATCATGCATACGATTGGCAACACGATCGAGATCAAGATCGAGCATGCGATCGTGTATACGATTGGGTACACAATCGTGATATTGATCGTGCGTACGATCGTGACATAACGTCTCGCAGCAACGAGGTTGGATCGACACTCGGCCAGTCGCGTGACTTCGTCCGTATGAACATGCATAAGATCGTGCTTACGATCGTGCATACGATCAATTTTACGATCGCAGATACGATCGTGCGTAGAGTCGATACATAGTCCGCCACCGTGGCATGGCGTCACCTAGTGGCGAGGGGAGAGCGACGTTGTACCTGTAATGCGATCGGGTACACAATCAGGGACGCGAACGGGCATACGATCAAGCTGTATTACTATATCAATATCACTATATAATCATAAGCTATGGTTGTTCAGCTTCATGTTAATACAGTTCAAAGAAAATGCTGAGCATACATAAATGTGCATATCATAGCCACATGAATATGCCTCTTGATACTAACTCATGCATAAGAAAGGCAGGTCACATATGATGTACTATCTATTTTATCACCTATGGATCCTTTTCCCTTGCTGATGCATCGCTCATATATGAGTGATTCTGGAGCAAGCTGGACAAAACCGTCACCAGGGGGGTCTGGGAAAAATCCGCAAAAATTTTTTTCCATTAGTACTATGTTGAAATAGTACGAAAAATTTTTTTTCAGATTTTTTCGGCCCCCCCCCCTGTGGGCCCCAGGGCCCATGAAAGGGCCATTTTAGGCCCTTTTTTAGCCTTTTCTAGGAAAATCATAGCTCCGACGCAATTCAATATTTTTCAACGTACTTGGGCGCATTTTTCTCGTCAAGACTAGTACTTTTGAGAAAAAAATTGTCCAAGGCCACTTAGTGAGCCTGACGACTTCTGCCACCTATTCATTGAGAGCAAATTTTAGCGATTTTTGGGCTTGCTTCAAAGTGATGTAGCTCCCACTAGACATGTGATAATCGACTTTTACAAGTAGTCATTTTGAAGGTCTTGAAAATACCTACAATTTGCCCACTTGTAAAAGTCAATTATCGCACTTTTTGTTGGAGCTACAGTCGATACAAGTTGAGCTATTTACGAAAAAGTCGAAAATCAGGACTCGGTTCCAAAAATATATCTTAATTTTTTTTTTCACCAAACTTGTGCGAAAATGTTCTTTCAGACATCTACTTTTAGTAAAAAAAATTTGGCGGAGGTTATTTTTTTTTTTTTTTTTGCCGAGCGTTACAAAATGCCGCATTTCGTGGTTTTAGCAAAAACAGCATCTTTGACCACGGTCACATATGCTCCCATCTGGACTGATGTGCACCAATCTGTGTGAAAGTACTCCCCAAAGTACCCCCAAGTACGTGTAAAAAGTTGCGGGGACGAGCCTCCACCCAGGAGCGAGCTGTAGGTTCTATTCACCGTGTCCAAAATAGGCATTATTTTGGCTATTCAAGCGTAAGCGACTGAGAGCATGATTTTACTTGTTCTGGCTTACAAATGAGATAATGGGCTAGAATGAGGATCCAAACATATTTTTCCGACTCAAAATGACCATCTGAACACAATTCCGAGGTCAGTTTAGCTCTAGAATGTCGTCTAGTGCCTCAACGGGTCAGAACCCGTCGGCAGAATCTAAGCTCTTGAGGGGCAGAGGGACGACTATTTAGAGCAAAACTGACCTCGGAATTGTGTTTAGATGGTCATTTTGAGTCGGAAAAGCATGTTTTGATCCTCATTCTACCCCATTATCTCATTTGTGAGCCAGAACGAGTAAAATCATGCTCTCAGTCGCTTACGCTCGAATAGCCAAAATAATGCCTATTTTTGACACGGTAAATAGAACCTACAGCTCGCTCCTGAGTGGAGGCTCGTCCCCGCAACTTCTTACACGTACTTGGGGGTACTTTGGGGAGTATTTTCACACAGATTGTTGCACATCAGTCCACATGGGAGCATATGTGACCGTGGTCAAAGATGCTGTTTTTGCTAAAACCACGAAATGCGGCATTTTGTAACGCTCGGCAAAAAAAATAAAAAAAAATAACCTCCGCCAAATTTTTTTTACTAAAAGTAGATGTCTGAAAGAACATTTTCGCACAAGTTTGGTGAAAAAAAATTAAGATATATTTTTGGAATCGAGTCCTGAATTTTCGACTTTTTCGTAAATAGCTCAACTTGTATCGACTGTAGCTCCAACAAAAAGTGCGATAATTGACTTTTACAAGTAGGCAAATTGTAGGTATTTTCAAGACCTTCAAAACGACTACTTGTAAAAGTCGATTATCACATGTCTAGTGGGAGCTACATCACTTTGAAGCAAGCCCAAAAATCGCTAAAATTTGCTCTCAATCAATAGGTGGCAGAAGTCGTCAGGCTCACTAGGTGGCCTTGGACAATTTTTTTCTCCAAAGTACTAGTCTTGACGAGAAAAATGCGCCCAAGTACGTTGAAAAATATTGAATTGCGTCGGAGCTATGATTTTCCTAGAATAGGCTAAAAAAGGGCCTAAAATGGCCCTTTCATGGGCCCTGGGGCCCACAGGGGGGGCCGAAAAAATCTGAAAAAAATTTTTTCGTACTATTTCAACATAGTACTAATGGAAAAAAATTTTCGCGGATTTTTCCCAGACCCCCCTGGTGACGGTTTTGTCCAGCTTGCTCCAGAATCACTCATATATGTGTGTGTGTGTGTGTGTGTGTGTGTGTGTGTGTGTGTGTGTGTGTGTGTGTGAATATTTAAGGATATAGAGAATTAGAATGAACATGGATTGAGGTTTGCCGTTGGTGCACAAAGTTTCCATCAAAAGTTGATGAGCATACATCACCTACAACTCTAATTCCCCAAGCTTGTATGTACAAGTGCTGATCAGCACTGGATGAAATCCTTGTGCACCAATAGGAAACCACAGTGAATGCGTTCAGGATTCGTATGCCCTTCATTATATGAATCAAAGCGTATTAGCAAGAGAATGAGATCCATGAATGACAAAGATAAATAGTACATCATGAGCGACCTGCCTCTTCTATGCATATATTAGTATCAAGAGGCATATACGTGTGGCTATGACATGTACATCCATGTATGCTCAGAATGTTCTATGAACTGTTCTAATCTCAAGCTGAATTACCATAACTCATGATGATCAAGTCATTCAGCTCAAGATCAGAACAGTTTATAGGAAATGCTGAGCATACTTGAATGTGAATATTATAGCCGCATGAATATGGCTCTTTATGTTACATATGCATAGAAAAGGCAGTTTACTCATGATGTTCTATTCATTTCCATCATGTATGGATTCCATCTCCTTGCTAATGCTCTGTTTCCATATGTATATCCCAAAACATAGGGAATTTTGATGCAAGGACTGTCGTTTTCTATTGGTGCATGAAGTTTCCATCAAGTGTTGATGAGCATACATCACTGGCAACCCTAATTCTCCGAGCTTGCATGTGCAAGTGCTAATCTGCACTTGATGGAAGCTTTGTGCACCAATGAGTTAGTATCAAGAGGCATATTCATGTGGCTGTAATATGCACGTTGATGTATCCTCAGCATTTTCTATGGAGTGTCCTAATTCTGAGCTGAGACAGTTCATCGTCATATGCTATAGTAAGTCGGCTTAAGATGAGGATAAGTCATGGAACATGCTAAGCATACATAAATGCGCCTGTCATAGCCACATGAATATGCCTCTTAATGCTAACATATGCATGGAGAAGGCACGTCATTCATGATGTACTATTCATCTCCGTCATCCATGGATCTAATCCTCTTGCTAATGCGCTGTTCTGATCCATATAACCAAGACTAGGCATCTTGAACGCATCCACTGTAGTTTGCTATTGGTGCACAAAGTTTCCATCGAGTGCTGATTAGCACTTGCACATGCAGGCTTGGAGAATTAGGGTTGCCAGTGATGTATGCTCATCAACACTTGATGAAAACTCCATGCACCAATGACAAACCAGTCCTTGCATCGAAATTCCCTATATCTTGGGATATTCATATGGAAGCAGATCGTTAGCAAGGAGATGATATCCATACAGGATGGAAAAAAGTACATAATGGGTGACCTGCCTTTCCTATGCATGTGTTAACATCGAGAGGCATATTTATGTGGCTATAATATTCACATTCAAGTATGCTCAGCATTTCATATGGACTGTTCGGATCTTGAGCTGAATCACTTCATTATCATGAGTTTTAGTAATTCAGCTTGAGATTATAACAGTGGATAGAACATGCTGAGCATACATGGATGTGCATGTCACAGCCACATGGATATGCCTCTTGATACTAACATATGCATATAAGAGGCAGGTCGCTCATGATGTACTATTTATCTTTGTCATTTATGGATCTCATTCTCTTGCTAATGCGCTGCTCTGATTCATATAAACAATGTCATAGGAATCTTGAACGCATCCACTGTGGTTTGCTATTGGTGCACAAAGTTTCCATCGAGTGCTGATTAGCACTTGCACATGCAAGCTTGGAGAATTAGGGTTGCCAGTGATGTATGCTCATCAACACTTGATGAAAACTTCATGCACCAATGACAAACCAGTCCTTGCATCGAAATTCCCTATATCTTGGGATATTCATATGGAAGCAGATCGTTAGCAAGGAGATGATATCCATACAGGATGGAAAAAAGTACATAATGGGTGACCTGCCTTTCCTATGCGTGTGTTAACATCGAGAGGCATATTTATGTGGCTATAATATTCACATTCAAGTATGCTCAGCATCTCATATGGACTGTTCGGATCTTGAGCTGAATCACTTCATTATCATGAGTTTCAGTAATTCAGCTTGAGATTATAACAGTGGATAGAACATGCTGAGCATACATGGATGTACATGTCATAGCCACACGTATATGGGCAAATCTCAGGAACTATGCGGTTTCGACTTTGAAATTTCGAGAATTTCCAGAATGGCAGCACATCTCCGATAAACTTTTGTTTGGTCCAAGTAATGCTCAAACAATGATGAAATACTTGCGTAAATCATTTTGGAGCCCCGCCGTGGATTTGTGAGGGTGTAGAAGTTTTTCCCATGTATTTGCGTGGGACCCTCATATTTTCGTAATTCTAATTGGCTCGTGTGTATGTGAATACATGGCATCCTTGGTGTTGGAATAGAAGAAGAGAGATGAGTTCAATGGTTTACAGTGTTTTCTGAAGGTCTGTGGTACAAAATGTAGATGTGCCTCAACCGTCGAAACGCTCATTTTCGTCATTTGTCGATCCTCACAAGCCTCGCATCGCGACCGATATGAGGCTGTAGTAGGGGCGATTCTCATAGGCATTTCTTGAGGTACAAATATCAGTTTACACGTGGTTTCCATCCCAACGGAATCGAAATTTTCGTGTGCTACACGAAAAACGATTTTTTTGACCCCATTTACGCGAAAATAACTTTTCTCATTTCAAGCCGCATCGTCGTGCGGAATCGAGCACACTATCGTTCTTGGGCTAGATTTGTAGGTTTTTGGATGTAGAATAATATGTCGTTTCTACAGATACGAAATATTCACCGCCCCGAGTGCTGCATCCATTAGAAGAGCGATACAGGAGAAAATGTAGAATCGGAGTTCGCTCCAACGAATCATCGGCACTCCGACGCATTGATAGGCACAGCCTCGGGCGAAAATTATATGTTTCTATGTATTATAATCCATCACATATCCAATTTTCAGACCGATCGGTGAACCGCCCCGCCTGTGGCGAGCTAAGGCGTGAGAGAACTATGGCCCTGTTCGGTCGAAAATTGTGATTTTGTCACGAAGAAGCGTCTCCCAGTACCTTTCTATAGCAATTTTTAGACTTCTGAATGATGCAGAACTATTAAATATGAGTAGATCTTCAAAATGATCTAATGCGAGCGGCGGAAATAACGCGACTGTTGTTCTGACAACGTGAAAATAGGCCTGTTCGGCCAAACCGCATACTTCGTGAGATTTGCCCATATGCCTCTTGATACTAACATATGCATATAAGAGGCAGGTCGCTCATGATGTACTATTTATCTTTGTCATTTATGGATCTCATTCTCTTGCTAATGCGCTGCTCTGATTCATATAAACAATGTCATAGGAATCTTGAACGCATCCACTGTGGTTTGCTATTGGTGCAAGAAGCTTTCATCCAGTGCTGATCAGCACTTGTACATACAAGCTTGGAGAATTCGCATTGTAGGTAATGAATGCTCATCAACACTTGATGGGAACTCTGTGCACCATTGGCCAACCTCAATCCATGTGTTCCAGCTCTCTCTATCCTTGAATATATTTATGAGAGCGAAACATTAACAAGGGAATAGAATCCAGACGTGATAAAATAAATAGTACATCATCAGTTAACTGCCTTCGTCATGCATGAGTTAGTATCAAGAGGCATATTCATGTGGCTATGATATGCACATTTAAGTATGCTCAGCATTTTCTATGAACTGTGTTAATTTGAAGCTGAACAACCATAGCTTATGATGATGAAGTGATATTAATATAGAAATATAGTTCGAATGTGTGCCCGTTCGCATCCCCTATCGTGTACCCGATCGTATAGCACAGGTACAACTTCGGTCTCCCAACGTCACGAGGAGAGTGCTACCATGTGGCGGACCATGTATCGACACTATGCACGATGGTATCCGCGATCGTGAGTTGGATCGTTTGCACGATCGTATGCTCGATCGGAAGCACAATCGCATGCATGATCGTACGCACAATGTCACGCGACAGGCCGAGTGTCGATCTGACCTTGTCGCTAAGAGACGTCATCTCACGATCGCACTCTCGATCCTCATCACGATCGTGTGCACGATCGTGTGGCCGATCGCACTCTCGATCCTCATCACGATCGTGTGTACGATCGTGTGGCCGATCGTATGCGTGATCGTACGCATGATCTCACGCGACAGGCCAAGTGTCTTGTCAACCTCATCGCTACGAGGCGTCATGTCACGATCGTACGAACGATCGTACGCACGATCGCTCTCAATATCGTGTACCCGATCGTATATACGATCGCATGCTCGATCGATATCACGATCGTATGCACGATCTCGTGTCCGATCGTATGCATGCTCGTACGCTTGAACTCGCGTGACAGGCCGAGTGTCACTCCGACCTCGTCGCCACGAGTCGTCGTGTCACGATCGCGTACACGATCGTACGCACGATCGCTATCATGGTCGTGTACCCGATCGTATACACGATCGCATGCTCGATCGTTATCACGATCGTACGCACGATCTCCCGCGGCAGGCCGAGTGTCGATCCGACCTCGTTGCCACGAGACGTCGTGTCACGATCGTTGTTACGATGGTAAGCACGATCGTGTGGCCGATCGTGTGCGTAATCGTACGCACTATCTCGCGTGACAGGCCGAGTGTCACTCCGACCTCGCCACCACGAGTCGTCGTGTCCCGATCGCGTACACGATCGTACGCACGATCGCTATCACGGTCGTGTACCCGATCCTATACACGATCGCATGCTCGATCGTTATCACGATCGTACGCACGGTCTCCCGCGGCAGGCCGAGTGTCATTCCGACCTTGTTGCCACGAGACGTCGTTTCACGATCGTTATCACGATCGTGTGCGTAATCGTACGCAAGATCTCGCGTGACAGGCCGAGTGTCACTCCGACCTCGTCGCCACGAGCCGTCGTGTCACGATCGTGTACACGATCGTATACCCGATAGCATGCTCGATCGTTATCAGGATCGTGGCACGATCGTCACCGAAACTAAAGAGCACGGTCGTGCACACGATCGTGTGTACGATCGTATGTACGATCTCACACGCGTTCGGCTGTACGATCGTATGTACGATCTCACACGCGTTCGGCTGTACGATCTTGCGCACGATCGTATGTTTAAATTTCAGTAGGGACACTTGGCTGGTGGATTCATGCATCAAGCTACAAGCGATGGAAATACGCCACAGGCGGAAGGAGTTGGAGGAAAGGACCAACGCAAGAAGGAGGTAGACTTCACCCCGTACAGCAAGAAAAGGAAGGGTTTCGGCGAGGAAGTGGGAAAACGAGTGCTAAAGCAATCGAAGCTCACCTTTCCGGTCTAACTAGGGAAGGATGCGAAGGTGGCAGCAGAAGCATAAGAGGCGGCAGAGAAGCTGCTGGAGAACAACCACGCGCTCAGGATCCAGATTACGCAACCTAGCAACGGGGTTGATGACGCCGTCAACTTGAGCTCAGACTCGAACGAGTCCGACTCCACTATAGGGTCCCAGGGGGACGGAACAATCCTGACTCCCACTATGAAGAGTCTGATGGGATGGAGATTGACCCTATCCTTCCATCCGGAGATGCGAAACGACAAGAGAGTGGAAACGAGGCAGGCGTTCTCATGGGGAAATGAGAAGACCTGAAAATGTGCCGGGAAGAGATGGAGGAAAAGACATATCTCCTCCTCGAGCACTTCAACTTGGTTATAGGGATAGCCGAGTCTGTTTCCAGCAACCCAGAAGGGATCAAGGGTCACTTCGAAGAACTCAAGAAGATAGGCTACGCTCTCGAAGGCCTACTCGCGAAAGACAAGGTGGAGCGGGCTGCTTTGGTGACAACGCTCCTTGAAACGGAGAAGACCCTGAGAGCGGAGGGGGGCGGGGGGAATGTGCAGCCTCCGGCCTTAAAAAAACCGGCCGCGTCGGGTAACGGCTTCCAGGGAAGGGGGGCAGGGAAACCGGAATCGCGACCGGGGCAACAACATGGTTCGAAGGGGACGCGATAGGACCTCCACCGGGAGGTCTCGGAACACCGCGCTCGACATCAACGCCCAATCGGCCCGAGCAGAATGGGCCTTGGAAGGAATTGGTATCGAAGAAACAAGCGAGAAGGCCAAAGAAGAGCGGTAGATCGAACGATGCCGCCTGAAAGAGAGCGAAAATGGAGCCAAGAAGGGCGAAGCCCGAAGTTGTCCTCATTACGGCCAACCAAGGTGGGCTAACCTACGCAGACATGCTGCGCAGGATAGGAACGGATGACCTCGATGAAGAAGTGGGCTGTAAGGTCACGAGCATCCGCAAGATCCAAGGAGGCCAAGTCCTTCTTGAACTCAAGAAGGGCACCGATGTCGCCGCCGTCGAGGCAGCCTTGGCATCAGACGACGGGCAAGAAGGAGCTGTCCACTGTCTAGCGAACAGCACGACCCTCAAGGTGCTCGGAGCCGACTACGATGTCGACATAATCAAGGTGCGGGATGACCTCGCGAAGGTCCTACCAGAGACCGAGAAGGGAGCCGTTGTAGTAAAGTCCATCCGGAGTGGCTACCGCCGTACCCAAACCGCTGCTGTCTCGATCGCAACGAGACTGGCCCACCATCTCCTCGACTGGAAGGAGCCAGAGGTTGGATCGGGCGAAGTCAGGATCCGCGAGAGGGGTGGCATCCCACGGTGCTATAACAGTTTAGAGTACGGCCACAAGGCCTCGGGGTGCAAGAAAAAGAGGGCAGAGGAACGGAAACCAAAACTCTGCTTCCAATGCGGCGAACCTGGGCACCTTGCCGCGATTTGCAAGGAAAAACCGAAATGCCTAAGCTGTGCGGCGATCGGGTCCAAATCTGACTACAGATCTGGGGCCAGCAACTGCACTGCGTACCAAAGGGCAAGAACCACATATAGACGCGGGAAGGGAAGAAATGGCTGACCTTATCCAAGCCAACCTCAGAAAGAGCGGGGAGGCAGACGATCTCCTACACCCTGTTGCCAAAGAAGGAGGGATCGATGTTCTGATTATCTCCGAACCGCCTCGGAAGCGCGAATTCTCTCGATCCACATTCGATCACTGGACGACCGCCGTAATCCAGATCATGAATCCTGCGATCCGTGAGACTGGACCAGCTGTTAGTGGCCGCGGTTTTGCTCGGAAGTCCATAGGGGGCACAGCAGCCTACAGTTGCTACTATTCGCCGTCGCTGAAGACGCACGAATTCGAAGACGAGCTCCTTGACCTAGAAGAAGATGTGAGGCAATGGGGGCAGTCATAATCGCGGGGGATTTCAACTTTGAGTATTCGACTTGGAGCCGGGGGGCCGCGTGATAGACGGAAGGTAATACTCGCTGATGTCATAGAGGTATTAGGATTGGTGCTCGCGAACGAGACGGGGGTTATCACCTATTACCGGCACGACACTCGGTCCCGGGAGGGAGGTTCGTCAGCGGTCCTCGACCTGACGTTCATGAGACCGTCGCTCATGGGACGTATGATATCGTGGGAGGTCCCGGACACGGAAATATTGAGCGACCATCGACATATTCGGTTTCGGCTTAGGACTGACAGACAGAGACAGACGACACGTAGATCGCGTCCGACGGGGTGGCAGGTACGCAAGCTGGATGAGGGACAATTCCGAGATTCGATAGGAACAGCCGAAGATCTCCCGATGAACATCACCGCGGCCGAGGCTGTGGATATGGTGACGACCACCATCACAAGAGCTTGAGACGCATCGATGCCTCGCAAGACAACATCATGCTTTTGGAGGAACCAGAATACTGGATCACCGACGAGATAAAAGCTCTACGAAGAACGAGCAATAAGAAAAGGAGAACCGCGTGGCGATCAAGGAAGGCGAAACGTCCATCACTGGCGGAAGATGACAGGGCGTATAGAGAAGCGAAGAAGGCTCTTGTTCAAGCCATCCGGAGAAGCAAAGCGAAGTGCTGGGTCCAATTGTGCGACATGGTTAATGAAGACCCGTGGGGAACGCCATACCGCTCGGTTATGTCCAAGGTCCGACCCTGGAGGGGCAACCCAGCACCGACCGATGCAGCTACCTTGCATAGCATCGTGGAAGACCTCTTCCCAGCAGGAGAACCTAGAGTCACATTCCCTCCGGAGAGCGACGACCCCATCCCGCTTTTCACTTTGCAAGAGCTACTCATAGCGGCGAAGAGGCTGCCAAACGGCAAAGCCCCTGGCCTGGACGGCATTCCAAACGAGGCTCTGAAACTGGTCTTCAAATACAAGCCAGATTTACTCCTCGACCTCGATAACATCTGTCTGAGCGCGGGAACTTTCCCGGACAAGTGGAAATGCCAGAAGCTGGTCCTGATACCTAAAAGTCAAGGAGGTCAACGCCCTCTCAGCATGCTCGACAATATCGGGAAAATGTACGAGGGGATGGTGCTCAACAGGGTGGAGAAAGCCTACGAAGACAGCGGCGGGCTATCACCAATGCAGTTTGGGTTCCGGAAGGGACGAAGCACTGTGCAAGCGATCGAGGAAGTCCAAGAACGGGTACAAGTGTCGGTAGGGAACCCATACCAAGGAAGAGGAGGTTTCTGTGCCATTATTGCGTCGGACATGGAGAACGCGTTCGACTGCGCGAGCTAGGAGCGAGTCTATCAATCCCAAGCAAGTAAAGTGCCGCCCTATCTACTAGCCATCACGAGTGACTATCTGCGGAACAGGACACTCGTGTACGACACCGACGAGGGACAAGAGATTCGGGAACTGTGCGCCGGAATCGGACAGGGATCGGTCTCCGGGCCGTTCAACTGGAACACCCAGTATGACAGCTTACTGTCTATCGAACTGCCAGAAGGAGTGATAATCGTGGCTTTTGCGGACGACGCGAGACTCATAGTCTGGGCCGACAACGAGGATTTCTTGGGCAGACGCGCGAATGAGGCGCTGGCCCGAGTCTACGAGTGGATGATCAATAGGCTTCTGGAGCTTGCTGTGAAGAAGTGCGATGCAATCGTCGTCACAAGACGCAGGAAGTTTGACTCGCCCCAATTTTACATCAACGGGCAAGAGATCCCACGCAAGACGGAGCTGAAATACATTGGCGTATGGCTTGACGACAAGTGGTCGTTCAAGAAACACATCCAGGAGGCCGCTCAGAAACCGAGCAAGATCGGTGCGGCGCTTCAGCGGCTGATGCTGAATATCGGGGGACGCAAGGAAAAGAGGCGCGCATTTCTCAACACCATCCGCACCTCTACCATGCTCTATGGTGCACCCGTGTGGGGGAAGAGAGTGGAGAAGACCATAATCGAGAAGAGGATGGGGCCTGTCCACATGAGAGCGGCTCTGAGAAGTATCCGTGCCTACCGCACCGTGTCCGGAGATCCGGCTTACGTATTGGCGAGTACACCGACCATCCACTTGCTCGTCGCGGAGCGAGTGAGGATCTGGGACCGCCAGAAAGTATACTCACTCCGACGATGAAGGAGATCATCCGCGACAACGAGAAGGAGACCACCCACGATCAGTGGCAAACTGAGTTGGATTCGCCATTTGCGAATAGCAGATGGACGCACCGGTTGATCCGTGACGTAGCCAAGTGGGCGGAACGTTCCCACGTAGAGATGGACTACTGGACGGATCAGGCACTGAGCGATCATGGTTGCTTCGGTTCCTATCTAACCAGGTTCAAGAAGAGGACAACCCCAGCATGCCAGTCATGCGGGGATGACTGGGATGACGCTGAGCATGCCCTGTTCAAGTGCCTTGACACCTGAAGAGAGCGCGCCGAGTTGGATGAATGGCTGGGTGCTCAACTGAGACCTGAGAATCTCGTCCCGAACTTGCTCCGCAATCAGGAGACATAGGACAGAGTCACCGGATACATCAAGCTGGTGATGACCCATAAGGAGGAGGAAGAAAGGGAAGTGAGGTGCCTCGAAGCAGCCGAATTACAGTGAGTCTGACGATTGAAACAGAAGAGGTCCAAATGATTTCAGGAGGAATATAATGCACTGCAGAGGGAAGGAAGGAGAATGAAGAGAGAAGAAAGGAGAAAGAGAGGGAACAATGAAGAATGAAGATAGAAGATGCCGACAAGTGACCGAAGAGAGAAGATGGAGGAGAGGAACGCTCGCAATCCAGCGCGAGACATGCCGCTCATCCTGAATTAGTGCTCACGCTGTTTCGGGCTGAGATGGTAGATGCAGGTGGATCTCCTTCTTGATTGCCCGATGCCCTAGGTATCGGACATCAAGGGGAGAGGGATATCACACGGCCGGGCCCACCCCTCGGTGGGCCCCACCTAAACCCGTGTCCCGCCTGGTATGGCCTGCGTGGGCTATGCGTAGTCCGCGTAAGCTGAACCAGTCCGGTGTCTGGGGACGGATCCGAAAGATCTTGAGGCAGATTTTGCCCTCTAACCTTAAGTAAAAAAAAGAGAGATAGATAGATAGATAGATAGATGTCCTTTATTCGTCCGAAGACAAAAAATACAATTACATACACCTACATATGCCCATTAAAATGTAATAACACGTATAAAAATGAATATCATATATGTACAACGAAATAATAATGATAATTTCAGTCAATTAATGGTTTGGTCAAGGACAATAATTATCACGATTCGTGACTAGTCAGGGTGCATACTTAGAAGTATAAAAAGAGGGGTAAGGGCTCGCACTGATATCATAGCTATAGATCACCAATTGGGTGACTGAGGTCACACGTAAAAATACTAAATTAAAGAAGAGCCCTTCCCATTACAGATAAAAATAATGCCTCTTCTCCAAATCAATCCTCTGGGAGGATAGTGTTAACAGGAAGTCTTTTAAGGACTCTTTAAATAATGATATCTTCCCAAGCTGCCGAGAGCCCGGAGGGAGGAATTTCCACAAATGAGCACACTGAACCTGGAAAGATCTTCTTCCATATTCAAGTCTCATGTTGGGAACCTTGAGTACCCGCTCTTCTAGATCACCCCGTGCGGGGCGTTCGGATTGGTACCTGGTAAACATCGCAGCTAGGTAGCCAGGTTCTCCTAAGTGCATGATCTTATGCATCAAGAGAGCTGCGAAGTACATTCTCCGCGAATCACTACGTAACCAACCCAAGCGCTCCCTAAACGGGGCGATGTGCTCGTCTCTCCTAAGATCAAAAATATATCTCACACATGAATTGCTTAGTCTCTGTACCCGTTGCCGCTGTTCGTCCGTGGCGTCGAGGTACACGACCGCGCAATAATCTAGGTGCGGTTGAACCAATGACTCGACTAGGCGAATTCGGAGAGGTCTGGTGATACATGCCCTAAAAAACCGCAGACCGTATAGGGCTCTGTTGACTTTCTTAGTTACTTGGTCGATGTGCGGTTTCCATGTCAATTCACTGTCAAGTGTAACACCGAGACTCACGACCGTATCACTGAACGGGATGAACTTTCCTTCATGTATCTCAACCCCTGGCAAGTCCATTCTCTTCAGATCTTTGATATTTCTCTCCGAGCTGAAGTAGATTGCCTTGGTATCGCCAGCGTTGAGACACAGGCCGGAACTTCTGGCCCACTCGGCAACTAGTCGTCCTATTTCGCCCAGCCGAGCAATACCTTCCCTGATCTTATTTTTCTCGATTTGGAGATAAATTTGGAGATCATCCGCATAAAATAGATGATGTACCGACTTTCCGTCTAGCAAGCCAGCCAGGTCATTTACATACAAGCTGAAGAGGAGAGGCCCAAGGACGGACCCCTGTGGAACACCCAGATTGGTTTCGAGCCAATCAGATTTGCCAACTCTAGAAGTGATTTGTTGGGTGCGACCCTGTAAATATGATTTTATCCACAGGAGCGCCGATCTTGAGAAGCCAAGATGTCGTAGCTTCCTCAACAGCTTGGATGGTGGGATGGTGTCAAAAGCTTTGCTAAAATCGAATAGTAGGAGCAGAGTGATCTTCTTTCTGTCTATCCCTACTCTGATGTCATCAGTCAATTTCAACAAAGCTGTCTGGGTGCTATGGTGTTGCCTAAAACCAGTCTGGAAGCGATCAAGCATCTTCTCGATTTTTAAATACTCCGTGATTTGGTCATGTACGATTTTTTCCAGAACCTTGGAGAGAAAGCACAGCAGTGCTATAGGACGGAAGTCCGACACCGTTGACGGAGCAGCAGTCTTCTTTAGTGCAATCAGCTGCGCTTGCTTCCAAGCCTCAGGAAAAACGCCATGAGCGAGAGAGGAGTTGAAAATATGTACAATAAGATCACCAATGGCCGGAAGAGCTTTTGCGATCACGCTTTGGGGTATTCCATCCGCTCCACAGGCCTGTGAGGAGAAATGTTTAATAGCAAGGACTACATCACTAAAATTTGTCGGCTTAAATTTAAACCCCTCCTCCGGTGCCGAGCCAATATCGTCCATTGCTCCATTAATATTTTCGTGGGGCGAAACGGAAACTCCCGCAAAGTGTGCGTTCAACTCATCCGGTGTGAAGCCATGAAGTTCCTCCTCTTTGCTCTTAGGCAAGAGACCGAAATTGCGCATCTCCTTCCAAATGTTCTTCTTCTGATCAAGAGCATCTGACAAATGGGTTTGAATGAAGGAGTCATGCTCTTGTTCAATGCGCAAGTCGACCTCTTCGCTAAGCCGAAAGTATTCATTTTGAAGCTCAGGACACTTGCGCTGGCTACGTTGAATCCGTTCCCAGCGCCTGCGCGCCGCGTCTCGCTTATTCATGAGTACCCTCAGCTCAGGACCACTCCAAGGAGCGTCATTTTTACGCGGATTAATAGTTTTTTCGGGTGCTAATTCATCAATAACGGACTGTAAATTTTCATTCAAGCAGTGAATTGCATCTTCCAAACTCGTTTCAGCATTTTCGAGAGCTGTCCAGTCTTAGCGAAGCAATCGGTCATTTAATATCTCCGGAGTGATGTTTCGAAAATCCCTGTAGGTAAAGGAATTTCTTGGCGGAGTAGGAGTAAAGACGTTGATGGTGACGTCTATGACCGAGTGCCTGCCGAAACTGGGCAGGAGTCTATTTTGAGAGTCAGTAATGATGTCATTGTCATCTACGTAAATATGATCAATCCATGCGTGCGATACATTTGGGGTGTGTTGGTGAGTCGGACCATGCTGCACTATCTGCAAGGCAAGTTCTTCTGTCAGTGCAGTCAGTGTCTTGGTGTTGGGATGAGCAGTGTCTAACAAATCCGCGTTCAGATCACCCATTATAATTTTATGACTGTAGTCGCCACACAGCCGGCGTAATGAGCCAAACAGCCCGTCATCCTTCTGCATGGTGATTTTAGGGGCTCTGTAGATTACTACGACCAATATTGGCGGGGAGTTACCCTGTTGTATGCTACAAAAGAGAAATTCAGGCACGCCAGGTTTCCCTGGCCCAAAAGTATTTGACGAAATCAACTTCTTAACTTTGAAGTCATTGCGCACATACAAGGCAACCCCACCACCCTCTCTATTGCGATCCTGCCGCAACAATGAAAAACCCGGAATCTGAACGAGATTGTCATCCACAAACTCATCTAGCTTCGACTCAGCCACCCCAAATAGATGGTAGGAGGGATCGTTAGCAACGAGCAAGCGTAGATGCTCAATCTTATCTGTCAGAGAGTTAAGGTTGATAAATCCCGCTTTCAAGGAACTGCCTATCCCTCGTCGCTCTTCAGCAACCGTATCTAGTCAAGGAGTCTTCGCTGATTCTGCTGCCGAAACTCTACTCTGCTCCGGAACGGTAGTACAGCTCTGGGTGTTATTAGAAGACGCACGAGCACGTTCTGGAGCACTTCTACAGGCCGTTTGAATGACCTGCATATCAGCGAGAGATTCGAACGTATGCGCTCGCTCACCATTTTTCCGTCTAACCCAGAAACGTCCGCCACTGTGCCAGACGTATTTTAAACCCAAACCGCGTGCAATCGACCTCAAGCGTATGTATTCTTTGTATTTCTCACGGGGGAGCATCTCATTTATAAAGATTTTACGGTCTGGCACATGAGCTTTCGTATCTGGGTCGAGTAAGTCAGGCTGGATATTGTCAGCCGTGAAATAATTATTGGTGATTGAACGTTTAGCCCGAATCACTTTCCCGACTAGTCGACTACTGGAGAGTTGGACTATGCACGATGGTAGAGTGCGCGGGGTGGCAGCTGGGGCTCGAGGAGATGGAACCGAGTCGCAAATACCTGTTGGAGGCTTTTCCCCAGACGCACGCCCAGTTTGCAGGACCTGGACATCAGCAATGTCTACCCTCTCCAGTGAGGGGAGTACGGACTTGAGCACTGCGTAGGCAATATCAGATACCTGTACCGGCGAGGCCTTAGAATTTTCTTTCAAAATACCATTAATAATTAATTTACAGCACTCAAGACCGTCACTGCCGTGTCCCCGTCCTTGCTCCCCAGCGTGTGAATGAGGGAACTTGTCCATCCTAGGTGTAATAATAGGAATCGAAGATTGATGTGTCGATTCGACATTACTATTCTCAATTCTACTACATTCGCTATCTCGCTGACTACTCTCACGACCTATTAATAGCTCAGTCAGAGTGGAAAACTGGCTTTTCATGGTAGAGTTCTGCTCCAGAAGAAGCTGGCGATCCAAGCGGAGCTCCTCCAGCTGGGAGCTTTGCTTCTCTATGAGTCTCTCGAGAGAGGATACACGTGCCAATAGGTGATCATCCACCTCATTCACTGCTGGCGTGAGAGGTGGAGAGGAAACGGCAACGTTTTGTCGCCTCACGAGAGATTTTATTTCGTCAAGCTCGTTCTGGAGTAGCGCATATTGATCATAAAAGAGGTCGAGAGTAGTCTGCGCTATGAGTACCCATTTGGTGTCAGGCGAATCCGTCGCCGTCGAAGTTGGTGATGTTGCAGGTCGTTCCGAGACGTTGAGGCTGTTGCTCTCCGTCGACCCTACAACGTGGCCAAGAGGTGGTGTAGTTTTCGAGATGGGGCTGTTGCTCTCCATCCGCCCGACAGCGTGGCCAAGAGGAGGTGTAGTGAGCAGCGACTGGGTGTGGTAGTGGTGGGCCGCGCATCTGTTTGCTGCTTTTGAATATTCGCGGGCTCTAAACCGGTGGACTGGCGGGAGGTGGCACCACATGACGGAGACGAAACAGCAGGCGATAGAGTACCCCCCCCCCCCCCGCTAGCGCAAGCTGTAGACTCCCGGAGTTGGATAGAGAGGCATTGGTGGTACGGGGCTTTGCGCTGCGGCCCGCGGCCCTGGTATGCGGAGCGGGGGAAGAAAGTGCTGATGCAGCATGCGAGCTGAGCCGTGTGTGTGAGATGGGCTGATTACTCACACGTCTATGCGAGGTAGTATTCTCCTTCTTTCTCTCTCTGGCTGTTTGCGTGCTGAGGCGAGAAGTCGAAGTCGTCTGCTTCGATGCACTTGATGATAATTGCGCGGCTGGAATTTTGCTCACCTGCAGACATTTTTTGCATGTCACTGCTCCTTGAGATGATTTCGAGCACTTGACATGTGCTGATCTTTTGCAAGTGCCGGATTCTCTGCTGCCCGCGCGTGAGGTGTTGTTGCAGACGCAGCAGGTGTTGTCGCTCATCGTGCAGCAGACAGCAAGACAGCGAAGCAGGCCAGCGTAGCAGACGACCTCCGAGCATGCGCACAAAGCTCACTTTCGGCGCCAGGCACTGCCAACTCGATGTTGTTGTTGGAGTTGCAGAATTGGAATTATTCCTCCCAGGCTCGAGCAGGAGCCATGCAGTGATGCTCCAGTGGTATGAGCCTGCAGGAGGAAGTCCAATCTGCAAAAAAGTGCCACTCGGGACGACGTTTTGATGGTTAAAGAGATGTTCAAGCACGGAGCGATGTTAGATGCGTGTGGAAACACTTACCGCCAGAAAGAGAGAGAGAGAGAGAGAGAGAGAGAGAGAGAGAGAGAGAGAGAGAGAGAGAGAGAGAGAGAGAGAGAGAGAGAGAGATTCAAGAAGAGGACGACCCCAGTTCAAGAAGAGGACGACCCCAGCATGTCAGTCATGCGGGGACGAATGGGATGACGCCGAATATGCCCTGTTCAAGTGCAGCAACACCCGGAGAGAGCGCGCCGAGCTGGATGAATGGCTGGGTGCTCAACTAACACCTGAGAATCTCGTCCCATACTTGCTCCGCAACCAGGAGACATGGGATAGACTCACCGGATACATCAAACTGGTGATGACCCGCAAAGAGGAGAAAGAGAGGGAAGTAAGGCGCCTCGAAGCAGGCGAATCACAGTGACTCTGCCGATTGAAACAGAAGAGGCCCAAATGATTCCAGGAGGAATCTGATGCACTGAAGAGGGAAGAAAGAAGAAAGAAGAGAGAAGAAAGAAGATGAAGAATGAAGAGATGGAAGAAGATCGAAGAAAGGGAAACATCACCTGCGAGTCGTGAGAAGAGAGACGCTCGATCCTGAGCGCGAGACGCCGCCGGCCCTGAAGTAATGCTCACGCGGTGCCGGGGCCGGATTGGTAAGTTGGTGGATCTCTCCCTTGTCCGATGGCCAGCGCCAAAGGGGAAGGGAGAGAGGGTTCATCTGGTACGGATGGCCGCATCGATGCGGAATCCAGCCCGGAAGCCTTGAGAAGTATCGGCCAGGCGTAATTGTCCGTCCGGAACCTCTCTGTGGCTACGTCGCAGCGTATTCACCCTACAACCACCTAAAAAAAAAAAAGAAAAAAAAAAGAGAGAGAGAGAGAGAGAGAGAGAGAGAGAGAGAGATAGATGTCCTCTTATTCGTCCAAAGACAAAAATATCATTACATACACTTACATATGTCCATTACAATATAGTAACATGTATTAGAAAAGAAAGAGATATATGTACACAAAATAATAATAAATTCAGTCGATTACTGGTTTGGTCAAGGACAATAAGTATCACAATTCGTGACTAGTCAGGGTGTATACTCAAAGACTATTCAAACACTCATGGAACTAGATATATAGTGATAAAGAAAAAGGGGCAAGGGTTCGCACTAATATCACAGATATAGATCACCAACTGGGTGACTAAGGTCACATGTAAAAAGTACTAAGCTAGAAAAGAACCCTCCCCATTACAGATTAGAATAATGCCTCTTCTCCACATCAATCTTCTGCGGAGACTGGGTTGGTAAGAAAATTTTTAGGGATTCTTTGAATAGTGATGTTTTCCCCAGCTGCCGAAAGCCCGGAGGGAGAATGTTCCACAAATGAGCACATTGAACCTGGAACGATCTTCTTCCGTACTCAAGTCTCATATTGGGAACCTTGAGTACCCGCTCCTCTGCATCACCGCGTGCAGGGCGTTCGGATTGGTACCTGGTGAACACCGCAGCTAGGTAGCCAGGCTCTCCTAAGTGCATGATCTTGTGCATTAACAGAGCTGCGAAGTACATTCTCCGCGAATCAGTACGTAACCAACCCAAACGCTCCCTAAACGGGGTGATGTGCTCGTCTCTCCTAAGATCAAAAATGAACCTCACACATGAATTGCTTAGTCGCTGTATCCGTTGCCGCTGTTCGTCCGTGGCGTCGAGGTACACGACCGTGCAATAATCTAGATGCGGTTGAACCAAGGACTCGACCAGGCGAATTCGGAGAGGTCTGGTGATACACGCCCTGAAAAACCGCAATGCGTATAGGGCTCTGTTGACTTTCTTTGTTACTTGATCAATGTGCGGCTTCCACGTCAGTTTACTATCAAGTGTAACACCGAGACTCACGACCGTGTCACTGAACGGGATGAACTTCCCATCCTGTATTTCAACCCCTGGCAAGTCCATCCTCTTCAGATCTTTGATATTCCTCTCAGAGCTGAAGTAGATTGCCTTGGTCTTGGCAGCGTTGAGACACAGGCCAGAATTCTCGGCCCATTCAGCAACTAGTCGTCCTATTTCACCTAGTCGGGCGATGCCCTCCCTGATCTTAGTCTTCTCGACTTGGAGGTAAATTTGGAGATCATCCGCATAAAATAGATGATGCACCGACTTTCCGTCTAGCAAACCAGGTAATCCATTGGCATATAAGCTGAAGAGTGGAGGCCCGAGAACGGAACCCTGTGGAACACCCAGATTGGTGTAGAGCCAATCAGAATTACCAGATCTTGAAGTGACTTTTTGGGTGCGACCTTGTAAGTATGATTTTATCCACAGAAGTGCCGATCTCGAAAGGCCAAGATTTCGAAGTTTGCTCAACAGCTTCGATGGTGATATTGTGTCAAATGCTTTACTAAAGTCAAAAAGCAGGAGCAAGGTGATCTTTTTCTTGTCAATACCTACTGTGATGTCGTCTGTCAACTTTAGTAGAGCTGTCTGGATGCTATGGTATCGCCTGAAACCAGTCTGGAAGCGATCTTGTAATTTTCCTTGTTGTAAATACTCCGTGATTTGGTCGTGTGCGATTTTTCCCAGGACCTTGGCAAGGAAGCAGAGAAGCGCTATAGGACGAAAATCTGAGACTGTTGATGGAGCTGTAGTCTTTTTTAATGCAATCAGCTGTGCTCGCTTCCAAGCTCCGGGAAAAGTACTATGAGCGAAAGAGGAGTTGAGAATATGTACAATAAGATCACCAATAGCCGGAAGAGCCTTCGCGATCACGCTTTGGGGTATCCCGTCCGTCCCACGGGCCTGTGAAGAGAAATGTTTAATAGCAAGGACTACATCACTGTAATTTGTGGGCTTGAACTCAAAACCCTCCCCTGAGGCCGAATTTATATCGTCCATTGCATCGTCTATATTTTCGTTGGGCAAAACGGAAACTCCCGCAAAGTGAGCGTTCAACTCATCCGGTGTGAAACCATGAAGTTCCTCCTCTTTGCTTTTAGGCAGGAGGCCGAGGTTGCGCATTTCCTTCCGAATGTTCTTATGTTGATCAAGAGCGTCTGAGAGTTGGTTTTGAAGGAAGGAGTTACGCTCTTGTTCCATGCGCAGTTCGACCTCTTCGCTTAGCCGGAAGTACTCACTTTGAAGCACAGGACACTTTCGCTGGTTGCGTTGATTCCGCTCCCAGCGCCTGCGCGTCGCATCTCGCTTCTCATGAGTACCTTCAACTCAGGACCAATCCAAGGAGCATCATTTTTTCGCGGGTTGATAGTTCTTTCCGGCGCTAATTCATCTATAACAGTCTTCAAGTTCTCATTTAAGCAGTGAATTGCGTCTTCCGAACTGATTTCAGCATTTTCAAGAGCTGTCCAGTCGCAGCGAAGCAGACGGTCATTCAGCGTTTCCTGAGTGATGTTACGAAAATCCCTATAAGTGAAGGTATTTTTTGGCGGAGTGGGAGTAAAGACGTTGATGGTGACGTCTATGACCGAGTGCCTGCCGAAACTGGGCAGGAGTCTATTTTGAAAGTCAGTAATGATGTCATTGTCATCTACGTAAATATGATCAATCCATGCGTGCGATACATTTGGGGCGTGTTGGTGAGTCGGGCCATGCTGCACTATCTGCAAGGCAAGTTCTTCTGTCAGTGCAGTCAGAGTTTTGGTGTCAGGGTGAGCAGCGTCCAACATGTCTGCATTCAGATCTCCCATTATAATTTTATGGCTGTAATCACCACACAGTCGGCGTAATGAGCCAAATAACCCATCGTCCTTCTGCATGGCGATTCTCGGAGGCCTGTAGATCACTCCGACTAATATTGGAGGGGAATTGCCCTGCTGCACGCTACAGGAAAGAAATTCAGGCACACCAGGTTTCCCCGGACCAAAAGTGTTTGATGAAACAAGTTTCTCTACTTTGAAATCATTGCGTACATACAAGGCAATCCCACCGCCCTCTCTGTTTCGATCGTGTCTCAATGATGAAAAGCCCGGGATCTGAACGAGACTGTCATCCACATGCTCATCTAGCTTTGACTCAGCCTTCCCAAAAAGATGGTAGGAGGGATCGTTAGCAACGAGCAAGCGTAGATGCTCAATCTTATCTGTCAGAGAGTTAAGGTTGATAAACCCCGCTTTCAAGAAACCACCACTCCCTCGTCGCTCCTCAGCAGCTATATTCAGTCAAGGAGTTCTCACTGGATCTGCTGCCGAAATACCACTCTGCTCCGGAGAGGAGGTGCATCCCTGGGTGTTGTTTGAGGACGCACTAGTGGGTTTTCGAATACTTCGACAGGCCGTTTGGATGACCTGCAGATCCGCGAGAGATTCAAACGTATGTGCTCGATCACCATTTTTTCGCCTAACCCAGAAACGTCCGCCGCTGTGCCAGACGTATTTCAAGCCCAACCCGCGTGCGACGGACCTCAAGCGTATATATTCTTTGTATTTTTCACGGGGGAGCATTTCGTTTACGTAGATCTTACGATCTGGCACGTGAGCTTTGGTATCGGGGTCAAGCAAATCCGGCTGGATGTTATTCGCCGTGAAATAATTATGGGTGATTGAGCGTTTGGCCTGAACCACCTCCTTAACTAAACGACTTCTGGAGAGTTGGACCACGCATGAGGGAGGTGTGCGTGAATCGGCAGCAGAGGGATTTGAAGATGAATCGGATCCACTATTCGGTGTGCTCCCAGACACACGCGCTGGTGGCAGAACAGAAACATCAGCAATGTCTTCTCTCTCCAGACGTGGAAAGATGGTCTTGAGCACTGCGAAAGAGATATTACGTATCACTGTTGGCGAGGCCACAGAGTCTTTTGTTAAAGCACCATTAATTATTAGTTTACAGGGCTCAAGACCATCACTGATAGGTCCCTGCCCCTGCCTCCCACCCTGTGGTTGGGGGGATATATCTATTGTGGGTGGAATTATGGAACGAGAGGATTGATGTGTCGATTCGGCTTTACTATTCTCATCAATAATAATTCTATTGTTTCGCAGACCACTCTGGCTACCTGTTAATAAATCGGTCAGGCTAGAAATCTGGCCTTTCATAACGGAATTTTGCTCCAGAAGAAGCTGACGATCTGAGCATAGCTCCTCCAGCCTGGAGTTCTGCCTCTCGATAAGGTGCTCGAGAGATGACATGCGTGCCAACAGTCGGTCATCCACCTCGTTCACTGCTGGGGTGGGAGGTGGAGACATAAAGGCATTGCCATGTCGGCTCAAGAGAGTTCTTATCTCGTCAAGCTGATTCTGGAGCATTTCGTACTGTCGGTAAAAAAGGTCCAGAGTAGTCTGCGCTATCAGCACCCACTTGGTGTCAGAAGGCTGAGTCAGAGAGATTGATTGATTGATATCCTTTATTTGCTCAGAGGCAAAAATTAAAAATTCTGTTACATATGGTACATATGTCACTCATAATAAATACATATCACATTCGTGAAATTTGTCGTTTTGGTCAAGGACATTGTATTATCACATCAAGTGACTAGTCATTTTGAAGCACTGCAAGGTGCGTAGAAAGTCAAATTACACTATTTCTTATACAGGTAAAGATAGCAAAAAAGGAGCAAGAAAATATAAAACATTTTTGTACATATAAAAGGACAGTGGGCTCGGAAAATTATCACAGAAGTTTCAGTCAATGGCGGGAAGGCCACGCATAACTAAGTTATAATTGAAAGCCTAATGGGAAAGAGCCCAAGCCTATCAGAGGTTAAAGTATTGTTTGTTATCCATATCAATCCTCTGGGATGGTTGTGATAAGAGAAACTCTTTCACAGCTTCTTTGAAAAATGAGATCTTCTGAATTTGCCGAATGCCTGAAGGGAGAAAGTTCCAGAAGTGAGCGCATTGAACTTGGAAAGATCTTCTTCCATATTCAAGTCTCACTTTGGGGACTTTGAGTTCCTGCTCTTGTGCATCTCCCCGCACGGGGCGCTCGGATTGGTGCTTGGTAAACATTGCAGACAGGTAACCAGATTCCCTCATGTACATGATCTTATACATGATAATGCCTGCAAAGTACATTCGCCGCGAATCAGTACGCAGCCAATCCAAGTTTTCCCTGAACGGAGTGATGTGCTCGTCTCTCCTAAGATCAAATATGTATCTCACAAATGAGTTATTTAGTCTTTGTAGCCGTTGCCGCTGTTCGTCTGGCGTCAAGATACACGACCGTACAATAGTCTAGATGGGGTTGTACTATCGCCTCGACCAGTCGAACCCGGAGAGTCCCGGTGATGCATGCCCCGAAGAACCGCAAACCGTACAGGGCCCTGTTGACTTTCTTCGTCACTTGATTCATTTGCGGTTTCCACGATAATTCGCTGTCTAATACAACACCAAGACTCACGACTGTGTCACTGAAAGGAACAGAAACTCCATCCTGTATCTCAACACCTGGCAAATCCATCCTTTTCAGATCCTTGATATTCCTCTCGGAAGAGAAAAAGATTGCCTTGGTTTTACCAGCGTTGAGACGCAGGCCGGAGCCCATAGCCCAATCAGCAACCAGTCGTCCGATTTCTCCCAGTCGAGCGATGCCCTCCCTGATCTTATTTTTCTCGATTTGGAGATAAATTTGGAGGTCATCAGCGTAAAAGAGATGATCTACCGACTTTCCGTTCAGTAGCCCAGGCAAGTCATTGACGTCCAAACTAAAGAGTAAGGGCCCGAGAACAGAACCCTGCGGAACACCCAGATTGATTGCGAGCCAATCAGAATTACCATCCTTGGAGGTGACTAGCTGGGTGCGACCTTGTAAATATGATTAAATCCACAAGAGTGCCGAACGCGAGAAACCAAGTTGTCGCAGTTTACTCAGAAGTTTTGTTGGTGATATCGTGTCAAATGCTTTGCTGAAGTCGAAGAGTAGTAAAAGGGTGATCTTCTTCCTATCTATACCTAGTCTGATGTCATCAGTCAATTTCAACAAAGCTGTCTGGGTACTGTGGTGTTGTCTGAAACCAGCCTGGAAGCCATCTAATAATTTTTCTTTCTTCAAGTACTCCGTGATTTGGTCGTGTGCAATCTTTTCGAGAACCTTGGAGAGGAAGCACAAGAGCGCAATAGGACGGAAGTCCGAGACTGATGATGTAGCTACAGTCTTTTTTAGCGCAATCAGCTGTGCTTGCTCCCAAGTCTCAGGAAAGATGCTGTGAGCGAAAGAGGAGTTGAAAATATGTACAATAAGATCACCAATCGCCGGGAGAGCTTTCGCGATCACGCTTTGAGGGATTCCATCTACCCCGCGAGCCTGTGAGGAGAAAAAAAAAGAGAGAGAGAGAGAGAGAGAGAGAGAGAGAGAGAGAGAGAGAGAGAGGGAGAGATAGATAGATAGATAACCTTTATTCGCCCGAGGGCAAAATTGAAAAATACAGTGGCATATGTCACATATGTTACACCTACATAATAAATATATAAAAAGTATAAATAATTGTCTTTTTGGTCAAGGAATATTAGAATTATCACAGAAAGTGACTAGTCATTTTAAGGCATCGAGAGATGCATAAAAGTCAGGAAGAGAATGATATAATACATTTCCATATATATATATATATATATCAGTGTTCACAAGAACGATCGAGGAGAGAGGACATTCTCATGTAGAAAGGCATATAAAGGCTTGGGCCAGCAGAAATATCACAGGAATTACAATTCAGTGGCGAAATAGCCACGTATAACTCTTTTAAAAAAGGAAACGCCGGTTGAAAAGAGCCCAAACCTATCACAGTTTAGAGATTAGAATAATGCCTCCTCTCCACATCAATCCTCTGAGAAGACTGAGTCAGAAGGAGATCTTTTAAGGCCTCTTTGAATACTGATATTTTCCTCAGCTGCCGAAAGCCCGGAGGGAGAAAGTTCCACAGATGAGCACATTGAGCCTGGAATGATCTTCTTCCGTACTCAAGTCTCATATTGGGAACCTTGAGTACCCGCTCTTCTGCATCACCACGTGCGGGGCGTTCAGATTGGTACCTGGTAAACATCGCAACTAGGTAGCCAGGTTCTCCAAGATGCATGATCTTATGCATTAAAAGTGCTGCGAAGTACATTCTCCGCGAATCAGTACGTAACCAACCCAAACGCTCCCTAAACGGGGTGATGTGCTCGTCTCTCCTAAGATCAAAAATGTACCTCACACATGAATTGCTCAGTCGCTGTATCCGTTGCCGCTGTTTGTCCGTGGCGTCGAGGTACACGACTGTGCAATAATCTAAACGCGGTTGAACTAATGACTCGACTAGGCGAATTCGGAGAGGTCTGGTGATACACGCCCTAAAAAACCGCAATCCGTATAGGGCTCTATTCACTTTCTTAGTTACTTGGTCGATGTGCGATTTCCACGTCAGTTCACTATCAAGTGTAACACCAAGACTCTCGACCGTGTCGCTGATCGGAATGAACTTTCTTTCCTGTATCTCAACTCCTGGCAAGTCCATTCTCATCAGGTCTTTGATATTCCTCTCAGAGCTGAAGAAGATTGCCTTGGTCTTGCCAGCGTTGAGACGCAGGCCGGAAGTTCTGACCCATTCAGCAATTAGTCGTCCTACTTCCCCCAGCCGAGTGATGCCTTCCTTGATCTTAGTTTCCTCGACTTGGAGATAAATTTGAAGATCATCCGCATAGAATAGATGATATACCGACTTTCCATCTAGCAAACCAGGTAAGTTATTAACATATAAGCTGAAGAGTAAAGGCCCGAGAACGGATCCCTGTGGAACACCCAGATTGGTTTTGAGCCAATCAGAACTACCGGATTTTGAAGTGACTATTTGGGTGCGGCCTTGTAAGTATGATTTTATCCACAGGAGTGCCGACCTTGAGAATCCAAGGTTTCGGAGCTTCTTCAACAGCTTTGACGGTGTTATTGTGTCGAAGGCTTTGCTAAAGTCGAATAGTAGGAGTAAGGTGATCTTCTTCCTATCAATGCCTACTCTGATGTCATCCGTCAACTCTAGCAAAGCTGTCTGGGTGCTGTGGTGTTGCCTAAAACCAGTCTGGAAGCGATCAAGAAGTTTCTCTACTTTCAAATACTCCGTGAGTCGGTCATGTGCAATTTTTTTCCAGAACCTTGGAAAGGAAGCACAGCAGCGCTATGGGACGGAAGTCCGAGACCGTTGATGGAGCTACAGTCTTTTTCAATGCAATCAGCTGCGCTTGCTTCCAAGCCTCAGGAAAAACGCTATGAGCGAAAGAGGAATTGAAAATATGTACAATGAGATCACCAATTGCCGGAAGAGCCTTCGCGATCACGCTCTGGGGGATCCCATCCACCCCACGGGCCTGCGAGGAGAAATGTTTAATAGCAAGGACTACATTGTTGAAATTTGTGGGCTTAAATTTGAACCCCTCCTCCGGTGCAGAGTTAATATCGTCCATTGCTTCATTGATATTTTCGTGAGGCGAAACGGAAACCCCCGCAAAGTGAGCGTTCAGCTCATCCGGTGTGAAACCGTGGAGTTCCTCCTCTTTGCTCTTGGGCAAGAGGCCGAGATTGCGCATCTCCTTCCAGATGTCCTTGTTCTGATCAAGAGCGTCTGAAAGATGGTTTCGAAGGAAGGAATTACGTTCTTGCTCAATGCGCAGATCGACCTCTTCGCTAAGCCGAAAGTACTCATTTTGAAGCTCAGGACACTTGCGCTGGTTGCGTTGCATGCGCTCCCAGCGCCTGCGCGTCGCGTTTCGCTTATTCATGAGCACCCTCAACTCAGGACCAATCCGAGGAGCATCATTTTTACGCGGGTTTATAATTTTTTCCGGTGCTAGTTCATCTAAAACAATTTTTAAATTTTCATTCAAGCAGTGAATTGCGTCTTCCAAACTGGTTTCGGCATTTTCAAGAGCTGTCCAGTCACAGCGAAGCAGACGGTCATTCAATATCTCCGGGGTGATGTTACGAGAATCCCTATACTTGAAGGAATTTTTTGGAGGAGTAGGGGTGAAGACGATGATGGTGACGTCAATGACCGAGTGCCCCCCGGAACTGGGCAGGCAGAGAGAAAGAGAGAGAGAGAGAGAGAGAGAGAGAGAGAGAGAGAGAGAGAGAGAGAAGGAGAAAACAAGCCCACGAAGACGTGTGAGTAATCAGCCGCTCTCACACATGCGGCTCAGCTCGCGTGGCGCGTCAGGAAAGTCTCCCCTTGCCCCGCAACATACCACCACGGGCAGCAGCGCTGAGCTCCCCACCACCAGTGCCTCTCAAGCCATCGAGAGTCGACAGCTCACGCTTACGGGGGGTATTCCGCCAGCTACTGCTTCGCCTCCGTTAAGTGGCGCCACCATTCACGAGTCCAGCAGAACAGAGCCCGCGAACATTCAAAAACAGCAAGCTGATGCGCGGCTCACTACTGCCTCTCCGTCGCTGCTCAGTACACCACACGTGGATCACCCCGTCGGATCGGTTAAAAGCAATAGCCTGAACATCTCGGATCAACCTGCAGCAACAACTACGTCGACGTCGTTAAACTCTCCGGAACCAAAGTGGGTATATATACGGCAGAGTACTCTGGACCTATTCTACAACCAAAATGCCTTGCTTCAGAACCAGCTCGTCGACATAAAATCCCTCGTGATCCGACAAAACGTTGCCACTACCTCTCCATCTTGCACACCAGCAGTTAATGAGGTGGATGATCGATTGTTGGCACGTGTATTTTCTCTCGAGGGACTTATAGAGAAGCAAAGCTCCCAGCTGGAGGAACTTTGCTTGGATCGACAGCTTCTACTGGAGCAAAATTCCATCATGGCAGGCCAAATTTCTACCTTAACGGAGCTATTGTCAGGCTTCCAGAGTACTCTGCAAAATAGTAAATTTCGGAATGAGGAGAATGGTAATGCTGAATCGACACATCAATCCTCGATTCCTAACACTGCCCCTAGGATGGACGAGTCCCCCCACCCATACGTTCGGAAGCAAGGGCAGGGACTAGGCAATGACGGACTTGAGCGCTGTAAACTGATTATTAATGGTGTATTCAAAGAAGATTCTAAGACCTCACCAGCACAGATATTTGATATTTCTTATGCAGTGCTTAAGTCTATTCTCCTCTCATTGGAGAGGGCAGACATTGCCGATGTCCGTGTCCTGCAACCGGGGCGTGCGTCTGGGGAGAGGACTCCAACACGTAATTGTGACTCGGTTCTATCTTCCCGAGCCTCAGCTGCTATCACGCGCAATTTACCATCATGTGTAGTCCAACTCTCCAGTAGTCGACTAGTCGGGAAAGTGATTCGGGCTAAACGTTCAATCACCAATAATTATTTCACGGCCAACCATATCCAGCCTGACTTACTCGACCCAGATACGGAAGCTCATGTGCCAGACCGTAAAATCTTTATGAATGAGATGCTTCACCGTGGAAAATACAAAGAATTTATACGTTTAAGGTCGGTTGCACGCGGTTTGAGTCTTAAATACGTCTGGCACAGTGATGGGCGTTTCTGGGTGAGATGGAAAAATGGTGAGCGAGCGCATACGTTCGAATCCCTTGCTGATCTGCAGGTCATTCAAACGACCTGTGGAAGTGGTCCGGAACGCACCTGTGCGTCCTCTAATATCACCCAGAGCTGCACCATCAATCGTTACGGAGCAAAATGAAGTTCCGGCAACAGAATCAACAAGGACTCCCTGACTGGATACGGCTGCTGAAGAGCGACGAGGGAGGGGTAATTCTTTAAAAGCGGGATTTCTCAACCTTAACTCCCTGACAGATAAGATTGGGCATCTACGCTTGCTCGTCGCTAACGATCCCTCCTATCATCTATTTGGGGTGGCCGAGTCGAAGCTAGATGAGTATGTGGATGACAGTCTCGTTCAAATTCCAGGTTTTTCGTTGTTGAGACAAGATCGCAACACAGAGGGTGGAGGAGTTGCCTTGTATGTGTGCAATGACTTCAAAATTGAAAAGTTGGTTTCGTCGAATACTTTTGGGCCGGGGAAACCTGGCGTGCCCGAATTCCTTCTTTGTAGCGTGACTTAAGGCAGCTCACCCCCAATATTAGTCGCGGTGATCTATAGACCCCCTAAAATTGCCATGCAGAAGGATGATGGGCTGTTTGGCTCGTTACGCCGGCTGTGTGGTGATTACAGTCACAAAATCATTATGGGTGATCTGAACGCTGACTTGTTGGATACTGCTCATCCCGACACCAAGACACTGACTGCACTGACAGAAGAACTAGCCTTGCAGATAGTGCAGCATGGCCCGACTCATCAACACAACCCCAATGTATCTCATACATGGATTGATCACATCTACGTAGATGACAACGACACCATTACTGACTTTCACAACAAACACCTGACCAGTTCCGGTGGGCACTCGGTCATTGACGTCACCATCAACGTCTTCACCCCTACTCCGCTAAAAAATTCCTTCAAATATAGGGATTTTCGTAACATCACTCCGGAGATATTGAATGACCGTCTGCTCCACTGTGACTGGACGGCTCTTGGAAATGCCGAAACCAGTTGAGACGCAATTCACTGCTTGAATGAAAATTGAATGATCGTTTGGGATGAATCAGCACCGGAAAAAACTATGAACCCGCGTAAATATGATGCTCCTTGGATTGGTCCTGAGTTGAGGGTGCTCATGAATAAGCGTGACGCGACGCGCAGGCGTTGGGAGCGTATGCAACGCAACCAGTGCAAGTGTCCTGAGCTTCAAAATGAGTACTTTCGGCTTAGCGAAGAGGTCGATCTGCGCATTGAGTAAGAGCGTAATTCCTTCCTTCGAAACCATCTTTCAGACGCTCTTGATCAGAACAAGAATATTTGGAAGGAGATGCGCAATCTCGGCCTCTTGCCCAAGAGCAAAGAGGAAGAACTGCACGGTTTCACACCGGATGAGTAGAACGCTCACTTTGCGGGGGTTTCCGTTTCGCCTCACGAAAATACCAATGAAGCAATGGACGATATCAACTCTGCACCGGAAGAGGGGTTTAAATTCAAGCCCACAAATTTCAATGATGTAGTCTTTGCTATTAAACATTTCTTCTCGCAGGCCCGCGGGATGGATGGGATCCCCCAGAGCGTGATCGCGAAGGCTCTTCCGGCAATTGGTGATCTTATTGTACATATTTCCAATTCCTCTTTCGCTCATAGCGTTTTTCCCGAAGCTTGGAAGCAAGCGCAGCTGATCGCATTGAAGAAGACTGCAGCTCCATCAACGGTCTCGGAATTTCGTCCCATAGCGCTGCTGTGCTTCCTTTCCAAGGTTCTGGAAAAAATTGCACATGACCAAATCATGGAGTATTTAAAAGTAGAGAAACTTCTTGATCGCTTCCAGACTGGTTTCAGGCAATACCATAGCACCCAGACAACTTTACTAAAGTTGACGGATGACATCAGAGTAGGCATTGATAGGAAGAAGATCATCTTACTCCTACTATTCGACTTTAGCAAAGCTTTCGACACAATAACACCGTCAAAGCTGTTGAGAAAGCTCCGAAACCTTGGATCGTCAAGATCGGCACTCCTGTGGATGAAATCATACTTGCAAGGCCGCACCCAAGTAGTCACTCCAAAATCTGGTAGTTCTGATTGGCTCGAAACCAATCTGAGTGTTCCACAGGGATCCGTTCTCGGGCCTTTACTCCTCAGCTTATATGTTAATGACTCACCTGGTTTGCTAGACGGAAAGTCGGTATATCATCTATTCTATGCGGATGATCTTCGAATTTATCTCCAAGTCGAGAAAACTAAGATCGAAGAAGGCATCACTCGGCTGGGAGAAGTAGGACGACTGATTGCCGAATGGGCCAGAGGTTCCGGCCTGCGTCTCAACGCTGGCAAGACCAAGGCAATCTTCTTCAGCTCTGAGAGGAACATCAAAGATCTGAAAAGAATGGACTTGCCAGGAGTTGAGATACAGGAAGGAAAGTTCATTCCGTTCAGCGATACGGTCGTGAATCTTGGTGTTACACTCGATAGTGAACTGACGTGGAAGCCGCACATCGACCAAGTAACTAAGGAAGTGAACAGAGCCCTTTACGGATTGCGGTTTTTTAGGGCGTGTATCACCAGACCTCTCCGAATTTGCCTAGTCGAGTCATGAGTTCAACCGCATTTAGATTATTGCACAGTCGTGTACCTCGACGCCACGGACGAACAGCGGCAACGGATACAGCGACTGAGCAATTCATGTGTGAGGTACATTTTTGATCTTGGGGGAGACGAGCACATCACCCCGTTTAGGGAACGTTTGGGTTGGTTACGTACTGATTCGCGGAGAATGTACTTCGTGGCACTTTTATTGCATAAGATCTTGCATCTTGGAGAACCTGGCTACCTAGCTGCGATATTTACCAGGTCCCAATCCGAACGCCCCGCACGTGGTGATGCAGAAGAGCGGGTACTCAAGGTCCCCAATATGAGACTTGATTACGGAAGAAGATCATTCCAGGTTCAATGTGCCCATCTGTGGAACTTTCTCCCTCCGGGCTTTTGGCAGCTGGGGAACATTTCAGTGTTCAAAGAGGCCTTAAAAGATTCCTTTCTGATCCAGTCTTCCCAGAGGATTGATGTGGAGAGGAGGCATTATTTCAATCTCTAAACTGTGATAGGTTTGGGCTCTTTTCAATCAGCGTTTCCTATTTTAAAAGAGTCATACGTGGCTTCTTCATCACTAAGTTGTAATTCCTGTGATATTTCTGCTGACCCAAGCCTTTTATATGCCTTTCTACATGAAAATGTTTCCTCCTCCTCGAAAGTTCTTGTAAAGACTGATATTCGTATATGAAAATGTATCTTATCATCCTCTTATTTGACTCTTATGCATCCTTTGATGCCTTAAAATGACTAGTCACTTTCTGTGATAATTCTAATATTCCTTGACCAAAAAGACAAATATTTATACATCTTTATTTATTTATTATGTAGGTGTAACATATGTGAATTATGCTACTGTACTTTTTCAATTTTGCCCTCGGGCGAATAAAGGTTATCAATCAATCAATCTCTCTCTCTTTTTTTTTTTTTTTTTTTTTTCTTTAAGGTGGTTAGAGGGCAAAATCTGCCTCAGGATCCCTCGGATCCGTCCCAAGACACCGGACTGGTTCAGCTTACGCGGACTACGCATAGCCCACGCAGGCCATACCAGGCGGGACACGGGTTTGGGTGGGGCCCACCGAGAGGTGGGCCCGGCCGTGTAATATCCCTCTCCCCTCGATGTCCGATACCTAGGGCATCGGGCAATCAAGAAGGAGATCCACCTGCATCTACCATCTCATCCCGGAACCGCGTGAGCATTACTTCAGGATGAACGGCATGTCTCGCGCTCGATTGCGAGCGTTCCTCTTCTCCATCTTCTCTCTTCGGCCACTTGTCGGCATCTTCTATCTTCACTCTTCATTGTTCCCTCTCTTTCTTCTTTCTTCTCTCTTCTTTCTTCTTTCTTCCCTCTTCAGTGCATCAGATTCCTCCTGGAATCATTTGGGCCTCTTCTGTTTCAATCGGCAGAGTCACTGTAATTCGCCTGCTTCGAGGCGCCTTACTTCCCTCTCTTTCTCCTCTTTGTGGGTCATCACCAGCTTGATGTATCTGGTGAGTCTATCCCATGTCTCCTGGTTGCGGAGTAAGTACGGGACAAGATTCTCAGGTGTTAGTTGAGCACCCAGCCATTCATCCAGCTCGGCGCGCTCTCTCCGGGTGTCGCTGCACTTGAACAGGGCATGTTCGGCGTCATCCCATTCGTCCCCGCATGACTGACATGCTGGGGTCGTCCTCTTCTTGAACCTGGTTAGATAGGAACCGAAGCAACCATGATCGCTCAGTGCCTGCGTCGTCCAGTAGTCCATCTCTCCGTGGGTGCGTTCCGCCCACTTGGCTACGTCACGGATCAGCCGGTGCGTCCATCTGCCGTTCGCAAATGGCGAATCCCACTCAGTTTGCCAATGCTCAAGGGTGGTTTCCTTCTCGTTGTCGCGGATGATCTCCTTCATCGTCGGAGTGAGTACTCGTTCGGCTCCGATCACTTTCTGGCGGTCCCAGATCCTCACTCGCTCTCTCTCTCTCTCTCTCTGTCTCTCTCTCTCTTTTTTTTTTTTTTTTTTTTAAGGTGGTTAGAGGGCAAAATCTGCCTCAGGATCCCTCGGATCCGTCCCCAGACACCGGACTGGTTCAGCTTACGCGGACTACGCATAGCGCACGCAGGCCATACCAGGCGGGACACGGGTTTGGGTGGGGCCCACCGAGAGGTGGGCCCGGCCGTGTAATATCCCTCTCCCCTCGATGTCCGATACCTAGGGCATCGGGCAATCAAGAAGGAGATCCACCTGCATCTACCATCTCATCCCGGAACCGCGTGAGCATTACTTCAGGATGAGCGGCATGTCTCGCGCTCGATTGCGAGCGTTCCTCTTCTCCATCTTCTCTCTTCGGCCACTTGTCGGCATCTTCTATCTTCACTCTTCATTGTTCCCTCTCTTTCTTCTTCCTTCTCTCTTCTTTCTTCTTTCTTCCCTCTTCAGTGCATCAGATTCCTCCTGGAATCATTTGGGCCTCTTCTGTTTCAATCGGCAGAGTCACTGTAATTCGCCTGATTCGAGGCGCCTTACTTCCCTCTCTTTCTCCTCTTTGTGGGTCATCACCAGCTTGATGTATCCGGTGAGTCTATCCCATGTCTCCTGGTTGCGGAGTAAGTACGGGACGAGATTCTCAGGTGTTAGTTGAGCACCCAGCCATTCATCCAGCTCGGCGCGCTCTCTCCGGGTGTCGCTGCACTTGAACAGGGCATGTTCGGCGTCATCCCATTCGTCCCCGCATGACTGACATGCTGGGGTCGTCCTCTTCTTGAACCTGGTTAGATAGGAACCGAAGCAACCATGATCGCTCAGTGCCTGCGTCGTCCAGTAGTCCATCTCTCTCTCTCTCTCTCTCTCTCTCTCTCTCTCTCTCTCTCGCTGTTCCTATGCTTCTTCGATTCGTGCACATTAGGGTGTCCCTTAGTTCCCAAACTCCGACGATCCTCCCTCCCCCCATTTGGATGTCTTCTATATGCTAAAAACCAGGGGAAAAATTTTTTCAGACCCCTAGGAAGTGTTGGAATACTGCCGCACAGAGCATCAAGTTTCGAATTTCGACTCAAAAATTTCTTTTTTGACGACTTTCTTGTCCTGATGTTCGAGCTCGTATGAGATAGTGTTTTGGGTCTAACCAACAATCGAGGGTACATAATCAGACGTAAAATTTCGCATCAAATTAAAATTCATCGTTATTTTTGAGGTACAGAGACACCGATCATTTCAAAACTCATTTTTTTCACCGAAAAACGGATTTTAGTACGTTTTTCTCGTCTGTTTAGAGTATGTCGGTTGCTGTGGGCTCTATCAGTGATAGTCAAAACCATCATTGTTCACGTAAAATTCCACGCTGGATCCAAATTCATCGGTATTTTTCAGATACAGAGACACCCAGCATGTCAAAACTCATTTTATCCGCCAAAAAACGGATTTTAGTACGTTTTTCTCGTCTGTTTAGAGTATGTCGGTCGCTGTGAACTCTATCAGTAATAGTCGAAACCATCTCGATAAACGTGAAATTCCACCCTGAATCCAAATCCAGTAATATTTTCGAGGTAGAGAGACATCCAGTAGGTCAAAGCGTACCTTTTCATCAAAAAACCAAGTTTACCACGTTTTTTTCGTCTATTTTGGATATTACGGTCGCTGTGGACTCCATCAGTAATATCCAAGACTATCTGACTTTGCGTAAGATCTCATGTCTAATCAAAGTTTATCTTCCATTTACGATAAAATTGACACCAACACAATAAAAATGTGCGTCCAACAGGAGATACATTTCCACAGATGGTTATGCGATTTTACCAGCCTATTGATCGAGTATCTTCTTCCAGAATACAAAGTCTCCCTCCACTACGAGCTGATCAACTTGGAGTGCGTAGCATCGATTAGCAGTTGATTATCGGTTCAAACATCGCCTTCACGAGATCCGATGACATCAGATGAATATTTGATCGCCTCAGTTTGGACTTTTCATGAACCATAGTTCATGAAAATTATATCGAAGTGAGGAAATCCTCTCAAGGATTTTTAGTTCAATCTGGAGCATCCCAATATGGATTCATGCAATAGGAATGGAATGTCCGCTGCCATCAGCTTGCGAGGCAGTATCTGGCAAGTCTTGTATTACACAATGCATGCTCCGAAAGTTGTCTTCAGCACTGAAAAAGATTACAAATTCTGATTGGAAGCGTACTTATCCTGTACCGCGGATAGGTTCCTTGGGACTGTACGGCCAAATTTCCAATCCAAGATGATTAATTCTAATTAGGACAGTTATCTGGTGCGATCATGATCGCGGGATCTGCGTGGTCTTGCAGTTCTAGTTCGGAGAGACATAGGGATTTGAAAATTCATGAGCGGTAGTACTGTCCTTTCTGGGCCAGATAAGACTAGAGAAACGTGATAAAATCTGTTTTCACGCGAAAAAATGAGTTTTGACATACTGAGTATCTCTGTACCTCAGGATCGAGGATGAATTAAGATTCAACGTGAAATTTCACGGGAATCTGATTGGTTTTGACTATTACAGGTGGAGTCCACAGCGGCGATATACCCGAAACAGACGAGAAAACGTACTAAAATCCGTTTTTTTGGCGGAAAAAATGAGTTTTGACATACTGGGTGTCTGTGTTCCCCAGGAATGAGGATGAACTTAGACTCAGCATGAAAGTTCACGAAAATTCGGATGGTTCCGACTATTACAAATGGAGTCCACAGCGACTGATATATCCGAAACAGACGCGAACACGCTAAAATCTGTTTTTCGGCGGCAAAATGAGTTTCGACATACTAGGTGTCTCTGTACCTCAATATTAAAGACGAATTTGAGTTCAGCGTGAAATTATACGTGAATTATGATGGTTTTGACTATCACTGATGCGGTCCACAGCAACCGACATATCCGGAACACACGAGAGAAACGTACTGAAATTCGTTTTTTGGCGGAAAAATAAGTTTGGACATACTGGGTCTCTTTACCTCAAGACTCAAGGATGAGGATGAATTCAGATTCGGCGAAAAATTTCACGTGAATCCAGTTGGTTTTGACTATGACAAATGGAGTTCAGAGCGACCGACATTTCCGAAACAGACGAGAACAACGTGATAAAATCTGTTTTTCGGCGAAAAAAATGAGTTTTGACATACTGGGAGCTTCTGTACCTCAAAAATAACGATGAATTCGGATTCCGCGTGAAATTTCACGTGAATTATGATGGTTTTGACTATTACTGATGGAGTCCACATCAACCGACATATCCGGAACAGACGAGAAAAACGTACTGAATTTCGTTTTTTGGCGGACAAATGAGTTTTGACATACTAGGTGCCTCTGTACAACAAAAATAACGATGAATTCGGATTGAGCGTAAAATTTTACGTGTATACTGATGGTTTTGACTATCACTCATAGAGTCCACGGCGGCCGACATACTCTAAACAGACGAGAAAAACGTACTAAAATCCATTTTTCGGCGAAATGAATGAGTTTTGACATACTGGGTGTCTCCGTACCTAAAAAATAACGACGAATTTTAATTCGGCGCAGAATTTTACGTCGAATTATGTATCCTTGATTGTTGGTTAGACCCAAAACACTACCTCATACGAGCTCAAACATCAGGACAAGAAAGTCGCGAGGAACGTAATTCTGGGGTAGAAATTCGAAACTTGATACTCTGTGCGGCACTATTCAATCACTTCCTAGGGGTCTAAAAATTTTTTCCCTTGGTTTTTTATCATATAGAAGACATCCAGATGGGGGAGGAAAGATTGGCGGAGTTCGGGAAATAAGGGACATTCTAGTGCACATGCTCGCATATCTACTCGCAGCGCATTCTTTTTGCAGGGCATACGCAATAGGGTGGTCCTTATTCCCCGAGCTCTCTTGTTCGACTTCTTCCACGGTTTTCTTGTATATTTATGATTAAAAAATAATTTCCTCACCACGTGGAAGCCGAAAAAAATCTTTAACCGACCCGCCAGAGCAATTTTCAGATCAAATAGCTTTCCCAGTTATTGGCTTTTCCTGCGCATGCGCGAAATTGTATGCTCGCAAAAGGATCTTCAAACGATATCTGGCAAAATTTTCTTCAAAATAACCCCATGATAGAGGCGATTCGATGTATCTCGATCAGAGTTGTGAACGTTGTTAGAAAGTGGGAGAGTCCAATGTGTCAAATATGTGAGTCAAACAGCGGTAATCTGTGACAGCTTGAACTCGTTCACCTCCCAAAAACAGTCATAACTCTGGTTGAAATGCATCAAATCGACTCTATCAGGGGCCATTCTGGAGAAAACGTTGCTAGTTATCGTTTAGAGATACTCTCACAAGTTCAGAATCACGCGCATACGCAGGGGAAGCCAATAACTGGGTGAGGAATTTGATGTAAGAATCGCTCTGGCAGGTCGGTTAGAGATTCTTCTTCGGCTCCCTCACACTTAGAACACTATTTTTCAGTCATAAGGATGCAAGAAAACCTTGGGAGAAGTCGAGAGGAGAGTTTGAGAAATAAGGACGACCATGATGCGCATGTTTTTACGGTGATAGTCGTTGCTGCGTGGTCAAAATAGAGTCGATGCCTCCTCAGGAGAGTACAATTGTTATATATGCACTAAATTGAGGAGATTCAGGTGTGGCCCCATCGAAAATCGGAACTTGAGCAATAAGTGTCACAACAATATATATGATTGGAATGAGAGTGGAATTGATTATGTTCCAATTCATATTCGAGGTGAATAACGGACTAGCTGATAATCGATACCAAGTCCGTCTTCTGGATAATAGTCGAAAGAGGAAGGAAGGACCTCCTTTACAAGTGTAAAGAGATGGACCGAAAGTCTGTGTTCCAAGTAGCTGTAGGAGAAACCAGACAATTGGGGGATATCAAAGTTTGTGAATTACGGCATTCCTAGGAATTCCGAGTTTATAATCCATCGATGATAGCAAAGGTACCCATATCTAGGGATTGGTGATTTGCTATTGATGCAACTCGATACGCGGATGATATATGCTTTATGTACGTTCTGCTCTCGATCCCTGAATCTGTTCTTGATCATGTGATCAACCTGTTCTTATATCCCTTCCCTCAAGGTCCTGGTCATACTCGATCCGCAGGTACACAAAGTCGTCCAAAGCCTCGCTCAGCGGCCGGTCTTCGTGAGGCAGATCGTAGACCCGCTCTAGCCCAATCCACGCAATCTCCGCAGTCGGAAAATATAGAAATTTCCCCGCATGACGGGCAGCCTCGGCCTTGCTTACGGGCGATTGGCACCCGATGAACTGAAAGGAAAGTTGAAGCAGTGAGAAAACAAAAACAAAGACGAGGAAAATTGCTCTGGAGGAGCGCTCACCAAAAATGATAAAGCAGCCTACCTTATGATTCGGATACTCCCGCATCACGGGCGTGGTCCCATGAACTATTTTTTGAACCTGTCCCAGGATCGTCGTCTTCGAATTGCAATGCACCGAGTCAAAGACGCGTCCTTTAAGTTCCATGTTAGAAGGAAAATACAGAAAATGCGTGAGGAGCAAAATAAGTGCACGAGCGAATGACGAGCGAATGACGACGAGCGCGTGGAAACCTGCGAAGGAAATTATAAATCTTAGTAGGGTGCACCACAGGGAATGACAAAGTTAGGTATTCAGCTACTGCAGCATTCAAAACAAGACTGTTAGCCTCAACCAAGTCAAATAAAAATGAATACCACCACCATGGGAACTCTAAGGATAACTCTAAAAAAAAGGGGAAGAAAATATGTGAATGAAGAATTATGAGAAAAGCGCATGACGTAAATGCGGGGGAATAGCTTCACTACGCCATCACCAGACCAACGGGGACATGATCATTAGGGAGTGCAATGAATGATCAGCGAACGAAAATGAGAACATTTGCAAAAGTCGCGTTGAAAATGGAAGTAGTAACTTACTGGCTCAGAGTGGAAAATCTGGCTATACAGAATCACTGGCAGAACCGCCAATGCGAACCAACTCGACAGCATGACGCAAATTTTCAACCGCCCTTATGGAAAAATATATATATATTCATACAATGAGAATTAAAACTCACCGGATCAGGGAACAGAACAGCGTGCCGTCGACAGAAGTGGCAGCTGTAGAGAAGAGGAAAAAGAAACGATCAGGAAAATTGCAGGTGTATCAACAAAATATTATACAAATCAAAGCATAGTCAGCACAGTTCAAAGAGAGAGGAGGGATTGGAAAACACTAATAGACGAACAACAGCCAAAGCTAGTCCATAACAAGCTAGTCAAGAAGCAAGTTGGGGCGAATCACGCGAAGATTCGCATGCACAAACTCTTCGGATCACAATGAGGGAAAATTATCACCCATCACGGAGCAATGCCACCCAGGGCTAGATCCTTGCAATTTCCGGAGATAATTATAGAGCTCCAAATATTCTGTCAGCCGATCCCAGACCTGAATAGGAAAAAACCGACCTAGCAGCCAGAGGAGATCGGTTCTCGACAGAGGGACCCAGATTAGACACATGATAGAACTTAACGCATATACTCTTGAGAAGAAAAATCCGAATTAGTCATCTAAACACGCATATTTACAACAGGAAATATGTGGAATAAAACACCAAGTGACTCACAGAAAACTAGCACGGTCGGATGAACAGGGTTCACTTGAGCCGAAACACAACCAGCAAAACACCTATAAGGAGAAAATATATACACAATTATGTTTCAGATTTTTTTTGGTCGACCCCAAAACCCCCCTCCTCCCCCAACTAGCCCAGTGGTCAAGGATTATGATTACATGAGAGCGTCACTGTCCACTATCACACCAAATGGAGCTTCACTAGACGCAACAGCCTCCACTCCCACCAGGCTTGAGAATAATCAAACCTTATGGTCACACCAAAAGCTATAAAACAGAGACCTCTACAAGAATAATTTTCCCTCCAACTAGGCCGAGAGATATACCATAGGGCAAAATTTCATTAAGATAGAAGCAAAAGACAAAAAGATATGACAAAAATGTGTTTTTCCTTCGACTATTGAAATTGTGTGATTTTGACCATCAACACCCACTTCTAGCCAATTTTTAGTTCAATGATGGACCTCAATGAATCAAATCAATAGATGAACATGCTACACTACTCATTCAATCATATTGGAAGGCCAAGAAAGCTTAAACAAATTTTTGACCCCCAAAAAGCTACATTCATTCACACTTCCAACGAAACATGAAAACTTGCAGGATGTTCAACACAGTCTTGACTCTGAGCCTACCATTAGCACAAATTACCTAGCTACTAAATAAATATCTAGCTACTGTTACTGATAGATCTACACCTACTCTAGCTTATCCAGCCATTATTGACAGTGCAGAAAGCTTAAACAAAATTTTGACCCCCCCAAAGCTACATTCATTCACACTTCCAACGAAACATGAAAACTCGCTGAATGTTCAACCATGTCCCCTTATGAAAAAAAGCACCGGTGAAGTCACCGAGGTATTCGTTGGTGAGGTCCCCGGTGACTTGACCGGTGCAATCCCCGGTGAAAATTCGAACAATTTTGAGCTCCGGTGGTTCCCCCGGTGCTTTCTCCGTCACTTTCCCCGGTGTTTTATATAGAAAAAATTTCAAAAACTAGGGCAGCTTTTGGGCTCCGGTATTTCCCCCGGTGTGTTCTCCGTCACTTTTCCCGGTGTTTTCTGAGAAAAATTTTTAGTAACTAGGGCGGCCTTTGGGCTCTGATATTTTCTCCGGTGTACTCCAATTTGAACATTTTCATTTCATTTGAAATCAACCTGAAAAACATCGAATATCATGGGACTGGGCATCATATTCCACTCATAATAGTGCCAAGCGGACTCGACTTTTAACATCGCAAAGCCTGTACTGGGAAATTCGACCGACCCACCCTCCATGTCCCTACGATCGCGCCAATTTCTCGTTGTACCCTTATCCACATTGGATATATCCGAATACACTATCTCGACGTTAAATTTCCCGAGAAATCCTATCAGAAAAATAATATACTTCGTGTAGCTCACACTATACAAGTGCTTTGTCTTTCCGCGTTGGCGTCATAGTGGCAACTGTCAATTCGCCATATTGGATGCTGCCCCGCAGATCGTACTCGGCAAGAAAAGACTGATCAGTGGCCAAATAATCGAATTCAACATTTTGCCGACATCAACTCTTTCTCAGATAGATATTCCATTGCTCCTTCCATAAATGCTACCCGTCGTGTTTGATCTCTTGAATTCAAGAGATTATGGGGAATTTCGGAGACGTACGCGCAGGTTAATCGTGATCACTATACGTATGTGTTGATCCGTATCCGAGATTTCCCATATTTTCTCGCGATCAAGAGATTAATTACGACGGGTAGCATTTATGGAAGAAGCAATGGAATATTTGTCTATAAAAGAGTTGATGTCGGCAAAATGTTGGATTCGATTATTTGACCACTCAACAGTCTTTTCTTGCCGAGTACGAGCTGCGGGGCAGCATCTAATATGGCGGATTGCCAGTTGCCACTATGACGCCGACGCGGGAAGACAAAGCGCTTGTATAGTGTAAGCTACCCGAAGTATATTATTTTCCTCATAGAATTTCAGAATTTTATTCGGATATATCCAATGTGAATAAGGGTACAACGAGAAATTGGCGCGATCGTAGGGACATGGAGGGTTGGTCGGTCGAATTTTCCAGTACAGGCTTTACGATGTTAAAAGTTGAGTCCGCTTGGCACTATTATGAGTGGGATATGATGCCCAGGCCCATGATATTTGATGTTTTCCAGGTTGATTTCAAATGGAATAAAAATGTTCAAATTGGAGTACACCTCAGGAAATACCAGAGCCCAAAGGCCGCCCTAGTTTCTAAAAAATTTTCCAGAAAACACCGGGAAAAGTGACGGAGAACACACCGTGGGAAATACCGGAGCCCAAAAGCCGCCCTAGTTTTTGAAATTTTTTTCATATGAAACACCGGGGAAAGTGACGGAGAAAGCACCGGGGAAACCATTGGAGCTCAAAAATGTTAGAATTTTCACCGTGGATTGCACCGGTCAAGTGACCGGGGACCTTACCGACAAATACCTCGGTGACTTCACCGGTGCTTTTTTTCGTGAGGGTCTTGACTCTGAGCCTACCAATAGCATGAATTACCTTACCTAGCCACTGATACTGATGAATCTACACCTACTCTAGCTTATATAGCCATCATTGACAGTGCAGAAAGCTTAAATAAAATTTTGACCCCCCAAAAGATACATTCATTCACACTTCCAACGAAACATGAAAACTCGCTGGATGTTCAACAAAGTCTTGACTCTGAGCCTACCAATAGCATAAATTACCCTGCCTAGCCACTGATACTGATAGATCTACACCTATTTTAGCTTATCTAGCCATCATTGACAGTGCAGAAAGCTTAAGTGAAATTTTGACCCCCCAAAAGCTACATTCATTCACACTTCCAACGAAACATGAAAACTCGCTGGATGTTCAACAAAGTCTTGACTCTGAGCCAACTATTAGCACAAATTACCCTATCTAGCTACTGTTACTGATAGATCTACACCTACTCTAGCTTATCCAGCCACTATTGACAGTGCAGAAAGCTTAAACAGAATTTTGGACCCCAAAGGCTACATTCATTCACACTTCCAACAAAACATGAAAACTCGCTGGATGTTCAATAAAGTCTTGTCTCTGAGCCAACCCATAGCATAAATTACCCTATCTAGCCTCTGATACTGATAGATCTACACCTACTCTAGTTCATCTAACCATTTTTGACAGTGCAGAAAGCTCAAATAGAATTTTGACCCCCAGGAAGCTACATTCATTCATACTTCCAGCGTAACATGAAAAATCGCTGGATCTCCAACGATATCCTCACCCTTGGCCCACCAATGATATAAATTAGCCTACCTGGCCACTGATGCTAATAAATTTACATCCACCCCAGCCCATCCAACCATTTTTGGAATTAGACAGGGGATTCATTTAACTTACCTTGTTAAGGATGACAAAAGAAAAGCCTCCACAGTAACCTTCTTTTTTAATCGAGCAGCCGGATCCACACTAATCAGTATACAGTAATGACGATCATAACAGAGCGGCTGATTAGACGACCACGCGACTTGGATCAACATATCGATGGCTCAGAACCAAAAGGAACTATCTAAAAATGTCTGATTCGAACGGAACTATCTTGTATCAAATTTAATACAAGATAGTTCCGTTTGAATCAGACATTTCCAGATAGTTCCCTTTGATTCTGAGCCATCGATATATGGTATGGTATCAGACTTGAAAGCAGGGTACATAAAAACAAGTCATGCGCACTGCAGCGCAACTTGGATCAACATGTATAAGGTTTATTCGATTATGCGGGTCGGAGCGCTCGGAGCGCTCCGACCGCTCGGATAGGTCCGGTCTCGTCCATCACCGAACGCGCGTTCGGACAAAGTTCGCTCGGAGCGCTCCGAACGCTCCGTCTAAGATTTCTAGCCGGGGAGAGGGGCGACAGCCTGTTTCTAATGCTGTGGACGATTCCTCTCCTCTCCTCGGCTGAAAACCTTGGCCGGAGCGTTCGGAGCGCTCCGAGCGAACTTTTGTCCGAACGCGCGTTCGGTGATGGACGAGACCGGACCGATCTGAGCGATCTAATCGAATAAACCTATAGTATGGTGTATCAGACATGAAAGCACGGTACACGAAAACAAGTCATGCGCACTGCAGCGCAACTTGGATCAACATATATAGTATGGTATCACACATAAAAGCAGGGTACATAAAAACAAGTCATGCGCACTGCAGCGCAACTCAGAGCAACATACACAGTGCGGTATCAGACATAAAAGCAGGGTACATAAAAACAAGTCATGCACACTGCAGCGCAACTCAGAGCAACATATATAGTATGGTATCACACATAAAAGCAGGGTACATAAAATCAAGTCATGCGCACTGCAGCGCGACTCGGATCAACATATATAGTATGGTATCAGACATAAAAGCAAGGTACATGGAAACAAGGTACATGGAAACAAGTCATGCGCAACAAGTCATGCGCACTGCAGCGCAACTCAGATCAACGTATATAGTACGGTATCAGACATAAAAGCAGGGTGCATAAAAACAAGCCATGCACACTGCAGCGCAACTCAGAACAACATATAAAATACAGTATCAGACATAAAAGCAGGGTAGGAAAGCAGGCCATGCGCACTGCAGCCCAACTCAGGGCAGAGCATAGAGCAGTGTACCGGTTTTGAAACAAGGACCCGTAAAAATTGGCCTGCGCACTAAGGCGTGTAAATACCCGACACCATTGGAGTCCCCATATACGAAATAAGAATGGGATAAGATATCAAACTGTATGTGATGAGAGATGTAACTTGAGTTGAGCCATGAAGCCGATTACAGAGTTCAAAAGGGCATACAAATGCTAGATAGATACAGCAAAGTAAAATCACCATGAACGGGGAATACTTTTGAGGCAAATTTGAGTCAAAAAGAATGAATCTGCGGAAAATTCTGGGTGCCACGGAGCGGAATGTATTTGATTCTATGGTAAACACTGAGGAGAATCTAGGAACGAATCAGGTGACAGAAAAAGGGGAGCAGTATTTAGAAAAATAAGACATCAGAATCCATCTATATCAAGTAATATATTTTAGAATTTGGACCAACAATAAACGAAAAATGATATTCGGCATTTAATCACATCGCCGGACCAGAACTTTACTCTGTAGCACCAGAGGAGCAGTATCGAACAAGTCATGCGGCATTTAAAATCGGCTATTCAGGAATCCGGCCAGCTTTGAGGATCCAAGCTAAAAAGAAAAAAAAACGACAATGAAACGAGCCATTCCATAATATCCTGAATCGGAGTGTGGAAGAGAAACTACTCACAGGCACGCGTAATACATTAGTTCGTAGGCAATGGAGGACACTCACGAAAAAATCGATCGGCCAGAGGTCCAAGGCCCGGATCGGAAAGAACATCGTCAATATCGGAGAGACCTTCCATCAAAACAGTCTTACTGTCACTATGATCATACTCATTCTCCTTTGGGACCATAACAGTGCTCGGTTTGATGGAACCACGACGTGGTTTTAGCGTCTTAACAGCACTTTGTCGACGAACACCACGTCGACAAAGTGCTGTTAAGACGCCCCTTTCGCTTAAAGCTTTTCTCGCGCGAGTCCATAGACACCACACGTCGTCTTTCCAGAGCTCCGGCTTTCAGCCGACCATATTCCTTGATACTCATGTGCTTAACTGCGGTAAGAATCGGCAAAGACGGGTCCCGATGAGCGAGTCCGGGGCCATGAGGCTCGATAGTGGAGCGAGACGGACTAGGGGCCGATCTGGATTGATTAGGCGCCAATTCCGAAGCATTGCCATCAGGAACAGGAGCACAATCGAGGCGGTCTGTCTCGGCAATATCAAAAGGAACAGGCGAGGGTCCACGCGAAGAATCACTGTTCTTCACATGGACAAAAGTAGGTCATAGAAAAGCATCATCGCCTTCCACATCAACAGAGTCATGGGAACCTTCAGAAAAACTTTCTTGTATTCTTATAAACTCGCCATTTCGGCCACCAGAATAAGGTTTGAGGGCCTCATACAGGGAAGCACTGACAACAGGAGCGGTTTTAGTTTCGCTTGAATCAACACTGGGTGATGCAAATGAGCCCCCATCGGACGAAGGAGGTACATCGCACAGCGACACGGCAGTCACAAAATGATCACTTTGCACGATCAGCGCCGACCCAGAAGCACGATTCACAAGCTCGCGCCCAGGGAACAACCGGGAAAATTTCAGCGGATAATCAACGATGGCCCCTGATACAGCATCAAGGGCAATGCCAACGTCCCCATAAAACACAAGGTCAAATTCAGGGTTCACACTCTGGAAATCCTCGACGCCATGTTTAATTTTCACATTGAGCACGCAGACAGTCGGATTACCGGCCATTTCGGATCCTTTCCAAAGCAAAGTACTTGAGAATAAAAACAAGCGAGATCAACAATTGCCAGAGGTGAACTGAAACAGGCATGATAAGCTTCAGGAAAAGGAGTCTATCATTTTTGCAGGATTGCAAAAAATTATCAACACGCAGATTTTTCCATAGCGTTTACGCAGTCAACGAATCCTGCCACGGATCCTATTACGAGCGGGATTAGATGAACAAGATGACACACATGGATTTTGAATCGTAGAATAAAAGCGGTCGGTATATTGTACGCGGTATAGGGTCCAGAACTTGATCAGCAGTTGGCGATGCGAGACTCGCAATCACGGACCAATGGTAGGCCTCGATCGGTATAGAACTCTCCCCGGGACATAATGTCAATTTCTCGTACCGCAGCTTCAAAAGCGCATTCTCATTGCAGGATCGAGGGATACGGGGATGGAGAGATGGAACCACATCCAATACACCAAAACCCGGGATTAATCACGGAAAAGCTGGAGAGGTTATACACATCAAGAATCTCGTGGAAAATCATACAGAAAATCGACCTACAACCGTACCTCTCGCATGGAGCCGAACTCGAGGCTACGTTTACAGCCCTCCTAGATAGGTGTGACAAAATAACTAACGAATTACAAATCCTCGCTTGCCCTTACGAAGAGCTGATCCAGCAATTAGGAACTCGGGTACGAGAATCTCGAAAGGATGCGAACAGACTCACAGGGATGATGCATGGCGCAACACCGAACACCGCGCAAAGCCGAGTGAAACGATCTTGGTTCCCAACCTTTGGTAGAATAGACAAATTTTTGTTCGGCAACTTGGACGAGGAATCAGAAGCCGAACTCAAAGACTTAATCTAACAAACTAACAACCATACGAACCAACTAGCAAGTCTTGTAGCAAACCAAACCGAAATCATCTACAATCAGTTCGGAAATATCCGGGACGAATTGAAGGAACTAGACGTAATATCGGATAAATTAATCCAAGAAATGAAACGCAAAGACAAATTCATGGAATTTTCCATAGCATTAAACACATACGGCGGGTGCGTTACACGATACGAACTTGACACAGAAGCTGTAATTAACGCAATATTGTTCGCGTCCAGAGGCATGCCACACCCACGATTCATGCCACCCTCAATATTCGAGAAAACCAGGCTAACCGTTGCACAAACCATGTTGAACGCTAGATTCCCCGGGGGAGAAGGGGCAGAACCTCTCTTGGACATCCTGAAAATAGCAGAACTATCAATCCTGTTAACATACCCGTATCTGATCTATTACATTAAATTTCCGCTACTAGGCCATTCAGAGTACGACCTCTATATGGCCACCCCGATCCCAGTTAGCCAAAAAGGTAACTCTATATTTGTATACATTTCGCCAGACGCGGAGTACGCAGCGGTAGATACCGAGACAGAAAGCTACATGCCTATCACGACCGAAACGTTGAGCAAGTGCAACGCCTTGAGAGAGATTACATCTGCACGGACACAGAGCCAGTCAGAAACATAGACGAATCTTCACCCTGCGAAATCAAGCTTATTGCAAGGAAAGAATTGAAGAACCTATCCAGCTGCGAATTTAAGGTAGCTCAATTGCAGGGAATATTTTGGGCTAAACTTGAAAGGGAAAACACTTGGGTTTATTCAACGGAAGCAGCCGAAAAAATATACGTGAATTGCGAGAAAGGCTTAGATAAGAAAATGACGCTACAAGAAATGGGCATGCTCCGCTTGCTCCCAGGCTGTTGGGCTAGGACAGAAAACGTGAGATTGGTGGCATCTCGCCAGATTACAACAACTCCGGAAGCCCGACTGTTCAATGAAACTCAATCAGATGTATCATCGCTACTTCACGAGAACCTGCCCCAAGATACGGAAACCCCGACGATAGAATTTGATATGGTCCCAAATATTCAACTTCGCGGTAACTCACCCGCGAGGTCCTTAGAAAAAGGGGAGAACTTGGAAGAAATCAATAATAAGGCATGAGGAATGAGTCAACTTAAAGTCATTTCTAAGAAATTCAAAACCCTACAGAAGACGCTAATGTTTACGGGAACCGTTACAATTCTCATCGTAATATCCGCATTGATAATATGGAAAGTCTTTTGCCCGGGGGGTTCCCTTGTCTAATCACTGGTAGATCAGTTTCAGATAGAACGGCACGCAAACCCATACAGGAAGAACCAATGGTCAAATGGTCGAGACAACCAGAATCTATCACAATTCAGCCTATTACTTACGCAGTCCAATCAGGAGAGAGAGGAATAGGACTCTTGAACCTGGACCAATTTGCAATCGTAAAAAGACCGATAGGTCAACCAATGCTCCCAATCCAAGGAAAGAACGGAAGCTCCCACTCTTCGAATGATATATGAGCAGCTGATAAAATACCCGATGATAATGATGGAAGGAGCAGGAGCTCCCACCTTTGTGACGATACATAACCCACAGATGAAATACTACCTATGGATAGAAATAGGAAAAACGGAAGCTCCCACTCTTTGGATGATACGTATATGACCAGCAGATAAAATACATGTTGTCAATAAAGAATGACCTCCAAAATTCAACCCTTATGTACACATGGAATCATATAAAATTGAGAAAAACTTGTAAGGAACTTACCTTAACGTTATAATTTGTCGAAAGAAATCGAGAGAGACTTGAAAGGGAGATAGCATCTTACAAATACAAGGACAATAACCATCTTAGTCATATTAATGTATAAATTGTATGTAATTTTCGGATTAAGAGGTATACAAGTTGATGTTTAAACTCAAGAAAATTTTTTTTTAAGTCACATCTTTTGTTAATTTTAACGATTGCTCCGGAGAGCAAAAACATGACCGACGGACGTGTTACGGGACTAGGTCCGTAACGGCGCATTGACCAGTAGAGACTGCACATGCAACAGGTACGTCATGAGTGACCGCAAGCGAGAGGCGGACATTGGCCTCGAGCTGACTCATGTACGCCCGCACTCGACGCGCGAGGCATTAGCAAAGAGCAGGAGGGGATATGAATTTCAGCAGAGCTTAAATACAGGACAAAAGCCTGAGCGTGGGCTTCTAGAGTCTTAGTCGATTACGAATCGTTGACCGGACCACATCGCGGTAGACGCATTCAAGACGAGTATTCGCAGCCAGTGTTGGCCTCGTCGCGTCATAGAATCAGTAGAGCCACGAGTTATAGTCTCTCTCGGGATTGTATTTTTTATTGCATAAACTCCGATTGCGTTCTACCACTTGCCTTCTGGATGAACAAAGGTTCGGTCAATGATCCAGAAACAACATATTTGCACAACCTCCAGGTGCGTCCAGGAGCTCAGCGGAGAACGTATTGAAGGACCCTTAATACGTAACACGGTGCAGTCAACTATATGAAGATAGATAAACGCTTTGGATAGATAGATGAATGCTTTATCCTGCCCACAGGCAAAAACAATATCAATACAGTCATTACATATAACTTGTGAAAACATTTTCTAAGGTTGAAAAAAAGAGGAAGAGGAACTGCCTGATACTTATCGCTAAAAGAGTATGGAATAATCATTAATTGATATTTGCTCAGCGCTATTCACAGTCTTGTTTCTATCACAGAGTGGAATGTCACACACATAATATCAGGTAACAGAGTTACAAATGTCGCAATTTACGATAAACTCTTTACACTGGGAGTGCTCATTCCTAAGCATCTGGAATTGTCGAGGAGTCTTGAGAGTCAAGCTTGAGTAGATGAAGTGTCAAAAGGTGTTTAAACGATGATACTGAGGATAAGCTACGTAGGAGGGGCGGGAGAGAGTTCCAGAGCCTGGCGCCACAATACTGAAAGGAGTTCTCAGTAATTTCGTACCTGACTCTGAGGATTATGACGTCTCTCTCATCATTACAACTGGTAGCTCTTCGCTGGTACTTGTTGAACATTGCAGCCAGGTATTCGGGCTGACGGCTTTGTACATAAGAATGGCTGCAAAATATAGTCTACGCGAGTCCGAGCGTAGCCAGCACAGTTGCTCCCTGCAGGGGGTAATATGTTCGCCTCTCTTAATGCCAAATACGTTTGCGATCGTTGCGTTCCACTAGCGTCAACGTACACTACCGCGCAGTAGTCAAAGTAAGATTGTACTGAGGTTTCGACTAGCCCCCGGCGAAGAGTCTCGATGGTACAAGCCCTGATCAAACGCAGACCATATAGGGCTCTATTGACTTCCTTCACTACTTGGTCGATCTGCAGTTCCTACTCAAATTTACTGTCAAGCATGACACTGAGACTCAAGACGGTGTTACTAAAGGGTATCGTCACTCCGCCTGGCATTCCAACTCCAACAAGACCCATCTCTCTCAACGCATTGACGTTGCATGCCGAGCCGAAAGAAATAGACTTGGTCTTGCCGGCGTTGAGACGCAAGCCGAAGGACTCAGTCCACTCAGCAACCAATCGCACTGCCTCCTCTAGTCGATCATCGCCTTCCGATATTTCATCCTTCTCAATATGAAGATAAATCTGGAGGTCTTCCGCATAAAATAAATGTTTGACGGTCTTTTCCGCGGAGTATATCTGGCAAGTCAGTAATGTATAGACTGAACAATAGAGGTTCAAGGACGAAACCCTGTGGAACTCCGAGGTTGGTTGTGAGCCAATCTGAATCACCGCTGTTTTGTGATGTCACCATTTGGGAGCGCCCTTCAAGATATGTTTTTATCCACCAAAGTGCCGTCCCCGAAAATCCCAGCAGACGGAGTTTCTGTAGCAGCTTGGATGGTCAGATAGAGCCACATGCCTTGCTAAGGTCAGATAGTAATAATAGCGTAACCATTCTCCTGTCTTTGGCGATACGGATATCGTCAGTCAATTTTAGCAAGGCTGCCTGAGTACTGCTATGTTGCTGAAAGCCGGTCTGGAGGGAATCAAGCAGACTTTTCTCTTTGAGATACTCCGTGACCTGGTCGTAAGCTATCTTCTCCAGAACCTTGGACAAAAAGCAAAGCAGAGCTATTGCACAAAAATCCGAAAGAGTCGATGGTGCTGTTCTTTTTCTTAATACAATGAGCTGTGCTTTTCTCCACGCTTCCGAAAAAATACCTTGAGCGAAGGAGGAGTTTGAAATTTTGACATTAATATCGCTCATGGCCGGTAAAGCTTTTGCGATCACAACCTGAGAAATCTTATCCACCCCACGAGCTTGTGATGATAAGTGTTTCACAGCCAAGATGACATCAACCTCATTAGTGGGTTAGGACGTGAAGCTTGCGTCAACAGCTGAGGAGACAACTCTCTCTGCCTCTTCAGTAGTCTCGTAAGGTGAGATGGAGACTCCCGCAAAGTGAGCGTTCAGCTCGTCCGGTGCAAAACCGTGTGAATCTTTTCCTTTGCTCTGGGTGAGAAACCGAGGTTGCGCATTTCTTTCCAAATATTCTTATGAATGTCGAGAGCATCCGCAAGATGATTACGAAGGAAAGTATTCTGCTCTTGTGGTGAGCGCACCTCGATCTCTTCGCTCAGTCGAAAGAACTCATTGAGGGAAACCGCGCGACCAGTGCGCCGATAACGCCTTTCTGCCGCACGGCATCTCGCAATAAGTAGCTTCAGCTCAGGGCCTATCCATGGAGCTTTATCATCTTTGGGTTGTACCGTTTTTAATGGAGTTAGTAAGTCCGTAGCTACACGGAGTTGAGTTCCTTATTTCAACATTTCACTGCTCCCTCTAGGTCGATGTTGGCACTGTCTATGAGGGTTCAGTCCATCTGTTGTAGCACGTCATTCAAGTGTCCGGGATCGATGACTTCATATTCCCGAAACGAGAAAGGTTTCTCCACCGGTTCAGGGACGACGATGTTAATCGTTACTTCAATGAGTGCAAGACCGCCAAAACACGAGAGATAGATGTTCTGTGCATCCGTAGCAGTGTCGTTATCGTCGACTAGTATGACGTCAATCCATGTGTAAGAGGTGTGAGTATGGTGTTTAGAGCCATGCTGGACTAGTTGCAAGAACAGCTCGTCTGTCAATCGTCTGATCGTGGTCGCGTCAGTAGATGTGGTTAATAGGTTGGCATTCAGATCCCCCATAATAATTTTGTGACTGAAGCCAGTAGACGAATTTCGGACTACGTCAAACACTCCAGAATCATCTTGCAGAGGGACGTCAGGTGGTCGGTAGATAGATCCCACGAGGATGGGCGAGGAGTCGTTTGTACGCTACAAAATAAGTACTCTGGTTTCATAGGTTCACCGTTACAAGTTGTATCTGGAGAAGCGAATTTTTTGACTTTGTAATCATCCTGTACATAAAGGGCTACGCCTCCACCAACCATGTTCCAATCCTGTCCGATAACTGAAAAACCCAGGATCTGAATGAGACTGTCGTCGACCTTCGATTCTAGCCATGTCTCAGCAACACCAAGGGTGTGATACGATGGGTCATGAGTGATGTGGAAACAGAATTCCTCAATATAACTCGGCAAAGAGGTAATATTGAGGTATCCCACTCTCAGGCGATCGTTAGACTTAGAGGCCCCCCCCGAGCGTCTTTGGTCATGGTGCTGAAGCTGGAGATGCATGTTCACTGTCGCCAAGTCCTGGATTATGAACATCTGTATTAGGAATTCGATGTGAGCGACAAAAATGACGGCGAGTCTCTGATTGACAAACGGTATGAATAATATGCAAATCAGCAGCACTAGTGAAGACATTCGCCTGCCCCGACCCTGCTTGACGAAAAATCTGCCACCGCTGTGCCAGACATACTTGAAACCAAGACCCTCCGCGATAGTTCTCAGGCTCGTGAAAGATTCAAAGTTGTCACGGGGCAACAACTCATTGATGAATATTCTGCGTCCTGGCACAATTGGAGCCGAGTTCAAGTCCAGCAAGGCGGAACAGATGTCGTTGATTGTTAGGTAATTGTGATCCCGGGTAAGACCGTGCACCGAATCACAAAGCCTTCGGGGATGCTCAAGCAAGGAGTGATGGAGCACAGGGATCGTCAATGTGTGTTTGTTGTGATGGTAAGTTTTATTGAGAGAGGGAAGTATGAATTCCTCTGATCGAGGTGGGGGTTGGCGAGCAGGAGGGCTTGCCCCTGTCATGATATATGCTATACATCCTGACGAAGATAGCCGAAGTAGCCATAGCTTATGATGATCCAGAGTAATTGAGCAATCAACGATCAGGGAGAGGCACGCACAAGCCTCGAGCAGATCCAGCGGCAATCTTGAAAGAGAGTGGCGCCGACATCAAGACGGCACTAGCTCAGGAACAAAGATACTCAGCTGATGCAAGTCCTCAGGGAGCAAATAGGTGATCGAGGAAGTATCGCATCAGATGCCTTAGATTCCAATGAGAGAGTAGGCAGTCATGTGCTCACGATAGCTTCGAGTAATTGAGTAATCAGCCACTAGCGAGAAGCACCGCAAGTCTCTAGTCGATGCAACGCAGATAGAATGCAGCGCAGATTTGGAGGCGACACAAGCTTAAGACCAAGGGAGCCATGTATTGCAACAAGCATACTGGAATAAAAGGCGCACGAGATCAAGAGCCACGAGGAATGTCAAACGCGCCGACGCAGGCCTAGTCAATACCTAGATTCCGAAGCTATCATTTAGCATGGAACGCCTCACTCTCGGAAAAGCATAAATACGTAGTCAAACCTCCAGCAAAAGCTTGTACGAAACAGTCCGTCTCGGATAGTCGTATAGCTCGCATTTAGCTTCTAGAGTACAGTCCGATTCGAGTATTCATAGAGTCCACGTCTAGCCTCATATCGTATCCCGAAACGTGTAACTCCTATATCTCAGGTCTCATCTCTTAGAGTCAGTAGAATCACGATTATAAGTATCTATCTCTCATGGTATAACATTGTATCTATTGGAATTAAACTGGCATCGCATTGAAATTCGGAGAGTCAACATCTGTCTCGCCCCCAACTTGTTGTGCCCTCGGGTCAGACAAGTCAGCACCGAGAACCCATTCACTTATCCCAAATCCGTAACACCCCATGGTATATATGTATTGTTGGAATCATATTTTGAATGTTCTGGATATGGAAACTCGGTCGGAATGACTGATATGATTCTACGTGCATATCATACTTCATTTGCGCGAATCAGAAAGATGAAGCGGAGCAACTTGAGCATCAATTCAAGAAATAACAAAAATAATCTTAAATATTCGAAGTTGAGTCTTAATAATCGATTTGAAGATCAACTTGAATGTTCAAGAACAAATCATTGATTCTTCAAATGAACATGCATTTACAAGTTCTCACGCTACTGACAAAATCGACTTCGCTCTACTTTATAGGAATTTGGACCTCATCGCATATTGGCTGTTGCAATCCATATGAAATATGAGTGAAATGGGGCGTCTCGGAAACGCGGGACGCCACAGCAGTATCATCCATGACACCCTTAACGAGCCATACCAATTAAACATATAGATGCCCAACAGTAAGGTAGAACTTGACTTTATTACATTATTCTCAGTAAGGTACCATAAATCCTCTAACGTGTCGTCGACTGAGGGAAGTCGTTGAAGCGCTGCAAGAATGAAGTCTTATCACGATCTATGGAAGAGTTTACTCTTTATAATTCAATTTTCCAAGATCAAGAATTAGCCATTATTATCGAATAGCTGTCTCGCCGCCCAACAACGCCTACTCATACCGAGCCTACTAGATAGCTCTGCTGAGCCACAGTCCTGGAGCTGAGGGATCTCTTTGGCACCGTGCTCATGGTGAGAAGACACGAGTAAGTAGTTTGTCGCTGCTGCGATTGCCGAGGAAAAACCATCAACAACTGACCAGCTCATCGCCATTATTCTACGTTGTGTGGTGGAACTGTCGACATTATTGACCTTCTGCATGGCTATATGATCAACTATGCTCATCAACGGTGTAGAAATAAGAGTACGTTTGGTACAAGGGAAAGACCCCAGTCGCCAAATCAAAGAGGTATCTCTCAAGGTTCGTCGAGACGAGAGAAGCCCCGAAGTATCAAATGGTCACGCAAACGCGCTTATCGAAACAGTGACCAAATACCCAGTCACTAGGAGCACTATCCAGAACCATTATCACTTGCGTTTTGCGTCCACGAGCTGACACCGTGTCGCGAGCGACGCGAACTCTCGATACAGTCCGCTCGTTCCAACATTTCTACAGCGTTTGCTGCAGTTGACTATCTTTATACCGTCTATTGAGGTAACTTTGGGACAAAAATCGCATTTTGTCCCTCCAAACTCGGGGAAATTGTACGTCTCATACCAGAGGCGTATTTATGTATAGTCAATCGGAAGCTTCAGCTGTCGGTTACGGTACTTATAGAGTAGTACATTTGGAAATCTCGAATTGAAGATATGAGCGCTCAAAGTTGTGCCCAAAAAGTTGAACCGGTTCAGGGTAACTTTGGGACAGCATACATCGTATAGGGGATTCCACGACTACCGTCAACTGGGGTAACTTTAGGACAAAAATCGCATTTTCCTCAAAACTCACGTAACTTGTATATTTCGCACCAGTCGCATCAGAATTGTATTGTGTCTGTGGTCAATCGAAAGCTAATAGATTCAGCTCTCGATTAACAGGTATTGGATATATTGGAATTCACGAATCCGGATCTGTAGCTGTACGACAAAATGGCTGTCGAATGAGATTCCTATCTTGGTAACGAATAGTTCAACACTGTCTCAAGATATGCTCGATGAAGGTAAGTATTGGATGATGGTGACTCCAGTTTCTGATTCAGGAACACATCGATCTGGTTGAAGAGTGAATGTAGATGAAATTATTCACTGAGGCAACTTTTGCATCCTCAACTGTCGACGAGGATGGGTGTGATTTGCACGGGGACCCGTAACATCCTGTGCGCCAGGTAACTGTGGTGATCGGTCGATCCGTTGATGACGAATTTGAGGGGCGATTCTCCACCACCGCTAGAAGACAGAACAGGATTGTATTACAAGAACGCGCTGGACTCTGCGTCGGTAGTAGGGGAAGAGATCGAGCTCGCTCTTCATACACTCACCGTTGCACGGGTGTTGAAACGACATCTCTCTCTCTCTTTCTCTCTTTTTTTTTTTTTTTTTTTTTTTTTTTTATGGTGGTTAGAGGGCAAAATCTGCCTCAGGATCCCTCGGATCCGTCCCCAGACACCGGACTGGTTCAGCTTACGCGGACTACGCATAGCCCACGCAGGCCATACCAGGCGGGACACGGGTTTGGGTGGGGCCCACCGAGAGGTGGGCCCGGCCGTGTAATATCCCTCTCCCCTGGATGTCCGATACCTAGGGCATCGGGCAATCAAGAAGGAGATCCACCTGCACCTACCATCTCATCCCGGAACCGCAAGAGCATTACTTCAGGATGAGCGGCATGTCTCGCGCTCGATTGCGAGCGTTCCTCTTCTCCATCTTCTCTCTTCGGCCACTTGTCGGCATCTTCTGTCTTCATTCTCCATTGTTCCCTCTCTTTCTTCTTTCTTCTCTCTTCTTTCTTCTTTCTTCCCTCTTCAGTGCATCAAATTCCTCCTGGAATCATTTGGGCCTCTTCTGTTTCAATCGGCAGAGTCACAGTGATTCGCCTACTTCGAGGCGCCTTACTTCCCTCTCTTTCTCCTCTTTGCGGGTCATCACCATCTTGATGTATCCGGTGAGTCTATCCCATGTCTCCTGGTTGCGGAGCAAGTACGGGACGAGATTCTCGGGTGTTAGTTGAGCACCCAGCCATTCATCCAGCTCGGCGCGCTCTCTCCGGGTGTCGCTGCACTTGAACAGGGCATGTTCGGCGTCATCCCATTCATCCCCGCATGACTGACATGCTGGGGTCGTCCTCTTCTTGAACCTGGTTAGATAGGAACCGAAGCAACCATGATCGCTCAGTGCCTGCGTCGTCCAGTAGTCCATCTCTCCGTGGGTGCGTTCCGCCCACTTGGCTACGTCACGGATCAGCCGGTGCGTCCATCTGCCGTTCGCAAATGGCGAATCCCACTCAGTTTGCCAATGCTCAAGGGTGGTTTCCTTCTCGTTGTCGCGGATAATCTCCTTCATCGTCGGGGTGAGTACTCGTTCGGCTCCGATCACTTTCTGGCGGTCCCAGATCCTCACTCGCTCCGCGACGAGCAAGTGGATGGGCGGTGTACTCGCCAATACGTAAGCCGCATCTCCTGACACGGTGCGGTAGGCACGGATACTTCTCAGGGCCGCTCTCCGGTGGACAGGCCCCATCTTCTTCTCGATGATGGTCTTCTCTACTCTTTTTCCCCACACGGGTGCACCGTAGAGCATGATAGAGGTGCTGACGGTGTTGAGAAGTGCGCGCCTCTTTTCCTTGGGTCCTCCGATATTCGGCATCAGCCGTTGAAGCGCCGCACCAACCCTGCTCGCCTTCTGGGCGGCTTCCTGGATGTGCTTCTTGAACGACCACTTGTCGTCGAGCCATACACCGAGGTATTTCAGCTCTGTCTTCCGTGGAATCTCTTGCCCGTTGATATGAAACCGGGGTAGGTCAAACTTCCTACGCCTTGTGACCACGATTGCTTCGCACTTCTTGACAGCAAGCTCCAGAAGCCTGCTAATCATCCACTCGTAGACTCGGGCCAGCGCTTCGTTCGCGCGTCCACCCAAGAGTTCCTCGTTGTCAGCCCATACTATGAGTCCCGCGTCGTCCGCGAAAGCCACTATTATCACTCCTTCTGGCAGTTCGATAGACAGTAAGCTGTCATACTGGGTGTTCCAGTTGAACGGCCCGGAGACCGATCCCTGTCCGATTCCGGCGGACAGTACCCGAATCTCTTATCCCTCGTCGGTGTCGTACACGAGGGTCCTGTTCCGCAGGTAGTCACTCGTGACGGCTAGTAGATAGGGGGGCACTTTACCTGCTTGGGATTGATAGACTCGCTCCCAGCTCGCGCAGTTGAATGCGTTCTTTATGTCCAACGCAATGATGGCACAGAATCCTCCTCTTCCTTGGTATGGGTTCCCTACCGACGCTTGAACCCGTTCTTGGACCGCCTCGATCGCGTGCACAGTGCTCCGTCTCTTCCGGAACCCGTGTTCTCTCTTCCCTCTCCTCCCCTCTCTCTTCAAGGCTTCATGTTCCTCCTCGAACCATTTGGATCTCTACTGTTCGAATCGACGTTCTCACTGTGATTCGCCTGTTCTTAGGTGCCTCACTTCCATCTCCTTCTCCTCCTTCCGTTTCATCACCAGCCTAATGTATCCGGTGACTCTATCCTATGTCTCTTAGTTGCGAAGCAAGTATGGAACAAGAGTCTCAAGTGTTGGTTAAGTTCCCAGCCACTCATTTGGCTCAACGCTTCCTTTTTGGGTGTCATTCCAACTGGGGAGAGCGTGTCCAGCGTCATCCTAGTTGTTCTCGCATGACTGGCATACTACGGAAGTCCTTCTCTTGAACCGGGTCAGATAGGCACGGAAGTAACCGTGGTCGCTTAGTACCTGCGTTATCCAGTAACACTGTGCAACGAAATTTTGGGTCACAAATGTCGCATGGACCGGACAATGATTTTCTTGTAAATTTTCCGACGCTGAAACCAAATCCGACCTCAGTATCGCGCCTATACGTCAGGATTTTCTTTAAATCTAAAAAACTGATTTAAAAGAAAACAGCGTCTTCCTCGGTTTTTGATAATTTGGTGAATTGAAGATAACTTAGCCAGGGAGTACCGATTGGTCAAAATGTATATCACAATATGTTTTCCCACGTATTTTGACCCGCTGGAGATGATCTCGGTGGTTTTAGAACGCTACGATGCAACCTCGGAGCTATATAAGCTAATTAGTCCACCCCGTGTCTGGAAAAAAGTTCAATTTCGCAATAAATTTCTAAAGAATCATAAAACGGGCTAGAATGGACCGATTCGAACGTTCGAGGTCGCATTTTCTTTGATTTGTCATATACTTTAGAGAAAAGAAAAATGTCTGATACCCATAGATGAAGTGGTGCGACGTCAGGAATTTTTTTCGGACTCATTCCAACCCATTCTTGTAGTACGCTAGATTTAGCGACTGAGTGCGCGGTTTTGATGCCATACGATCTTTCTCATGCTACTAGGTCCTTCCTGAGCAGGATTCTCAGTTCTAGGATCCTGCCACCAAGTGGCGCACCGACTTCCCGTACATTGCATTAGGTTAGAAGGGCACTGGTCTCATATGAGTAATTCCACGCGAAACAGACCGACGAAAGAGGGTCATGTCTCGGATCTTTTCATAAGTATTTTTAATCGATTCTATGGTCCAAAACATGGACTTCTAACTTACTATGAGGTCCAAAAAAAATTTTTTGGTCCCATGGCGAGAATCTTTGGAAATGATGTAAAATCCTTTTTTTTCAAAATTCAAGCAACTTTTTTTCACTAAAATGCAAATAAGTCGAGTTTGCTTGCAGATAGAGACACGCGGTTTACGCGTTGGAAAGGTCTTTGGAGAATCTATCGAAATGCATTCCTAAAACTTGCTTTCAAGGTTACGTACACTATTGTCGAGCAAAAAGTCGAAAAACACAAAAACATTGATTTCTCGAAAAGCCATTCTTTTCATCCCTGAAAATTCGATATTTGATGTAGAATTTTGTGCTCTTTCAGGAAAAAATGATCCCAATTATTTTTTTTAGTCCCAAAGCCTATTTTTGCTATTTTTCGCAAATCAGTTTTTCAAGTGATGTGAAATCGTCTGTTCTCTGCACATGCGCAAGAATTTGGGTTTTTAAAACCAATTCCATTGAAGATCCAAGAAAATTTTCTTGAATTTAACTACTTGGCGAAGTCATTTCCATCGATTTGGCTCGGAGCTACAACGTATGAAAGATGAAGCTTCAGCCCGAGTGCATCGATAGGCAAAGGTCACCGTCCGCGGATCTCAGTCACTGCTGTCTCCGACCACCTCTTGGGCGTTGCCGACATTCACTAGTCTTCTGTACGTTGTAGCTTTGGTCTCAATTGATAGAACTGACTTCGTCAAGTAGTCATTTTGAAGGTAATTTTTTTGGCTCTCTGATGCAATTGGTTTCAAGAACCCAAATTTCTGCCCATGCGCAGAAAACAGACGATTTCCTATCCCTTGGAAAACTGATTTCCGAAAAATAGCAAAAATAGACTTTGGGACTCAGAGAAAATGTTTGACCATTTTTTCCTGAAAGAGCACATAATTCTACATCAAATATCGGATTTTCAGAAATGAAAAAAATGGCTGTTCGAAAAATCAATGTTTTTGTGTTTTTCGACTTTTGCTCGACAATGGTGTACGTAATCTCGGAAGCAAGTTTAAGGAATGCATTCCGATAGATTTTCCAAAGACCTTTTCAATGCCGTAAACCGCGTGTCTCTATCTGCAAGCAAACTCGACTCATTTGCATTTCAGTGGAAAAAAGTTGCTCGAATTTTGAAAAAAAGGATTTTACATCATTTCCAAAGATTCTCGCCATGGGACCAAAAAATTTTTCTTGGACCTCATAGTAAGTTGGAAGTCCATGATTTGGACCATAGAATCGATTGAAAATACTTATGAAAAGATCCGAGACATGACCCTTTTTCGTCGGTCTGTTTCGCGTGGAATTACTCTCATAAGTGTTCCATCCTACGTTTATTCTTATAAAGTTTACCTCTACGGTTCCTCGTCAGGAGCCTCTTTGTAGCAAGTCGAACATTGTCAAGTATCTATCAACTACCTTCGTGGGATTGGCGCGTTTCTGGTTGGTAGACGAAATTGGTCGCAGTAACTGATTCCAAACGACACTGTGACGGTATTATACAAGGCTCCCCTGGTGATCAATCGCTGGAAAGATGTTTCACCAATACAAATGTGATGTTGATCCAAATCACTTCTGTTATGTGTGTAGCGAATATACATTTGAAAAAGTGAGGCGCAATTTCACAACCACATTGCAGAAAGCATATGAAAATCACTTCGGATTCGTGCCCGAAAATTTGGACGAAACATGGGCTCCTGATACCATATGTTCATACCTGTTCACTCAGATGAGGACCACAGACTGAACGTCATCTCGATTTTCTAACGCCCTCACTGTGTGCGAGAACAGAAAGATCATGCCTATGACTGTCACTTCTGTTCATCTCAAGTGAGAGAACATTCTTAAGATACTAAGCATTCAATAAATTATCCGGTAGTTTCTCCCGTGAGGAAACTCGTGCTTGGCATACCCAAGCATTTTGCCACAGTTTCATTGCAAGATGTTGAGATGCAAGATTCGCAGCAGTCGTCGGGAAGTCAGGCAACCAGTTCTCAATACTCTAGTGTCGATTTCGGGCAGGGAACGAGAGATCGGATGCTTTACAAACCTTGTCTCTTTAATCGAGAAAGGCTCAACGATACGATCTGAGATTCAGAGCTCTCGAAGAGAACAGCGGAACTTCTATCATCTCGATTGAGAAGAATGAACCGACTCGAAAAAGGAGTTCGCATCACATATTTCAGAGACCGAGTGTCAGAGTTCAGAGAATATTTCAGTGAGGAAAGCAAAAATGTGTACTGATGTGATATCAGAGGTCTTTCTGACGAGAATGAATTTTGATCTGTGTCTGAACATTGCTGTGGAATTGGCAAGGTATATACAGTTGAGAAAATCCCAAATCTACCTGGAATAACCGCATTTCGTTTCATATCTGATCCTATTCAAAAATTGAAACCTATATGCTGAGGAATTCATTTTCTTTTTGGAGGAGTATTCTTTCAATCCCGTACCGAAGGTCAAATCGGCCCTCGTAGGTACTCGATACATTTCTACGGTTTCCGAAAATTATACCAACCTGTACGGGACTGAGCAACGTGTTTGATCGCGAAGGCTTGCAAATTGCGTGGACTCGATATCAAAAGGCACTGGAAGACTTTATCAGGATTTCGGGTATAGCATATAATCACACTCACGATTCACTTCGAAACTGAATATTTCAATCGTAACAAATAGCGTGGAACGAGGCTTTGAAAAGATTAAGACGCAACACGAGGAGTAGGAAAGGAACTTGAGTAATGGGTAATTGGCACGGAGCGCGGGCGCTACACGCGCGTAGTAACAAATCGCTCAGCTAGAGCATTGTTTTGTTTCAGTGGTCAGCGGATGACTGAACAGGTGCGAGACAGCTCGTCTCGCGCGGGAGAACGGAAAGTGAGAGAGACATCGAGAAGGCCAAATATTCTAGATGGATGCTATTTCCAACGAATATATAATATGAAATTTCAGAAAACCGCGCGACTTGCGAATCCTTGATCTCTCTGGAGAGTCAGGCAACCAGTTCTCAATACTCTAGTGTCGATTTCGGGCAGCGAACGAGAGATGGGATGCTTTACAAACCTTGTCTCTTCAATCGAGAAAGGCTCAACGATACGATCTGAGATCCAGAGCTCTCAAAGAGAACAGCGGAACTTCTAGCATCTCGATCGAGAGGAATGAACCTCCTCGAAAAAGGAGTTCGCATCACATATTTCAGAGACCGAGAGTCAGAGTTCAGAGAATATTTCAGTGAGGAAAGCAAAAATGTGTACTGATGTGATATCAGAGGTCTTCCTGGCGAGAATGAATTTTGATCTGTGTCTGAACATTGCTGTGGAATTGGCAAGGTATATACAGTTGAGAAAATCCCAAATCTACCTGGAATAACCGCATTTCGTTTCATATCTGATCCTATTCAAAAATAGAAGCCTATATGCTGAGGAATTCATTTTGTTTTTGGAGGAGTATTCTTTCAATCCCGAAACGAAGGTCAAATCGGCCCTCGTAGATACTCGATCTAATTTCTACGGTTTCCAAAAATTATACCAACCTGTACGGGACTGAGCAACGTGTTGGATCGCGAAGGCTTGCAAATTGCGTGGATACGAAATCAAAATGCACTGAAAGACTTTATCAGGATCTCGGGTATCGCAAATAATCACCCTCACGATTCACTTCGAAACTGAATATTTCAAGAGTAATAAATAGCGTGGAACGAGGGTTTGAAAAGATTAAGACGCAACACAAGGGAAAGAAAAGGAACTTGAGTAATGGGTAATTGGCACGGAGCGCGGGCGCTGAACGCGCGTAATAACAAATCGCTCAGCTAGAGCATTGTTTCGTTTTAGTGGTCAGCGGATGACTGAACAGGTGCGAGACAGCTCGTCTCGGGCGGGAGAACGAAGAATGAGAGAGACATCAAGAAGGCAAAATATTCTAGATAAATGCAATTTCCAACGAATATATAATATGAAATTTCTGAAAACCGCGCGACACGCGAATCCTTTATGTCTCTATCGCATTTCAATGATCTGCATTGGATGTCAAATGAAAATGATATCTGCAAAAACTGAACACAGCAACCGCGTTAGAGTGACATCAGTCCTTGCCTCGGTATTGTTCCCAATAGAGTAACGACTTTTTTATATTTTCTCAACCAATCATGGATTCAAATTTTCTGATTATTCCACGTTCTTCGGGAGTAAAATCGATAATCTGTTGAATCTGTTGGAATAAGCTTCGAGTTGTCACCGCATGAGCGCCACTAGATCGCAGAGGCATTCAGCTAAGGCTCTGCCCCCGCCACCATCGGTCCAACGCAGTCCGTGCGTCTCGCTCACTCGAGTTTCGGACGTGCTGCAGAGTACATCTCCCCGGGCGTCGTATACACCATGGCCATCGTATATCGGCCCTACCTACGCTATTAGTTATTCTTGGAGACTGGATGCTGTATTTTACGATAGGATAAACCAGTAGTTGTGCTCCAAAGTATCCTCGCCTCCACGTTATTTTTATTGATTCCAACAGAATATGGCGCCCGGACACGCGGTAGGATACTTGGAATTTAGCAATGAGGAGTTCGTGCGTATAGTTTGGTGTCGTGAGGAGAGAGAAGATAGTGGAATATATACCCTCTGTACGGAATTACGTGGAAGTCTTAGCAACTTTCAATTGGGTAGTAAAAGCTTGTTTCGGCACGAGTCTTGAGGTTCAATATTTTGATCGCACGAGAGATTTCCGAAACAACTCCTCGAAATCGGGGATTCCAGTGATTCTTATAGGATGACAGAATTTTCGATTGTAGAGTTTCATAAAGCTTGATGACCTGTTGATGAAGCTTACGCCACGATGCTCGACATCAAGATGATCGGCCTCAGGCTCGAGAAATACCGAGCATAAGCATTTGAGTCAATGTATTACCACTTCCATGAATATTGGCAAAAGTACGAACACCGAGTGACTTTCGGTGTGTATCCAGAGGAATCATTCCGTTCTATATGCGAATGTAACGGATTACATGTTTGATGATCCGCCCAAAATGAACAAGCATTGTGTACATTGATTGGGAATGGAGATCTGCAGGATTCATGATACATACAAGTTTTTTTCTGCTCCTTCAGAATTGAATTCGAATCATCCAATTACATCTGATCCCAATCCTGGCATCACATGCATTCTGTGAGATGAGGACTCTTCCCGTCGTTTGAGTATACACACCAACAATTTTTTGGAGTTGATCAAAGTTTGGGAAACGGATATGAATGGTGATAGAACTTGATTCTTGAAAAAAACAAGACAAAATTCGGAAAAATCGATTTTTCCCAAATTTTCTCTACAGATTTTTTTGATTCTTGTTGGAGAATGACCACGAAACTCCGGAACACATCCAAGGAGAAAATCTCATGTTTATACAACTTCCACTTTTTCGTCTTTGCGACCCAGCGTGGAGCATACGGTCCCACCCATTCAAGGGAATATGAGTCGAGATCATATAGCTGAGATTGGGAGGGAGGAATAATCTTTTCACAGATTGTGACATTTAGATCTCAGAGATTACATGAGTCAGACATGTCATCAAACAATCGTACAGTAGGGATGAAGAAACGGCTGATTAACGAGTCAATTGTTTCTTTTAATATGACAACGTTTCGACGACTATTTTGTCATCTTCTTCAGGTCTAAAATGTAAATTACAAAATTGTTAATCGAGAAATTATACATTCAAACTCGCAGAGTTTGAATGTATGAAGTCTACACACACATAACCGCACACATATATAAATCTCTTCAGATGGGACCAACGAATTACCTTAAAAATTGATATTTCGAACAGTATCATCAGTCCTATGGACTGAAGTCGGATTGGGTTTAAGCTCTATTCTTCATATGTGTCAATTTCTCTGAAAAATCACAGACTATTAGTAAAGCTTCGTGAAAATCTTTGCCATTGCTCCAAACTTGTGTGTTTATTTTCATTACCATGAATCTTCACATGTCTTTTTCGATCACCAATAATTATTGAATCCATGTAACACACGTCCATTACTAATATTATTAACACACTTGTGGACAAGTACTCTTTGGGATGACTCAGCTTAGAAAATCGCAGAGCTTTTTGCCGATAAAAACAATAAAACACATGACCGCAAGTATTGATGGCTCGATCGATTCTCACTCACGACACCTGTCAATTTTTCAGAGACTAAATCTCAATGAGCATCAAGTCGAAGGTCTATATACAAGTTGAACATTTGGTCTCGTCGATCTTGAAGGACGGTGGGGAACTAAATAAATTCCCAAAATTTCATGATGGACATTTTATTGCAACGTTTCGTCTCCTAGGTTTTGTGGACCTCATCAGGCTTCAGGTTTCTGTTTCGACATATGTATAAAGATAGGAAATATGAAAATTTTTTACAAATGATGGATGTATAAATATTTAAGATGGGCAACTTACGTTATTCTTTAGATCGTCATGATATTTTGGACGATCTTGTAATAGAGCACAGACATAACGTCTGGCTCCTGTCAATACAAGTAAACAGAGTGACTCATCGGTCTCATTTTTCACTCATATTTATATTAGCGCGATCGCAGTGTACAGCAGGTGACATATATATGAAAAGTAATGTATGTGGGAGAGAGAAAGAGAGCGGGGGGTCAACGAGCTTTGTCAGCCGTTGCCCATAACGGGTTATATACTTGACTGAGATTTTGAATATCGTCTTTTCTATTGATGCAATTCTCATCGAATTTTATATGGATCATTTCAGAAATCAACCGTTTCTTCCAATTTTTCTCTGTGTCTAAAATTTTGGTTTGATCCCAATGGAAATCGTGTTTATCATTCAGTCTGTGAACAGAAACTACGGACTTTTTATCTTTGTTTGTAATATGATCTTCAATGCGTGTACCTAGTTGTCTTTCTGTCTCTCCCACATACGTTGCTGGGCAATCTTTACACTGAAATTTATACACAACACCAGTTTTGCTAAATTTATCTAGTTGGTCCTTACCTAATTTTACTATTGAGCTTAATGACTTGGAAACTTTTGGAAGAGTGTGAATATCGTTATGTTTGAACAGACCATTACATTTTTCGAATAAGCGTTCGTGGTATGGAATACAAATTTTGTTCTGGCCAGCATATAGAATTTGGTTGCAACGTATTCTTTCTGCTCTGTTCATGAGATCTTTTGAACGATGTAATCTGGTTTTTATACATTTGTCAGTGAAATCTTCAGGATAATCATTGTCAGAAAGGAGTTGTTTTACAATTGACAAGTTGGAGGAATGAAATTTTTTATGTGAAAGTGACGTGGCTCTGTCGACTAAATTGAACACTATGTTCCTCTTTTGATTCATGGCATGATTGGATTTGAAATTCAAGATCCCGCCTGATGACGTTGGCTTTTGATACCAATTGGTGATGATTTTTTCATCCTCTCGGATCAGAGATATGTCAAGGAAATTGATGGTATTGTTGTTTTCAATCTCATGTGTGAACTGTAAACGCTCATTATAGCTGTTGAAAACATTGAGGACTACATCTACCTGTTCTTTCTTCACACACATTAGAGTGTCATCGACATATCTATAATAGAATAGAGGAGTGCAATCGTGATCATTTTTCAATTTACGTAAACATGAAGTTTCCAAGTCATCCATAACAATGTCTGCGAAAAGTGGAGAAATGGGTGATCCCATCGGATCACCCATTTCTCCACTTCAAGAGAACGTGTGATCCCGCTCTCTTCCTCTCTCCCACATGCACTACTTTTCATATATATGTCACCTGCTGTACACTGCGATCGGGCTAAGATAAATATGAGTGAAAAATGAGACCGATGAGTCACTCTGTTTACTTGTATTGACAGGAGCCAGACGTTATGTCTGTGCTCTATTACAAGATCGTCCAAAATATCATGACGATCTAGAGAATAACGTAAGTTGCGCATCTTAAATATTTATACATCCATCATTTGTAAAAAATTTCCATGTTTTCTATCTTTATACATATGTCGAAACAGAAACCTGAAGCCTGATGAGGTCCACAAAACCTAGTGGACGAAATGTTGCAATAAAATTTCCATCATGAAATTTTGGGAATTTATTTAGTTCCCCACCGTCCTTCAAGATCGATGAGACCAAATGTTCAACTTGTAGATTAACCATCAAGGACGAAAAAATGTACCAAAATCACTTATGACAAGTCGAAGGTCGGTCAAGCAGAGTCCAAATATACCTTACATTCAAATCAAGTTCACCCTGTTCAATTTCTATATTGATGTTCCTTTAAATTCTCTCAATAAGGGAGCATAAGCCTGATTTCAATTACGAGTATCAGTTTTCATATCCAATGGGTTATTCTGTATTTCTATATATATCATTTCCGAAATCAACCTTTTGTACCAGCTTCTTCCGTAATCCAAAATACTCACATTTTGGAAATCAAACTTATGCTTCATCTCCCCGACATTGGCACTAATAACGTATTTTTCATCTGTTTTTCCGATCTTTGACTCGTGTTCACGGACTCTCACACTCAGTTCTCTTTTTGTTTCCCCTACATACGTAGCATCATAATTCTCACAATCAATTCTATACGATGAATTCCACGCCAAAGTGACCTACGAAAAGGGGTCATCTCTCAGGTTTTTTTTAACCTTTTTCATTCGATTCTATGGCCCAAAATAGGAACTTCGGACCACCTATGGGGCCCAAAAAAAATTTCTCCTCTCCATTGCACGCACATCTGTCAACAGACCGGAAATTTATCGTGTGAAAATCGATGCTCTTTTATTCACGAAAATGGGAATTTTCCGGGTTTTTGAATAGCTATTGATTTGCGGGTTGCGGCATCTGGAAGGACATCAAAAAGCTTATCGAAAACGTTGTCGGAAATTCCTTCTCCGGAATTTGGGGGCTTCCTGGAGGCAAAAGAGTGTTTTTCACTGAAATGTTGATTTCTCAAAAAGCCATTTTTTTTAATCAGATATTTCACGTAAAATTTTGCGTTCTTCCAAAAAAAAATGGGTTTTAGAGAAGTTTGGGGCGATCCAAGTGACTTATGAGCCATTTTTTGAAAATTTGATTTTTTCGGTTTCAGAAGAAAGCGATTTTCTGCGCATGCGCAGGAAATCGCCTTCTTCTGAAACCGAAAAATTCGAATTTTCAAAAAATAGCTCATAAGTCACTTGGGTCGCCCCAAACTTCTCTGAAACTCATTTTTCTGGAAAGAACGCAAAATTTTACGTCAAATATTGTATGATTTCAAAAAAATGAAAAGAATGGCTTTTTGAGAAATCAACATTTTAGTGAAAAACACTCTTTTGCCTCCGGGAGACTCCAAATCACAGAGAAGGAATTTCCGACGACGTTTTCAATAGGTTTTTTGATGCCCTTTCAGATGCCGCGACCCGCAAATCGATAGCTATTCAAAAACCCGAAATATTCCCATTTTCGTGAATAAAAGAGCATCGATTTCTACACGATAAATTTTCGGTCTGTTGACGGATGTGCGTGCAATGGAGAGGAGAAATTTCCTTTGGGCCCCATAGGTGGTCCGAAGTTCCTATTTTGGGCTATAGAATCGAATAAACAATGTTAAAAAAGAATCTGAGAGATGACCCCTTTCCGTAGGTCGCTTTGGCGTGGAATTCATCATACACGACGTTTGAGCTATCAAGATATAGGAAATTATTTGAGATTAGAATGCTAATTATAGAAATTTCTTGCGAAATAGAGGAGATTATTCGCACTTAGAATGCTAATATGTGGGATTTGTCACAGTTACTACCATATAACGCTATGAGAAAGCATTATGCTAATCACTTCTAGCAGCGTATTTATAGGAGCTATAGCCGATACAAGTTGAGCAGTTTTGTAGAAATGCAAAACTTTGAGCTCAATTTGAAAGAATCGTTTCACTCCTTTCGAACCCAAATCTGTGCGAACATATTTTTCGATACCAATTCTATTAATTGAAATAATAATCTGGGTGGGCCATTCAATTCTCGATTTTATTCAGCCAATTTAAAACAACCTCTTTTGACTTTTTGCTTAAAATGCTAACACAGGCATGGCTCGCATATGCTTCCATCTGAGTTATTGTGCACCAACCTGGGTGGAATCACTCCCCAAAGTATCCCCAAATATGTATAAGAACTTCCGGAGGCAAGCCTCAAGCCAGAAGCGAGCTGGAGGCTCAAACCATCAGGTCCGAGATTGGCATTACTTCGTCTATCTTGGGGCAGGCGAGCGAGGTCTCGATTCCTCGTGTTCTTGCCCACAAACGAGACGAGTGGCTAGAGTAGGGATACGGACATGTTTTTCTGACTCAAAATGACCGTCTTAATACGATCCCGGGGTCAATTTGTGCCTAGGATATCATTCAATCTTCAAACGGCGTTAAACTGCGTAATAACAGGTTGTGCGCCTCTACTGCAAAATGACGATGATTTAGGGCTAAATTGACCCCAGGATCGTGTTGAAATGGTCGTTTCGAGTCGGAAGAAAATGTTTGTATCGTTGCTCTAGCCACTCGTCTCGTTTGTGGGCAAGAACACGAGGCATCGAGACCTCGCTCGCCTGCCCCAAAATAGACGAAATAATGCCCATCTCGGACCTGATGGTTTGAGCCTCCAGCTCCCTTCTGGCTTGAGGCTCGCCTCCGGAAGTTCTTATACATATTTGGGGGTACTCTGGGGAGTAATGCCACCCAGATTGGTGCCCAACAACTCATATGGAAGCATATGCGAGCCATGCCTATGTAGGCATTTTAAGCAAAAAGTCAAAGAAGGGTGAGTAGATACCTCTCACTATGGGCAGACAGCCATCCCCACTCCTCCCCACTCTTTTGTCGTCTTAAGCTATAGCTGGTACCTGATGCATGGATTTCGGCAGCTCTCGCACTGTGGTGGGGATAGCTATATGTGTGCTCTCCCTATATGTGTGTGTGTGTGCTTATAGCACATGCACTATCAAGCATGCGAAGAGGTGCTCTATAGCATGCATTTACGAATGCAACTGAATGATGCGTAAGCTGATTTATACTCGAATGAAGAGATATTCTAGCGGTTTTAGATATGCCTTGCAGGGATTAAAGATCGCATGAAAATGTTATAGAATGCATGAAAAAAGTTTTGAGTGGCAGTATGATATGCTCATTTTTGCTTTTAAAATAATTGATCATATGTTTCGTTTGTATTAAATAGCTCATTTAGAAGATGTGTGATTGAACATACGAAAAGTGTGAAACTGATCACGTAATAGCATATTCAAAGTGATCTCTTGTCAAGTAAAATAATACGTCCTTTACAGGAATAATCAAGAATCGCATGGATCAGATGAAAGTGCTTAAATATGAATTTCGAGTTTCTGAATCAAAATAATCATACAATTTCTCTGAATATTCATTAATATAATAGGGTAAGGGTTTGCAGGGAACAATATCATTTTCTTTTCTCCCATTTATTCGTCTGCGAGCATTTTATCTTTTCACATGCATCGCAGGTGCTAAGCAATTTTTATAAATGCGAATAGTTCATCAAATATATCATCAAAAATCATATCATTTTTTACAAAATCTGAGAATTCAATTCTCATTTTTTCCATCACGTTCTCCTTCAAAATTGTCTTTTCTTGAGATGCATTTTCAATCAAACATGATAAAATTGATCTCCTACATTCACCAATAAATTTTTCAAGTTTTTACAGTTTCGAAAGTTTGCACACAATCAGCTCACTCATAAGGACAAGATTCTCAAATGTTATTTGTTTAAAACTCACACTAGGAACATAACACATCTTTTTCTTAGAGGGCTCCTCTGTATTTGGTTCCGTTTCGGTACTGCTTTCACATTTTTTTTCGATGACAATAGTTTTCGATTTGTAAGTATTTGTAAATATTATCGCTAGCCTTTCGGTCATGACAATTGGAGCACGCCATCTCGTAGCAGCATCACTTTTGAAGAACGCTGATATTTCTTCAAAATTTTCTTGTAGCAGCTTCCACTCAGAGACTGTGAGGTCGATTCCTTGAGAATAGCCAAGTAACGAGATGACGGGTTCGAATTCGTCGTTTTGTTGCAGCTGCAGCCCCACAGATATCAATTTCGACTGACTATTGTTAATAGCGAGGGTAGAGTTCACAAATTTTGGACTTGTGACGATTTGGAAAGCCATTGCAATGAATGATACGGGTAACTGATCGATCGAACGATACTTGACAACTGAGACTCGATCAGAGAATTGCCCGTCTTTTAACGATGAATTCTGCTGATGAAGAATTTGTAAAGAGCTTGCATGCGATTCTTGACTATTTGTGCGGGTGGTCAATGCTCTGAACTTACAAACTAAGCGCATTCACTCTGAATTTTTGCAACACTCTCCACCGCAATCGAGCGATGTCTTTTTCGCATCATTGCACCGACTTGTTCCATTTGAATCTTTTGACTCGCATAGTTTTGAATAGAAATTCCGCGCAATCGAATCATTTTCTTTACGATTTTTTGTGAACATACCATTGAATCTATTCATACCAAAACCACTACTCAACAAATGACAAAACATCACGCAGAATTGGCCACATACATCTGATTTTTCACTTTGTAAAACCATCGTATTACATTTGAAACTCTTACAATTCCTTTTTAGGCGATCAATGTGATCTTTGACGAATGGATGTCTTCCAAAACTATCGAAAAAATATCCAAATCCATAGGCATCTACGTAAAAAGCAATCCAATGCGATCCCAATTTCGTATGATCGGAACAATTAGCAACAATCGCTGCAGGTCTTGTCCAAACTATTGGAATCCTGTCCGAAGCATAAACCCCGTATGTAGCCACCGGCAGATTTCGTAGAGTATCCAATTTTTCTAAGCTGTTCATTTTGCGCATGACAATCGTCTGTAGCGCTTTGATCAAAACCTTTATATGTTACTCGGAGCCACTTTTTCATTCTTTTAGCATTATTGAGAGCACAATTGAGGTTGCGAAAATCGTTCTTGATGAAATGAAGAATACAGTGCGTATTTGACAGCGGCAAATCTTTGAATGAGGGAAAATCATCAACATCAGCTAAATTTATAATTTCACGTGCTATAACTTGCTGCAAAAAGTTAACTTTCTCTTTGCCGTGCGTGAAAATTGAGCGTGCTTTTTTCGATATATCACGAAGATTTTTGAACAGCAGACTGATCTTCACTTCTCCCTCGAACCATTCAATACCATGCCCCTGAAGCGTGCTCCAATTATTGACTCTCTGGATGTTCTCTGGTAGATCACAAAAATTACACAAGGGGCTAGTCACCCAATGAGCTATGTAAGATCCTTGAATTGAAACCACTGCAACTTCTTTTGGTATGAATATATTCTTCCCATCTCTGAAGCTCTCAAAGTCGATGACAAAGTCCATAGCTGTTGACGTCAATAATCTTCGATATCTCAAATTGAACTGATGGCTCGCCCCATGATCTGCTCTAGATTCGAATATTATCTGCTGACTAATCGAATTTATCCGCTGAAGTCGACAATAACTTGACGTGTTGAATCAATTTCAAGTAGGTTATCGTATTCTGAATAAACTATGCAATTCACGGTAGATTCCAGAGCTTTTGCAAATTTGACCTCAATCCTCAAGCTCCCATTTTTTATCAAATTCCAATGAGTCCACGTGTTAGCCGACAAATCAGGAGTTAAATCAAAAGCAAAGAGGCAGTACCCCTCGGCATAGCTTTCTCTTGAAATTTTATTGCCTTGATTTAGAAAATGTACTCCACCACCAGAAAAAAGCGTATGATAAGCTTCCACGTATAATCCTTCCTCAAAGTTGGGTTGCAAGGGTTTTGATGGTATTTGCGTCCCATCGATATAGAGTGAGAAGAAGTTGATATCGTAATGTTTGAAGTTGAAAGGATTGAGAGTTTTATCACCGTTAAAAGCTTTATTATCGACAAATCCAACAATAACACGCTTCGGTAACTGTCCTAGGATCACATTGTCGAGAGTCTCTCCTAAAATACCTCCTCTCATAGTCAAAGTTTTCACTTCCACACGAGTCAAAGGATACTTTGCTGTTGCTTTGGATAGAGCTTTTGCGTGTGCCAGTAAAACTCCTGGATTAATTTTTGATCTTCTGACGAGCAATGTAGCTTCCGAAACATGGACAGAATGATGATTACTCTCACTCTCCATTAAGCAAAAGGAGTCTCGAGATCTATTGAGCTTAACTCGCAGCTCTACACCGCTCAGTAAATACCTCCCTAACGAGAAACAATCGACATGTAAATGGCCTATAAGATCAAAACTTTTTCCTTTTGCTGTCAAACTGCTTCTCTTCAAGAAGCCAACATTCTCTGCGGAAATAGAGTCCATTTTTCCAGGGGTATCATCATACCATAAACAACTCGAAAGATGTGAATTTTTTGCGTCCTCGCCGTAGTTGAGGAGAGTTTCAATGTATGATCTATACGCATAGTTATTATTTGCTGGAGTTACCAATTTTTGATTAAAAAACACATCCACTTGATTGAACATAGAATGAAGGAAATTGTTCACTGGCCCGACCACATAATCTTCGGGCAGCTTCTCGCCAGTAGCATTCCTTATTTTTACTCTCAAACTCAGCATAGTGTGGGCCAGATCGATATAGTCCTCTCCACTTGAGGGTATGCTGAATTCGATGGGAGAATCATCCGACAAAGTAGATATCGGCTTGTAGCTCACCCACTGGGAACTCTCAATCGTAGTTTGGGTTGGAGGGATCTCAAACAGAGAAAGTTCCTCTTTCAAGCATTCGCTTGAGGCGCTGTGCAAGAATGCCATTTCTTCAACTGTTGAATATATCTTTAATTGCGCGTAATTTTTTCTGAGTTTTCTTCTTCAGTTGTGTCTTGGAAGCCGATTTTTTTGTCAATTTCTTCTGAGACTTGGATCCGCGAGCAGATTTTACTTTCTTTTCCGAGGTCTCTGAACTTTCAGATCCACTGTCGGGTAGCGACTGGAGTACATCGGGTTCTTTCATCCTTTTATATTTTGGCTCATCAAATAGCTGACTCAATTTTTTCTCGGCTTTTCGCTTTAATACATTCCCTGACTCTCGTAACCTAGATTCAATCGAATTTCGCAACGGCAACTTGCCATGAGCAATATCAGACGCAACATTGTATCCAGCCCGCACGGCTTCCTTTCCAACCTCTTTAGTCCCTCTTTTGAGGAGAGGAAGAACCCTTCTGCACACTCCACCTAGAAATCCTCCTATTCCTGAACCTCTCTGGCTGCTCTCGACGGTGCACAATGTTCCCAACTTATCGAGAAAATTGGATCCTCCGCCTACTTGAGCGTCAAAATATTCTTCGTACCTCGACATTATGAATACCTTCTTTTGAAATGCAGCGTCACGCTCAGAGAACCGTGTTCGAATGAGACGCTTCTCCCAAACTGATCCTTTATATCGATTTTTATTGTCTGAAATTCAGTTTTTTGCACTGGTAAGTATCTTGGTCTGGAGAAATGATGGATTTTATAAGCTCCAAAAGTAGTTGCGTTAATGCAAATGGGAAAATCACCGAGAAGAGGTGACTGTGAATTTCCAACTATGTATGGCATGCACACATCAGAATAGACAGACAGAATAGATATAGATCCATTATCAAGCGACGCTGGTGAGTGAAAGCGATATTTTGTTCCATCATCGATATAGATTTTGTATTTACTATCGTCACCCAAGATGAATCGGATATTTTCGGATAGCATCAATTCGTAGCAGGTATCTCCTTTGCATATTTTTTGGATCTCGACAAATCGGCCATGATCCAATGTGAATAGTAAGCGGTCTTTGATGCTATCTAACTTATTGATTTTTCCAATAAAATCCTCAATATTCGTGTATATGCCATGCAAACTGCCAATCTCTCGACGAACATTCGGTCGATTCTTGTCATGACCTGTATCCAATGACCCACCTCTCAAAGAATTACTCAATTCAGGTACGTCATCAGATTCCAGAGATTCTGACGAAACCTGTATAAAATCGTTACCATGCCTCAAGTGCATGCATGTTTGCGGGTATTGAAATGACCCACTTATCTGTAGCTCATGTGGTAATAGAGCTGTGAAACTCGACGCGTGATTTTCTGGAAAATAGCCACTGCTATTATTGCTTTTTAAAACCACGTAAAATTCATCCCTCATATTAAATTATGAATCTGATCAGCACGCAGCCAACTGTTGAATTTAGAGGGATAACCAGCCCAAGATACAAAGTATTCTTTCTTTCTTCCAGATCCGCGAGTCCGCAATACTTTATCAATAATAAAACTATCTTGATCGATATCCTTCCTCACGCGTGAGAGCTCTGGCTCGTAAAAAATACCATCTATATCGGAGCCTTGCAGATCTTGCAAATTATAGACATATGGAGCGCGAGTCCCTGATATTTTAGCAATTCTGAAAATTTCCTCAGAGTAGCCGGCTTCATATGCTTTCGCAAAGGCGTGCGACGCTGTACTGATCCTGACAAGATCCCCAACGCTGTATTTAGGTGTTCCGCGAGAAAAACGCTTCTCATATTTTCTACTCAAGTTGGCTCGAGCTTCTTGAGCGTTTTGGAGGTTGACGTCACAAGGCTTCATTTTGATGCTTGAATTTTTCGTTCCATTGTAGGACTCCACCAGCCGCTGTAAGATGTCTATATATCTCTTTGTATTGAATCTCGTGAAATAACGCCACATCCGACTCTTAAGTGTCCTATTGACTCTCTCAACAACACCGCAGTGGAATTCTGCATTCACAGATTCTCGAAATTTAATATGGTATTTTTTCAGTAATTTTTGAAATTGTGATCCCTCAAATTCTTTACCTTGATCGGTCTGTAGAAGCATTGGACTGCGATTATTATTACGAGATAGAATGCGGTCGAAAGCGGCTGTAACATTCATGCAACTCTTATCTTTCAATGATTCGATCCATACGTATTTTGACAGAACATCAATAACCACGAGTACGAAAGCGAAGCCTTCGTTGTAAGATTTGATAGAACGGAAATCCATAAGATCAGCCTCCCAAACGTCATCAACATTGGAAACATTATAATGTCGTCTCGGAAATCTCAATCGTCTCGGCTTATGAAGTGTGTAAGCGTCTTGAGATTCTAACCAATTTGTGACTTGACTTCTCGTGACGTGAATATTTTTCGACCTGAGTTCAGCGAGAAAATTTTTGATTCCAGACAGCGATGCAGGATTTTCCGGATTGTAATAATAATTTTCAAGTATTTCTTCCATCATTTATTGAGAGTCAAAGTAGTCCAAGCAGACTTTTTTTTTTCTCAGGATTAGGTGTACTATATTCGAGAGTAGCATCAGCTGTCTCTTTGAAAACCTCGCTGCAGTCCTCGTTGTCGCAGCCACCGCCGTTTTTGTCTTCACTATGCGTCGTGTCAGTCAAACCATTCGGCCCTGCCAAATTACTCGGAGTCACTACCGAGTCACTAAAGTGTCGAGAAATTCTGCCGTATTTCCTTTTAAGATTCGTCAGAGGTGTATCATTTACTTCTTTCAACAAATTCGCATTACCGATAAATTCTCTCGGTATGGTAGAATTCTGCAAAAACTTGGCAAATTCTTGCTCCCCAACGACAGTATGTGATTTTCTCCATCTGGCTGCCAAATTCACGAGATCCACAATGTTTGAATCAGGGATCGCGGTTCCGTCTATGCTCACGGTGCCCGAGTCATCCCACGAGATGTGCTCCTGGCCGCATTGGTGTAAGCGACTGAGGAGCTGACTGCATTTCCATCTATATGTATTCGGAACGCTGTTGATGATGTTTTCATCAGAGTATTTGACCAAGCTCGTACTATCCCCTCCATTATCGAGAGAATCATCATCAGGACTCTCTTTGCGTTCAGTTTTGAAGTCGTCAGATTCGTGATTGCCATCATGAAAAAAGAGAAATCTCTGGAGAGCCTGAGAAAAAAGCTTCCATTTTTCACGCTTGTCTTTGGCATCGGAGTGTAGAATATCGTACATATCGTTGTCTAGCCTAGAGGACACGTTTCCAGGCGTCTGCACGGATTTGGGTAAGTCTGGTGCGCTCTCTTGCTGGGCTTGGGAACTTTTTATCGGATGAATATTATCACTCTTTACCATATCCTCGGGCACCAGAACCATCTTTCGAGCGTACTCCATATTCGAAAATTCACTTTTTTTCAATAAAAAATTTCAGCACAGGCAATAATAATGATGGCAGAAATTCAGATATTTTTCGAATGATGACAACTCTCTTGCTGTTCCAAGTGCCGCTCGGAATAACGAGTTTACGGAGAATTTCAGCGTATTTTCTCAACTTCTTTTTCTCGTAATCAGTCAGAGGAATATTGCCGTTTAGAATATTCAGAGCGTACTCGCATATGCACTTGATGAGGCCGCTCGCGGATTTTCGTAAGACAGCAATTCTCTGATCTTTGCTCAAGTGGCAGAGAGCTCGTAAAATTGAAGCGTACTTTGCACCGAATGGCGCCGATGTGGATGGAGCCATCACATTCGATCGAATGATTGGAATAAGTCACTTTTCACGCTTTTATACCTTTCTTTTTGGTACATACACGCATTCGTAGCCTTCGTTTGGAAAAATATTGGTGCGGAATCGAAGCTCATCTGGGGCCGACTGGGTCATATCGAATAAAAGATAGGAATGCGGTTTAGCGGTGGCGTCTTTGAAAATTTCTCTGATGAAGCGCGGATTTTCGGGGTAGACTTGTCTCGCCAAATGTTGTATCTGAGCACGATCTCTAGGATTCTTGAATACCACCATATACGAAACGTTCAACGAGATATCTCTCTGAGATTTATGAAAAAGATTTTGAGAAATGAAAATGACGCTTAGACTATGGTGGTGTGAATTTTTGGAAAATAAATCAACTATAACTGGATTCGATGCTTCTCGCATGAAATCGTCAATTATGATCAATTTTGGTCGTGCGTCGTTCACAAAATCAGAATTCTGTGGGATACCCTCGCGAAATTCTACCAGAGAGTCAAAAGTAGTGTATGCTGGTTGCCATTCAGAGTAGTAGAAAATGATTCTCTCGAATTTTGTATCACACATCTGATCTCGAAATCGAAGGAACGTCCTGACCCAGGTAGACTTCCCACAAGAAGTCGGGCCCGAGCAAAGAACCGTAAATGGATGTGACCACTTTGTCTCCATGTCGAATAATGATGATCATTTTCGTTGAGAGCAGATTATATAGTCTCAAATTTTCAACAAACCGCGGCCACGGCGGGCGGGCGGGCGGCGGCGGCGACGCGCGGCATTCCCATGAGCGAATGATTCGATCGCCGTGTATGAGCTAATATCGGCGATCGCCTCGGTCACCGATCGTCTTATAAGCTCATTTGACGATCGGTGCGCGGTATCGATCGTCGCTACAAGCTTATTGACGACGATCGATCGTAGTCGCCAATACCTGTGGATTTAGTCATGAAGGGGGCTTTGCGAGTAAGAAGTAAGAAATTTGATCAAAAATCATTCATTTATTTTGATGAGTATTCTCCTTATATCCGTATGGATACGACAATTCATCATTTACAAACCATCTTTTCGTATATACAGGCTTACAATTTTTTGTTTCTTTTCGAGTTACAACTTCGTGGAATTCAGTACGCCGTATAGCATCATATTCTATAGCTAAAGGTGTCTCATCTCCGTTTTTTACATAATTTCTCAGCCATTCATAATTTATCAAATTTTTCGTTTGATAGTTGAGGGTTATACCCTTCACTTTACATACTTCGATTTCCTGACCATCAGGCTTACGAACGATGTACGCGTAAAATTTTGGACCTCCCGATGCGAAACTTCTAATATAACTACCTTTGCCGTATACCTCGAGTTCGTCAGTTAAATCGCCCAAGTATGGGCCGCACTCGGGCGTATAATCGCCTGGTTTACCCTCATCCAGCCATATTATTGAATCAGTGTCCCAGTAGAGGGCGCGACGGCCGAGTTTGTCCAAGTGGTCGTAAAGTTTGACCCGTGCTTGAGCCGTTACGAACGCCGCGATTACAACATTCGTCATGCTTGACGGTTCGAGTGCTTCAATTTTGTGCACATATGATATATACACTGCTTCATCGTTAACCGGGAGAATTCCCGTTATCTCTAGTTCGGGACTAGTAAAGAGCTCCATAAAACGCTCTTGCGTGTTCACAACTTCGGTCTTTGTGAAGTTATCTCTCTGCCCAAATTTTCCCCATAGATTCGTCAGCATTGCCTTCGCGATCGATCTCATACCGGCATTCTTTTTTATCTTTGCGGGATCGAGCTTCACATTCTCAACGCGTTCGTAGTCGGCAATATACTTTGCCTTTGATGCCTCGTCGGTGCAATCAACAGGAAACCCACTCGATTCTTGTTTGAATTTTAGAAATGCTTCAATGTACCCGGCGAAAATTCCACCCGATTTTGTCTCCGGTGAGAATTGAGTCGTTTCATACTGCCAAATTTCGTGCACAGCCGTTACCTTATAGCCTTTCTTGATGGCAAGATGGAGTTCGATTGATACCCAAACGCTCTCGATTTCTCTGTCTTTAGATTCGTGGGGACAAAAATCGTTGATCATTTTCTCGCTGCATACTCTGCAGAGTGGGAAAAGTAATTTATCATGCATCCGGAGCGGCAGGACTGCATGGTATAAATCAGAGGGCGGTAGAACGGTGCAAAAGATGAGCCCTTTAACTTTAGAAATATCCAAGTTTTCGCCCAAGAACTCTTTGCATTCTTCTTTACCAACGTATATAGTTGGATGACCGATAGGAAATTCGCCGGATTTGCAAATTTTGGGATACATTGAGCAAAAATCGTAATATCTCGATTCAATCGTTCCGGATGGGTTGAGTTCTATTACTTTTACAGAGTTACCCGTGCGACCACCGCAAAATGCAACGCGAGGATCCAGCCGTGGGCGCTTGAGATCTTCCGCGTGTGCTGACAAAAATTCCGAGAGATCACTGTTATTTTTTTTCTCGCGGTCAAAGTCACATTCCCACTTTTCGATCAAAATATATCCAAACGAAGCGATTTTCTCAGATATGTACTTTGTCCGCGCGAGCCTATCATCCATCGTTTCATTCGAAGTGATTATTTGATCTCTATTGACTGTATTGCACTTGGGACAACCGTGCCAATAGCAGCCGTGAAATTGAAAAACGTATTTTTCGACTGTTTCTGGATTCTCATAGTAACCATCGACCACATAGCCCTCTTTAATCCTGTACTCTCTCGAATTTTCAGCCTGTACAATATCAATACCTCTTGAATGTTTTTCCCAAAATAGCCATTCGATGGCTACGCGCGAGTGGTTATTTCCTCTGCGGTACCCCCCGGCTGGGATGATTCCAATCATATCTTTCTTCAAAAAATTCTGGCGAAAAACTTTCATGCAAGCACCTGCAATCGTGATGCTTTCAAAAGGATTGACTTTTCCAACTTCGATGAGTAACTTTCTAAATTCTAAGCAAGATCTTCGAAGAATGTCAACATCAGTCCGACAATATTCGACGATTTCTTTTTGAAAATCGAAAATGTATTCGCTTAGCACCGTATCTTCATACCATTTCAGAAACTCTTTTCGATCGGTTTCTGACATGGTGTCGGGTGAATAAAAATGTAATTCAGGCATTTGACCCCTATAATTTTGATTTTCTTTCGTATTGAATTTATGAGGAAAGATACCTTTGAAAATATCTGTGAAGCCCCAAGCTTTCGGAAGAGCTTTGAGTGGTAACTGGAAAAAATTTATGCTGTCTAAGAAAAGTGTTGGTCCAACTTTCATCGACATGATTTGAGTACCTTTCATGATCAACTCTGGTTGATGGCCGTGTTCAACGAGATAATTCAACAAAAATTGGCAATCGTATCCTTTACTGAAATGAGCAATGCAAATAATACTTTTGAAACTAGTCGACTCTCGAATCACCAAGTCAAGCAACTGTTTTACGGGATCAATTTTAAATATACACTACCGGTCAATAGTTTAAGCTCACCCAAATTTTTTTTTTTCAATCTTGTTCAGTGAATTTCTCGGCTCTACTCCATCGTAGAGGACTTTGGCTTAGCTCATTTTGAAGCTTATTTCAAGGCCTTTGAAAGCTCCATTCAATGTTTTCTTGTCCAATGCTTTCCCTGTGAGCTATATGAGTTAGAAGGACACACGTTTTAGAGAAAATTTTCGTGTTTTTTCGTACTCTTGCCAATTTTGGTCAAGTGATCGGATCGATATGAAACTAATGCCATTTGAAAGGTTATTTCAAGTACTTCAAAAAGCCTTCTTGAAAAGTTCAAATTGATCCACGGGGTCCGATTTACGAGCAGTTTTTCGAAAGAAAGTGATTCTCGAGGGAATTTGGCTAGCTCAGCGCAGTCCGTTCCAGCGATCATAATGAGCTGTGCGTAACTATCAGTGTAAGCTTACATATACACACATACACAAGTGTGTTAGGAAGTTTACTCGCTATACAACATCAATTCACCTGCCCGAGCTACGTATCAAATCAAAACAAAACAAATCCAGAAACACGGGCGTAGGCTCGACTTTATCACACCCATATCAACACTATACCGTCATGTACATGTATTGCGAATCTTGTGCTGATTTTGGATTTGGAAATAGTAGATTTAGTATGCCTTTTGTTGTCGTCTTGGCTTCACCAAAATGGGTCGGAAAGCGGAACTCACCGAGCCAACACGGAGGGCCATTATCGCTTTGCAAGAAAGTGGTTTTTCTTACAGAAAAATTTCGGAAAAATTGAAAATATCATATAGTGGGGTAAAATATACAGTCGATAAATATAAACAAGGACGAGGTCTAAAGAGTCTCAAGCGTAGTGGTCGTCCTCGTAAAACTACTCCACAGGAAGACAAACAGATCGTCCTCAAAAGCAAACGTGATCGTTTCAAAACTGCTCCTCAAATTCGCAGTGAGTATAATCAAACCAGTGACCAACCAGTGTCAGTTTCGACTATACAACGTCGTCTCAGAAGTGCTGGATTGCACGGTCGAGTTGCAGTGAAAAAACCTCTCCTCAGGCCTATTAATAAAAAAAAGAGATTGCGATGGGCCAAAAAGCACAGACACTGGACGCCACGAGATTGGAAAAGAGTTCTTTTCACTGATGAGTCGAAGTTCGAAATATTCTCTTCAAAACGTCGCAAGTACGTGCGTCGACTTACAGGAGAGAAGATGAATGCTCAATGCGTCACTCCTACAGTCAAACACGGAGGAGGATCTGTGATGGTTTGGGGTTGCTTTGCTGGAACCTCCGTTGGTGATCTAGTGAAAATAGATGGAGTTATGGATAAAAAAGTGTACCACAAGATCTTACAAGGTCATGCTATTCCCTCTGGCCATCGAATCGCTGGAAAAAATTTTGTCATGCAACAGGATAATGACCCGAAACATTCATCCAAATACTGTATGGATTATCTCAAATCAAAAGAAAAGCAGAAATGCCTTCAAATTATGGATTGGCCCTCGCAAAGTCCAGACTGTAATCCTATTGAATTGTTGTGGGATCAGTTGGATAGACAAGTGAAAGAAAAGCCCTTACGAAACAAAACTGAGCTGTGGAACGAGTTGCAGAATGAATGGAAGAAAATCGGGGATGGAGTCCTCCAAAAACTGATTGACAGAATGCGACGTGTGTGTCAAGCTGTAATCAAAGCCAAAGGTGGTTACTTTGATGAGAAGAAATTGAAATGAAATCGGTTTTCATCTACATTTCAGACATTGCTTGAGCCGAAGTGACTTCCTTTCCCTAAGTTTGATTTATTGTGTTGTTAATTTTTCCCAAGGTCATAGCAGCATGATCGGTCACTATGTTATTGTGGAAAAATATTCATAATTGTTAGTGAATCTATTAGTATTTGAGTGATAAATCACTTTTTTTGCGTGATGTTTATTGGGAGTTGAAACTTGATCTCAAACTTTGAATTATTGAAATCTCATACAGCGATTTTTTGGAGAATCAATCGGATTTCTGTTATGAGTGTGTATATGATAATTAGGTAGTTGGCGAATTAAATTCACTGATCTCTCAACGTCTTTGAAATTTTTGTCGTGAGTACCTGCCCGTATCCTGGTATACTACTGATTAAGTGCCGAGGTAAATATTTCATCAATATTCCCATTTCGCTTAGAATTGGTTGTATGGGCTGCGCTGAGCTCGGAAAATTCCCCTGAGAATCACTTTCTTTCGAAAAACTGCTCGTAAATCGGACCCCGTGGATCAATTTGAACTTTTCAAGAGGGCTTTTTGAAGTAATTGAAATAACCTTTCAAATGGCATTGGTTTCATATCGATCCGATCACTTGACCAAAATTGGCAAGAGTACGAAAAAACACGAAAATCTTCTCTAAAACGTGTGTCCTTCTAACTCATATAGCTCACAGGGAAAGCATTGGACAAGAAAACATTGAATGGAGCTTTCAAAGGCCTTGAAACAAGCTTTAAAATGAGCTAAGCCAAAGTCCTCTACGATGGAGTAGAGCCGAGAATTTTACTGAACAAGATTGGAAAAAAAAAATTTGGGTGAGCTTAAACTATTGACCGGTAGTGTATATTCATGCACTCCACAGGTAGTGCATATTTTATTTGGCTCCCATTTATCCAAACAATCTGTGCATACTTGTTGCGCTATACCCAAAACCGGTACATGCTTCTTCACACTCTTATCACCTTTCATCTCATCATCTTGTCTGCACTCATAATCATAAAATATATACATCGTTTTTCCATTGGACGGATTCGTTTGATCGACATGATCTTTGATTTTCAACGGCGACATGAAACATAAGTGGTTGAAAGGCCTCTTACAATTACAAATTTTACAAAAGGCATGGCCGCATTCGTGTATCTTGTCTTTCGATGTGAGTTTAACGATTTTTGAACATTTTTCGCAAAAATATACACCATCGCAGATACTGAGCTGTTTTTTGTCTATGGTCATGTATGAGCCGACTCTCGCGTGCCTATCATAACATTCTTGACCATGAAAATTCCTTCGGCACTTATCGCATTTAATTACAACTGACTTGTCGCATTGCGGAGTTCCATAACAGGAAGGACATTTATTAGAGCATCTATGATCATGCTCATATCGATACGATTTATTACACGGGATGCAGAAACCTTGACTCCCGGAAGCTTGCAACATATTTAAAATCGGCTTATAGTGCTTCATTCGAGGCATATATACTATCCTGATGGTGTGACTGATGCGATCGTTCAAACCCGCGACCATATCGGAGCCGTCGAATATAGGTCTCTCGCCGCGACCTATCCCCTTGAAATTATAAACGACGAGAGCTGTGCCATCGTTTGCAAGAAAATTTTGAAATTGTACGATCTGCTCTAAGCCACACCCTCTCCGCGGGATAACGACGCCGGCGTCCCGGATGAGCTTTTCAGCTGCTTTTGTTTGATATTTACTGTTATACCGACGAATTTTATTCCATTCGATGTGCAAAAGATTTTTCTTACCCCGTTCTTTACCTCGTTTACTATGTGCTAGAGCAACTACAATGGCTCGAGGTAAGCACTTCATATCATCCTTCTTGACGCGCAAGATGGATCGCTTAAAAACATTTTCGTGCGTTAATCGTATCCTGCGTCCCCCTCGTGGTACTCTCACGATTGCTGAATGTAAAGTAATTGGCGTATCTAGAGAGAAAACGGTATTGCTTTGAATGGCTCTATAAATTAAGCCCCAGAGATCGTCAAAATAAAAATCTCTAACTTCACGAAACGATAGCCACAAACTACCCCGAGTCAATTCTCGTGCTAAAAAAGATATGCCAATATAATCATCGGATAAACATTCTGTTGTCAAATACGCGTGAATGTCGCGGATCGCGTTCTCTAACCATTCTATTGAACTTACATTTCCCTCTTCGGGACGCAATAATTGGAGAGTTACTCTCCTACCTCTCATGCGGAAACGCCTATAAAATCTTCTTGTTTCACCCTCGATGGCGAATCGTTGGCCTGGTGGTAAAATTTCGGGAAAAGGTTCGTCTTCTTCCTGTTCATCATCGTGTGCTCTATCAGCTTCGACTGCGCCATCTGATGACAGATCACCTCTTCCATGGCCAATTTGGCAAACTTCATTTCCTGCTGAAATTGTGTCAAATTTCGAATTGAAACTCCATTTTCTATCGAAATTGTGTCAAATTTCAAATTTAGTGCTTTACCAATGATTTGGTATCTCTATCTTTGTTTCAAATTTCAACGAAGTTCCATTTTTGTAGTATTCGCATTGAAATTAGAGACCACAGTTGTGAAGAATGAACGAATGCAAGCAGTTGTATATTTTTGATAGACTATAAGTGACAATTGTCACAGCATTGTTTGAAGAAATGAGAATAAGGCATTCAGTCTCTGAAAATTTACATTTCGATTGTCAAGTTTGATAATATTTTGCGATTGAAATACGTGAAACATGTCGGGAATATTTTATCTTTGTTATGAGAGGGAATACTGAATGATGACAAAATTAACGATACAAATCTGCAATGTTTATTCGATAGTGATGACATTTCCAGCATAATTTTGCGATTGCAAATCATCATCAATAGTTATTACATTTTCACCGTCGTGATGGAAAAACTGTGGATTGCAGTTATTTATACACTCGCTATTTCTAAAAATTAACTGGCAACCACTCTCACGCGATATATTAATCACACTATCGCAATGATCCGTCTCACCTTCACCACCCTGCGAAGAATTTGTCGGTATAGACGAATCATGGCCAACCTCTCCATTAACGGGCTCTATAGGGTTGTCGACTTGCTTCCTTCTCAATTTGTCCAGATCAAGCGGAGTACTCAGCATCACATCGTCAATGATCCTCAGACTTGGCACTGCGTCTGCTAAAGTTTGTAAGTGCGATGGGCCTGCCACGGCAGTCTCCGTCACACAACTTTGAGACTTTGCGGATTGGATCGCATCATCACCATCATCCGATATATCGCTGTACGGTTGCCCTGAAACATGATAGAAATTCATTTTATTACAAATAGCTCTTAAGGCGTATATTATACGTGTGTGTGTGTGTGTGTGTGTGTGTGTGTGTGTGTGTGTGTGTGTGTGTGTGTGTGTGTGTGACTAGGTGAACAATCATGTATACATAATCACACTTCATGAACGTGAGTACGTGAGAGACTCACCTGTATGATCAACAGGGCCTGAGTATCTGTGAGATCCATCTTGTATCATCATAGTCTCTCGATCTGTCGCGAGATCTCCCTCTTCTCTCATTACTAAACAAACATTATATGTCTCATGAGAAGAGAATCGAAAACTCGTATAGTATGAAATTTACTGCTAAACTCACCGTGATCGCAAGTTGAGATCGTGGACGTATCCTCAGAACAACCTTGTACATGATGCTCGACAAAAGTGGTATGCGGAGCTTTCGACGCCTCGTCTGTGTCAGAGCACACGCGAGTATCTTCTTGCTCTACCATAGCCCCAGCAACAGACATGAGATCTTCTTCTCCTCTCATTTCTAAACAAGTCGTAATGCATCATGAGATTGGGCCTCCCAGAAATTCATGAAATAAATTAACTTTGTACTCACGTTCAAGAGCCTGTGATATTTTTCTTCCGATCGCCGTCTGCCCCCAACCGCACGATGCAACCGCATCCTCAGCAGCGCACAGGGTATCAATGTCGCTGAAGATTCCCTTCCGAAGAGCTTTATCTAGCTCCCAGATCGGGAGATCTTGCACCAAGTGCCTCAGTTTTCTCTGGAGCACATGTTCAGGTAAAAGCTTCAATCGATCACTATCACCTCGCGGAATCATCCTGTATCGGACCATGCATTTTTTTAAAATTTCAGTGATCACTAAAATGCACTCGATTAGTTTGGCCTTCATTTTTAGAATATTCGCGAACGATGTTCTCTCTGTCAATTGTCGAATCAAACTGCGGAAGCAATGGGACTTGCAGAAGCGCGAATTGCACAGGATAGTGTCAGCAACTTAAGGTTTGCACCGAGCGTCCGGCTAACATCAGCATTTTCGACGCGCTGATTTCCACGCAGGGATGCATCGCATGTCTCCAGAAACTTGGAATCCGGAGCGCGCCAAATATTAGTGCTTCGCTACCATTCGCAGCTACTCGAGCATAAAGGAGAGTCATTCTCAAAGTTTTAGTGAGAAGAATAAAATCATCTCGGAAATAATGAAGTCGGTACTCATACAGTGTATCTTGCGTATCCACCCACTGTTACAAGGAACTGTGATAAAGTATAACAGCATTACATTACACGAATCGCAACTATCCTGTCTCGAAGTGATAAATCTGAGAAGAAAGCTGCGGAATTATATATCACACCTGCCAATGGACCAACTCTGCACATCTAATATGTGTAGTATCTTCTGCAAGTTGTATACCATGGAAATACTGGTGGATGTATTGTGTGAGTTTGGCTTGGATCAGAAGCCGATGTGTGCGGAGATTATGAGAGAATGGCGTTGTAAGTATGATGAAATTTGAGATCATTATCGTTTCATCCATTAGTATGTTTAATATATTATTCTATCCTCAGCTATGAAAAAAGCCAGAAAAGAAGAGCAAGAGCGGATTCGAATGGAAGATTCAATTACTCGGAGTTTGGCCCCAAGTTTACATCTTGCAGGTACTTCAATTTAAAATTTATTTCATGGTTTGATTCTGCATGAGACATTGAATAATTAAATGTTATTTTCAGTGCTCAGACGCCTGAGGAAAGGGTCGCATAGAAACCCGTGCAATGACCCTGAATGTCACGGCTATCCGTCGTATAAGCGGACACTAGCAGGAAGGGCTATGAATGAACTACTTCATCGACTATTATATGCCGGAATAGAAAACAGTCAGGACGAATACGCTAGACTCATGGCGACCTTCGAAGTGCTACGGAAAAGGATGATCATACCCCTCGATGACCATCACGTGGTAATATTGCTTGTTCCTCAATATAAGGTCTGTTTGAATTGTACCTATACGGAATCGCGACGTAATTTCGGGAAAAAATTTTTGCCAACGGAGGTTCCATGTAGTTCTGATTGTCAAAACAGACAATTGGTGAAACTACCTTCTGATAGATTCGACGATCTACCAGATGTCTATCACATCAAGGCTTCATTCACTAAATTGATAGACATCATAAAAATGAATAATGTTTTAAAATTACGACTTACAACTTTCCGTCCTAGTTTAAGGAGAGACCAATTTTACGAAAATGAAATTGTATGCAGCCATCAAAAATATAAAGACCAATGGGAATCATGGGTAGAATAATGTAATATTCACATTCATTAGATTTGATTGAATCCTGTGTTGCATGAGAAAAACAAACTGCACACAGTTGAATAAATTGGAGAAAATAAAAGGATATTTTTCATTCAATCTAATCACTCCCACCAGTCATATCCCAAATTCTTTCACCACCAAATATTTATCAAATGAACAAAAAGTATCATCTGAAAATTTAATTTCATTACGGACATTTTAAAATTAATTTCAACGAATGATCATCAACATATTATTCTTCGTTCTCAAAATACACTGTATACAGTAGATGCATTAAATTTCAAGTATGAAATGCTTACGCATCGTTCAGATGCATTCGCGAATACGAGCTAGCGCAGAACGATATATGTATAACTACTATGCACGCGCGATCTCATACGCTTACAAGTCTCATATACTGAGTACCATGGATAATAAGGTACAGCTATATATATATATATATATATATATATATATTGCTTAGCTATATAGCTTACACGTACCATCAGTGCGTCAAAGAGAGAGAGACAGAGAGAGAGAGAGAGAGAGCGCACCGAAATTCTCACACCAGGTACTCCCGCATGACTACAGTGGGCGAAAAGAGTGGGGAGGAGTGGGGGCGTCTGTCTGCCCATAGTGAGAGGTATCTACTAGGGTGTTTTAAATTGGCTTAATATAATCGAGAATTAAATGGCCCACCCAGATTATTGTTCTAATTGATATGATTTGTATCGAGAAACATATTCGCACAGGTTTGGGGTCGAAAGAAGAAAAACGATTTTTTTAAATCCAGCTCAAAGTTTGGCATTTTTACAAAACTGCTCAACTTGTATCGGCTGTAGCTCCTATAAAAAGTACGATAATTGACTTCTACAGGTGGTCAAATTGTAGGTTTTTTCAAGACTTTCAAAATGACTACTTGCAGAAGTCGATTATCACATGTCGGGTAGGAGCTAGATCGCTTTGAAGCAGGCCCAAAACTCGCTAAAATCTGCTCTCAGCCAATAGCTCCTAGAAGTTACTAGGCTGCATGATTGATTCCGGACTATTTTTTTTTTTTTTCAAAAGTACTAGTCTTAACAAAGAGAATGCGCCGAAGTACGTAGAAAAAGATTGAGTCTATTCGGAGCTATGAATCTCCAGAAAAAGGCCCAAAAAGGCCTAAAATAGACATTTTGTGGGCTTTAGGGCCCGTGGCGGGCTTCGGAAAAATCCCAAAAAAATTTTTTTGTACTCTTTAAACATAGTCTTGATGGAAAGAAATTTTTTGGGATTTGTCTCAGACCCCCCTGGTGACGCCTTTGGCCGAAATGACTCCGAAACTCATATGCAAGTTCTACTATAATAAATCCAATCAAAGGCCTGCGGGAACACATTATATCACTTATCTCTTTGACAAGTCCCGGATTTTCTCATCATCACATCTTAAAAAAATAAGATAGGAAATGTAGAAATCACGAATGCTTTCTGGGAACGCAACAAAGTTTCATACTGCTGATATCGACAGACAGTAAGGTTGATAAACTGAATGCATGTCCATCTGTCTGATACACGCAGCAGGAGATGAACATGAAGAAGTTGTACAACTTTGGTGGGTACATCGGATTTAGAACTTGATACAATTCAAAAAGCAATCAATTTCTCAATAAATCAATCATCAATTGATCAACTAAACAGCTCGCTTGGGACTGTACCCATTGGTGACAAGGAATCACGAATTGTTTACTTTATCCACTAGCTTTGAGTAAAGAAGAAAAGATCATATTGTATGATAAATTCGTAGAGAAATACAGGAGTTAGACTACTCATGAGGCGGAATAATTCATTATACTGAGATTTGTGTAGATTGTCTCAAAATACTTGAAAGAAACTGGAATCATCACTCGATTATACAGATTTCAACCCTGTGGACTGTTCGTGTCCATCGAGTTTCAAGATTTCCTAAATGTAGACTCTTCTGACTCCATTGATTGGAAGGCAATATAAATCTATGTCTTACTGTCTACTATGTACAGGAATATACTTTCACACCATTCATAGAGGAGACAGTGTTAAACTAACTTCGGAAAAGTTTTTTTCTGAAATTGATCACAAAAAAATGGGCAGGAACACGGGGAATCGAGCCCGCGCTCGCCTGCCCTTGGATAGACGAAATCATGCCCATTTTGGACCTGATGGTCCAAAATGGGCATGATTTCGTCAGCTCGCTTCTGGCTCGAGGCTCGCCTGCGGAAGTTCTCATACATATTTGGGAGTACTTGGGGGAGTAATTCCACACAGGTTGGTGCACAATGACTCAGATGGAAGCATATGCGAGCCATGCCTATGTTGGCATTTTAACCAAAAAGTCAAAAAAGGGTGTTTTAAATTGGCTGAATAGAATCGAGAATTGAATCGCCCACCCAGTACATCATTCTTATTGATAGTATTTATATTGAAAAAATCTTCGCACAATTTTGGGGTCGAAAGAAAGAAAACGATTTTTTTTATTGAGCTCAAAGTTTGGAATTTTTACAAAACTGCTCAACTTGTATCGGCTATTGCTCCTATAAAAAGTACGATAATCGACTTTTGCTGATGATCAAATTGTAGGTTTTTTCAAAACCTTCAAAATGACCACTGGTGAAAGTCTATTATCATGTGTCTAGTAGGAGCTAGATCACTTGGAAGAAGACCCAGAAATCGCTGGAATCTGCTCACAAGAAATAGCTCCTACCAATCGCTAGACTCCATAATCGGTGGCGGACAAATTTTTCCTCAAAAGAACGAGTCCTCCCAAAGAAAATGCGACCAAGTACGTTTAAAAAATAGAGTTTAGTCGGAGCTGTGATTTTTCTAGAATAGGCAAAAAGAAAAGCCTAAAACTGACCTTTTATGAGCTCTGGGACCCATTGGGGGGTTAAAAGAAATCTGGAAAAAATTTTTTATAGCACTCTAACCTAGAAATCGCAACTTTGAACATGATTTTTGGATTCTCGTGCTATAAAATATTATATGAAACTGCGTGTGGATGGGTAGTTTTGTTACGAAGGACTTATAGCACTCGCTACGCTCGTGCCATAAATTGTCCTTCGTACAAAACTACCCATCTACGTGCAGTGTCATAATATACTATTGTACTTTTCGAACATAGTACTGATGGACAAAACTTTTTGGGATTTTTTTCTGTCAGTACCATGTTTAAATAGTACGAAAACATTTTTTTGGAATTTCTTCGAAGCCCCCCATGGGCCTGAGGACCCATGAAAGATCCATTTCAAGCCCCTTTTCACCCTATTTTCGGAAAAATCATAGCTCCGACTAGACTCAATATTATTGGACGTACTTGGGCGCATTTTCTTCCTTAAGACTGATACTTCCAAGGAGAGGATCGTCCAAAAGATAAGTGAGCCTAGCAACTTCTGGGAGCTATTTGCTGAGAGCACATTTTAGCGATTTGTGGACCTCCTTCAGAGTAATCTAGCTCCTTTTAGACATGGGATAATCGACTTTCACCAGTAGTCATTTTGAAGGTCTTCGAAAAAGATACAATTTGACTACTTGTAAGAGTTGATTATCGGACTTTTCATAGGAGTTACAGTCGTTACAAGTTGAGCAGTTTCATGAAAACGCCAAACTTTGAGCTCAAAAAATCGTTTCTTTTCTTTCGACCCCAAACCTGTGCGAATATGTTTTTCAATATAAATACTATCAATTAGGATGATAATCTGGGTGGGACATTCAATTCTCGATTTTATTCAGCCAATTTGAAACACCCTTTTTTGACTTTTTGCTTAAAATGCCAACATAGGCATGGCTCGCATATGCTTTCATCTGAGTCATCGTGCACCAACATGGGTCGAATGACCCCCCCCCCCCCCCCAAGTACCCCCAAATATGTGTAAGAACTTCTGGAGGCGGGCGTCAAGCCAGAAACGAGCTGGAGGCTCAGACCATCAGGTCCAAAATGGGCATTATTTCGTGTAATTTGGGGCAGGCGAACGAGGGCTCGATTCCCCGTGTTTCTGCTCACAAACGAGACAAGCGGCCAGAATAGGGATTCAAACATGTTTTTCCGACTCAAATTGACCATCTAAACACGATTCCAGGTTCAATGGAGCCCTGAATCATCGTCATTCTGTAGTAGAGGAGCAAAACCTGTTATTACGGAGTTTAACGCCTTTTAAGGATTGGACGATATCCTAGGCACAAATTGACCCCGGAATCGTGTTAAGATGGTCATTTTGATTCGGAAAAATATATTTGAATCTCCTTTCTAGCCACTCGTCTCGTTTGTGAGCAAAAACACGGAGAATCGAGCCCTCGCTCGCCTGCCCCAAATTAGACGAAATAATGCCCATTTTGGACCTGATCGTTTGAACCTCCAGCTCGCTCCTGGCTTGAGGCTCGCCTCCGGAAGTTCTCACACATATTTGGGAGTACTTGGGGGAGTAATTCCATCCAGGTTAGTGCACAATGACTCAGATGGAAGCATATGCGAGCCATGCCTATGTTGGCATTTTAACCAGCAAGTCAAAAAAGGGTGTTTTAAATTGGCTGAATAGAATCGAGAATTGAATTGCCCACCCAGATCATCATTCTAATTGATAGTATTTATATTGAAAAAATATTCGCACAATTTTGGGGTCGAAAGAAAGAAAACGATTTTTTTTATTGAGCTCAAATTTTTGCATTTTCACGATGCTGCTCAACTTGTAACGACTGTAACTCTTATAAAAAGTCCGATAATCAACTTCTACAAGTGGTTTAATTGTGGATTTTTTCAAGACCTCCAAAATGACCACTGGTGAAAGTCGATTTTCTCATATCTACAGGGAGCTAGATTACTTTGAAGGAGGCCCAAAAATAGCTAAAATGTGCTCTCAGCAAATAGCTCGTGGAGGTTGCCAGGCTCAGTTTGTGACGGCCGAGTCAGTCCGTCTCCTCTCTCACTGGACCGAATATTGTACTAATAATATTTTATGTTATAGCCCAAGCACGTGAAGGGTTGCTGCATAGTAAACGCAGGTAAGAGGGAGAGAGACAGAGAGATGGCACCGTACTAGGGCCCGCGCGCCCCATATTTTGAGCCGTCCCTGGCGCAAGCCAATGCTGCTCCGGCCAGCAACCTTTTACTGTACATTCCGTCGTGACGTTTCGGAGCGCTCGCACGCGCATATTGAGTTAATTATCGTGCGCGTTGTCCACGCCACCCGAAGCCCGTCCTTGGCATAATTCAGCCGGGGCTCCGGTGCGTGCATTTTATATCCTCTGTGCCGTAGTCTATGACCAAAATCACCATCGTCTGGGACAATTGCGAGCTGCCTGATCGCCGTGAGCTGCGAGGGCCGGTGCCCGATCTGAGGTCGAGTGACCATCCTGCGTCAAGGCCATTTATATTGTAAGTGCCTCTCGCAAATCTCTCTCCTCTTTCTGGGCTTATAGATTGTATTTTTCCCTAAATGCGCCCTCGATAATCGTGCTCGGGCTTGATTCATCCGAACGGTCAGCGGACCGATTTGTAAATAGTATTTTCTTGAATATATGCCTTTTTATTCATAATTTTAATCGAGTGTGTGCTCATTCAATGCTCCCCTCTCCTGATTTCTTGAACAGTTACAGCAATTGCTCACTCCCTAAGCTTCTCAAATGAAAGCAGGCTTTGCCTGCAAGTGACGAGTCACCAAAAACCGTCACATGGCGCCCAACTAATGGTGCTGTATGTTCAATTAAAATCATTAAATTTTTTTTCTTAATAAGTTGACGTAACGTCACTTTGCACCCAAGTCTAAATTCCGATTCTTGGAGAGAGTAGCACTTGGATGTAGCTTCGTGTGCGTATTAGGATATAAGCCCAGAGTTCAGTGTGAAAATACAAAGTGCGGCGAGACTAACCAAATGAGATTATTGCGTACTGGACAATAGTTTTCCTTCGTGCTCCGTTTCGGGCGTGTGGATGATTCCATTTCTCGCGCATCGGTTGACTCGCTCTACAAACTTACGTTCTGCTTTGAGACACTTGTGCTCTCGCATTCTTATTCATTTGATGCACACGGCTCATTTCTTATGTGCAACATCTCAGTGCTCAATCAATATTTAAATGCATATAATTTGATAATTTCGTGTAGTTTTCGGTCTGGTTTGTAAAACCTCGAAAATATTCAGTTAGCTTCTCGCGACATTTTGGCGTCCCGTGTGATAGGGCCGCAACACAACAGCTCGCGCGCCATATATAGTCATTGTTTACATCGCGCGTTTGCTGCCACTCGCGATCGGCCAAGCTTATCTTTGGCTTCGATTTTTGAATGCGTGAGTGCGAGAGAGACAGACGCGCTGGCTTAATTTTTCGAAAATTTTCTCTCTCGCCTTGCTTGACCGGCCATTGATGACCAGTGGTCATACGTGCAACACGTATGTGTATGTGTGTAGCGTGCTGGATAGGCACAAATAATTTGCGAGCGAAACTCAGTGATGTATATGGGTCATTCTGGACCAAGGTGAACAATTTGAAAATCGACGAAATTTAAAATTGCCCCAAGCATTTTTTTTCCGTTAGTACTACTAGAATATAGTTGAAAAAAATTTTTTTTCAGATTTTTTTGGGACCAATGGCGGGCCCTACGAATTTTCCAAGTCCCATTTTTGGGCAGTTTTTCGCTCATTTCTCGCTATCTTGGAAAATTCGTAGCTCGGACCCAAATGCATCTTTTTCATCCTAGCTGGGCGCATTTTTTTCGGTATGACATACACTTTCAAGAAAGGAATTGACCGGTCCAGAGAATTGATATCTGGTAGGTCCCACGGTTGCATCGAAAAAGGCCCAAATACGACTTTGCACCACCTTTGGAGGCGTATAGGTCAAAATGGAAGCCTCGTAGCAAAATTTTGCAGGATAAAAAACTTGTAGGCCTTGAAAAAACCTTCAATTTCCTTTTTAGAACGTGTCATTATCTTATCTCACGTACGATCTACAGCCGATTTAAGTTGGGCATTTTCGTAAAAACGTGAAACTTCAAGGCCAATTTAAAAAAATCGTTCATTTCTTATCGACCCCAAACCTATGAGAAAATGTTCTTTCAGGTGTCTATTTGAAAGCCCAACAATAATTTGGTTGTTCCTTTGAAATCCCGATATTATACGAGCTGTTAAAAACAGTCAAAAATACCGAAAATCGTGTCGAATTCGGGCCTTATCATGAAACTTCAAGGACTGGGTCTTCCCTTGCTCTCGATTCGTGGACTCTAAGGGCCTCAACAGAAAGTGCGCAATGCTCTTTTCTCCACTTTTTCCCCCGTGTATAAGCATAGGCCCTGTAGTTGCAGTCGCCGCCACGGGCGCGCAATGGCGCTACTTCCACAGGGGAAAAAAGGGGGAAAGAGCAAATGCGCACCTTCTGTCGAGGCCCTAATTATACAGCACTCGGCATAAAATATTGTGGAAGATGAGACCTAGAGCTGAAAAATGGCCTCTCGTGCGGTGTTTTACGATGGAACCGTCCAAAACTAGAGTAAATTGAGTAAATACAAGATAAACCGAGAACCGGCCGCTTTGGCACTCCGCGTATGCTCCGCACTGCATGTCATCCTCCGTTAATGCGGAAGTGATAAGTGATATTAACAGCTGATGCAGTATTGTCAGGTATTATCCAGTGAAGACAAAGATAAGAAAGTTCTCTAATCTCCGTTATAGACTGTAGACTGTACGAGGTTTTGGTTGTTAGTGACCACCACGAAAAAATTGTATGTGTCAGTCAGCGTCTCGATCAGAAATTTTGGTACACTCGAGAACAAGGTGAACCATGGCGTGAAGATAACTTTTGTTATCTTTACGCCATGAGGTGCACTGCAATGGGATGACGGTCAGTGACCGTTCGAGATTATTCGTCTCCCTCGCACTCATGGGATAACCTATTAGGTGTGAGTGAGATGGGAGATCTCGAATGGCCGCTGACCGTCACTACCTTCCCGCGGGGTTTGCCCCGAACCATGGCGGAATTGCCCCGAACATGCCGGGAATATCGCGGGTATTAGGGCAAATGTATTGTGAACCATATGAAGTGTAACGCCTTCCCCGCAGGGCCCCCGCAAAATATCTGATCACTTTCACAACATTCCTGCATAGTGTCTCAGAGTTAACCTCACTTCTGTGGGTGTATGATGGAAATTTCAACAGAGGCATTGAACGTGAACATACTGTATTTTAATATCATTGATGAGCACCACTCACTTTTCACACAAATCTCAGTCCAGCAAAATTAATTTCTTCGTCACACGCTGCAAAGTCAAGTAACTATTTGCCCTCAGTAGAAGTAAACACAGGCTGGATATTAGTAGCTCTTATGAGGCTTTCCCAGGTCTTCAATGAATTTTCAACTTGACTTGAACATACTTTACTTAAACAATCACATGATAGTGATAACATTACAAACATATCCGAAATTATTTTAAAGGTCTCAACAGAAACTGCACTAATTTTGCGCAAATATTGCCTCGATGATACCTCGCGGGTGCCCCGCGAGGAAGGCGTTACACTTCATATGCTTCACAATACATTTGGCCCATCTTCGGGGCAAACCCCGCGGGGAAGGTACCAAAATTCCTGATCGGGACGCTGACTGACACATACAATTTTTCCGTGGTGGTCACTAACAACCGAAACCTCGTACAGTCTACAGTCTATCACGGAGATGAGAGAACCTTCTTATCTCTGTCTGTACTGGATAATGCCTGACAATACTGCATCAGCTGTTAATATCACTTATCACTTCCGCATAAACGGAGGATGGCATGCAGTGCGGAGCATACGTGGAGTGCTAAAGCGGCCGGTTGGGCTAGTGAGCGCGGGCTAGTCAAGTGAGAGATGCATCACAATCGATTTCCTCGATTTATCTTGTATTTACTCAATTTACTCTAGTTTTGGACGGTTCCATCGTAAAACATCGCACGAGAGGCCATTTTTCAGCTCTAGGTCTCATCTTCTACGATATTTTATGCCGAGTGCTGTATAATTAGAGTCCACGAATCGAGAGCAAGGGAAGACCCAGTCCACGAAGCTTCATGATAAGGCCCGAATTCGACACGATTTTCGGTATTTTCGACTGTTTTCAACAGTTTGTATAAAATCGGGATTTTAAAGGAACAACCAAATTATTGTTGGGCCTTCAAATAGACACCTGAGAGAACATTTTCTCATAGGCTTGGGGTCGATAAAAAATAAACGATTTTTTTAAATTGGCCTTGAAGTTTCACGTTTTTACAAAAATGCCCAACTTAAATCGGCTGTAGATCGTACGTGAGATAAGATAATGCCACGTTCTAAAGAGGAAATTGAAGGTTTTTTCAAGGCCTACACGTTTTTTCTCCTGCAAAATTTTGCTACGAGGCTTCCATTTTGACCTATACGCCTCCAAAGGTGGTGCAAAGTCGTATTTTTGGGCCTTTTTTGATGCAACCGTGAGACCTACCAGATATCAATTTTTTGGACCGGTCGATTTCTTCCTTGAAAGTGTACGTCACACCAGAAAAATGCGGCCAGCTAGGATGAAAAAGAAGCATTTGGGTCCGAGCTACGAATTTTCCAAGATGGCGAAAAATGAGCGAAAAACTGCCCAAAAATGGGACTTGGAAAATTCGTAGGGCCCGCCATTGGTCCCAAAAAAATCTGAGTAAATTTTTTTCAATTATATCCTAGTAGTACTAACGGAAAAAAAATGTTTGGGGCATCTTTAAATTTCGTCGATTTTCAAAATGTTCACCTTGGTCCAGAATGACCCATATAGATATACAAAAATGTTGCGATGCGTGTTTAGATACTGATTGCGATTCTTGTGCTTTTTGAAAATCTGGAAAAATCGGCCGATGGCTAGAAACTTCTGGACATTGTCCTCGTTTGTTTTGTGCACAATTATAATTATTAATTTTGTCTATTCGACTATACTTCATGCAAATTGAGTCACTTGGTCGTATCTCGACCGTTTTTTTCTCAGAAATGTATAGAGCTTCGAATTTCTTCCATAAATACATTGAAATACCGATGACTCTTGCACCCTTGTGCGTCGCAAAATTGATTTGTTCATGACAATTTTGTCAACAAATTTTTTAGTTATCATGGAAAATTGGTCGTTTTGACCTAAGGTGTTTTCAAAAATTATGAATTATTGTATGATTGACCTGGAATAATTTTTCGTGGATTAAAATGGTCTTTCTTGGAATATACCGGATGTATATAGGTTTAATGACTATAGTGAAGTCTAGCATTGCGCTATTGTGTGTGTATGCCTGAATTAGCGTGGGTGATAATAAAATAAGCTGCGCGAAGTGTTTTTACGCAATATATCCCATCTGATTGTTTGGAAAATTCTAACAAATTGCGTAGCTCTATAGGAATCCACCCGACATTGAATTTTCCACGAAAATATATGCAAAATCACAAATAATTAGACATTTTGCAAAGTTTAGCAAATTTTTGTCCAAACTGACTTTTAGGAGGCTCATACTCATTACGGGCCTAACTTTTTTGTATTTTTCCCGTAGAATAAATCTGAATTTCGGACTTATTCTGTCCATGAGATGAACCAATACTCAGTCGAGTTTGTTCATTCCTTCCTCGATTATGAACATCTTAGTTGAATCAATTGACTGCTAGCTCCAAATTTGTACTGTGTCATTATACAGCTCACTTGGACTTCATCCGTGGGCACAGTTTTTTCCGCAGTCATTAACTATAGACTTCGTCTTTTGTTTGATGATAGGAGCATGGTCAAATATAAAGCGAACATCCCAACTGATGAAGCATTTACAGAAGTAACTTTGAAAATTTCGGAACCTCATTCCTCTTTCTCGCGATTGAAGGAGTATCTTAGAAATATTTCCATGATATCTCCTCATAATCTTTCGAGTAATCAAGTTCTCACGTGGTCCAATTGGATTTGTAACCTCTCTGAGGATGAAATTCGAGTTGCGCTCGCAAAGCTTGAGCTGAAATTTGATAGTTTTTTCAACAATTATCAGCGATTGATGCGGCGTTTGATTGGCCAGTATGTGATGGATGATTTTGTAGAGAATGAGAGTTCCATGTGCGATATTGCGCTGAAAGTACACCGTGACGCTATACGTAGTGACTTTATTGTTAATGTCGAAAGTGCGTTACTTCTTAAAGAAATAGGTGAGACATACGCGCGCGCACCCAACACCACCGTTCCCGTGCAGCAGAAGAGTTCCAGTGGAACATATCCAGCTGACAATGGATGTCAGAATTTACCCACTCCTGCCGATATCGAAAGGTGGAAAAATGCCACTTCAGCACTTGCGACTTGCGAGCGAGATTTTAAAGCGAGCAATCAGTCCAATATACGTTGTGCTACTGTCAATAATGAAAAGACTTGCAATATGCTCAATTACGGAAGTTCAGCGTCATCATCGTCTGTTTCCCCGAGCACGCAGCTTGTCAATTCAAATTCAATTTTCTCTTCCGATCACACGATCGATAGCAATATTCAGACTAATCATCCCCTGTCATCGAATAATTCTGATGATTCGGATAAATTTCCTGAGAGCGCTGATCTTTGCAATTTCTTTGATGAGATATCTGTGTCACCAAGACCATTTCAGATCGCAAAGTCGGTGCAGGTCTTCTCACTGCAAATTCCTGAGTCTGATGAACAATCAAGCTTATCGTTGGATCGATTTCAAAATATATCACCAGATCATGACCTTTTGTCAAATATTGATTTTTACAGGGAAGATTATTACTCGTCTGTATCGACGGATGTCCACATGGCTCAATCTTGTGCCTATCCTCCATTGCCAGGCATGACGTCTGTTCAATTTGGCCAATTCGGGCATGAAATTTCGCACGAGCAAGAGTGGCTCTGCTCAGATAATCATTTTGATTTGGTATCTTTGCAATTGAACCGAGAAATGAAATCTTCCCATCTCATTAGGGCACAAAAACGTGGCAGCGCTAAAGGAGAAGGTACATCTTCTGAGTCCTTCACAAATCCTCTGGATGTCATTGATTTGTATCGCCCTTGTGAGTCATTGAATCTTTTCAACATCAATTCATACCGATCATTTATACGACCATCCGGTTTCCATTTGATGAGTGCAGTCGGAAATGTCAAATATGACAAGCACGCGCGTGTTGTAGTGCAAACTTGTCTGCCTAATGAGATTGTCAAGTTTCTTGAATCTGGAAATGCATCAAGAGTAGGCCTGATCAACCCTAATCTTCTCAATTTTGCCTCTCAATTTCAGAACAATGTCACATTTCCTTGGCAATTGAATTTATTTCGTACCGACTTGCAATATCTCATGTTTAAAGTCCGTTGGAACCCATATAAAACACTTGATGGTCGCAGGATCGATCACAAATACTGGTCTGAGTATGAGGTCGTGTTTGAGCAATCTCGACCGACCAATAAAGCATTTTACCTCGTTTTGACTGAAATCGAGGCCGAGCTCCATGCTCATGATCAAGAAATAATAGAAAATAATTATTCCAATTCCTTTCACCTATGCACGAGCATTGTCCGAGTACCACAGTACCATTTTCAGGTACCATTCCCAATTTTGATATTAGTAGAGTCTCGGCACGCACTTTTATCTGATATGGCACCTTTCTTGCCTGAATGCGATACTTTGCAGAATTCAGTGTGCGATAGCCTAGCAAAGACTCTCGAACTTTTTGGTCTGAAAGAACTGACCTATTATTTGGAATTTATGAGCTCACGGACGCAACTGTCCACGCGGCTTGAGCTATTCAACCCCAATTTCTACGAACTATTTCCGACATTCTAGAGTCGTGATAGGGCACTTATATTTGGTACAGCCCATGACCATCGATCAGCTGATCGATTTCTCTCAATTGACTCGAGGCCAATGCGGTCAATACGACCGTGTCAGGTCAATACGACAAATTTAGACCGAGAGACTGGCCCAGGAGGGGGCATAGCGACTTCATAGGCGCAGGAGCAGCCTAGTACCCGTAGCAGACAACCACGTGCTACTGACTGCAGCTGAGGATCGTCATCGTTCCGGAGGAAGAGTCGTCGATGGACAGCGAGGGATGTGTGCGCGCCAGTCTGACTCAGTGGTTAGGTTGTGTCCGAACTATTTCACGCGAACTAGGTGTTTTTGAAAAATTAGACGTTCTTACGTATGTAAACGCGGATTATTACATGTAAATCTAGCTCATAAGTAGATATATTTTTATTTTCAATCGATCATTGGCCAATCAAAGTTATGCGGACTCACCCCCTAGAGAATGATGAATGAGGTCAATTGACCATGATATTATTGTATGATTTTAAGTATGTATTGGGCCTAGTATGTATGGAGTGCAGTATGGTCTAACGTTAAAGTATGGGCTATGGGACTAATGTTCAAGAGTATGGTTTGTATATTGTATGCATAAAGTGCTCCATAAGTGCCTAATGGTCACTTCAAGAGACCAGGTGAATCAGTGAAAACCGTGAGGTGGAATCACCTGAAATGTGCCTCAAGTGCAAAAACAGCACAGTGATATGAATGCTCCCGTGAAGAATTTTTGAGTTCAAAAGAACTTTGATTTCTATATGAACTGATTCTGACTAAATTGTATGTCTGTATGAGTGACCGCATTTCAATTTTTTTCTGGGAATACAATCTTATTTCTTTCGAAAGTCATATTATCTGAGTCATATTTAATCTTTATTATTGATTTATGATCTCTTTGATCAGAATAATTCACTTTCCTTTCAAATATACTAAGCGAATGGTTCTATCCCTTTAGTTTTTGGCCCAGATTGAGAGAGGTAGGTTTCCGAGCTGGTACGCCAGCCGGCTACCCAGCGTCTGGGGGAGGGGTGTGACGGCCGAGTCAGTCCGTCTCCTCTCTTACTGGACCGAATATTGTACTAATAATATTTCATGTCATAGCCCAAGCACGTGAAGGGTTGCTGCATAGTAAACGCAGGTAAGAGGGAGAGAGACAGAGAGATGGCACCGTACTAGGGCCCGCGCGCCCCATATTTTGAGCCGTCCCTGGCGCAAGCCAATGCTGCTCCGGCCAGCAACCTTTTACTGTACATTCCGTCGTGACGTTTCGGAGCGCTCGCACGCGCATATTGAGTTAATTATCGTGCGCGTTGTCCACGCCGCCCGGAGCCCGTCCTTGGCATAATTCAGCCGGGGCTCCGGTGCGTGCATTTTATATCCTCTGTGCCGTGGTCTATGACCAAAATCACCATCGTCTGGGACCATTGCGAGCTGCCTGATCGCCGTGAGCTGCGAGGGCCGGTGCCCGATCTGAGGTCGAGTGACCATCCTGCGTCAAGGCCATTTATATTGTAAGTGCCTCTCGCAAATCTCTCTCCTCTTTCTGGGCTCATAGATTGTATTTTTCCCTAAATGCGCCCTCGATAATCGTGCTCGGGCTTGATTCATCCGAACGGTCAGCGGACCGATTTTTAAATAGTATTTTCTTGAATATATGCCCTTTTATTCATAATTTTAATCGAGTGTGTGCTCATTCAGTGCTCCCCTCTCCTGATTTCTTGAACAATTACAGCAATTGCTCACTCTCTGAGCTTCTCAAATGAAAGCAGGCTTTGCCTGCAAGTGACGAGTCACCAAAAACCGTCAAAAGTTATCTTTTGGACGATCCTCTCCTTGGAAGTATGAGTCTTAAGGAAGAAAATGCGCCCTAGTACGTCCAATAATATTGAGTCTAGTCGGAGCTATGATTTTTCCAAAATAGGCTAAAAGGGGGCTTGAATGGATCTTCTATGGTCCCTCAGGCCCAGGAGGGGCTCCGAAAAAATCCCGAAAAAAATTTTTTGTACTATTTAATTATGATACTAACAGAAAAAAATTTTTTGGGATTTTTTCCAGACCCCCCTGGTGCCGGCTCTGGCTGAAATGCTCCGAAATGGCCTATATGCAGATTTTGATTGATTCGACGAGGTGTTTTCTTCAGATGTTGCAGTAACATCGAGCAATTCTGCCACCGCTGATTTTTTGTTTTTGTCAACATTCATTTAATCAAGATAATCAAGTTTATGAATGGATCTGAATGTTTCATGGTTACTATAAGTGCGCGTTTCTTACCTATAGTACAATCATGACTTGAGAACCTTCTAATTCTGAATTGCTCACAATTTCATAATGTAGAACTCGAAATTGATATCATGAATTGCCTTTTGGATGCTTGAGTTCTGATTTTGCTATGAGTGACAAACTCCTGCTTCAATTCTCCCCATTTCATTGAAAACTCATGAAGTCATGATAGTAACTAATTTTTCATCACTCTTGCTTTCTCGATTTTTCATCAATTTCTAGGGCAGGTTGGGGGTTTGGATTATGCTTTTCCTCTGTTTGAACATTGCTAACGCAAATAGAAAAAGCAAAAGCGAAGCAGCAGACGAGCAAGTTCAAGGTGAATTCCAGTTTTAAGGGTCCCGGCAAATCATTTTCACTAAAATTTCAGTGGAAATCCTCACTGGTGAATCAGTAAAGTTCACTGAAACTTCAGTGACCGAGACCGGTCTGACTTCTTGTGTCACTGAAGTTTCAGTGAATTATCTCACTGAAGTTTCAGTGGATTATCTCACTGATCCATCAGTGACACTCACTGATCTTTCAGTGAGGGTCACTGATGACTTCAGTGCATATGCACTGAAGTCTCAGTGTATATACACTGAAGTCATCAGTCAAAGTTGATCCGTATTGCACTCAAATTCAGTGGATTCTCACTGATGGATACGGAGAGAGTATGTGAGCCACGCCTGTGAGATCATTTTTATCAAAAAATCAAAAAATGGTGTTTCGAAACGGCTGAATCAAATCGAGAATTGAATATCCCACCGAGATCATTGTTTTGATTGATAGTTTTTATATCAAAAAACATATTCGCTCAGGTTTGGAAAAACTATTTCCTTGAATTGCCCTCAAAGTTTGGCATTTTTACAAATTCGCTTCGCTTGTAACGACTGTAACCCTTATAAAAAGTATGGAGACGTTCTCCTCGCTGACCGTACCACTGCCACCTCCCTTAAGGAATTCCGAGTCATTCGCGAACACTCCCGCCTCAATTGTTGAAGAAACCATTGCATAAAGTGTAACCCCATTTTGAACGACATTTCGACCCAGCCTTAAGAGAGAAATTCATAGGCAATCTCCGCGGAACCCCGCGCCTGTGTCTAAATACACCCAAAAAGATTTGGAACAAATCTTCAGAAATGCGGTCCAAAATTACGGATGCTCTGAATCACGCAACGTTATCTTATTCCGTTCCCAAGATAGAATCATTTGAATTCAAACAAGTCAGCGCTACTCCCATCGAAACGAAATCCGAAGCTGAATCGCTATGGTCACCAGCTGCGCATTTGAATTCAAACAAGTCAGCGCTACTCCCATCGAAACGAGATCGGAAGCTGAATCGCTATGGTCACCAGCTGCGCAAGAACAAATTCGCGATCCTGGGGATCGATCATTCGTCATATTTTGAGTTATCGGATCGGTAAGAAATCATGGGTGCGGAATTCGGAACATCATCTTCCATGGACCATTCATTTCACGTTAGATCACTTATCGAGGAGTCCAGAACTCACAATATCATATAGGTTTGATGAATTTTCCAGGGCGAGAGTCATCTCTGACACATGGAGGGTTTCTATTCTAAGTGAAAACTCAATTTGGATCTTACATTTGTTTCAGGATGTAACGAAAGCGAAAGAGACAGAAGCCGAGCCCCTTGCAGAAACTAGGATTGATGTTGAAATCCCGAAAATCACTACTGATCTTGGACGTGAAATTCATTTCGTTAAACTGCCCAACTTCCTCTCTGTTGAAACCCGGCCATTCGATAATGAAACTTACGAGGATGAAATCGACGAAGAAGAAACCCTAGACGAGGAAGGACGGGCAAGGCTCAAACTGAAAGTTGAAAATACAATGAGGTATGGATGGTATGAGGTTAACCAATGATCCTTTTGCCAAGCCCATTTTTCATCCTCTCCGTAAAATGAAGATCGTGACCGTATACTCACTTACGTGAATGAACCCGAGTCACCCTCTTTCCTCGTTTTAGGTGGAAAGATGCATCCGATACCAACGGTAGAATTAAAAAACGGAGTAATGCTCGGATAGTTCGATGGTCAGATGGTACTATGTCTCTCCATCTAGGGTCGGAAATTTTCGACGTGTACAAACAACCCCTTCAAGGGGATCACAATCATCTTTACATCAGACAAGGTACAGGTTTACAGGGTCAAGCAGTATTCAGAACGAAACTTACATTCCGGCCACATTCTACTGAGTCTTTCACCCATCGGAAAATGACAATGTCTCTCGCGGATCGTTCTCAGAAAACATCTGGTATCAAAGTCTTATCACATGTCGGCATGAATCCAGATCAGAACAAGTATGAAATGATCAAGGTGTGGTTCACTAAGCATGACTCTCCATCCATACCCTGATTCTCAATAATCTCAAGTTCATGGTGCGTGTATATACTTTTCAGAGAGAAGAAGAAAAATTACGATCAGCTATGCGTGCTAAAATCAAATCAAAAAAATCTAACGTTGGTACCAGGAATATTATCCGCGCAGGAACAAATTATGATAATGATCTATATCATGACGATGGTTCGGATGACGAAAATGCAATATCACTTTCTGCAATCAAGAAACAATATAAGAAACCAGACAGTGGGGCAGTCTTAAAATGTGAGTTCCCAATCGAACAGATCTGTCCCAATCACTATGATAGAGAATCATCACTCAAAATCTCAGCCCTCGATGCCTTACATCTTTCTAAATGAAATCCTCCCTATAGTAATTCTTCCCTTGGAAGGTTGTTGAAGTTCTACCATGATCAACCTGAGAGATTGCTCATTATTCGTGTCTATTGATGAATATCTGAGACGACCGCATGGTGACTCCACGAGTATCTATGATGTGACTTGTTCTATTGATAATAGCTACAAGGGAAGGGAAAGTGTCATGGAGTTGAGGCCTGACCATACTTGCTATAATTTCTCGAGATTGTTCAGCAAGAAATTGTCATCTCTCACCAAGGCCTGTAATGGAATACATTCTCAATCACGCTGGATTTTATTGATTCAGAATTTCCATTGGAACCCGCTGTAGGGAACGGTCATGACCGCTGACTTGTTGAGAATTATGAAGATTACACAGGTCTACAGAAAGAAGAAAGTAGCCGTACCCTGTGACCGGACCTATGTATTCCTACGTAAAGTCGTGCGCTGAACTCGAAAACGACATCAGTTATCATCGGACACCTCCGAGTTTTCGAGAAAATCGTAACCAAAATTTCTTGGAGGCAGATATTGGATTTTTGACCCTAGATTCTGGAAGCGGAGAAGATTTTACGTCCAAACATGAAATTTCAAGATTTTCCATTTTTTGTGGTTTCCCTAATCCAGTGCCCAGAGTAGCACTCGTGATCCAGTACTCAATGCGGTACTCGTGATGCAGAACTCAATGTGGTACTCATGATTGAGAAGTCAATGTAGTACTCGTGATCTAGAACTCAACGTGGTGCTCGTAATCTAGATCTCAGTGTGGTACTGGTGATCTGGAACTCAATATGGTACTCGTGTCCTAGGACTCAATGTAGTACTCGTGCTCCAGAACTCAATGTGATATTCTTGATACAAATTTCATTGTGGTACTCGTGATTGAGAACTTGAAGTGGCACTCTTGTTGTAAACTCGATGATGATCTCTCAAACACGTTAACGAGTTCTCAAGATCACAAACTCAAATTGAGTTTTTGGGCACAAGTACGACATTGAATTCTGTATCACGAGTATCACATTGAGTTCTGGAGCACGAGTACCACATTGAATCCTCGATCACGAGTATTACATTGAATTTTTGCACACGAGTATTCGAGCTGGGCACCGTATCATCAGCGCCCCCATCGGATGTTCCTGAACTGTGCTGGAGCCGACCACGTGACCCCTCAAATCAAACCGCGTCTGCTAGCTGGAATTTGGTTCCCAAGGATAAAATCTTCTTATCACGTACAGGAACTGTTTTACAGAGTTTGATTGGTTTCAATCAGGTCGCGTCCCCAAATGATGCATATGCATGCATATGCAGTGCACACTGCGCATACGCACTGTACATGTGCACATGTGCACCTTATCGAAAATGAGCAAAAATTGAAGGGCTTGCATCAGAGAACTTCTGATATGAATCGGGTTTTATCTTTGCTGCGTTACCGGCTGATCCAAAGCAGATCTAGATGAGTTCCATCTGGTTTTGGCTAAAATTTGATGAGCTGCACATGTGCACGTATGCGGTGCATATGTGCAGTGTGCACTGCATATGCATCATTTGGGGATGCACCCTAACGTACGTGTGCATGTGCAACACAGCTCTCACTGTTGTATGGCATATTTTGCATCAATTTTTCAACAAAAGCACATGGATGACTTGATGTATCTACTCCCATGAAAAATAATGCAAATATGCCATACAACAGTGAGAGCTGCGTTGTACAAGCACACTTGAGTTATTGAAACCAATCAAACTCTGTCAAACGGTTCCTGTACGCGATAAAAAAATTTGATTCTTGACCGATTCCATGAAAGATCAGACAGTCGAAAATTGCTCAAGTCTCAAGTCTCTTCCAAGATGAGATATATGTTTCTCATGACAAATTAACGAGACACGTATTTTTGTGTTTTGCCCTATCATGCTACGACTCGAAGTTATCGAATTTTTTTCATTCAATAGGCATTTCGTGAATTAGCAACTTTTGGTCGATATAGATGCAATTTTCCGTGTGTAATGGCCTTCGTGGAGATGAGAGTTGTTCAGGGGGGTCAAGTAAGTTATATTTCACCAGAAAATCTTGGTACAGAAACACAATTATTGAGCAGGATCCACAAAAATTGATTTTGGCCGGAATCGAGGGAAGTTGAACAGCTCAAAATAATCATCCTCAATTTGAATGGGAAATTTTCTGTGAACTCGTTGAAACATGAGAGATAGAATGTACTTGGTCCGGTTTGCGCGACGTGGCGCAGAGTGGCGCTTAAGATCATTTTCTGGATCTCTTCGTTACAACTCGTTTTCTGAGTTTGTGGATGTAATATTATGATGCTTTGATGCTATCAAATTTGAGTTTGACTCGTCTATGATATCAGAATTGTGTTATTATTCAAAACAAATATGGCTTGGAGTATATCCTGTCTTTGAGATGAAATGAATGCAATGAGAAACAAGGGAATCAGTTTTCAACAGCCATTAGCGAGGTTAGAAGCGTCCAAGTATCGACCATAGACATAGAAGTATAGACTGCCGGTCCCGTATCTTCGCCGTTGACATCGAGGCTCCCCAATGAGAGTGAGAGAGACGCAACATAGGAATCGCATGTTGAAAGCGTGCGCCTTGGAGCATGCCATCTCTCTCACTCTCACGCAAAGGCCTATGTCTCGATGACAACGGCGAGTATACGGGACCAGCAGTCTATACTTCTATGTCTATGGTATCGACGAAGCACTCCACAGACTCATTACGAACTCAATCTGTCCGAACGATCATGAAAAAAAAAGTTTTAACGATTAAATCCAGAAAATGGTCTTTAGCGCCACTCTGCGCCACGTCGCGCAAACCGGACCAAGCACATTTTGTTCCTCATGTTCCAACGAGTTCACAGAAAATTTCCCATCAAAATTGAGGATGATTATTTTGAGCTATTCAACTCTCCTCGATTCCGGCCAAAATCGATTTTTGTGGATCCTGCTCACTAATTGTGTTTCTGTACCAAGATTCTCTGGTGCAATATAACTCACTTGACTCCCCTGAACAAGTCTCATCTCCACAAAGGCCATTACACACGGAAAATTGCATCTATATCGATCAAAAGTTGCTAATTTACGAAATGCCCACTGAATGAAAAAAATTCGATAACTTCGAGTCAGATCATAATAGATGCAAAACACAAAAATACGTGTCTCCTTAATTTGTCCTTAGAAACATATTTCATCCTGAAAGAGATTTGAGACTTGAGCAATTTTCGATTGATCTTACATGGAATCGGTCTCTTGGAACTCAAATTTCAGCTAGCTGACGCGGTTTGATTTGAGGGGTCACGTGGTCGGCTCCGGGACAGTTCAGAAACATCCGATGGGGGCGCTGATGGTACGGTGCCCACCTCGAATTACATTGAGTTCCGTATCACGAGTACCACATCGAGTTCTCGATATGAGGACCACATTGAGTTCTCGATCATAAGTACCACATTGAGTTCTCGTTCACAAATACCACATTGAGTTCTCCGTCACTAGTACCGCATTGAGTTTAAGATCACGAGTAGCATATTGAGTTCTAGATCACGAGTACTACATTGAGTTCTGGGTCACGAGTACCAAATTGAGATCTCGATCACGAGTATCCTTGATGTATCCGAGTTGCCTTGACTTTCACCTGCCTATACAAAAAGGATAGCTACCAACCCCCTAACAGAAAAACCTAATGTCGATGCGATCACCAGTCACTTGTGCAGAGCCGTCGATCGCCTGAAGTATGCGCTTCATTTTGAAGGCCGGATAATAATTCAGTGCGGAAATGTATTTTTACGCAGTGCGTAAACGGAAGATCAGCGCGTGAATACTCATTCACTCACTGCGTAAACAGAGAACAGTGTGCAAATCTCGTTTGCGCACTGAACTCGAGTTGTTGTCTGATCATTCTATACCGGGGGTGGGAGAGTCAGATTCGTGCATTCATAATTGTAGATAATTGAGGAGACCGATCGAATAACTCGCTTAGCCGCGCAATCGTATTCCTTCTCATCTTCGTAGGACCCGCACCGCTTACTTTCACCGGCAATGTTTGAGCTGCTGACGGACACCAGCGCGGCCAGTTCACGCTATAGTGGCTCGAGAGATAGCTAGCGCACGCGAAAGAGAGAGAGAGAAAGATCACGAGGAGTCATGGCACCGTAGAACGACCGCGCTGGTGGCCGTCAGCAGCTCAAACATTGCCGGTGGAAGTAAGCGGTGCGGGTCCTACGAAGATGAGTAGAAAAAATACGATTGCGCGGCTAAGCGAGTTGTTCGATCGGTCTTCTCAATTTGAAAAAGGAACTTCTTCGAAACATAGTTTGAAGAATTGGGCGTCAAAGATAATGTCCGTCATGTTCAATACTTGATGGACCAATAACCAATAACTTGTCAGGAATTGAATAATTCCATCGTCCTACTCGAGCTAACTTCAAGGACTATAATCTTACAAATTAAATCCCATACGAATCATAATTAAATCTTCAAATCCAATACAACTAGTTGACTTTTTGGAGGTATGATACTTCCAGATCGATTGTTCGATACTCACAATTCAAACTTTTTAGTATGCGCATTAATGAGAAAACTGCTTGAACATACAGATTGCGAGAATAATGTAGTTCGCCTCGAGTTTACGGGGTTGTAACTCGGTTCTGAGCGATTGGTTTCTAGCTTGAGCCACAAGCAAAGGTCGAAATAATCGCTCGAAAGCGGGGAACCTCATGAACGAGGCTCGAATACCAGTCCACGCAATCTTGTGGACACCCAAACATCAAAAATTGCATCATAGTGAATTCTGCACCGAGACTATGAGGTTGTAGCTCACTTCTGAGCAAAAGGTTTTCGGCCCGAGCCGCATGTGAGGGTCAAAATAATCGCTCGGAAGCGGGAACCTCATAATCGAGTCGCGAATGCTATCTTATGCAATTTTGAGAGCCTCGAACATCAAAAAATTGCATAAAACAACATCCTGACTTCGTTTTCTCGAGAATGAGACCTTTGGAATGATGAGTTCATTGCAATTCCCATAGAGACTTGGAAGACTCGTGAGAAGAATAACAATGAGTCAATCCGTCGTGTCGATGTATCTCCAAAAAGTGGGTCCAAATTCTCACCTACACTTGATGGATATTTATGTATACATAATTGGGAGAAATATCAAACTTAAATATGTTGAGCACTGGCAACAGTTGTGAGCAACGTGGCAATATGCTATATGAACAAGAGTTTTTTCTGATACATTTTCCAGAATTTTTTTCTGTCTTTTATTTTAGTGTTGAGTTTTGCAGGGCTCCGCTCCCTGCACCCCTGCCAGGGCTCCGCCCCTGGACCGCTCCTCGCCCTCCTACACGGAGAAATTTTCCTGGAGTAAAGTATGGTGGGAGAGCACAGATGGCGCGGCAGCGCGTCGTTCGTGATCTCACGCAAACATTCAATCCGAGACACCCTGACAATCGTGTGGAGAGCTTCACAGCAAATGCGGAGCTGGAACACAAAACGTATTCTCGCCGCACGATTGTCGGGGTGGCCCGGCATGAACGTTTGCGCGAGATCACGAACGGTGCGCTGCCGCGTCATCTGTGCTCTCCCGCTATACTTTTCTGCAGACCGATTTCTCTGTGTACGGCCTCGTCATGCCACGTTTCTCTGAATGCTTGATATGCATTGATCATTCGTTGCAGGTGATCCTTAGATCACTCCTCACCTTCCCAATTTCCGGGAAATCATCATGGATCCCAAGTAGACCGAATGGGCATGGTTCATGATTTGATTGAGGAGGAACAAGGATTCAGAGAATTCGTACACACCAATGCAAAAAAGAAACAGAATCCGTCAACTCTCGAGACGATGCCAAGTCTCACAGCATCCCCTAATCCTTTGATGATTGGGGCGCGGGTTACATTTTTGCTCACAGAAATACCAAAAAATATCGTAAGCAACTTGGGCGCCAACATTTGCGCACTCGTTGCGGTGACTCGTGCGCAAATATCTGGAGATGCCCTTGTTGCTTGATATACTATTATCACCAATACATATCTTTACTCTACTATTGACGAAGTGTCAATTTATAATTGCTCTCCGAATTTACAGCCTGGCTCGATTCGGTTCAGTGAACAGACTGGTCATATTCTCCCAACCCACAACTATGCCCAAAACTTGATTGAAAAAATGCCGAGGCTCCGCTGTTTCTTGAGTGACACCCGTGAACCTGAGCCGCGAATTTCACACGCGTATAAATGCTTGAGTATAACAGAGGATTATCTTCAAAATTTTCACTTCACAAAGTTTAACTCACTTTGTTCACCAAAATCTTTCAAAGAAATCAGAAATTGGGAGAATCCTTGAGGCTAGAGCACGATCTGCACCGATGAGGCTGCTTGGATGCCCACAGGTATCGCTTGGCGAAGATTATGGCCGAATCCTTAAGAGCAGTCGATTAAGGTAGTTGTACACCAAAATTATTCATCAACAGAATTTCTCGAGATTCTGCAGAGAGATAGTTCTAATATCGAAGAGTACGTGTGCAAAATTCCAGAACGGCTGACGATCCCGTTTTAGAGTATCGATCGTCACAATTTGACCAGTTTTGCACATTTTTAACATTGCTCTTATGGGAGCGGGCCCCAAAAACAGCACAAAAATGGGTCCAGCGTAAAACCTGATCAACAGAAAATGGCGGGACTGCGAGAGGTCCGAGTTTATGTATCAATGAATCATATGGCCAAGCCTGCAGATGATGGACTACGTCGTTTTTTAGTAATTGTTCATACAAAGCGTAGAATGCAAAAAATGCGACACGTGATTTCGATTTTAAGGTAGATAACTCTGGAAACTATGCCTGAATCGGTTCAGGAAGGCTTAGATGACCGTTTTTGTTTATTGTTTGATGGAAAAAGTGCAGTTATTAACAATAATAATAATTTCGAATATTTTGATGTGGGCAAAAAAGTGAGGTTAACTCTCTTTGACTCACGTAGTTGGTGTACAACTACCTTAAGAGAAGACTCGCTAGTTTTCCGGGTAGGATAAAAGAGATTGATGCAGATAGCGCTTTGAACTGCGATACTCAGCCCTTCGCGAGTTCTCCCACCTTTTTACCTTGAATTTAGATGGCTCGACATCGACGGCTCGTCAAACACGCGAAAGACTTACCCGACGTATGTAACAGTATATACGAGGATTCAGGAATGGGCTTATATGCGTCAACGCGTTCGTGATGATACATGCGTACGTCAAGCTAAGGTCAGGTGGCGAAAATACTATAGCAACTTATGATATAGTGCAGGACCACTCAAGCGCGCTATGAGCAAAAATCGAGTGGTGCAGCATGTTTATGTATTATCAGTTCACAGATGAGTAAATGAGTTAGTAATTACGGATGAGATAACTGATGGATGTTGGTTCTACTCACATAGTTGGTCTGTGAAAATGGCTCTGAAAACAGCCCAAGATTTTGTATCCTAAAATCTCAAACTACGGTGGGATTCGAAAACTTGCAGTTCCGTATCACGAGTACCACATTGATTTCTTGATATAAAGACCACATCGAGTTCTCGATCACAAGTACCACATTGAGATCTGGATCACGAGTACCACATTGAGTTCTGGATCACGAGTACCACATTGATCCCTCGATCATGAGTACCTCATTAAGTTCTCGATCACACTTATGTGTTACTTACACACTGCTATAGAATATTCTATCTGGCGAAACAAATAGGATCATAACAACTTTCGTGAGCACTATATCTGAAATAATTTGATCTAGTAAAAGGAATGAAATGAAGAAAATCTCTTGAGTGATTTTTTAATGAATTGAATCTAGTAAAAGAATTGTGAATAACATTCTGATTATTATTTGAGAAAATAGTGGATGAAATAAAATCAAGAAGATCTGTCGAGTGATATCTTATGTGACTCGATCTAGTAAGGAAATGGAGATCACTATAATTTAGTTTAGTATCATCATCATCCCAATGGATATCAATTATAATTATAATGATACTTTTGAATATCAATATATTCGAAAATATTATGATAATACACGCATATAGGATTATCAGATATTACGAGTTTGCTGTGTTTCATCCGCGCGAAATGTATGATTCAGTGACAACGAAGTGGAATAAGATGAGGGTAGTCGGGTTTCTCTCTTACATAAATCCATTTTCAAACATTGATGAATAAACTAATTTGGAATGAACAACGAATGTCATGATCACCCATAGAATGAGACATACGAACGAGTCATCAACTCGTCTGATTGGAACCGTGATATGGTACAGAGTCTTTCGAGTACTGCCTTTATCTGTAGCCACTGACGACAAGAAATTTTTTAGCACACATTCTCGATTTTTCTACATACTTGTCGGAACCTCGCCAGTTGCAGGGTTCAAAGTCGTCCGAGGAAGTTGTGGCGCCCACCGTCTCGGGGTGACCCAAATTACCCAAGCCTCGAGGATTTCTAGCTCTTCGAGTCAAGATATCCTGGAGTAGAATTGAGTTCAATATAATTGTTAGTCGAAGAAAAAGTCTATCATTTATACCTTTGAATTATCTCATTCATAATCAGTATATAAAAATCTATCATTGTACCTATGAATTATCTCATTCAATATCAGTATACAAAAATCTATTATTGTTACCTTTGAATTATCTCATTCAAAATTAGTATATAAACCAATTATCATTCTTGAATCAACTTTTATTGATTAGATTGACTTTCTCCTTCATGATCATTATGGATATTTCATTTTCCAAAGTTCGACTTTCATATGAGGGTTTCCACGGAACTTCTAACTTTTGTGTTACTGCAGTGTTCCAGGAGTATTTTGAACTATTCGGAGTACGCAGGAGTGGCATTTTATAGCATTTGGCATCATTCAGTATGGATTACATTCTTCTTTGTTGAAACGCATCCTGATTTGTCAATAGCAGACCGCAAAAGATGATTTTTGGGTAGTTTCCAATCGTACCAACGCGATTTTTTGAATTGATGAGGCTGTAACTAAAATACCTATGCCTCAACTACTTCGGTGGAATGATATATCCATCTACTAATCTCATATTTTGAGAAAATCTTTTATTCAGAGGTGTGCGCTGATTTGGCTATGATATTAGCTCTCATTCATCGATGTAACCGAGTTTTATGGGATTGGTCTCTGGCTATTGTTTACAAAAATGATGAAATACCTTGTGCGAAACCGAGAATTTAGCAATGAGCTTTCAAAGGTAAAAAGAAGACGAATCAAATCCCGTTCGGTTTGTGAGTGTGCGTTGATCCGGACAAATTTTATGAAGTTTCAAAGCTCATAAAGTTATCGCGCCACTGGCTTTGAGAATGGTCATTTTTTGATGTCATACTCAGGAGACGCGAAGCACGGGGTTGGGACGTTAAGCTCTTTTTTCTTCATCACAAGAAGGATATAGCCGCACTGTTTCGAGTTGCAATTGTCGATCAGTATTTTTATGAGAAGCTGAGAAATATTTAAATCTGGATGGTAAGCTAAATAAGCCTCTAGATGTGATGGTATCGCGATTCTCTTGGTTTTTACGTAGTTTTCGGCTGAAATATGAACAAAATAACACCACAGTGTATTCTAGAAATTGAAATGAGACTCATAGCTCTTGACTCGGTTTTGGAAATTTACATCAAATTTTGGAGAAATCGGTGATGAAATTCATCTTAAAGTCAGGCAAAATATAATCCGTATCGATCGTCTAAACAATGTTTTGAATCGAATCCATTCGATTGAAGTTGATCCACGAATGTTTCAAGTGTGAAATTCCGTACATGTCGTTCTGAACCAGATACCTCGGCTTGGAAGAGAGTGGCACCACTTTTTGCACATGTTTTCAAGGTCTAAGAATCACATGAAACCGATTCCAAACGTGTGCGATGAGGAATTTTTTTTTTATTCCAGAGGGTCAATAGTTGAAAGTCCCATGGAAACCCTCATATATATATATATATATATATATATATACAACCCTAAAAGGGGATAATATGATATACCTGAGCACCTGGGAAAACAGGAACTCCTGAAGGATGTGAGTGCAACACGGCAGGTCGCCCTTCTATGTTCCAAAAATCCACACTGAATAAACATATCTGTCACCTGGGCCCATCACGTCCGGTCATAACATTTTGGCATTCCTTGTGGGGAACATATTGTTGCACTTGCTTATTGTCTGAAATGCGTATCTTGGAACATTAGTCCACCCGACATATCTGCATGAACATATGGTTGTACAGATTTTGTTAGTCTCAAAATCTACATTTTCGCAACATCATTCGCACAAAATTGACCTTTTATTGACTTAACATACCATGACTTGACAATTCATAATTTTGCTGACACGCTGAACTTCAAAATTTGCTGAAACCCTCCGTAACGCATCACGCATCACTCACAACCAAACTACGTACACAACACCCATAACGCACGGCATATAACTTCGAGTATTACAACACCAAACCCATTGCTTCACGCAAACGCAGGAATAGCAAATCAACCATGGCTCTCTCTGTCTTTTCTGGATTGAATAGATCTTCGATGGACATCATAGCCATTGCAGATGGCACAGCACGAGAATGTTTGCCCTCCTCTGTATGAAATGATCCATTGCTAAGTATGCCAATTCCGAGTTTCTCATGGGTAACATCTCGTTTTGCAAAATGTAAAGGGATTTCGAGGATGTTTCGAGATTAGGATTAGTTGAGAATAATGATTGTTCATGAAATGTAAATTCATTGTATAGTCATGAGTAAGTATTCTGATTTCGAAATTTCCGAAAAAATACGTGTTCCTTAACGTGAATTCATTTTTGAGGGAGAAATATATACTTTTCGTATAAGATTAGAAAATCAGATAAGAAGAATAATGAGTATTCACAAAACTTGTGAATGATTGATAAGTTTTTTGTTAAGTTCCATGATAAGAAATGATGCTGAGCTCGTATATTGAAGATTATTCAATTATCGATGATGGAGGCTGCTGGAAAGTGCATCAACACTCAGTCGGTATTTGCAACGTTCATACTAAACAACAGTCAGAGCAAAACTGCAAACACATCAATACACATGATCATTTGTACTATTGCATACATTTGAATCACGAAATTCTGTTATTCAAACCATTCTGTCAAACAAGACGTGCCGATGAAATTGGAAAAGTTAGAAATCTCTTCGAAAATATATTGTGACTTCTTACGGCCGCACGGTGAAAGATTTTTACTGAAATTGTGGTACACTATCGTTGACGGAATCAGTGAAGACGCAAATCACGGCGCGATGTCACCATTCGGAGAAAATGACAATTGGGAAATGCAAACATCGAGGAAAGTGCGGGATGTTACTGTATCGGTGCTCTCATATACAGACTATGGAATTCTTGGGCCATACAAATACGCTGGTATTCATAAGAAGAATACTCCTATCGTGGAGACAACGAACTCATCGAGTGGCCGTGACACCATGCCACGTGACATCGCCTCAAACATGGAAGCTACCAAAACTGATCCCAGGATTATGAGAAAAGTGCACGAGCTCCATCGCTCTACGTAGTCAAGCTGTGTTGAACCACATCACGGAGTACACCGAATCACTCATAATAGGTACCCCTGCTGACAATACCAGGAACGGGCAACTGCATCATGCCATCAGCGCATCATTCGCTCCTCTTGATGTCTCCCACCCTACCTTCCTCTGTCCACCAGCAGCATCACGCGTAACTGCTAAAACAGCAGACGACGCGCAGTGCGACAAGGGACTTCTGATGTCCGACCCCCTCTACTAGCAGTTGTTCTCACCGGCTATACCTCGTCTTTCGACGCGGTATGCATAACGGTTAACCCAGACCACGTGCAAGAAGGAGATTACTCATCAAAATGCAAGCAGATAGCATGGAAAAGTTTCAATGTAATGGTCGTGAGAATCATATGGAACATATGACACGAAATACACGGTGACAACCTTGAATAATCGGGCCGTTTATGAGGTCGGACTGTTACGCTTGCACTAGATGCATTCCCGTGACGGAATTGGTCTAACGGGAGAGATGTGGAGTCCTGCCGTCCCGGGGTGACCTAAAGAAATTGTAAAATGCTGAGTTACGATTGAGGATCGCCTGTCTTTTGAGTAACCTCCATTTGATTAAGCAATCGAAATTGTGAAGACAGGTTGATTCAGCGCATTGTTGTCACCGTACGCGTAACTCACAGTAACTCTGAGTTACGCGCACGGTCAAGAACAGGTCAAATTTCATAATCACAAAAGCTATGAGAATTGAACGTTAGCATCAGTTAATTGATCAGTCTTTGATATAAACTCAGACGGCCGCGACATTGACTTTACCCAAGTACGTCGCGTACGACAAAGTAAATTTCAATAAGTGGATAAAGTCAGTCGACCGAATCCCGCCGCGCGTCTCCGGCGTCACCCAGAGTACGTGCAAAGAATCAACCTGTCCATCAGCCTCGAGGACTTCCAGCCCTTCGAGTCAAGATATCCTGGAGTAGAATTAAGATTCAATATAATCGTAAATCATATTATTACATGACATATTATTACATCGTTCATATCGATCGAAACAAAAATTCATTCTAACAATATAATCGTAAGTCGAAGGAAAAATCTATCATTGTTACCTTCGAATTATCTCATTCAAAAACAGTCTATAAAAATCTATCATTGCACCTTTGGATTATCTCATTCAAAATCAGTATATGAATACACTGCTAAAAGTGATTAGCATAATGCTTCCTCCCAGCGTAATATGATAATAGTTATAACGAATACCACAGCCATGTTCTACGGGTTTCAAAGGAGATTGATATAAATCCGTCGACTCACAATGCAAGAAAAGTGTGTCTTATGGTCATGGAAAGTGGAATGAATGAGCTGTGGAGGGAGATATGAAGGGGTGTTGAATATTTTTCAGATAAAGTATTTTATATTTTGAGTTGCTCTTTTGAGAATGCTTCTCAGAGAGATTTGGGCCATCTAAAGGTAGGTTTTTCCAACAATATCTCTCGTTTTGTTGAGATGGAATTTTGATTAAACCGGGGTTTTTGGTGAAAATTTCCTTTTGTGGAAAATGAACATCATTTGAATAATGTCTTAAGTTACCAATGAAGGGGCACCCCTCGATTTGGGTCCCAATCATGGGACACTGCAATAAGTGTGCTGGTACGAGAATATAAGCCATTGAAATGCGAGGGAAAAAATCCTATAATAAAGTTCATCCATCTCTTTTGACGATTGAATGAGTGTAAAGATGATTACTTACTCAGTAATTCTCAAAAAAAATTGAGAATAAGGGGGTCTCTATGCGGCTAATTTTTTGTCTCTGATGAATTCCACACCAAAGCGACCTACGGAAAGGGGTCATCTCTCAGATTCTTTTTTAACCTTTTTCATTCGATTCTATAGCCCGAAAAAGGAACTTTGGACCACCTATGGGGTCCAAAAAAAATTTCTCCTCTCCATTGCACGGACATCCGTAAACAGGCCGAAAACTCATCGTGTAAAAATCGATGCTCTTTCATCCACGAAAATGGAAATATTTCGAGTTTTTGAATAGCTATCGATTCGCGGCTCGCGGCATCTGGAAGGGCATCAAAAAACCCATCGTCAACGTTGTCGGAAATTCCTTCTCTGTGATTTGGGGGCTTCCTGAAGGCAGAAGAGTGTTTTTCACTAAAATGTTGATTTCTTAAAAAGCCATGTTTTTTTATTTTTTGAAAATCGTATATTTGACGTAAAATTTTGCTTTCTTTCGAAAAAAATGGGTTTCAGAGAAGTTTGGGGCGATCCAAGTGACTTACGAGTCATCGTTTGAAAATTCAATTTTTTCGGTTTCAGAAAAAGGCGATTTCCTGCGCATGCGCACAAATGTGGACTTTCGGCGCCATTTTCAATGGACAGCTGACAAAATTTCCTATAGAATGACTACCCGCGAAGTTGAAATTCATGCACCGAAACGGGATCTGCAACGATTAATTATATCGAATCAAAATCACATTAAAATTCAGTCCATTAACTCCTTCGTGGCGCCTGCTGAGATGACACATTTACGATGTGGCGTCCCGCCATCCCGAGGTGCCCCAATTACCCAAAGAAGTTGTGAATTGCTGAGTTGCGATTGAGGATTGCTTGTCTTTTGAGTAATCTTTATCTAATTAAGCAATCAGAATTATGAAGACAGGTTGATTCAGCGCATTGTTGTCGCCGTGCGCGTAACCCACAGCAACTCCGAGTTACGCGCACGGCCAAAAAACAGGCCGAATTTCATAACCACAAAGCTATAAAAATTGAGTGTTAACAGCAGTTAATCGATCAGTCTTGAAACGTAACTCTTGAACTCACGCGCAGATTTTACCCAAGTGTTGAGCACGACAAAGTAAATTTCTAAGTGAGAAACTGAGTCGACTGAATCCCGCTGCGCATCTCCGGCGTCATCCCGAGAACGAGCTAATCAACCTGTCTATCAGCCTCCAGGATATCTTGACCCGCAGAGCTGGGAATCCTCGAGTAGAATTTAGTATCAACATAATTGTAAGTCTAAGAAAATCTACCATTCATGTTCAGTATATTAAATCTATCATTGTTACCTTTGTATTGTCCAATTTAAAATTAGCATATAAATCGAATCATTCTCAAATTAATATTCATTAATTAAATTGATCTTCTCCCTGATGATTAATACGCATATTTCATTTTTCAAAATTTGAACGATAGATATATATATATATATATATATATATATATACTTTTCTACATTGTCTACTTGTCTACATTTTGAATAAGGTGAGTGCAACAGGGCAGTCCGCCCTTCAATGTCCAAAAACCCACTCTAAAATAAATATATTTGTTACCCGGACCCATCAGGTCCGGCCATAACACAATTCTCAAAATCTGCTTTTTCTGGAAATTTTTGATGAAATGGTCAGATAGTCCTTAGAAAGACCTTCAATTTAAGCGTTTGAACGTCACAAACGGATCAAAATTGACCGAGTTATGACAGTTTTTTGGATACTCTGATTTACTCACGAGAAACTGTAATTTTTCTGGGTTTCCACTCTATTGTGGTGATTTGAAAATTTTTGGGTAGTCGGTCGGTTCTGATTCTACTAGTATATGATATGAGAAGTATTCATACCAATTTTCAAGTTGATATCATCATAACTTTTCAATATATGACAAAATACGCGCTCATATTTAGTGCCGACGGCCAGTTTTTGAATGTAATTTGGACCATATAAACTTGTGGTCTCAAAATTTTTCTGATCAATCATGGGTTTCTGTCGTTGTTCTTACTTCAAGGTATCACATTGATCAATCTATCTTTTACAATTACACTACGAAATTTGAATTCTGAGGTGAGAAATTTGAGTTTTTGCATACCAAAGATTTTCGAGCCGAAACCCTACATTTTTTCCTTTAAAATTCTGTGATCTCATTTTTGAGGCTTCTAATGGTGTTTATAGCTATTAGTACACTTAGTTATATAGATTTGTCACAGTAATAACCGTTCACAACCGTGATTTGAGCAAAATTCGTGTCGAGGTATCGACTTCTTCAGTTAAAATACGCATTTTTCAGCTATTTTTCGATGAAAACTCATAACGTCTCAAATTCAAATTTTAGCTTCTCTGCATTTCTTTTGGCTATACAAATGATGAATACAGTTAGTTTTGGATGTTATCTACCTCATCTAATCGTGATACGCAACAATTTATGCGTTTTTGGACTCTACTGTTCGAAATTCTGGACTTGTCTTTTTTGAACGAAATGACTCGACTTTTGGCCGTTTTTTCGACTTTGAGCTAGGTGTGGGGTTCAAAATGACTCTGTACGTGTTTGACTGGGTACCTGTATGTGTAGTGAAGGTGATCTGCTGTGTTTTGTGCTGAGTTTCGGCGATTTGTGGCGCGGGTGATGTGTCTCGCGGTGAAGAGTTGTCTTAGCGGGTGTGATTCGGGTGCACTGCGGTGCAAGTTGGAGCTCCGGAACAAAACGTCCGATCGAGCTGAAATTTGAACGAGTGGCTCCTTACATGATAAGGATGATGGCCCAACAAAATTCTTTGAGGAATTTTGAAATTCGGGGAAAAGAAAATTTCAGTTTTGCGGGTCGGTCGTAAATCGATCCGAGTGACGCACTGTTTACTTTTTGAGCTGATCTCGCACAGTAACTCTCTTTTTGAGATTGTACGGGGTCAGTCATTGTATTTAGCCTCCAAGGGAGTATTATATACTCTTCTTAGATTTGCTGGCTTTGGTATGTGGCAGTGTTGCCGATCTTTTGCTGACATTTTCTCTTTGCTGATAACAAAGTAAGTATATTATAATACTTCGAAACTATTTATGATTCAACGCACGGTTGCCGTTCTGATCCTGACTCGGTCCAGGCTCTGGATGTCGAATATCGCATCGGCAGTGCCGATCTGGCAGCCACTTCGAGCAGGTTCTCGTCACCTTGCTCAGTGGTATTTTTCAATTTTCTCTGGTTTTGTTCGGTTTGTGAGAGTGTTCGCGGCGGGTGTGGTTGAGTTTAATGTGTACTGAGTTCTATGTCTTGTGTTTGATGTGTGTGGTTGCTGTTCATACTACACTGCTGGGCCTTGTCTAGCCCAACGGGTGGAGCTTTGGTACGCGATTCGGGTCCACTCTCTGGACCGTGTTCATATGACTGCGGCTAGATTGTGGCCGCGGAACGCGACCTGGCCTTGTCAGCTCTCTGTGACGCACCGTGGCCAGTTATCGTTCAACGGGATATGATCTTTACCCGATGCAGATGTTTTTCAACGAGGTGTTTCACGTATGCTGAGTCGTTTCGTCGTCTCATTGTGTGTAACTTGTGTGACATGTGTGTGTTGTGTTCTGTCTAAATTTTTCCCACCTATCCTTCGAACCATTTGATTTGCCATATTGGCTCATCCGTATTCTAACTGTTCTCAACAATATATTTCGTGATTTTTTGTCAAAACTGGCCCTTCTGGCCTTTTATGTCGTAATATTTTACTCTGAATCTTTAGTAAGCTTCGGATTTTCGTGTGATTTCTGACTAAACTATTAACGGTGGTGTAGTGCAAAAAAAATATAAATGAGTTTAATTTCGAATTGATTGGTACACGCAATATCTACGTCACTACTATAAATACCGTTGGGGTAAGATGATGATCTTCCTTGAGGATCTTCGTTGAGGATCTTACGTGATGTTGCTCACCCTTGGTGGTGAGTCTACGTTGATTGGACCGTGGATATTGCGTTGACACTCGTTCATCCGTCACCTGTCGTGATCCGACGGCAAGCATTGCGACCGCTTATGCGCGCTGTCCGCTGTGTGCTCGTCGTCCGGTGCGGTCCGACGGCGGGCATTGAGATAGGTTATGTGCGGGTGCGCTCGACGATGTGCTCGCCCGACAAGGGATGACGGGTGGTTCAGGTGAGCGCTGGCGGGGTGGTTGAGGGTGGTCCATTATGTGGCCCACCTGATGTAATATGCGCAGCGGGATCCCCTCATCTGCGTTCTCCTCCACGTCGTTTTTAGTTGCGTTCCCACGAGTGTTCCCTGCACAGAATAGCGGGCGAAGGCTTGTAAAAATTGTGAGATATGGCGCCATAATTTTTCCAGCGACTTTCAAAATTATAAATGCGAACATTGCTATAGCCGATGCTATGGCCAGGTAAAATGGTAGATTATTCTGTAGTTCCATAAAATTGTGCGATACCGCCTTATATTTACTCAGGTCCCGAGCTTTTGCGATTATGTCGCGCAAGCTCGGTGCTGTTTGCAGTGCCTCGACATGCGCTGGGCTGAGTCCTCCTTGCTCTTCCTGCCAAATTTCCTCCATGATGTCGTGGATGCGTGGCGTGTTGGGCTCCTCTGGTTTTTTGCGAAGCAGGTCCGTAATGTTTAGGTCCATCTTTTGATATATGGGGGATGTATGACTCATCTCGATGTTTTTCGAAGCTATCAAGCGTGCGTTTGGGGTAATAGTCATGCATCCTAGGGGTAGCCTCAGCAGCTCAGTGCCGTTGATTGGGGTTGATAGGTGTTCGTTCCCTCGGCATTGAATAAAGATTCGTTCTTCCTCCAATGTTGAACAAACCCAGGTGTTTGTCTCGTGGAGGCGCATCCAATATGCGTCATGCATTTTCGTTACACGAATGTCACAGCTGGTGATGTCCGTGATATTGCGGTCCAATGCCATCTCGATCTCGCAGGATGCTTTTGCAATGAGCTCCCTGACAGGTGGCGGGTTTTTGCAGAGCATCCCGTCTCGGAGTTCCTTGCACTCGGCGAGGTTGCTGCGATGTAAGTTTATATAGGTGTTAGCTGTTGAGTCAAGGGCGAAGTTGTGGCATTTTGGGTATACATAAGCAAATGTGCCACCCGCACTTCCGTGGACCTTTTGTAAAATTGGGAGAGCTGATGCTCTATATAGAGTGTAGTCTGCTAGATCCAGGAGTGGGATTCCCATTGAATATATGAGCGTCTGATTTATCAGCACGATTGAAATTTCTGAGATTTTTGTAATCTCAGAGATGGACTCGTTGTTATTGGTCCTTGGGAATCTCACTTCTGGCAATGCGTTTCTGATGATCTCAGCTGATTTTTCGATCAGCTCTGGTGTCATGAAGTGCGGGTGGATAGAGCCTTGAGAAGCAAACGATACCATCTCAATTAGTGACTGATCGTTGAATTTGTAAGTATTGGCTGCTGCCTGAATAATTTGAATCGCGTTACTGCATAATAACTCATTGTCAATCCTGTTTGCATTGCCAGCTAAATTGCTGATTATTATTTGGAGTTTTCCTAATTTTTCAGAATTTTTCGTAAGTTCCGTTTCAATCAATTCGGTTTGATTGGCCAAAAGTTCGGCAATTTTACGTGTATCATTTGCTCTCGTCTCTATAATGTTTTTGAGCTCACTCTCTGATTGATCATTGAGTGTGCCAAAAATGATTTTCATCCCTTTTCCCATAAAAGGGAGCCAAGCTCTCCGTTAGCGGGGGTTTTTATATGCCAGAGTCTCCATCATCCTCTCTTCATCCCTGCTCGTCTCGCCGATCTGCCGGTGGATGGCATTTAGTTGTGCGACGTGAAGTTTATCTGGACAGGATGGACTCAGTTGGTTCCACGCTTCTCTCAAGGTGGTTGCAGACTCAGGTGGTTGGGTCAGCTCAATCCGCTGCACAATTTTCCATGTTGTACTGGAAGTTGACAGCTGGGCTATACGCTCCACCAAGAGTCCTGGCGTGTGCACCAGGGGCGTGATGAATTTACTCGATTGCGTGGGCCTGTCCGCACTGCAAAATTTTTGAACTAACGTAATTTTTGTTATTTTTAAATTTTCAAATTATTTATGCTCGACGCCAAATAGTCAATTCGGAAATGACGCGTGCGTGGCTCGTCCCTGGGCCGGAGTACTTTCTACGACGGTCAAGGGCGAGCTCGCATTTTCTATTCAACAAGAGATATCCTCAACATTTCGTGCCTGGGCCGGAGTATTTTTCCGGTTCAGGACCACCATGATGAGCGTTGATTCTTTTCGCGTTAGAATACAAAATGAAAACATTGGCTTTCTGAGCTTGGTAATTGGCTTCTGCCATTACTATTTTAGCTTCTGCGCATCTCTTAATTTGATAGATGCGCACCACTTTCGTGACGGAGTTATTTCTCAATGTTATTTCTCATTTTTTGTTTTATAATTGATTTGAACGATTTCGTAGGGCCCTGTATATTGAGGGGCTAACTCATTTTTGACCGGTAACTTTAACTCATAGACCAGTTCACCCTCACGAAAATGGCACGTATTTGTAGCTTTCATGTCATAGTAATGTTTATATCTATATCGTGCTAAATTTGCATGCAGTGCAGCTAGAGTTTGCACTTGCTGCAATTCAGTCCTTCTGTTTTCGATGGAGTCGTCATACGTCGGCGCTTCCGCTTGCTGTCCGTGTGGTCCAGGTTGTCTGACCTTGTGTCCCAGCAAAAGTGTGAAAGGTGCGTGTCTGGTCGATGCATTCTCCATGGCGTTGATTGAGTATTGGGCCATGGGTAGTACCTTGTCCCAATCCGAACGGTCCTTAGCGAAGGCCATGAGGAACTCAGTCAATGTTGCGTGCATCCTCTCAATCATTCCGTTACTCATCGGCGAATATGGAGATGGACAATATTTTTTGATTCCAAAGGCGTCTGCAAAATCATTTAATATTGTATTCATGAAGTGTCTGCCTTGATCGCTCAAAATCGACCCTGGTGGCCCGAAATACGCAATTACTCGATTAAGTAATGCGTTGGCTACTTCGTGTGCCGTAGCACGGCGTGTCGGGATCAGTATGACATAGCGAGTCAGCTGATCTTGCACCGACAATATGTAATGATAGCCACTCTTTGATGGGCATGGAGGTGAATAGAAATCAATCGCGATTTTGTCAAAAGGGCGTGCTGGTGTATCCACCAGTCTCAAAGGTAGACGTACTTTTTGTCTTACTAATTTATCGACTGCGCATCCGTTACAGCCCTCAACGACGCTTTTGATATCCTCGCGCATTGTTTTCCAATAATAATGTTGTGCGATCAAATTATAAGTTTTATTGATGCCACGATGCCCCCCATTTGCCGACGCATGGAATTCCGTGATAAGCTGATATCTATCGGTATCAGAGGGTACTTTGAGGTTGTGCTTGAAAAGTACAATTTTGATGTTTTTGCCATTGAAAATCTGTTCGGCCATTTCTATTATTTTTGGCCAAATAGTTGGTGACAACACTTGGTTATCTTGAACCAGGCCTAAACTTTTCAGTCCTCTATTGAGGATGAGATTTCTCAAATTTTTCAAGACTATTTTTATGTCTTTCTGTAATGGCTTTTCGCCGATGTAATTTTTCACAAATAATGCAAAAGTGCTTATGTTCCAAGCTTGAAATTCATGTACATTGCCAACCTCGAAATTCCCCCCTTGCATAGTTTTTGCATGGATATAGTCTCTTTCTATCAGAGATGTGATGGTCTCTGTTTCAGCATGGCCATCGCATGAGGCAAAAAATGCCACGTTTTCTCTGTATCGAAACGGGTGTTCGTCAACTGCAAAAATTTTTTGCAATGGTTGCGCTTGCTCGTCGTCCCCCAATCCCCACGGTGGCTTCTCACGCGGTGGCCGAGCTTGCGCTACTTGATATTTATCAAGCGCTGACGAGTGAGCTTTCGCCTGCATCGTGTGACTCTCGAGACGCGGTTGGTGTTGAATTGCGGCTAAAGCCCTATTCTCTGCGCTCGGAGTTTTCTCGGGTTCGGATCTCGCGTCCGGTCGGTTTTTGTCGAGTTCGCAATTTTCGTCGCCGACTTCATGAGAATTTTCGTTCACGACTCTCGGAATCGGCAGCAAAGGAGTAAAATGCTTACTTGGCATGTCCAAGTGCAGGTGGTCAAAGTCTCCTGTATCATTCGAAATTGGCTGAATAATCGACAATTCTACGAATTCATCTACCACGTGAATGCATACATTTTTATTATATATCCGCGAATATAAGAATATGCAATCGTCGTTGCCAAATTCTTCTTCGCTCGTGAGAATTTGAATTGTCGTATCAGCTTCTATACATGATTCCAATAAGAGGTTACCTCTTGTCAAAAGATCATTTCTCATTTCGCGAGCGTTAGTTTCCAAATTTTCGATTCTAATGAGGGACCAAAATAGGCAATTGCCCTTTGGCAAATTTGGAATATCCGTGACTCTTTCAAAATTGATGTGACATTCCGCACAAGTGTTGCATGGTTGAAAATGTCGAAATTATTCATCCAAAATTGGCTCTATTTCTAGCGAATTTCCTGGCGAATTCCCAAAGTTATCGAAATCAATCTGAGCCTCTGCTGCTGATTCGAGCGCGTTGATTTTTTCGTGCGGCGCGATCTCTTCGCTGCACTGCTCGGCAATCTCTCTACTTGATGATGGTTTGGGCGGTATGAGAGTTGAGAGTTCGCCACGTTCAAGCTCGTCCGACGGCAAGTATTGTGGTGGCTCGCTCTCTCTCTCTTTGGAATGCGGCTTATCGCACGGCGAGTTGGATTGAGGTATCGTTTCGCTGCACAGCTTTTCATCATGATGTATGAATCGTTCTGTGCCATCATCATGCAGATCGCGATTTTGAAATTGCTCGAGTACTGTTGTTAAGACTAAAGGGCCCCGTTGCCCCGCGCAATTAAATTACCACTCACATCGCATATTTGAAAATCGACAAAATATTTGTCGGTCTGTTCGACTGGGAGTGTCATATTCACCTCTTGATTTTCTATCGTCACTTGGGGAACCAGTTTTGGATTTTGAATACCCTTTTGAATAATTTCAATATTTTTGATTTTTGGACGAGGTTCGACTGTTTCAATATTTTGACTATTTTGATTATTTTTCTTCATGTAATCATGATCCAAAATTCGTTGTGAATAATTTTGTGTGCTTTTATCTGGGGTGATTGGAATCGTAATGGTTTCAAGGGGTGAATCAGATGACATTTCCATTCCTGCTTCGGCTATGCACGCAGCCTGAGCTTGATCAATTATGAACTCATGATCCGAATTTTGCGTCGGCTCTCCGTGTGTGTTCTTATTCGCGCTTTCGCTCGTTTGGATAGCTGCTAACTCGGATGAATGTCGCGCATCAGCTGTTTCGCTCGTGTGAGATGGCTTGAGTATGTCGAGATGCGGATATCGGTCTTTCAAGCGCTGCGATGATCGCGTTTTTTGAAAAAATTTCTCGGCTTTTTCTGCCTCTCTGGTTTCTGACTTGACTCAATTTCGGATTCGGTTTCGCGTGGGCTTTCTACCGATTTTTCCTTTGCTGGTTGCGCTTCGGTATCCGTCGATTCTGTTTCTGAAATTTTCGATTTTTCGGCGCCCGTTACGCGGTGCGCGCGTGTTTTGAATACGCGACCAGGCGGACAATCGGCCTCGCACGACGGATTTTCCCTCTCTTGTCGTTCTGCCAATGCATAGAGCTCGTCTCGCGGTAGTTCCGGGTTCACCTCGCCTTCTTTGATAACGGGATTTCGACTTAAAGCATCTGCTGCCTCATTTAATCGGCCAGCTCTAAAAATTAAATCAAAATGGAATCCGCGTACTTTCGCTTTTTGACGGTTATACCGCGTGTCATTTTTCGTTCTATGAAAATGGCTCAATGGTTCGTGGTCCGTTACCACTGTGAACTTTCTGCCGTACAAATATGGACGGTAGGACTCGCACGCGTGCACGATACTCTCCATTTCTTTATCAAAAATTGGCCACGAGAGTTGGGCTCCTTTCAAAACTTTCGACGCGTAGGCAACTGGTCTATTTTTGTTGATAGTCCCAATAGCCAAAATAGATCCCACTGCATAATCACAACTATCACAAAATACGATATAACTCTCATTGCCCGTCGCAGGGCTTGCGAGTACGCTCTCTGAACATAATGCGTCGCGTAGACTCTCAAATGCGCGTTGCTGTTCCGCGCCCCATACAAAATCTTGCTCTTTTGTCAAGAGATCGGTCAATGGTTTCGACTTTTTCGCATAATTCTCGATGAAGCGCCTATAGTACCCCGTCAATCCGAGAAACTGCCTGACTTTTCGTATGTTTGTGGGTGCAGGATATTCATGGACTGCCTCTACTTTTTTGGGATCTGGTTTAATGTGACCATTGCCAACTATGTGGCCCAAAAATTTAGCTTCTCTTTTCAAGAATTGACATTTCTTTGGTGAAATTGTGAAATTAGCTTCAATAATGCAGGTCATGAATTTCCTGAATTTAATTCCATGTTCTTCCAAGGTATCTGCCCAGATGAACAGATCGTCACAATAACTGGCGAATTCGTCGGGGGTGAGGGAGGAAAATGCCATAAAAATTGCCTCATTTAAGGTGTCGGGACTACCAACCATCCCTTGAGCCATACGCGCGAATTCCATTCTGCCCAGGGGTGTGTCTATGGCCGAATAAGGTGCTGACTCCTCATGCATTTCTATTTGGTAGAAAGCGTCTAATAGATCCACTACTGTGATATATCGCGCGCTAGACAGCTGATCAATGATATCGGCTGTGAAAGATAACGGCTGACAAGTCCCTATCGTGTCCTCATTGAGGGGGCGGAAATCTGCGACGAACCGAAACCTCTTCGTCCCGTCTTTGTCTGGGCTTTTCGGTACTGAAAAGCAATTTGATCTCCATGGCGATCTGGATGGGCGCAACACTCCGAGATCGCGTAATTTTTTCACCTCTTCAATCAAAGGGCCTTTCAAGGCTGGGGGTAAACGATATTTTTTGGCTTTGAACGGTTTGCCCGATTTCAACTTGATTTTATGTTTTATAATTGGCGTTGCTTGGAGTGGTTCGCCTTTCAGCCCAAATCGCCAAGGGTCGATGCTAATGAGCATGCGTACGTGCTCAATCTCCTCCGGCGAGCAACCTTCGATATCAACGAGTTGCATTAATTTTTCTACGCGTTCTGCAGAGGCTATGTCGCGCGCGCTTTTATCTATATTCTGCGAACTCTCGTGAAGCTGCTCATTCGCTGGGTCAGCACCTGTGTATAACCGGCGGATATAATGTACTGCATCATCCCCAATGATGCTTTTCTCTTCTACATTGTCCCAAGGAATTATTTTTGAAAATCTTCTCAACTTAACTGCAGGAGTGTCAATATATATAGTTTCATATGAAATATTTATGACCTCTGCTATGCCATATCCATTGTGGTTTTTGGCGATAAATTTTCCAAAGAGAATTCCATTTTTTACATGTATGCGCGGGACCCAGCCCTCTTTAGTATCGTTCAAAATCTTGAATTCTAGGCGGCTTTTTTATCCTTTCCTTGTATATAAAAGGGATGGAAAAATTTCCAAACTCAAGGCAGCGGGCTTTGGGGTTTAGTTTACCGCCGTACTCTGTCAAAAAATCCCAACCGACTAGACCATTACAGTCTAACAAAATGGAGTCGGGGACAACATGAAATTGACACTGCATGCCGTTTATTTTCAATAAAATCATTCCCTCTGAAAAAAATTCTCCTTGTGCAACGCCATTAATGCTCGATATTTCTGACTTATCAATGTCTGCAAGATTTTTAACTCTACTCAATTTAATAATGCATACGTCTGCACCAGAATCGATGTATAATCTACATTTGTCATCATTCACTTCTGGGCTTTCAAAATTGACAATTGGTGGAATTCTCCCAGTTTTTGAAAATTTTATACTTGTCTTTCTGATGTTTACTTGGGACGATGTAGAAGACTGTTCACTACTATCACTTCCGTCCGATTCTATCGACTCTGACTCATCTGTGGACGGTGATTCTTCCAATGAAGATGAATCGATTTCCTGATCCATCAATGACGTACCAGAGCCGTCATTGATGCGCCCATCGCTCGGGGATCGTGATGGGCGTGCTTCTAGTTTAAATTCTCAGCGTGACTTTGGGCGTTTTGGGCATCATCATGGCGCTGTGGGCTTTGGGCTTGTCGCGCCTGCAGTGGGGTTTGGTTTTGGGTCTCGGCATAATTATTCGCAGGTGTTTGATTTTGATTTCCCCTTGGTGGGAAATTATTTCCACGATTTTTCGTGCCGCTATTGTGACCATTGAAATTTCTATTCAGGCCCCCACCTCTACTTCTGCCGCGATAACCCCCTCTGCCACGGTTCGTACTTGGTCTATCAATATATACGTTGGCCCTTTTAAAATCGGCCTCTAATTTCCAGCAGACTTTCGCGTCGTGCCCAGGTAACTCGCAATACTGGCACTTTTTCAAGTCGTTCTCTTTCTTGTAGCATTTTGACTCTACATGACCGACAAGTTTGCAATATGGACAGACTACTTGAGAATCTGCCATTCTAATATTTGCCTGCGGATGGGCTATACACGGTGTTGCCCCTTCAATCGAATTCGGGTAATTTTTACGTTGCAACGCCGCTTGTTGCGCAAATTTCACCGCCTCGCGGATGCTACTTGGCTTCTGGCTTCGCACCGCGTTCTCCAGCTCCGTGCCTATGTCTATAGTAAATCGTGTTAATGCTGCTTCGTCAGCGTCTCGCGTTCGAGATTCTATCTCTGAGCGCGTGTACTGTGATTTTGAGCTTGCGGTGCTTTTGAATCTCCGTAATATTTTCTGAATGCGTATCCCGTATGATTCTAATGTTTCGTCTTTCCTTTTGGCGCAACTTTTGAAATCAGACATAATGTCGTCTAACGATTCTATAGGTGAAAATTGTTCTACCAATTCTTTCAAAAATTGTTCAACTGTGTCAAACTCTAAAATTGTTGAGCCAAATAATGACCTCGCTGTGCCTTTCAATTGTCGCGCGACGTTCATTAGAATTGTACGGTCCGATCCCGTTCCACCCATCAGCTTTGCCGATCGCACTGCCGAGCAGAATCCAGAGAGTGCGTCCGCCTCTCCATTGAATTCTCCCACATCTTTCAAAGTATGGTATAGTTAGACATCCGTCCCTCTTTGCGTTACTAATAATTGTTCTTGTGGATGAGATCCACTTTGGCTGGGTTGCGTTTGTGTATTTTGGAAATGAACTCTCAGTGGGCTGCCCACATTTTGATGAGAAAGGTTCTGTTGACAAGTATTTGGTTGAGGAAAATTCAGTTCCTGACTATTTTGTTGGTAGAAATTCTGTTGGAACCCATTTTGTTGCGAAAAATTCTATTCATTACTATTCTGTTGAAGCAAGTTTCGTTGGAGAAAATTTGGGTGTACTCTATTAGTATATTGTGTGGTCAGTGGCACCTCTCTGTAATGACTCGGAATTTCTTGTACATTAAAATTTTGGTCCTGTTGTGTTTCACCCAAATTTGATTTTTTCCATAACTCAGCCATTTGTGAAAAACTCATTCCTCGGAGGAAATTTTCGAAAGAAGGTACATTCTGTCTTGGCAGTGAGTTCGTCGTAGGCGCAGCACTCTCACGAATTTTCACATATTCTGTTGGAATTTGATTCGAAAAACTATTTGGAAAACCGTTCACTCCAGGTGGAAAATCTATCACCTGGAGGGCTATGGGGCGCTGTTGTGGGAAATCCCATGGAGTCGGATTATGGATCGGCGAACTTTGGGCCGCGACCACCGGTGTGGTTGGCCTCGGGCTATTATTCTGACTCCGCGTAGCGTCCACATTATTACCTAAACTCGGGGCGATCCCACTTTTTTCTACGATGGGAACACTTTGCATATTTTGGAATTCCGGGTTAAGAGAAAATGTATCATTGACTCTAATGGTGGGTTTGTGAGGCTGCTGTTGCCTGTATAAAAATAGCTGACCATTTGGGCCTGTCATATAAAATGCTTCTGGGTAAGAAGCCACCTGCACATTCGCATGTAACGGGGGCCTGATTTAATTTACCCGGATCGGTTGCACGCGGATCGGCGATTCTTCTATTATCGGTGCGGCTGTGCGCCACTGCTGGTAAGTTTGACCAGCAAATCGTCAGTTTGGACTATTGCACCGGCTCATATTCACATATACATCTCCATCCTTTCCATTATTCATCAAATTCGCATCCATACCCCAAGCTCCATTTTGTCCGTTTGAATCAAAATTTGACTCATCTATGTTCGAATAAAATTGATCACGGTTGTCCAAAATTTCTTGGTCCTCTTGTCTACCTTCATCGAACATTTCAGGTCGACTATGAGTCGGTTTTGGCAAAGTGCCAGTTGAATTCACCGTTTCTTTGCTTTTTGATTTTCCAAAAATTCCGAGCATTTTGGACATTTTGGTTTTAATAATTCAAAGAAGCTTGGTTGAGTATAAATGCGATTCTGATCGAGTCGTTCCTTGGAACGAGATAAGGAAGAAAAATGGTTCAGTAATTACGCTACGAAGCTGCAGCAGGCCACGACGATGTATAATGCGGCTATCTGCATTACTCGTCCACTCGTGCAGCTGGCTCGGAGATAAGCCTTCGCGATGTCTTTCTGCTGACGGGCGGGCGGGTGGGCAGGTACGATGCTCAGCTTGGCTGCTTGCGGCTTGGCTGGATTCTGCTTTGCTCAACTCTCTTCTCTCAGTCACTTTTTTTTCACGACACTCTCGCGAAATTGCAGAATCCGAAAAAATTTTTGAAAGAAAATTTTTCTAACTTTTTGAGAAAAAAAAATTTCAACTTGCGGGAAACAACCCCACCTAGCACCAAAAAGGGGATGTAACGTGGTGAGGGTTCTAGGTTCCAGAGAGAACACGAGTTGAATGAATGATAGGTGACTTTATGTATGAGAGTTCAATAGTTGAGAGAGAGTGTGTGAATTATTCGGTTGGTCAAAGCGGTCTGTCCGCGGCGTGGCCCGTCGTCCGCGACGACAGGTCCGCGGCGCGACATCGCACTTGGTGGGGAAACGGGCGATTATCCGTCAGAAACGCTGACGGTGCACCTGGTGCATCGTCAGGTGACGGGGAGAGGCGCGGGCCGGAGGCTCGAGACTCACCACGTCACATTAGCATTGTCTGTGTAGGTTTGACAGAAGAGTCGGTTAACAGGTGGATTGAACCTCAATTTATGTGAATAGATTGATTGAGGGTATTAAAAGAGTTTGTAGCCATCTCAACCCCGGAGAAAGATAGTTTGTTGGATCTACGGACCCGTTCCAAACGTAACAAACACGTGTATGTAAGATTCGTGTTTCTTGGATTCAAATACAAGAATTTGTAAAATCAAATTCTCACAAATGAGGGGTTTTGTCTATTATAAACATCAAGAATACTTTCACGACTTGTTAGTTGCGATTACACTACGGGTTCAAAGGACGCACAGAATTAAGTGTTTTCGAAACGAAATGATGATATGATAGAGATGTTATGCCATTTTCATGCCTCAAAAGTTACGGTCAGCTGAGCAGGGTGAAATTTCTAAACGATTTCAACCTCTTAGGTCTTGTCGTACCACCTCTACCATGGAGAAAAATAAGTAATCTTATCCCTGAAGAGAAACTGTCATCAGTATCAATTACGTTTCCGAGAAGTAGGCTCAAATTTCCCAAAATATCACTTCTAAATCAAAAGCGTGAGCTTCAAATCCCTTGCAATATAGATTTTAGGAACAAACACCCACATTGTCAGTCGTATGTACTGGAGTCCTCGTCTGAACTCAAATTTTGAAATAGAAATAGCCTCTTCGATTGATCAGGAATCTTGACGAAAAGAGCATATACCCCCAGAAATTCTCCAAGCACAAAATAATAACCTAAAAATCAGCGGAATGGATATTTTGGATAGACTATTCAGAATAATACAAGTTCAAATTTGGAGCATAATAGCCAAATCGACTACCCATCACTCTGAGATGCAGGCACTCTTGTCAGGATGCAAATTTGATATGCAAATCCTCCATAATATTGACTTATGTCAACAAGTGTCCAAAGCCGATTCATAAAGAATGGGAATCAGATTCTTGAGAAGAATCTCAATTTGTATCTGATTCCATGACCCTGATCATGAAATGCCCTCTCTGATTGATTAGTAATCTTGATGAATAGATCATATAGCTCCAAACATTGTCCAAGTACAAAGATAACAATCTAATAGTCGATGGAGCGAGTATTTTGGGCAGACATCACATTATGATACAAGTTCAGAATTAGAACAGAATAGCTAGACCAACTTGCTTCAGTTACCAGGCTCAAATATTCCAGCAGGAGTTCAAACTTGCCATGCAATTTTTCCCATAACTTTGAAATTTGTGTCAAAATTTTCAAATTTGAGTCATGAATACTGACTAAATACAACAATTTTTCATTTGATTCCATAAATCTCAGCAGTAAATGACCCCTCTGACTGATCAGTATTTTGTATAAATAGAATATATAGCTCCAAACAGTCTTCAAGTACAAGATAATAATCTAATAGTCGACAAAATGAGTCTTTTGGATAGATATCTCTTAGAACACAAGTGCAGATTTGGAATAGAATACTGATATCAAATATTCATCATCAGTAGGTCCACATAAAAAAGCAGAAATGCACACTTTCAATCTTCTATAATATGGACTCTATGTTCATTCCAAAACTTGAGAAGATGACTTCATGTGATGGGAAACTTTGATGAATAAGACATCTATATTTCACCATTATCCGTTTTCTAGATACTCATTCAGCATTCTTTGTGAGTCATAATTGGGAAATCGCTATCAGACACTCAAACCACCTCCAGTGGAATTGTATTAATAGACGAGTGACTCAAAATTAACCCTATCCCTGATAAACCATTTCATCGAATAGTATCCGAGTTTACACCCGGGTAAAGCTTAGTAGAGTCTTTCCAAAGGATTGAATGTTGCATAAATTCCATCAACCACTAGCTGTATTCCTTTGAGCCTGGAAAATTATATAAAGCTATATTGTTGGAATGCGAGGGTGTTCTACATTTGGCTATAGAATGAACAAAGCACCAGTGAGTCGGTTGTCTTGTTGGTATCTACAACTTATTTACAACTAACTACAAGGTTGCTTATACGTCAAACACAAATGCACCGAACAGAAAACTGTGGATCCAAGAAACTATTTTTTTTCATGAATCATAACTATCATTGGTAGAAATGGTGATATTTCAAAACAAGAATACTAGGATGTGAGTTGTCCAAGTTTGATTGATTGGAGGAAATTGTGATTGTTTCCTGCATGATGATGTCCATTGAATCCATGATGTTATGCTCAAATTTCAGATGTATCTTGAAAGTGTTGAAAAGTAAGTTACACATCTCACATGCAAATACCTGTCGCAGCAGTGTTGAGCTGCTTAGGGCTGAGAAAACACTTGGTACTTGACGATTAATAGAACCACCGGTGTTCTGAATTCCGATTAGTACACCTAAAGTTCATTTTTGAACTCCTCGTTCTGAATGACAATCACAAATCAGTCATCCGCGAGGTTATCTTGCACGGTCCCATTCAGTAGCTGCAGTATAGACGAAAATCAAAGATCCTGCATAATTTATAAGTGACTCTATATTGCACAGAAGTCACATGATAGAATTGACTGATGAGATACCCCCAGAATGGCATCAAATGGCAATAATGGCATTGAAAGCTGGATGCGGCTAATAATCTACCTCACAATAAGGCAGGGTATAGAAGGAGGAGAGTAAACTCCGCTCTCTTCTTCTTCTTAGCGCTATGTGGCCTGTGGACTATGTCCTCTCGCCATCACCAGGTATGAGACTCCGCTCTCGCTAACATTGGCGGGGGGCCTCACAGTCGTTCGCCAGGAACCGTAGTTCAAAAACGGCCGCTGCGGCGCTGGCTATGCCATCTCGGCAGCTAGAGCGCTACTTCGCTAGCATGGTGTGAGTGTAAGCGTGCTCACACTCACACCAACAGACCGCATGAACCGAAATCGCGTGTCAGTGAGGCTGCCGCGATAGCGCAGTCAGCGCCCCTGGCGGCCAACTCACTTTTTTTGGCAACTCGTTTTGGGCCTGCTCCGAGGCCGAGTTTACTCTCCTCCTCATCGGCTATGGAACATGTGAGTTTCAGCGCCTCCGAGCGGCGGAAAACGGCATTCCGCGGGAGGTAACATTCGAAGTTTTTGAACGTGTTTAGTGCGGGCTTTGGTCTTCTCATGCAAGTGGCTCAAAAACCGTAGCTCGGATGTGGCAACAGTATGCGAAGCGATTGAAGGATTTTCGAAAACGAAGAGTTTGAGCGCTTGTGGGTCCGAATCCGAGCAGAATTGTGTGAACTAGAGCGAGTTGAAAATTTTGCCTAAAGCTTTTTGCATGGGCTATGCGGTCACCGCTCAAGCTACTGATTCTGCCCCGACTCGCTCCGATATTTTTCTCGCTTCGGTCTCTGTGAATCCCTCAATAATGGTCTGATTGACATGTGTGATAGTTCAAAATTTCCGCAATTAAAAATCTAACAAGTTTCTCGCTTACTCTTACGGGGTTTGAGTGACGGTTTTCTCAAAAATAAAGGTCAGAAATAGATAAGCAACAGAGCGGCGCGTGGCAGGGGTTTCCATTCATTTTCGAGAAAACCATCACTCGAACCCCGTAAGAGTAAGCGAGAAAGTTGTTAGATTTTTAATTGCGAAAATTTTGAGCTAGCACACATGTCAATCAGACCATTATTGAGGGATTCACAGAGCCCGAAGCGAGAAAAATATCGGAGCGAGTTGGGGCAGAATCAGTAGCTTGAGCGGTGACCGCGTAGCCCATGCATGCGAAAAGCATTAGGCAAAATTTTCAACTCGCTCTAGTTCACTCAATTCTGCTCGGATTCAGACCCACAAGCGCTCAAACTCTTCGCTTTGGAAAACCCTACAATCGCTCCGCATACTGTTGCCACATCCGAGCTACGGTTTTTGAGCTACTTGTATGAGAAGATCAAAGCCCGCACTGAACACGTTCAAAAACTTCGAATGTTACCTCCCGCGGAATGCCGTTTTCCGTCGCTCGGAGGCGCTGAAACTCACACGTCCCATATCCAATATACCCTCCCTACTCACAATCACAGGTTATGTGTGACGGAATGATATCTGGTTAAAGTAGATAACTGATGAGAATGGTTACACCATTCCTATCAGTTATCTCTTTTATCCACATATCTCATGGACCGGCGCTCAGTCTGAGTTACTGAAACAAATGGTTACTCCAGCTGCTTGATAACTCATGATACACGGTATTTCCCATGATTATTCGAATCCTCGAGGAATCAGATGACACCAATATATGAATCGAGGCCCAAACGAGCGATTCTGTGAGGATACTGGAGTTTTTTTGTTGTTGTTTTCTAACTTTACATTGAGCCAAGAGTTATTCAGCTCTACTGTTATAAGATGATCGAAGTGAACTCAACAAGCATCAACAAGTGACTAGATGGATCCCATAGAAATTGGGGAAGGGGGAAGGTCTCAGAAAAAGTTCAAGGAAAATCTACCAAGATTATAGTATATTATGCGTCGAGTGCCAAAAATCGTTCTGTGCGAAAACTTTGCTGGATGACGGCGAAGCCGATGCCCAACAAAGTTTTCGTGAGAAACAAAGTTTTTGGCACGAAACACGTATGCTGTTTTATACGGCGAGACGCGGAAACACGCAGTTTCCGCGTCGAGTCGTATAAACTCTTAAATCTTAAATTTATAATCAAATCTCCTTCAAAAATTGCTCACGTCTCAATCCTTCATGGATGAATAATAAAGCAGTGGCATCTTACTGACGGTATTTCCGCATAGGATCTGATGAATGGAACGAAGATGATTTCTCACAATTGTTGAGCTCAGATCTTAATTGCTCAGTTCTTCAAACTCATCAGGAACCATTCTTGTCATCTTAAACAACGAAAATGTTCCCTTGCCGTGTCAGAGGTTACGGCCCTCTAATCTCTGACCGTGTTCGTCAGTGCGTAAGGGTATGCGTTGAATGCTTTCTACGTGCGACATGCGGGCTGTGCAGCGACAGACGCCACAAAAAGTGGTTCCTTATTGCTCAAACTGACAAAGATGATTTCTGATGAGTTGAATAGGTTGAGCTACTAAGATCTGATCGCGAGCAATTATAGGGAATCATTTTCGTTTCATTCATCAGGTCCCACGCAAAAATATCGCCAAAGATAGGTGAAACGACTTAATCACTTATTCATAAGAGGTTGGGACGCAAGCAGCTGATTGAGACAATTCAATTAGGATGCAAAGTTAGGACTCAATCTAGGTGGTTTTTTGCAGATTTATCACTCGGACTTTCTTCCCCTCAACTTCCAAGGGATAATTAATGGGGGTACCTGAAGCTAGCGAGCACTAACTCACAAATCGGGCCCAAACCAATTTCACTTTTTATTACTATTTTATTACTAATTTATTACCAAAGAAAAAAATTTATTACCGGTCATGGGCCCGAAATACGAGAGTTTTCGCTAGCGGAAGCTTACGCTAGCGAACCCGTGGCCGGGGAAAGTTCTCACGGAAATGTGCAATAGCTCATTTTTTATTACTTTTTTATTACTCTCAGAATACGTCCTCGCAATATGCGTGCGATATGATCCAGCTGAAATATGATGGTTTTCGCTAGCGTAAGCTTACGCTAGAGAACACCATATACAGGCGTAGCTTTGAGGACACTCAGAACTACACGGGATTTTATTACTTTTTTATTACTCTCGAAAGGTATAGTCGAGATAGTCCCGAGACCAAGAGGAAACCGATATTTGGGCCTGAGGCTGGACGAGAGCTGGAGCGGGGCGAGATGAGATGTGATAGACTGAGCTACCTCTGTACAATAACGTGCGAATGAAAAAATTCCATCGCATACGAAAACCTGTCTGACGTTGAGCAGGGTACACACGAGTCTTCAGAGATGATAGGGAATCGATAACGAATCAATAAACTCGATCATAGGGCCCAAAACAAGGGAGACCCTGCTTAACGTTATTATAGTCGCAGTCGAGACGTCACGGAGGGATGCCAGAGAGTCCCAATGGACCCGAAACTCTGAGAAACCTCAGATCGAGTGTTCAGGTACCATCGACTGAGACCGAAGAATATATTACCAGCCAGCACCCTCGGCTATGGGGCCCAAAACAGGGCGAAATCGAACTTTGAGCAGTTATCTGCGCAGTTATGACGCCACTGTGGGTTGTAGGATGTTCCAATGGACCAAAAACTCTACAGAACCTCAGATCAAGTGGTTATGTACCGTTTATGATGCCCAGAGAATTTATTACCAGTCAGCACCCCCGGCTATGGGGCCCAAAACAGGGCGAAATCGAGCATTGAGCAATTATCTGCCCAGTTATGACGCCACTGTGGGTTGTAAGAAGTTCCAATGGACCCGAAACTCTACATAACTCTAGATCAAGTAGTCACGTACTATTTCTGATGCCCAGAGAATTTATTACCAGTCAGCACCCTCAGCTATGGGGCCCAAAACAGGGCGAAATCGAGCTTTGAGCAGTTATCTGCGCAGTTATAACGCCACTGTGGGTTGTACGATGTTCCAATAGACCCGAAACTCTACAGAACCTCTGATCAAGTGGTTATGTACCGTTAATGATGCCCAGAGAATTTATTACCAGTCAGCACCCTCGGCTATGGGGCCCAAAACAGGGCGAAATCGAGCTCTGAGCAATTATCTGCGCAGTTATGACACCACTGTCGGTTGTAGGATATTCCAATGGACCCGAAACTCTACAAATCCCTAGATCAAATAGTCACGTACTATCTCTGATGCCCAGAGAATTTATTACCAGTCAGCACCCTCGGCTATGGGGCCCAAAGAAAAAAATTTATTACCGGTCATGGGCCCGAAATACGAGAGTTTTCGCTAGCGGAAGCTTACGCTAGCGAACACGTGGCCGGGGAAAGATCGTACGGGAATGTGCAATAGCTCATTTTTTATTACTTTTTTATTACTCTCAGGATATGTCCTCAAAATATGCGTGTGATATGATTCAGCTGAGATATGATGGTTTTCGCTAGCGTAAGCTTACGCTAGCGAACACCGTATACAGGCATAGCTTTGAGGACACTCAGAGCTACATGGGATTTTATTACTTTTTTATTACTCTCGAAAGGTGAAGTCGAGATAGTCCCGAGACCAAGAGGAAACCGATATTTCGGCCTGAGGCGGACGAGAGCTGGAGCGGGGCGAGATGAGAAATATATGATAGACTGAGCTACCTCTGTACAATAACGTGAGAATGAAAAAAATTCCATCGCATACGGAAACCTGTCTGACGTTGAGCAGGGTACACATGAGTCTTCTGAGATAATAGGGAATCGATAACGAATCAGCAAACTCGATGATAGGGACCAAAACAGGGGAGACCCTGCTTAACGTTATTATAGTCGCAGTCGAGACGTCACGGGGGGATGCCAGAGAGTCCCAATGGACCCGAAACTCTGAGAAACCTCAGATCAAGTGATCAGGTACCATCGACTGAGACCGAAGAATTTATGACCAGCCAGCACCCTCGGCTATGGGGCCCAGAACGGGGCGGAATCGAGCTTTGAGCAGTTATCCGCGCAGTTATGACGCCACTGTGGGTTGTAAGATGATCCAATGCAGCGAAACTCTACAGAACCTTAGATCAAGTAGTTGTGTAGCATTGATGATGCCCAGAGAATTTATTACCAGTCAGCGCCCTCGGCTATGGGGCCCAAAACAGGGCGGAATCGAGCTTTCAGCAATTATTTGCCCAGTTATGACGCCACTGTGGGTTGTAGGATGTTCCAATGGACCCGAAACTCTACAGAACCTTAGATCAAGTGGTTGTGTAGCATTGATAAAGCCCAGAGAATTTATTACCGGTCAGCACCCTCGGCTATGGGGCCCAAAACAGGGCGAAATCGAGCTCTGAGGAATTATTTTCCCAGTTATGACGCCACTGTGGGTTGTAGGATGTTCCAATGGACCCGAAACTCTACAGAACCTTAGATCAAGTAGTTGTGTAGCATTGATGATGCCCAGAGAATTTATTACCGGTCAGCACCCTCGGCTATGGGGCCCAAAACAGGGCAAAATCGAGCTTTGAGCAATTATTTGCCAAGTTATGACGCCACTGTGGGTTGTAGGATGATCCAATGCACCCGAAACTCTACAGAACCTTAGATCAAGTGGTTATGTAGCATTGATGATGCCCAGAGAATTTATTACCGGTCAGCACCCTCGGCTATGGGGCCCAGAAGAGGGCGAAACCGAGCTTTGGGCAGTTATCCTCGCAGTTATGACGCCACTGTGGGTTGTAAGATGATTCAATGCACCCGAAACTCTACAGAACCTCAGATCAAGTGGTTATGTACCGGTGATGATGCCCAGAGAATTTATTACCGGTCAGCACCCTCGGCTATGGGGCCCAAAAGAGGGCGAAACCGAGCTTTGGGCAGTTATCCGCACAGTTATGACGCCACTGTGGGTTGTAGGATGATCCAATGCACCCGAAACTCTACAGAACTTTAGATCAAGTGGTTATGTAGCATTGATGATGCCCAGAGAATTTATTACCGGTCAGCACCCTCGGCTATGGGGCCCAAAACAGGGCGAAATCGAGCTTTGAGCAATTATCTGCGCAGTTATGACGCCACTGTCGGTTGTAGGATATTCCAATGGACCCGATACTCTACAAATCCCTAGATCAAAGAGTCACGTACTATCTCTGATGCCCAGCGAATTTATTACCGGTCAGCACCCTCGGCTATGGGGCCCAAAACAGGGCAAAATCGAGCTTTGAGCAATTATTTGCCAAGTTATGACGCCACTGTGGGTTGTAGGATGATCCAATGCACCCGAAACTCTACAGAACCTTAGATCAAGTGGTTATGTAGCATTGATGATATCCAGAGAATTTATTACCGATCAGCACCCTCGGCTATGGGGCCCAAAACAGGGCGAAATCGAGCTTTGAGCAATTATCTGCGCAGTTATGACGCCACTGTGGGTTGTAGGATGTTCCAATGGACCCGAAACTCTACAGAGCCTCAGATCAAGTGGTTATGTACCATTAATGATGCCCAGAGAATTTATTACCAGTCAGCACCCTCGGCTATGGGGCCCAAAACAGGGCGGAACCGAGCTTTGGGCAGTTATCCTCGCAGTTATGACGCCACTAAGGGTTGTAGGATGTTCCAATGGACCCGAAACTCTACAGAACCTCAGATCGAGTGGTTTTGTACCATTGATGATGCCCAGAGAATCTATTACCAGTCAGCACCCTCGGCTATGGGGCCCAAAACATGGGATACTCCTACTTAGACCCATCGGGCTGGCTGATGTTGCAATAAATCGTAGAACTCGCCAGAACTCCAGAACAATTAACAAATGGTGTTCAAACTCGTTATCCGCGTTGTTTATGCCCTAATTCGGCCTGGAGGTTCTCTGTACAGGCTCATAATTCCATTGGAAGATATGTTAGAGACACTCTTGACTCTAAGATTAACATAGGAGTTTCACTCAAATTAACGTATTATGCAACTAATTACACTATCGTTCACCTGTTACCGGTGCCACTGCCATTCGACCGGATTAAATGAATTTGGTAACGGTACGTTGCCACTAAATACTATTACGCACATTCGCCACCAAACTCATCACACAAAAGGGCCTCGCCAAACAACCTGACTCTAGGAGCCCTTGATACACGTCCACGAGGACACGGCTGTCTCCTGTTGTCCATGCTTTGGGTGATCTTCGTCTAGAGGAAATTCTCTGTAATCGTATTTGGGCACGCTTGGAATCGGGCTCGCATCGGTAATGCTTCATTCATGAAGCTCTAAATCGCTGTGTTGGAGCTCATCTCGATTATTTTTTTCACACGTAACCCTCGAGGATTAATGTTATCACTTCAATCGTAAAGTATCGTCAAATTGAGCGCACGAATGAGGGGCCGCCCCCCCCCCCATTCTTTGATGACAGACAGATTGGTGGTGATGGATGTGTGTATCGCTTATGGGAGTACAGTCCCGAGAACAAAGCTAGATGACCTACCAAAACTGTTCGCAAATCCGGAACATGGCGAAGGAGAACTGCAATTGGGTGGTGTGATTGAATGGATCGAAGGGTCGCGGGATGAGGATGGAAAGACCAGAGGACACTACAAAGCTTATGCTTATAGGGAAGGAAGTGACGCGTGGGAGCAGATGGATGATTGCGTAGCAAAGGTAGAGAGGGTGAAAGGAAGCCTGAAAGTCGCCATTGCTGTAATTATATTAGTGAATCCCACTCACGAGGACGAAGAATGAGTGAAATATCATTTGTATCCCTTATGAATGCTTGCGGAATAGATTACCTCAGATAGAAGCACGCTTAATACAATTTATTGTTCAACAGATTCTTTATTATAGAAATGAAAATAAATAGCATTTGATGTCAAGGAACGGCACTTTCGAACGAATAGCAACAGGGACAGATTTCCATGCTACCATGAACGAGAAAATTATTTTTTTACGCCGTGGTACGCGCCAGGTAAATTTAAGCTCGAGTGGAGTTGATTCTTTAAGATCTTCGAACTCGATCGTCCAGCGGTCCACTGTTCATGGATTCCTTGGGCCTTCAAGATGATTGACCTTGGGCCTCCCAGATGATTGACAGATGTCTTAACTGTCTCATGGATATTTGAGCCCATTCCTTCCATCTACAACTCTCAGCGTCATCTAAGTGGGTGGCCCGTCTGAGCTGCGCGACTCACAACTCACTCGAAAATTCCACTGATTCTCGGGCCCGATGACCCAAGGTTCAGACCAGTGTTCAATTATATAAGCATTCCTGATAATGGATCAGTACCCGAACTAAGATTTCATGGAGTTACGAATCGGTGACAGTTGCATACAGCTCTTGGGGTCGTTCGAACTGCGTAATTCGCTACATGTGCATAAGTTTGCTCATTCTGGGGCCCCATCACCGTGGGTGCTGACTAGTAATAGATCTGATAAACATAATTGACGGTTGACGAATATCTGGAGTGAGGTTCCATGAAGCTGTGAGCCAGTCTGAGACAACTCCAGCCGAGGTGTGCTCCAGACTCTATAAGCCATGACTGAATGCTGGTTCGAACTGATGACTCGGAACCATAGCCGAGGACCCGGGTACTGACCGGTAAGAGATTCTTTGGGCATTGTAGATGATATGTGACTGATTTATCTGAGGTTCTGTAGAGTTTCGGGTCCATTGGATCATCCTCCAACACACAGTCGCGGCATAACAGCGCGGATAACTGCCCAAAGCTCGATTTTGCCCTCTTTTGGGCCCCATAGCCGAGGGTCCTGACCGGTAATGGATTCTCTGGGCATCATTAATGGTACATAACCACTTGATCTAAGGTTCTGTAGAGTTTCGGGTGCATTGGATCATCTTACAACCCACAGTGGCGTCATAACTGCGCGGATAATTGCACAAAGCTCGGTTTCGCCCTCTTTTGGGCCCCATAGCCGAGGGTGCTGACTGGTAATAAATTCTCTGGGCATCATCAATGGTACATTACCACTTGATCTGAGGCTCTGTAGAGTTTCGAGTCCATTGGATGATCTGACAACCCACAGTGGCGTCATAACTGCGCGGATAACTGCCCAAAGCTCGGTTTCGCCCTCTTTTGGGCCCCATAGCCGAGGGTGCTGACTGGTAATAAATTCTCTGGGCATCATCGATGGTACATAACCACTTGATCTGAGGTTCTGTAGAGTTTCGGGTCCATTGGAACATCCTACAACCCACAGTGGCGTCATAACTGCGCGGATGACTGCCCGAAGCTCGATTTCGCCCTGTTCTGGGCCCCATAGCCGAGGGTGCTGACCGGTAATAAATTCTCTGGGCATCATCAATGGTACATAACCACTTGATCTAAGGTTCCGTAGAGTTTCGGGTCCATTGGAACATCCTACAACCCACAGTGGCGTCATAACTGGGGGAAAAATTGCTCAAAGCTCGATTTCGCCCTGTTTTGGGCCCCATAGCCGAGGGTGCTGACCGGTAATGAATTCTCTGGGCATCATCAATGGTACATTACCACTCGATCTGAGGCTCTGTGGAGTTGCGAGTCCATTGGATGATCTTACAACCCACAGTGGCGTCATAACTGCGCGGATAACTGCCCAAAGCTCGGTTTCGCCCTCTTTTGGGCCCCATAGCCGAGGGTGCTGACCGGTAATGAATTCTCTGGGCATCATCAATGTTACACAACTACTTGATCTAGAGTTCTGTAGAGTTTCGAGTGCATTGGATCATCTTACAACCCACAGTGGCGTCATAACTGCGCGGATAACTGCTCAAAGCTCGATTCCGCCCCGTTCTGGGCCCCATAGCCGAGGGTGCTGGCTGGTAATAAATTCTTCGGTCTCAGTCGATGGTACCTGATCACTTGATCTAAGGTCCTCAGAGTTTCGGGTCCATTGGGACTCTCTGGCATCCCCCCGTAACGTCTCGACTGCGACTATAATAACGTTAAGCAGGGTCTCCCCTGTTTTGGGCCCTATGATCGAGTTTCCTGATTCGTTATCGATTCCCTATTATCTCAGAAGACTCATGTGTACCCTGCTCAACGTCAGACAGGTCTTCATATGCGATGGAATTTTTTCATTCTCACGTTATTGTAAAGAGGTAGCTCACTCTATCATATATTTCTCATCTCGCCCCGCTCCAGCTCTCGTCCGCCTCAGGCCCAAATATCGGTTTCCTCTTGGTCTCGGGACTATCTCGACTTTACCTTTCGAGAGTAATCAAAAAGTAATAAAATCCCATGTAGTTCTGAGTGTCCTCAAAGCTATGCCTGTATATGGTGTTCGCTAGCGTAAGCTTACGCTAGCGAAAACCATCATATCTCAGCTGAATCATATCACACGCATATTTTCAGGAAATATTCTGAGAGTAATAAAAAAGTAATAGAAGATGAGCTATTGCACATTCCCGTACGATCTTCCCTCGACCACGTGTTCGCTATCGTAAGTTTCCGCTAGCGAAGACTCTCGTATTTCGGGCCCATGACCGGTAATAAATTTTTTTCTTTGGTAATAAATTAGTAATAAAATAGTAATGAAAAGTGAAATTGGTTTCGGCCCGATTCGTGAGTTTGTGTTTGCTAGCTTCAGGTGCCCCTATCTTTGATGCCCAGAGAATTTATCACCAGTCAGCACCCTCGGCTATGGGGCCCAAAACAGGGCGAAATCGAGCTCTGAGCAATTATCTGCGCAGTTATGACGCCACTGTCGGTTGTAGGACATTCCAATGGACCCGAAACTCTACAGAACCTCAGATCAAGTGGTTATGTACCATTGATGATGCCCAGAGAATTTATTACCAGTCAGCACCCTCGGCTATGGGGCCCAAAACAGGGCGAAATCGAGCTCTGAGCAATTATATGCGCAGTTATGACGCCACTGTATTTTGTAGGAGGTCCCAATGGACCCGAAACTCTACAAAACCGTAGATCAAGTAGTCACGTACTATTTTTGATGCCCAGAGAATTCATTACCAATCAGCAGCCTCGGTTATGGGTCCAAAACAGGGCGAAATCGAGCTCTGAGCAATTATCTGCGCAGTTATGACGCCACTGTCGGTTGTAGGATATTCCAATGGACCCGAAACTCTACGGAACCTTAGATCAAGTGGTTATGTACCATTGATGATGCCCAGAGAATCTATCACCAGTCAGCACCCTCGGCTATGGGGCCCAAAACAGGGCGAAATCGAGCTCTGAGCAATTTTCTGTGCAGTTATGACGCCACTGTCGGTTGTAGGACATTCCAATGGACCCGAAACTCTACAGAACCTCAGATCAAGTGGTTATGTACCATTGATGATGCCCAGAGAATTTATTACCAGTCAGCACCCTCGGCTATGGGGCCCAAAACAGGGCGAAATCGAGCTCTGAGCAATTATATGCGCAGTTATGACGCCACTGTATTTTGTAGGAGGTCCCAATGGACCCGAAACTCTACAAAACCGTAGATCAAGTAGTCACGTACTATTTTCGATGCCCAGAGAATTCATTACCAATCAGCAGCCTCGGTTATGGGTCCAAAACAGGGCGAAATCGAACTCTGAGCAATTATCTGCGCAGTTATGACGCCACTGTCGGTTGTAGGATGTTCTAATGGACCCGAAACTCTACAGAACCGCAGATCAAAAGGTTATGTACCATTGATCATGCCCAGAGAATCTATCACTAGTCAGCATCCTCGGCTATGGGGCCCAAAACAGGGCGAAATCGAGCTCTGAGCAATTTTCTGCGCAGTTATCACGCCACTGTCGGTTGTAGGATATTCCAATGGACCCGAAACTCTACAGAACCGCAGATCATGTTGTTGTGTACCATTGATGATGCCCAGAGAATTTATTACCAGTCAGCTCCCTCGGCTATGGGGCCCAGAACAGGGCAAAATCGAGCATTGAGGAGTTATCTGCGCAGTTATGACGCTACTGTATGCTGTAGGATGTTCCAATGGACTCGAAACTCTACAAAACCCTAGATCAAGTAGTCACGTACTATCTTTGATGTCCAGAGGATTTATTACCAGTCAGACCCTCGGCTATGGGGCCCAAAACAGGGCGAAATCGAGCTCTGAGCAATTATATGCGCAGTTATGACGCCACTGTATTTTGTAGGAGGTCCCAATGGACCCGAAACTCTACAAAACCGTAGATCAAGTAGTCACGTACTATTTTTGATGCCCAGAGAATTCATTACCAATCAGCAGCCTCGGTTATGGGTCCAAAACAGGGCGAAATCGAGCTCTGAGCAATTATCTGCGCAGTTATGACGCCACTGTCGGTTGTAGGATATTCCAATGGACCCGAAACTCTACAAAACCCTAGATCAAGTAGTCACGTACTATCTCTGATGCCCAGAGAATTTATTACCAGTCAGACCCTCGGCTATGGGGCCCAGAACAGGGCAAAATCGAGCATTGAGCAGTTATCTGCGCAGTTATGACGCTACTGTATGCTGTAGCATGTTCCAATGGACCCGAAACTCTACAAAACCCTAGATCAAGTAGTCACGTACTATCTCTGATGCCCAGAGAATTTATTACCAGTCAGACCCTCGGCTATGGGGCCCAAAACAGGGCGGAATCGAGCATTGAGCAATCATCTGCCCAGTTATGACGCCACTGTGGGTTGTAGGAAGTTCCAATGGACCCGAAACTCTACAGAACCGCAGATCATGTGGTTATGTACCATTGATGATGCCCAGAGAATTTATTACCAGTCAGCACCCTCGGCTATGGGGCCCAGAACAGGGCAAAATCGAGCATTGAGCAGTTATCTGCGCAGTTATGACGCTACTGTATGCTGTAGGATGTTCCAATGGACCCGAAACTCTACAAAACCCTAGATCAAGTAGTCACGTACTATCTCTGATGCCCAGAGAATTTATTACCAGTCAGACCCTCGGCTATGGGGCCCAAAACAGGGCGAAATCGAGCTCTGAGCAATTTTCTGCGCAGTTATGACGCCACTGTCGGTTGTAGGATATTCCAATGGACCCGAAACTCTACAGAACCTTAGATCATGTGGTTATGTACCATTGATGATGCCCAGAGAATTTATTACCAGTCAGCACCCTTGGCTATGGGGCCCAGAACAGGGCAGAATCGAGCATTGAGCAGTTATCTGCGCAGTTATGACGCTACTGTATGCTGTAGGATGTTCCAATGGACCCGAAACTCTACAAAATCCTAGATCAAGTAGTCACGTACTATCTCTGATGCCCAGAGAATTTATTACCAGTCAGACCCTCGGCTATGGGGCCCAAAACAGGGCGAAATCGAGCATTGAGCAATTATCTGCCCAGTTATGACGTCACTGTGGGTTGTAGGAAGTTCCAATGGACCCGAAACTCTACATAATCCTAGATCAAGTAGTCACGTACTATTTCTGATGCCCAGAGAATTTATTACCAGTCAGCGACCTCGGCTATGGGGCCCAAAACAGGGCGAAATCGAGCTTTGAGCAGTTATCTGCGCAGTTATGACGCCAATCTCGGTTGTAGGATGTTCCAATGGACCCGAAACTCTACAGAACCTCAGATCAAGTGGTTATGTTTCATTGATGATGCCCAGAGAATTTATTACCAGTCAGCGACCTCGGCTATGGGGCCCAAAACAGGGCGAAATCGAGCTTTGAGCAATTATCTGCCCAGTTGTGACGCCACTGTGGGTTGTAAGATGTTGCAATGGACCCGAAACTCCACAGAACCTCAGATCAAGTAGTCACGTACTATTTCTGATGCCCAGAGAATTTATTACCAGTCAGCGACCTCGGCTATGGGGCCCAAAACAGGGCGAAATCGAGCTTTGAGCAGTTATCTGCGCAGTTATGACGCCAATCTCGGTTGTAGGATGTTCCAATGGACCCGAAACTCTACAGAACCTCAGATCAAGTGGTTATGTTTCATTGATGATGCCCAGAGAATTTATTACCAGTCAGCGACCTCGGCTATGGGGCCCAAAACAGGGCGAAATCGAGCTTTGAGCAATTATCTGCCCAGTTGTGACGCCACTGTGGGTTGTAAGATGTTGCAATGGACCCGAAACTCTACAGAACCTCAGATCAAGTGGTTATGTACCATTGATGATACCCAGAGGATATATCACCAGTCAGCGAGCTCGGCTATGAGGCCCAAAACAGGGCGACATCGAGCTCTGAGCAATTATCTGCGCAGTTATGACGCCTTTGTCGGTTGTAGGATATTCCATAGGACCTGAAACTCTACAGAACTGCAGATCAAGTGGTTATGTACCATTGATGATGCCCAGAGAATTTATTACCAGTCAGCACCCTCGGCTATGGGGCCCAGAACAGGGCAAAATCGAGCATTGAGCAGTTATCTGCGCAGTTATGACGCTACTGTATGCTGTAGGATGTTCCAATGGACCCGAAACTCTACAAAACCCTAGATCAAGTAGTCACGTACTATCTCTGATGCCCAGAGAATTTATTACCAGTCAGACCCTCGGCTATGGGGCCCAAAACAGGGCGAAATCGAGCTCTGAGCAATTTTCTGCGCAGTTATGACGCCACTGTCGGTTGTAGGATATTCCAATGGACCCGAAACTCTACAGAACCTTAGATCATGTGGTTATGTACCATTGATGATGCCCATAGAATTTATTACCAGTCAGCACCCTTGGCTATGGGGCCCAGAACAGGGCAGAATCGAGCATTGAGCAGTTATCTGCGCAGTTATGACGCTACTGTATGCTGTAGGATGTTCCAATGGACCCGAAACTCTACAAAATCCTAGATCAAGTAGTCACGTACTATCTCTGATGCCCAGAGAATTTATTACCAGTCAGACCCTCGGCTATGGGGCCCAAAACAGGGCGAAATCGAGCATTGAGCAATTATCTGCCCAGTTATGACGTCACTGTGGGTTGTAGGAAGTTCCAATGGACCCGAAACTCTACATAATCCTAGATCAAGTAGTCACGTACTATTTCTGATGCCCAGAGAATTTATTACCAGTCAGCGACCTCGGCTATGGGGCCCAAAACAGGGCGAAATCGAGCTTTGAGCAGTTATCTGCGCAGTTATGACGCCAATCTCGGTTGTAGGATGTTCCAATGGACCCGAAACTCTACAGAACCTCAGATCAAGTGGTTATGTTTCATTGATGATGCCCAGAGAATTTATTACCAGTCAGCGACCTCGGCTATGGGGCCCAAAACAGGGCGAAATCGAGCTTTGAGCAATTATCTGCCCAGTTGTGACGCCACTGTGGGTTGTAAGATGTTGCAATGGACCCGAAACTCTACAGAACCTCAGATCAAGTGGTTATGTACCATTGATGATACCCAGAGGATATATTACCAGTCAGCGAGCTCGGCTATGAGGCCCAAAACAGGGCGACATCGAGCTCTGAGCAATTATCTGCGCAGTTATGACGCCTTTGTCGGTTGTAGGATATTCCATAGGACCTGAAACTCTACAGAACTGCAGATCAAGTGGTTATGTACCATTGATGATGCCCAGAGAATTTATTACCAGTCAGCACCCTCGGCTATGGGGCCCAGAACAGGGCAAAATCGAGCATTGAGCAGTTATCTGCGCAGTTATGACGCTACTGTATGCTGTAGGATGTTCCAATGGACCCGAAACTCTACAAAACCCTAGATCAAGTAGTCACGTACTATCTCTGATGCCCAGAGAATTTATTACCAGTCAGACCCTCGGCTATGGGGCCCAAAACAGGGCGAAATCGAGCTCTGAGCAATTTTCTGCGCAGTTATGACGCCACTGTCGGTTGTAGGATATTCCAATGGACCCGAAACTCTACAGAACCTTAGATCATGTGGTTATGTACCATTGATGATGCCCATAGAATTTATTACCAGTCAGCACCCTTGGCTATGGGGCCCAGAACAGGGCAGAATCGAGCATTGAGCAATTATCTGCGCAGTTATGACGCTACTGTATGCTGTAGGATGTTCCAATGGACCCGAAACTCTACAAAATCCTAGATCAAGTAGTCACGTACTATCTCTGATGCCCAGAGAATTTATTACCAGTCAGACCCTCGGCTATGGGGCCCAAAACAGGGCGAAATCGAGCATTGAGCAATTATCTGCCCAGTTATGACGTCACTGTGGGTTGTAGGAAGTTCCAATGGACCCGAAACTCTACATAATCCTAGATCAAGTAGTCACGTACTATTTCTGATGCCCAGAGAATTTATTACCAGTCAGCGACCTCGGCTATGGGGCCCAAAACAGGGCGAAATCGAGCTTTGAGCAGTTATCTGCGCAGTTATGACGCCAATCTCGGTTGTAGGATGTTCCAATGGACCCGAAACTCTACAGAACCTCAGATCAAGTGGTTATGTTTCATTGATGATGCCCAGAGAATTTATTACCAGTCAGCGACCTCGGCTATGGGGCCCAAAACAGGGCGAAATCGAGCTTTGAGCAATTATCTGCCCAGTTGTGACGCCACTGTGGGTTGTAAGATGTTGCAATGGACCCGGAACTCCACAGAACCTCAGATCAAGTGGTTATGTACCATTGATGATACCCAGAGGATATATTACCAGTCAGCGAGCTCGGCTATGAGGCCCAAAACAGGGCGACATCGAGCTCTGAGCAATTATCTGCGCAGTTATGACGCCTTTGTCGGTTGTAGGATATTCCATAGGACCTGAAACTCTACAGAACTGCAGATCAAGTGGTTATGTACCATTGATTATGCCCAGAGAATTTATTACCAGTCAGCACCCTCGGCTATGGGGCCCAAAACAGGGCGAATACGAGCTCTGAACAATTATCTGCGCAGTTATGACGCCACTGTATTTTGTAGGAGGTCCCAATGGACCCGAAACTCTACAAAACCGTAGATCAAGTAGTCACGTACTATTTTTGATGCCCAGAGAATTCAATACCAATCAGCAGCCTCGGCTATGGGTCCAAAACAGGGCGAAATCGAGCTCTGAGCAATTATCTGCGCAGTTATGACGCCACTGTCGGTTGTAGGATGTTCTAATGGACCCGAAACTCCACAGAACCGCAGATCAAAAGGTTATGTACCATTGATCATGCCCAGAGAATCTATCACCAGTCAGCATCCTCGGCTATGGGGCCCAAAACAGGGCGAAATCGAGCTCTGAGCAATTTTCTGCGCAGTTATGACGCCACTGTCGGTTGTAGGATATTCCAATGGACCCGAAACTCTACAGAACCGCAGATCATGTGGTTATGTACCATTGATGATGCCCAGAGAATTTATTACCAGTCAGCACCCTCGGCTATGGGGCCCAGAACAGGGCAAAATCGAGCATTGAGCAGTTATCTGCGCAGTTATGACGCTACTGTATGCTGTAGGATGTTCCAATGGACTCGAAACTCTACAAAACCCTAGATCAAGTAGTCACGTACTATCTTTGATGTCCAGAGGATTTATTACCAGTCAGACCCTCGGCTATGGGGCCCAAAACAGGGCGAAATCGAGCTCTGAGCAATTATATGCGCAGTTATGACGCCACTGTATTTTGTAGGAGGTCCCAATGGACCCGAAACTCTACAAAACCGTAGATCAAGTAGTCACGTACTATTTTTGATGCCCAGAGAATTCATTACCAATCAGCAGCCTCGGTTATGGGTCCAAAACAGGGCGAAATCGAGCTCTGAGCAATTATCTGCGCAGTTATGACGCCACTGTCGGTTGTAGGATATTCCAATGGACCCGAAACTCTACAGAACCTTAGATCAAGTGGTTATGTACCATTGATGATGCCCAGAGAATCTATCACCAGTCAGCACCCTCGGCTATGGGGCCCAAAACAGGGCGAAATCGAGCTCTGAGCAATTTTCTGTGCAGTTATGACGCCACTGTCGGTTGTAGGATATTCCAATGGACCCGAAACTCTACAGAACCTTAGATCATGTGGTTATGTACCATTGATGATGCCCATAGAATTTATTACCAGTCAGCACCCTCGGCTATGGGGCCCAGAACAGGGCAGAATCGAGCATTCAGCAGTTATCTGCGCAGTTATGACGCTACTGTATGCTGTAGGATGTTCCAATGGACCCGAAACTCTACAAAACCCTAGATCAAGTAGTCACGTACTATCTTTGATGCCCAGAGAATTTATTACCAGTCAGACCCTCGGCTATGGGGCCCAAAACAGGGCGAAATCGAGCATTGAGCAATTATCTGCCCAGTTATGACGCCACTGTGGGTTGTAGGAAGTTCCAATGGACCCGAAACTCTACATAATCCTAGATCAAGTAGTCACGTACTATTTTTGATGCCCAGAGAATTTATTACCAGTCAGCGACCTCGGCTACGGGGCCCAAAACAGGGCGAAATCGAGCTTTGAGCAGTTATCTGCGCAGTTATGACGCCAATCTCGGTTGTAGGATGTTCCAATGGACCCGAAACTCTACAGAACCTCAGATCAAGTGGTTATGTTTCATTGATGATGCCCAGAGAATTTATTACCAGTCAGCGACCTCGGCTATGGGGCCCAAAACAGGGCGAAATCGAGCTTTGAGCAATTATCTGCCCAGTTGTGACGCCACTTTGGGTTGTAAGATGTTGCAATGGACCCGAAACTCTACAGAACCTCAGATCAAGTGGTTATGTACCATTGATGATGCCCAGAGAATATATTCCCAGCAGCGAGCTCGGCTATGAGGCCCAAAACAGGGCGACATCGAGCTCTGAGCAATTATCTGCGCAGTTATGACACCTTTGTCGGTTGTAGGATATTCCATAGGACCTGAAACTCTACAGAACCGCAGATCAAGTGGTTATGTACCATTGATGATGCCCAGAGAATTTATTACCAGTCAGCACCCTCGGCTATGGGGCCCAAAACAGGGCGAATTCGAGCTCTGAACAATTATCTGCGCAGTTATGACGCCACTGTATTCTGTAGTAGGTCCCAATGGACCCGAAACTCTACAAAACCGTAGATCAAGTAGTCACGTACTATTTTTGATGCCCAGAGAATTCAATACCAATCAGCAGCCTCGGCTATGGGTCCAAAACAGGGCGAAATCGAGCTCTGAGCAATTATCTGCGCAGTTATGACGCCACTGTCGGTTGTAGGATGTTCTAATGGACCCGAAACTCTACAGAACCGCAGATCAAGTGGTTATGTACCATTGATCATGCCCAGAGAATCTATCACCAGTCAGCAGCCTCGGCTATGGGGCCCAAAACAGGGCGAAATCGAGCTCTGAGCAATTATCTGCCTAGTTATGACGCCACTGTCGGTTGTAGGATATTCCAATGGACCCGAAACTCTACAGAACCTTAGATCATGTGGTTGTGAACCATTGATGATGCCCAGAGAATTTATTACCAGTCAGCACCCTCGGCTATGGGGCCCAGAACAGGGCAAAATCGAGCATTGAGCAGTTATCTGCGCAGTTATGACGCTACTGTATGCTGTAGGATGTTCCAATGGACTCGAAACTCTACAAAACCCTAGATCAAGTAGTCACGCACTATCTTTGATGCTCAGAGGATTTATTACCAGTCAGACCCTCGGCTATGGGGCCCAAAACAGGGCGAAATCGAGCTCTGAGCAATTATATGCGCAATTATGACGCCACTGTCGGTTGTAGGATATTCCAATGGACCCGAAACTCTACAGAACCTTAGATCAAGTGATCATGTACCATTGATCATGCCCAGAGAATTTATTACCAGTCAGCAGCCTCGGCTATGGGGCCCATAACAGGGCGAAATCGAGCTTTGAGCAGTTATCTGCGCAGTTATGACGCCACTGTGGGTTGTACGATGTTCCAATGGACCCGAAACTCTACAGAACCTTAGATCAAGTGATCATGTACCATTGATAATGCCCAGAGAATTTATTACCAGTCAGCAGCCTCGGCTATGGGGCCCAAAACAGGGCGAAATCGAGCTTTGAGCAGTTATCTGCGCAGTTATGACGCCACTGTGGGTTGTACGATGTTCCAATGGACCCGAAATTCTACAGAACCTTAGATCAAGAGGTTATGTACCATTGATGATGCCCAGAAAATTTATTACCAGTCAGCACCCTCGGCTATGGGGCCCAAAACAGGGCAAAATCGAGCTCTGAGCAATTGTCTGCGCAGTTATGACGCCACTGTATAATGTAGGATGTTCCAATGGACCCGAAACTCTACAAAACCCTAGATCAAGTAGTCACGTACTATCTTTGATGCCCAGAGAATTCATTACCAGTCAGCACCCTCGGCTATGTGGCCCAAAACAGGGCGAAATCGAGCTCTGAGCAATTATCTGCGCAGTTATGACGCCACTGTCGGTTGTAGGATATTCCAATGGACCCGAAACTCTACAGAACCTCAGATCAAGTGGTGATGTACCATTGATGATGCCCAGAGAATTTATTACCAGTCAGCACCCTCGGCTATGGGGCCCAAAACAGGGCGAAATCTACCTTTGAGCAGCTATCTGCGCAGTTATGACGCCACTGTGGGTTGCAAATAGTTCTAGTGGACCCGAAACACCACAGAACCATAGATCAAGTAGTCACGTACCCCCTCCGGAGCCCAAAGAATTCATCACCAGTCAGCACCCTCGGCTATGATCCCATGTGATCCTCGCGCAACTGATCCCTCTGATTCCTTTCTTGATCCATCTGATCCCAAGAATCTGATAATTTTCAACATCCACGCAAATTTTCAATTCGACTCGAATAACTTGGGAAAAATTTTGCAAAACTCACAGCGCGTCGGACTCTTGAAATTCCCCGGCTGGTCGGGTACTTCACAATCATGTTGTATAGGCATTCCTGATAATGGATCAGTACCCGAAATAAGATTTCATGGAGTTATGAATCCGTGATAGTTGCATAGAGCTCTAGGGGTCGTTCGAACTGCGTGTTTCGCTACATGTGCATAAGTTTGCTCATTCTGGGGCCCCATCACCGTGAGTGCTGACTGGTAAGAGATCTGATAAACATGATTGACGGTTGAGGAATATCTGGAGTGAGGTTCCATCAAGCTGTGAGCCAGTCTGAGACGACTCCAGCCGAGGTACGCTCCAGACTCTGTGAGCAATGACTAAATGCTAGTAGAACTGATGACTCGGAACCATAGCCGAGGACCCGGGTGCTGACCGGTAAGAGATTCTTTGGGCATTGCAGATGATATGTGACTAATTTATCTTAGGTTCTGTAGAGTTTCGGGTCGTTTGGAACTATTTGCAACCCAGAGTGGCGTCATGTCTGCGCAGGTAACGGCTCAAAGCTCGTATTCGCCCTGTTTTCGGCCCCATAGCCGAGGGTGCTGACTGGTAATGAGTTCTTTGGGCTCCAGAGATGGTACGTGACTACTGAGTCTATGGTTCTGTAGAGTTTCGAGTGCATTAGAACTATTTGCAACCCACAGTGGCATCATAACTGGCAGATAATTGCTCAAAGCTCGATTTTGCCCTCTTTCGGGCCCCATAGCCAAGGGTGCTGACTGAGAATAAATTTTCTGGGCATCAGAGATAGTACGTGACTTCTTAATCTAGGGTTTTGTAGAGTTTCGGGTCCATTGGAACATCCTACAACCCACAGTGGCGTCATAACTGCGCAGATTACTGCTCAAAGCTCGATTTCGCCCTGTTTTGGGCCCCATAACCGAGGGTGCTGACTGGTAATAAATTCTCTGGGCATCAGAGATAGTACGTGACTACTCGATCTAGGGTTTTGTAGAGTTTCGGGTCCCTTGGAACATCCTACAACCCACAGTGTTGTCATAACTGGGCAGATAACTGCTCAAGCTCGATATCACCCTGTATTGGGCCCCATAGCCGAGGGTGCTGACTGGTAATAAATCCTCTGGGCATCAGAGATAGTACGTGACTACTCAATCTAGGGTTTTGTAGAGTTTCGGGTCCATTGGAATATCCTACAACCCACAGTGGCGTCATAACTGCGCAGATTACTGCTCAAAGCTCGATTTCGCCCTGTTTTGGGCCCCATAGCCGAGGGTGCTGACTGGTAATAAAATCTCTGGGCATCATCAATGGTACATAACCATTTGATCTGAGGTTCCGTAGAGTTTCGGGTCCATTGGAACATCCTACAACCCACAGTGGCGTCATAACTGCGCAGATAACTGCTCAAGCTCGATATCACCCTGTATTGGGCCCCATAGCCGAGGGTGCTGACTGGTTATAAATTCTCTGGGCATCAGAGATAGTACGTGACTACTCGATCTGAGGTTTCTCAAAGTTTCGGGTCCATTGGGACTCTCTGGCATCCCCCCGTGACGTCTCGACTGCGACTATAATAACGTTAAGCAGGGTCTCCCCTGTTTTGGGCCCTATGATCGATTTTGCTGATGCGTTATTGATTCCCTATTATCTCTGAAGACTCATGTGTACCCTGCTCAACGTCAGACAGGTTTCAGTATGCGATGGAATTTTTTCATTCGCACATTATTGTCCAGAGGTAGCTCAGTCTATCATATATTCCTCATCTCGCCCCGCTCCAGCTCTCGTCCAGCCTCAGGCCGAAATATCGGTTTCCTCTTGGTCTCGGGACTATCTCGACTATACCTTTCGAGAGTAATAAAAAAGTAATAAAATCCCGTGTAGTTCTGAGTGTCCTCAAAGCTACGCCTGTATACGGTGTTCGCTAGCGTAAGCTTACGCTAGCGAAAACCATCATATTTCAGCTGAATCATATCACACGCATATTTTGAGGACATATTCTGAGAGTAATAAAAAAGTAATAAAAAATGAGCTATTGCACATCCCCGTACGATCTTTCCCCGGCCACGTGTTCGCTAGCGTAAGCTTCCGCTAGCGAAAACTCTCGTATTTCGGGCCCATGACCGGTAATAAAATTTTTTCTTTGGTAACAAATTGGTAATAAAATAGTAATAAAAAGTGAAATTGGTTTGGAACCGATTCGTGAGTTAGTGTTCGCTAGCTCCAGGTACCCTATTAATGGGCAAATTTTAGACGATTTAACTTTGGATGACGTTTCGAATAAATTTTTGAGATAACTTGGTGTTTTCAGGAGAAGATATTTCAGAGTAAAATTTTAGAATAACAAAATATTCTTGGAACCAAATCGAATTTCCAGTAGGTCTGCTACTAGGTGATTCTTCAAGCGCAATGGACCAATGATATCAAAAGATAGAACAAGAGTTGATGAAAAAAGTCAAGCATGGCATCGGAAAATTTTCGAAAATCAGAACTTGGATAGTTTTCTACAGCGAAACGGAGGTCGGAGATCAGTTTCCCGTGAAATTTCAGATAGATACAAATATTTGGAAGATTTTTTGGGACTAACTAAGCTGCTGGGGAATGAAAAATGGGGGAAAAACGTCTGGAACAGAGGTTTTGTCGTCAAAAATGTTCATTATGTGGCATCTAGATCGCAACAAATCATCGCTATCACTTCAAATTCGGATTCAGCAGCAAATTTTACATCGAGAATGATGTTTTCAAATCCTTTGAGACTCCAAACCTATCACAACAAAGCTTTGTTACAGACACAGTATGAATAAATTCGAGAATAGAATCAAAAAATTCCAAAATTCAGCACTTGGAGAATTTTTAATGAAAAACTAAGGTCAACAATCGGTTCCCCATGAAATTTCACATAGATATAAGTATTCTGGTGATTCTGTGTGGCTCATTGAGCTGCTGGGAAGAGAGAAAATGAAGAAAGAATGACTGAAAAAGAGGTTTTGTCGTCGAAAATTTTCATTTTTCGGCATCTAGGTCGCAACAAGTCATCGCCATCACTCCAAATTCGGATTCAGCAGCAAATTTTACATCGAAAATGATGTGTTGAAGTACTTTGAAAACTCTAAGGTGTTTTAGCGTGGCCTTTGAAAATGCCGAGACTAGAAGGATTAATAGCTGATTTTGATACCCTCCCTTAAAAAATGTCGGCTCGTGTCGGCACGGTTCAAAATTTTTTTCGGGAATTGTCGGAGTGGGATTCTCATTTTTTCGTGGTTTGAAAACTATCTGGGGGGCGCCCGTAAAGATCAAAAAATTTTGAGAAATAAGGGACACCATAGTATGCCCTGATATGAAGGTGAACGGGATACCGCGTGAATGTAATATACCGCTTAATGCTCTTACCAGAGGTATTCTGAAGGTACTTAGAGTCGAACATCTATATACTGATATCCTTGAGACTCGTGAATTGAAGCCTAGAAATATACTCCAATCACAAGGTGCACAGAGCTCATCACAAAACGTTCAACCGCAGGACGCATACTCGTTTGTAGTCAAGTTCAAGTCCCCTAGTGTACGCGATTCTGTTATGAAGGTGAAACGTGATTTTGGGGATATGAAATTCCCTTCTATCGATTCGAACTCGCAAAGTCAGTCTAAAATTTATTTTCAGGAGATGTTACCTCAAGTAGTCCATAATTTGCGTTTAGCAGGAAAAGAGAGAGCCAAAACTCATAATTATAAGTTTATGTGGGCACGTGAGGGGAAGGTTTATGTTCGGAGAGACGAGAACTGCGATCGTATCACAATTATGACCGAGTCAGATCTCGATAGAATCGCGTGACTAACGCGCGAGAATGATACATCCTATAAAAATCGAGTACTCCGGGAATCACTGCGAATCGCTCAATTGAATGTCACATCCTTGAAGAGGAATTTACAGGATGTAAAAGCTATTCCTAGAAGATTATAATATTGATGTTTCATGTCTTTTTGAGACGTGGCTTACTCCTCACTGCCAGAATTCGTTAGTTAAAATACCAAACCTTTCAATTGGTCGTGATGACCGTGGTCTCAAGTCCGCTACTGGCAAGCGGACTTGAGACCACGGTATTACTACAGGATTATATGCAAGGTGGTGGAGTGGCTTGTTATGTCCGTGATGGCTTTCGTTTCAAAACTATTGATGCACCCCAGATTCAACACATAGACGAAACTGAATATCTTTTACTGAAAGTGGTCAGTTCACCGTCAGTATTTGATATTCCTCCATTTTCATTCACACCGTCGGATGGTACCCGAGTCTACGAGTCTATGCTTTCATGTCTTCCAAAAAACAAAGGGAAAGAGCAGCGATGGGCTGTGTCTGTACTACTTTAAATCGCTACTTAGTACACCAGTAATATACCTCACCACACTTTTCAATCTATCAATATCAACTTGTCAATACCCGGAAATTTGGAAAAAATCATTAGTTATACCTCTGAGTAAAGTAGCGTCGCCAACATCTCCCCCTGAGACGAGACCTATTGCTAATCTCCCTCATCTTGCTGGAGTATTCGACGATCTCATCATAGGGCAACTTGTTGAGCATCTTGAAAGTTATTATCTCTTGTCGGATTTGCAGTCAGGTTTTCGTGCCTCTTTTAGCACTCAAACAGCCTTATTAAAAGTCACAGAAGACATCCGAGTGGGCATAGAGAATGGATTATCCACATTACAAGTATTATTCGATTTCAAATCCGCCTCCGATAGCATCGAGCACAAAGCACTTCTGTGCGAAATGGAAGAAATGGATTTTTCTGAGGATGTCAGTAGGGGAAGAGAGCGGGGGAAAGGAAGTAGGCCAAACCTTTTTCTCACTCTTCCCCATAAGAAAAGCATTGCGCGCGGATCCTGACAAATGCATTGCAAGGATAGGCAACTGCACTCATGCATCTTTCACTCATCCGCGCTCGCCAGTCCTTCTTTTTTCTTCACTCCCGCCCATACGAATATCGTTGCGCGCGGGATCCTGACGAAATACATTGGGAGGATAGGCAACTGTTCTTCTCCGTGCTCGGCATCCCGGTATAACGGGATTGGACCGCTCACATATATATCCATTATCCAAATAATATTTGAAATATCGAGCTCATATATTTGAGAGGAGCCTTTCACTCTTCCAGCTACTCTCTCTCTCTCTCTCTCTCTCTCTCTCTCTCTCTCTCTCTCTCTCCTTCGCGCTGACTATACTTCAGTCCTCTCTCTCTCACACCTGGCCTTCGCTCGAAATATTATTTCCTGCGAGCAGCGGTCAAGCCCGTTGTTCGAGCATCGAGACCAGCTCTGCACACCTGTACTCGTTCTCTCGTCAGCAGTATACAGCAGTTTACCGTCGCTCACACACGACATTATTCTTCAAATAACTTGAAAATTATTCACCCTTCTTTCTATATTATTCCTTCCTTATTTACTCATTTCTCATATTGCAAAGTGTTTCTTGTGAGTGCTTTGAAAAAGTGTAATACTACTCATCGTAGTTCAACATATTTGAATATAGTGCTCATGACGTGAGTGAAAGTTTTACCAGTGTGGTTTTGTGGCAATAGCTGATCAGAATGGATCACCCGCACCAATCTGATGGCACAAAATTCGTTCAAGATGAATGGTGAATTTTGGACGGCCAGTGAGAGTTTTTCGTTTTGACTAGAACCCCAAATGAAGTAAGTACTTCAAATTTTTTTCCCTGAAATAATTTTTGGAAGGGTATCTGAAAATGAAATCAAAGACAATATTTTCATCCCCACACCCACTCATTTTTTTATTGTCGATTATAATTTTTTAGATTTTTATCATCACATACTATACAACCACACCATATTCACACTCTAAGCTTTACATTGCAGCTTTTCTTGCCTGGGTAGCACTCAGCATACGTTTTTTTCCTCGTTATATCTATCCAACTTATGAGCTTTAACATTCATAATCACTCTCTTGAGTATCTTAGGCATATTGATGACTACTAGCATATCACACTCAGCATTATTTTTCATATCTAGATGATTATTTTTTACCAACCAATCTCGTATACACATTGGTCGATTCAATTTAATCAGTTTCTTAAGTCGAGCCTCTGTTAAGATCTCAACGAACCAATCGATTCCTTTTTCATCCATTTTTCCACCTAAATATCTATCAAATTCTGAATCGACAAAATACTTATTAATTAACATTTTCTAAACTTTACCCTCTAGATTGCTTATTATTACAATTATCTTAGAGTCTATTTTCCTACAATTCAGTGTGATTCCGCGATACTCTGTTGTCTCTGTCGCACCTCGCACTTTATCTAACCTCAACCTTGCTATTTGCCGACGGACTCGTTGTTCATAAATCGCGCACATTTCATCCCACTCCATCTTGTTCAATGTTAACCTCTCCGTCATATCACTGAGAATTATTTCAAATTTCCCTCGGATATTATCTGCTTCCATGTACAGAGAAAACTCTCGCCCTCTGAAACATGGTAGAGAGAATTTTAGTCAATGTCTTATCATTTTTCTTTTCTTCAATACGCTTGTATAATTAGAAAGGTGGGCTACTCACATTGGAACTATTCTGCTGCTATTCTTGATCCATTCTCTACTCGTTTCTTCTTCATTGAGCGGCAGATCATTGTCCCCCTCGCTCATCCATTCATAAGCTTCAAGCTGATTGACTGCCGATGAGGACGATGGTGACAATTGTCGTTCCTCATTCACACTTATGTTAGCTTGTGGCAGTGGGGGTGGATCCACCTCAGCTGTTGCCCCTGTTTGATCCATGATATTGAAAATAGCTAATCGTTCATCATTCGGATCCTGTTGCACTGTCTGTGATATAGCTTTTAGCAGAGCTTCCATCTTCGAAAGTTCATCTAATTCACTTTCACTCCATTCAACATTGTACGAATCATCAAGTACAACGTCTGGCATATCCCTAAGTACTCGCCAAATTGGGATAGACCCCGGGCATGGGGGTATGTCATCATCATCATCATCATCACTCGTTGTGGAAGTAATTGCGGTAGAATTGGAGAAAACTAAAGTCATTATGAATCGTCCGATCTATGCCGGAATGACGACCTTGAATTTAGCTCGAACAATTATTTACAGTTTCCATTATGACTATATTTGCAAGAAGTTTCCTAATCAATTCAATTTAATATATTCAGATACTGATAGCCTCATATACCAGGGTCATATTGACCCATACATTTGCATATTAAAAAGGATTGTGAGCGGTATTTCGACACATCAGGTTCCCCGGAAAATAACAGATACGGCATTGTGCCCATGAACAAGAAATTTTTAGGATTTTTCAGCGATGAATGTCCAAATCACATTATTCGTGAAGAAGTTTTCTTGAGACCCAAGCTATACAGCTTACTTTTGGGTAATGACATAGATGGACGAATAGAAGAAGAGCGCAAAATTGGTAAAGGTATTTCAAAAGTACAGCTCAAGAATAACATAACCTACAACGACGATAAGAGATGCTTTTTCGAAAAAGAAATTTTAGTTGGTGAGCAGAAAAGTATTCGCAGTTTGAATCCAATGTATTTTCGGTGAATGAAAGAAAAGTTTTCATAACTCCTCTCGATGACAAGCGTTTCACAATGGAAGATGGTATAACAACACTACCTTATGGACATTATCGTCTTGAGGCGAGTACTAGTGAATAGGAATATGTATGATTCATGTATGATGGTTTTTGGGAATGAATAAAGCCGGGTTTAAATTTTGAAAAAATTTTTATTATTCCAAAAATGAAAGAAAAAAATTTGCAATCACATGATTAACTCCATTACATACTCTCGAATTCGAGCTTCATCTTGAAAAGCTCAAAATTGTGTTGACTGAAGGAGAACATTGGGGAAGAAAAAATCCACCACCTATGAAGAATAACGACGATCAACTATGTGGATGGACTAGGAAGATTAGAAGAGCAAAATATACCGAGTGAGGACAAATTTTTCAACATTCTGGCAGATAGTTCGATATCTGAGAGAAACTATTCACATGTCCAGCAAATCTGGTCCTTGTTTGAGATTAAGAATCTTTTCGAGTATGCAGAACTTTACATGAAAACAGACATTTTGCTACTAACAGATGTATTCCAAAATTTTCGACACAGCTGTATGAAAAGTTACAAACTCGACCCTGCCTTCTTCTACACGCTACCAGGCTATAGCTTCGAGGCTATGTTGTTACATACTGGGGTCAAATTGGAACTGATCCACGATATCGATATGATCTACTTCATCGAGGCTGGTGTTAAGGGTGGCTTCTGTACCGTTGTTAGACACTTTTCTCAAGCAAACAACAAATACATGTTTGACTTTGACGAAACAAAAGAAACCAAGTACATAACCTATCAGGACGTAAACTCGATGTATGGAAAAGCAATGAGCGAAAAATTACGATATCGGAATTTCCAATGGGTTGAAGACTTTCAAAATTCTAATGTCAATGACATTCCAGATGATTCAGACATTGGTTATATATTGATGGTCGATCTGAGATACCCAGCACACATTCACGACGAGCATTCAGATTTCCCGTTCTGCCCAGAGAAAATGCTCCCACCTCGAGCCACTCACAAAAACAAAAAACTCTTGGCCACCTTGTACGACAAGGAAGATTACATCATTCATTACAAATATTTGAAGCAGTGTCTAGCTCACGATTTGGAATTGGTAAAAATTTCCCGGATTTTGAAATTTGACCAGAAGGCATGGTTGGAGCCTTACATTGCCGTGAATATCACCCTGAGGCAAGCTGCAAATTCAGAATTTGAGCGCAACTTGTTTAAACTTTTGATCAACAGCATATTTGGCAAAACGATGGAGAACATTAAAGGTCATAGGGACGTCAAGGTTGTCAATAGATGGGGTGGGCGTTTTGGAGCAGAACGATACATTGCGTCTCCCGCTGTAAACGGGTTGTAGTGTTCAATAACAACCTAATTGCGGTAGAATTGGAGGAAACTAAAGTCATTATGAATCGTCCGATCTATGCCGGAATGACGACCTTGAATTTAGCTCGAACAATTATTTACAGTTTCCATTATGACTATATTTGCAAAAAGTTTCCTAATCAATTCAATTCAATATATTCAGATACTGATAGCCTCATATACCAGGGTCATATTGACCCATACATTTGCATGATTAAAAAGGATTGTGAGCGGTATTTCGACACATCAGGTTTCCCGGAAAATAACAGATACGGCATTGTGCCCATGAACAAGAAGTTTTCAGGATTTTCCAGCGATGAATGTCCAAATCACATTATTCGTGAAGGTGTTTTGTTAGGTTTTTACTCTAATCTTCCTTAAAAGATCAGGGAAAAATCTAACTCAGCAGATCTGCTACCACTCTATTTTCGGTGGGTACCTGGGAATAGAGACCCGCACAGTGGATAAATGCAAGAAGATTTGGGATCGTTTCTGATGTATACCAGTACGGATACGTTCACGTCGGCACCGGATCGGGAAAGGGTGCCGCGTGCGTGAACAGTCTGGATTTCCTGAAGGCAAATAACTACACCGGCGTAGTTACGTCAAGTACCGAACCTTTATCCGAGTTTTATTTGTATCAAGAATAAATACGGTTGATATATTTTACGAAAATGAACAGCTACTCTGGCTGTCGAGCCGTGGCGAACGAGAGGTAGAGAAAAGAAGAGAGAGAGAGAAGAATACAGTTCAAAAGGACTGGGCGGGTGATCGCTCGAGTCCGACTCACGATACTCCTTCGTAGTAGGCTGGCTGATGATTCGCTATACGTAAACTTTGTTCTCTATTCTGATTCAATTGACACTGTTCATTCGTCACCAAGTTTGGTATCACTAAATTACTTGAATTCCACAATCGTGGGATCGGGGCTGGCCTATTGGCTCTAGCTCTACCGTCCTGCTCGCAAATTTTACTCTTGACTGACTTCTTAATCTTATACAACACGACTCCGTTACCTTGCCTTCGGCATGAAGTTATTATCTCCTTCCACACGTTCGCGTTTTACCGAAACAAAAGAAATTCTGTCTCTCTCTCTTCTTCTCATTTGTCGGCTACTATACTGGACCCAAGTAGAAGAGTGTATTAGCATCTCCGTTGGGTCTCGGCGCGTGAAATCACTTTTACTTCTCAATATTGCGAATATACGCGTGAGCTCGAGACGGTGAAATTCGTCTCGGCCGCAGTTTTAAAAGGACTTTATTTGGCCAACGGACTATCGCTATGATTGAATGGGCTGTACCGTTATTCTGTTTCGAGTTTGAGATTTTGGGTTGAACGATCCGAATGCAGCTCAGCAATGTAAAAATGTGTCATGCAACATGTTTTCTTGAGACCCAAGCTATACAGCTTACTTTTGGGTAATGACATAGATGGACGAATAGAAGAGGAGCGCAAAATTGGTAAAGGTGTTTCAAAAGTACAGCTCAAGAATAACATAACCTACAACGACTATAAGAGATGCTTTTTCGAAAAAGAAATTTTAGTTGGTGAGCAGAAAAGTATTCGCAGTTTGAATCACAATGTATCCTCGGTGAATGAAAGAAAAGTTTTCATAACTCCTCTCGATGACAAGCGTGTCACAATGGAAGATGGTATAACAACACTACCTTATGGACATTATCGTCTTGAGGCGAGTACTAGTGGATAAGAATATGTATGATTCATGTATGATGGTTTTTGGGAATGAATAAAGCCGGGTTTAAATTTTGAAAAAATTTTTATTATTCCAGAACTGGAAGAAAAAAAATTTAGAATCACATGATTAACTCATGATTAATCCATTACATACTCTCGAATTCAAGCCTCATCTCGAAAAGCTCAAAATTGTGACGACTGAAGGAAAACATTGGGGAAGAAAAAATCCACCACCTATGAAGAATAACGACGATCAACTAGAACCTTTCTCAGCTGTTCAGTAATTTGATGTAGTCCTCGACCATTGTCCTCAACTCTAGCCAGAATTCTCTGATTGTTGTCGGGTTCACGAACAACTTTGCCATCGATTGCCTGGAGATTCTTTTCAATCTGATCGATCCTTGATGTGAGCTCCTCAATAACATCATTATGCTCATCATCTTCATCATTCAACTCTTCACGATTTTGAGTCACGCGGTCGTTTGTACGCTGAACTTGATCCATAATTTCATCAAGATATGCACGGGTATCCATTATCCCATGTTCACAGCTGTGTGCATTTTCAGTGACTAGCTTTTCCAAATCTGTCAATCTCTGCTTCACTTGATATTGCTCACGCAATACACGTTCCTCGATTTCCACCCTATATTTTTGTAGCTCACCCTCGTTGAATTGTCGCATACGATCAATTTCTCCCCTCAAATTTCTATTTTCAGCAACCAGCGTTTCAATTTTCAAATTGCACTGATCAAATTTTTCTCGAGCGATGGAATTTTATTTTCTGACGTCTCTGCGTGATCCGCGAGCAGATTTGCTAGCTCATTACAGAGACTTTTGTTGAAAACCACATCAGAACGACACTTTCTCATATCTTCACGAATTTGAATACAATTCTGTTCATACTCTGCGAGAGTACGTTTCATTCCCATCAGTTTTGCATCTAGAGCATTCTGCTGTGTGTTTTGTTCATTGCTCGTAATGTCATAGTAAGCCTGATAATTTATCATCATTGATTTCAATTGACTCATTTCGTTTTTAACTTTTTCGAGAGCCATTTGATGTTCTTCATATTTCAAATTCAAGTCTTCGGTGGCCGACTTTCGTGAATTATTGAGTAAGTCAATAATGGTGGTTATCAATTGTTTCTTCTCATCTGCTGATAGTTTATTGCTGATTCTCGAAAACACTTGTTCAAAGCGAGATGAAATCTTCTCCTCAATGTCCATGCTCGAATCCGACTCGATTGACTCATAGTGGTCTGCAAAGGCTTGGAGCAACGAATGACGATTTTCGCCAGAAACTGACTCATCTTTCAGAGTAGATTGTAGAATCAATCCAAAAGCATGATTCACCTTTGAATAATACTGCATATCTATTCCTGCTGTAAGGTATGTCAATGAATTAGTTTTCCACAAGAATGATGTAGAGAGTGAGAGAGAGAGATTTACATACCTTTCACAGCATAAGACACTTGTTCTTCTTCCCCAACTTAACTTCCTCCAGCTCTTCTCCTTCCCCCTCCAGCTGGTATTTTCTCTTGCGACATTCTTTCCTTACTATGAGATGAATCTCCAACTTTAGGATTTTTTAGAGGATCAATAGATGGAGTACTTGTTCCAGTTCTTCCATCTACTCTCTCTTGGTCACCCACTTGTGGAGGTTTATTCTGAACTGGGTCCATTTTACGTATCAGATGTGAGCTCTGCCACTTCTGAACACAGAATTATGATCGGTCATGACTGCCACTCCTTTTTATACTATGTACCCGTCCTCTCGTAGCTCCTCGAGAATGCTATGGATTTCATTCTGATGACTGGTGTTCCCCAAATCAAATTCACGTAAAAGTAAATCCAAACGATTGACAAGCTCATTGGGGTCATTCCAGTAGACAATTTCGAGGTCAGAATTGTTCCCATGGAAAGTCATAGCGTGTTTGTCCTTGACCTGTTTGATTACGTCATATAGCCCACCTCCTTTCATTCGCATCGCTTCATCATCCGAATTTCCCTCAGACGATGTGTTTGAGAGGAGTGGAGAAGGCTTACTCTCGCACAACACCTTAATGACGTGATTGTATGTCCACCCTTTGGAGCTGATCATTTTTCCCCCGGGCACATTACCAATTTTATGTGGTAGGCTGATTAGCGAGAGCCTCTTGTACTCGCTCATGTCAGCATTCGTGAAATCGCGTGGTTTTCATGAAAATTAGTTCAAAGAGTCCACGTGTACCTTGGAAAACATGCTGTCCGTCGACAACGATCTTATCTGTCGCTTTATCGAATAAAATTTTCGATTTTCCGATACAAAGTTCATTTCTTGAATTGAAGTGTAAACCGTAAACGGAGCCTATTTCCTTTGATTTCGTGAAAAAATCTGTCATGTATTGGGTGGTTAGCCCACCCAAATTTTGCCCTGTGGATTCAACGTAATTTTCCCATTGTTCCGGGTGTCTCATTGTACTTCTCACCGTCTCGTCCAAATTTATTCGAGGCGGTTCATCCACTTCCATTGCAGAGGCAGATGCATTCTGTCCTCGAGATGACGACGACGACGTTTGCAAGAGACTCTTGTTTTTTTTATTCTCCTTAGGCTTCTGAAGTATAAAGGGTGAATCCAAGAGCCTCTTTCTACTATTTTTGATTAGCGGTACACCCAATTGCTCCGCTCCGTAGCTAGATTTTCGAGGAATTTCCTGAATTTTTAATGAATCTGGTGGTATTTCGTACTCGTCACTCTTTTCAGCATCCTCATATTTCTCATCCTCGTCGTCATCGTCGACGTCCTCGTCCTCGTTGTTCTCGTCGTCGACGTCCTCGTCATCGTCGTCGTCGTCGTCGTCATCGTCTTTGTAGTACTCATTATCACTCTGAATACTACTACTATTCAAAGATTTCTCTCTCTTAATCTCTCTCCCACCCCCCACCACTACATGCTTGTTCAAGGAAATCAATTTTTCCAAAGGCTCAACAATTGGATGCAAATTCTCCAGATTCATGTTCTGATCGCTGACCCTACCCTGTCTGTAAGCCTGGTGTTTCTCCCGTATAGCCTGTGATGTGCGTTGAATCTGTAATTTCAGCTCCTATTGACGATTTTTTCCCTTTCTTTTCTTTCGATCACCCCCCTCCCCTTTTCTTCCTCTCTTGTTTGCCGTGGGTCTGACCATGTTGACGATTCAAACACGACTGACGCGTTCAAAACACGACAAAGTCGTTGAACCCACGTCTATATCTACCATTATTCATAGGATCATCTTTGCTAATGGTTAGAAAATTGAATTTACCCCCACTCCAGCATGTTGAACATAGCTTCTCAAACTCGGGAAATGACCTATCAGAGCCTACATGATTGCTATATATATGCTTCAAATTTCCATCGTCGTGGTTGAATAGATAAATCAAGTTGGCATTATCTCTTATCATATGTCTCGGAATGGCTGCGTACGACTGTGAGAGATAGAACGTGTCGATGGCGAAATGGCGGCCCATACAATAATATTCCTCTATGGTTCTCTGTTTTTCCAGGCTAACATCATCGAAAATGAATATGCTATTCTTCAGAGCCTCGTGTGGCCTTACGATATCAGCATTTTCTCCATAAGTGAAGTATTTCATGCCAATGTCCGAGAGTGGTTTCATCACTCCAGCGAAAAACTTGTACTTTGGCTGATGCAGAGACTTTGAATAGACATACAAATGATCGAAAACGAGACCATTTGGGCTGATTATGAGTGAAATCAAACACGTAGTCTTACCACAGTTAGACGGGCCAATAATTAAACATCTAATTGTATTGGGTAGGAGCTTCCCATGACGCTTTTCTTCTTTCTTCAAAGCCTCATGATCCACATTGACCATGGAAATGGACTCGGGCTGTCGTACAAATCTCATGTTTGCACACTGCGTTTCACTCTCTACTGATTGAAATTAACCTCGGAACGAGTATAAATACCAAATCTCTCGAGCGATGAGTTTCAGTCACTCTCTATGCTTGTCATGGAGAGCTCGTATGTCCAGTGTGTACGTTAAGAGGTGGGGGACTAGTGAACTCCACAATAAATAACCTACCATTCGAACTGCACTTGCCGGGATACAATTTCCGCGGTCCTGGCACAAATTTGCGCAAGAGGTTAGCCCGTGGTAACCGTGGGGTCAACGACCTCGACGAAGCTTGCAAACGACACGATATAAAATATTCACAATTTCGTGATCTTGAGCATCGTCACGCTGCTGATTTAGAACTTCAGACCGCGGCTGAAAAGCGGATAAAAAAGGTGGGTTTTTTGAGCGATTAGCTGCTCGCGGGGTTGCCGCAGCTATGAGCAAAACGCAGGTTTGGTATGGGTCTCAAGAGACAAAGAAGGAGAAGGAGGCAGAGAAGGGGTAGAAGGGTGAATCCACGAACTTTGGCGTTAGCAAAAAGAGGAGGATTTCTCCCTGCAATTTTGCCAACTTTGGCTGCGCTTGGCGCGATTGCCTCGTTTGCCGGTGGAGCGTCAAATGTTGCAAAATCAATCAGTGTGATTCGTACAAATCGTAAGCAATTGGCCGAGCTGAAGAGACACAATCGGGCATTGGAGGCAAGAGGTAAAGGTCTATATCTATCCCCATCTTCTTGCTCACGACGTGGTGGTGGGCTAAAAAAAAAGAAAACTTGGGAAAAGAAGAGGGGGTGCAAAAAGAAAATAAGAGGTACAACTGGTCGGTAACTCGCACTAGCAGCACGGGACATCCCAAATTTTCGTGGGGTGTTTGCACTAGAATATCTCCCCCCACCCCCTGCCTGGGACACTGAAGCTGCAATGGTGAATCTGAAAAACGCGCATTGGGTTGCATACTGGAAGAAGAGACGTCAAATTGAGTATTACGATAGTTTTGGTAATCTGAAACCACCTCGAGAACTGGTGGAGTATTGGAAAAAAAGTCGGGCAGATTGTGAGATTACGTACAACCGATTGCAGCGCCAGACATTCCGCCAGAGCATTTGTGGTCCACTGTGTGTCAAATTTCTGAGAGATCTTATATAAATACGGGGTGCAGTGGTCATACGTAGTCAGTCATGAGTGAGGTCTTTGTGGTGTCGAGTACCTCCACATACATCGATCCAAACATCAAACTCGAGGAGCATCTGTCTCCCAATAAGATCTATGAATTGGGTTTGGTTGATCTAACGACATACCACGCAATTCCAAAAATCGATTGGAGGAACAACTACTTCTACTGGGGAGATCAAAAATTAGAGATGCCCACTGGGACCTATGAGATTGCTGACATTGAAGAGTTTTTGCAGGAGCATATACCACCGAGGGTGCCACTCGAGACCTACGCAGAAGAAGTGGTAGATGTTGATATCCCGCGAGGGTTGACTGAAAGATCAATTTTCATTCGCGTCAACAAGAACTCTCTACATTGTGAGATCTTTTCCCATCCCGACATTGATTTCATCCCTGAAAATAGCCTGGCACGTCTTTTGGGGTTCGGAAAATGCACATTACCAGCTTACAAGTGGCACACATCTAATCACATTGTGAAAATTAGTCGAGTGAATGTTGTGAGAGTTGAGTGCAATCTGATTCGTGGGACATACTTCAATGGATCCCCGTGCTATATAATCTATGAATTTTCACCCCATCAGGTGAAGGCGGGTGAGCAGTATACAAAAAAACCTAAAAACATTTTGTATTATTTTGTATTCGCAAACGAGAACGAATGATATAAAAAATATCTGCATAAGACTTTTGGATCAGAACGGTGACCTTATTAACAATCGTGGGGAAGAAATTACTATGAGATTTCATTTGAGGGAGAGAAAAAGAAGGGATGTACGTATATAATACAGCTGAAAAGTCACTCACGTCTCAGTTGTCTGAGGTGAGTTGAGTGTGACACACATTCAAGGGGTCCAGAAAACCTCCACTCACTCGTGAAAGTATCATTTTTCCACAATCTCTGGGCTATAAAGTGCAGAAAAATGGCTACCCGTTCCGACATCCTGGATATAACTAAGCCACCTGTGAAGGATGAGCGTATAACAAAACGCCTGGTTCGTAAATATCAACCCTTTAATTTCCAAAATCCGAAATGATGAAATTAGAATCACCGTATCGAGCAATGACGTATATTTGTTACCAAGTGAAGCTTATTAAAACATAGCTGGTAATATAGCGTTTGACACTGAGGCAAATATCATTCTTGTCAATAATTTTCCGTGTTCCATGTTTGAAAGTGCTCGTATTGAATTTAACAATGTTATCATTGATGAGACTAAAAATGTTGGGATTGTCACGCTTATGAAAATTATCGCATCACTTTCTGCTGATGAGGAAAAGAGCCTGTCGGGGGGAGCATACCATTCTGGAGACTACACAATCAGCACAGGTTTTGGTTTCATTTTTGCACTGCCATTAAACAAAATGTTTGGTTTTTGTGAGGATTACAAGTGTGTGATTGCTCATGCAAAATTCGATATCGTCCTGCTGAGATCGAAAAACGATAATGATTGTGTGATAACCACCAAAGACGAGTGCAACCCAGTGATAAACTTGTCAGCGGTAACGCTTCACATACCCCATGTCTATCCAGCAGATTTGATAAAATTGCGTCTTTTGAAAATCTTGGAACGTAGGACACCTATATATCTATCATTCATGGGATTCAGTTGAATATCCATCATTACCGGAAAATACTTCACAGTTGATATGGCCGATAAAAAGCACTAGTCAGATGGAAAAGCCACGCTACATCATAATCGCTTTCCAAACTGGTAGACGTAATAATCGCAAAAAGAGTGCAGTGAAATTTGATCACTGTAAGCTGACAAACGTTAAACTTTTCCTCAATTCCGAGGCCTATCCCTATGAGCACATGCATTTGGATTTTGATAATTCGAGGAATACTTCAATTCTCTATCAGATGCTCAAATCTTTTAGACAGAGCTATTACGACACGGAAAATGCAAGTCTGTCTATGAGTATGGCAAATTTTATCGATAAATATCCGATAATAGCCTTGGACATTTCAGAACAAGATGAATCGGTGAAATCGTCGGTCGTTGACATCCGTTTGGAACTGGAATTCAAGGAAAATATCCCGAAAAATACGACAGCGTATTGCATCATCATTCACGATAAGATTGTTAGATATAATCCACTGACGAGTATGGTTCAAAAGATAATTTGAAAGCTTTTCTACAGCAGTCGACAACAACAACAACAACAACAACAACAACAACAACAGATGACACGGGGTCTGAAGTGGGGGAAAGAAGAGGAAAAAATCCCACCCCACGTCCTAGGACGTTTGTGGGCGATTCGACATGAGTGATCTTGAAAAGGCTCATCCCATGCGTGCAAATTACATCTTTATCGATATGCAAGTCTATACGATTGGATATGCTAAACAGGTGTTTATTCCCAAGGAAATTGCTCTGATCAATCAAGAGCTGAAAGAATGCATGAAGACCTATAAGCCGCTGCACTATACGATTGAACCACCCTATGACAGCCTAGCTGGTGCAATACTTGAACGTCAAGGAGAGACCAATAATAAAATCGTTGAGATGGAGGAAGAATTGATGATTGAATATGGAGAGATGAAAAATGTAGTCCAGGGTTCCGGTGAAAGGATGGAAGAATACAGACAAATGTAAGAGCATCTCAAAAAGAAGCAAGGGAGGGCCGAAGCTGTAGAAGAGCAGCTCGAGCGGAAAATTCGGCAGAATGATGCGAACATCGAGAATGTCAATTCGAAGATTATACGTGTGAACCCGAACATCTTTGCCCGCGTACGAATGGAATAAGTCGCACTTGGAACCCACGCTTGGATCTTGGCATTCGCACTCGCTTGTAATCCGTGTCATTCACATAAATATCGTTGTCATGTGATGTCATCATGTATATCTATATTCAATGAGAGCATGCTATGGAATCCAGTTGTGCCTTCATTCAATTTTGAAAGTGTGCAACAAGTAGACCTCGAAACGATTGTAGCTACACCTTCCGTCTTCAAACGACGTCAGCTGTGCCCAAACTTGATCAATGGTATCTATTAGGGAAGGGTGCAAATTCTAACATCTGATCAGTCCATCGCTGTTGTATGTCTCTATCCGTTACGCAATTCTCGTCCGATCAAAATGTTTGTCTGATTGGAATGTTCCATATTCTCCTAAGTCTATGCGTTGTTCAATAGTACATAGAGTTAGAATGGCAACAAATTTCATTAATACTGCGGATTTGTCTCATGTCATACCTTACTTCTCTCACATTAATCAGACAATCTACGTAGTCACTAGTGTAATGTCGGTAAGAATTTTAAAATATATATTCACAAAAAATGAATGATAGCTATAGATAGAAAGTTATACGGTAAAATATAACGTAAATTTCACGGAGCACATTATCAAAAGGATGTGAATCTCGGGAAGATGACATGTGAAAATGCTAACTTTCATTCATTATTTTTATCGGATGATGAATGGAAACATCGCGTTTCGTGGAAATTCCGTCAAATCAATATAACTTGTTTTGGAAAGGTAAAAATCATCAAAATCCATCGTAAAGTTATATTTCGGTCATTTCAAGTAAAATCATCGTGAACACAGAAATGTGAGTAGAATCTATCGAGGTCAGGCTAAAATCATCGATTTTGTCCAGAGAGCATTGCACAACGGAATTTGACCTGGAATATCAACGTCTCGTCAAAATTCCCGTGTGCTCTACATTCCTCAATCCATTTCGATGCTGATAGGTGCACAGTTTAACATTGAGCAAAAGATACAACAATACAAAACAAGAATGAAAGAGCCGAGTGGCGCGCTGCGGGCCGCTGGCCCTTCCTTTACACAGGTGCGCATGCATAATTAATCAATGGCGCGGGCCCACAGACTCCGTTGTATTATAAGGCATAAACATCGGATAGCCCGGCGCATAGGCAAACTCATCAAGTACATAAAGATGACACTTGAGAACGAGAATGACTAATTGCCTAGTGCTCGAATCATACGAAAGTATGCCCAAAATATGCATGGCTTGGTCTCTTCCTCCGGAAAATGCATTTGCTCTTATGAGCACAGATCGGTCGAGTTGACGTTTTGAGTGAACAAAATTCAAATAGAACGCGAGTATCGAGGACAATAATCGAGCCCACCTGATATATAAAGAGGGCCTTCAGAGGGCCCATGTCGAATCTTTTCTTCTCAGTATAGTTTTGGAGTGACTCCGACACAATCGATTTTTTCCGAGTTTTCACGAACTCTTGATACAAAAGTAAGTAATAAGTGCAAGTGAAATTACTATCAACATAATATTGGAAGTGAACTGTGCTTCATCAGGAAGAGGCACTTCAAATTGTCAGAGTGCAGTGTAACCAAAAGGAATGAACAGAAAACCCAAGAAAGGTGGATTATTTACCAGTGCCTGTCAGCAGTACAGGATTCCTCCACAGCCAACTATATAGCCACAAGTGAGTAATTTCAAGTATCAATCCTAAATTTGCACTATACCCGATCCGTGCAACTCCACAGTTCTACCCCGTTTAAATAGTGGGGATAGTAGGAATTTTCCCGAGTGTAATTGTGGTCGGCGAGTGCATAATTCACCCCAAGTTTTCAGTGTTACTCAAACCTCGTGTCAATCCTTTCGTGGATATCGTTCCACCAGGGTTTGTCGAGTCTCAATGAAGGGGATTGAGCTAGAAGAGAATCATTTCAGGCCAGTACAATAGGGAAATATCACTCTTATCGTCAAATTCTCGCGCTACCCGAGTATTTTCGAAGTACCCCAAATTTCACCCATGGTTTGCTCACATTGATTGAATTCATAGATCAGCGTGCATAATCTATTTGCATAGTGTTCCAGCTCAAAAACTAGCTATTGTGAGCTTCATTTTGATACCTAGATCTCGAGAAATTGACGTTTGTGCACCTCCCAATTTTTCGTCCGAGTAATTGCAATTTTCGCGCGTGAACCACCCGTAACTATTTTATTTTCAATTTTAACATCATAATGGAGTGTGGGGTACTTAGACACGTAGTCTACCTACCTTTTGGAACTCCTACGAAATGAATTCACATAATATTCGATCCGCCAAGGTAAAATCATCCATTTTTCGCTAGCCGACCCGAGCGACGGAAAGTGCATTTTTCCCTCTTCGATTCGACTACATTGCAAAGTGAGCTCATTTGGAGGGCTATTAAAGATTCCTTAGAGTACTTCAGAGGTACCAGTAGGTAAATAGCCAAGTTTAAACTCATCCCAGTCTTCAGTTTACAGTGAAGATATTCAAATTTAACAACCATTTTGCCCCATATCGCTACCGTATTGGACTTAACACAGGTTTTGTTCAAAACTCAACAACTATTGTGAAATTGACCAGCAACGGTTATTTGCCATTTAGATTACTCCTTTGTGCGTATTTCAAGCTAAACTAGAGTCGATTCTACCCAATGGTCATTGAGTTATGAGGAATTCCGCTCGCGACTAAAATCACCTATCGCATAGGTACATTTTGTCGAAATAACGTTTGTCAACGTACCTACAGAATATTTAAGGGTTTTCGAACGCATTTGGCGAGTAGCAGAGGTTTTGAAGAGTAGTTCCAAATCCCAAGAGTCGCTCTTTAGGAAATAGACACCGAGTACCGAGCCGAACATCCATTGAAACACGGTCAGTCCCATAAGAGAGCCAGCCCCACTATCCAATATATAGATACATATACTATACAAGAGTCCCTCGTTATCCGCGGGGGTTGCGTTTGGAAGAAGAACCGCGTATAACAAAATCGCTTATAATAAGACCTTGGTTTTATGGGAAATAGGAGGTTACGTTCGACCATCTGTGCAAATCACGAGACAAATTGCTATGCATGCATGGTTTTCTTTGATTCAACATTGTTGTCACAAAATGACGAGTAAAATAGTACATAAGGATGATATACAATGGATGAAAATGACGGAATTTTGTAAAATTCATACAGAAGTGAATCTATTTCTCGAAAAAACCTGTCATCTTTGACTGCTTCGCTCGTCTCAAAATATCTCTGTGGAGTTCCTCGTAAATCTTCACACCCATATCGAGAAAATGCTTGAAGCTCAGACTCCGAATCATGATTGGATCACGAGCCATCGCCGAATCTGAAGCTCGCACAACGAGATTTATGATCTCGGTTATCATTTTGGAGTCGAATGACTGCTCAGGTTCATCGTGCGGAAGATTCTCTTCCGGTGGTTCAGTTGCGAGCTCGTCGATCTCTTCCGTGGTGTAATTTGGTTCGGGTAAGGAATATTGGCTTTTGTATACCGGGTCCCTGCCTTTCGGCTCAACCCCGGTTGCCCCCATGGGCGCGGGGCAGGGGTACGCCCTGCCAGCGCGTCGGGTTGGAGGATGACCAACACCGAGCCAGGCTCGGTGATGGCTCAGTCCTCCGCCCCGACTACCGACTTTCGGGCACGGCCCCCAGCACAAGGCCGATGCCCACCCCTCGGTGGGGGATTTTGAGACTCTTTTAGGCTTCCTGTGAGCCCAAAGAGTCTCTCGGGATGATGGATGAGTCTTACGGGCTCGCATTGTTATCGCCCGAGGGCGATCCCAATTTGAGTCCCTAGACTCACCCACTCCCGTGGTGCCGGATGAAGATGTGCGGTCTCCTCGCTCCGGCGAGCGGTAACTGGGGCCGGAGGGCCGTCACACCCCAGGGATGAGGCGCCATGCCCCAACCCCCTTGCGGTTTCCGGAAGAAGTCAAAGCGCCGAGCAACAGTCTCGGAGCCAGTCTTCTGCCTACCGGCTTCGGGCCTAAGCCCGGGTAATGTGTCCCAGTAACTGGGGCCGGAGGGTCGTCACACCCCAGGACATGGTGTCCCCCTTGCGGTTTGTTCGGATAAGATGAGATTCACAACTTCTGATTCTTGGATGTCCTCAAATCCCTCGCCTTCGACATCTCGAACCAATGCTACAACTTCACGAACCACCGTCGGATATTCCGAAGAACCGCCAAGACCGCTTTCTTATGGCATAGCTGGCAGAATCTTGACTGACTAGAGAATATGTATTGCCAATCCATGTTTCAAGCCTTTTTAGGGAGGAAAGTATCATCCAAACGTAACACATGAAGGGCGGATGGTATTCTGAAAGGTCGCGCATCACTCGTCACGGGTGAAATTGCACAGAAATAGATTTATTCTATATCAATCACGGAAACGGGCCCGCAGATAACAAGACTCGGCCCGCGGATAGCAAGGGATGGGCGCAAATCGGGTAACCGCGGATAGAGAAATCCGCGGATAACGAGGGACTCCTCTACATATATAGAGTTTTGGGCCCACAGCATTGCGAGAGCAGTGCAGTATAAGAGTAACGTGTTAGACCACTCTCTTTCCTACTTGCCCCGCGCGCAAGCTAGTCTGCGCAACTAGGGAAGACTCGAGCTAGACGAGCGCATTAGGGCACATCCACCAGATACGCTCTTGACATACCGAATACGAGTGAACCACCGATCGCCAACAAGGATCCACCCACTCATATTATTGGAAAATTCCCTTTTCTTTCTCTTCATGCCCTAAATCCCGACAGCATACTATTCAGTTAGTGGCTCAAAACTAGGGCTAGCACTGGGAAGGTATAGGCCATAAGATTGCCATTGGCCACAATACACCGATGCAAATTATACCTTTCTAGAGCTTACAATAAATATAAATAGACGTCACACTAGAGAATAAGCCATTCTTTATCTTATAGGCCACCACACAGTCATGGTAGGCTAATAGTTTGGATAGGCTCAGCAGTTTGAACTTTTCACGCGCTTCTGTGTAATCGTGGTCTGTGAAGTGCATTGGACTACCGCACTTAAAACAAAGGAATCTAAGAATTTTGTTATGGACTTCTTCGATCTTAGCTATCAAGTACTTTACATTAGGATACCAAATAACTGCACCATATGTTATGATGGGAATGACTAGAGTCTTATATAGATATAAGATGGATCCAACGTTTCTGAATTCCGCTGCGGAGCGCTCGATGAAGCCAATCCTTTTATGAGCCTTAGCTAGTATCGTATCTATATGCAAATCAAGTTGAACCTAGAGTCGGAATTAACCCCTAAATCAGACACACATTCTACTCTCCGTAATCCCCCCCCCCCCATCAAGGGAACACCGATATGAGTAGTTCCGCGCGAAACAGACCTACGGAAAAGGGTCATGTCTTAATTTTTTCTCTTGACTTTTTAATTCAATTCTATGATTCAAAATATGAACTTTCCACTACCTATGGGGCCCCAAAAAAATTTTCCAGGTACCTTCAACGTACATTACTTTGAACAAAAAAGTTAGGGTATTTTCTTCAATAAAATGAATTTTTCTCGAATTCGTTGACAGATACAGGAATGCGGCTTGCGGCATTCGAAAGGTCTTCGAAAAACCTATCGAAGTCGGTATCGTAGAATTGATTTCGATCACTTGGGTGATTTTATCGAGCAAGAGAGTGAAAAACATAAAAGATTGAATTTCTCGAAAACCCAATCTTTTAAAATTCTGAAAATTTGATATTCTATGTAAAATTTTGTGTTCTTCCAGAGAAAAATAGTCCCGAATCTCTTTATCGCGTTCCAACACCTATTTTTGCCAATTATCACAAATCCATTTTCCAGGCTACTGAAAATCGTCGGTTTCCTGCGCATGCGCAGGAATTTGGATCTTTGAAACCAATTCCATTGGAAAACTAAGAAAATCCCCTTCAAGATCACCACCTGCTGAAGTCAAATTCGTGCATTTGAACCGAATCTACAACGTATGAAAGATGAGCCTCCAGCTCGAGTGCGACACGTCGATAGACGCCATCGAACGAGGGGAGCCGTAGATTTTCCTTACTGCTGTCTCTAGTACCTCCGACCCACCTCTGAGGAACTATCAAGATTCAGTGGTCTTTTGAACGTTGCAACTCTGGCTCAAATGCATGAAATTGACTTCGGCAAGTAGTGATTTTGAAGGAAATTTTCTTGGCTTGCCAATGGAATTGGTTTCAAGGACCTTAATCCCTGCGCATGCGTAGAAAACAGACGATTTCCAAAAGCCTGGAAAATCGATTTGTGATAATTGGCAAAAATAGGTGTTAGAACGCAAAAAAGGAATTTGGGACTATTTTTTTCTGAGAGAACACAAAATTTTCATAGAATATCAAATTTCCAAAATTTTTAAAAATTGGGTTTTCGAGAAATTTAATCTTCTATGTTTTTCACTCTTTTGCTCGATAAAATCATCCAAGACATTGAGATCAAATCTACGAGACCGATTTCGATAGGTATTTTAAAGAAATGCCGCAAGCCGCATCTGTGTATCTGTCAACAAATTTGAGAAAAATTGATTTTATCGAAAAAAATACCCTAACTTTTTTGTTGAAAATAATTCAATAGAACAAAGTAATGTATGTTGAAGGTACATGGAAAATTTGTTTGGGGCCCCATAGGTAGTGAAAAGTTCATGTTCTGTACCATAGAATCGAATAAAAGAGTCAAGAAAAAAATTCATGATATGACCTTTTTTCGTAGGTCTGTTTCGCGCGGAACTACTGATATACAAATGTAGATTTTGATCGAGTGAATGAAATGACTACACATTCTCTTATATCGATATTGAGGCCATTTTGCTCCGCCGAAATGAGCATTCTGTTCAATTCCCGCTGTAATAAGGACGCACTCAAAGGAGAGTTAATCTTTGTGAAAATCTTAACATCGTTTGCATAGATCAGGAACTCAACTTGTGGCATATCGATCGACTCTTCAATATCGTTGATGAATGAAATGAACAGTATAGGACCTACATGCAAACCTTGTAGCACACCAGACGGAGTGAGGAAGGAGTCAGATATAAAGTTCGAAATTCTCACTGCTTGCAACCTTTCGGCAAGATATGCCGCAAACCAGCTATGTAGATTATTACGAATACCTACATTGAATAACTTAGCTAATAATCTCACATGATTGACCGAATCAAAGGCTTTTGAAAAATCCTTATAAATTGAATCTACTTGTGAATCATCTTTCAGTGAATCAGCGATGAAGTCCTGGTAAACAAGCAGATGAGTAATTGTGGACTCCCCATTTAAGAAACCGTGCCAACTCTCTATAATTTTGGACATCAGGAATTCAGTCAATCGATTAGCAACGCAAGCATCTAGCAGTTTTGCCAAACAACTTAGAATAGATATTGGACGATAATTCCCTATGTCATGAACATCTCTACTTTTGAAAATAGGCTGGATATATCGTCGCCCCCGACGAAGAAAAACACGTCCCCATTTAAGAATGCATTGGGAGAACAATGGGAGGTGTTTTTCTTCTTCGGGGACGACGATATGATGTCTTCCGTGCAGATGGAAATACACCGGTAGCAAGAGATTTATTGGAAATGCTCAAAACATATTCACTAATCTTCGACCAACATTTCTTCACAAGTATTGATGGTATACCATCAGGTCCTGCTTTGACGTTTTCGTCCATTCTATTGTTTAAAGTATCACGCTCATCTTGTGTTAATACAATTCCCCCAAGTTCTTCCTTACATCCAGAGTACACAAGAGAATCTGCGACTGAGTCGGTGTAGACTGAATTGAAGAAACTGGAGAACAGATTAGAAATTCCTCGATCATCATTAGCGGAACGATTTTTGAAATAATTATGAAGATGTAATTTTATCGGTCCTTGCGAGTTAAAGTCAGCAAATTTTGCTGAATTTTTAGCATCAATCGAGAATGGATTTGTCTCCACTCAGAGTGGAGAAAAATTTTTCGCAAAGACCGATAAAATTACATCTTCATAATTTGAAATTCCCGCGAGTGATAAATACGATATCCGATCATATCGATCGAGTGTCAAAATTAATTACATATATGATTTTTAAAATACATACTGTTGGAGAATCTGTTGGTTCTCCAGAGCTTCTTCGTGTAGGACCAAAAATATCTCAAGTTATGACTCAAATTGTCTTCAAATAATTTTATATATTCAAAATATTCGGTACGTCAGGTTCGAATGCATTTAGCCCTTAATTTCTTGAACTCAATGTAGTCGTCTTGAATGGACGTCTCCTTCCAAGCCATGTGCTGCTTTTCCTTATCAAATATGACCGATTTCAGTTCCTCATTATACCACTCAGGGTATTTGGATGTAGAATTCACTTTGATCGGATTTAAGTCACGTATAACATCATTAATAATCTCGTTAAAATGCGCAACCTAGTAATCGACTGTATCATGAAGGGATACTATATCCGAATCAATATCATTTAGGGAATTTAACAAACTATCATAGTCCACAGACCTAAAGTCTAAATAGCTGCCGATCTCTTTCAAAGAAGATTGCGGACAATCACCGAGAAATTCACCAGAGCATGCCTCGTGATTGAAGTCACAGGGGACGAGCTGATCCGTGCAGACTAGTTGATTGTGAAGACCAGGGTTGAAAAATAGCAGGTCTAGGGTATATCCTTTACGCGAGTGGGCTGGATAGACTTGTGATACCTCCGGTCCAGCAAATACGTGACATAAGGTTTCCGCGCAATGGAGGCAATCCTGGCTGATAGAGCCAAGTGGCTCTGCTCTTAAAGGAGTGCTAAACAACTTGATATTAGGCAGATTGAAGCCACCACTAATAAGAAGCTCATGGCCAGAGTATTTGGACATAACACCGTCGAGACAATCAGCTACTGCTTGGTACACAGCTTGCGAAGTGTCTGGTGGAATATGCACCACGACAACGATATACTTAATATAATGACCAAAGACACTCACTATCAAGACGTCAGCCCCGAGCAAATCACAATCAGCAATCTGTTCACTTTTCAATTATCGAGTCTTAGAAATTCCAATCAATACACCACCACCACGTTTTACATTTCTGTCAGTTCTATATATAGAGTAGTTGTCCAAGCCAATTTCCGAGTTCAGAATGTATGGTTTCAACCATGTTCCTGTTAGTGCGACTATGTCAGGATTTCTGGTGAAAGAATGAATATTCGTTTTATCGAAGTTAACTTATTTACAATCGAATAAGCATTTTGGTAATAGAATATAATAGAATCCTTGCTACTAAATAGTTTTTTCCATGTGGCTGGTTCCCTGACTGAACTGCAGACCCAGATTGAACTGACGAAGCTAAAGCTTGAGACTGCTGCACTAATGTGACTTTGAAATCGATTATTGTTGGCGTCCCATTGACGTATTTTATTGTTTCGCAGCGATATCCTTTTTCATCATTGGTGCGGTTTACTTGGGCTCGTCTTTACCTTGAGCTGACCCTATTCTGCGAACATTCATGAGCTCAAGCTTTAAACCTTTGATGACTTGTAAGTAGTTCTTCACTCTCTGCAAATCTTTCGCTACATCACCGACAGGGTTAGACTCAGCAACGTTATGGAGTAGAATATTATTAGTCCTAAGATTGCGGTCCCGAATTCCTGCAGAGATGGTGTCGATCGATTGGTTTCAGCTATGGGATGAGTTTACTACGGCCACACCTCCTGCTGGAACATCATTCTTTGAAGCCAAGTTGGTCTGAGGAGATTCCTTCCAACAATTCTTTCCAGTCTCGAGGATGGGGATCTTCTTAACTTCGGGTTGCAAGTGTTGCACCGCAGCTCTTAGTACAGCTACCTCATTCGAAATGGCCTTGCAGATTCAACAATCTCAGACAGGTTTGGCATCGAGCTCTGTAGAGCAACACGGCATTCGGCCAGACTCGAGTGAATATTGCCATTCGCCTTATAATCGGCGCACTTGTAGACCATCATTGGAGTTCTTTTCTTGAAGTCAATCACTCTTATTTCAGATGACGAGAGGCCCGCACACTCCTTGGTCGCATGAAAGAGGCGAGTACAAAAGTTGCATGGTGCAATCAAGTCCCCCTTGACAAAAGCACAATCGCATATATTACAAGCTGGCATAACAGCGTATTAGTTGCGAAAATTCAGTGCAAAAATGTTGAATACGCAGCAGTCAATCAGCTGGGCTCCAGTGGGTAAACAATCAGTACCGCACACAAGGGAGGCGGTAATATATATCCGCTGCCGATCCGTCGGCCACACACACACAATATGAGTTACGAGTATATGCGAGCCAAAATGGCCTGACACCACAGTCCGACAAGACAAACTAAAAGTCACTGAAACTGAGGAGATACCCGTTCAACTTTATTGTTCAGTGCACTCTTTTTTCATCCCGCACTCAGTTTTGCCACTATCTAAGAATATAATAACTTATTACACCGAAATATTTCTATATTACCGAGGAGCGATCGTGGCTCAGATCTTTACCGTTCCGCCACCTAGCGGATGATTGATGTATCTGGGGAAATGACATCTTGTTTGACTCCCAAAAACCTACAAATCTAGCCTAAGACCGATGGTGTGCTCGATTACGTATGACGATGCGGCTAAAAATGAGAAAAATTGTTTTTGCGTGAATCGAGTGAGAGAATCGTTTCCCGTATAGCACACGAAAATCCCGAATCCGTTGGGATTAATACCAAGTGTGAACAAATTTACATACCTCAAAGAATGGCCATGAGAATCGCCTCTACTACAGATTCATCTCGGTCGTGATGCGAGGCTTGTGAGAATTGACAAATCATGAAAACGAGCGTTTTGGCGGCAGAGGCACATCTTCATTTTGTGCCAGACCTCCAGAAGGCACTTTCAACTATTGAACTCATCTATTTTTCTCTATTTCCAACATCGAAGATGCCATGTATTCTCATACACATGTGCCAAATAGAATACCGAAAATATGAGGCTCCCATTCAAATACATGGGAACATCGTTCATCCCCTCACAAATCCACGGCGGACCTCAGAGTGATTCACACAAGTATTGCATCATTGTTTGAGCATTACTAGGACTAAAAAAAGCCCATGGGGGGTATGCTGCCTTTCTGGGATTCTCGAAATTTTCAAGTCGAAATCGCACAGTTCCTGAGATTGGCCCATATGCCATGCATCTTGAATGCGCGATTCGTTAGATTGAGACTGAAAAATCCTTGACAGGTGGATGAGAGATTTTAAGAGCGAACCTGCAAAATGGAGATCACGATAGTATTTTAGAGTTCATATGTAATATTAGAATTGAATTCACTCATATTCACTCGGTCATTTTCAATATGAGAGAGATCGCAAAAATCACTAGAAAATTCCACAGATTTAGAGAGAGTGAATATAGAATCGATTTTGATTCATGCGAATATAATAGTTTGATTTCGTCAGATTATTACATGATGAAGAAAAAACTGACAAACATTCTTCCATCTCATAGGTATATATATGATTAGTTCATTTTTCATCCTCATTTCTGAATTCCAAGGTACAAGCAGAAATAAAAAAAGACCAATTTCAATAGGGGAAAACTTTTCAACCAGGGTCAACTGCTAATACAATGTGAAATCGGGTAAGCTCTTGACATATCAGATTGAATATGGATTCAAAGTTTCCATTCAAAATATATACATCGTCCATACCTGAATTCCGACGATTCAAATCTATGCTTATAGGCGAGTCATTATATAACACGGTTGGCCTGAACCAACTTTAACCCAACGGTGTTTGCCCCTCAGAATAGATTTTTCTCACTTCAAGTACATGATAGATAGAAGATTTTCGCGCAAGGATGGGAATCTTCAGTTGAGCCGTTCATAAAAGGAACCAGATCAACGGGTTTTCATTCGAAAAGTAAGTAACCCCCCCCCCCCATTTTTTCAGAAATGATTGGGAATCGGGAAAAACCCCGGAACACTGTCCCCTTGTTTTGAGGGGGACATCCGATGGTGGCCTCGTTTTTTACCTTGAAGGCGATTTGGAGGTCAACTGGATTTCCTTCAATGGAAACACCAACTTCTGACCTCGAATTCTGGAAGAAAGTGGAAAATGATAAAATTTTTGTTTGAAACTTTTTCTGACCCGACTTGACCTTGGCGAGATAAATGGAGGTCAGCACGGGTTGACGGTAAATGCTATCGCTCCGAGAGTGAGCATTTTATCGAAAAATGTTTGAGGTAAAAGTTGTTAATGATCACAATAGAAAAGAGCTAATGACCTTGTTTCCGACCTTGGGGGTCATTTTTAGAGTGATTCGGAGGTCAACTCAATTTTCCAACAGAAACACCTACTTTAAACCTCGATTTCTGTCTACTGTGATCATGAACAACTTTTATCACCAACATTTTCCGATAAAATGCTTACTCTTGGAGTTACAGCGGTCACCGTCAACCCGTGCTGACCTTCATTCATCTCGCCAAGGTCAAGTCGGGTCAAAAAGAGTTCCGAACGGAAGTTTCATCACATTTCATGTTTTTTCAGAATTTGAGGTTAAAATTAGAGGTTTCTATTCGAAAAAATCGAGTTGACCTTCGAATGACCCTGAAAGTGACCTCCAAAGTCGGAAGCAAGGTCATTAGATCTTTGCTACTGTGATCATGGACAACTTCTATTCCAAACATTTTTCGATGAATTGCTTACTCTAGGAGCAACAGCGATTACCGTCAACCCGTGCTGACCTCCATTTATCTCGCCAGAGTCGAGTCGGGTCAAAAGAAGTTCCAACCAAAGGTTTCATCATTTTCCATGTTTTTTCAGAATTCGAGGTCAAGAGTAGGTGTTTCTATTTAAAATAATCCAGTTGACCTCCAAATGACCTCCAAATGACCTCGAGAATGACCTTCAAGGTAGAAGCAAGGCCCCCATCGGATGTCCCCCTAAAATAAGGGGACACGTGTTCCGGGGTTTTTCCCGATTCCCAACCATTTCTGAGAAAATTGGGGGGGGGGGGGGGGGATACTTACTTTTCGGACACCCTATATACCACAAGTACAGCTGACAGATTCGCTATGAACATTTGACACGTATTCTATACGATCAGCGCTATACATAGATATTCGCCTGTACTATAAAATCTATCCTAAAAGCTATCCTTTTGATGTATTCCAATGTAATTAGGAATACATGTACGGGAAGTCGGGCGACAACTGAATTTCAATTGCACTTGGATAGATTAGTATGGAATTCCAATAAAAAACTGTTGATTTGGCTTTATTTGTAGACGCCTCGACCGAAGATTTCCATTCTTGCGGAAAAAACTTCGATTTATCATGTACTTGAAGTGAGAAATAGTACATACATTTCTTTATAGTCGTCCAGCTACAATCTAGCACGTTGCGAGCCGTTTACGCGGCCGTCAAGGCCGCGTAGACGGCCGTAATGTGCTAGATTGTAGCTGGGCGACTATAAAATCTATTCTGAGGGATAAACACCTTTGGGCTGAAGTCGGTTCAGGCCAACCGTGATAATACAACTATTTGCTAACGAGTTATCTGCATTCTTCAATCTAAATATAACTGAAGAATTGTGGTATAATCCACGTCCAATGACTTCTTTACAGTCATTCCGAGTCCCTCGCATTCTCTCAAGTGTTTCACCCGACAGATCATCCGCATGATCGCATTGAGCCAACTAATATCCTGAGAGAAGAATGATTTGACCTAGAATATGTAGATATATTTTAAATTTAAGTTGAGCAAAATATGGAGATGAGTTGAAGAAAATGAGTGTTATAAACTCGTTTGATTCTGTAGCAATCGATTCCATGATGAAGACTTTGAGTGATTCAAATGGTAAGAGCAAGCTTTGTTTATCCACAAATGTGTAAATTGACTGCTGGGACGAGGATTCGATAGATGCATCTCAGCTGATATGAACGAAGAAAGTGCATGTGTAACGACTACGGCGAAGAAACATGGAGTTGCAAAAACCGGTCTGCATAAAACTGCAGTCTCTCGTCAGAAAAGTTATCGGAACCTCTGGATCGAACCGGGGCTTCAGAAATACAGAATGAAAAATTCGGCTGTTCATTCAAACGAGATGAATCTCTCATTCAAAAATTCAAACAATCCAAGTTCCCAGTAGAAAGTCGAGTACTCGACCAACTGACCCATCTAGACTGTTCATTCGAGAATTCAATGATCAAATCTCCCAGTCGCTTGAGAAATGTAGTTCGTATTCAATGCCAAGTGAATGCACGCGCCATTCGTCACGTGCAACTACTCTATGTATCAAGCTGCATCGAGCTGCAGCGAGTTCGCATTTCATCGTCCATTTCATTCGATCGTCCGACGGCAAACAACTGTACGGGCCGATCATCATCTGTTGGCAAAAGAGCCGCAGCAGTAAGCTGATGGCAGCACCTCCCGGATCTTACTACTGCATGATGACTGCGGAGGTCTGGGAAGGGACTGTTACGATCAAGAGAGGCCCGATTGGACAGGTGAGGTGAGATGGCTGCTGCTGAGGAGGGCCGTAGCGAATGAATGAATGAATGATTACCTTTATTGACCCAAAGGCAAAAAGTTGAATATACACATGGAGCATATGTCACAGGTATAGTAAATATACGAAAAATAGTCAATACAATTTGACATCTTGGTCAAGATTATTGCCATTATCACAGGAGGTGACTTGTCATTTGGAGTAACAAGAGATGTGCAAAAGTCAACAAAATTGAATTTCATCTTCATATATGCAATCCGTTATGACTAGGAAGAGCAGAATTAAAACATTTCCATGTATGAAAAGGAACATGGGCACATGAAAATATCACAACGTGTCTCAGTCCAGTAATAGAAAAGCTACGCAGAAGTCATCGAAGAATGAAAACTCCAATTGGAAAGGGCCCAAGCCTATCAGAGATTGGAGTCATGCCTCTCCTCCGAATCAATCTTCTGGGAAGACTTTGTCAGCAGAAAATCTTTCAAGGCCTCTTTGAATAAGGTAACTGTCCCTTGTATGGCACACCTTAACCTGGGAGCACGAGATAGTTCATCGATTTTTCTAATAGGAATCTTAAAAAATACCTTTTTTTCTTTTGATAGGGTTGAGAGGTGTCACAAAGATTCAAATAAATGAAATATTATCTTGACGAAAGTCGAGATTAATTTTATATTAATAAAAAAATAGTGGCAGAGAGCAGGTCCCAATTATAGGACAGAATGCTCGACCCATGGATGTGCTGTCCCGCGCCCGATGTCCGTATTATGGGACACCAAAAATACCAGTAATTTGAGTGTTTGCATTTCCAAGGGTTTCACATTTCCAAGGGTTGCACTACCGTTTTCCATGGATTTCTAGCCGCTGAATCGATCGAGTGTGGTCGTTTGCGTCTAGAAATTGGCGTTTCATTGTTAAGAACAATTTTCAGAGCGAAGTTACGGTATTTTGCAAATATTCAAAAAATACATCTCCATAAGAAAACTAAAGAGATTAAAAATGTCGAGTGCAACATCTTCTCCTACAAGGGTCCTTATGAGTTTCCCGGAAAATCCAAGCAAAAATCAGAATTGTACATTCAAACCTCTTTCAGAACACAATCATGGATATTTTCGAGTTATTAAGTGATGCATATGTAGAAAGTACATTTTTCTGTTGAAATACTGGAGACATCCTGGGAGATCTGTCTCTGTGGGTAATTCCTTCCATTCACAATAGTCTCAGAGTTATAAACTCGTTTCTGTCTCACATTGGAATTTCATCCCAGAATTGATATTGTATGATTCCAATGTTTGCACTCAAAGCTGATGTGACAAACAGCTCAAGCTTAAAAAATCGATACTTTGAATTTCAATAATGAATCACTCTGATAAACCTGAAATAAAGCTTCTGGATAATGTGAGTAGTGATGAACCCATTTTTGAGATGTAATGACGCTTGAAAGAATTCCTCGTTGAGGATCAGTTTGATTAGTCAACGCTTCTCATTCCATTAATTCTGAGATTCATACCTATACAGAAGGAGTTGTCCATCAATTATGTAAGGAAAATTCAAGTTTAGTTTGACCACCCACCCACCCTTCGTAAGGGAGCGTCAGATTGTAAGTCACCACCCACCCTTTCTAACGTAATATTTAACACATGTTTTGAACTTGAATTCGTGTATTGTCATTGCGTAACATCAACCGCACGTTTTGAACCTTAAACTCGTAAATTGACATCAAAAGAGCACAGGTGTCAACAGCTATGCATATCTAAGTGAACTTATTTCTAGTTTTGAAAATTTGGAAAAGGGATGAGAGTCTCATCCTGTGAGAAACGGGGTTTGGAATCAATTCCTTGATGGAATCGATGACAGGAACTGATGATCTTCCTGCCAATATTGATTCCAATTGATCTTTTGCTTACCAGGAATTGTCGAATTTCTCGGCTTCTACACTCGCGACCCATTCAAGATCTGGTTCATCCCTTGATTCTTTGTTCTGTAGCACACACAACAATTCGTTGTCCCTTTCAGCCAGAATTGAAGCGACGTGCATCCTTTTTTGGCGACAATTCATTTTATGTTGCAAAGATTGCATGTGAGGAAAAGCTGACTCCTTTGATGCGAAGTAGATTCCACAAGTTTGACAACATCTATCCCCCAACTCTGATTGTCAACTAGGGCACTATAAATCATAAGGGAGTTGTAGGAAACGATCATTATAGGAGGTGATATCCTTGAAGCCAATCTTTGTATCAACGGTAGAAACTTCGCGGTTCGCATTCCAGCAGCGCATGGCTCGGCTAGGAGAAATAGGACGACTAGTCGAGGAGAATAAGATCAGAGGAGGCATTCTTCCCTGATCTTATTTTCCTCGATTTGGAAATAAATTTGAAGGACATCCGCATGAAAGAGATGATGTACTGACTCTTCGTCTAGCAAGACAGCTAAGTTATTCACATACAAGCTGAAGAGGAGAGGCCCAAGAACAGACCCCTGTGGAACACCCAGATTGGTTTTGAGCCAATCACATTTACATACTCTAGAAGTGATTTGTTGGGTGCGACCCTGTCAATATGATTTCACCCACAGGAGTGCCGATCTTGAGAAGCCAAGATGTCGTAGCTTCTTCAGCAGCTTGGATAGTGAGATTGTGTCAGGAGCCTTACTAGAATCGAATAGTGAGAGCAGAGTGATCTTCTTCCTGTCAATGCCTACTCTGATGTCATTGGTCAATTTTAGTGAAGCTGTCTGGGTGCTATGGTGTTGCCGAAAACCAGTCTGGAAGCGATCAAGTAGCTTTCCGATTTTCAAGTTCTCTGTGATTTGATCATGTGCGATTTTTTCCAGAACCTTGGAGAGGAAGCACAGCAGCGCTATGGGACGGAAGTCCGAGACCATTGATGGAGCGGCAGTCTCCTTTAATGCGATCAGCTGCGCTTGCTTCCAAGCCTCAGGAAAAATGCCACGAGCAAAAGGGGAGTTGGGAATATGTCTAGTAAGGTCACCAGTAGCCGGGAGAGCTTTTGTGATCACGCTTTGGGGTATCCCATCCGCTCCACGGGCCTGTGAGGAGAAATGTTTGATAGCAAGGACTACATCACTGAAATTTGTGGGCTTGAATTTGAACCCCGCCTCCGGTGCCGAGTCGATATTGTCCATTGCTCCATTAATATTTCCACAGGGGCGAAACGGAAACTCCCGCAAAGTGTGCGTTCACCTCATCCGGTGTGGAGCCATTCAGTTCCTCTTTTTTGCTCTTAGGCAAGAGAACGAAATTCGGGGCAGCAGCCGCATAGCCGGGGGCTATCTGCCCTGCAGAGCAGAGACCCAGGAAGTCTCACGACTAGGACGAGGACGAGAACTGACTCGAGGATCAGCATTGGAAGCTGCAACCGCAGACTAAAGTGCCCGTAGCGGACGAGATGGACCGAAAAAAGTGTGAGTGGTCTTGCTCCTTCTCATGCGAATCTTCCGTCGAGAATCTTCGAAGAGCCTGGCGCGTGCAGAAGGCAGTCATCGTGCCACGGACAAAACGGGCTCCCTGGAGGAGTCTCGTGAGCTGGTACAGTGATCGCGAGTTGGACGAGGCCTCAGCGACCTGGCGTGATAACCACGTCGCGTGGAGTAATCGGACCTGCGGACTTGGTGAATATTCAGTGCGCGGACGGGGACAAGACATCCATGATTGACCTACGCACACGGAGTAAGAGCACCTGCGAACCGGGGCATCAGCCGCGTCGCGTGAATTATTGGGAGTCACTGATTTGTGGATTTCTGAGTGTGGTTGTGGACTAGACACCTTTGAAGTTGGTGTTCGCGCGGTGACGACTATACGATTGTAGAGTGGACTCGGAGCCAGGTATGTGATTATGCACCTGTTGCTCGAGCGCGTGGGACAAGAGGCCATCAGAGTGCAAGCCATATTGGGCGTTCATCGTTGCGCGCTTGTTGCGAAGGCCGTTGGGCAGTCATTCTGGACAAGGTGTTTCTGGAGCTAACTGCGTCGAGACAATTATCGAAGTCGGGAGTGGACAAGCTGTGCTCCACAGAGCACAGATAGATTCTCCATAAGTGGTTTTGACAGATTGTGGCCTTTGTGGAGTGCATTATTTTTCTGGAAGATTCAGATTCAATTTCTGATGAGTGAATATTTGATTTTCGACGAATGGTAGAAGCACACGGACCATTGTCGGACTTGATACATGTGTAAATTCATGTATCGCTGCGCAGAAGAAACGTGAAGAAAAGAAATCAATTATTCTTGTAATGAAGATTTGATTCATCATTTCGAGCGTGCGCCTCTCCCCTCCCTTTTCGATCTTCAGGTATTGGGACGGTAAGTAATACTGCGCTGCAGACGTGGCTGCGGAGTTACTGAATTTTTGGAGTCGTATCGCCGTTCGCCCGTAATTACTGCATCTTAGGATAAGAGTTCCGTTGAATATGAATGAGTTGTGCTGGTCAAAATACCACGCCATAACCTGGAAAATTCTCCGAGACCGAACGTTTTCGGTGCCCCGTACCTCATAAAATGACTGCCAGGACAATCATTGAGGAATCTACGTCACTTCTGAAGACAGTGGTTCTTTTTCACATTTATAGTCTAGGTATAGCACGATGAAGGATACCATCATTCTCTGCGTCGAATCTCATGTAAGAAACGTGTTTTATCGAAATTTGCAGGGCTATTAGGAGACCGGGTATATTTACCCAGCAGGGTTTCCTTAGGGCAATTGTTGAGAAATCCACGCCACTCCCGAAGGAAGAGCTTCTCTATCGTGTTCAAAGTTGTTGAAGGATATGAGGTATTCCATCATTTTTAGCATCAAATTCTACGCAGAAGACATGTTCTTCGGAGCGTTTTCGAAGCTATCACAGAGCCGGGAAAAATCCACCTCGTGATTCTAATCGGCTATTTTTTCGAGGTTTCTGGAACGTTTCGAGGAATACTGAGAACATAGTCTCAAGAGAGAAAAACAGAGCATCACATCGTCTTTTCCGTTGAATTTTTCCCAAAAACCGAGTATTTGAATAATTTTGGAAGGTGCTGGGACTGTAGCAGGAACTTCGAGGAGATATTAGCAATCAATCACTGATTAAGATAATCGAGCGAATAGTACGAGTGACGACAGCTTCGGCGAGTCTATTGAATCGATTATTCTTGCGAATGTCGGAACTAATATGTCATTTTCTATCCATAAGGAAGCGGAATACCCATAGAAGAAGTCGCTGTAAAAAGTTCGGGGAATGAAGTCGACTCTAATCTACTATTCATATACATAAAGAGCCCGAAATATATCGCATACTGAGGCATCTATTTGGCTCTTCCTTTTTGTATCCAAAATCTTGGAAGATTCTCGCGGCGGATAGCATCACCATTCACTCTCCTTCACTTCAGTCTCCCTGAACCGTACTAACGAGAAGAGCATCAGGTCTACGAAACGTGGATCTTGATGGAACTCTGGGAATCATCTGGTTTTGGTGAGAAATGAAGGTTTCTCCAAGGGTTTGATACCACGGGCCTCTTCTTTCGAGATGCAGCTATAGAGATCAACAGTGTCCATATAGGTACATGTTCAGAAGACACATATATAGATATACCAACAATGCAAACTTCCATGGCTGTATCTCGAGATAGGAGGCCTGTTGGACTTGATCCTCGGAGACACCTCCATCTTTCACCAGAACAAAATGATTCTCAAAGTTTCATCAAGATCTGTATTCCGGAGACCTGATGCTCTGCTTGTGAGTTCCTCTTGGTCCGATTTTAGGGTCACTGAATCCGATTCCGAAGCCGGATTGGCACCAGCATGTCAAATTTCCGAGATATCCTCAAAAAATCTTGATTTCTCGAGAACGGTTGAAGTTGATGATGGAAGCACATGTTGTTTTGCACTTACTCTTCCTGTTCTGGGTGGCTGAATCCAAATTCGAGGTCGATTCCGTTCAGATTCTTACATAATCTCGAAAAATCATGATATTTCGAGAGTGCTTATAGCTGGTGATGAAAGCAGATGTTCTTCTGCACTAACTCCATGTCTCTGGGGTCACTGAATCTCAGTTCGAGGTCGATCTGGTCCCAGCACGTCAATGTGATTTTCCGTGGATGCTTGAAGCTGAGATGGGCGGCTGAGTTCTCAGCGGCATTTTTGAAAGAAAGACATCTCTCGTGACCGGAAAACTAGGTAGCTTTGTATAGGAATCGAGACAAGGAATCCCACGAGTTTTATCGAGAATAATGGGGATCTATTAAAACGATCCTCAAACTTGAGACTACAACCTACTCTTAGCCCAAAGATGTGCTCCCATCAGGTGTGGAACGATGACGCGTGACTACTTTTTGGAAAGAAGAATAATCTATCATATTTCTTACTCTGAGACGACGCAGTCTGACCAATCATATTCCTGCGAATGACATTTGATTCTTCATCAAAAAACAAAGAAATTCAGATGGGTCGGGTCCATGTGCATCGAATTTTTGATTGGCAAGCATATTACGCTTTCAGAAAAAACGTGATCGCTTCATGAAATCGAGTTTTTTGAAGTGCACTTGAACAAGATGGGTCAGACCGATTCGGTTTTGATCGTGATCTCTTACTTTTATTGTGCTTGACACCGTGTAAGTGACTGCGTGGATCAATATCTCGTTGTTGGCTTGTGCGAGCTACTTTTTCCGATCATTCAAGGGATTTTCGCAGATTACACTGTTGGTGAACTATTGTCTGAGGTTCATATGACAACTCCAACGATCTCCTCGAACTTTCTGGTGATGGGTTGTATACTTTTCAGCCCCGTCAGCCGTCAATTGGGTGATGATAGTGTGTATCCGTGTATGTGGGAATAGCATTGCCCTTATGGCCATTTCTGGGTTTCTCTGCCCCACCTGACGCTGTCTCGTAAAAATCGGTCACGCGAGTTCATTTGAGTTCTAGATAACGATAACTGAGAGTATGTAAAACCCGAGTAATGTGCGATGTAAAAAATCTCCAGAATTTATTTCCTCCCAAATTACCACGTTTCGTGGATTTGCTCATATATGCGCCAGGCATATAGCTCAGCTGACTATTGCTATACTCCGCGATCTCGTCCCTCTCTCTCTCCCTCCCTCTCGCTAAGACCAATATTGATGAATTAGCACCTGAAAAAACTATAAATTCGCGTGAAAATGACGCTCCTTGGATTGGTCCTGAGTTGAGGGTACTCATGAAACGTTCCATGAAATCTTTCAAGATTCGTATAGGAATGACTAAGATCGTACTCAATATTCGCATCTTGTATGCCGATGGATTGTGGGATCTAGTAGAACTGAAACTCTTCGATATTTGGTATGTTTTTGACAGCACTCGATAGCTAATAATCCTCCATCATTACCATTGGGCGATCCTAGTCGTGAACTCTGAAACTGAGAATCTTTGACATTCATTCGAGTATTCTATAAAACATCCCCGGCTGGTCAACCACCCCCGCTCACCCAATCAATACAAATTTCGGACCGAATTCCTAGAGAATCCCCAAGATGTGGCGCAAGACTGTTCTGTAAGCCGTGTAGCGAGTTTTTCCCGATGATCTACATGGAAGATTATGTTCTCGGAGACATCAAAGAACTCATTTGGGAATTTTCAGACATGAACACAGCGTTTCCCAGTATTATCACTTTCAGGGGCCAAAAGTCGAAAATTTCTGGAATTTCTTCATATAGAGTCGAATGAATTTTGAACAGAACTATGAAAATCAGTGCACATGTAGAGTCGAATGAATCTTAAACAGAAATAGAAAAATCGGTGCACAATATTTTTGAAATAGGTAGTCAAATAGTTTGGTGCGTTTCGATGTTCACGCCGATGAAGAATGGCCAGAGGCCTCCGAGTATAAGCCGCACCCGAGTATGAGCCTCACCCCACTTTTCGGGAGCCTAAAATAGGTGAAAACAGTGTGGTTTATGTATGGATGAATACCGTATGAGGTGTTCTAAAAAAATTAAGTATGTGCCTCCGACCATCGACCCACCCGAATCCCACTTAACGGTGTTTCAAAATACATGTAAAAATTCCTGGATCCACAACTGGCTCTTGAGTGAATCAATCCCTGATTCCTGATTGACACGATATATTCATTAATCTCCACGAAGCATCATCATTTTTCACGACAATGGTCATAGATTTGATGCATGGTTGTCAAGTCGTACGCTTACAAGGCCCGGTGCAGTTAAGGTAGTACTAGCGGTACTGGATGAGTCAAGTGCGGAATATGCCCGCGTTTGACTTCCTTCCGCTCGCAATATAGGTATAGATACCGCGCGCAGGAGACGACAACATAACCCCGGAACGGTCAAAAGTGGCTACATTTGTCTTTAGAACTCTCTTTATAGGCACTGAATCGTCAATTTGATTGTTGCTAAGTGATTTTTGTGCATTCTCTCTTCTGTGTATCCATTCTCATGAAAATCTGAACGTCAGATATCACTGTACTCGTGATCTTCCATCAGACGCCGTGTTGAACGACTTCTACGAAAACGTTCAGAACTTTTTTCTCCGGTACTGAAGGCTTCTGAAATTTCAACTGAAGCACTTCAAGGCCCTAATCTACAACTGTGCCAACTTTCGTAATTTTCTGAACGTCAATTCAAGTATCGCTAGTACTACCTGAACTATAAGAAGATCCCGTGCAAGACCGTGCACCAAGTCATAAAGCCTCCGGGGATGCTTCACTAAGTGGCCAAGCACAGGAGTCCTAAATGTGTATTCATTGTGATGGTAAGTTTCATAAAGGGAAGGGAAGTATAAGTTTCTCTGATCCAGGTGGGGGTTGGCGAATGGAGCGGGTTAGACCGTGCAACAAGTTTCAAAGCCTCCGGGGATGTTTTACCAAGAATTGGCCGCGCACAGGCTCCTGAATGTGTATTTATTGTGATGGTGAGTTTTATAAAGGGAGGGGCAGTACAGACATCCCTCGTTGACAGAACTACTCTAACACGGATTCTTCCGTCAACACGAACAAAATTCTTGACCCATCGGGAATGCATTGGCTTTTATGGAAATTTTTCGAGTTAACACGAATTCTCACTATCGCGATTCTCGAACAAATTCTCGGTACCATTTGAGCCAAAATCTTGATTAAGTCGAATCGAAATTGTAGAGAAAGTCGATGTCCGACAGTAACAGCTCCGTTCATCGCGATGAAAGAGCGCAAGCAGTCATCTATTGATTTGAGCACCAAATTTGCGATACTAGATGGAGTTGATCAGTACCCAGAGAAAAAATGAGACAGCTGATAATTTTGGAATTCCAAGATCTACGTAATCAACGATCATATCACAGAAAAATAAGGCCAGGAACGCGGCTGCATCACAAATCGAATAGCCAAGAGCTCGCATTGTGCGAAAAATGATCACTTGAAAGAGGAATTATTCAATTAGTTATGCAGAGTGCGGTGTAAGACCATTCCAGTGACTGGTGGAATGATTCACGAAAAGGCTTGATGGATTGCAAAATATTCAGGCATCGAAAACTCCAAGACTTCGAGTGGTTGGCTTGAAAATTTTCCAAATTGCAAGCATATTTCATTCCAATCATCTGCGGAGAATCTTTAGAAGGAGATGAAAGATACGTGAACAAGTGGCGGAAAGATTTTTCCGAAGCTGCTGTCTCAACAGCTTCAGTAGCAAAGTAGTGTCAACAACTGGCAATTTTTTTCCATTACAATTGATTATTGGTCAATCCCTTTTCTCTCTTCCTCTTATACGAGATTAAAAATTTGATAGGAATCGAAGTTGTCCAAATTCAATTTATACTACCTACAAGACATCAAAAATATTCCGATCTGATCTTTCAACACTATCTATTGCGTACCACCTTGTCAACCCGGATCAATTCGTGTTGAAAAGCGACTGCACCTGGTTGACCCGAACTCCTTGATCACACGAATAAAATTCCTGTCCCGTGGATTCCGTGTTAACCAGGGATGACTGTATAAGGTCCTCTGAACCAGGTGGGGGTTGGCGAGCGGAGCGAGCAGGAGAGCTTGCCCCCTTAGTGTGTGTGTATATATATGTCGTAACCAGATAGGTAAGTCGGCCTGTTGTGTAACTGTCTAGTCAGTTGCATAACGGCACGCGGATAGGCAACTGCGCGCAAACGCTTGCATTTCATGTCCTTCCGTCTAGTCAGTAACGCTACTGACTAGAGTCGTCCGCCAGTCACGCAACTAACTGGAGCATCTCTCGCGAATAGATGAATAATCGCGGAAAAGAAATTATACGTGACTGGGATGTATTGATTGAGGGCATGTGGAAGCTCTACCTCACCACATGAGCAAAATATGGCTGAATTGTATTTTCCTGAAAAAACTGTGGAATATTGCGAAGAAGTAAACTCCTTACTTTGTACTCTGTGATCAGATCTACCACCGAGAATGAGAAAGAAATTGATTGGTGGTGCCGTTTTTTCAGAATCGTGAAAACTGTAATCGTGTTGATAAACATGTATTACAGTCCTCAAGATTCCAGGAGAACAACAGCTCCCATTAACTTGATTTTTCTTGTTCATGGCAGATCTGATTCACAAGTACAAAACAAGGGATCACTTTTACGTAATTCTGCTGTAAACGATAGATATTGACTGAGATTCACAAGCAGCGAATTATCGGCCCTCAACCAGCTGATCGAGACCAAGGCTCCGTGCGTCGCGCAGCGTAGGGTCCCTATAATTGATAGATCTAGACACGGTTACCCCCCACCCTTCCTCCCGCCGCCATATTCAGATATTTGGGGAAGCGGTTCGTTTAAACTGTTTAAACTAGTTCGGATCCGTGTAGTAAGGCTGTAAAATTTTAATATTGTGATTTTTCGACTTCATAGTCTAAACATCATTGCAGTCGCTTTTATTCGAAGAGTAACGTGATTACAAAAAACTTTCTCTGAGCATCATGAAATAGGGAATCTAATAGGAAGAGGTTTGTAATATAAATATATGATACACTTTTCATTCTTTATTGATTTTCTTGATCTCATTACATATTAACACTTGTGAGATAGAAGTCATTTCCACCAAAAATAGTACTCAACCGTGACAAAGAAGGGATCATCACCTGAAAAATCTTAAAGGGAAACATCTCACCTACTTGGCCTAGATTTCCTAAGCATGACAAAGATTTAGTATCATGGATGAACTCAATGATGTTACATTGAAAATTACATTGAATCAAGTGAATGAATGAGCTGAAAAAATGCTCATGATTATGAATTTAACCTCCAAAAGTCCTCAAGAGAGCCTGTCTGAAGATTTTGGAAGTATCGGATGTTCTTACATTCTCCATCAGCTCTATAGATGCTCTTCAAATTTGCTGAGTATGATTTTCCAAGATAATTCAAACTCATGAGTTGATACTTACTCTATGAATGTGTTACTTACTGACGATTACTCTTTTGTGGCATGATTGAATGAGTATGAAAAATCAAGAACTTTTTGTAATCACATGGCTAACGTACTCTTGATAGTTATCGTAAATATAGATAGAAAGTGTAAGTAACTATTGATGAAGATAGCACCAGGAAATTTGGGCTGAGAGCGCAAGCCCCTTCAAATGTGTCTTATATGTTACAATAATGACACGCTGAGCCACTTCAAGTTCTCAGTTGAAAGAAAGTGTTTTATCTGGAAGAATAATAGGCAACGTTTCAATGAAAATTAGATTGATGGATTGAATGAATGAGACCAAATATGGAAATCAAGTATTACGATGAGGAAAAACTATTTACAATCAATCAACACATACAATGTCAAATCCAAATTTTACTCATGGCAACCATAAAATCATCGATCACCATTCAGGTAGGCTTCACTACAAAATCACCATCAGGTTACAATATTGAGGCCTGCCTCATCAGTCTTGGAAGGGATGAATCATCACATAACAGTGCTTTGCATTGCCATTGTTTTGCTAGCATAGTGAGGAACTTTACTTTTTGGAGTACGCTCATAGTGGAACTTCAATCTCAGCTTGATGAATGTATTGCGAATCTCTTCTTTCAAGTTGTGACAAGTGGGCATGTAGTATGGAATTTCCATAAACTGAGGGGTGAAATACTTTACAAGATCAACTTTCTTCTGTTCGGCATCTTAAATCCGTGCTCGGTTGGTCATTTCCATCATGACAAAAGGATCAAATGTGCGTTCATCGATGAAAAACGATCCTTTTTTCGTATAGCCATGTAGTGATCTGACTGTTGTGAGCTTATTATATTGAGTCAGGGTTTTTGATGAATCCGCAGAGTAACCGATGCATGTCTGACAGGTTTCCTGGTTTTTCATGATTGACTTGATGACACATCCACTGAGATGGTGAAGAATATTCGTCTGAATCCTGTCATTGAGGATAGAGTCATCATATTCAATGTGTTCTAGGAGAGGGCTGTCAGTTTGCTTCAATGCTTTGTTCCTCTGAATTCTGGGGTTGTTTAGGAGGTTTAGAAAATCTGACATGAAATACCTGTCATCTTCTTCATAGTTCGACGAAGCATTATATTTCATGTATTGAAATACTGAGATGAGTTTTGAGAAACTCATGAGTTGTAGTGCATCTAAGTTAGGTACTTCAGACCTTTGTACGCAGAACAAATTTTCAACAACATCAGACAAGAATCTACCAGGGAAGACAAAATCATAGTTTTAATTTCCTAGTATTTTCTAGTGGTTTTTGGATGAATTGAGAGTTGCATGAGAGATGAGGTAGGAATCGACAGGCCAGTTCAAAATAATTTTCAGTGTCTTTGAGGTCCAAACTTCAATTTTGGAACCGAATCCATAAATTGTTGGAGAAATTTCACAATATCCTTCAACTGCTCTAGCCTGTGTTTGGAAAAGCTAAGTGCTAGGTTCCTTGATGTGTCAAGTTTGAACCAAAATGCAAATACGTACACCAGCCAAGCTGTTGTCATGTACTATTTTTTTTGCTAGTGCATATGATAAAAATTGTGAGCTTGTACCCACATCCAGCTTGGAACAGCTTGTTCACGTGTGTGGAATTTCTCACTCGCATTTTTGAGAAGTGGTTGTTTTTAAGTGGGATCTACATATTCTTCCTTCAGTTTTGGTGCAAGTTTGAGCCAATCTTCTTGAAGATCACGAAGCTCTACAAAATGATCAAACAACACAATGTCACTTGGCAAGTCATATTCTTCAACATACTCTTGTATGTTGCCATAACATAGCCTTCTTTGAAATTCTTGGAAGCATGGCAAGCATCATGGAAGAAGAAAAGTTTTCTACTGGGATCAAATGGGTGAGTAGCTGAGCTCTCAATTCTTGAATAACGACCAGCAAAGACACCACTAAGCGACCACAATGTTTGGAAGCCAGAGCCCATGTCTGAGATCAACCCATGGACTCTCAAAGTCGAATTTTCTGCTTTTATGATTAATCTGTCTACGATAACCTCGGAACATATCCCATCAACTTCATCGCAAGAAAAAAATGCTCTACAACTTGCTTCCACCTATTTGCAATACCAGCAAGCATGACTACGAATACTTTGGTTGCTCAAACTTCCTTATTCTCATATCCAGGTAATGTGACATAACCTACAAATTTTCTACTAGGAGTATTGTATCTTTCGTCTTCAACAATACTCATCTCATCTAGTATCACTACACAGTCTCTGTCAATTCCTCTAAAATGAGATACTTTCACTTCAAGGAATTGGGATCTCACATCGGATGGATCAGATTCAAAATTCCAACTCTCCAACACACGGCTTGAAGTTCTGAGAGAAGGAATCGAAAAACCTTGACGGATCAGCTCATTATACCCTGAATAACCACATGCAAACTTCAAGGCATACGCTTTTACTGAAGTTTCATCACACCATTAAGGTAGTTTTGGTAGTTCCTACGTAATAACTTTATCTAGTCTCGATTTAAGAATTTGTCAAGTAAATCATCAGGCGTACAAGGCTTACGTACTTGTCTTCTCAATCTGTTCACCTTATTTCTGAGTTCCATATTAGCTTTTCGCTTTTGTACAAGTCTTGTCTTGAGTATCTGGTTCATTCGTCTGGATTTCAAATAAACTTTTTCTAGCTTTTTCGGCCTTTCGTTTTCATTCTGCAAATTGCTCCAGGAGTAATCACTTTCCAGTTCAGATATCCCATCAGCAATATTTTGCATCTCTTCGTCTACAACAGGTTCTTCAAACTGATTATCCAGATATCCTGAACTTTCGATATCGTTTGATGAATTCACAATTTCACTGTGGTCGGACGCAGGCAAATCGGTATCCACATTTTCTCATTCTGTTTCATAGGCATCAATTATTCCATCACCTTCATAATCACTGTTTATATTCTGAGAATTTACAGCTACTGAATGATAGACATTGCTACAACTATAAAAAGAAATGGGTTTTCCCATCATAACTGAGGCCATTCAGACACATGCCTGTGATTTCCGTTCACAGATGTTAGTGCTCGTTGATCATATGTGAGCGTCTCACCGAAATTTTCTGGAGAATATCTACCATTCTATTGAAGATTCCAACTAGCATATCTTGAAACTACCTTGTTAGTATGGCACGTCCCGGCAACTCTGAGAACAAAAGTAAATGATAGAATATTGCAATGGACTTCAAAGTGAGTCTGTTGAAATCTCTACAATTAAGTGCAATTGTTGGGATCCGTTGAGAATTGGCTCCACTGTGGATGTTGGATTCACCATATGATTACATATATGCGTGCATGTGAATGCATGAATGTGTGCGTGTACATAGACGTACGGCAGCACCCGAGTTGCCGCAGCTGCTATCAAGACTTGTCTTTTCAATCACCCACGTTTACAAATACGTAACAAGTGGCGACGAGGATCGTGAATTTCAATTACTTTTTCGGAGTGGAAAGTGCAAGTCTCGTGTCAGAGCAAAACTGTGAGCCGGCGGCCATTAGCGCAGCAGCGTGATCAGCCGCGCACGTAAGCCGATCACAGTGGTGCAGTGCATGTACATTACAGTGCTTTCACGTTATAGCATGCGTTACAACGCAACTTATTCGAATTGTCTTGAACAAATGGTGGCTCGCGATCCAGTGCTCATTGAAGTGATTCCTCGTGCTCGTGCATTTACATACTTTCCGATTCGATACCAACGAAACGTTGGTTGTCCGTTGGTGACCCTCAATTCAAATTGAAGTATAAAATGGCGGGGACTGCTGCTGCCGTGCAAAATTTTGCGCCTGCGAATCCCTTGCAAGTACAGCCATTCATGCCTGGCTCATCCAACTGGAACAGGTGGATACAGCGTCTTGAGGGTGATTTTGCAATTATGAAAATTACAAATGAAGAAGAAAAAGTGCCACTCCTACTACACTACGTTGGCGAAAAAGTCGACGATACGCTGTGCGACAGTTATGGAAGTGAGGGCCCGTACAAGAAAAACTACGCCGTTCTTACCGTTAAATTGAAGGAACTGTTCGCTCCAGCAACGCTTGAAATTGCGGAGTGCTTCAAATTTCACACGAGGAAGCAGCTGGACGGAGAAGATGTTCAAGATTCTGCAAATGCAATTACGAAGTTGAGTACTACTTGTGATTTCAGATCGTTCTCTCAAAAAGCTTCACGGAATCGATTTGTTCTTGGTCTGCGTAGCAGGCGCATGCAAAGTTAATTGCTCAAGACAGCTGATCTCACTTCCACTAAAGCCTTACAAATTGCACTCGCGATCCAACTTTCTGAGAAGGAAACAAATACTTTCAATCCAAAGCCTACGTCATCCTTGAATAATGCAAATAAGAGTGTGCGCAAGAACCAGAACAAGAACCAACCAGAGAAGAATACACCCTCGGGCTCGGATTCAAAGCCCGCTCCATGAAACAATCAAAGTCCAGCAGATAGAAAGTGCTACCGGTGCGGTTCGCCCGATTATGATGCTCCAGGTTGCAGAGTGCCTAGAATTGTGGGTTGTTCTTCCTGCAAAGGCAAAGGACACTTGGTGAAGGTGTGCTTCGAGAAAAAATTCCAGCGTCCGTCTGCTACAGAACGAGTACAAACGTTGGAGGGAAATTACAACTTCGACTACAATGATGAATTTTAAGATACTCTACACACCGAGGAGGTTGTTGCTGTAGATACTGCGCCCCAGCTGCCTGCACAGCTGAACCATCAAGGAGAATTCGAAGTCAACGGTCATCGCATCAATTTCGTGGCAGACTCTGGCTCGGCAAGGACCTTGAAGGAGGTCAGCCAAGCACAACGACTCTCCAAGCCATACAAACTGTGGTCTACAAGTCTTCAATTGGTGCCGTATTGCGGTACAAACGTTTGAGTGATTGGGTATTCATCTGTGAATGTTATATTTGCAAACAGAGAATTTACACTTCATCTCCACATGACCCGGTCATACGTTCACCCCTAAGGGGACGTGAGTGGATACGTCAATTCATTCGATTCGAAAATTCTTTGCGACGAATTTTCGCCCCGATTCCTAATATTGATACTCCAGATGCTCATGCTGAGAATATGGATTCTTTCATCGAGACTTCATTCGAAAAGTATCAAAACCTTACTAGCAAAGAGCTTGGTAAAGTAAAAAATTCAAAAGTTACACTTCCTCTCAAGCCAAGTGCAAAACCAGTGTTTCTCAAGCCACGTCCACTCTCTTTCAAAATTATTCCTCTTGTTGACAAGGAGTTGGACAAATTAGAAAATGAAGAAATTTACGAATAAGTTGATCCTTCTGAATGGGGTATACCCATTGTGCCTATCCTCAACAGCGACGGCACCGTGCGCATCTGTGGAGATTACAGCGTAACTGTCGATCCTCAATTGAACGTTACAGAACATCCGCTCCCTACGTCAGACGAACTTTTTACAGATTCAGCCGGTTGTTGCATCTTTGGAAAAACTGATTTGGAATGGGCTTCCTTACAATTAGGAGTGGATGAAGAAAGTTCTAGAATTCTCACAATTAATACTCATCGAGGGCTTCACAGGGTACTACGTTTGATGTATGGGGTTGCATGTACGCCTGCCGAATCGCAAAAAGAGATTGAGAGAATTTTACATGAAATCAAGGGGGTAGGATGTCTTTTGGATGACATTAGGATTACCTCTAAAAATTCACAAGGATTCAAAGGAATCGTTGAAGCGGTGTTTCGAGTTCTTGATGGACATAATATCAGAATTGATGGAAAAGAATGTTGTTTCGGTATGAGTGAGATGAAATACTGTGGATACATCATAGATGAGAATTGTATACGTAAGGATGAGTCTAAGTATGACGCAGTTTTGAATATGCCACGCCCTTCTAATCCGAGTGAAGTGAAATCTTTTGTAGATATGATTAACTATTACAACATGTTTATTGAAAATGCATCTACACTTCTACAGCCATTATACGAACTCCTTAGAGACGATGTAGATTTCATATGGGGTCCACAGCAAGAAAAGGCCTGGATCAAAGCAAAAGAAGCTTTTACAAGTTATAAATGTTTAGCATTCTTCGACCCCAAATTACCTTTGATTTTGACCACGGACGCTAGCCCCGTCGGCGTGTGCGCCGTGTTGTCACAACAATATCCTAATGACAGCTAATGTCCGATCATTAGCGTATCTCGAAGCTCAAATCGAACACAGATGAAGTACAGTAGAATAGACTGAAGAGGCTTTCGCCATTGTATTTGCAGTAAAACTTTTACATCAGTACCTTTACGGTACTAAATCTACTCTTCATACAGACCATCGTCCGTTGACTCAGATTTTTCCTCGAGACAAGAGTCTACCGATTTATAGCGCTATGAGAATGCAGCATTACGCGATATTTTTACGAGATTTCAACTATGACATCAATTACAAGCGTTTGGAAAATAACGCCAATGCTGATTGCCCTTCTCGTCTCCTTTCTCCTTCACAGGAGGAACGGGAAAGTATTGATGTTGTTGATGCATTTTTCATAGACACAGTTGATACGATTTCGATGAGTGCGAATGATCTCCTGCGTGAGACAGAGAATGATCTAGAACTACGTATGGTTATTTCCAGTTTACAAAAAGGGCACATTTTGAGTTCAAAAGATACTTGGAATATTGATCCGAAAGAATTCAGTCTTGAAATGGGTATTCTTGTACGCAACCATAGACTTGTTATCCCAAGAAGTTTACGTCAAAAAGTACTTCAAAATTTACATGCTGGCAAAGGGTTAGCAAGAGGGCATTGCTGGTGGACAGGGATTACAAATGATATTGAATTATTGATAAAAACTTGTACAATTCGTCAATTACAGAGAAATGAACCTGCAGAAGCTGTGAAACACATCTGGGGACCAGCTACAGCTCGATTTGAAAGAATTTATATAGACTTTGCAGGTCCGTTTTTTTGGTAAAGTTCTTTTTCATCATAGTCAATTCGTGCTCAAAGTGGCCGGAAGTGTATGTTGTGCCAAACATGCGCAGTAAAATTACAGTTGTTTCTTTGAAAGAGTATTTTTCTAGATTAGGTATTCCAAGAATTATCGTTTCTGATAATGATCTTACTTTTGCTTCTAGAACTTTCAAAGAATTCGTTGAAAATAGTGGTATTACTCACAAATTCACGGCTCCTCGTCATTTATCAACTAACGGGCAAGCCGGAAGATATGTGCAAACTATCAAACAAGCCTTGTCAGAACTTTCTGGTACAGCAAATTTAGATATTGGATTATTTTATATTTTGCCCAGTACAGGATCATGCCACATGCATCGACTGGGAAAGGTCCATCAGAGCTTGTATTTGGTAGAGAAATACGTACCATGCTAGATGTAATGAAGCCTTCACGGAAGAAGCAAAGTGATTTTGTGAATAGTGATAAGAAGTGTAGTGAGTTCAAGCTAGACGACAAAGTGGCAGCAAAAAACTATTCTGGGAGTGATGAGTGGTTTTTGGAAAAATTGTGAACCGATTAGGTGAACGACATTATAAGATTCTGCTGCACGATGGCAGAGTATGGCAAAGTCACGTTGATCAAATGCGTTCAGCGAATGTAAATAGTTCTGATTCCAATTTTGATCATCATGTCGACCCAGAGGAACAAATCCGTGTATTGCCCAATAGAAATACACCAGTCGCTAACGTAGTCAATCCAGATCAGAATTCAAATCGATCACTCCGTCGAGGTGGAGCACGCCGAATTAGTAAAAGTATTCAAAATACTCTCCTGGCCAGACCTCAGCGAGAAGTACGTCGGCCTGGTCACTTACGTGATTTCGTTCTGGATTCTCAGTACGGATAGAGTGTTTTGTTTTTTTGATCATTCCAATCGAATTTATCTTTCTGTTTCCAATCATATACAAGAAGGAGAACGAACTTCCAATGAGTCGGAAGACCACCTCGCCAAATTTTCTCTCAAATGATTATTCAGGGCTCAAATAACATCATCTGATTGTTTTTGGAATCGCCTACGTTAGAATTTTCGGATGAATCCATTTTCATGATTTTTCCTTGAGAAAAACGTCAAAGAACGAAATTCACGGGCTTTGGTGATGATGGACGCTTAGTTATATGGTTGGAATTTCACCAAAATCTCGTCAGAAAGTGCAAGTGGTTCATGATACTCTATCCCAAACGATTCGCAATGTAATGCCTAGAGGAAAGGATAGGCTTCGTGAGTTGTGGCTGTCGCTTGGGTGAAGATTCAGATGGTGAAAATAAAGAGTTCCACGTACCTATGTTGAGAAATTTCACGGCTGCTTACGGCTCTCTTGATTTTACTCATATTTTCCTCGATGATATGTACACAGAGCCTTGGACTCTCGGCAAGGTCCTTATCGCGCAACAAAAGTTCTCACTCGGGTTCTAGGGAGCTTGCAGGTATATCATGTCTGCTCTACATCTCGCATTTGAGTGGAGGAGGTAGTCCTATCGTAGTTCTTAAATGCCATGAGCTTGCTTTCATGAAGAGAGTCGACTCAAATTCTGGGTATTGTGCATGAAGAAGGAGGTGGGAGTGCAGAAGCTGAAGAGAGATACGAGAAACTGCTCCAAGAATGTTCAGCCATTGACGTGCAAGATGATAGATTGCACATATCTGATTCATCTATGTCTGACATATAGATAGAGGTAGTCTATCATCTTGCACCACAACTGCTGGGAATTTCTGGGGCAGTATTCCATGTCTCTCTTCAGTTTCTGCACTCACACCTCCTTTTCCATGCTCAATACCCAAAATTTTAGTCGATTCTATTCACGAGAGTAAGCACATCTCAGAACTACGATAGAACCACTCCCTCCATTCAAATGCAATGTGAGTAAAAACAAGAGAGGGCCGTGAGCAGACGGGAAGTTTCCCATTATAGTTATGTGGACCTCTCTATATTCTCCACCTGAATCTTTACCCAAGCGATAGCCACAACTCACGAAGTCTATCCTTCCGTCTACGCATTACATTGCGAATCGTTCGGGATAGAGTATCATGAACCACTTGCACTTTCTGACGAGATTTTGGTGGAATTTCAACCATATAACTAAGCGGTCATCATCACCAAAGCGCGTCAAAGTCGTTTTCAGACTTTCTTCTCAGGAAAAAATCATAGGAATTGATTTATTCGAAAATCGCAACGTAGGCGATTTTAAAAACAATCGAGAGTTGTTATTGGAGCCCTGAATGATCATTCAACAAAAGATTCGGCGAGGTGGTCTTCCGACTCATTTAAAGTTGGTTCAAAGACACCGTGGCTTCCCACTAGAAGGAAAAAGATTTTTTGCTTCTTCCTTACGAGAACTGTAATTTTTTCCAGAAGCGGAAGTGTTGGGTTCACCATATAATTACATGAATGAGGATATCTCTGCAACTTTCGACATTTGCTGTCACATCTGAGCCAAACTGGTTGTAGGACGTTTCTTTAGGTCTAACCTGTCAAACTACCTTCGTTTGAATGTCCTGAGAGTGGTCAACAAGTTAGAGCTTGATTGGTGGCTCTGGGCAGATACTAGAGTCAATCATGTGCGAGAAAACACCCGAAAATCGAGGAATTTACGTGTCACAGCGTCAGACTCTTGAAATTTGGCAGGTCCTCGTGAGTGGAGCATTTCTGATCAGATTCTGTAACTTCTCAGACTGATTCCTAATGTTCCAAAGTTGTGATTTTCCTAGTGAAGAAGGGTGTGCCTCACTGTGCTCAGCCGTGACACGTAGAGATGTAAGTGTCACAGATTTTGGGGGAAAAATTCTTGACTCGCCTTAGACGTTAAAGCTTGTGGAGCGTGATCCAGAGGCACTTTGGAGGATACTCATCGTATTGTTCGCGAAAAAACGAAGAAATAGAGCTACTATAGACCTATGTGCCTATGCGGAGAAGCCAGGGAACCGGATGAAACGGAAAAGAGAACGTGCGTCCAACATGCCTAACCGCACAGCTTTTTGGAAGGCACGCACGTGGCAGGGGGGGGGGGGGGAGGGGACACAGACCTCTCAACACTGTGAACATGTTACAAATACCCTCAAAATATCATACCAATTTCCACCCACCGAGACTTCGGACGCTCCACGAGTACCATTCGTTTGAAAGAGGGCTGTGCAGCCGCAATGTCGTGAAAAATGTATCAAGAAATGATGAAACCATTGGTGAAGCATTTAGTATATTCCAATTCTGACTTCCGTTGCTACATTCTGCCACCCGATTGGCACCCGAGATAAAATCCTTATACTTGAACCATTGTGCTTGCTCAATGACAGGCTCTAGCCGCATATCTCGATTTTCACCGCTGTGACACTCTTTGAGGCCGAAAATCAAAAGTTCCAGAGATATCCTCATATAGGTGCGTGTTAATGCATGAATGTGTGCGTGAACATGCGCGTATGGCAGCACTCGAGTTGCCCCGGCTGCTGCGCGAGAGCAGCACTTCGCGTCGGCACGTAGCACGAGTAACATCATATATGTACAATCTCTCCTGTATCATATTCAACCTCTTCAACATAGTAAGTGAAGTGTATATATTTATTGGTACATCAAGACTTGTCTTTCCAATCACCCACGTTCACAAATACGTAACAGTGGAATATTTTCGATCACTAGTTGGGAAGCTGGATGGTGAATTTTATGATTCCAGATATGTGTTGATAAAATTTATGATCTTTTTGTTATGTATTGGTCTCTGAATCATTTTTGAACTATCTCACCATTCTATTTAAGGTTCCAGCTAGAGTTTCTCAAAGTTACCTGGCCAAAATGGTGCGCACGGATCACTCTATAAGCAAAAGTCAGTGATTGGATATTGCAATGAGCTTCAAATTGTATTTGCTGGGCCCTTATATTCCAGAGGGATGATTCCATATTCATTCTATTAGATCCATTGAAAATTGTTTTACTCGTGAAGTTTTTATGATTCCAAGTTCAGAAGTTCGATAGTAAATTTCATGATCCCAAGGATATATTGATAAAATTCAGAATCTCATTGTTTAGTGTAGGCCTTCGAATATTTCTGATGAATCTAACCATTTCATTCTAGGTTCCAACGAGAACATCTCAAGATACTTGGTGATATAGGTGCGCTCAAGTGACTTTCAAAGCCAAAGTTAATTCTTGGATTTACAATGAGCTTCCAGTTCATGTTCAATGAGACCCTTGTATTTCGGAGGGGGGGATTCCATCTCCATTCCAAGGTATGTTATGGATGTACCAGCTCCAGTGATATCAGCTTTTGATTGTATTTCTTAATCTCTCTCTGATCATGATTCATCATCTATGCAACCCAAAATCTTGGAACAAGTTGCATTCATGGAGTTGCTCAGCATGGAATTCAGAGATCATCTTGAGCCTCCAATGGGGTAAAATCTGAATCCACTATCTGATGTGATCTCTCAACTTGAGTAGTGATACTATTACTATGAATATTCCCAGGTACAGCGGTAACATGAATGCATCAGCTGTGGCTAATGAGAGACAGCTCTAATACCATAATTAGGACAGCGCTTCATCGTGGTGTAATTCTCTTCTCGTTGCTGAATCCACGAAGTAGCACAATAAGGAATATATAAAGATCAATGTGCTTGTGGTTCATTCATCGAAGAAAGAGTTGTTCAAGATTGTACTGCTGCAAGAATCACTCCATTCGAAATGGATGCAGATAGTCCAAAGTGTGTTTTCAAAGGTGGAAGTGATAGTTGAAAAAATGCCCCCAAAAGAAATACTTAGATTGTACTGCTGCAAGAATCACTCCATTTGAAATGGATGTAGATAGTCCAAAGTGTGTTTTCAAAGGTGGAAGTGATAGTTCAAAAAATGCCCCCAAAAGAAATACTTAGATTGTACTGCTGCAAGAATCACTCCATTTGAAATGGATGTAGATAGTCCAAAGTGTGTTTTCAAAGGTGGAAGTGATAGTTCAAAAAATGCCCCCAAAAGAAATACTTGCTTGTATAAACAGAATGTGAGATGAGCAGAAATCTTCCTGGATGTCGCATGAAAAATCTACTTTAAAGTATTGAAGACATGCGAACAAGATCATTGTCACATTAGTCATCGGATATCCAGTATTGTCTAACCTGCCTTCGAGCCTTCGGGTATGTCTCCTGAGCCCAAAACAGAAATTCGAGCAGTTCTTTGCAACAAAAATTTCTAAGCTCAGAACAGAAATTCAAGCAGTCCGCTGCAACAAGAATTTCTGAACTCGGAACAGACATCCAAGCAGCTCTCTTTGAGGAGAATTTCTGATCTCAAAACAAAAATTCAAGCAGCTCTCTGCAACAAGAATTTCTAAGCCCAGAACAAAAATTCAAGCAGTTCTCTACAACAAGAATTCCTGATCCATCAGTTTGTACAGTGAAGCGTGAATAAAGTGGAGTGAGATATATTACAACGCATACAGCCCGCCTTTAGATAGATTGATAGATAGATAGATAGCCTTCATTCGTTCAGAGGCAAAATAACAAAAGTACAAATAGAATTACAACTAAATAAAGCTGGAGGGGACAGTCATTGTCTCCCCATTTGTATATACATTACAAATATTCCTTTGTGTCATTCGGTAAGAATTTGGTCAAGGTCATATTCAGTCTTACATTTTATCACAGATATAATACGTCATGTACACATTTTCAGTAATACACAGTATCACACAGTATAAAACACAGTATCACACGGTATAAAACACAGTAATCACAATGATTCAAGGAAACATGGAATATAAATCAGAAAATTCATAAAATTTCATAAGAAGGGGTTCATTGTGACGTTTGTGGGATGATTGGGCGATCTTGGGAATCAAGCTTGAGCAGATGGAGTTTTAGTGAGAACTTGAATGATGATAGTGACGGCAGATGGCGTATAAGAAGCGGGAGAAAATTCCAGAGTCTGGCACACTGGATTTGAAATGAGTTCTCGGTTGACTGGAGTAGGGCTCTGGGGATCTTCAATTCTCTAGCATCATCCCGACTCGTGGGTCTGCGCTGATTTTCAATGAACATTGCGGCTAAGTAATCGGGCTCTTTCATCTTTAAAATTTCATACATGGGGATAGCTGCAAAGTATGACCTACGCGAGTCCGAACGTAACCAGTGTAGATTTTCCCTGAACGGGGTGACGTGCTCCCTCTCCTTCACTCCAAAAATATATCTCACATATGAATTTTGTAGTCTTGGCAATCGCGACCGTTCTTTGTCTGGGGCGTCAATACATACCACAGTACAGTAATCTAGGTAAGGCAGAGCGAGAGTCTCGACCAGCATTCGGCGGAGTGTTTCGGTGGTGCACGCCCTGATGAACCGCAGACCATGAAGGGCTCTATTAACTTTTTTGGTAACTTGATCGATCTGTGGTGTCCAAACGAGTTCACTGTCTAGTGTCACACCGAGATTCACAACCGTTTCGCTGAATGGGATGACCACTCCGCCCTGCATCCCTATGCCAGCGAGGCCCATACTCCTTAGATCTTTGACGTTGTCTCTCGATCCAAAGTAGATGGCCTTGGTCTTACTAGCATTGAGATGCAGGCCAGAGGCCTGAGCCCATCCAGCAACAAGTTGCGCCGCTTCTTCTAGTCGAGCCACTCCCTCCAGCACCTGATCCTTTTCAATGTGAATATAAATCTGCAGATCGTCCGCATGAAATATGTGCTTGACGGGATGTCCGCGTAGCAAGTCTGGTAGGTCATTCACATAGAGGCTGAACAAGAGTGGACCAAGTACGGACCCCTGTGGAACTCCCAGAATGGTGGTAAGCCAATCAGAATCCCCACTATTCTTTGAGGTAACCAGTTGGGAGCGTCCTTCCACATATGATTCAACCCACATGAGAGCCGTCCTAGAGAACCCTAGTAACCGTAGCTTTTGTAACAGTTTTGATGGTGAGATCGTATCAAATGCCTGTGTGTACTGTAATGTTGCCGGAAACCAGTCTGAAGGGAGTCTAGTAACTTCTTTTGTTTGAGGTATTACATGAGTTGGTCATGAGCTATCTTCTCCAAAACCTTGGGAAGAAAGCACAGCAGAGCAATTGGACGGAAGTCCGAGACTGCTGATGGGGCTGCTGTCTTCTTCAGCGCGAATAGCTGCGCCTTCTTTCAAGCTTCCGAAAAAATACCCTGAGTGATGGAGGAATTAAAAATTTTGACAATGATATCACTTATGGCCGAAAGAGCCTTGGCGATCACAATCTGGGGAATGCCATCCACGCCACGAGCTTACAAAGAGAAGTGTTTGACAGCCAAAATGACGTCGACCGCAGTAGTTGGTTCAAAATAAAAACCTTCATCCTCAGCTGTAATGACAACCTCTGATGCTTCTCTTTCATTCTCTCGCGGCGAGATAGAGACCCCAGCGAAGTGATCGTTCAGCTCGGTGTGAAACCATGTAGCTCCTCCTCCTTTCTGTTGGGCGGGAGGCCGAGGTTGCGCATTTCCTTCCATATATTTTTATTCTGATCATGAGCCTCTGAGAGGTGATCATGGAGAAAAGTATCACGCTCTTGACTTAGGCGCTCCTCAACCTTCTTGCTCAGTTGAAGAAACTCATTGCGGGCTGCCTCCTGGCCAGTGTGACGATAGCGACTTTTGGCTGCTCGGCACTGCACAATGAGTCTCCTCAACTCAGGACCAACCCAGGGAGGGTGGTTTTTTTGCGGTTGCACCGTTTTTTGTGGTGCTAAAAGATCTACGGCCGCATGCAAGTTTCTATTCAGGCATCCTACAGCCTCCTCCAGATTGGTTTCAGCATTATCTAGGGGCCTCCAGTCCACTTGCAGTAGCACGTCATTGAGTTGTCCCGGATTGATGCCACTATATTTCCGAAAAGAGAACGGATTCTTCACGGTCTCGGGAACAAAGATGTCAATTGTTACTTCAATGAGCGCGTGACAACCGAAACATGGTAGATGAGTGTTCTGATGGTCCAGAACGGTGCCATTTTCATCAAGCAGTATTACGTCGATCAATGTGTGAGATGTATGTGTGTGGTGTGTCGATCCATGCTGGACAAGCTGTGAGGACAGTTCGTTTGTCAGTCGTCTGATGGTCGTGGCGTCAGTCGTTGTCGACAATAAGTTTGCATTCAGGTTCCCCATGATGATTTTGTGACTATAGACACTTTCAAGCTCGCGTAGCACGTTAAAAATGTGAGAGTTCCTCTGCATTGGCACATGCGGGGGTCTGTAAATCACCTCTACGAGTATGGGAGGAGAGTCTCCCCTTTTCACGCTACAAAATAAGTATTCCGGTATTCCGGGTTCACCATCACATGTAGTATTAGATTGAGCTAATATATTAACCTTGTAGTCATTGCGTACAGAAAGGGCGACACCTCCTCCCGCTCTGTTTCGATCTTGACGGACAACTGTAAAGCCCGGGACCTGGATGAGATTGTTGTCAACTTTGTAGTCCAGCCATGTCTCGGCCACACCAAAGAGATGAAAAGAAGAGTTTTGAGAAATGTGCAATCGGAATTCTTCAATGTGCTTAGGGAGGGAAGTGATGTTGAGAAAACCTACTTTGAAATGATGGCCCATCGCCTTTTTGTAGTCAGCCCGAGCACCTAGTCGCGGAGAGGATGTTTCACAAGGTTCCGTGACCGACGGAGAGCTCGATTCGCCGATCTTAGAGGGAGAGCCCCGAGATTGCTTTCGAAAAGGGATGGACTGGCATGCCGTATGAATGGTTTGTAAATCAGCAGCATTAGCAGAGACGTGCGCCCGCTTGCCTCCCACCTGCCTGACGAAGAGTCTGCCACCACTGTGCCACACATACTTGAAGCCTAGCCCGTAGGCTATAGACTTCAGACTTTTGAAAGATTCAAATTTGCGGTGAGGCAACAATTCATTAATAAATATTTTGTGGTTAGGCACAGTGAATGCAGCATTCTTGCCCAGCAGGTTGACGCGAATGTTGTTGGGGGTAAGATAGTGATGAGCAGGCGAGTGTTTGGCTCGCAAAACATCGTGGGGAAGTCGATCAGTGGAAAATTTAACGACACATGAGTGTGGCCTGCTCGAGCATGATTCCCGTTCCCCAGATTCAGTCCCTTTAGTAGTAATAACATTCCTCGGCTTCAACACACGAGCTCCGACAATTTCTCCCTTTCTGATTGAAGGGAGAATTGTGATGAGGACTGCATGTGCAACGTCATATAACTGATCCTGAGAAGGATCTGAATTAGGATCTAAGACCCCGTTAATTACTAGTTCGCAGCTCTCAGCGTGATCATCGGATCTCGTAGTCTGACCATCAGAAGCATCATAATTAGAATTCGAATTCCCCAGAGCACTTTGGTTCCCTGACAGAACTTTAGTGAGATCATGAATCTGATCTCGCATCAATGAATTTTGGTCCAGGAGCAGCTGACGATCTAGACAAAGTTTCTCCAGCTCAGAACTTCGCCTCTCTAAAAGGTCCTCGACATGCGCGCCAGAACTTGTTCGCTCACCTCTCTCGCTGCTGGTGAGGGAGACGAGGAGAGATCTGCGGCGTCACGTTGGCCCACGAGCGATTTAATCTCGTCAAGCTGGCCCTGGAGCATATCAAATCGTTGGAAAAACAGGTCCAAGGTGCTTTGGGCTATAAGTACCTACTTAGGATTAGGAGAATCTACCAGCGCCGATGTTGGAGATGATGTTGCTGCCACTGTTGGAGCTGGCGATGACTGGAGCAGTAACTGAGAAGCAGAAGAAAGCCGCACCGCTGATTGATGTTTTTGAATTTGTGCGGGCCCCGATTTGGTGCTTTCATTGATGGTGGAAGTAGTGCGCGGCTTCTGTTCAGCAGCTGTTGGCTGCACTCCCAGCGTCGCTAGCGCAAGCTGTGGGCTCTTGATGGTGGGAGAGTCACCGTTGGTGGGGAGCTTCGCAGAGCCTCTCGATGTCTTGGGCTGCGGGGCAGGGGGAGGTAGACCTGCTGTCCTTTATGTATTTAACTGTATGTCTTTCACTTGCGCAATACCTCTATGCATGTGAAAAACGATCAGTTTTCCATTGCGACGCATAATGTCACAGTAAATGACAGTGTCATTTATTGTGGCGCTTCTACAGGGCTGCCTCGGTACTACTCCTCAAACAAATGACCCCTCGGTCGGTGAGGGTAGAGCTTTCACATGCCCTTAAGTAAGCGAACAACAGGACGAGGATCAATAGTATTCGATCAAATTGATAGAACACTCATTTACTGATCCGTCGTAATATCTCGACTGTTGTACTTTTCATCCATCACAATTCGTGAAAGTCTCCTGTAGGCATCATGAATACAAAGATTCTCATAATCTTTGGTCCTTTTTGAGGCACCACGATTTTCTGTACCAATTTTCAATGACTCCCACAACCAAAAAAGTACTAAGAGTTTGGCTCTTCCTGAGGTTCCCCGCTTAGAATTCATTTCAATTTTTGGAGGACATTACGATCCCACATTGAGACTGGGCGAAATCACCACAATCGCTGAAGAAATTATTCTGATAGAATATGTTGCGGTTTTCCTTACGTAAGTCTCTTCTAAATCTAAAAACTCATGTTGTGGAATGCAATTCCGTTGCAAAATTGTTTGGAGTTAAATTGTTAAACGAGTTGTCGATATCAATTTCCTTCGGTTTGGTAACAGTTCTTTGAGATTAAAGTGGCTCATTTGAAATAGAGGATCTCTCCTCTTATTTGCAAAAACCGCGAGAATAACATGTCGTCGAAGCGGGGAATTGTCTCTTGGGATATTTTCAACGATGTCCAATAGCAAAAATCCATAATTCCAATAGATCACTCATCGATTTCCCAATGTTGATGACCGGTTCTTGCGCTGGCAACATGGATTTTTGGATTCAAATGGACCTCCCGGTAGGGATCCCGTATAAAAGTCCCATCAGAATTTCTCCAGCGATGGCGATGATTTCATCTACTCTAATCAACATCTCAAAGACACAGGAACACAATAAACCCGCTTGAACGACTGCGAAGGCACCATGGTTGAGCTCGAAAAATCGTATGATTGTGGAAACAAGTATGTGGATCGATAGTGAAATTGTTGACACCTGTGTTTCGATATCCACGCCCATTTTGGCTTATCGAATCTAACATTGATATTGTATTTATGTGTTTACAGAGTATTGTTCAGCCGTGAGCGTGATACGCATCAAGTGTTTTGTATTCGGCACTTATCAACCTATCCGCGAGAGACATCCAGCCAGTTCCGTAATTGGCGGACGATTCCAGACAGTTGCTTACCGACTGGCCGGGAAGGAATATGATGCAAGCGTTCACGTACATAACTGACGTTGCATAACTGACTGGACAGTTACGCAACTGTCTGATTTACCTGCTTGGCTACGACATATGCGTGATTCTGAGATAACTTATGCATTTGATGTCCTGACCTTTCATTCATATTGAATGACCAAATATGACGAGTCTAACGATGATATCTGGTGTAATCTATTGAAATGAAGATGTCCCGATAGTTCCAGGAGCGGATATAAGTTTAATGTGGACCTGAGCTTACCAAAAGTGGTCAAAATGTCCTTACCGTGGCATGTCCTAAACTGGAGCTGCACATTTCAATCGTGTAGTTTACCGAGATATTCATCCAATCTCGGTTCCGTACCACTCAAACATCAAAGTTGGGCTATGAAAGGGTGATATTATGTACGAATCGAGTATCAATTCTCACTGCAAAATAGTCAAAACACAGCCGACATTCTGTCCAGGAATTTTGCAGATTTTTCGAATGCTCCTCGATAATTCGACTCCGGGTCAGCGAATCGATTCAAACGGCTCTAGAACGGCGGTAATTGATTCTTAATACACCCAAAAACAAAATTCTACCACCAGCGGAATGATGAATTACGTGAACCACGCGATGATTTATGGACAATTTTTCCGTTGCAAAATAAGAATTGTCCTTACCGTGGTCCCTGGCTCTCGAACACTATGCAACGTCAAGGTCCAGAAATTTTTTTACAGTCTAATCTCACCGTAAAAATAGGCCATGTATTCGGAAAAAACGATCCGTTTTGATTCACGCCTTTGAGATCACTTTTCATGCCAAAATGTCCTTACCGTGGCTGTCCTTACCGTGGAAAAAATATATCGAAAATTGCTCATATCTTTTACATAGATTGACTAACGTTTATGCCTGTCTGGGAATTGTTTTTGTATGTCAGATAGATTGGAAAACACCTATGAGCAGTCAAATTGCAGCTATATTCCAACTAGTCAATTCTTGGTCGAAATCCCGACTCCCGCCGTTTTTGCCCTCGGAATACATAAGTTATCTCATAATCACCCATATACAGAGGGTCCAATGTATGTAGCTCTGAGGCGTTCAGTCGGTCCTTCCATTTTGTACCCAAAATCCCGGCGTCTCCGAAGCATTGCTTTGACTTTCTTTCTCTGTAGTCTCCACGGTGCAGTTCCATTGTGATCTCCGAGCGAGTTCTCGAAATCATGGTTTTTTGAGGTTCTGTCAAAATCTCGACGTGTTGGGACAGAACTGACCCGGATTCAAATGCGGTGACCCAGAAACACGAAAGTAGTATAGTTCGGGAGTTGGTTCAAGATTCCCTTGTGGGGCTGTGTTATAAATATCATGAAGAGTTGTAAGCGAGGACAAACGAGATATGACAATCTGTCTTCACCTACAAATCTTGTTATTATGAGTCCCTTTTTATCCGCTCTTTCGATGTGCGGGGAACGGGCACTGTATCCACAGGCTTATCAGATACTCTATTCCATAATCTTTGCGGTGGCTTTCGTGTACGTAAGTAGTGGAACTATGGGGGTACGAGCGCACCCGGTACGAGCGCACCCGGTACGAGCGCACCCGGCACGAGCGCACCTGGTACGAGCGCACCCGGTACGAGCGCAGTGTCTGGTACGAGCGCAGTGTCCGGTACGAGCGCAGTGGCCGGTACGAGCGCAGTGGCACCCCCCCCCCTTTTGACCAAATATGCAATTTTGTGTGTGTGTGTGTGTGTGTGTGTGTGTGTGTGTGTGTGTCAGCCGGAATAGCTCAGTGGGAGAGCGTCATGTCAGCAAATCATGAGGTCCTCGGTCCGATCCCGGGTTTCGGCTTTTTTTTCAATCTTCTTCCACGATGTCTATGCCCAGCGCTTGGATACGGGCATGATCATCCATTTTGATGTCACTGCTCAGAATTGTTTCCACATATTTCCTTAACCTGAGCAGATACAGTTTTGTGCTCCCACAATCATCTCTCAAATATCGATCGATATCTTCGATGACAGATAGTGAGGGATAGTCCTGGTATTTGCCAATTTTGAAGTTATAGAAGATGACGTCAGCAATCCATAGCGAGTTATCTAGTATATTGTATTCTATGGGTGCGGTCTCAACGCATTTCTTGCATGCATCATCCTCGCGATGGAAATTGACGCTGATGGCTGTTTCACCAGGCATCATCTTCCAATCTTTTGATTCCGGATAGCCTCCATAGGATACCACTCTCTCTTCTCTCTTTGAATTCCCATCCTCATCGAGGAAATGAACGCAGACGAAGAGACAGAATACCATGGTTAACTCGTTGTCGAATGACCCAGCCACACTGTGTTCGCCTGCTTTATACCCTGAGGATCCGAGCCGCCGACGCCGCAGCTGAGCGCTCATTGGCCGGCATCTCACAGTCTGCTGCTGATTGGTTGTTGCAGGACTCAACCTGCAGAGGTCGGATTGGTGGGGGCCCCAGCCACGCCCACACCTGTGGAGTTCAGCCGATGATTCTACTCCTCCAATACTATCACGCCTCGTTAACGATATTCTATTTTACGAAGGGAGTCATCATTTTCGTTTTCTCGTACTCACTAAACGTCTACCCCGCGCGGTATACAGCTCTACCCCGCGCGGTATTCGTGCTGTGTACGTCTACCCCGCGCGGTATTCGTGCGGTATACGTGCTGTGTACGTCTACCCCGCGCGGTATTCGTGCGGTATACGTGTACCCCCGCGCGGTATTCGTGCGGTATTCGTGTACCCCGCGTGGTAATCGTGCGGTATACGTCTACCCCGCGCGGTATTCGTGCGGTATACGTGTACCCCGCGCGGTATTCGTGCGGTATACATCTACCCCGCGCGGTATTCGTGCGGTATACATCTACCCCGCGCGGTATTCGTGCGGTATACGTGTACCCCGCGCGGTATTCGTGCGGTATACGTGTACCCCGCGCGGTATTCGTGCGGTATACGTTTACCCCGCGCGGTATTCGTGCGGTATACATCTACCCCGCGCGGTATTCGTGCGGTATACGTCTACCCCGCGCGGTATACGTCTACCCTGCGCGGTATTCTTGCGGTATATAGCTCTAACCCCCCCCCCCCCCTTGTACAGCTGGTTTGATCACAGAATGGATCTTGGTCGAGGTATGCACTAGTCTGGAGAACCACATCCATCCTGTGGCTTATATCCAGTTCAGTAGTATTCCCCGTTATATCTCCTTTTCTTGATACCCTGCACATATTCGACATTCTTGGGTAGAGTCTCGTAAGATGGTAATCCCAATCGTTTGAAAGTTCGACGTGCAACCTCATCCCATGAATCTCTAGTCTCCTCCACCGAATATCTCCCATCCGTATGATCAGTAAGCCGAGTGTCCCATGAGTGCGACTCCGGCAAACGGAAACCCAGAAGCGTAGAAGGGAACTGGAAGCTCCCACATTTTCTCCATTCATAGTCGGTGGATGGCCATCTGTCAGAGCCCAGTGGTTTATCATCACTGACCTGTTCTGCCCATTCCTGACCACAATCATCATAATCCAACCTCCGTTTGCTCGACCTGCTTTCACACAGTTCCGAATCTTCATCCGGATCGAATGATGGATTGCTGTGATATGAGCCTGATTCAAATGATGCATTGCTGTGGTCTGATCCCGACATATCATCTGATTCAGTTAGATTGCTATAATATGATCCCGAATAGAAAGATTGATTGCTATGATGCGATTCCGAATCAGAAGATCGATGGCTGTGACTTGATCCAGATTCGATATCAGCCCCTGGATCACTAAACGAGGTACTCGATGCATTACAACGAGAACCACTAGAAGTCGGTTCCACATATCCACTAGATTTCTTATTTGGAATTGAGTCACGTCCAGGCCCACACTCTGGAAGAATCACATTGTTACCGCGAGCTCCATAGTTACCCGAAAATGCTCTGGAATGCTCTGAGTCATTATGGTTTTCCCGCACACTGCTATCGTTTCCAAACGCTGCTGGATTACTATGGTTTCCATCCAACAACCGGTGCCTCACATTAGAAGGTGGTACTGAATAAACTACAGGATGATTGTGATCGCTGACACTGACTAGATCCATTCCATGAGTCACTCCTATACTAGGGCATCGCTTAGTTCTATAATATTCAACGCAATCCCATCGAATTGTATCATTGCGATTGGTTTTTTCTCGGATAAAATGGCTGCCAGCTACAACAAGTTGTTCCTTACCAAGACGATTCTTGATGAATTTCATTGACCCATCCATTTTGCTGAGAGAGGAGATTTCTTCTTGAGGGTCGCTCAGATTCTCTCCTGATACTAGACTCGATCCGTTGACCCCCAAGTTTCCTCCATCAAATGCCTCCCTGTTCCTTCCCGAGATTTGATTCGACTCTATATTCCTGCCATTGGCAGACCCCTCACGCAGAAGCTCAAATTTCTTCTTCACTGACACAGCAGCTCGCTCCAAGGCTTCTTCAAAGTTTTCACCCATCTTGACTGGTTGAATGTTGAAGGAGTAATGTCTTCGTGATTGTGTTCATCTGTATTTATAGTCGATTCCCTTGACAAATTCTAAGGGTCAATAGATATAGCCCGCGATGTACAAAGATTCCAAGATAGCTCTTATCTCATCATCATTATTTCGATTCCCAGCAATTTTATCCTCCATTAGGATGTGAAGTCTGTCGACTATCTTGTTCGGATCGTCCCAGTATATCTTTTTCGCCTGATTTGTCAGTAATCCACCAATTTTCTCTGAACCAAAGAGGGGTGCGATGATATTCCTGAATTTCCGGCTCTTGCTTCTGCGGAGTTCTCCACCACGAAGGAATCTTTTTCGATGAACTTGCGAGACGTCTAGAATCTTCCGATAGTTTGCCATATCTTCTTCGCTTATCACATTTTGATTTGGAACTTTTTTAAAGAGTAACTCAAGAAGACCATGGGTGGTCGGGAAGCGCTCATTATCAACCTCGATGAGATTGTTCGTTAGTTGTATCCGCGATCTACCAATGACCAAGGAATTCCCATTCTTCCTGACTCCATACATTTTATCCAGATTCTCGTCATCTCCCCGAAGAATTGCCAAGTAGTCGTTAGGCTCACTGACTTCATCATCAGCTGTCTCGAATGAGGTAGCCGATGCACTCCTGTCATCCTCTGAGATGTTGTCATTCATCATAGTCTCATCGATTCCTTGTGAGCCTTCGACAGTATCGTCTGATATTCTCGCAGGAGTTTGGATCCTCTCTCGTTGAGCTATGATTCTCTCAAGGGGATCTGTAATAGGTTTGAATGTGTCACTCATGTTCTTCTCAAACTCGGCTTGTTGGCGTTTTATCAACGCATACTTCCGTTTGAGCGCTTTTTTTTACTCGTATGAGCCTGACTAATGTATCTCTTTGATTGAAGTAATCCTCCATGTTGACAGTTCAATGTGGAGTGTTAGACTGAGAAGGTTCCATGCGGAGGGAACATTTCATGACAGAGCACGGACCGCGCAGAGAGACTGTGGAATGGGGGAATATCATATCGAAACTTTGCGGGATGGCTGGATGGTCGTAGGTTCTCCAAAAGTGCATACCTCGAACAAGATCTATTCTGCCATCGTTTCTCCGATCACACCGGTCATAGATAGGGGTAGATGGGGGTAGCACTGTATACCATACGAATACCGCGCGGGGTACACGTATACCACACGCATACCTCGCGGGGTACACGTATACCGCGCGATTACCGCGCGGGGTACACGTATACCGCACGAATACCGCGCGGGGTACACGTATACCGCACGAATACCGCGCGGGGTACACGTATACCGCACGAATACCGCGCGGGGTACACGTATACCGCACGAATACCGCGCGGGGTAAACGTATACCGCACGAATACCGCGCGGGGTACACGTATACCGCACGAATACCGCGCGGGGTACACGTATACCGCACGAATACCGCGCGGGGTAGATGTATACCGCACGAATACCGCGCGGGGTAGATGTATACCGCACGAATACCGCGCGGGGTACACGTATACCGCACGAATACCGCGCGGGGTAGACGTATACCGCACGATTACCACGCGGGGTACACGAATACCGCACGAATACCGCGCGGGGGTACACGTATACCGCACGAATACCGCGCGGGGTAGACGTACACAGCACGAATACCGCGCGGGGTAGAGCTGTATACCGCGCGGGGTAGACGTTTAGTGAGTACGAGAAAACGAAAATGATGACTCCCTTCGTAAAATAGAATATCGTTAACGAGGCGTGATAGTATTGGAGGAGTAGAATCATCGGCTGAACTCCACAGGTGTGAGCGTGGCTGGGGCCCCCACCAATCCGACCTCTGCAGGTTGAGTCCTGCAACAACCAATCAGCAGCAGACTGTGAGATGCCGGCCAATGAGCGCTCAGCTGCGGCGTCGGCGGCTCGGATCCTCAGGGTATAAAGCAGGCGAACACAGTGTGGCTGGGTCATTCGACAACGAGTTAACCATGGTATTCTGTCTCTTCGTCTGCGTTCATTTCCTCGATGAGGATGGGAATTCAAAGAGAGAAGAGAGAGTGGTATCCTATGGAGGCTATCCGGAATCAAAAGATTGGAAGATGATGCCTGGTGAAACAGCCATCAGTGTCAATTTCCATCGCGAGGATGATGCATGCAAGAAATGCGTTGAGACCGCACCCATAGAATACAATATACTAGATAACTCGCTATGGATTGCTGACGTCATCTTCTATAACTTCAAAATTGGCAAATACCAGGACTATCCCTCACTATCTATCATCGAAGATATCGATCGATATTTGAGAGATGATTGTGGGAGCACGAAACTGTATCTGCTCAGGTTAAGGAAATATGTGGAAACGATTCTGAGCAGTGACATCAAAATGGATGATCATGCTCGTATCCAAGCGCTGGGCATAGACATCGTGGAAGAAGATTGAAAAAAAAGCCGAAACCCGGGATCGAACCGAGGACCTCATGATTTGCTGACATGACGCTCTCCCACTGAGCTATTCCGGCTGACACATACACACACACACACAAAATTGTATATTTGGTCAAAAGGGGGGGGGGGTGCCACTGCGCTCGTACCGGCCACTGCGCTCGTACCGGCCACTGCGCTCGTACCGGACACTGCGCTCGTACCAGACACTGCGCTCGTACCGGGTGCGCTCGTACCGGGTGCGCTCGTACCGGGTGCGCTCGTACCCCCATAGTTCCACTACTTACGTATCATTGCTCGTTCTTTGCAGATGCTTCCGAGGGGGTTCTCAAGGATAGTTGTTCCAAAACCATGGAGTTCATGATCTGATTCACGTTACCATACCAAATCACAATCAGTTATCTGGTCGGAGAGCAAACGTCTGGCTCACATCTTTTAATAACATCCCCAATCCTTATATGCTGCTCTGATATCCCATAACTCCTGTCGGATGTGTTGAGGAGGAAAAAAGGTTCGTGCGGCCTCGTTCGTGGAGCAGATGAGTCTGATTATCGATTCCCAGAACGAATCGCCTTGAATTAGCACGTAAATTTCACAAATGAGTCTTTGGTGTGTTTTGGAAGTAAAATTTCGCTCAAACACGTTGGTCTTGAACCGACTCTCAATGAACAGTCTCTGCTCCTCCTCTTGTGTGATCTCCAACTCAACTACATCTATTGTCCACGGATCCAACCAAATCCCCGTTCATAGTTGAATTCACTCCCGGAAATGATGATCTCATCATTACTAGAGACATCACGGTTATCAATGGCCCAACTTCTTCCTGAGAGGATATCCTATTGGAGTGGTTCAGCATCTTCAGATTTTGACAACCTTCTGCAACTTCAAATCGTCCGCGATTTGTAGACTTCTGAATACTTGATGCAATCACCACCATCATTGATGAGAACATTGAGAAACAATGTACCGGGACGAGATCCCCGTGGTAACCTCGACTTCACTTGAAAAGACTCGACAAGAGAATTTTGTAATCCATCAGGAAAAGATCCAATCGACTTGAGTACCTCTCTGATCAGCCCAAAATCACATAATTTGGACGAAAGAATCCCATGATTGACTGAGTGAGAGGTATTGACCATAACTGTGCAGATCACGTAGGATTGATCCTCGTCTTGTACGACATTCATAGAAAATTCAGACTCAGGAATCAAGTTTGTAGTTATCGATTTATTGGGCATGAACCCATGCTGATGCGAGAACATACATAATTTCTCCTCGATATTTGCATCCAACATCTTAGGAAAAATACTGATTTTCGTCTCTAGTCTATAATTCTTAATCTTATTTTTGTCGTCTTTTCTTGGAATAGAGGTCCTAAGATACTTCCCGAGTTTGATAATTGGTGGGAATATCTTGATCAAAGGCTCACATTATCCAATCCCATCCCTATGGTTCCATTGATACTCATCAAGTCATTCAGCACATCATGAGGTGCCATGTCAAGGTATGCAATTGACATGACCCTATTACTCTGAACGCTGTTCTGCTTATAAGTGGAAGGAAAAGTTTTAGAGTAGACAGAGGAGAAATATTTGGCAAAAAGTCAATTGCATCATCTAAATTATCGGACTTTTGAGCGCCAAGGAAAAATTCCCCAGGGATATGACTTGCTTGTCTAACCCGTATTATCAGTATTCCCCAAGAATGAGGTCGTCAAGGGTCACGCCCCCGAACTCCGGAGAGCTTCCTGACCTCCCAATGCCAATCCTCGATTATATCATTTTTATGTCATTCCAGCTACTAGAAATATATATTCAACGGACGAGGAGGGATCTGATTTTGAAGCAGGTCGCCCTAAAAGACATCCCAAAAGAAAAGCTCTAAAAGACTCTGATGATGAATCTAAGTCAAGTTCAGTACAAGGGTTCGAAAGTGATAGCGATGACTTGAATAAAACCTCAACCGGAATGGAACACGTCAAAGAAGGATACGATGATAATTCGTGAAGAACAAACACTCGGCTGCTGAGAATCCTGAGTCTTGACATCAACATTCCTTTCCATTAAACTTTTTACTGTATCATTTCCTGATTTTCTATGATTATTCCAACCTCTGTTGCTGACTCCATATCTCCATACCTCCCTCTCCCTCCATATTCTGTTGAGTAAGAAATCGTCATCGATTGGATCCTGTGCGAGCTCCAGAGTAGGACCGTCAATGAATGTATTCTTGGAGCCGACTTCCTACGAGTCATCATTTCTTATATTACCAGGCTCTCGACTGAGATTCTGGTATCTTTTGACAATTCCAAGTCGAATTCATACGAAATGGAAGATGATAGGTACCACAATGGTCCTGGTGAAGGATTGGCGCGTTAATCGCAGAATCATAGTGGTATGGGCAGGACTGATAGGCCGCATGCAACCGGTATCGGAGACAATGCCAACCCTGTGGGACCAGGGCCTTTGCTCATTCAATATCTTAACCTCTGCTGTAGATTGGTCGAAGGATGATAATCAGGGATTTCGCGAGACTGATACCATGTATGGACGATTCCGTTGACAAGGCATTATAGTGACAACAGAACGCAGTATGTGGATCACACATAGAGGCCGGTTGTCGCTATACAAGCGTCCTTCCCTCCAAGATGGCCGTCTTCGTGACTAGACTCAGCTGTATTCATAATATTCAGTTTCTAGCTCTCCTCGGTCATCAGATGTCCGTCGAATGCACAAGCAAGTGAAACTACCAATGCCCAACTCAATTCCACTGGTAGTCATCATACGTCTGAGCGCAGGCGAACCGACCATCATGTCCAAAACCTATACGGGTCTATACAGAGGAAAATCGTACCACATCATTTCCCATCATCCAACATGAATTTTTAAAAGTTCAGCCGATCTCTACTCTGTAAATATTTCTGTGGGAAAACACAGTACCATCCTGGTCGGATTTTCATCCAGTGTCGGACACTGTAAGTTGACAGCGCGCTTGAATGAATGAATGAATGAATGAATGAATGAATCCTTTATTCGCCCGTAGGCAAAAAATAATAACAACACTCTTACAAAACAATATACATATAAATCAATTTCGATTTGGTCAAGGATACAATTATCACATTGGTGACTAGTCTTTTATAAACCACTAAGATGAAATGAAATGAAGAAAATAAATAGATAAATGAATAAATAAATAAATAAATGAAATGACGCCAGGGCTCTCCCATGTTTATCACAGAATTTCCGCTCCCGCCATAAAAGTATATGTCATTTAAAACCAAGAGCCCTGGACTCAAAAACATATGGAAAAATTTATAAATTGAAAAATTGCCCGGTACCCACATTAATCCTCTGAGGGGGGGAGTGTCATCAAATACTCTCTCACTGCCCCTTTGAAGGAGGACGCTTGGGGAATAACGGTGCAGAACTGTGTAACTGTGCACAGTCACCGACGAGTTTGGGGTTATCCCAGTGGTGCTGTGCTCTCTCAGTTGAGCAGTGGAAATCCATCTGTCGACATGATTATTACAAGGGCGTGTATTGCAATTGAAACATGACAAAACAAAAATGGTGCCCCCGTCCCATTTGATACAATAAACCAATAGTAAATTATTTCAGATGTGGAAATACATTGAAAATTTGATGTGGCTCTGATCTGAAGAGTTACACACTGAGTACTGAATTTATAAAGAAGTGCACTCATCTCTAAAAACATTTAGTGAGAATAGAGTGAATTGGATAAATCTTCCATAACGAATACCATGTCCTGAGTTTTGAATGAGGATGATATTCGCTGAGACACATAGTTCAATTAAGCATCAGTCGTAACCAGTGAAAATGCATCACACTCCTTATAAAAAAATTACTGATTCTCCACTCGTTGCTTAAAATCAGAGAAAAGTCAGAGGCACAAATGAGTTTTCAATTTATTTGCTACAACTGGAAAGAGAGATTACAAAGTATTGGTGTTCTTATAGTTCACACAGACAATGTTCAAAGAATTGAGAGCAACTGCAGTAGACCCAGCAGATAGCTTACCTTCTCTGTCAAAACTCAAACACTTAAAATGAGGTCAATGAAAATTCGAACATCGGTAGGTCTGAGAACAACTCTACATGAATTTGTTCCAGCAATGAAAGCTAAAAGTGTCATTTCTGATTTTTTGGAATTCAGCTCATGTTAGGATGTATGGATATATTCTTAGCGTATGTTGGATAAATGGATTTACGAACATATTCTTCGAACACTGCAAGTATGGCCAGGATTTGCTTTTATGAGAAATGAATTGAGCAACATATTATTGCTTTTCAAAACTCATTATCTCATGTGATTCTGAGCTTTTTCAGCGCTGTCATTAAAAGTCTCAATTTCTCCATGCATCACTGTTTTGCATGTTGGGTACACTCCGATGTCGGTCTTCTTGATTCTCCAACCATCTTCGAGTGTGTGATTTTTGCAACACCAAGGGACACTTGCAACGAGCATGTTTCCGGAAGAAGAATATGTCAGATCGATTCATCGAGAATGAGGACGTCGATTAGGAGCAGGCGGATAGCGGAGACGGTCGGGAGGACATTCTCACAGAACGCAACCATTATGTAGACTTTCATGCAATAGTTGATACCCGTGATAGTTTTTTAAATTGTAATCACATAGAAGCTGAATCTATGTTTATGGAGGTTGAAGTCTATGAAAAGCGAATACAAATGGAAGTTGATTCAGGTACATATTTCTCAGTAATGTCCGAGGAATTTCTGAATAGAAATTTTGAGAATTGAGCAGTCGAAACATCAGTTACAAAGCCACTGAATTACAAACAGAGAACTATGAAACCGCGAGGTCAGTTGCGAAACCTGCCAGTGAGACTCCGTGGTGAGACGGAAGTTCTTCACTGTTTTATCTCGAGAGGTAACGGAGCACCCTTAATGGGCAGGCAGTGGCTTGCAGCTTCCGAATTACGGCCTATGGAAATCTCACTCAACTTGGACATTGCTCGGAAATATGTCGAAGACCCACAATCTGTAGATACGAGTAACTTGAAATGCGTGAAAATTTTAGAGGAATTTGAGGAATTATTTATTAACGTACCAAAGCCAAAAAATGATGGGGAGTCTCGTTCCAAAATGAAATTATTTACAGAATCTGTAGCGTCAACTAAGCACGAGCCTGAGGCATCAAAATTGATTTCCGAACATGAAGGTAAAAATCCATTGAATGCGAATATTTTGGTAGAAGCAAAAGCAAGAGAACAGATGGAAGGACATTTTTAGTACGTGAAACAGATTTGCACCCAACTGCGATGAATGCTATGGTTGTCAATCCGAATACTGACATCAATTTCGTTACGAATGGGAATGGTAGGAGATTATGCTATTCTCAGATCCAGGAATGGATATCTTTCCATTCTGCCGTTTGGTACGCAAGCAAGCGGCACAGGTTTGTCATTACCATTAAACAACTGATATCGTTCCTAAGATTTTTCGAAACTGCGGACAATGGAAGTGATAGAGGGTCAAACCGGAAGGCATCAATAGATCAAGGACATGTCATCATTTTCAACACTTATGCATTCATCTTAATTCGCTCTGTTTCTTTTTTCTTCATTAAGGGGAAAAACGGTCCAGACCTCACGACGAGGAGAAACTTTTAGAGAGATATAAATATTCTGGAAGAGAGAAAAAACCGGGTACGTAAATATGGTAGATACAGAGTAAGTACAATGAACAGACGAGAAGGGTCTTTAAAAAAGGAAAGGAACCGTGGTGTGGATGCTACCTGTTTTTTTAGGGACGTTAGAGGGCAAAATCTGCCTCAAGATCCTTCGGATCCGTCCCCAGACACCGGACTGGTTCAGCTTACGCGGACTACGCATAGCCCACGCAGGCCATACCAGGCGGGACACGGGTCTGGGTGGGGCCCAACGAGAGGTGGGCCCGGCCGTGTAATATCCCTCTTCCCTTGATGTCCGATACCTATGGCATCGGGCAATCAAGGAGAAGATCCACCTGCATCTACCATCTCAGCCCGGAACCGCGTGAGCATTACTTCAGGATGAGCGGCATGTCTCGCGCTCGATTGCGAGCGTTCCTCTTCTCCATCTGTATGCGCATGATACCGTGGAAGTGAGTGCGATGAACACGCAGCGCTTACTCTGCAGTATGTAAGAATGCGCTGAGTGTAAGTATAGATTTGTGGAATATTGTGAGGCCTGAGTAAGCCAGCCTGAGTAGGCTTGAGTACACCTACGGTGTACTTCTAAGAGATATGTAAGCAATACAGAGGAATAAAGCTGTCTGTTCAATTACAAGGTTCCTATCATCACTGTGTTCTACACCCAGTGTGCAAATCAACACAAACGAAAGCAAATCCAAATTCTTGCTGATATGGAAAAAATAAAAGCGGGACGCCACAATCTCGAAAAAAAGGCTTGGACGATGGAGAAATCTTGGGTCCTGTGATCGGTGTCGTGAGACAATCCAATGTACCAGAATTGGATTGATTTGAAACGAGTGTCCTATCTTTTGTAAAATTGAATGGCTCAATGTATGGAAAGGGCTGTGCTATCTCGACAACAGTTGACTCAAACGATGACCCTGAAATAGCCATCATCAATGATGTTTTGGAAAAATGAATCTGGCGTCTATTCCCACGCATCAAAGTGTGAAGTCCTTGGGTGAGATTATGATATATGAGGAAATCCCAGAAACTTTTGACTTTTGCTGTCACTCCTCGATCATTTGGGCTGTGCGACGTCTCATGAGGCTCAACCAGTCAAATTTCCTCCGTTCAGATGTCCTGGAATTGGACACCAAATTTGGAATCGATTGGTAGATGCGGATAGATACTAGAGAAGGTCATGTGCGACAAAACACCCGAAGATCGATGAATTGACGTGTCACTCGGACCGACTCTCAAAATTTGTTGAGCTTTCACGGTTCTAACGTACCACAGCGGGGTCTGAAACTTCGCAGAGATGTTTCTAATGATCCAAAGTTGTGATTCAGAAACGAATTTTCCAAAAGTACTCGCTCAAGACTTTGTTCTGTAAGTCGTTTAGCGATTTTTTTCAAATGACCCACATGGAACATTATGTTTTCGGAGCCTTCAAAGAAGGGGTATGAGAAATTTCAGACATGTACACAGCTTTTTTTTATGATTTCACTTTTAGAGGCCAAACGTCAAAAGTTCCTGGGATTCCCTCATATACTCTTACGGGATCGCGCTCTCTGAACAAAATACGCCTAAATTCATCCTTAAGTATGATAGCAATAATTACACGAGACCAATGTCTGTGCACGTCACGGCTGTTGGAATCAGCGTTGTATGTGTAAGAGATTCAGAATAGGGAATGGTTTCGTAATTGTTAATGAAATTCATCCTCTCCAATATCATCCATATCAAATTGTGATCATCATTCTAATCAACGCTATATCACCCAAGATAAGTTGCCAAATGCTAAGGCAGACCCTCGACTCTGACACTAAGGTTATGATTAATATAGATCTCATTCCAGATCAAATCGATCATTCTCCCTAGCAGGCGATGATATCCAAATATTGAAAATGATACAGGAACGCTCTACCCCAGTGGGCTCTCGAACTCAAAAATTTCATCGTGATATCATAATGATGCTGTGAGTATGAATTCGAGCTTTTTCGTGATTCAGGTGATTCCATGTTATTTGTGCAGACGCGGGTGGCCAGAATCTCATTAGATCAACAAGAAAAGACGGTTGGACGACCCCTTGGAAACCTTTTCCATCCATCGAATAAATCGTGGAAAATCACAGTAGATTCACAGGTCACAGTTGAATGCACGTCATATGCATCATAAGATGCATTATGACAAACTCGGTTTCATCGAAACGAATCATGTTATTGAGTTTATGGTAGTACAAATTATTCCAAATGTCGTACTGAATAGTACCGCTATGTATTCACTATTAATATACTGAGACTGGGAAGCGCCTCCCTCCCATACTTACAACTAGTCAAAATATACTAAAATTGAAAATGAGTATACTCCCGACAAAATCTAGTATACGCGTATTTATGATTAGTACCGGATACTACTAAAAACAAGGATATCGGTATCTTAGTGTAGCTACAACTGAGACGAACATTTCGCGTGATACTTGAAGGAGCATCAGATCAAGAGATTTGAGTTCTGTGTTAGCTTATATATTCTATGGGAAACATAAATCATTCGCTATCTATTATTCACCAATGAAAAATCACAAAGAGGCAGAAAAATCAGGTGCCGCACAACACTAATCAGGAGATCCTCTGGATGTAGGAATCGACTCCAAATACGCTCTCAGAACCCTACACTGTAAAAAATTTCTGTGTGAATTTCCACTGCGGTTTTGGGGAACCCCAGTATTGTGCCCTGTCATAGCTCCATTTAGCTGTAACATGCACAGGCGTCGCTGTGAGAACACCGTGATCGTACCGGGTCGGTTTTTTATCCAGGCTCGAATACTGGGATTTTACAACGCGAAACGTGGGTTCCGCGTTGCACCGAACTGTCTTTTCCCCGTAGTGGTGGGCAAAAACCAAGTGATCTGTGAATCCGCCGCAGCACGGCAGTTGGCGCCATAGTCGGCGCTCGTGTGGGCTCTAGAGGCTCCACAATTATTTATTAAGTCACTTGTGACCAGTGATTTGGGTGTAAAGCAAGGTTATGTACACCATAGTTTAATATAAAGCTATGTATTCAAATATATGTGTACATGGCCGAGGGCCAGGAAGATCTAATGCTCGACGCAGCGAGCTGGCGCATGCCGGGCCGGGAGATGCGGGGAGAAGGCAAGTGAGGGGAGAGAGAGCCACAGAGTAAGGGGAACGGAGAAGCCGTACCCTACACAGGCCCCCCTCAGTGAAGGCAATGGGGAAAATTATTCGATAGACAATATTTTGAACATTGTCAAGCGGTCTTGCTGACCTGAAAATTTCTTTTACAACTTCAAGAGGCACAAAATCGATTTTACGCTTTCTCTGTTGTATTTTTCAAATGACTCACCCGAAGATCTTTTGATCTTTGTTAAAAATCACTCTTTGTTAGGAATATTTGGTCAGGAACATTATTGAGTTCCAGGAATACAACTTTTCAGCTGCTATTTCTTTGGAAATACTGAACTTAGGAAATACTTCACGTTAAGTACGTGGTGAATGCTTCTCAAATTGGTAACTTTAGGTACAAAATAAATATTTTCATTTGAAAACAATCAAATTTTGAACCGTCTGGCCACTGAGGTATTTGGTTGTGCTATAGCACCTTAAGAATCTAAAATGACTTTATACTTGCTAGATTGAAGATAGGACGATGAAAAACTTTGAATTGCCTTGGATTTTTTGTCGGGAAATCATATTCTTGTCATGGAGATATTCGCTTACAGTCTCTATTTTCTTTTCTTTTTTGGGTATGTCACTGAGCACCACAATACACTATTGCATTCAAAAGCACTTGAATGATAACATTCCACTTGAACGACACTTTCTTCTTCTTATTTTCGTAAGTACGTAGAGGAGCGCTACTTGTAGCGTCGCTGGAAACAGGAACTGGAACAGGAACTGATGAAGATGAATTGCTCGTTGCAGGATTCCGAGCATTCGTTGATACCACAGACTGAGGTTGAGAACTTATTGATGGCTGAGTTTGTAACATATTGGACGACAACGGAGCTCTAGCATAACTGTGATCATTTGAGAATGGTGTAGAGTTTGCTTGCTCTAGCTCTGGAAAAGTTATGTGTGCTGGTTTCAGACGCTCAACATTGATGGTTACTTCCCGACCTTGGACGTCAATTACAAAAACTCTGTCGTCTATTCTGCGTATGACTTTGAATGGTCCTGCATACGGCTGATCCAATGAAGTGTTCTTTGCTCCTTTTTGCATGAACACGTGTGAGCAAGTATATAGGTCTTTGTACCAGAAGACTTTCCTTCTGCAGTGATGTTCAGCTGGAACTGGACGTATTTCCCGCATATGAAGTCGGAGTGGCTCCAAAAACGATTGAGGATCCATAGGCGGGTCTTCATGTGTGAAAAACTCTCCTGGCAAACGCAAGTTTGTTCCATAGAGAAATTCAGCTGGACAGCCTCCCAATTCTTCTTTGTAAACACTGCGAAGTCCCAACAGTATTGGTGGGAGAAGTGGCACCCAGTCTTGTGATGCATAACAGCGGATGGCTGCCTTGACAGTGCGATGCCAGCGCTCAATCATTCCATGGGCAGCAGGATGATATGGAGTCGTGTGTTTCCTGTCACTCGCTATCATTTTTGCCAGTGCTGCAAAGAGAGCTGATTCAAATTGTGAACCTTGATCATGCGTCATGACTTTTGGAGTTCCATATCGAGATACCCAATGCGTGTAGAATGCATCTGCAACTGTTTGTGCTGTGATATCTTTGATTGGAATTGCTTCTGGCCAGCGCGTGAAACGATCAATCATTGTCAAACAGTACTCATACCCTTGAGATCTAGGTAAAGGTCCCACAATGTCTATATGCACATGATCGAAGCGCTGATCTGGTTCTTTGAATGCTTTTGGTTGGAGCACGTTGTGGCGTGCGGTTTTGGAACGTTGGCATGGCACACATTCTTTGGTCCATTTGGTTATCTGTTTGTTCATCCTGGGCCAGACATATCGCTGGCAGATGATTTTAACAGAAGGTTTAGGGCCAGGATGGGCTAGTCCGTGCAGTGCATCAAATACTTTTTTTCTGAAAACAACGGGTACGTAAGGTCGAATATCTTCTGTACTCACGTCGCAATAGATACCTTGATGATCCGGACCATGGCCTAATTTGTGCAGCTTGAGCGATGTGTTATCTTTGTTTTGAAGAAGATGCTGCAATTCCTCATCATCGTTCTGAGCTTGGGACAGTTGGCTGAAGTCTATGATTGAGGGCATTCTGATGGCGTCCACTGCTGCACGCGATAGAGCATCTGCCACCTCATTATCCTCACCTTTCACGTATCTGACGTCAGTGCAGAATTCGCTGATGAAGCTGAGGTGCCTCTGTTGCCGCGGTGAAGCCTTGTCAGCTTTCTGCACCAATGCATAAGTGATTGGCTTTTGATCCACACGCAGTTGTAGTTCACAACCTTCAATCATTCCTTTGAAAAATCTTACAGCATGGTACAAAGCAGCTAACTCACGGTCATATGTGCTGTAATTTTGTTCCGCTTTGTTGAATTTTTTAGAGAAAAATCCAAGAGGTTGCCATTCATCATTGACCTTTTGCTCCAGCACTGCTCCCATAGCCATGGCAGATGCGTCTGAAGATATGGGCAGAGGTGCTTCCAGGTCTTGATGAGCTAACAGCGTTGCATTTGCAAGATTTTGCTTGCATTTTTCGAAAGCTGCGTTTGTTTCCTCGTCCCATGGTACAGGACGGTTGTCTTTTTTCTTGACTCCCTGGAGCAGCTTGTATAAAGGGGACTGGGCAGTGGCAGCGTCTTTGACAAACCGCCTGTAGTAATTGATTACTCCCATGAACCTGTTGAGATCTGATAAGGTTTTGGGTTTCTCGAATTCGAGAATAGCCTTTCCCTTGTTTTTCAATGGTTCTACTCCTTTCTCTGATACATGATGGCCCCAGAAGTCTATTTCCTGAACGAAGAATACACATTTGTCAGCATTGATCCGCAACCCATAGTCACGCAATCTTTCGAAGACTATTCTCAAGATTTTTTCGTGGGACTCTTCGTCTTTTGATGCCACTAAGACATCGTCAATACTGCAGAAAACGTCATCTTCTAAACCAAGAAACACTTCATCCATATGTCTCTGAAAAGTTGGTGTAGCATTCATCATTCCGAACATCATTTTCAAAAATTCAAATAAACCAAATGGAGTTATCACCGCTGTTTTTGGTATGTCCTCCGGTGCATTGTCTATTTGATTGAATGCTTTTTTTAAGTCAAGTTTGGAAAAAATGCGTTTACCTCGAACTACTCTGCTTAAATCCAGAAAGTTTTTCACTGGATATTTGTCTGAGACAGTTTGGGCATTTATACCTCTGTAGTCACCACACGGGCGCCATTCGCCATTTGCTTTTTGGGCCATATGTAGTGGACTTGCATACTGACTTTTTGACCTGCGCGCGACACCATCTTCCATCATCTGCTTAAATAGTTCTTGAGCTATCTTCAGCTTTTTTGGTGGGAGGCGTCTTGGCCTAGCAGCAATAGGCGGTCCTACAGTGTTCATGTGGTGGAGCGTTTTGGCTTTAACACGCGGTTTTATGTCCCGCGGACCTCCTGTGATTTCAGGAAAATCTGCAAGAATTGGCGCAGCCTTACTCGATTTGTCTATGACAGAAACTCCATGTACTGTTGCAGGAGCTGCGTGTCCTCTTCGGACCCATTTGGTCTCCTTGTCCATGACGGTGCAGGTACTGATATCGGGGACCAGCTGCCAACGTCCTAGGAAGTCTGCTCCTAGGATACCGTACGGGACGTCTGCTACATGGAAATATCCCTCATGTGGTCTTCTGAAACCTAAATCGAGAGTTACATGACGCTCACCATAAGATGGGATTACAGTCCCATTTGGCGCGAATAATTTGTGGTCAGCGACTTTTTCTTTTTTAGACACACTGGTCACAGGTATGACCGAGATGTCTGCTCCAGAATCGACTAGATATAAATTTCCAGTCTCCAAGTCTGGTAAGAAAATGCGGCGGAACGCATGTGCGTCGCCGATCGCCGCTAATTCGAGCGACGCCACTAGTTTTTTGTCCATTCGCATTCTTCCGGTGCTCCGCAGAAACGTGCAGTTTCTTTATGCTGATCATGGTACCAACAAATTTTTTTACCGTTTATCAAGGTTGTCCCCGGGTGCTTGAGTTTGCGCTGGTCACCACCCTTGTCTTTCGCCGATGGGGATTTGGAGCGACAGCTAGAGCGGCGAGACATTTTCTTTACCTTCTTCGTAAGGTCGTTCAATTGTTCCTGAATTTTAACCAGGATTTTCTCTTGCGTTAGAGATTTGGTCTCATCTTTGGGCTTGGATATCGCGTTGATTTGGAATGCATCAGCGCGCAGTTCTGCCGCACTATCGGCAGCACGCGTTGCCTCCTCATCAGAGGCATTCTGCATGCTAGCTAGTGTCAAACGCACGTGTGGCGGCAGATGCGTACTCCATAAATCCCTTATAAACTGCGGGCTCAAGTCTGTATTGGCAGACTTCATTTGTTCCAGAAACTGGGACGGTTTTTGATTAGGGGCTATTTTCGTTTGTATGAGCTTGCGATAAGCTTCGCTCACAGTGCCTCTCAATTCATCAAGAACGGCTTTCTTTATGGTTTCATATTTGTTGCCCAAAGGTGTCATTGCAATCGAGTTCCCGATTTTTTCGGTTATAAATTGTCCATCCAGATAATGGAGTAGCAGGGTGAATTTTTTGGAGTCGGTCTTGACGTTATTCTCGGAGAACTGATCCTCCAACGCAGCAAACCATGCCACCGGCTTATCCGCCCATAGCTTAGGCATGAAGAATTTCTTTTCTCTAGGTTGAATCGCTTGAGAGTCAGCCGCGACGTTTGGTATAGGCCAATATGGCACGTAAGGGCCGTAATATGGAACGTATTGTGGCTGCTGCATGTGCGGCTGAGTGAAAGTATAGCCGGGTTGAGCTTGATGAGCTATCCCCACCATGTTGCTGGTGGGTGGGTGTGCAGCTGTGGCAGCTCTAGCCGCGGGAGAAGCTTCCCCTACTTGGGGGGCAGCAGCTGACGGCAGCGACTTTGGCGCTGCTTGATCTACCGCGCTCTCGCTGTCCGAGTGCGCGCGCTGCTTTGGCGTCGTCTGCTGCAACGCGGGACTCGGTATGCTCGCTGTCGGTGTGTAGTACGCTTCGCGCAATGTGCTGCACGCTTGTATATCCCTTTGTTGAACGAAAGGGTTAGGTTGAGTAGGCAGATCGCCTTCACACATGGTCTGGCCGGAAACAGCCATCTTTTCAGAGCCGGGCGAACAGTTTTGGAATTGTTGCCCTTGAACTTTTCAGAATTCCACAAACATGCTGTAAAGTTGCTCTGGATTTTGAAAAATGTTTTTCACTGACTGCTCCACATTATTATGTGATGCTCCAATTGTTGTTGAAGGCTCAAATGATTTTGCTGTAGCTTTTAACTGTGATTCTACTTCGACCACGTGCGAATTCGCTACACTATTGTTTAGCGACGGACTTACCCCTTTATCAGCAGGAGTCGGTGATGAGGTTCCTTGATCCAAATCAAGGTCTATTAAACTCATTTGTTCATTCTCTATTCGTTGCTGCTGCAACTGTTGCTCGAGTTCCTTATGTTGCTTTTGCAACTGCTGCTCGAGTTGAATACGAGTTGAATCTGGATCCAACACCTGTTGCTGATTTCTTGACTGCATTTGGGTTAGTGCAGCTGCCTCTTCTGGGTTCGCCGGAATTTGTATCCCTAGCTGTTTTGCAGCCTGGCGAGTGAGTCTTTTGGATCCACTCATTTTTTGTTTTATTATCACAAAAAATATTTTTACACTCACTTATGCACAAATGACCAACGATATCACGTCGGGGTCACCAAGTTGTGGGCTCTAGAGGCTCCACAATTATTTATTAAGTCACTTGTGACCAGTGATTTGGGTGTAAAGCAAGGTTATGTACACCATAGTTTAATATAAAGCTATGTATTCAAATATATGTGTACATGGCCGAGGGCCAGGAAGATCTAATGCTCGACGCAGCGAGCTGGCGCATGCCGGGCCGGGAGATGCGAGGAGAAGGCAAGTGAGGGGAGAGAGAGCCACAGAGTAAGGGGAACGGAGAAGCCGTACCCTACACTCGGGATCCCGAGTTGCTGCCCGCGTTGAAGCTCGTCTCGCCGCGGCCGCTCCAAGTCGTCGACGTTGTCTCCGTGGGGTGCACCTTTCACCAGGATGCGGCTACCGTGGCTGAGCTGAATTCAATTCTCAGGAGCACGGCGCCGCAGGATAATCGAGAGACGAGTGCATCCTCGGAGTTGCTGCCCGTCACAGTCGTCAAAGCCAGCCTACACATTTCGCCGTCTTCGTGAGCTGTGTATATGTTTTACACCCAGGTGGCTGGGCTGTATACCTGGTGCACTAGGGAGAGCCGAAAAACGGAAATTTTCGGAAATCGTTACCCCTGAGAGCCAATCTTTTGCTATTTTGCACGTAGATAATGGAAAAATTTTTCGCGGATTTTTAAAAAGAACTTTCAGGTTCTGGCAAAAGCCTTGAAGATTCTTAGAAAATAGAGTGAAAACGTCTTTTCCACGCTATTTCTAAGAGCAAAGTTATAGCGTGCAGAACCTAAGCGGTGGCACCAAACAGTGATCGAACAATGTTCTCTTACGTATCTTTGGCCGTAGAAAGCGAAAATCAGGTTCGTTCGAGCCTCAGAAGTTAAGGGCCTTTGTGAATTGCGAGATACCGATCAGAGTGGGAAAGCGACAATTCTCCGGGAAACGCCAGATTCCTGTGAAATTGAAAACGATCCTCCAAACTCGATTCAATCGACCAAAAATCATCACACACTTTATTTTCTTATGTATTTCGACCTGCAAGAGACGGTCTTGGTGGTTTCAGGAAGCTAATACGCGTCAAAATATAGATATGAGCAAACGTATCAGGACGATTTTCGTAGGGCTCACGAATGGGCTCGTCGCGGCCAGGGCATAGGTCACGGACACTAGTCCTCTTTCACTCGATGCGTAATCCCCAATATCATTATTAGTCGGGGCCGAGTGGGCGCCATCATTGACAAAACTATTCTCACGAGGTTTTGCTCTGAGATTCCTTCCAGAAGACTGTCCTGATTATGGAAACCCACGTTGCCAAGTTGAGAAATGGTCGCAATTTGTTTGAACTGAAATCGTTTAAACATTCGATAGAAATCGATTCTCCGATATGGATACTATTTTTAAGAGGTATTTTGGGTGATTCTGAATCGAAAGTTACTCCTGTCATTTTTTGCTACAATCGATTCGTTTTGACTTATACACACTTTTAAATTGAAAAATCACGATATTGCGATTCTCACTAGTGAAAATTAACAACGAGAAAGTAAATTGTGCCTTCTCTGGCGATGAGAATCTATTCTTCTAACCTTTATGGACAATATCCGATGTCAGAAAGTAATGTTCCCGGTCCAAAACCTCATTCTTTAACTAATTGTTTATAACTCTACCGCGTGTATTGGAGTATACTTGGTAGACTTTTAGGGTCCCCTGACGCGTTAGTACTCAAGTATACTCCAACACACGCGGAAGCGTCATGAACAATTAGTTGAAAAATGAGGTTTTGGTCCGGAAACATTACTTCCTGACATCGGATATTGTCGATGAAGGTTGGAAGGATAGATTCTCATCGCCAGAAAAGGCACTATTCACATTTTTTGTTGTTAATTTTCACTAGTACAAATCGCAATATCGTGATTTTTCAATTTACAAATGTGTATAAGCCAAAACGAATCGATTGTAGCAAAAAATGACAAGAGTATTTTTCGATTAAGAATCACCCAAAATACCTGTTAAAATAGTACCAATTTCGGAGATCAATTCTTATTAATTGTTAAAACGATTTCAGTTCAACAAATTGTGACCATTTCTCGGCTTGGCAACATGGGTTTCCATAATCAGGACAGTCTTCTGGAGGGGATCTCGGAGTAAAACCTCGTGGGAATAGTTTTCCCAATGATGGCGCCCACTCGGCCCCGACTAATAATGATATTGGAGATTACGCATCGAGTGAAAGAGGACTAGTGTCCGTGTTCTATGCCCTGGCCGCGACGAGCCCATTTGCGAGCCCTACGGAAACCGCCATGATACATTTGCTCATAGCTAAATTTTGACGCGTCCTAGCTTCCTGAAACCACCAAGACCGTCTTTAACAGGTCAAAATACATAAGAAAGTATCGTGTGTGATGGATTTTGGTCGATTGAATCGAGTTCAGAGGGACGTTTTCAATTGCACAGAAATCTGGCCTTTCCCGGAAAATTGTTTCTCTCCTACTCTGATCGGTATCTCGCAATTTACAAAGGCTCTTAACTTCTGAGGCTCAAACGGACCTGATTTCCGATTTCTACGGCCAGGAATACGTGAGAAAACATTGTTCGATCACCGTGTGATGCCACCGCGTAGGTTCTGCATGCTATAACTTTCGTTTCAGAAATAGCGTGAAAATGACGTTCTTACTCTATTTTCTGAGAATCTTAAAGGCTTTTGCCAGAACCTAAAAGTTCTTCTATAAAATCCGCAAAAAATTTCTCCATTATTTACGTGCAAAATAGCAAAAAATTGGCCCTCAGGCGTAACGATTTCCGAAAATTTCCATCTTTCGGCCCACCCTACTGGTGCACCCCTGTCGTTTTGATGCCTCCTCTAAGAGCATATTCATCGCTGGTTCATTCACCAGGCGATTAATAGCGAGGTAAACATATTTTTCAACGTCTGCCTAGGCTGCGCCGGTGAAGTATTTTGAGGTTATTAAAGTTCACCGAAATCGAGCTCTTCCCAGAAATGCGAGTAAAAGTGTGTTTTATACGAGATTCAGCCTTGCATGTGATCTCAGTGACAGTTCGTTGTTGTACTCCCCTCTTTGGAAACATGTTGACTCCGGGCGTCTTTTTGCCATGTTCAGATTGACACAGAATTGTACAGCCTCGACGCTTGAAGATAATAGATACTATCACATGTCTGATGTGATATTTTGAATATCATGGTGTGGACAGGAATGATGAGATTTGTAAATGGAATTGTACATGGAACCTCGATTAAGCAGTGTACCTGCAAGTCGTGAACACAAAACTCCCTATTTCAAGAAGATAAGAGGAATATAGAATATGATTCAAAATTCTTCTGTGTCTAGGGGACGAGGAATGAATGATAGCTTTGGGATCTGCTCAAACAAAATCTTGCAATGTTATTCATCTGGAAAAAATTTTGAAACTTCATCGAGGATCAGACTCAGTCACAGATAAAACTTTGTCCCAAAAGAATAGCATTTTGAGGTTTGAATTCAGATTTCAAAGCTACTATGTATTCTAGTATTCTTTCTTTTTCAACACAGATGGCTTTTGTTTCACAAGTCATGTTTCTTTCATCCTCTTGGAGGATCAAGTGTCGAGAGAAAACTTGTAAGCATTTGACTTGATGCTAAAATTCTGTTTGAGACCTCTTTGCTCAGAAATGCAATTCACAAATGTCATAACTTTTGTCTGTCCTAATACACTAAAGCTATCAGAAAATTACCATTGTTTTAGTGGCAGTGAAATTTCTGATGTTTGGAGGATGTAACATTGTGTGCCAGTCTGGACAGGGCAAGAGTGCTTTATGTCAACATATTTTCTTATAGAGAATTACATCAGGTGACTGTCATGAAGGTTTGACTTTGGTGGTTTTGAAAATATTTTTATTACAGAAACTATGACCTCCATTCTTACCTCAGATGAAACCTTATATGGAAGTTGGAATCTGAAAAGATTTCAGTCCATTCATTGGTCTTGTTATAGCTGACTACTCTACACTTGATCATTTCTTATGAAGATGGATTAAGGTTGGAAGAAAGTTTTTCTGCGTACTTGGTTATCGACTAGGGGGATTCCTAGGGGGATCCCTTCTTTCTCATATAGTATACACCTATTCCAACGAAATTTATTGTATCTGCCAGGCATAAAATGATCATAATTGCTTTGGTGATGAATAATTTTAATATGAGAATACCCAGCGTAGAATTATTGAAGGAGACCTATTTCATCCAATCAAAGTTGTATATATACATCAAGGCTGGTTAATCTTATTGGGGGAAATAGTAACTCCTATTCCAAATTCTCCAAACAATGTTTAAGAAAACTTGAAGCATATCCATTGCAACTGAGCACTCATAAAAACTTTGCAAGGTTGAAAAACCATAGTGTTGGAAGATAGGCTCCTTCAAAAATAAGCGAAAGAGGCCATTCAATGGCTCCTTCATTTTTCAAAGACAGTCTCTATAGGGTGCTGTCATTTTTATAACAATGAATTAGAGATTAAAAGGGAATATGTATGCCAGATTGCTGTACACTCGGATGGATCATCATCCCACACAAAGGGTCCAGTCCCATCCTCCACAAAGTCCTAAAACAAATATTCAAAAATGCTAAATTCAACTGACGGCTTACTTCAACTTTGTCATAACAAGAATACTTTGGTAAACATAGTGTCATGTTTGATTTTGATCTTTATTCACTGATCAAATGATGTATTCAAATGTCAGTTTTTCCTTCTCCATTACTCTATTGTCCAAAATAAGAATTGTACAAATCCAAGCTTTTCGAAGAAAGGGTTTTATCATGGTCTAAAGCTGTAGTGGACCTTTGAAGTGTTTGATTCTTGATCAGGATCATTCTTGGGATAATCCGCTGTTCTGTTGACAACCTGAGAATCACTCCTACAATTCAAAATACATCAGAGATATACATTTTAAATAGTTCTATACCTGCAATCCTAAAAATTAGTTACTGTCAAGTTTGAGTACTCTCTGTTCCCACAGTCAATGGTATCCCATTCATTCAAGTTCATAATTCATTTGTGCAGCTTACTCTGCACTTGTGCTCTTTTAGATGATATTCCCAATAGCCCTTCTAATTTTCACAGAAAAACCAGCATAAGATTGTTCGTGTTCTCAAAACTTCTCAACATCTTCAAACAATCAAGTACTAGGGATCTGGAGCTACGAGAGAATTTGAGGGGTAACTAATCTATTCAACTGCGACAATTACGAAAACATTCATCAGTTTGTTCTTCCAGAACAATAAGAGGTATGATGTATCGACCCCACCTATAATTTTTCTTTTTTGAAGCCTTTTGGTATTGATTGAAAATCCCGTCGTGTTACTTTCGGCAAATCTCTTCGGGTGTGTTTGACGGAAAATCGAGTTGTACAGTGCGTTGAATCAAATCACACCGTAAACCGGGGTGCCTACGTCCACCGGGGTGAATGTGTCCACTTTTCCGGAGGAAGATTGTAACAGTCGTCGACCCTACGCTATACAAGCTGGAGGGTCTTTTAAAAGCTCATTTTGACGCTTAGAAATTCTACTTCTAGAATATGTCAGCTCATTTGTGGTAAAATGGCTTCCATTGACATTCACAACACAGGGTCTTGATGATAAGGGTCTCGATGCTCATCAAAATTCGCATTTTTCGCATTTCATCGCCGATTTACATTGTTCTAAATGATGGGGGCAAGTTGGGTACACATTTTTGTAAACTCTCAAAAATTACCTTCTGGGAGAATTCAAACAGTTCGGCTCCACTCCATCCAAATTGGACGTATCTTAGCTCATTTTAAAGGTCTTGAGACAAGCTTCAAAATGAGTTAAAGTACGTTGGAAAATATTGAGATAAGCCAGAATTATTAAGAAAATGGCTTAATAGGGGCGAGCTGGGTACACTGACCTTATGTGCATTTTTCGCCTTTTCGCGGTTTTTTTGGGTACAAGTCGGGAAATATTGATTTTTCGAGAAAATGTGTAGAGTAACTTTTCGGAGATTTTTTTGAGGTCTGCGAATGTTGTTCACACAAGTTTTCCAAAAAAACCCATATATTAAGACTTATAATGAAAAAAAACGAAAAGGACCTTGGAGGATGCACGTTTCATTGTTTATTTTGGCCACGCCTCAAATTTTAAACAATAATTCTCATAAATATTGATCATTGAATGTGCCACTCATCATTTTAGCCCAGGATTATGCTGTTGTAGCGAGTTTAGCTGCTTTCTCAAACCAGAGACGTTTTACAAGCTACGGATGTCTCGTAGTGGAATATTGTGCCACCACGTTGCGAACCACACTCGTCATTGGATACAACAGACGGTAAAGACAAAGACCGTCTGATCATTTGCTGAATCTCCATACATCGTATTCAATGTTCCTAGATCACACAAATCACATGCGAAGGATAATTCACTCAAGACCATACCTAGGTACTTGTACTTGGGGACACTTATATTCAATTCGAGTAGTATGATATTTCCCCAAAAATACGCATATATGCAATGAGATCCTCGGATGCAGACACAGCAGCATACATACATGTCTGCTTTACAGTACTCAATTGATTCGGATAGTCTGACGATTCCTCCGGGACTTGCACACATGCATCAAATCTCACGGTCACTCGTGCATTAGAATACACATACAAGCCTACTCCATCAACAGAATGCAGAAAAAGTGTCACTAGATGGTTGAATGTGTTGAAACTAGGGCCACGGTGCAGTGCATAAAGAGCATTTGGAATAGTACCAAGTATGGGACATGGAGTTTACAAGACACGGAGTTTACATTTCTGCTTTCCGTGCTCTCTTGACGATTCTACTCACTCTTAAGCTAAACCCACTTATTTGGTATATAGTGTGGCTGTGCTTGATATATCCCAACAGTTTTGGGGCGCCCAAACTACAGGAGGGAGAAGATGATTGTACCACGGAGTTTACAAAGCAAAAGGATACGCTCTAGAATTCGTCGATCAACACTCGATAACGAGCGATCCTGCGAATATTCCGGTTCCTGAACTCTTCACCGCTAACTGTGTGTATTATCATCAATTAACACGGTGCCAGGGGCGCACACTGGGAACTTATGCAAATTTTTTCCGGACCATCTCTCACAACCGAACCAGGCAAGGTTTGACGAAGTGAGTTAGCTCGATGTCTCCGCCAACTCTTCCTCTTCACAGGAAAAGTTCTCAAATTAGTGACAGATCAATATTTTTCCCGTAATATTAGCGAATCTGAATAAAAATCTGCACCCGTTAAGCTCAAGTCAACTTCAAGTCGATGTAGAGACCCGAATTTTCACTCGATCGAGGTGAAATTTTGAATACTCTCCCAGTTCGATAGGGAAAAGGGGATAATGCGGTCAAAAATGGAATTATAATGATAGTCTTATCATTATAAAGTTTTTCCATTTTTTGGCCAAAATTAATCAAATTTTATATGTATCGATAGAGAAAAATTTTTTCAATGCAGAAATGTAATGGGCTAAACTTTCTGACTATTGGATGATATGATAAAAGGACTTTTAACCCTCTAAGAGAAGCCGACACAGAAGTAGTTGACTTTGCGGTTTGACTTTTAGAGGCCCATAAGACCGATACCATCGGTAAATCCCGACGGAAAATATAAGTCCGCGGCCAGGCTCGGGTCATAAACAACCCTCATAAAGCCATTATGAACTAACTCCAGCCAAATTCTGAATAATCGAAATAATCGAATTGCCCCCATTCTGATTGCGGAATCTGCTTGCTGATATCAGGCTGATCAATTACAAACTTGAATGGGAGAAATCGGATAAGATTAACTATAAAAAATGATGATCGGCGATATCACTACAATCGATATAATCTTATCAGATATTGGCCGATTTCGACCATTCGAGTTTCTAAATGATCGGCTTGATATCAGTAAGCATATTCCATTATCAGAGTGTGGTTAATCCAATTATTTTGATTAGTCAAAAATTGGATAGGAGATTCCGTAATGACTTTATGAGGGTCGTTCATTACTCAAGCCGGGACCGTATTGAGTAATAAACGACCCTCATAAGGTCATTACGGAATCTCCTATCCAATTTTTGACTAATCAAAATAATTGGATTAACCACACTCTGATAATGGAATATGCTTACTGATATCAAGCCGATCATTTAGAAACTCGAATGGTCGAAATCGGCCAATATCTGATAAGATTATATCGATTGTAGTGATATCGCCGATCATCATTTTTTATAGTTAATCTTATCCGATTTCTCCCATTCAAGTTTGTAATTGATCAGCCTGATATCAGCAAGCAGATTCCGCAATCAGAATGGGGGCAATTCGATTATTTCGATTATTCAGAATTTGGCTGGAGTTAGTTCATAATGGCTTTATGAGGGTTGTTTATGACCCGAGCCTGGCTGCGGACTTATATTTTCCGTCGGGATTTACCGATGGTATCGGTCTTATGGGCCTCTAAAAGTCAAACCGCAAAGTCAACTACTTCTGTGTCGGCTTCTCTTAGAGGGTTAAAAGTCCTTTTATCATATCATCCAATAGTCAGAAAATTTAGCCCATTACATTTCTGCATTGAAAAAATTTTTCTCTATCGATACATATAAAATTTGATTAATTTTGGCCAAAAAATGGAAAAACTTTATAATGATAAGACTATCATTATAATTCCATTTTTGACCGCATTATCCCCTTTTCCCTATCGAACTGGGAGAGTATTCAAAATTTCACCTCGATCGAGTGAAAATTCGGGTCTCTACATCGACTTGAAGTTGACTTGAGCCTAACGGGTGCAGATTTTTATTCAGATTCGCTAATATTACGGGAAAAATATTGATCTGTCACTAATTTGAGAACTTTTCCTGTGAAGAGGAAGAGTTGGCGGAGACATCGAGCTAACTCACTTCGTCAAACCTTGCCTGGTTCGGTTGTGAGAGATGGTCCGGAAAAAATTTGCATAAGTTCCCAGTGTGGGGCGCAAAGATGTGAAAATAGCAACTAAACTTCGCAATTTATCGAAAACAACGAAATTTTGTGAGAATTCGATTACATCACCATTTCGAGTCCCACTGAACTCCGCCGCATTGACTGAGTATAACCCACGGTTTGTAGACAACTTTGAAGCCTGATAAATCACCTACCTTACGCAGGATAGCTCATGTATTCGTCAGAGCAGTAAGAACTTGGGACCGAATCGTCGATTTTTCAAATTACGGCCACAGAGTTTACATTTCGACGATGAAACCAGTCGTATCATACCTTTCCCAGAGAAATCGTGGCCCGCATATACATGTGCTTGACGGGGTATATGTTGTTCCAAGTCATGAAAAACTTCCCAGTAGGCTAGTATATTCCTCTGGAAAATCGCGAGCGTTTACACGAAATTGACGCGCCTATGGAGAATGACCCATATTCTTTCGACATGAACGATTCACAAAATGAATCACACGAGTTGTCGTTTATGCTTTGCATTCTCTCATGATGCACTGCTAAAGTCTGAGTTATATCTTTGTAGTTCTGTATTTGTTTTGCTGACTGTTTGAAATAGTTATATTTTGCCTCGAAACGGAGAGTTGAGTTCTTACTCAATGGCCCAAAGTGGTGGATCAAGTCAAAGTAATGCATCAGATATTTATGCTTTGGTCTGAGTTTCACTTACGGAGAACATTTCCGGCGAAGTTTCATATACTCCTCACAATAAGATTTGAACAACGAGACTTGGCCGTCAGACATCGCAGGAGCAGATGCTAACGAGCAGACATTCAGAACCATTCTCCAAACTGGGTCAGAATAAGCTCTCTCTTTCATGGCATCCGCTACAATCACAGGAAATATATTGATTGAACTCCTGATTTAACTTGCAGTTCCTGTCAATTTAGATAGCTTATCTTTTTGTGTTTTCAAACTCACTTTTGGTATGAAAATTTCACCTTCGCCTTTGATCCTCAGTTCATTCAATCGATAGTTGAGGAGCCCAATGCGAATGTATCTCTTTTTTACAAAATGATTCATGCAAAGCCACATATCAAAAGGAGCAAAACCTTCATAGATATCATGATCTGAGCAGGGTGGCAATCCCGGATTCATAACTTTGAAATGTTCTAAGTCATCAAGTTTTGACCGATTTTTGATCCCCTTGACATGTGTTTGTTTCATCTTAGAAACTTCAGAGACACATTTGTCATAATCTTCGAGTGTGCGAAATGGTCTGACTACTAGAGGATTTTGCAGAAATTCGGTAATTGTCATGTCACAGTATGGGCATACATACAAGATTTTATTGAAAGATTCACAGAATCCCCCGATACTATGACTGCGTAAGTTATCCCCAAAAACCACCACTATACTACCTTTGGAATTGATGAATTCTCCGTTTCCACAATCTATTGTGATACCTTCGGTTTCGAGACGTTTCAAGTCTTGAATCAGAATTCGCAGAATTTCATGCCACCCATAGTCTTCTTGATAAGTCTCTTTGCACAGGAGGAGTGATTTGATATTCTTTAGTTTTGAACGAAGATGTGGCGGAAGTTTCAAAATCGTGAAATAAAACCCTAGCATCTTGTGCTTTTTTGTGAGATCTAATTGGATTGCAGATCTCGAAAGCGTCTTGAAATATGCCAAGAAGTATTGCGTTTTTTGCTGAAAGAAGGCGTTATCTCTCACGACATTCCCATCCTTAATATCGAAGAAACCACTGCTATTACTGTTTACATTTGAATCCATACAATATTGTCGAATTTCTTTGTTTTCCAACATTACCTTCAAAGTTTCGAAGATGGGTACATATGAATAGGTTAACTCTCCATTCGGATTGCAGATGAAAATTCTTTGTGGTGCAATGATGTCAAAATTCATATCAAAATACTTATTGCGCATGAAAGTACTCCGGAAACAACCACTCTTGGGATCGAACATTTCAGACATGGGAGCAAAAGATTTTTTGAACCCATCAAGTATGCATTGCTTATCACGATCCCCAAGTCCAGAATTTGAGATGGACTCGCAAAAGCGATCTTCGCAAGTCTCGAAGATTCGATAGTTATTGTCTATCATTATTCGACAAGAGAATTATTATCAGGAAGAGGAAGATTTCGAATGACCTCCGAACAAGTGCTCTCAGTTCCGATAAAACACTGTGTAGAATTAGATTCATTGCTTCCCCCTGTTCCGTTCGTGTTTTGATTTTGTAAGCTAGTGATTCCATCGGTTTCGGTCTCTGGCAAACTATTTGAGAGAGAAACGTCTTGACCGATGGATTCGCGGAGAGATGCTTGTGATGAAGCATTCAGTTCCTCGAAGATGTTATCAGTAGGTGAAAATGAGTGTGATTCATAGAATTTATTGTGAAATTTTGTGACATGAACGTTGTACGAAGCTTTGGTGCTGAATTTCTTGTTTGCAGACATACAAAAAGGGCAAATTATTCCATCAATAGTTTGTTGAACGTGTTCACTGTAGTGATTTTTCAGAATGTCGACATTTATACACACAAATTTGCAGTCGAAGTAATGACACTTGTAGCAACCCTCATCAGCATGTTTATGCTCGCGTAATAAATGCTGCTTGAAACCTAGGTAGCTTGCACTAGTAACATTGCATTCTGAGTACGACACGTAATTTGCACCTTGTCGTCGTTGCGGTGCTCTATCTGATGTTCATTATATGAGTAAATGTGTTCGAATTCACGAGAACATGTCTGGCACAGAAACATGTTGCTTAGGATCGTTGCAAGAACAAGGTTGAGCATGAGAAATGATGTCAGCATCTTCAATGCATTGTCAGCTTGCGTTGTCGTTTAATTGCTTCGAAGTAAAAGAAGCGTTTGGTCACCCCCTCTTTCATTGCTGAAAATGTACTATTCCTCAATCATAGGAATCGCTCAAATATGTCCGTCATCAGAATTTAGAGTTACAATTGAATTCAGGATTTAGCAACATACATATTATGACCAATGTGATTACCTTTGTCATTTTCCCTCACCCATTATTATCATTATGAAAATCATCAATGACCAAAGTATTTTGAGTTTCTCAAATTGACTATTGATACGCAATTTCGCTGGCCTCCTTTAAATTGATTGTTGATCTATAGATTTTACATAGGGGAAATTAACCACAACGGCTATCACGGTAGATGAAGGAGGAACTAGGAACTCTTACTCAATCTGTGATCAGATTTGAGGTACTAAACTAACATATCGAGTCCAAGAACAAATGATAAAATATCCATGATGAGCTCAGATCGATAAGAGCTCTTGCAAGCTTCAGCTCTCGCCCAAATTTGCTACTTTCGACTCTCATGGAAATTTCTCCTATCAAAATGACGGCGTTATCGGGAAATTATTGCAATTTCATTCATCATTCCAGTAAAAAAAAGAGTAGGCAGACATGAGTGAAACTCACAGGTATTCTCTGTGTCCACCTATATTTAGCGGGGAAAATTCTGACTGTAGCGCTCGCGGTGGCCAAAGACGACACGAAAAAGGGGGGCCAACGACGGAGAGCGGTGATCGGAAGGGATGGCATGGCGGTGGATCGCGATGAACCACGACAGCTGACAACATGCATCTGATTTGTTCTTGCCTTCGATGGCTATTTGTTTGACTCTATATCTCAAGCCGCTTTCATTACAGTCACATAAGCAACTTGTGTTTTGAAACAACGTCGGCGTAGGTTTTTTAGTAAGATCAAATCACGGCTTGAGGAGCAGAAATTCAAAACTTATAGACATTCAATGACACTGAGGAAAAAGAAAGGCAAGCCGTGTCCGAGTACTCAGATAATTCCTACCTTGCTCGTCGAGCAACTTGGTTGCCGGAAAAAATCATGTTGTCACTGTGACTCGACTCAATGGAATGATCTGAAATTTTGCACACACATAGTTGAAGAACATGACTTTCATGAAAAATCATACAACTTTTCGACGTTTTCACAGGTCTCAATGCCGAGATGCCAACCGCAAGCATGATTTTCGACATGCGAGGAAGTTTTTCAGTTTTCAACTACAGCAAAACTCAAAGCAAGGAAGTTGTTCGGAAGAGTCTAAATCATATCAATATTCAAGATTCAGATCGAATGATGCAATAGGGAAAAATTTGGAGTACTTTTTGTATCTAAATATACTCGCGGCTGACGAGCAGACGACGCTCCGGCTCGCGCCCTGCCAAACAATAATCTCAATGAATTTCTTCTAACTTTCTTCCTGAAAAGGGATGAGGTGTTCTCATGGTACCTTGGAGCCCTGATTTTAGAATCGGGATGTGCAGGAAGGGTTCACTAAATGACGACTCACTGTTTGGTTATACTGAACACAAAGTGAGAATATATTCTCTTATAAAGTGTGCGACACTTGTGAGAAAAAAAAGATAAGACGCGGTGTGGGCGCGGCGCGAGAATTAAAGGGATCGGGAGTACCCGGTCGCGAGGGCGGGCACCGGCGCGGGTATAATTATGCACGCAAGCAGCATAGCTGATCGCTGCTTGCTGACCTGTGGCTAACTGACGAATTTCGAGCTGCGAGAGAGACTCGCAGAGAAGAGCAGGGCGGATGACAGGATCATCAGGTGCCAATTCGGCCAATGAAATTTGAATGATGTCACTCGCGTGACATCGAGGGGAAATCGCGGGTCATCGCACCGTGCTCCAACTGCTGAATTTCCCTCGAATATTCGCAGGCTCGAGATACTTCAACAATCCGCCCCCTTTGCTTGATCATACCAAGCAAATCAGATTTGACAACTGGAACTTGCATTCGAAAAAGAATATGTAAGACTCAATAGGGGACGCGGTTGTCAGACTCATAGAGCGTGCGAATAATTCGATTTGATAATAGCGAAATGACCGGTAGTTGATCAAATGAAAAATTCTAAATTGTCGATCAAAGGTAGTAATTTGAAGATTAATTTTGCATAGCAGAAAAGAATTTGAATTTTACCGACAGCTCGATGACAAAATCGAAAAATAAATATATATACGAACAAGATTTTAACATTTTCAAATGAATGATTTTACGGTGCCCATCCAACTTGATAAATGATTCGTATGAATCAGTCAAAGTTGAATCTGATCAGTCGAAAGATGACTAAATAAATAAAAAAAGAAAAAATCGGTTAATTATCATATGCCTTGCTGAAGATCGTGAATTGATTATACTACGGAATAAACATTTAAGTCTGTATCTACCAGCAAAAAATCAAAAAACAGAAAACATACCAATTCTGGATGATCAACATCCCACAGTGCACATAGCACAACAAAAAAATCCATAATTTACATCATTCAAATTCGCTCAATAGAGCTTTTAGGCTGATAAGCCAAAATCTTAATCTATAATTCTTTGAACGATGGGGGAAAAAAGTTATTCGCAAAAGATTGCATTCCTCAAAATGATTCTAAGTTGTAAAAATATATGAAAAAAATGAATACGAGGCATCATCTCTCATCTTGCGCAGCGTATTGAGAATAGGCCAAGGGCTAATACTCGACTTGTTTGATTCTACTGACTCTACGAGGAAATGCAAATAATAAACGGAGACGATACGAGTGGCCTTACAAATTTCCGCAGGTGTAGAGCGAGGAAATTGTGTAGTGACTGTCGAAAATATGCGATTCTCAAATCATTGTTTTTCAGTCGACGACGATGTTGACAGGAATTCCTCGACTCTTGATGACTAATAACCATCCTGGCCATCTGGATCTACTGGGAGCTTGATGAGCTTGCACAAAGCTCGACGATAGGTTGCTGTGGTAGTCCTCACATCGACCACGCGCGTCAGCCCGTCTTTGCCAGGATGGACAGCAGTTACCCGCGCCATGGGCCACTTGGTTGGAGGTGTCAGCTCGTCCTTCACGAGCACCAGGTCGCCGACGTTGATTTGATCCTGGACGTTGAGCCATTTACCACGTTGTTGAAGGTGATGCATCACTTCCTTGCGCCAACGATCCCAGAAATTGTTGCGCATCCTTTGAATTTGCCCCCACCCGCACTGAGAAGAAGGGTGTAAGTCAACGTCGTCGAATGGTTCGGGCAATGCAGTGACAGCGCGCCCAATCAAAAAATGGCCAGGAGTCAAGGCAATGAGGTCATTTCCATCCGTACTCAGAGGGCAGAGAGGCCGAGAGTTTAGGCAAGCTTCGATTTGGCTGCTTAAGGTCATGTATTCCTCGAATGTAAGACACGCATCTCCGACTACTCGTTTGAGATGGTTTTTGAAACTGCGGACTGCCGCCTCCCACAGTCCTCCAAAGTGAGGAGCTCGAGGGGGTGGAAAATTCCACGTGACATTTTCCGGGGCGAGCAGAGCCGCGACTTCGTTTGAAAAGGCCGATGCCTTAGTAAACATTTTCTTGATTTCCGCCTCCGCCCCGACAAAGTTCTTAGCATTGTCACAGTACAATTTTGTACAACGTCCGCGTCGAGACACGTATCTATGAAAGGCTGCTACGAAAGCCGCTGGAGTGAGCTCCTATACTACTTCTACATATGTTGCCCTTGTAAACATGCATATAAATATGCAAAAATACCCCTTCGTCCATTTTGCCCCTCTGCCACGATTGAACAAAACTTTAATCGGACCGGCGAAATCGACGCCAGCTGCTTCAAAAGGCATTCGCGCAGTGATTCTAACTGCTGGTAACGGCGCCATTTGCTGTTCGAGTGGTCTAGCTGCAAAACGCGCGCATGTCACGCAACTCCGGTACGTGTTTTGGACTAATCTAGTGAGTCGCGGGATCCACGCCCATCGATGTATGTCACTAAGCATCAACTGAATGCCACCATGCAGAGTAGCTAAATGAATTTCTCTCACCATGTTTCTAACGAATGGGCTGTGACTAGAAAGAATGACTGGATGAATTTCGCTGTACGCAAGTGGAGCGTTTTGCAATCTACCACCGACGCGTAAGGTTCCCTTGTTATCGAGAAAAGGACAGAGACGGCGAATGTCGCTCGATTTTCGAAGTTTGCTCGACTTTGACTCGAGGATACTGATTTCTGTTGCAAAATGCTGCCGTTGAATAACTCTGAAGAGAGAGATTCTCGCGAATTTAATTTCCAACCAATCAAAAACGCCTCTGTTTCGATCTTTTGCTTGCGTCGAGCATTAAACCGCCATCGATACATGTAGGCTAAAATCCGAATCACTTTGGCAAACGAGCTAAACTTTTCTAATGACTCCAATACGTGCGACTCTTTTTCCGGTTCTTCCACGGCATGAAACGCGAGTGCAGCATTTGGATCAGCCTCTACTGAATTTCGTGGCCAGGATTCCCGTGGACTAATGATCCATTTTGGACCGTTCCACCAAAGTTTCGAATTGTGTAACTCGTCCATGAACATCCCCCGAGTTGCGCAGTCCGCGGAATTTTGTTCTGAAACAACGTGACCCCAAGTCGCTTCGGGGAGTGACGTTTGAATGAGACTGACACGGTTTGCAACGAGTGTTTGCCAGCGTGCAGGTTCATCGGCAAACCAATCCAATACCGTTTTATTGTCGCCCCAACAAAATATGGCAGAAGGCTTACTTTTTAACTCAGACAATACATGTTTGATGAGCTTCACGACTAGCACAGCTGCGCATAATTCCAGTTTTGGGATACAAAGGGTCTTTACTGGCGCGACTTTCGTCTTTGCCATTATCAATTGAGCGGATTGCCCTGGTATAACTAAATAAATTGCGGCAGCATAGGCGCGATCAGATGCATCACCAAAACCGTGAAGTTGCCAATCGAAAATTTGCAAAGTACCCAACCAACGTTTTACTCGAATTTTACTTAACTCTGGTATTTCAGATCGAATGTATAACCATTCTCGCAGCGGTTCACCATCTACCCGAGTATCCCAATCAAGTTTCAACTGCCAAAGATCACGCAAAAGAATTTTACCTTGTATTAAAAACGGAGCTAGCCAACCAAGGGGGTCGAAGAGACGAGCTACCTCAGACAAAATAGTTCTTTTGGTGACTGTACTAGGGGCAGATGGCATTGCTATCTTGAAGAAAAATTCATCATCTCGAGGAGACCAATTTAACCCTAGAGTGGACACAGTGTCCTCAATATCTACAGGGACCGCATCTGCACCGTTTGAAGCTAGACCAGTAAGCAAGTCGGTGTGATTCGCGGCCCATTTCCCTAGCTCCATACACCCGGATTTCATAACCGCAATGAGTTGATTACGAGCCGCTAGAGCTTCTGACAGCGTGTCAGCCCTGCCGAACGCGTCATCCATGTAGGTAAGCCACCACAGAATGTAGGCAGCTAATGAAAATTCTTCATTGTGAATTTCTGCTAACAACCGAAGTACTCGCATCGCCAGGTACGGTGCGCAAACTATACCATATGTGACTGTCTTTAGGGCGTAGTCTCGAATTTCTGCCGCCCCCAATACGCGCCACACAATTTTCTGCCAGACCCGATCGTCTGGATGCACAAGTATTTGGCGAAACATTTTGACAATATCAGCCGTGAAAACATATTGAAACATCCGCCAGCGGGATATGACTAGGGTCAAATCATTTTGTAAATTGGGTCCTGGCAATAAATAATCATTAGGTGATTTGCCTGTACCTGATTTCTGCAATGCGTTAAGCACAACGCGTATTTTATTGGAATCCTTACGGAAGACTGCATGATGAGGCAGGTAGCACGATCTGGGGTCTGGCAGTGCGGGATGCGGCAGCAGTCCCATGTGGTCCAGTTCCTCGTACTCGACCATGAACCCGGAGTATGCTTTGTCCAATTCCGGATTCCGACGCCGTTGACGCTCAGATCTCAGCAGACACGCCACTGCTATTTCTCTTGAATCTGTAGAGGAAACTCCAGTAAAACTTTTTGCGAAAGGCAATCGCACAACAAAGCGTCCTTCATCAGTACGAGTAACAATTGACAAGGAGTAATCTTCACAGTCTTGTTCTTCTGCCTTCAATAGGCGACTAACTGGCAAATGCTCGACTTCAAAAAATTTGGAAACTTGCTCAGAAAGCGTTTTTTCCGTTGACATATGAAACGTTTGAACATATCTAGCTTCCGACGATTCCTCAGTCGTCGCCGTTCCCCCCGTCAAAATCCAGCCCAGCGCTGTATTTTGAGCAGTAGGAGTCTTAGGCGGACCTTTTCGCAGACCAACTCGAAGAATTTCGCTGTACAACTCCGTACCGAGGAGACAATCAATTTTCGCTGGTCGGAAAAATTCAGGGTCGGCTAGCGTAATGCCCTCCAAGTGTGACCAGTCCTCGCACTGCTGTACTGTAGCACTTGGAAGGAGCGCTGTGAGCTGTGGTAAAACGAGGGCTTCCAAATGCCATGAGAAGCTGCGATCGACTCTGGAAAGCAATGTGAGAGATACCTCACTTGACGAGATCACCGTACGTTTATTTCCTATCGTATTTACCCCCAATTTCAATTTTCGCGACGGTAAGTTCAACGCTTGGACGACCCGATCAGCCACGAAAGAACAGTCCGATCCAGGATCAATCAGAGCGCGAGCTTCTATTTTCTGCCCGTGAGGCGCTTGTAAAATAACTCTGGCCGTTGCCAACAATCGCGGCTGTTTAGAAAACGCTGCCAAATTATGCACGAATGTACTATTTACCGATGACAAATTGTTATTTGGAGCGTCGCTTTCCGTGGCCGCCTTATCTACTGAATCTGGTTTCTCGTAATGCAATTTCGAATGATGCGCTTTTTGACAGAAACTACAACGGTACATGGACTCACATTTGTCAGCAAAGTGACCTGACTTCAAACAATTCATACACAGTTTGTTGGATTTGTAAAATTCAAAACGCTTGAAAACCGACAGTTTTAAAAATCTGCCACAGCGATGAAGTGCATGTCTGCCCTTGCAACAAACACAGGGTAACGCATTTGCAACCGAAGACTCGCTTGAAGGATTTCCGACATTTGCATTAGCTGACCTATTTCCAAAATTGTTACGAGACCTTGAATTGTTAGAATTTTGTGAAGAAGAATTCGAATTGCTAGGCTGGCTCAGTCCAAGATGCGCTGTATTCAGAGAATCAATGCGATCTCCAATATATTTTTTAATCGAAACATAAGTGGAGAAACCCACAACAGACTCCTGTCTAATAGTCCAATTCTCCCTAGTTCCAGGATCAAATTTTCGAACGATCAAATGCACCAACCAACAATCATAATGATCTACAGGGCACTCTAAATCTCTAAGACCCTGCACAGCTTCCTCTGCCAAATTCAAGATATCTGCTAACGATGCCGCCGATTTTTCTTTGATCGTGGGTAAATTTATCAAGGCTTCTAAGTGTAGGTGCAAACGAAGCCTAGCATTGTCATAACGCTGAACTAATTTTTGCCGAACAGTCTCAAAACTTGTCTCAGCGAGCCTCGTGCCCTTGAGTAATTTCGCAGCATCACCTTTTGCCGCGCGAAGTAGAAGTTGTACTTTGACTGAAGATGCGAATGGTTTATCTATAACTATCGATTTGAACTGATCTTTGAATAATTCCCAATCGCTTTGCTTGCCTGAGAATTCAGGAACTTCAATATGCGGCATGGATTGAACTTCGGCAGAAGCTTGAATAAATTGTTGAGCATCAAAATTGTTTGTCATTTGAGCGGGATTAGTAAGAAGCCCGGTTGGTAGTGTACGAAGCTGAATTTCTTTCGTTTCGAGTTTTTCTAATAGCCACGCCCGAGCTACGCAATAATCATCCTCAACTTGCCTAAACACTGACTTTTTAAAATAATCGTGCTCCTTGAGCGTTGACCTGTGAGGGTATATTTCATCATGACGAGACACAAAATCGCTCCAGTAACCTTCAATGACTTGAATTCGAGTTTTCAAATAAGCCGGCGTGAGATTTACTTCTCCGCGTTTTTTCGTATTCTCCACGAAATCAGTCATCCATGCTGCCTCATCCATCTGACGAGATACCAAATCCGAAGTCATTGTGAAACGAGGAAACCGAAAAACAAACACTCGTAAAAGAAAAGAATAGGATAGAGAAAGAACACAAACTTTATTCACGATACCCAGCTCGAGTGCAAAAATCAACGTAAACTCGTTGCAGAGCGAATTAATAATCAATATAAATTAAAATACCCGAACGCGCGCTGACAAGCTATGCTATTCGATGGTATTCTCTATTAGACAAACATGCGACGACACAAAACATCCAAGCTAACTACGTACCGACGAGTACGCATGCACGCGCGAGCTGGGCAATAGCAGAAATCTTATTGTCAAGTTGCACGAGCAAGTTAAATTTTGATATGCCTCGTATTTGTACAATCTTCACTGCATATATGCACATATACATATAAGCATGAGCTATACTGTCACGTATCGACACGACCGCCGAGGCAAAATCACATTCGCTCACGATATACAATGAGCGACTCGGCAACAGCTGCGCGAGGCTCAGCTGATGAGCTCGCTGGGGGGTCAGCGCGGCAACAATGCTGCCCGCTGCTTGCGGACGAACCGCCGAGCGAGGGGAGCGAGGGGAATAAGGAGCGCGCGACAAGTGCCGCGGTTCAAATGATATGCGCGAGTATATGCATATATATATATATATATATCGCAATACGAATGATATGTGAGAAAGAGGAACGATACTTTTACTCACTGGACGCTGCTTTCCCCTCCCGCGCTGCCCTGCAGCACTGCACTCTGTTCTCGGCGCCGCTGACCAGGGCGTCGAGAAAATCCAGCCGATGACGTTGCTGGATATCACCCCGTGAACTACGAGGTGGTGATGCAGATGTGCAGTAAGCTGCTCGATCCGGCCAGAAGCCACTGAGCGCCAAAAACTGCCACCGAGCTCGCTGGGTGGCGAACTCGTCCTGGTCTGGTCGCGCCGTCTCCTGGTGCCAGTCTTAGAAAAAGAAGTCCTGAAGTGGGCCTCGATGTTGTGGTTTGCAGTGCCGACGAAAGAGATGGACGGGAAAGCTCCCGCCAAACACACAACACTTATACACTGCACAGTCGCGGAACTCCCGATTTCCGCGCGCGCGCAAAGTCCACACCCGTATTTACACAGTAAAAAAACAGAAATTCCGTGCACGATCCTTTTTTACGCTCTGCTACCAAATGAGAAGGGTCAAGGTGTTCTCATGGTACCTTGGAGCCCTGATTTTAGAATCGGGATGTGCAGGAAGGGTTCACTGAATGACGACTCACTGTTTGGTTATACTGAACACAAAGTGAGAATATATCCTCTTATGAAGTGTGCGACACTTGTGAGAAAAGAAGATAAGACGCGGTGTGGGCGCGGCGCGAGAATTAAAGGGATCGGGAGTACGCGGTCGCGAGGACGGGCACCGGCGCGGGTATAATTATGCGCGCAAGCAGCACAGCTGATCGCTGCTTGCCGACCTGTGGCTAACTGACGAATTTCGAGCTGCGAGAGAGACTCGCAGAGAAGAGCAGGGCGGATGACAGGATCATCAGGTGCCAATTCGGCCAATGAAATTTGAATGATGTCACTCGCGTGACATCGAGGGGAAATCGCGGGTCATCGCACCGTGCTCCAACTGCTGAATTTCCCTCGAATATTCGCAGGCTCGAGATACTTCAACACTTCCTATTGCATCATTCGATCTGAATCTTGAAGATAAATATAGCTCAGACTCTCCCGAACAACTTTCTCGCTTTGAGTTTTGCTGTAGTTGGAAACTGAAAAACTTTCTCGCATGTCGAAAATCATGCTTGCGGTGGGCATCTCGGCATCGAGACCCGTGAAACCGTTGAAAAGATGTATGGTTTTCCTCATTTTTTTTCGGGAATGTTCTCCATCGTAAATCTTTCACTAAATGGAAGCAATGTACTTCAACTATGTGTGTTTTAGATTATTTCATTGCATCATGTCACACTGACAACATGATTTGTTCCGATAACCACGTTGCTCGACGAGCAAGGTAGGGATTACCTGAGTACTCGGGCACGGCTTGCCTTTCTTTTTTCTCAGTGGATACTTACGACTTTTGTTATATGTGGAATTGACTATGAGCTCACACAGTAATTGTAAAGTCTTCAACGGGTTCACATCACTCCCATTTTGCGGAAAATTGAGGGCTGAAAGAAGAGCATGTGGAGTCGTCGACAATCGATCGACAAGGTGGTGCGACGCTTGCGTGTAAGATAGTGTGTGTGTATGTATGTGTGTGTGCGAGATCTCTCGGTCGTGTTCTTGTGCCCCCGTTCTCTAAAGCGCGGTAGAGCCACTAGACGGCACTCGGGAACAACTTGGACACAGCGAATTTTGATGAGCATCGAGACCCTCATCATCAAGACCCTGTGTTGTGAATGTCAATGGAAGCCATTTTACCACAAATGAGCTGACATATTCTAGAAGTAGGATTTCTAAGCATCAAAATGAGCTTTTAAAAGACCCTCCAGCTTGTATAGCGTAGGGTCGACGACTGTTACAATCTTCCTCCGGAAAAGTGGACACATTCACCCCGGTGGACGTAGGCACCCCGGTTTACGGTGTGATTTGATTCAACGCACTGTACAACTCGATTTTCCGTCAAACACACCCGAAGAGATTTGCCGAAAGTAACACGACGGAATTTTCAATCAATACCTCTTGAAGAAAGATGATAGGTGGGGTCGATACATCATACCTCTTATTGTTCTGGAAGAACAAACTGATGAATATTTTGTAATTGTCGCAGTTGAATAGATTAGTTACCCCTCAAATTCTCTCGTAGCTCCAGATCCCTAGTACTTGATTGTTTGAAGATGTTGAGAAATTTTGAGAACACGAACAATCTTATGCTGGTTTTTCTGTGAAAATTAGGAGGGCTATTAGGAATATCATCTAAAAGAGCACAAGTGCAGAGTAAGCTGCACAAATGAATTATGAACTTGAATGAATGGGATACTATTGACTGTGGAAACAGAGAGTACTCAAACTTGACAGTAACTAATTTTTAGGATTGCAGGTATAAAACTATTTAAAATGTATACCTCTGATGTATTTTGAATTGTAGAAGTAATTCTCAGGTTGTCAACAGAACAGCGCATTATTCCAAGAATGATCCTGATCAAGAATTAAACACTTCAAAGGTCCACTACAGCTTCAGACCATGATAAAACCCTTTCTTCGAAAAGCTTGGCTTTGTACAATCCTTATTTTGGACAATAGAGTGATGGAGAAGAAAAAACTGACATTTGAATACATCATTTGATCAGTGAATGAAGATCAAATTCAAACATGACACTATGTTTACCAAAGTATTCTTGTTATGACAAAGTTGAAGTAAGCCGTCAGTTGAATTTAGCATTTTTGAATATTTGTTTTAGGACTTTGTGTAGGATGGGACTGGACCCTTTGTGTGGGATGATGATCCATCCGAGTGTACAGCAATCTGGCATACATATTCCCTTTCCATCTTGCGACGGAGTCGCCGAGATCACCGTCGCCACCATCCGCTGCTGCGCCGAGCCATCGCACCTAAAGCATGTAATAATGCAGGATAATATTTTTGCTTGCGCGGGAGTGCTGAGCGGGAACGAGGTGGTGAGGGGGGATCAGAGACTTAGACGGAGCCGCAGACATAGACGAAGCCGGCGCTGGGGGTGATATGAGTATAGGGGCGAGATGGTACACTAGCATTTCAGGCTCCTGATACGGTACACGTGGCTCACCGGGTTCGGACCTCAATAGCGGACTCGAATAATCCTGATATGCCCCAAATGACCTCGTTGAATGGAGATTGATGAATTTGGATGAGTGTAATGAGTATTGAGTGTTGTGAAATAATTTTGATGCATTTCGATGGATTTTTTTTCTGTAGTGGAGCTATGATAGCACGGGGTAAATGTTGATTTTTCAGCGTGGGGTAGTGGAGCTAAGGCGACTCGAAGGAAATTTGTTTTTTTTAGTTTCATTTTTTTTTAATTCGGTCATAATAAGAGCGAATGAAGTAGTTGGTGTAGACGGGTGGTGGAAGTTGAGGCAATGTTTTTTTTTCGACCGGAATTTTTTTTTCTCGTTGTTTTATGGTCTTTTGTAACTTATGCATGCCTGAGTAGGAAAAGGGTGGTGTGAGTGACATTATAGGATCCAGTCCTCATGGTTCACGTGTCGGCGCAGTGCTGGAGAAGCTGTGGCACCGAACTCAAGAGCTGTCCTCCCGATTTGAGATCCTTCCGTCCCATCGACCTGACCCTGGTTTACTGAATAAATCCAAACATCCACCTAGTGATTTTGACACTGTTCCTCTGGTGTCGTCGAGTGGGATAAGGATTAGTTCGTGGCTTACGGGGAGATTTGAAGGGGAAGTTGAGGGATTTTGTTGGGTAGTGTGGATTTTGAGATTAGGTGAGACGGTGACGTGGACTAAGACAGCGTTGAGGTCGGATCTCGGTGAAGTATATGAGCCGATGGTGGCTACACATACACCGAGAGGCCGAGAGATCCTCCGCTCATGGGGTTATGGGTCTCAAGTTTAGGCATAGAAGGGAGCGATTGACAGAAGAAGAACAACATTTAGTAGACCTGGTTAATGGAGACCGGGCACGTAGGAGAATAGCTAGGCTAATCGTCGCATTGCCACCAGAGCAATTGGCAGATGAATTAGATAGATTAGGGTGTAATCCAGCAGGGAGTAACGCAAAGTGTAGGAGTAGGTTGATTCGTTTTGAGATCCGACGAATAGAACCAGGAGTGCAGGTCAGGTGGGACCCTATGACAGATGAGAAACCACTCGTAAGTGTACCGCGTGGAAGAAGAGCAAACAGTGTGACAGATTTGATATCATTCGTCGACGAACTGCCAGAAGAGTTAGATAAAACGATGGGGAAATCATCAGACGAAGATTCATCGAGTCAGGAGAATGGTGGAACACGCACTGGGGGGACCACAGATGAGAAAATCGGTGACGGAGACAGCCAGGGGGGAGACCAGACCAAAAATGGCCAGGGGTTGACGACGAGTACCCCGGGTTTTAGTGGGGGTCTACCCACCCCTCCTACTTCTGAAAACCAGCTGGGTACAGGAGCGAGTAGAGAACAGGGGAAGATCCCCAGGTCAGAGGCAAGTTCACAGACAAGGCAGACGTTACCTGGGGAGATGGAATACTACCTACCACAGGGATACGTAGCCGTGTCATGTGAAATGTTGAGAGTAATGAAGCAGCACATGGCTATTTGGGCAACAATGGTTGCTACAGCTGACGAGGACACAGGGAGCCACTTGGTACCACAACAGACACAGGCCGTTGCGAAATCAGGTTTACCTATAATCCAGGAAGACGAAGACGCGGATGAGAGTGATACGGGGTCAGGCAATGATGAGGTAGTGGAGAAACGGAGAAATGGAACTAGTAGGACACAAGACAAGGCGGTTCAGACTAGTTCTGAGACGGAGACGAGTACGAGTTCGAGAACAAGTCATCGGTCCTCCAAAAAGAGTCGACAGTCGAGTAAAACAAAAGTCGATGCGGGGACGAAGAGGGCGCAAGAAAAACCTATCGGGGAGACGGGTCACAGAAACAAGAAAACTGCGGAGCGGCAAAGGGTAAAAAAGCGGCTATCGATGAACGATGAGGGTGCCGCCCAGCTGAACACTATTGGGAAATCCGGGGTGAAGTCAGTTGGGCCAATAAAACAACGTACGAATAGTGCAGCTGGTAACGGCGTAAAGGGACAAGATGGAAGAAAGAAGCGCGACAGCTCGTCATCGGAGCAATATGATGGCTCGAGCAGTGAGCGCAGGCTGAGACGGAGACGCAGACGGGGGCGTAGAATCGTGGAGAGTAGTAGCGAGAGCAGCAATAGTTCAACGAGCAGCAGCGAAAGCAGCTCGGCCTGAAGTAGTACAAGCGAGCCAGATCGAGATAGGCGATCAAAGAAGAAGAAATCATACAAAGAGCAGAATTCTGAGAACACATTGAAATGCATTAAACTCCTTCAGAGTTGGAAACTGAGTTTCGCGGGGTTGAAAGAAGAGTGCCCAGAGGAATTTCTTTCCAGCTTGGAGGATTGCGAGGATCAGTTGAACATGTCGAATCGAGAGATGATGGGAGCTATTCCAGCAGTCCTATCTGGAAAAGCTCGAATATGGTTTAGAACACGAAAAAGCGAAATGACAAGCTGGAGGAAGTTTGCGAGAGCTTTCAGGTACCAGTATGTCGGAGAATGGGATGAAGAAGATTTGATGGACGAATTGAGACAAAGAACTCAGGCAAAGGGGGAGAAGATATCACAATACCTCACATGTGTGAAGCAAATAGTGGATCTTTTCAGAGAAGCCCCAAGCCGTAGATGGGTGATGAACAAAGTCAGAAGGAATCTATTGCCAGAGTTGAGACAATACATTTCTGGTAAGACAATTACCCGATTAAGTGATATGGAGCATTATGGGCGAAAATGGGAGGAAGAAAGAGAGTTGGACGAGCGGTACATAGCGCCTCCTCCGAGAAAGAAAGCTCGGGTGAAGAGTGCAGCGTACGGTGGAGATAAATCATCCCAAAAACTGTTGCAGGCGGCAGCAATGGAAAGAGATTCGGGGGAGAAAAGGAAACCAGACGGAGACGGACTCGAGAAGTGTTCTCAGGATAGGAATAAGACGAAGGTTAGTCACAACCAAGAGACAGAGGGAGAAGCCGAGGCTGCGGCGTTGCAGCGGACTGGTACTCAGTCAGCTCCGTCTATACCTCAAGGAGCACAAACTCAGCGCGCTATTCAAGCGAACCCGCATCAGACGATGACGCAGACGAATCCCGTTGAGCCGGCAGCACAATGTCATTGGCCTGGAATATGTCCGTTGATTTGTTCGCAGATGCCTTGGATGTGGCCAATGGACTTTAACGGCCTGCGTCAGAGATTTTTGGGAGGTCAACCGCGGAGGAATGGGTTCCAAAACAGGCAGCAACCAGGGAACGGGGTGCCGGGGCAAAATGGAGTACAGAATCAGGCCGGAAACACGTGTTATAATTGTGGAGCTGCGGGTCATTATTCGAGGGAATGTCCAGAGCGACAGTGCTATGTTTGTAATCAGGCCGGGCACGTGGCGAATGAATGCAATCAACAGGGGATCGCTTGTCAAGGTTGTGGGGCAAAGGGAGTAACAGTGCGTAACTGTCGTGTATGCAATTTTGGAAATAATAATCAGGGAAATGGGATGGGGAGAGCTTAGGGGAGCTGAAGTTCGGAACCAGTCGAGACGGAGACGTAATCGGCATGCCTCGACATGGCGACCATGTAGTAAGGATCTATATTATTATTAGTAGTAGTAGTAGTAATAGTAGTAGTAGTAGTAGTAGTAATGGTGAAGGAGAATGCATGAAATCGTAGGACGTAAGAGGAAAATAATGGATGATATGTGTGGATGTACATAATAAATTGATGAATTGAAGGGCGCGAGGATTGTTGGCATTCAGGAGACTTGAATTAAGGGACCGGGGCAGGAGCGGATCGGTGGTGACAGTGGAGAGTTGAGAAGGCGGTCCACTCCCGTCGGGAGTAGCCCGGCTTGGTGGGGGGATATGCGACGGAGTCGCCGAGATCACCGTCGCCACCGTCCGCTGCTGCGCCGAGCCATCCCACCTAAAGCATGTAATAATGCAGGATAATATTTTTGCCGAGGTGGATGCCGCGAGCGGAGCAGCAGCGGGAGTCAGCAGGGTATCAGAGTCAGGAAGAGGGAGGAGAGTCGGCATGGCAGGTTACGCCAAGAGTGGGCGCGGCGTGGCACCACTTACTGGACGTTGGAGTCGGAAGCAGAAGATCATGCGGCAACGAGGCGGGCTCGCGCGGGAAGTGGGGAGAGAGAGACAGAGGATGAGCAGCGTCGGGAGAGTGAGAGAGAGAGAGATAGGGTTTTGCGCACGGCACGCTCGTGTGGGCAGAGTTGCAGTGGAATGAGAGAGACGGAGCCGGTTATGTGAGGGAGATCATGCGAGTGAGAGAGACAGAGACAATTGGTGATACTAAATGCACGTGGCCTGACGTGATGGTGGAGTTGCTGTGAGATACGTGATTATTACGGGTACTGCGCATGTCACACGGGTGGAGGCACGATTCAGTAACGTAGGTAAAATGCGGGACTCTCGGGTGGAGTGTCGGCGCGGGATTTATATGAAATTCCAGCATCATGATTCAGTGTCTTTCGTATCTCGCGGGTTAATTTCCCGGAAATTAGTTTGATTAATGAGGGCTCTGTGATCGCGTCGGGTGATCGAGGAAGAAGAAGAAGACGAGGGAAGTCAGGCATTCTTGGAAGTGACTCTGTGAAGTACGGATCAGTCAGTTTTCGCGAATTCCAGGAACCATATTGTTACTCCATTTTTCCCGACGAATCCAAGTTGTATCCCAAGGAAAATCATGGAAAATAACAGGGACGGATTAAACGGGGAGAATTGGCTAGTGATCGACGGTGAGTGTGATTGCCTTTTTCTCTGAAATACTCTCTCTCTCTCTCAGGCCCCGATCCGCCATCTTTTCTCTGTGACGAAGACATAGACTGAGACATCTCGCCCTTGATTGGGCTCGAGATCTTCTAGGGTGACTACCCAGGAATCCGCGTGACCCGGTGAGCCATAAGAATTGGGAAATTAAGTGCGTGTGTGAAACTTTGATTGGACTAGTGAAAAAGGTGTACGGAAGCCATTATGGCTCCAGTGGCCCATGAGGCAAAGTGAATAGTTGGACACATTTCACAGACGCTTGGTGCGCATTTTCAATACCTCTTCGGTTGTAAATTTATTGGTCGCGTTTTTGAGGGCTGTAACAATATATATTAGTATAGTTCGAAATGAACGTCCATGTCGTTATTATTTCATGAGAATCAATATTCGTTCCCTCCCTCTTTCCCAGCAGCCCGGTAGGAGCGCAGGTAAGATTCCAGGCATTCGTTCCCTCAATTTGGCAGGGGAATTTGGATCTTCGGCGAAAGATAAATTAGTTGGACGTAGAGCCAAATCTCACGTTACAATCTCTAATTCATTATTATAAAAATGACAGTACCCTATAGAGACTATCTTTGAAAAATGAAGGAGCCATTGAATGGCCTCTTTCGCTTATTTTGGGAGAAGCCTATCTTCCAACACTATGGTTTTTCAACCTTGCAAAGTTTTTATGAGTGCTCAGTTGCAATGGGTATGCTTCAAGTTTTCTTAAACATTGTTCGAAGAATTTGGAATAGGAGTTATTATTTCCCCCAATAAGATTAACCAGCCTTGATGTATATATACAACTTTGATTGGATGAAATAGGTCTCCTTCAATAATTCTACGCTGGGTATTCTCATGGTAAAATTATTCATCACCAAAGCAATTATGATCATTTTATGCCTGGCAGATACAATGAATTTTGTTGGAATAGGTGTATAGTATATGAGAAAGAAGGGATCCCCCTAGGAATCCCCCTACTCGATAACCAAGTACGCAGAAAAACTTTCTTTCAACCTTGATCCATCTTCATAAGAAATGATCAAGTGTAGAGTAGTCAGCTATAACAAGACCAATGAATGGACTGAAATCTTTTCAGATTCCAACTTCCATATAAGGTTTTATCTGAGGTAAGAATGGAGGTCATAGTTTCTGTAATAAAAATATTCTCAAAACCACCAAAGTCAAACCTTCATGACATTCACCTGATGTAATCCTCTATAAGAAAATATGTTGACATAAAGCACTCTTGCCCTGTCCAGACCGGCACACAATGTTACATCCTCCAAACATCAGAAATTTCACTGCCACTAAAACAATGGTAATTTTCTGATAGCTTTAGTGTATTAGGACAGACAAAAGTTATGACATTTGTGAATTGTATTTCTGAGCAAAGAGGTCTCAAACAGAATTTTAGCATCAAGTCAAATGCTTACAAGTTTTTTCTCGACACTTGATCCTCCAAGAGGATGAAAGGAACATGACTTGTGAAACAAAAGCCATCTGTGTTGAAAAAGAAAGAATACTAGAATACGTAATAGCTTTGGAATCTGAATTCAAACCTTAAAATGCTATTCTTTTGGGACAAAATTTTATCTGTGACTGAGTCTGATCCTCGATGAAGTTTCAAAATTTTTCCCAGATGAATAACATTGCAAGATTTTGTTTGAGCAGATCCCACAGCTATCATTTATTCCTCGTCCCCTAGACACAGAAGAATTTTGAATCATATTCTATATTTCTCTTATCTTCTTGAAATAGGGAGTTTTGAGTTCACGACTTGCAGGTACACTGCTTAATCGAGGTTCCATGTACAATTCCATTTACAAATCTCATCATTCCTGTCCACACCATGATATTCAAAATATCACATCAGACATGTGATAGTATCTATTATCTTCAAGCGTCGAGGCTGTACAATTCTGTGTCAATCTGAACATGGCAAAAAGACGCCCGGAGTCAACATGTTTTCAAAGAGGGGAGTACAACAACGAACTGTCACTGAGATCACATGCAAGGCTGAATCTCGTATAAAACACACTTTTACTCGCATTTCTGGGAAGAGCTCGATTTCGGTGAACTTTAATAACCTCAAAATACTTCACCGGCGCAGCCTAGGCAGACGTTGAAAAATATATTTACCTCGCAATTAATCGCCTGGTGAATGAACCAGCGATGAATATGCTCTTAGAGGAGGCATCAAAACGACAGGGGTGCACCAGTAGGGTGGGCCGAAAGATGGAAATTTTCGGAAATCGTTACGCCTGAGGGCCAATTTTTTGCTATTTTGCACGTGAATAATGGAGGAATTTTTTGCGGATTTTAAAGAAGAACTTTTAGGTTCTGGCAAAAGCCTTTAAGATTCTCAGAAAATAGAGTGAGAACGTCATTTTTACGCTATTTCTGAAACTGAAGTTATAGCATGCAGAACCTACGCGGTGGCATCACACGGTGATCGAACAATGTTTTCTCGCGTATTCCTGGCCGTAGAAATCGAAAATCAGGTCCGTTTGAGCCTCAGAAGTTAAGAGCCTTTGTAAATTGCGAGATACCGATCAGAGTAGGAGAGAAACAATTTTCCGGGAAAGGCCAGATTTCTGTGCAATTGAAAACGTCCCTCCAATCTCGATTCAATCGACCAAAATCCATCACACACTATACTTTCTTATGTATTTTGACCTGCTAGAGACGGTCTTGGTGGTTTCAGGAAGCTAGGACGCGTCAAAATTTAGCTATGAGCAAATGTATCATGGCGTTTTGCGTAGGGCTCGCAAATGGGCTCGTCGCGGCCAGGGCATAGGTCACGGACACTAGTCCTCTTTCACTCGATGCGTAATCTTCAATATCATTATTAGTCGGGGCCGAGTGGGCGCCATCAGTGGGGAAACTATTCCCACGAGGTTTTACTCCGAGATCCCCTCCAGAAGACTGTCCTGATGATGAAAACCCATGTTGCCAAGCCGAGAAATGGTCACAATTTGTTGAACTGAAATCGTTTTAACAATTAATAAAAATTGATTCTCCGAAATTGGTACTATTTTAACAGGTATTTTGGGTAATTCTTAATCGAAAAATACTCTTGTCATTTTTTGCTACAATCGATTCGTTTTGGCTTATACACATTTGTAAATTGAAAAATCACGATATTGCGATTTGTACTAGTGAAAATTAACAACAAAAAATGTAAATAGTGCCTTTTCTGGCGATGAGAATCTATCCTTTTAACCTTCATCGACAATATCCGATGTCAGGAAGTTTTGTTTCCGGACCAAAACCTCATTTTTCAACTAATTGTTCATGACGCTTCCGCGTGTGTTGGAGTATACTTGAGTACTAACGCGTCAGGGGACCCTAAAAGTCTACCAAGTATACTCCAATACACGCGGTAGAGTTATAAACAATTAGTTAAAGAATGAGGTTTTGGACCGGGAACATTACTTTCCGACATCGGATATTGTCCATAAAGTTAGAAGAATAGATTCTCATCGCCAGAAAAGGCACTATTCACTTTTTTGTTGTTAATTTTCACTAGTGAGGATCGCAATATCGTGATTTTTCAATTTAGAAGTGTGTATAAGTCAAAACGAATCGATTGTAGCAAAAAATGACAGGAGTAACTTTCGATTCAGAATCACCCAAAATACCTCTTAAAAATAGTATCCATATCGGAGAATCGATTTCTGTCAATTGTTTAAACGATTTCAGTTCAAACAAATTGCGACCATTTCTCAGCTTGGCAACATGGGTTTCCATAATCAGGACAGTCTTCTGGAGCGGATCTCGGAGCAAAACCTCGTGGGAATAGTTTTCCCAATGATGGCGCCCACTCGGCCCCGACTAATAATGATATTGGAGATTACGCATCGAGTGAAAGAGGACTAGTGTCCGTGTTCTATGCCCTGGCCGCGACGAGCCCATTCGTGAGCCCTACGAAAATCGTCCTGATACGTTTGCTCATAGCTATATTTTGACGCGTATTAGCTTCCTGAAACCACCAAGACCGTCTCTAGCAGGTCAAAATATATAAGAAAATGAAGTGTGTGATGATTTTTGGTCGATTGAATCGAGTTTGGAGGATCGTTTTCAATTTCACAGGAATCTGGCGTTTCCCACTTTGATCGGTATCTCGCAATTCACAAAGGCCCTTAACTTCTGAGGCTCGAACGAACGTGATTTCCGGTTCCTACGGCCGAAGATACGTGAGAAAACATTGTTCGATCACTGTTTGATGCCACCGCGTAGGTTCTGCACGCTATAACTTTGCTCTTAGAAATAGCGTGGAAAAGACGTTCTCACTCTATTTTCTAAGAATCTTCAAGGCTTTTGTCAGAACCTGAAAGTTCTTTTTAAAAATCCGCGAAAATTTTTTCCATCATCTACGTGCAAAATAGCAAAAAATCGGCCCTCAGGCGTAACGATTTCCGAAAATTTCCGTTTTTCGGCCCTCCCTAGTGCACCAGGTATACAGCCCAGCCACCTGGGTGTAAAACATATACACAGCTCACGAAGACGGTGAAATGTGTAGGCTGGCTTTGACGGCTGTGACGGGCAGCAACTCCGAGGATGCACTTGTCTCTCGATTATCTTGCGGCGCCGTGCTCCTGAGAATTGTCAGCTCAGCCACGGTAGCCGCGTCCTGGTGGAAGGTGCACCCCACGGAGACAACGTCGACGACTTGGAGCGGCCGCGGCGAGACGAGCTTCAACGCGGGCAGCAACTCGGGATCCCGAGCGCCGACTACGGCGCCAACTGCTGTGCTGCGGCGGATTCACAGATCACTTGGTTTTTGCCCACCACTACGGGGAAAAGACAGTTCGGTGCAACGCGGAACCCACGTTTCGCGTTGTAAAATCCCAGTATTCGAGCCTGGATAAAAAACCGACCCGGTACGATCACGGTGTTCTCACAGCGACGCCTCGGCATGTTACAGCAAAATGGAGCTATGACAGGGCACAATACTGGGGTTCCCCAAAACCGCAGTGGAAATTCACACAGAAATTTTTTACTGTGTAGGGTTCTGAGAGCGTATTGGGAGTCGATTCCTACATCCAGAGGATCTCCTGATTAGTGTTGTGCGGCACCTGATTTTTCTGCCTCTTTGTGATTTCTCATTGGTGAATAATAGATAGCGAATGATTTATGTTTCCCATAGAATATATAAGCTAACACAGAACTCGAATCTCTTGATCTGATGCTCCTTCAAGTATCACGCGAGATGTTCGTCTCAGTTGTAGCTACACTAAGATACCGATATCCTTATTTTTAGTAGTATCCGGTACTAATCATAAATACGCGTATACTAGATTTTGTCGGGAGTATACCCATTTTCAATTTTAGTATATTCTGACTAGTTGTAAGTATGGGTGGGAGGCGCTTCCCAGTCTCAGTATATTAATAGTGAATACATAGCGGTACTATTCAGTACGGCCTTTGGAATAATTTGTACCACCATAAACTCAATAACATGATCCGTTTCAATGAAACCGAGTTTGTCATAATGCATCTAATGATGCATATGACGTGCATTCAACTGTGACCTGTAAATCTACTGTGATTTTCCACGATTTATTCGATGGATGGAAAAGGTTTCCAAGGGGTCGTCCAACCGTCTTTTCTTGTTGATCTAATGAGATTCTGGCCACGCGCGTCTGCACAAATAACATGGAATCACCTGAATCACGAAAAAGCTCGAATTCATACTCACAGCATCATTATGATATCACGATGAAATTTTTGAGTTCGAGGGCCCACTGGGGTAGAGCGTTCCTGTATCATTTTCAATATTTGGATATCATCGCCTGCTAGGGAGAATGATCGATTTGATCTGGAATGAGATCTATGTTAATCATAACCTTAGTGTCAGAGTCGAGGGTCTGCCTTAGCATTTGGCAACTTATCTTGGGTGATATAGCGTTGATTAGAATGATGATCACAATTTGATATGGATGATATTGGAGAGGATGAATTTCATTAACAATTACGGAACCATTTCCTATTCTGAATCTCTTACACATACAACGCTGATTCCAACAGCCGTGACGTGCACAGACATTGGTCTCGTGTAATTATTGCTATCATACTTAAGGATGGATTTAGGCGTATTTTGTTCAGAGAGCGCGATCCCGTAAGAGTATATGAGGGAATCCCAGAAACTTTTGACGTTTGGCCTCTAAAAGTGAATTTATAGAAAAAAGCTGTATACATGTCTGAAATGTTTCATACCCCTTCTTTGAAGGCTCCGAAAACATAATGTTCCATGTGGGTCATCTGAAAAAAATCTAAACGACTTACAGAACAAAGTCTTGAGCGAGTACTCTTGGGAAATTCGTTTCTGAATTTTCATTGTTTGGGTAAGCGTTGGAAGGTCATTTAGAATACCTGAATGGACATGGAAAAGTCTTAACTTTCAAAATGCGTGATAAGAATCGCACAATAGTAATGATGAAGGCTTGTGATCTATTGAAAGGTGACAAAAATACACTAAATATTGAAGTGTCTCGGGAAAAATTTTCCCTCGTGGAGAGTGACAAATACATACATGAAATACGATCTTAGTCATTCTCATACAAATCCGGAGTGTCTTCGAACTTTTAAAAAGATTTTATGGAACGTTTCATGACGACTTCGTCCATATAGAATTGTCAATTGTCCCCATTCAAACAGATGGCACTCTCAAACGCGCCAGAGTCTGAGCGTAGCGAAGTGGATATGGCTTTCTGATACTATTACCTACTATTTCTCGGTATGTTGGAGTCCATCCGTTGATCACAGCAAGTGCACACCGCCGAGAACGGCGTAAATATACCACGAGTAACACTAATTCCATTCCGGTTGAACGCAATCCCTTGATTTCCCCATTGATGTACATAGATGTGCAATAGGTCGATTTCTTCGTTTTCGCGTGGGCAAGACAATTAGTTCATCGTGGAGTCCCTCTAGAATGTGCTAAAAAATGTATGGGCTTAAGAATAGGGATAATGATTTCTTATCGGAATGGAGTGACAGGCCGTCCAATGCCTGTCACGGCTCAGTACATCAATGTACATCTCCACTAAAAGAAAAATCACAACTTTGGATCATTAGAAACATCTCTGCGAAGTTTCAGACCCCGCTGTGGTACGTTAGAACCGTGAAAGCTCAACAAATTTTGAAAGTCGGTCCGAGGGACACGTCAATTCATCGAATTTCGGGTGTTTTGTCGCACATGACCTTCTCTAGTATCTATCCGCATCTACCAATCGATTCCAAATTTGGTGTCCAATTCCAGGACATCTGAACGGAGGAAATTTGACTGGTTAAGCCTCATGAGACGTCGCAAAGCCCAAATGATCGAGGAGTGACAGCAAAAGTCAAAAGTTTCTGGGATTTCCTCATATATCATAATCTCACCCAAGGACTTCACACTTTGATGCGTGGGAATAGACGCCAGATTCATTTTTCCAAAACATCATTGATGATGGCTATTTCAGGGTCATCGTTTGAGTCAACTGTTGTCGAGATAGCACAGCCCTTTCCATACATTGAGCCATTCAATTTTACAAAAGATAGGACACTCGTTTCAAATCAATCCAATTCTGGTACATTGGATTGTCTCACGACACCGATCACAGGACCCAAGATTTCTCCATCGTCCAAGCCTTTTTTTCGAGATTGTGGCGTCCCGCTCTTATTTTTTCCATATCAGCAAGAATTTGGATTTGCTTTCGTTTGTGTTGATTTGCACACGGGGTGTAGAACACAGTGGTGATAGGAACCTTGTAATTGAACAGACAGCTTTATTCCTCTGTATTGCTTACATATCTCTTAGAAGTACACCGTAGGTGTACTCAAGCCTACTCAGGCTGGCTTACTCAGGCCTCACAATATTCCACAAATCTATACTTACACTCAGCGCATTCTTACATACTGCAGAGTAAGCGCTGCGTGTTCATCGCACTCACTTCCACGGTATCATGCGCATACAGATGGAGAAGAGGAACGCTCGCTATCGAGCGCGAGACATGCCGCTCATCCTGAAGTAATGCTCACGCGGTTCCGGGCTGGGATAGTAGATGCAGGTGGATATCCTCCTTGATTGCCCGATGCCCTAGGTATCGGACATCAAGGGGAGAGGGATATTACACGGCCGGGCCCACCTCTCGGTGGGCCCCACCCAGACCCGTGTCCCGCCTGGTATGGCCTGCGTGGGCTATGCGTAGTCCGCGTAAGCTGAACCAGTCCGGTGTCTGGGGACAGATCCGAAGGATCTTGAGGCAGATTTTGCCCTCTAACCACCTTAAAAAAAACAGGTAGCGCATACACCACGGTTCCTTTACTTTTTTAAAGACCCTTCTCGTCTGTTCATTGTACTTACTCTGTATCTACCATATTCATGTATCCGGTTTTTTCTTTCTTCCAGAATATTTATATCTCTCTAAAAGTTTCTCCTCGTCGTGAGGTCTGGACCGTTTTCCCCCTTCATAAAGAAAAAAGAAACAGAGCGAATTAAGATAAATGCATAAGTGATCAAAATGATGACATGTCCTTGATCTATTGATGCCTTCCCGTTTGACCCTCTATCACTTCCATTGTCCGCAGTTTCGAAAAATCTTAGGAACGATATCAGTTGTTTAATGGTAATGACAAACCTGTGCCACTCGCTTGCGTACCAAACGGTAGAATGGAAAGATATCCATTCCTGGATCTGAGAATAGCATAATCTCCCACCATTCCCATTCGTAACGAAATTGATGTTAGTATTCGGATTGACAACCATAGCATTCATCGCAGTTGGGTGCAAATCTGTTTCACGTACTAAAAGTGTCCTTCCATCTGTTCTCTTGCTTTTGCTTCTACCAAAATATTCGCATCCAATGGATTTTTACCTTCATGTTTGGAAATCGATTTTGATGCCTCAGGCTCGTGCTTAGTTGACGCTACAGACTCTGTAAATAATTTCATTTTGGAACGAGACTCCTCATCATTTTTTGGCTTTGGTACGTTAATAAATAATTCCTCAAATTCCTCTAAAATTTTCACGCATTTCAAGTTACTCGTATCTACAGATTGTGGGTCTTCGACATATTTCCGAGCAATGTCCGAGTTGAGTGAGATTTCCATAGGCCGTAATTCGGAAGCTGCAAGCTACTGCCTGCCCATTAAGGGTGCTCCGTTACCTCTCGAAATAAAACAGTGAAGAACAATCGTCTCACCACGGAATCTCACTTGCAGGTTTCGCAGCTGACCTCGCGGTTTCATAGTTCTCTGTTCGTAATTCAGTGGCTTTGTAACTGATGTTTCGACTGCTCAATTCTCAAAATTTCTATTCAGAAATTCCTCGGACATTACTGAGAAATATGTACCTGAATCAACTTCCATTTGTATTCGCTTTTCATAGACTTCAACCTCCATAAACATAGATTCAGCTTCTATGTGATTACAATTCAAAGAACTATCACGGGTATCAACTATTGCATGAAAGTCTACATCATGGTTGCGTTCTGTGAGAATGTCCTCCCGACCGTCTCCGCTATCCGCCTGCTCCTAATCGACGTCCTCATTCTCGATGAATCGATCTGACATATTCTTCTTCCGGAAACATGCTCGTTGCAAGTGTCACTTGGTGTTGCAAAAATCACACACTCTGTTCCGAAATCTACATACATGTGTCGGGTGTCCTTGAAGCAGTTACAGGTGCGCTCATACGCCTGTATATTGTATTGCTTTGATTCTGTACGTTTATCATCCCTCCGTGTATTTCCTGTACGTTGTTGTTGCCCGGGCATGTAACGTCCTGCCCAGTCCATGGCAAAGTTGTCTTGGCTGAATCGATCACAATTAAAGCACGATTTCCGTACACTTGTTGCGTTTCTCGTGGCGCTCTCTCTGGCCGTGGCCTCTTTCAAAGCCTTTTCAAACGACAAATCTGACAGCTTGAATAACTCTTCTCTGGTCGTTTCGTCCTGAATAGCACACCGGAATTGATCCCTCAGAGTTGTGATCAACTCTGTGAAATTACAATTGAGAGACAGCTGCCTCAATCGTGTCGCAAAGTCTGCTATCGATTCATTCCGCTCCTGTTTTGCGCGGTTGAAATTGCAGCGCTCCATGACTTCTGAAGGTGCTGGTTTGAGGTGTTCAGATAACACTCTCACGAGATCATTGTACGACACTTCCACTGGTTTTTTTGGTGTACACAAACTCTTGAATAATTTGTATGTTTCTTCATCCACATGCGTCAAAAGCGTCGCTCTCTTGAGGTCGGCTTCGGTGATTCTCTTTACCAGGAAATGTAATTCAAGTCGTTCTGAGAATGAATGCCAGTCATCTGATTCTAGCTTGAAAAAAGTCTTTGTTTCTGTGACCTTTTTGCCGTATATTGTATCTCCTCCCGGATTCTCCCCCTGTGTGTCGTCTGCTCTGATATGCGTTTTCGAGCTCTAAATTTGTCCTTTGTTCTGCGGTCCGTCGTTTATAATCTGTTGTTGTTCTCGTTGTTGTGTTATGTTCTCGCAAATTTCAACTTCGCCCTCTTCGAGTTCCTGTTGTGAAACGTCCCTGGTTGTTTCACGTTTGGGTGTCATATCAATTTGGCTCCCTCTCACTTGTGCTGAATGACGTAGGTCGCCTCTTTTTGCCCGTTGGATATTCCGTATTTTACGTAGTGCGGCTCGTAAGGCATCGATTGTTTGTAGATTGTAAATGAGACTGTTCGGGTATTGACACAAGTAACTTGTGAGTTCAGCTTTCTTTAAACTTTGGATGTGGAATTCTGGGACTTCCGGCGATTCCATCAATAGTTGCTCACTGCACCATTCTTCGTCGCCAACTGTTACATTTGCACACGGGGTGTAGAACACAGTGATGATAGGAACCTTGTAATTGAACAGACAGCTTTATTCTTCTGTATTGCTTACATATCGCTTAGATGGCCGCGCCGTAAGAACTGCCCCTCGGTCGTCGTCCTGGCCTACTCAGGCCTTACAATATTTCACGAATCCCTACTTTCACTCAGCGCATTCTTACATACTGCAGCGTGAGCGCCGCGCGTTCATCGCACTCACTTCCACGGTATCATGTGCATACGACACAGTTTGCATTTCTGCTGCATCTTGTGCAATCGATGGGAGATTTAACATCACTCATCGATGGTATCAAAGGCAGGATCGAAGCAAGCGCTCATTTGTTCGTTGACTGTCGATATTATAAGCCCACTGAGGACAGCAGCGGTGTAATCTTGAGAGAGTCTGGTTTTGGTCTAGTGAAGCGTACTCAATAGAATCAAGATTATTACGAACGGAAACCGGATAGTTCTAAGACATGTCGTCACTGCCCCGTCCTCGGGTAGCGTATAAGTTACATTATTGTGTCAATGATCGTATGAATAATTATATAATATTTCATAGATGAATAAATTGGGCCTTACTGTAAATGCTCACACATCAAGTTTTTTAGAATCGATATCACTGAAATACTTAGTTATTATACTGTGCGAGCGGGTGTTGTGAAAGATTTCCTGAACTCTGAACCCCTACTCAAGCACGGTGATCCGGAACCATGTCTATCCTCCGCTGACGACAGCAAGTGGGATTCTTGTTGGATATGGTTCGGGACATCTTCGGGATCACAACCTACTAAGAATGAAAATCGCCACTTGGGCCGTTTTTTTAAAAAGTCGAAAAAACGTGTTTTTTCGATGTTTTTTCCTTTTTCACCCTCAAAAACTCGAAAGGAACGCATGTTATCAAAAAATGTGTGGAGCAACTTTTTGTAGACTTTAAAACGATGAACAAAAAAGGTCTCCACACATTTTTCCATATAAGGCCTCCTGTTCCTGTAATAAACCTATTTTCGTCTGAAACTCGTATTCTATCTGTCATCTTCCCCAGTTCTGACCCCATAACTCAAAGGTAACGCATTTTATCGAAAAATGTGTGGAGTAACTTTTTGTAGATCTCTGAAAACTAAAAAAAAAAAGGTCTGAACACAGTTTTTGATACGAGGTCGTCCGTTTCCGTAATGCACGTTTTTTTGTTTGAGACTCGTATTTTATCGGTCATTCTTCACGGTTTCGACCCCACAGCTCGAAGGGAACACATTTAATGAAAGAATATGTACAATAACTATTTGTAGATCTTCAAAAAATTATTTATTGGCTTACACTCAGCCCATCTTTCGTTATTGTACCTATGTGAGAAGAGCAGTTTCTGCATGCAATATACATTCGATTCTACCTTCGACCAAAAATTCTCATATATCTTTTGAGATTACACAAAAAATCATAGAACAGATTCTTTATTACTCTGTGCTCCTCCCGATTTACGGGGTCTGGATTGTTAGAACTGATGAAAGTTTGAATTTCTGTATGAAATATTGATAAAATTCAAACAAGTTGCGTTATGTAGAAAAAACATACATTTCGTTCTATGCATTTTTAGTAACAAGTTGTACAAACTGTCCCAACATTCTTCCGAAAAATGCATTCCCTTTGAGTAACATAGTCAAAATTGGGAGAAATGACAGATAAAATACGAGTCTTGAACGAAAATACGTTTATTACGGAAACGGACGACCTTGTATCAAAATCTGTGTTCAGACCTTTTTTGTTCATTTTTTTAAGATCTACAAAAAGTTACGCTTTATCGAAAAATGTGTTCCATTTGAGTTATGGGGTTAGAACTGTGGGGAATGACAGATGAAAAACGACTTTCAGACGAAAATACGTTTATTACAGGAACAAGAGGCCTTATATGGGAAAATGTGTGAAGACCTTTTTTGTTTGTCGTTCTAAGTTCTACAAGAAGTTGCTCTACATATTTTTCGATGAAATGCGTTCCTTTCGAGTTTTTGAGGGTGAAAAAGGGAAAAACATCGAAAAAAACGTTTTTTCGACTTTTTTAAAAAACGGCCCAAGTGGCGATTTTCATTCTTAGTAGGTTGTGATCCCACAGATGTCTCAAACCATATCCAACAAGAATCCCACGTGCTGTCGTCAGCGGAGGATAGACTTGGTTCTGGACCACCGTGCAAGGCACAACATTTTGGCATACCTTGTGGCAGGGTTCGTAACTAAACTAAATCAATCAAAATTATTGAATATATTTCGTTTTGTTCAATGGAAAACGAAACTCAACGAAATCAATCATAATTTCGTTCATGAAAAAAAAACCAAACGTAAACATTATATCCACGAAATTGGATAAACGGAACAAAACAGAATTATTCTGTTCTCCGTTCCGTTGAACGGAGATGAAAACATATCCAAAAGCAATTGAGGTTCGTTTCGTTTATCCAAAACCGAGACGGAACGAGATTGATCCTGATTTCGTTGATGAGGAGCGAAACCAAACAAAAACGAATTACGATTCATTAGTTATGAAAAATGATTCCAACCACAATTTCGTTGAGATAAACGAAACTAAACGAGATCAATATAAATTTCGTTTATGATAAACGAAACTAAACGAGATCAATATAAATTTCGTTTATGATAAACGAAACTAAACGAAATCGATTTTGATCATGTTTATCACAAATGAAACTGGAGGTAATCGAAACAAATCAACATAATTCGAGACGTTGATCAAAACCAATCGCCCCCCCCCCGTCAGCTCTGTGCAACACTCCGTCTCAATAACGGTAAAGAACAGTATATATACGTGTCGTGTCATACAATTTGATTTCGGCCAGACCGTATAAGAAATGGGGATGGCCGAATGAGTGTGTGTGTTTGGGGTGGGGGGGGGGGGGTGGATAGGGAGCACTGGGAGGCTCCAGTGGGATTGCTGTGGAGCCCTTCCTCGATGGAGGCCTGGAGTCCTCGCGATGATTTCGTTAGCACACAACTACTGTTGGCAGGGGCGTTGGTATGGCAAAAGGAGTCACCCAGAATCGAGCCGAGAGTTAGACAGCAATCCATTGACTAAGAAACGAACAAGTAGCAAATTTAACTGCACAGTTCCTTTCATGAGCAATGTATCGTTCCCAAGGTCATCAAACCGAAGATTTTTTCAGAAGGTTCGGCATTAGAATAAAATCTTGTGTGATTTCGTTTAGTTTCGTTTATAATAAACATAATTCATATCAATTTCGTTTGGTTCCATTTATCATAATCATAATCGAAATTACTTTCGTTCAGTTTTCTTCCCTCAGAAGATATAGTTTCGTTTGATTTTGTCGCATTTTCTGACAGAACATTTTGATCATGTTTCGTTTCGTTTATTGTAACAGTAATTATGCATGATCAACGTTTCGTTTCTTTCACCGATATTTTTGTTGGAATTCGTTAAGTTTCCAGCTCAACCATAATCCATTTTTGTTTAGTTTTGTTTCTCATAAACTGAATAGAAAACGTAATTCGAATTGAATTATTAAGTTCAGTTTCGTTTATAGGAAAAACGAAACTGAATTCTGGAGTTTCGATTGTGGTTATTGAAGAACGAAACGAAACTCAACATTATTGAAATTTTACCGAAATAAACGGAACGCAACGAAACATGAGTTTCGTTACAAACCCTGCCTTGTGGGGAACCATTCCCTTGACACTCGACCGAGCTGTGTAATATAATTCGAAGTCTGTGAAATCCGGAACTCTTTTTAAATTATCAGTTCGTATCATCAAAGTCCAAATCTTCCATGAATCGCGAGGCTTTGAAATCTATTATTGTTAGCCTATTTGTTAAGCTCAAGGCTCTTGAGCGATCGGATAATTTAAGTGGAAGCGATTTGTTGCGAGGTCGCGGCACTGGGAGGAACAACTCTAAAGTGAACTCAAATGATGGCGAAAATGAAGTGGTGCGACAAAGACATCGGCATCGGCGCGAGGCGCGGAATGTGGTGACTACGGGAGCTGGATGAGCTGCGGCCAGCTCGGCGATCCAACGCTCAGTGCCGGAGCACACGGGATAATGGCACAAAGAGAACATCGAGACGTTGGCTTCTCGAATCTTCGAACGGTTGAACTATATATATATATATATATATATATATATATGGACATCAGGTGATGTCCACCAGAGCTCTGTCTCTGTCACTCTCGATGCCCCGATATTCGTGCGACTCGAGGCCTGTGATATACAGATATATACAGAATTGAGTATGCCGACCACTTTGAACGCTCTAAGCGGTCAAACAAACAAATTTAACATTCACAATTCAATTCAATTACTGTGGGTCAGCATATAAATTTCAAAATCTTTCATAATAAAATTCGATGAATTCAATAAAAACAAGATTCACTTCAATATCGAATTTCTTAGACGAGAAAAAAAGAAAAAAAATCAAAATTCAAAAATCGCAGCAGTCTCCACTACAAAAACTCAATATAGCCATCTGAATGATCACAATTTGACTGGAGCATCTAGCTCAGATTTAGCAATAAACCCTCAACAGAGGAAGTAAGAAAAAAAGGTCGTACTCCGGGCAATTTCTAAGTTAATACAAATATGGGAACAAAATTGACAGTCAAAGCTTTCTTTAACCGGTTAATCGCAATTTGGCTTCAATATGGAAATTGAAATGATAACAGGACTCGAAACGGTAGTACGACGTCACAATAATCATAAGACCAGAAAGGGAACGCAATCGAATATCCGGTATCAGATATCTCGCGGTGTAATGCTCGAGGGAAGTTGTGTAGTGATTTGTCGAAACGCACGCGAAATAAGTGCAAATCATAATCAATCTGGAGCTATTCTTGATGATGTTGATCCCCGAGTTGTCCGACCTTCTTGATAGGCCTCATCCACATCTGGCTCGGTAGGCAATTTGACCAGCTTGACTATAGGCCGACGGAACTCTGACATGCCTGATTTCAGTGTAACTACTCGAATGATATCATCTGGTCCAGGATGGCACTTGATGACTCGAGCTAAGGGCCATTGGGTGGGTCGGCTCAGCTCATCGGAAACCAGGACAATGTCTCCTCCCTTGATTGGTGCTCTCACTATCAACCATTTATTTCTTTGTTGCATCTGATGTAGAACCTCTTTACTCCAGCGCAACCAGAAATCATTGCGCATGTCCACAAGTAATGTCCACCTGCAACGTATGGAGGATGTAAGATCGATATTACGATAAGTCTCGGGCAAAGCGTTGAGAGGCCGCCCAATCAAAAAATGGCCTGGAATTAGAGAAACCGGATCCGATGCATCACTACTCATAGGGCTCAAAGGCCTGGAATTCATGCCTCAATTTGTGAACAGACTATAGACAGTTCTCCAAACGTTAAAGTACTATCACCGACCACACGCCTAAGGTGATATTTGAAACTGCGCACCGCAGCTTCCCAGAGCCCGCCGAAGTGCGGAGCTCGAGGCGGAATGTAATGCCACGTGACACCCTCTTGAGCAAGTTCAGCGGTAAATTCTTTGGACTCAGTCGAGGCTTGCGAAAATAATCGTTTGAGTTCCTTTTCTGCACCTTTGAAAGTTTTCGCGTTATCAGAATAGATATGAGAAACTCTACCACGTCTAGACGTAAAACGGCAAAAAGCAGTCGGGTAGGCTTCAGAAGTTCAATCAGACACCACTTCAAGGCGCGTAGCCTTGATGAACATGCAAATGAAAATAGCAATATATCCTTTAGTACTTTTAGTGCCACGACCTGGAGAAAAACGAATGCATACACGTCCTGCAAAATCGACGCCTGTGGCCTCCATAGGCGTCCGTGGTGTGAGTCTCACTTCAGGAAGTGGGCCCATTTGGTGCTGCATCAGTTGACCATTCTGCCTCGTACATTCAACACAATGCCTGTAGACTGACTGTACCAGACGTCCCATGTGGGTGATCCAATATCTCCGACGTAGGTGACTCATCATGAGACGGATTCCTCCATGCAAGGTGTCTGTGTGGACCTGTTCCACTAATCTCCGAACCAACGGATCATTATGAGGGAAAATAATTGGATGTTTCTCATCATAAGTCAAAGATGCATTTTGGAGACGACCTTGTACCCGTAGAAAACCTTTATCGCACAAGAATAGCAAAAATCGATGCAATGGACTTTTGATAGGCAGTTCTTCGCCTTTTTTGAGACAATCTGAGTCAGAGCTAAAAGTTCTGAGATGAACACCTCTCCAAACTGCATCTTGAGCTGCCGAGAGCTCTTTCCAGGTGAACGGGCCATTGATTCGCTTATCTCGACTAATTTTTGCACGAGACATCCAACGATACAAATACGCAAGCCTGTGCACAATTGTAGACGAAGAACTACTTTTTTCCATTCTGGACAACACAAAATATTGAGGGTCCGATGTATCTTTAGCCGTAGACACTTGGAATGACACACAAGGACTCTTCTCATTAAGAGCAACCAACGTAGCTGCAGCCGCTTGCTGTCCTGCGCTCAGGATAACTGGATCAGACCAACTTTGAGTATCTAAAAGTAACCAATCGGGACCCTGCCACCATAATCTACTATCTTTCAAAACCTCTACCATAAGACCTCTAGTGGCTAAATCTGCTGCATTATCTTGGGATCTCACATGCCTCCATTCTGCTTGAGGAAGTTCAACAATAATCTCCGACACCCTATTTGCTGCAGAAGTCTCCCAACGAGAAGGATGACCTCTTAGCTAGTCTGAAACAGTTTCAGAATCTGACCAACAATAGACCGCCGAGGGTTTAGCCTCAAGCTGAGACAGAACATGCTTCACCAATTTGACAAGTAGGACAGCACCACATAATTCAAGTTTTGGAAGAGTTTGAACTTTGATGGGGGCAACTTTGGTTTTCGACATGATCAACATGGTTGATTTCCCTGGCACAACCAGATAAACAGCAGCTGCATTACGCTGTCTTGGATGCATCTGCAAATGGACAACCCAGTTGGAAGTGTCTGTAGTCTGCAACCACCTAGGAATATGAATTTCGGCTGAAACCGGCAACTGATTACGTATGACCAACCAACGATCAAATAATTCTCCAACAGGAGGAGTGTCCCCACGAGCCTTAGCAATCCACAGATCCTGAATCAGGATTTTTGTTTGAATCAAAAATGGGGACAACCAGCCAAGAGGATCAAACAAGCGTGCAATTTCCGACAGGATAGATCGCTTAGATACGACTGCAGCTACTTCTGGAACATCCACCTCGAAGAACTAGCAGTCCTCTGCTGGTAACCATTTGAGACCTAGAGTAGAGACGGTATCTTCGAGATTGACAGATACAACTTCTTTCGTTTCGTCAGTCAGACCTTGTCATAGAGCTAAGTGATTCGCCGCCCACTTGCCAAGTGGCATACAAGCGGCTTGCATGACAGAGGTCAACTATTCTCTGGCTTACGAAGCTTTGTCCACCGAATCTGCCCCGCCAAAGAGGTCATCCATGTAGCTCAGCAGACGTAAAATTGTGGCAGCTGAAGGGTGCGAAGTACCATACAAGTCTGCTAAATAAAACAACACACGAATAGCTAAGAACGGAGCACATGCAGTGCCATACGTGACAGTCACCAACATAAAGGCATTAATGATGTCAGCGTCCGACGCCCGCCACACAATGCACTGGTAGTTAACATCGTCTGGATGCACTGAAATCTGCCTGAACATTTTCACAATATCTGACAAACACGAAACGAAAAAATAGCCATCTACTGAGTACTAACGTGATATCATTCTGGAGCTCAGGTCCGAACAACAAACAGTCATTGAGTGATAATCCGTTACCTGATTTTTGAGAGGCACTAAATACCACCCGAATTTTCTCGTTGTGGAATACAGCATGATGCGGTATATAGCAGCACCCTCCACCATGTGACCAAGTTCCCCGGAGTCTGCCATAAATTTGATGTAAGCAGCGTCCAACTCCTCGTCCTTCTGTCGGTGTCTTTCTGACCGTCGCAGGCAAGCGATCGCCGTACTCCTTGAATCTGTAAAGTTAGCTTCGTTGATTTTTTGAGAAAAAGGTAACCCAACTATCACCCTCCCCTCCGGCAAGCGCGAGACTGTTGAAGTGAACAGACGTTCGCAATACTCGTCATCGGGAGATAATAACTGCCTCGAGGGGATCTCCTCAATTTCCCAAAACTTTCGGACAGACTCTGACAAAGAAGGATCGAGAGCTAGATGACAGACCACAGGACGTACAAGAAAACTATCCGACCCAGATATTGTGCAATTCCCGGTTAGAATCCACCCGAAAACTGTACGCTACACGATGGGTGTATCAGCTGACCCCTTGACTAATCCCTCCAACAAGATTGCGCCATAAACATCCGCGCCTAACAAACAGTCAACGTCTTGAGGAGTGTCGAATTTAGGATCAGCTAACTCTAAATCTTTGATATGTGGCCAGTCTTGCCAGTCGATTGGCGCAGCTGGCAGTTTCTGAGTGAGATCTCGAAGGACAAACGCGTCAAAACTGCAGCGGAGTTGCGCATCTCGCGGCGATTTTACCCATAAAGTGACTTCACCACGGACGACAGGACTCACACCGCCGCCCACACCACTAACTCCAATATCTACGGCCCTTCGAGAAAGCTGCAGAATATGCGCGACTCTGTCTGAAACGAACGAGCTCTGGGCACACGGATCAATCAAACCACGCAATGATTCTCTCGACGGGGACTCTAAATCTACCACAGCTGTGGCTTAGGCTCGTTCTACATAGGATGCGCTCAGCGCGTAAGCGTACGCGCATACCCTTGTACTCAAAGCATTTAATGCAGGGAATTTCATGAAGTAGCCGTACCAGTCGCTTCCCACTCAGATATTCCCCAAGGAAAGAGTTGGTTGATGATTGGTGGGCTCTGAATGACGTAATCGAGCCAAAAACTCGAGTTTCTCGATGTTTTTCCACAATCAACTAGAGAAAAGGATCAGCGTTGACCACCCTAAAAGTTACCCGCTCTTTCATTATCAGTGAAATACGGGACTTATGAGATTGATTGATGGCGGTCTCTGGGGGACATCTTTGAGTCAGAAAAACAATTTCCTCCGTGTTTTCCCATGAAAAATAGGGAAAACCAGCAGTGGTGGCTCCGCGAGCCTTTCCGGGAAGAAATCCAGGTTGAGCAAGGTTTTTGCAACTCAGTATTCGCATTAGTGCCCAAGCGTCTTAGTTTGCGAAGACTGTAACTTTGTTTGGGAACAGGAACTAGGCAAGAGCAAGATGAGCGGTCACCAATCCGGATACTGAATCGCGAAAACGTTGCTCAACTTTTATTTTTTTTTCGAAAAGGCTCGCGCGGCCACTGCTGATGTTTTTCTCCATTTGTTCTTCGAAAAACATGGTAAAAATAAATTTGTCGGCTCGATTATTTCTCTCGGGGCCCATCAATCATCAACCAACTCTTCACTTGTGGAAATTCCAAATGGAAAACGACTGGTTAGGCTGTTTCATGGTAATCCCTGCATCAAATGCTTTGAGCCCAAGCGTATGCACGTACGCTTACGCGCTGAGCGCATCCTATGTAGAACGGGCCTAATAATCGCGTGTGCTCAACAGTTGCAGCGTTAACCTGCACTCTTGCGGTATGAGCTGAAGTCGAGCCTGATGCACTAACATCACCTTCCCCTAAACCTGAACTAGACTTATCCTCGTGCAATAACGTATTGTGAGAGCCTTTACAAGTTTTGCATCGGAGAAAGAGCCGACACTGTCTTACAAAGTGTCCAGGTTTCAGATACTTCACACAGCAGTGTTTTTCGAGAGCAAATTCGATTCTCTTAGTCACGGGTAACCCGGCAAATTTTTCACAATCGTGAATCGCGCGCTCACCATTGCAGAACAAACACGAAATGGATTTGTTGCTAGACGAATTATTTGCTGTATGAGCAGAAATATTCTCGCTCTGATTTTGTCCTTGCCCACGATTTGCACTTGAAGTGCGTTTCGTTTGAGAGCTGGGATTCGAATCTGCAGAAGCAGCTGTTTCTCGAGCATGCGCGGCCGTCTAGGTCTGCATACGTTTTTCAAGGGAAGCGTTTCAATCTTTGTATTTAGAAAACCCCTGGACGCTTTCCTGCTTCTGCTTCCAAGCCTCCCTAGGAGACACATCTAATTGACGACGAATACAGTGAGCAAATCAGCAATCCCAATTATCCGTCGGACAATCTAAATCACGCAGGCCTTGTATTTCTTTCTCGGCTTGATTCAACAAATCACCGAGTTCCTGCGCATTTTTACCCTTCACCTGTTTGAGGTTGATCAAAGCCTCCAAATGTAAGAACAGGCGAAGACGAGGGTTATGATATCCCACGCAACATCCAGACTTGTATCTTTTACTCTTACGCTCGCAAGAGTGCGAGCGGCTGCTCCTTGAACCGATTTGAGCAAATGAGTGAGTTTCTCAATATTTGGAAAAGGTTTGTCTCAAATCGACGCTTTGAATTGCTGCTTGAACGATTCCCAATCGCATCGTTTTCCCGAGAATTTTGGGGGATCTATCTGAGGAACTTGATTCAGTGAGGCTGAAGCTCGACAAAAATTTCGAGACAGCAGGTCACCGGACATAGCACCAATACCCTGGCCGAGATTATGACCTGACATATTCATCGTCGACTGAGTGAATACGGAAAGTTGCGCGCGTGCATCAACATAATCTTGTTGAACCGTAACATAGCAAGACGACTTGTAATATTTTTCTTCTTCAAGAAGATGCGCGAATGGTCTAAGTTGCTCATGCCGGTCATGAAATTCTTTCCAATATTTCTCAAGAAGCTGGAGGCTTGATTCTGCAAATGTCGCTGTCATATCCTCGGCGCTTTGCCTGGCGAAGCTATTAGTGATAAAAAAGTGAATTATCCCGCCCACATCGAGCTGATCCCGGATCAACTCCAGACCCTCATTTTTCCGCGCTTGATCCTCGGCGGATAGCTGGACCGGATGCGCTGTTGTGGCATCTCCTGAATGCTCTCTATTGCTATCCGATGGTTTGGACTGGCTATTATTCGAAGAAAACATTTTTAGAACCCAAAATCAAGCAACCATGAAACCCAAATAAAGCCCAAGCCCCAGCTCAAAAAAATAGGAAGCAATGCCGTTGATTCAGTCGGCAATCAATTTTTTGAAGCAACACAAAAAAAACACACATCAAACATAAAACCAGCTTGTCGAGAGCAAGACAAAAAAATTCCTTCCACTCCACTGAGTGAGTAATGAAATCAACTAAAAGCACAAACTGCAGCCACCAAATCATAGAATAAGCACTGGAACGCCCCCAAATTTTAAGTGCTAACATGCACCCACACGGGCTCCTTTCACCAATAATGTGAGAATGAAATAAATTTGGACCGCGAAAATTCCGTGCATGTTCCGAAAAAATAAGCTGGTGTTGAAAACATAAAAAAACAAACACAATCGATGAAACTTAAGCGGATAGTCGAGCCAAGTGGCAACGACTCTGGATCACATCGCAGTCATGCATCAATAAAAACTCAAAAAATATAAGCCGTGCACCTAGTAGTGATATTTGCGTGGTGAACTTCCACAGCGGCAATACTTGGCGAAATACTCGTAGAGATACTCATACGAGACCGAGATGGAATCGGTATACAACACAAGCACGCTGGGATCATCAAACCATATGTTCACTCACGCATATACTACCTACCTGCAGCATGTATAGCCGCGAAGATCGTGTGAAGACGGATGAGGCAATAATAGCTATATGGTGTACTCACCCTTAGCAGCCGCGCATAAATGTTCGCGGCTTACCCACACTCTGACGATTGATGACGTCACCTTCGTTGGTGTGAAGAAGCGCCGGAGCTGCAGCACGAAGATGGCTGCCCCTCTGCCAGCTGGAGAGCGAAATAGCCACCGGCCCGCCAAAAGTGCTCTCCGAGCACGGCTGAGACCGGGAAATGGCGCGCTCACCCAGCCGCACGATGCTCCGGTCGCTCGACTCAGCGGGCGCTTCCCCACGGCTTGGCTTTGCTTCGAGGAACTCCTCGAGCTGGTGCAGACTGTTCTGGAGCTTCTCTCCAGGTGATGCTGCTGCCTCGCTGCAGCTGATAACCACTGCTCCGATGCAGCCGATGCGCACACCACACTAACGACGAAGTTATCGTCGCATCCCAGTGCACACACGTGATCCGCACTTCCACGAACCGCACTGCAATGATCCACGCTCTGCTACCAAAGTGTTGAGCTCAAGGCTCTTGAGCGATCGGATAATTTAAGTGGAAGCGATTTGTTGCGGGTTCGGGAAGACGAAATTATAAATCACTGTTATTAATTAGAACACTGCACTTCAATCACATAATAAGTGTGAGAACACGTGTGGAAAGATGAAGTCGCGAGGTCGCCGCACTGGGAGGAACAACTCTAAAGTGACCTCAAATGATGGCGAAATTAAAGTGGTGCGACAAAGACATCGGCACTGGCGTGAGGCGCGAAATGTGGTGACTGCGCGAGCTGGATGAGCTGCGGCCAGCTCGGCGATCCAGCGCTAAGTGCCGGAGCACACGGGATAACGGCGCAAAGAGAGCATGGAGACGTTGGCTTCTCGAATCTTCGAACGGTTGAACTAGATATATATATATAAACTCATCTATACAGTACTTATGACGACCGACAGTATAGATACCGTTGTTACACTTATCAATATGTTATGACAACCGGGGGTTAAAACAGTGATTTTACGTTCAAAAACTAAACCATCCCTCGTGGGAGATAACCGCCGAGGAGATAACAGTTGTTCTGCTTAGACAGTGGTTTCGCGTTCAAACACTAAACCATCCCTCGTGGGAGATGACCGCCGAGGAGATGACAGACGTGTGCTCAGACTCCGTTTTGCGTTCAAACACTAAACCATCCCTCGTGGGAGATGACCGCCGAGGAGATGACAGACGTGTGCTGAGACTCCGTTTTGCGTTCAAAACACTAACCATCCCTCGTGGGAGATGACCGCCGAGGAGATAACAGAAGTTTTCTGAGACAGCCGTTTCCGGTCGTCATAAGTCATGTATACGTAAAGAAAATTTTGGTCGTCATAAGTAGGTATATTTGTAAATGTTATGACGACCGGTCGTCATAACCGAAAATGTCGTCATAAGTGGGTATATTTGTAAAATTGGTCGTCATAAATGTCTATAACTAAAAATATATATATATATATTAGGGGGGGGGGGGCAAGCCCCCCTGCTCGCTCCGCTTGCCAACCCCCACCTTGTCCAGTTATACTTAAAAGATGTACTATTTCATAATTTTTGTATCCCCAAGTGATCTAGTAGAATCCCTATATTTTCTATGATCAAAACTATGATGAAAAAAATTTATAGACGAACAAGAGGCCGAGTGATGCTGTTTCTATGTCTCGGCCGAATGAAATCAAGTTCCAGCCTCTTGTTGATGAATTAAGTGATTAGCTGTTAGTCTATGCATAACAAAAATCTCTGAATTTTTTTCTGAGTAATTGATGCTACTACATAATACTGGATGGTTACAAATTTCAGAAATAATGTCAACCCATGAAATTTTTATACGCTGGAGATTATAGTATTCTATAGCAGTATCATGCACAATTCCAATGATCTCACGAATCCATCAATCTTATGATTGCACATCATACAAATCTTTTGATAGAAAATTTTATAATAATTCAGGACCAAGGCGAAATTTGTCCGTCCACATACTGCGTATCGGGTCGCCTATGCTCAAGGGGTGAAGTGTGATGGGTGCGTGGATAGGTCATGTTGGGGTCGTGGGTAGGTAGATGGGTGGGTGGCTGGGTTGTTGGGTGAGTGGAGTTTGTGGTCAGGTGGGCGGGTTTGTGGATGGATGGATGTACTTAGACTTTAGTGATTTCGGCTGCAATCACTGAGGTTTCAGTGAGACGTTTCACTGAAATTCCAACTTTCACTAAAGTTTTAGTGAAATTCTCATTCCCACTAAAATTTCAGTGGAATTTTCACTAAAGTTCCAGTGAAATTTTCACTAAAGTTTCAGTGGAATTTTCACTTAAGTTTCAGTGGAAATTACACTAAAATTTCAGTGAAATTTCCACTGGAGTTTCAATGAAATTTCCACTATAGTTTCAGTGAAACTTCCACTACAGTTTCAGTGAAACTTTCACTGAATTCCCAGTGAAAAATAAGAAAGTTTAAAATCTCTCCATTCGAGTCGTCTCAAGCCCATTCCCACTATTTCGTATTCCAACTTTTAAAACTTAAATTTTCACGATTTTTCTATATAATAGACTTTTAAGGTTCTGATTTCGGGGTAATTCGGTCTCGTGAAGTATAGTTCTTTTAAATTAGGTCTAGTTTGATCTGATTCGGTCTACTTCAGTTTAGTACTGCCGAATATGGTCTAGTTTGGTCCAATTCGATTTACTTCAATCTAGGTCGATCTAGTTCGGTCTACTTCTGTCTTACTCGTTGTAGTTGGGCTTAGACCAACCCAATTCGTTCTAATTTGACCCAGCTCAGTCTGATTGAGTCTAGCTCATGATGATTAATTTTCGTTCGGTCTAATTCAGTCTAGTATGGTATATTTTAATGATTTGTGATTCTCCAAAGAATCAACGTCCCCAAAAACTGCGGAACAATTTGGACATTTCATTGTAATTTCATCTTTACCAACGTAAAATGGCTCCCTGGGGAATATTTTACTGATCAATTAAGATATATCAATTGACGTTCAATATACATAACAAATTCTAGTACCTTTCATCAATCTCCATATCATCCATGATCTAAAAATTTTCAAATCGATTTTTTACGATTTGGTGATCAATTAAATAGTGCAGATCATTAACGTTCATGACAATGATATGAATAAATATTGATGACATGATTATGCTATATAGATCATAAGCGATTAAAAACCAATACTATTTTCTGTCAATGTGTTATATGTGAATCAAGATGTATAGCTTCCTCTCAAAGTCCATAATTTTCGAATATCCACGAATAATATGAACCTTTCTATCATTAAGAATGGATACACTTTGATTACGTCACTCTCAATTCATTTTTTTTCAATTCGATTCATTTCTGTCATGACATCTAGGAAGTTGTCACCTACCGCCAATACCGCACAAAACTAATGACACTAAATGTTGCTCGTACAAAATTGCGCAAATGATCACGCATGCAATTGATTTGTCAATTGCTTCATCTTCAACTCAAGGAAGGGTACTCCCTTAACTTTGAAAGTCTGACCTGGAAAGTCATGGCATGGCGGTCCTGAGGATTTACAATTAGAGGTATTTTTTCGATCTAAAAACGCCGGCGTGAGCAGTTTTTTTACAAGAAATTTCTTCTACATATTTATCGTCTGCACTTCTTTCATCGGATCCACAAACCCATACGATATTCTGTTCAAAATCATCCAATGCACCCCCAAAAAAATTTACAGATTGATCAATCAAATCATGTGATACTCATACATTTTCTCGTGTTGCGAAAAACGTTACACAAGAATCTAAATTCCAAGAAACGTTACACGAAAATCAAAATCAGTTGAATTTTCCATACAGATTCTTCTTACACTGCTCTTTCCCGTAGTAATTCCAAATTCACTCTCGGTTCTCATTGTCTAACTTTTATCAACAAATATGTCGAAAATGAAGCGACACGCAATTCAATGGCATACCATTATTTTTTCAGTTTTGCACGGGCAATTTTCTGCTCTAATTAGTTTTGTGCGATCTTGACCGGAGGTGCGAAATTTCTGTATGTCTAAAACCACAAGTAACTGAACTCGATTTGACCAATTACAGATGAATTGCGACTACCGTAATCGAATTCTATTTCCCCTGAATGACAGCAGGTTTATCTGTGAATATTATATCTTCTCATTTTTTCATTCAGAATGAAGAGATTCTGAGTACGGTACTCGCAACTCGTCAGTGATTGGTTGAATCGGGTCAAGTTTCTTGATGACTTAGATATCCAGGAAGTTGTAACCCACGGTCAAGATCGCTCAAACCTTCTGTTTGCAATTCTTTGCAATGGTTTGTTATAAGAAAACTCATTTTTCGCTCTTTGTCGTTCTTCTCGTGCTTGGCTATCGAATATACGATATTGAGCTGTATGGACGCGAAGTCGGATGAGAAAACAACGTACGTAACCAAAAACTATATGTAGTTAATTCTGATCCATGAAACAAACTCGAGTGAAAAATACACGACGCGCGCATAGCTGTCACACCTGGGTACTTTAGACCCAGCCTCAACTTTGCTTGGCTGTGATGGAAAGACGCGCGCGCCAGACCTGTTGCTATATGAACGGTCGGTAAGTGACACATTTTGACTACCAACAAATGTCACCCTGAGCCCGGAAAACTCCGAATTACAAGCGTGGCGATCTCAGAAAAGAGGCCTTGGGTCGAAACGACCCACGTGTGCCAACCGAGGGTTAAATCTCCCCCCCCCCCCCCAGTCGGATTCTAGGGATGTCACGGGTTGAATTATACTGGCTAATGGTGGAGATTCAACTTCCAGTAAGTAATAATGAATATTGATTGGGATTGTATAGTTTCTTTGCAATTAGCTGAGCTAGTATATCATTGCTCAATCGATTAGGCTGAAAAACTTCTCACACATGGCATATATCTGAAGGGTTAATCAAAGCGAGGTCATATCAAATCTACGTGCAGTGTGCATAAGTTGACCTTTGGTTCAGTCTAGTTCAGTCTAGTGGAGTATAATACGGTCTTGTACGGTTCAATTCAGTTTATTATAATCTAGGTTGAGCTAGTTCGGTTTGATTCGGTCTAATTGAGTCTAGTTCGGTCTTCTTCGGCCTACTTTGGTCTAAATCGAATTAGACCGATCTACACGGTATTATACCATACTAGACTGAATTAGACCGAACGAAAATTAATCATCATGAGCTAGACTCAATCAGACTGAGCTGGGTCAAATTAGAACGAATTGGGTTGGTCTAAGCCCAACTACAACGAGTAAGACAGAAGTAGACCGAACTAGATCGACCTAGATTGAAGTAGATCGAATTGGACCAAACTAGACCATATTCGGCAGTACTAAACTGAAGTAGACCGAATCAGATCAAACTAGACCTAATTTAAAAGAACTATACTTCACGAGACCGAATTACCCCGAAATCAGAACCTTAAAAGTCTATTATATAGAAAAATCGTGAAAATTTAAGTTTTAAAAGTTGGAATACGAAATAGTGGGAATGGGCTTGAGACGACTCGAATGGAGAGATTTTAAACTTTCTTATTTTTCACTGGGAATTCAGTGAAAGTTTCACTGAAACTGTAGTGGAAGTTTCACTGAAACTATAGTGGAAATTTCATTGAAACTCCAGTGGAAATTTCACTGAAATTTTAGTGTAATTTCCACTGAAACTTAAGTGAAAATTCCACTGAAACTTTAGTGAAAATTTCACTGGAACTTTAGTGAAAATTCCACTGAAATTTTAGTGGGAATGAGAATTTCACTAAAACTTTAGTGAAAGTTGGAATTTCAGTGAAACGTCTCACTGAAACCTCAGTGATTGCAGCCGAAATCACTAAAGTCTAAGTACATCCATCCATCCACAAACCCGCCCACCTGACCACAAACTCCACTCACCCAACAACCCAGCCACCCACCCATCTACCTACCCACGACCCCAACATGACCTATCCACGCACCCATCACACTTCACCCCTTGAGCATAGGCGACCCGATACGCAGTATGTGGACGGACAAATTTCGCCTTGGTCCTGAATTATTATAAAATTTTCTATCAAAAGATTTGTATGATGTGCAATCATAAGATTGATGGATTCGTGAGATCATTGGAATTGTGCATGATACTGCTATAGAATACTATAATCTCCAGCGTATAAAAATTTCATGGGTTGACATTATTTCTGAAATTTGTAACCATCCAGTATTATGTAGTAGCATCAATTACTCAGAAAAAAATTCAGAGATTTTTGTTATGCATAGACTAACAGCTAATCACTTAAGTCATCAACAAGAGGCTGGAACTTGATTTCATTCGGCCGAGACATAGAAACAGCATCACTCGGCCTCTTGTTCGTCTATAAATTTTTTTCATCATAGTTTTGATCATAGAAAATATAGGGATTCTACTAGATCACTTGGGGATACAAAAATTATGAAATAGTACATCTTTTAAGTATAACTGGACAAGGTGGGGGTTGGCAAGCGGAGCGAGCAGGGGGGCTTGCCCCCCCCCCCCCCTAATATATATATATATCTAGTTCAACCGTTCGAAGATTCGAGAAGCCAACGTCTCCATGCTCTCTTTGCGCCGTTATCCCGTGTGCTCCGGCACTTAGCGCTGGATCGCCGAGCTGGCCGCAGCTCATCCAGCTCGCGCAGTCACCACATTTCGCGCCTCACGCCAGTGCCGATGTCTTTGTCGCACCACTTTAATTTCGCCATCATTTGAGGTCACTTTAGAGTTGTTCCTCCCAGTGCGGCGACCTCCCGACTTCATCTTTCCACACGTGTTCTCACACTTATTACGTGATTGAAGTGCAGTGTTCTAATTAATAACAGTGATTTATAATTTCGTCTTCCCGAACCCGCAACAAATCGCTTCCACTTAAATTATCCGATCGCTCAAGAGCCTTGAGCTCAACACTTTGGTAGCAGAGCGTGGATCATTGCAGTGCGGTTCGTGGAAGTGCGGATCACGTGTGTGCACTGGGATGCGACGATAACTTCGTCGTTAGTGTGGTGTGCGCATCGGCTGCATCGGAGCAGTGGTTATCAGCTGCAGCGAGGCAGCAGCATCACCTGGAGAGAAGCTCCAGAACAGTCTGCACCAGCTCGAGGAGTTCCTCGAAGCAAAGCCAAGCCGTGGGGAAGCGCCTGCTGAGTCGAGCGACCGGAGCATCGTGCGGCTGGGTGAGCGCGCCATTTCCCGGTCTCAGCCGTGCTCGGAGAGCACTTTTGGCGGGCCGGTGGCTATTTCGCTCTCCAGCTGGCAGAGGGGCAGCCATCTTCGTGCTGCAGCTCCGGCGCTTCTTCACACCAACGAAGGTGACGTCATCAATCGTCGGAGTGTGGGTAAGCCGCGAACATTTATGCGCGGCTGCTAAGGGTGAGTACACCATATAGCTATTATTGCCTCATCCGTCTTCACACGATCTTCGCGGCTATACATGCTGCAGGTAGGTAGTATATGCGTGAGTGAACATATGGTTTGATGATCCCAGCGTGCTTGTGTTGTATACCGATTCCATCTCGGTCTCGTATGAGTATCTCTACGAGTATTTCGCCAAGTATTGCCGCTGTGGAAGTTCACCACGCAAATATCACTACTAGGTGCACGGCTTATATTTTTTGAGTTTTTATTGATGCATGACTGCGATGTGATCCAGAGTCGTTGCCACTTGGCTCGACTATCCGCTTAAGTTTCATCGATTGTGTTTGTTTTTTTATGTTTTCAACACCAGCTTATTTTTTCGGAACATGCACGGAATTTTCGCGGTCCAAATTTATTTCATTCTCACATTATTGGTGAAAGGAGCCCGTGTGGGTGCATGTTAGCACTTAAAATTTGGGGGCGTTCCAGTGCTTATTCTATGATTTGGTGGCTGCAGTTTGTGCTTTTAGTTGATTTCATTACTCACTCAGTGGAGTGGAAGGAATTTTTTTGTCTTGCTCTCGACAAGCTGGTTTTATGTTTGATGTGTGTTTTTTTTGTGTTGCTTCAAAAAATTGATTGCCGACTGAATCAACGGCATTGCTTCCTATTTTTTTGAGCTGGGGCTTGGGCTTTATTTGGGTTTCATGGTTGCTTGATTTTGGGTTCTAAAAATGTTTTCTTCGAATAATAGCCAGTCCAAACCATCGGATAGCAATAGAGAGCATTCAGGAGATGCCACAACAGCGCATCCGGTCCAGCTATCCGCCGAGGATCAAGCGCGGAAAAATGAGGGTCTGGAGTTGATCCGGGATCAGCTCGATGTGGGCGGGATAATTCACTTTTTTATCACTAATAGCTTCGCCAGGCAAAGCGCCGAGGATATGACAGCGACATTTGCAGAATCAAGCCTCCAGCTTCTTGAGAAATATTGGAAAGAATTTCATGACCGGCATGAGCAACTTAGACCATTCGCGCATCTTCTTGAAGAAGAAAAATATTACAAGTCGTCTTGCTATGTTACGGTTCAACAAGATTATGTTGATGCACGCGCGCAACTTTCCGTATTCACTCAGTCGACGATGAATATGTCAGGTCATAATCTCGGCCAGGGTATTGGTGCTATGTCCGGTGACCTGCTGTCTCGAAATTTTTGTAGAGCTTCAGCCTTCGAACACGACTGATGTACAGAACGCCTATCAATATGCCACTATGTACGATACGACTGTCGTATAAAACACCTACCAATAAATGACTACGTGCAACTTGACAAACTTCACAACGCAGACTATCGAAATCACCCATATATCAACAGCCACATCGCTACTACATGTTGGACAACTACGCTATTTGAAAACAAAATTTTGTGACATTCGATTGTGGTAATACTGATGTGTATGTATAATTTCTTCGCAAAGACGGAGCAGTTCTGCCTTAATTATGAAATTCGATGTAGAATTGCGATCAATTTCCCGAGTATATTGCGCATAAATTCTTCAGGAAAATCAGAATATTTTTTCTAATATTTGATGTGAAAAGTATTGATTATTATTGCTCTATGTACCTCAAATTAATAATGTAACACATTATATTGTTAAGATTCATTTGGGATTCGATACCAGATTAGATTGCGAACAATTTTTCAAAAACATTGCTCACAGATTTATCAAGAGAATCAGAATAATTTTTTCAATTATTGATCTACTCTTATGGAATAATAAATTAATTCGCTATACTATTAGCATTCTGGAGCAGTGAACTGTTGTAAAAATTCACCCTAGTTCTCAGAATGCATCGACTAGTGGGGCGTCTGGCACCCCATCCTTACCTGAGCCGGTACTCTCGAGATCTATCGGAATCTGAATCCGAACATTCGCGCCAATGGTATCAAGCTCACGTGGACGAGAATGTGAGCCCCATCGGCAGCGGCAAAGTGCTGACCGCGCAAATACGAAAATTATTGCGGCTGGAAGCGAAGTCTGCAATGCCAAGTCAGTGCACCGATAAATCTGGAAGCTCAAACATAGATCTCAAAAGTGTCACCCTCGAAGAAATGAGGCAGCAAGTGCGCAAAGCAAGCGAGAACGTACGGAACTTTCAAAATTGAGCACGTTTTGCAGCTAAAAATGCCCGCAGGACGCAAAAAACATTGGATGTATTACGAAGACAGCTCTTTACAGTGCTACAAACAATCGTCAGTGTGGAAAGTCATTGTAACAGTGGGGTGGAGAATTCGATAAGTGGACGCGTCGAATTGTTGCCGAGAAGCAATGCAGAAATTCAAAATAAGAAATTGGCAAACATCAACCAGGAAATCTGTCTCCCTTTAACTGGACCACCAATAGAGATAGTTCCTAACTTTTCTAAGCCATGCAATGACGATAGTGATGTGAAGTACTTGGGAATTAGCAATACTATCAAACCCGTCATCAATCAATCAGCCAAATGCAACACCAAGTCAGGTATGTCTTTCAATGAACCCGAATCAGCGGCAAACATGCCTTGTATTAATGACACCGGCATAACAGCAAACTTGACATGCACGGGTTCCCCCGGATTGTCAGCGGTTGCGCCATTCATTCATGACCCCAGCATGACCGCAAACGCAGCTTACACCAATACAGCCGGGTCCGGTGCTGCTACGCCTTATGTGCAGACTGTTGAGCCGGCTAACGCGAATGCCCCAAGAGTATCAGCAGCCGCACCATGCGCGCAAGGCACCAGCATAACTGCAGCCATGCGATATATGCAGAGCACCAGCGAGACTGTAACGCCAGCATACACGTGTACCTCGGGAATCCCATGAGCCGCACTCTACAATCCTAGCGCCAGCATCACTGCAGCCGCAGACACTAATGCCGTGGGACCGCAAAAAACGGAATATGTTTAGCAACGGCATCGCTACCATGGGAAGAGGTGCACATGCTTCTGTCGATCTCACTCCTGTAGACAGCTTGCAACGGTGTGATAACAGCAGAAATTTGAAAGCACATGAGACGCCGACACTTACAGTTTGGGAACCGGCAACAACGGCATTGCAAGGTAAAAGACCATCAGAAAAAAATCTCAAGAGTCACATTTATGCTCATGAAAGTTCAAGAGAGGATGGAGATGATTTCTGAAAATGCCTGAAAAGGAATCTCGAAACGGCCTTATCATCAAGCAGGGAGGAATCATTCTAGTTCTGATCCAAAAAACAATGAACCATTCTAGAAAAAACCCAGGGACGAACAGAAGAAGAAAAAAGCAGCTGAATGGATCATCAATTATGCATTTAAGCCAACGGCAGAAATGAAATGTGGGATCTGCATGACTCACGAGTACGGGGACACCTCATTTGCGTGGATACACTGCGCAAAGTGTAATGAAAATCCAGCTAATCCGACCTGTGTGAAGAAGACACCGTAGTGTCTTCCTCTCACAGGTCGGACATAGGAGTATATTTGTAGTGCCTGATTTTCATAATTCAGATTTGATGTGAAGAATTACCGAGGCGGTAATCGTTTGAAGGGGGAGGAGTGGCTTCCCGATGGAGAATTCATGTCTGAATTTTCTTGACATCTCTCTCAATTCCTTCCTCAAGTGGCTTCCCGGTAAAGGATTCGTGTATTAATTTTCTTGAAATTCCCTACTCTCATCCGTAATGTCTTTCATTCCCGAGACGGGAATGGTCTGGGAAGGGAGGTGTGGCGTCCCGCTTTCACTTTCCCATATCAGCAAGAATTTTCCCATATCCCATCTCAGCAAGAATTTGGATATTCCCATATCAGCAAGGATTTGGATTTACTTTGGTTTGCATTCCTGCTGCATTTTGTGCAATTGATAGGAGTTTACAACATTACTTATCAATGGTATAGAAGGCAGGATTGCAGATTCACAAGCGCTTATTTGTTCGTTAACTGTCAATATTATAAGCCCGCTGAGGACACCAGCGGTATCTTGAGAGAGTTTGGTTTTGGTCCGGTGAAGCGTACTCAATAGAATCAAGATTATTAGGAACGGAAAGCAGATAGTTCTAAGTCATGTCGTCACTGCCCCGTCCTCGGGTAGCATGTAAGTTACATTATCGTGTAGATGATTGTATGAATTATAATATAATATTCCATATATGAATGAATTGATTCTTACTGTTAATGCTCACACATCAAATTTTTTTAGAATCAATATCACTGAAATACTTAATCATCATACTGTGCGGGTAAGTGTTGTAGAAGGTTCCCTGAACTCCGTGGCCCTACTCCAGGCACAACAAGATGAATCTGAAACACAGTTGCTGCTGGAGTTTGACGGCAAGTGTGTATAGGATGTTGACTCTCGAAGTAACCAAACCAGCATACTTCTTCGGAATCTCGTGAAAGGCCTCCAATTTTTGTCAAGCATGGTATCGCGGTGGCCCGAACATTCTGATGATGGTTGCATGATGAGTGAGATAAAGGAATTTTGACTTCAGTTTCCCATCAAACAGCTTTGAAAATAGTTCATTGTGTGACCTGATAAGATCTGAGAGATGTGCTAAGATTTGTTCGGTGAAAGTATTGCTGGTGATGATATCGACTATTCCTACAAAGAGGAGGTGAAACCCCCTATACTGGGTCATTGGAGGGGACCAAGTCTCCGACAATTATACCGAAATACGAAATTGAATATGACATCTCAGCTGCCGTTATAGTCAGAGATCCTTTACTTAGAAGAGTTTCTTTGATCTCAGTGACTGGATTACCACGGTCTAGCTAAGAATGGCTGAAGCCCTCTAATCGGATGCTCAAAATATTCAGAATAAAATAGTCAGCCTCTATACAGTGAGAAATAATTCCAGTCATATTGTGACGGGCTACGTCCAAGTGTATATCGTGCCTAAGATCTGCTAGTACATTCATGATGAGATGGAAGTGAGGTATTTCATTGAAGCGACAAGAACTATTCATGCTACCAGTGGAGTTTTGCAAATCCTCGCGATGATTTGTTCTGTTCTGCAAGAGACTCTTGACCTCTCGACGGAGAAAGTGCGTAGCATTCTTATTTGCTCAACAAATTCGACAGAAGTATTTACTGGTGAAACTGTCTTGCAATCCCAGAAGTGTTTCAAGACCGAGTTTATAACCAAACACATCCATCAGCACGAAATAGACTCTGAATTCTTCCTTGTCTACTGTGATCGAGATCCCTTCATCAGCAAGAAACTTGAGTTCTCCAATGAGACTCCGGAAGCACACTTCATGTTCAAATGTTTTCAAATGCTTCAAATATATAAATTGGCCTAGGGAAACATTCTCCAATGTTGAGGGGTAGTGAACTGACTCATTTGGGGTTTCTGTTAGTAGGAAAGACTTCTAGGAGTAATTTGCGCCATGGTGGATCGTAGAATTCCATCGCACAGCCAATCAACAATCGTTGCAAAATTGAATGGATCGCATTTTTTCAAACTTCATAAATTCTTCACGGGAGAACAGTGCGTTTTCATAAAATTTTTGTAGATACCTCTTTTGTTTAGAATGTGTCAAAAAATATAGAAAAACATTTTTTGTGTGTCTGAAATTCGCATTTTACTATTGTTTATGAAAAATTGTTAATAACGATTTATGGCTCAATTTTCCGACTTCCCACCATCGAAATCGGATTCAGCGGGTCAAAATGCATGGGAATCAACAACATTTGTTCGTGCTGGTCCAAAATGCTACGGAACCCTGCTCGGCCGCCGGACTATTAACAATGGTTAGTCAGAATAATGAATATGCGGAGCCTTTGAGAATGACGAGATCTCGTGTCTCAAGTTATTAGTTAACGAAACGAATACCCCATGAATCATTTTATCTTTGGGAGCGATAACGAGAATAGGAGACTTCAGGTGTAATTTATAAGTTGCAAGTCTATTGATTCTCAAATTCACGCATTCGTCGATCTTTTTTTCGTCCTAGAATCCAGAAATGTCTCCATGTTAGAATCACTGAGGATCCCCAAGAGATTAGATGAACGAAAAACAATAACCTGGATGGTAACGACAATCTCTTCCGTGGACTCGACAGCAGTTGGTCACCAGCACTTCTGTTTTTTCGATTTGGAATTATCCCTTGTGGGAGCAGTTTTCTGATTCTTCGGAACGTTATTGCCCTTCGTTTTCACCACAGCTAAGTTACTTTGAGCTGGCATTAATTCACATAACCATCGTAGCTGCATATGTTGGCGTGTGTCTATGGATGAATTCATACATTCTTGTAATCAGAATACATCAAGATTCGAGATTTCAACAGGAATCACCATTTCACAGGGAGGTCTCACCACTCAAATGTTCTGCTATCAAGTTGTCTAAGCAGATATTCTAGACATCTTCTACTTTTCCCTCGGAAAACTTGACTACTGCTCTGAAAACATCCCAAGTCGCACAGGAGGCTCCATACAGGATAGCGTGAGATTGACTGTGATCAAAGTCGACCTGAAACAAGAATTCGAATCAATATGATTCAGCCACCTCCAATCAGCAAATCTTTCAGACGGGTTCAGGTTTGGGATAATGATTCGGAAGACTCGTGACTGTGCCCCGCTTCCATTATTATTCATATTTTCTACGCGTCTTTGTCCCTACGGATGAAAATTTTGTTGGCGATTAGCTGAGAAGCTCTATATTGTATACTCCTATCAGGAAAATAACCTCCGGAATAGAAAGCTGGAGGTTCACCGCCAACGAAAAAACCAAAATGACTGCTTAACACCTTCACCGCGACGGGTCCCACTGATGGGACCCGCGGGTCCTCTTTTGTGAGCGACGGTTCCCACGGATGGGATCCTTTTTTTTTCAAGTTCTCGTGCCCACCGAATGACGTAGACCCACCGAATGGCATGGGTTGCGGTTTTTAAACGCTTTTATTCCACTTCGGCTTGGCCATAGTTCTTATTGGTCATGGCTCTTTTTCCCCATTTCTGGGACAACGTTTTGGCTTCCGGTCACATGTGCTGGAAACACGTGTTCGGGTAGGCGTGAGTGAGTCATCCTTCGCCCGTGTAGTACATATGTGATCTAGAGACATTAAGAAGGGCGTATAAAGGATGAACCGATTTCGACGCGATTGATCAGTGCAGTGCTTGTCCTTGTCTATATACAGTGATGACTGCATCCGATGATGAGTGTGTGACTCGCGACATACTGGCCCCATTTTATTTTGATGCGAGACACCCAACGGGCTTATATTAGGCCGCCCAGTTCACACGTCCTCGCTATTACATAGTGCAATTCTTTTCCACGCGACTTACATCGGTCACCCAAAATCCATCTCTTCTACACTATGTATAACTAACGTTTTTCGGCCCAGTGAATAAAAGCGTTTTTCAAAATTTCTTTTCAACCCTTATTTTTTACCCATTACATATGACGCACAGAACGTATGTGCACGCCAGTTCCAGTATCTGACTTGCCTTGTACGAGTTACTCGATGAACAATCAGTTTTCACAAGAATAGAGCTATGATAAAGTAACAATGTAAATAGTATGGATTTAGAAGGAACACCTCGATATTAGGAATATTCATAACTCGTTCATCCTATCTTACCAACTCATGATGATCTACTCAGGTCAAGAGGAGAGAATATAACACGTTTGTGAGCTAGGTTTCCAATAGTCAGTACGACTCTCAATCAGGATGCAGTAGGTCTTTGATAAAACCTCCATTTGGCAGAGGATTGAATACAAAGCCATCTCTACTTGGTTTTTCTTGCCATTCTAGAACATCATCATATAGAAGCTTTATTACGAACCAACGATTTGGAACTATTGGGAAATTTAGCTTAGAAGACCACATCAGGGCAGTTCGGTTTCATAAAACACCGATTCCATGTAAGATCAGACAGTCGAAAATGGCTCAAGTCTCAAATCTCTTCCAGGATGAAATATATTTCTCAGGACAAATTAACGAGACACGTATTTTTGTGTTATGTCCTGTCATACTCTGACTCGAAGTTATCGAATTTTTTTCATTCAATGGGCATTTCGTAAATTAGCAATTTTTGATCGATATAGATGCAATTTTCCGCGTGTAATGTCCTTCGTGGAGATGAGACTTGTGTAGGGGGGTCAAGTGAGCTATATTGCACCAGAAAATCTTGGTACAGAAACACAATTAGTGAGCAGGGTCCACAAAAATCGATTTTGGCCGGAATCGAGGAAAGTTGAATAGCACAAAATAATCATCTTCAATTTTGATGGCAAATTTTCTGTGAACTCGTTGAAACATGAGGGACAAAATGTGCTTGGTCTGGTTTGTGCGACGTGGCGCAGAGTGGCGCTAAAGACCATTTTCTGAATTTAATCGTTAAAACTTTTATTTCATAATCGTTCGGACAGATTGAGTTCGTAATGAGTCTGTGGAGTGCTCCGTCGATACTTGGACGCTTCTATCTACGCTAATGGCTGTTGAAAACTTGTTTTTCATCACATTCATTTCATCTCAAAGACAGGATATACTGCAAGCCATATTCGTTTGGAATAATAACACAAGTCTGATATCATAGACGACTCAAACTTAAATTTGATAGCATCAAAGCATCAGAGTATTACATTCGAGTATTACTTTAGAGTAATGGGTTTATTGCAATGTAGTATGGAGTTACTGCAATGACCATGCCTCGACGTAAAGCGCTCGAACGCAGCCATAAACTCCTCGCTCGAATAGTCTTCCAAAGCCTCCAAGTGGATAGCACTTGTGCCAAGACAGATGAAAATGCAAGCATAAGCTTTCATCGTAACTCGACCTCGACTTTAGACAAGCGTACTCCGAACGGACCCGCAAAGTCCACTCCCGAGTGCTCAAAAGGATAAGCGGGCGTGACTCTAACCTTGGAAAGATCTCCCATCAATTGAGTTGAAATTCTAGCTGAGTATCGTGAATATACCGTGCAATCATTGATCAAGACTTCGACCGCTTGTCGAAAGGTCGACAAGCGGTAGAATATTATGTTCAATCTCACATATCGTGCTTTGTCATTGTCATACGAAAGTTTTCATAGTGATAACCTATTTATAGTCAACAAGATCCTTTTCGATAATAGTTAGCCGCTAGAGTTTATTGAGAAGTGTATGAAAAATCGAATTATGTACCATAAGTATGGTCTCGATTAAACACACATACGTAAAATAGATTTGGAGGAAGAGGGATTGTGCATTCCATATCACGAAAAATTTTCTGGAAAATGTTCTTCACTTTACAAAGATGAATCTATCCTGACGCTTCCGAGTATTCCTGGTTTATTAAAAAATTGTATCCGATTGGAGAAAGACCGTCTAGGAAAAAAGCACAGGTGTGGTCTATAAGTTCGAGTGTAATAATTGCACAGCCTCTTATGTTGTCAAGACCCTGTGAGAGAACAAATATGGACTCTGGATCTCGGGCGAGCCGGATTAATATCAAGGATTCGGGATACCTCACTAGAGATGTGCGTATATTGATGGATTAATATTTGGATGAATGCTTCATTTTCTCGTTCGATCCCCCCTCCCCCACTCAGGTACTTAGGGCCTCGTGACTGATGGAAATCTCCCGAAATTTTTATGATTTTCGTAGAAGAACGAGGTGAGTACTCAGGCTCCCCTGAGTAATCGTTCTACGGAAATCACTAGAATCCTAAGTGCTAATTTTATAACCTGGATAGTGATAAGAGATACTTGTGGGTACTTAGGGCCACAGACTCATCAATAATGATACCCAGGCTTAAATCTCCAGAATCCCACAAATCAAGATGAATAATTGAAGTCGTCGGGCTTGCCGGATAACTGAGATCAATACAGTTGAATCAAGCAATTGAATCTTAGTGAGTCCGGGTACTTAAATGGAATAACTGAATCTTCAGAAGAGGAACACACATATATGCATTTTGTACTATATGAAAAGTATATCATTCATTCAGCTTCTCTAAACACAAATATAATGGAAGCTAGAGTACCAAGCTCGATACAGCTCACAAATTCAACTGAGCATAAGCTTGCCGCAATGGGCTAATGAGCCTGTATTTATACTTGGAACTCTAGCTGTACAATATATCTATATCGTGAGTAGATGAATGAATAGATTATCAAACATTCGAAGAAATACTATTCCATTGAAAAAATGAGATTCATCAAACAATTTTGCGAAATCTGCTCATAATATTCAATTATTCATTTTAAAAAGAGATGAATTCAACGCAAAACTCAGTTCTAACTATTTTTAATTTATTGTGAGGAACCAGAAGATGAATTCCTAAAATTTTCTAGAAACACGTGGCTTTTCATCTACTTTGAAAATTGGTAAGAATCAACAGAAAATTTGAGCTCTTTCTATACTGTGCTATTCTAATCATCGATGCTTCCATGTGAAGAAAGGCTATTTCATTCACAAATATATTTTGCAATAAACATTTACAATATTCACAACACCTCTGATCTTGGGCTTATTTTCCTTCAAATGAGGAACTTTGAGATAGATTACTTTTTTTCAGAGTATAAATAGAATGATGTATCAAGAAAGTTGGACGAAAAAACCATTGTTGCTCTTTTACAAAAACATTCAGTTTGCAAAATAAAATGAACGTGCAAAGTTAATTAGTCCTGAAAAATGACTACATACATTTGGTAGCTCGGAAAATGAGCTGTATGATATCAAAGGAAAGTTTCTGATTTTATGAATTTTCATATGAAAGATTCCTCGTAGAAACTCATGGAACATTCCAGAGTTTCTATGTATTAGTATATACATATTCACACTTACGTGTTTGTCTATTAGACCATGCGTGACACTAGAAGGAAAGAAAACGCCTGCCTTACCGGCTTCAATACGCCCGAAGATTTGAATACTATAGAGATACCAGTAATACTTATAGTTTGAAGATTCGTCAAATAAAAACTAAAATTTTGGAGTTATGGCAATCACATCCAAAGGTCTTCAGCAGCACGCATTGACGAGAATAAAAGAAATGAAGATAAGGAGTCAGTTGCAACCTTGCATAAACAGAATTTGAACCATGATTCTACCCAGGATGATGTTGAAATTTGTGATTCAGAACCCAAATATTACAAACGAATTATCTCTGTGATGATTTTTATCAACCGAGAGAAAATCTGTTTAAAGAAAAGATGTCCAAAAACTGAGTAAGATTTATGTACCATTGATATCAACTCTTCAAAATTTCTCGTGTTGCTTCCCCATTTTTCTGTCTCTACTACCATAATCACGATACATATATGAAAGGTTCTACAGAACTTTTGACATTTGGGTTACTGCAGAATGAAATTTTTTTTTCATGGCACGCGTCTGGAATCAATTTGAGTGGTAACTAGAACCTCAAAAAGGAGTGGAAAAGTGCGTGCCCACTAATTTGGGGGAATGTTATTTCTGTACCAACCAGAAACGTTCACAGACGTCCAAAGGACTTTTAGATACTCTCAGTCGAATGTAAACCAATCGGATCATTCGCGCACTGCTAGATGTGGTTATCGGTCAGATTTTTGAGTGATTCTGACTGAAAAGCAACGATTTTTCTGCCTCGCCAGCTCGTTATTACACCACGAGGGGTATTCAAGGAAAATGGCTCTGGAAACTAGAATCATTGCAACGCGTCTTTGTATGATTCGGGATCGTGATTATATATATATATATATGAATACTAAGGTCCCAGAGTCTTTTTCGATCAACAGTATATGGGTGGTGCTGATGGCGAGAGTAGTGATAATCACGAGGTAGAGCTCCATATTTTAAGCAGACATGGCAAATGCTATTTTTTTTCTTTTTTCTTCTCCAATTGCTCCTCTTGCTCCTCTCGTTTAAGTCTCGATTTTTCCCTCTTGACTCGAGCATTGTTTTCACTCCAGGGGATTCAGATTCGTGCGACTCCAAGCTTTGAGTCGCACGAATCTGACTCCAAGTGAGTCAAATTTGACTCACTTGGAGTGAAATTCAAGTGAAGCTCACTCCAACGAGTTAAGCATGCATGAATCAATAATATTGAATATCCTGTCACAATCGACGATCTAGCACCACGCGAGCTATTTCCCATGTATCTAATTTTAAAATCCTTTCAAGATGGTTATAATAGTCGATTTGCACAGAGTTGTCGTCAAATGCCCGAAACCGATATTGATAGTAGAGCTCAGAATCAAGAAACAACTAATTGCGCGAATGACTATACAAGCCCCCCCCTGCCGTACACAGTCGTCCAAAATTCTCTACAATGTTTACCGGTGAGCACAAACATACACATCTACAGCGTAATGCTGTGTCTATGTTTGATAAGCCTGTACGACAAGCCGGAGCTCTGAAATTCCTTCTGCTCAAGATCTGGCGCCTCGTCCGTAATTCTTCAATTGACCGTAAAATTTTTGAATAAAGTCTATGGTGGCATTTGAAGGTAGAATGGGTTCTCTGGTGTAATTAATCTGTTTCCAAGATGATATGAGCGATTGCAACTTCATAGAAGTGCTAAGACGGGCTCGATCGCATCGACCCCTTCGATACAATTCTTGTAATGCTTCTCACTCAAATAACATTCCATATCAGGACATGAGAACTATGGGATATTGTTCAAAAATAGGTGGAGAAAAATGGGCAAAACATTCCAGGAGCGTGCCCGCCTTCTCCCCCTCGTGCCGTGGAAATTTGACCATTTTGAGTCGAGTGGGCGCATGAACTGACCCATCTTCTTGATGCTATCATTTAAACGCAATTGGTCGCACGCATTCAAACCAAACGGAATATTATTGGTGTTGTTTCAAGCTATTGAAATCCGTTTCGATCATGTAACTATCGCAAATGTTATTTTTTTTATAAGCTCAGTACGGGAGATCTCAACTTTTGGTGAAAACACGGTTACGCGACTTCGACGTTTGTTTATGACCGCCACGTTGAAGGCACGCGTCTGAAACCAATCTTTTCTCAATATACAGGGTGCCTCAAATGTCACTGAATTTTGGCAGAATTTTTCGAGCAATGTTATTTTTGCAGCAGGCTGAAGAAATCAAAAAAGGGCGCGAGTACGCTAAGAGATACCCAAAAATGAGGGTTGCGGGCCGTGCTGTGGATAAACAGATTCTTTTGACAGAACAGCGAATAGAGTACACATTCCGAGGCCCTCGAACCTATTCAAATCAACTCCGACACTTTGATAATCTTTTGAAGGTTCAGAGATAGCGAGCAGTACGCCTAATGTCAAAAGTTCTGTAGAACCTCTCATATATGCTCAAATCTCACGAACTCTGCCATTTGAATGAACAGGAGAGTTTTCACGTTGAGAGAAGAACACTCGCGTTCTTCTCGCCACTCATACTGGGTCATTTCCAAGATCTCCTCATATCCAATAGTCCTGCCTTGTTCAGAAGTCTATTACTTGCTTCAGCAAGGGACTGGGAGGCGCTCCTACATGACAAAATCGCAATTTTCGACCGAGCAGGGGCACAATTTGCTTACGCCTTAGCTCGTGGCAGACGGGGCGGCTCACCAATCGGTCTGAAAATTGGATATGATGGATTATAATGTAGAAAAACGTATAATTTTCGCCCGGGGCTGTGCCTATTGATGCGTCGGAGTGGCGATGATTCGTTGGAGGGAACTTTGATTATACATTCTTCCCTGTTTTGCTCTTCTAATGGATGCAGCGCTCGGGTTGGTGAATTTTTCGAATCTGTGGAAATGACATCTCGTTTTACTCCCAAAAACCTCCAATCTAGCCCAAGAGCGATGATGTGCACGATTCTGTATGACGATGCGGCTTGAAATGGGAAAAATTGTTTTTGCGTAAATCGAGTGAAAAAATCGTTTTCCGTATAGCGAACGAAAATCCCGATTCCGTTGGGATTGAAATCAAGTTACGGTAATCCTGAAACCGGAAAGAGATGGACAAAAATGACGGAAAAACTGAGCACGCTATCATTTCCTTCGCAATTTTCCACTGAAGAACTCATTCTCACCAAAATCGGATCTGCTTCCGCCTTATAATGCGGCAGTGAGTGGTATTTCCGCATTTAAAGCAATGTAATCTCAGCCTCAATCCAGCCTTCGATTAGTGCTGCCACGATAATCGATAAATTGCCGATGTCGTATCGCGATATCGATAAAAACGATATGACATCGATAACGACATTGCTTGAGGGACATGTCGCGATATTATCGATATCAAGGTTATTCTCCTCAATCCGACCAGAATCATCCCTAGAATGACATCATGAATTTTGGGAAGTATGAATTTTGAGAATATTGAAATGAGTGAGAGCGTCAACCAGTTGTGAACAGAAAATTTTATCATATGACACAACCCAGCAAACATTGCGTTCGACATTGACAAGTCAGCAACATCGTTATTTTGTCGTATACTCATCGTAATCTAGATGAATTGAACACAAATACTCGAAGTCATCGTACAGATGTCTGTCGGATGTCTGCCGCAAGACGGCGCGAAAACCTCGCACGATATGTGTTGAACACGAAGTCTTGCCGGCATCTGATCGACATGTGTGATGATTCATCGCGCGCGCGATAAAAGTGTGCGTTTTGCATGCATCAGTCTTTTTGGAGCATCCACAGGAGCAAACCGCAGAGGACCCTCTTCAACTCCTAGAGAACGCTGAATTTCCCATCGAAATTTGAGTATAATATTTATTATATTATCAATCCTAGAATAGTACATCTCTAACTCTCCAAGTTGACATTCAATTTGCATCTGGTCCCCGCTAGAAATATTCTATTGAAAACAATTGCTCTATAGTCAATACTCCTGAATGAGATTTCAATTAGATATCTGAAATGCAACTTTGACCTTGGTGTTCATTGATGAATTTCTAACGTGAAGGGGGCTCAATAGTAATGAATGGTGGAGGGCCTACTCCAACCAAGTACTTCCAATTGCTTCATTGCAATTGAGATGAATGATTCTTCGTGATGTTTCATGATCCTCGCTATATTGATTAATGAGCTTGAATAGACTTCGGGGGATGCTTCTTCGTGATGTTTCATGATCCTTGCTATATTGATTAATGCGCTTGAATCGACTTCTGGGGATTGATGAATACTCTTTCAATGCGCTTCAATCACGGAACTGCTATTGGATATTTATCACATTCGAGAGATTAAGGGATCGAGTGATTCTCAATCGGTTCCGAAGCATTGAGAGAGGAGTTTCAATGTATCTGAAAAGCATGTTTGAAGTTCAATCAATTGGATCTAATTTCGCTAAATCGATTCCGAATGAAGCTATATGATTTAATCGGATCCAAGAGAAATCTAGGAGTTGGTGAATGTCATTGAATACCTTTCAATAGGGCCAATCGACCCTTACACTATTGACTAAGGATTTCCCAATAGTTTTCAATTGGTTTCAATCTCTCGGGAGAGAAAGACGCCAATCTACTTGGACCAGGTTCAAGTGGGATCAATGGAATCTAATGTCACTCAATCGAATTCGATAGGAGGTGAGTTAACCAATGAGTTGAGTGAGAGAGATTTCAATAGACCTGAAAAGCGCGTATGAAATTCAGTCAATTGGATCTAATTTCGCCAATTGACTCTACATATAGCTATAGGAATCAATCGGCCTCAAGCGGGAATTAGGAGTTGTTGAATACTCCTCCAATTGCCTTGAGTGGCCACAAGTACAATTGCGCTACGGTTCTCAATTGGTTTCAATCGACCGTTAGATTGGGGAATCAGTGTATTTCAATGGCACAAGAGAAGTTCAATCAATTGTATTCAATCCTCCTCAATCGGTTTCAATCGTAAAATATAAACCAATCGTTCTTAGAAGGATTTCAGGGATTAGTGAATGGTAATCCAATTGTCTTCAATTGCGAATAGATACGGCCGGGTCCCTCGCAGATGCATCAATGTCAGTCAATCGGAGCTAACCAACCGTTGCTCTATTAGTGAATAACTGTTGAATGTTTCCCAATGGGTTTCAATCTATGGTGAGATTCAATTGGATCGAATCGGATCTAAAAACTTACGTTCTATTGAATCGAGAAAAAAAAATTTCTGTACTTTGTTTTTTTATTTTTATTTCGGTTAGTATGCTTACGGGTGATCATATTCATGTTATATATCTTATTGATCATTATTCGTTTACATACTCAATCAATTTTTCAAGATAGTTTTTAATCATCGAATATTCATGGAGATATTTATTCTGAAAGAAATGTTATTATTCAATATTCATTAATTAATGAAAGAATCGATGAATAATTTTTACCTTTGACGGGGTTTTAACCTGTGACCTCTGGATTACGGGATAGCGACGTTGACCACTCGACCTTTCTGCTCATGTCAGAGTTGGGCAATAACACGCATAAGATCAACGTGGGCTAATTGAATGTGATTCAATGGGCTCTGATACAGTTAACTAAATCGGGACCAATTGACGTTGATCGCCCATGAGACAATTCATCTCTTGCGTCACGGAATGTCACGAACGGGATCATCTCACTGTTGGTCAATCGCTTCCAATGGTGCAAACAACCCAAAAATATATTCAACTGACATAAACCATGTTCGATTTAATCGATTTCAATCGGTTCCAATCGCCAACCCGCTCATTCCGCAATATGATTGGATCGCCTACACTGCTATCCATCTCTTGCAATACGAAGTGTCGCGGAAGGAATGAATTTTTGGCCAATCGCTTCCAATGGTCAAACGCGACATTGAATTGAATACAGTAGGAATCAATCTGAATGAGATCATCCGATCAATCGTAATCAATTGCATGAACCAAGCCCGTTTGAATCGACTTCAATCGGTTTCAATCGCCAACCCGCTCACCCCTCAATATAATCCAATCACCTGAACGACTATTCATCTCTTGCATTACTCGATGATGCGAACGAAATGATGGAGGTATTGGCCAATCGCTTCCAATGGTGGAAAATGACATTGTAATTCATGCAACTGAAATTGAGCCATATAAGTGCATATGATGGCCAATCATATCCAATCGACATAGTACATGTTCGTTTCAATCGACTTCAATCGGTTTCAATCGCTGATAAGACTCTCACAATATTATCCAATCACTTATGAGGTTGTCCACTTCCTGAAATGCGAAATGTCACGAACAGAATCGAACCGCTATTGGCAAATCGCTCCCATAGTCAAAAGTGACATTGAAATTCATGCAATGGGAATCAATGTAAATGAGTCCATACGATCAATCATAACCACCTGACACGAACCATGTTCGGTTCAATTGACTTTAATCGGTTCCAATCCCCAAGTCGCTTACTCCGCAATATCATTCAATCGCCTATATGGCTATTCGTTTCTTCATTACTTGATGACGCGAACGGAATGATGGTGGTAATGGCCAATCGCATCCAATGGTGAAAAAAGACATTGATCCTCGTGCAACTGAAATCGACCAAAAAAGTGCCTATGATAATCAATCATATCCAATCGACATAAAGCACGTTCATTTCAATCGACTTGAGTCGGTTTCGATCGCAAACTCGCTTGCTCCTCAATATTATCCAATCGCCTGCTTGACTATTCCATTCATGCATTACTGAAAGTTCCCAATAAGATGATGTTGGTTTACTGGCCAATTGCTTCCAATGGTCGAAGGTGACATTGAACTTTATACAGTAGGAATCAATCCTAATGAGTCCATACGATCAATCGTAATCAATTGCATGGACCAAGCCCGTTTGAATCTACTTCAATCGCTTTCCATTACCAACTCGCTCATCCCTCAATATTATTCAATCACCTCAACGGCTATCCATCTCTTGCATTGCTCGATGATGCGAACGGAAAGATGGGGGTATTGACCAATCGCTTCCAATGGTGAAAAGTGACATTGAAATTCATGCAACTGAAATTTAGCCAAATGAGTGCATATGATGACCAATCATATCCGATCGACATAGAACATGTTCGATTCAATCGAGTTCAATCGGTTTCTATATACAAGTTGAACATTTGGTCTCGTCGACCTTGAAGGACGGATCCGTCCTTCAAGATCGACGAGACCAAATGTTCAACTTGTATATTAACCATCAAGGACGAAAAAATCTACCAAAATCACTTATGATTCAATCGGTTTCAATCGCTGATAAGACTCTCACAATATTATCCAATCACCTATGAGGCTGTCCAATCCCTGAAATTCGAAATGTCATGAACAGAATCAAACCGCTATTGGCAAATCGATCCCAATAGTCAAAAGTGACAATGAAATTCATGCAATAAGAATCAATCTAAATGAGTTCATACGACCAATCATAACCATCTGACATGAACCATGTTCGGTTTGATTGACTTCAATCGGTTTCAATCCCCAAGTCGCTTACTCCGCAATATCATTCAATCGCCTATACGGCTATTTGTTTCTTGCATTACTTGATGACGGGAACAGAATGATGGTGGTAATGGCCAATCGCTTCCAATAGTGAACAGTGACTTTGGACTCTACGCAATAATGTGAATCAAGGACCCTGCTGCAAAAGATCGATTGGGATGGATTGAAAACCAATCGAATCCTATCGGGATGAATACATTTCAATCGGTTCTATCATTCAACCGGCGAGAGCAGTATTGGAATTCAATGCAGATCAATCGAACAAAGACCCAATCGAGCTGAATCCTGAATTGTAGAATTGGGATCACAACTGCCAATAGAATTCTATACTGTTGATGAGGATTGATGTAAGCGAATATAATCCAATACTAGTATTCAGCATAGGATCGGACACGGAAGGATGGATGGAAGATCTTTGCTGGTTCAATATGTTTTAATGAACCGATTCAGTATTGGAATCAATCTAATTGAATAATGGATCTCGTCTCCCACTGCTCTATCGAGATCAATGCTTCAGAAAGTGATTCGATTCGCGAAACGATACTAATTGTCTATCCTAACCAATCCCAAATGACAGGATTGGATTTCACCTTTTGAACACTATTATTTCAACATTCCTCAATCGAACTGAATAATTCTCTGCAGTACTGGGTGTATAATAACCTTGCTCTTTCCTATCCGTTTCAATCATGAATGGACAGATTCGAGTCGAATTATGCCTGGATAAATTCCAATCATCCCCCTATCACCTATTGCGTGATTGACAAATCGAGCTGAGTACTACAAAATCGGATTGAAATCGTGGATGCATGGTTATTCTATCCTTCCCAATACTCATAATCAGTATTGAACTCCGCTAGATTTCATATATTTCAATCGAATCGAATACTGCTCAGCAGGATTGGTACGGCCTGCGGATGAGTCTCGCTATCGGTCTGAATCCTGCCGGGCAGCATTGAATTGACTGAGTCAATCGATTCCAATGATAACCCAATTACTCACTGCATCATTGACCAATCGAGCTGAATACTACAAAATCGAATTGTAATCGTGGATGCATGGTTATTCTATCCTTCCCAATACTCACAATCAGTATTGAACTCTGCCAGATTCCGTATATCTCAATCGAATCCAATACTGCTGAGCAGGATTGGAACGATCTCGAGATGAGTTTTGCTATCGGTCTGAATCTTGCCAGGCAGCATTGGATTGACTGAGTCAATCGATTCCAATGATAACCCAATTACTCACTGCGTGATTGACCAATCGAGCTGAATACTACAAAATCGGATTGACATCGTGGATGCATGGTTATTCTATCCTTCCCAATACTCACAATCAGTATTGAACTTCGCTGGATTTCATATATTTCAATCGAATCCAATACTGCTCAGCAGGATTGGAATGGCCTGAAGATGAGTTTTGCTATCGGTCTGAATCCTGCCAAGCAGCATTGAATTGACTGAGTCAATCGATTCCAATGATCACCCAATTACTTACTGCGTGATTGACCAATCGAGCTGAATACTACAAAATCGGATTGAAATCGTGGATGCATGGTTATTCTATCCTTCCCAATACTCACAATCAGTATTGAACTCCGCTAGATTTCGTATATTTCAATCGAATCCAATACTGCTCAGCAGGATTGGAATGGCCTGAAGATGAGTTTTGCTATCGGTCTGAATCCTGCCAAGCAGCATTGAATTGACTGAGTCAATCGATTCCAATGATAACCCAATTACTCACTGCGTCATTGACCAATCGAGCTGAATACTACAAAATCGACTTGTAATCGTGGATGCATGGTTATTCTATCCTTCCCAATACTCACAATCAGTATTGATATCCGCCAGATTCCGTATATTCCAATCGAATCCAATACTGCTGAGCAGGATTGGAACGATCACGAGATGAGTTTTGCTATCGGTCTGAATCTTGCCAGGCAGCATTGGATTGACTGAGTCAATCGATTCCAATGATCACCCAATTACTTACTGCGTGATTGACCAATCGAGCTGAATACTACAAAATCGGATTGATATCGTGGATGCATGGTTATTCTATCCTTCCCAATACTCACAATCAGTATTGAACTCCGCCAGATTCCGTATATTCCAATCGAATCCAATACTGCTCAGCAGGATTGGAATGGCCTGAAGATGAGTTTTGCTATCGGTCTGAATCCTGCCAAGCAGCATTGAATTGACTGAGTCAATCGATTCCAATGATCACCCAATTACTTACTGCGTGATTGACCAATCGAGCTGAATACTACAAAATAGGATTGATATCGTGGATGCATGGTTATTCTATCCTTCCCAATACTCACAATCAGTATTGAACTCCGCTAGATTTCATATATTTCAATCGAATTCAATACTGCTGAGCAGGATTGGAACGGCCTGAAGATGAGTTTTGCTCTCGGTCTGAATCCTGCCAGGCAGCAACGAGTCGACTGCGTCAATCGATTTCAATGATGACCCAATCACTCATTGCGTGATTGGCCAATCGAGCTTAATACTATAGGATGGAATACCGATCGTGAAAAAGTGGATTCTATCCTCCTATATACTTACAATCGGTATCGAACTCCTCTGAATTCCATGTATTTTAATTGAATCCAATACTGCTGAGCAGGATTGGTACGCTCTGAGGATGAGTTTCGCTATCGGTCTGAATCCTGCCGGGCAGCATTGAGTCGACTGCATCAATCTATTCCAATGATGACCCAATCACTCTCTGCGTCATTGACTAATATCGAGATGAATACTACAGAATCGAATGGAAATCGTGGGTACATGGTTATTCTATCCTTCTCCATACTCACAATCAGTATTGAACTACTCTAGGTTTCATATATATCAATCGAATCCAATACTGCTGGGCAGAATTGGAACAGCCTGAAGATGAGTTTTGCTATTGGTCAGGTGAACGGGTTATAAGGTCTGCAATGCTGCTAATCAGTATTGAGATCGATTCAAGCGGATTGAGAACCCGATGTTTCCAATACTGAAATACAGTACTGAAATCGATTGGGGCAGATAGGACTTCGAGTCCTCAATACTGATATCTAGCATTCAACCCGATTTAGGTAAATATCATATGAGGTCTGCAATGTTGAAAATCAGTATTGAAATCGATTGGAGTGGATTGAGAACCCGATGTTTCCACTACTGAAATACAGTACTGGAATCGATTGGGGCAGATAGGATCTCAAGTCCTCAATACTGATATCCAGCATTTAAATCGATTCAAGTAGATAGGATTTAAGATCTGCAATGCTGAAAATCAGTATTGAGATCGATTGAAGCGGATTGAGAACCCGATGTTTCCACTACTGAAATACAGTACTGAAATCGATTCGGGCAGGTAGGATTTTAAGTCCTCAATACTGATATCCAGCATTCAAATCGATTCAAGTAGATAGGATATAAGATCTGCAATGCTGAAAATCAGTATTGAGATCGATTCAAGCGGATTGAGAACCCGATGTTTCCAATACTGAAATACAGTACTGAAATCGATTGGGGCAGATAGGACTTCGAGTCCTCAATACTGATATCTAGCATTCAATCTGATTCAGGTAAATATCATATGAGGTCTGCAATGTTGAAAATCAGTATTGAAATCGATTGGAGCGGATTGAGAACCCGATGTTTCCAATACTGAAAAACAGTTCTGGAATCGATTGGGGCAGTTAGGATTTCAAGTCCTCAATACTGAAATCCAGCATCCAAATCGATTCAAGTAGATAGGATATAAGGTTTCTAATGCTTACTTCCAGTATTGAGATCGATTGAAGTGGATTGAGATAGCGATCTACCCAATACTGAGAGACAGTACTCAAATCGATTCAGGTTATTAGAATATAAGGGCTAGAATACTCACAGTCAGTATTGAGATCGATTGAAGTGGGTTGAGATCTCGAAGTTCCCAATACTCGAAAACAGTACTGGATTCGACTGGGCAGATAGGATTTCAAGTCCCCAATACTTATATTTAGCATTCAATTCGATTCAGGTAAAAATCATATAAGATCTGCAATGCTGAACATCAGTATTGAGATCGATTGGAGCGTACTGAGAACCCGATGTTTCCAATACTGAAATACAGTACTGGAATCGACTGGGGCAGATAGGATAGCAAGTCCTGAATACTGATATCTAGCACTGATATCCAGCATTCATTCCGATTCAGGTAGATAGGATATGAGGTTTCTGATGCTTACTTTCAGTATTCAGATCGATTGAAGTGGATTGATATCCCGATATTCCCAATACTGAAATACAGTACTGGAATCGATTGGGGCAGATAGGATCTCAAGTCCTCAATACTGATATCCAGCATTTAAATCGATTCAAGTAGATAGGATATAAGATCTGCAATGCTGAAAATCAGTATTGAGATCGATTGAAGCGGATTGAGAACCCGATGTTTCCACTACTGAAATACAGTACTGAAATCGATTCGGGCAGGTAGGATTTTAAGTCCTCAATACTGATATCCAGCATTCAAATCGATTCAAGTAGATAGGATATGAGATCTGCAATGCTGAAAATCAGTATTGAGATCGATTCAAGCGGATTGAGAACCCGATGTTTCCAATACTGAAATACAGTACTGAAGTCGATTGGGGCAGTTAGGATTTCAAGTCCTCAATACTGAAATCCAGCATCCAAATCGATTCAAGTAGATAGCATATAAGGTTTCTAATGCTTACTTCCAGTATTGAGATCGATTGAAGTGGATTGAGATAGCGATTCACCCAATACCCAATACGAGAGACAGTACTCAAATCGATTCAGGTTATTAGAATATAAGGGCTAGAATACTCACAGTCAGTATTGAGATCGATTGAAGTGGGTTGAGATCTCGAAGTTCCCAATACTCGAAAACAGTACTGGATTCGACTGCGCAGATAGGATTTCAAGTCCCCAATACTGATATTCAGTATTCAAATCGATTCAGGACGATAAATAAACTCGTCAATGCTCATAGTCAGTATTGGAACCGATAGACGTAGTGTGAGTGATTGAACTTCCCATTCCTGGAAGTTAGTATTGGAATCGATTGAGGCCGATAGAATTCGAGTGGCTGACGCTAGGCGGCGTTTCGATGACCATCTCAGTTTGCATCCAAATATCATGGGATTGCTTTCTCGCAAGCGACGAACCATCTCTCCTGTTCCTATATAAGACTGATGAGTGACAGAACCTCCAAATAGCGTTTAGTTATGTAATGCGATGATATGTTAATGCGATCATGATTAAAATAAGTGTTGAATTGTATTGAAACCTTACCTGTAATGTGAGTGATGTATATGTGAGACGTTGATTTGTAATAATGACTGAAAGTCAGTATTGAGGTCGATTGAGGCCGATTGAGTTCTCGATGTTCCCAATACTGAAAATCAGTATTGGAATCGATTGAGGCAGATAGGATCCCGAATCTCCAATATTAATATCCAGCATTCAAATCGATCCGGATGAATAGGATATAAGGTCTCCAATGACTCTAGTCAGTATTGAGGTCGATTGGGGCGGATTCAGATCTCGATGGTTCCAATACTGAACAACAGTATTGGGATCGATCGATGCGCATAGCATTTCTGATATCCTATACTGATTTCCAGCATTCAAATCGATTCAGATAAATAGGATATAAGGTGTCCAATGATTCTAGTCAGCATTGAGTTCGATTGAGGTTCCAATGCAGAATAACAGTATTGGAATCGATTGAGGCGGATAGGATTTCGGATATCCAATACTGATTTCCAGCATTCAAATCGATTCAGATGAATAGGATATGAGGTGTCCAATGATTCTATTCAGTATTGAGTTCGATTGAGGTTCCAATACAGAATAACAGTATTGAAATCGATTGAGGCGGATTGGTTTTTGGATATCCAATACTGATTTCCAGCATTCAAATCGATTCAGATGAATAGGATATAAGGTGCCCAATGATTCTATTCAGTATTGAGTTCGATTGAGGTTCCAATACAGAATAACAGTATTGAAATCGATTGAGGCGGATTGGATTTCGGATATCCAATACTGATTTCCAGCATTCAAATCGATTCAGATGAATAGGATATAAGGTCTCCAATGATTCTAGTCAGTATTGAGGTCGTTCGGCAATCTCTCTCTCAATGCGTATAGTCGGCATTGGTAAAGATTGGTCAACACTGTTTGAATCCCGATCAACATCATTGATCGCGATTGAACTCCAATCTTCTCCAATCCTGAAAATCATGTTTCAAATTCATCATAAGTTTCTAGATTCAGATCGATTGAGTGTTTTTCTATCGAATCCAATCGAACTTTTGCAGCAGGGGAGTTCATAGGACCAATCATATCAAATTGATATGAACCAACTCCGGTTCAATCGACTTCAATCGGTTCCAATCCCCAAGTCACTCGCTCTTTGATATTATTCAATCGCCTGTGCGACTAGTTACTTCGTGCATAACCAAATGTCGCAAACTGAATGGTGGCGCTATATTGGCCAACCGCTTCCAAAGGAAAGAAATGACACTGTACTGTGTGCGACATGAAGTGATGTGATTGCATTCAACTATATCCGGAACAAGTGGAAGATGTACCAATCGACTTTCCTTAATATTATCCAACCATCCATACCGCTTCTTCAACACTTGATTCACAAATTACCACGAACAGAATGATGCCACTACCGGCCCATCGTTCTCAGCTGTCAAAAGTAACATTAACCTTCGTGCTATAGAAATCAATCCAAATGATTTAATGTGACTCATAATATCCAATTGACATAAACCGAGTTCGGCCCAATCGCCCTCAATCGCCTTCAATCAGTTCCAGTCGCCAATTTGTTTACACCTTAGTATTATCAAATCTCCTACACGACCATTCATCTCTTGCATTACTGAATGTGGAGAATGCAATAATAGCACCATTGGCAAATTGCTCCCAATGGTAAGAAGTGATATCAGACTGTGTGTAACGGGTATGAGCTTAATTGCACTCAACCAAGCACATTTCTATCCAATTGTCATGAGTCAAATTCGGTTTAATTGATTCGAATGGCTTCGATCGACAACTTGCTCACTTTCAAGTATCATTTACCGCCTCTACGGGTAATCATGCAACTTTATAGTCTTCATGCAACAGAAGTCAACCTAATGGAGTTGATCTGATGAACCATCATCAAAAAACATGAATCGAATCCGAACACTTCAATATCTTCCAATTTCCAACTCGACCACTCCTTAATATCATTCAATCGGCTATGTGGGTGTTCCCCGAGAAAAGTGAACTAGTCAGCGATTGACGCCGATTGGAGTCGATTGGAACGATTGTGATTCATGTCGATTGAATGTTATTGGGCAAACGAACGCGATAGGTTAGTACCCGTCAAATACTGTCTAATATCATGAGCACTTTTAGAAACGATCGACCAATAGCGACATCGTATCATCGATAACCATTGGTAATCAGAGACATAGAAAGCCGTGTGTACCATTCAATGGCAGTGAAGAGTGAACTAGTCAGCAATCGATGCCAATCGGAGGCAATTGGATCGATTTTGTGTCATGTCGATTGAATATTATTGGGAAACTGAACGAATTCGGGTCGACAAGCGTCGAATACTGTTTAATATCATGAACATCCTTGGGAACGATTGACCAATAGCGGCTCATAGCCATGTCTGATCAGCGCCATGAATGGCCGTACATGCCATTGAACGACATTGAAGAGTCACCTAGTCAGTCATTGGAACCGATTGAAGTCGATTGGTACGAATTTGATCCATGTCGATTAAATCTTATTGGAGAAATGAACGTGATCAGATCAGTACACGTCAGCACAGTCTAATATCATGAATACACTTGGGGATGATTGACCAATAGCGACATCGTTTAGTTCATAGCCTAAAGATGGTGCCATGAATGGCCGAACGTACCATTGAAAGACATTGAAGAGTCACCTAGTCAGTCATTGGAACCGATTGAAGTCGATTGGTGCGAACTTGACTCATGTCGATTGAAAACTATTGCAGAAACAAATGCGATAAGTCACTATCCGGTCAACATCTAAATTACTTCCCCGCCCTTTTGAACGATTCCCCAATAGCGGCATTGTTTTGTCTATACTGATTCGTATCCCGAGCGATGAATAGTCGTAGGTATCATTGAATGACATTGAGAAGTAAATAAGTCAGCAATTGTAATCAATTGGAGTATATTGGGACGAATTTGACTCATGACGATTGAATACTATTGCAGAAGTGAACGCAATAGGCCAGTATACGGTCAACACCTCCTAAATAACCTCTCCACCCATGGGAACGATTCTTCAATAGCGGCATTGTTTTGTCTTTACTTATTCGGATCCCGAGCGATGAATAGTCGTAGGTGTCATAAAATGACATTGAGAAGTAAATTAGTCGACGATTGAAACCGATTGAGGTATATCAGGACGAATTGGACTCGAGTCGATCGAATACTATTGCAGAAACAAATGCAATGAGTCAGAGTCCGGTCAACACCTAAAATACCTCTCCGCCCTTGGGGACGATTCCCCAATAGCGGCATTGTTTTGTCTATACTCATTCGTATCCCGAGCAATGAATGGTCATAGGTATCATTGTATCACATCGAGAAGTAAATTAGTCGGCGATTGAAAATAATTGAAGTATATTGGGACGAATTTGACTCATGTCGATTGGATAATATTGCAGAAATGAATGCAAGAGGTCAGTATCCAGTCAACACCTCCCCAATTACCTTCCCGCCCTTGGGAACGATTCCCCAATAGCGGCATTGTTGTGTCTATCGTCATCGTATCCTGGGCGATGAATAGCCGTAGGGTTCATTCAATGACATTGAGAAGTAAATTAGTCGACGATTGGAACCGATTGAGTTATATCAGGACGAATTCGAATTGAGTCGATTGAATACTACTGCAGAAACAAATGCAATGAGTCAGAGTCCGGTCAACACCTAAAATACCTCTCCGCCCTTGGGAACGATCCCCCAATAGTGGCATTGTTTTGTCTACACTTATTGGTATCCCGAGCGATGGATAGCCGTAGATATCATTGAATGACATTGAGAAGTAAACTAGTCGACGATTGAAACCGATTGAGTTATATCAGGACGAATTCGACTTGAGTCGATTGAATACTATTGCAGAAACAAATGCAATGAGTCAGAGTCCGGTCAACACCTAAAATACCTTTCCACCCTTGGAAACGATTCTTCAATAGCGGCATTGTTTTGTCTTCACTTATTCGGATCCCGAGCGATGAATAGTCGTAGGTATCATTGAATGACGTTGAGAAGTTCGACGATTGAAACCGATTGAGGTATATCAGGACGAATTCGACTCGAGTCGATTGAATACTATTGCAGAAACGAATGCAATGAGTCAGAGTCCGGTCAACACCTAAAATACCTCTCCGCCCTTGGGGACGATTCCCCAATAGCGGCATTGTTTTGTCTATACTCATTCGTATCCCGAGCGATGAATGGTCGTAGGTATCATTGAATCACATCGAGAAGTAAATTAGTCGGCGATTGAAATCAATTGAAGTATATTAGGACGAATCTGACTCATGTCATTTGGATACTATTGCAGAAATGAATGCAAGAGGTCAGTATCCGGTCAACACCTCCTCAATTACCTTCCCGCCCTTGGGAACGATTCTCCAATAGCGGCATTGTTTTGTCTCTACTTATTCGGATCCCGAGCGATGAATAGTCGTAGGTATCATTAAATGACATTGAGAAGTAAATTAGTCGACGATTGACACCCATTGAAGTATATAACGACGAATTTGACTCATGTCGATTGAATACTATTGCAGAAAAGAATGCAATAAGTCAGTATCCGGTCATAACACCTCAATTACCTCCCCGCCCTTGGAAACGATTCCCCAATAGCGGCATTGTTTTGTCTATACTTATTCGTATCCCGAGCGATGAATAGCCGTAGGTATCATTAAATGACATTGAGACGTAGACTAGTCGACGATTGGAACCGATTGAGGTATATTAGGACGAATTTGACTCATGTCGATTGAATACTATTGCAGAAATGAATGCAATAGGTCAGTATCCGGTCAACACCTCCTCAATTACCTTCCCGTCCTTGGGAACGATTCCCCAATAGCGGCATTGTTTTGTCTTTACTTATTCGTATCCCGAGCGATGAATAGCCATAGTTATCATTAGATGACATTGAGAAGTAAATCAGTCAGCGATTAGAGCCGACTAAATGATATTGGATTGAATTTGATCCATGTCCGTTGATTATGATTGGATGGTCGAATGTCATTCTCCATCCTTAGAAACGATTAGGCAATCATGGCATCAATGTTGTTCGCGACGGTCCCTCGATTGAATCAATAGACGATTTCGCAGAGAGTAGTCTTGGCTCAGTCGATAGCGTGCTAGCTTCGGAATCAACACTGCTCAAGGGGTCGTGGGTTCGATCCCCGACGAAATCACTCGGAAATTCTTTCTGAGGTTTTTTCGAAGGGAAAAGGACCCACCGCACCCCGCCTGCTTTGGAATGGCGTTTTCCCCGGGATTATCCTTCAGAGAAATCCTGGGTTTTCCCATTTCACGAGGTTCGACTAGCGGGCCTTGGGCGAATGCGAAGCAGGGGGAGGGTGGGTAACGTAGGGAGTTAATAAGCCGACCCGACGTGCCTTCCTTAGTGCACGGGGAGGTGCGGGGAATGTCGGCCTTACCGGCATTGGAGTTTGAGTCTCACCAAAATTATGGTCTTGCAAACCATGAAGAGGCTCTCTCCGGGAACGCTAAGGGTACAGCGGATCCGATGGCTCACTTCGTGAGACAGGGAATGTCGGCCTTACCGGCATTGGAGAGAGGCATCCCATGGCTGCAAACCATGGCGTAGGTCACTCCGGGGAAGCTGGAATCCATGTGTAGAGGGAAAGTTCGGGCACAACCCTTCACACCAAGGTGGTAGAGGGGCCCCCCGTGCTAGGCCGAGAAGGCTGCAAGGGGATCTCGAAAAAAAGAAAAGAAAAAAATAGACGATTTTGCATTGAAGAACATTACCGTCGATGCCTTTCTTGAGTAGCATTGGATCGTCTCTAAATCTAATTAAATCATCTCGAATTGAGTAGGATTGGTGAATCCCTATCATTGTCATACATTACTTGAAAGATTCCAACAGCCACACGTCGCATTGAAACGTTTGAAGCACTATTCATCCAGTATCTCTGCGTTATATTGGGAACAGTTCGAGATACGTTGAAATAGAGTCCGATTTATTCTGATTGGATGTACCATTGGCCCAATCGCATCGATCTATTGGAGCGATAGGATTCCGTTCGATCCAATTCAATCCAATAGGATTTCAATTGTTTCCAATGAACTGTTTCTAGCAGGGGTGTACCGTCTCTTTTGTCATGAGCTTGAAGAAAAAGTTTCATAACCTCTCAGAGAGGCAAAAGAAACGTATCGAAAAACTAGATAGAACTGACCGCAAGAGCCTTGTTTCTTCAGAATTAGCGCGGCTACAAAATATTCCTCTGAATCGCGGTCTATCGATCAATAATCCGCCGACTGACAGCTCTATTACTGATGAAATGGATGTTTAAGCTCATGCTTTGAGTGATAACAATGATGATCATCATCAAAATCCTGCCCCTTCAAATGACTCTGATAATGAATCTGTGCCATCTCATCCCTCATCACACGATGATTCACCTGCACAAGCTCAGGATGATGCAGAATCAGATCAAGAAAGAGTAGATAGAGCTATGCCGATTGTACGCCAGACACCTGGACATCCCCATCTGAATGAGCGACCCCACGAAGACGGGGACCTCCCCCAGGGAGTTGCTGTATCAGATAGGAATGCCCAGGGTGGGTAGCCTCGGCATAGCTCTTTGTTTGACCTTGATTTGACCCTTTTTCTCATCGAATAGAGCTCCAGGTGACTTGCCCTGGCCGAGGATGCGAGCGCAATGATGCAATTCAAGGCTGGCAGCCGTCTGCTGCCAAAACTCTTTCTCTATCTCTCTCTCTCTCCGGAGGAGGGGTTTAAATTTAAGCCCACAAATTTTAGTGATGTAGTCCTTGCTATCAAACATTTCTCCTCACAGGCCCGTGGAGCGGATGGAATACCCCAAAGCGTGATCGCAAAAGCTCTTCCGGCCATTGGTGATCTTATTGTACATATTTCCAACTCCTCTTTCGCTCATGGCATTTTTCCCGAGGCTTGGAAGCAAGCGCAGCTGATTGCACTAAAGAAGACTGCTGCTCTATCAACGGTCTCGGACTTCCGTCCTATAGCACTGCTGTGCTTTCTCTCCAAGGTTCTGAAAAAAATTGCACATGACCAAATCACGGAGTATTTGAAAATCGAGAAGATACTTGATCGCTTCCAGACTGGTTTTAGGCAACACCATAGCACCCAGACAGCTTTGTTGAAATTAACCGATGACATCAGAGTAGGTATAGACAGAAAGAAGATCACTCTGCTCCTACTATTCGATTTCAGCAAAGCTTTTGATACCATCTCACCATCCAAGCTGTTAAGGAAGCTACGACATCTTGGCTTCTCAAGATCGGCGCTCCTGTGGATAAAATCATATTTACAGTGTCGCACCCAACAAACCACTTCTAAAGTAGGCGAATCTGATTGGCTCGAAACCAATCTGGGTGTTCCACAGGGGTCCGTCCTTGGGCCTCTCCTCTTCAGCTTGTATGTGAATGACCTGGCTGGCTTGCTAGACGGAAAGTCGGTACATCATCTATTTTATGCGGATGATCTCCAAATTTATCTCCAAATCGAGAAAAATAAGGTCAGGGAAGGTATTGCTCGGCTGGGCGAAATAGGACGACTAGTTGCCGAGTGGGCCAGAAGTTCCGGCCTGTGTCTTAACGCTGGCAAAACCAAGGCAATCTACTTCAGTTCGGAAAGAAATATCAAAGATCTGAAGAGAATGGACTTGCCAGGGGTTGAGATACAGGAGGGAAAGTTCATCCCGTTCAGTGAGACGGTCGTGAGTCTCGGTGTTACACTTGACAGTGAATTGACATGAAAACCGCACATTGACCAAGTAACTAAGAAAGTCAACAGAGCCCTATACGGTCTGCGGTTTTTTAGGGCATGTATCACCAGACCTCTCCGAATTCGCCTAGTCGAGTCATTGGTTCAACCGCACCTAGATTATTGCGCGGTCGTGTACCTCGACGCCACGGACGAACAGCGGCAACGGCTACAGAGACTAAGCAGTTCATGTGTGAGATATATTTTTGATCTTAGGAGAGACGAGCACATCACCCCGTTTAGGGAGCGCTTGGGTTGGTTACGTACTGATTCGCGGAGAATGTACTTCGCAGCTCTCTTGATGCATAAGATCATGCACTTAGGAGAACCTGGCTACCTAGCTGCGATGTTTACCAGGTACCAATCCGAACGCCCCGCACGGAGTGATCTAGAAGAGCGGGTACTCAAAGTTCCCAACATGAGACTTGAATATGGAAGAAGATCTTTCCAGGTCCAATGTGCTCATTTGTGGAACTTTCTCCCTCCGGGCTTTCGGCAGCTTGGGAAGATATCATCATTTTAAGAGTCCTTGGAAGACTTCCTGTTAACACTATCCTCCCAGAGGATTGATGTGGAGAAAAAACACTATTTTAATTTGTAAACTGTGATAGGCATGAGCCCGTTTTAATTGATGTGTTCTACTTCAGCTGAGTTATGCGTGGCTTTTTCGCTTCCGAACTGAGATTCCTGTGATATGACTGTGGGCCCATGTCTTTTTCATATGTCTTCCCAAACGGGAAAATGTTTTTTTTTTCCCCAACCTTTTTTGTTAAGACTGATATATGTATATATATATATATATGAAAACGTGACTTTTTCTTCTTTTTCTTCTCATGACTCTTAGCATCTTACGATGCCTCGAGATGACTAGTCACTTTCTGTGATAATTCGAATAGCCTTAACCGAAACGGCAAATTTTCACAAATTTTAATGTATTTATTATGTATAAGTGACATATGTTTCATATGCTACTGTATTTTTGTATTTTTGCCCTTGGGCGAATGAAGGTTATCATTCATTCATTCATTCTCTCTCTCTCGCGCGCGCACTCTGTGTATATGATCACACACACACACACACACACACACACACACACACACACACACACACCTGATACACATGTCACACATTAAATCTCTACCAGTTTTGATCTTATATATATCATCGAATAGAACTCCAGATGACTTGCCCTGGCCGAGGATGCGAGCGCAATGTTGCGATTCAAGGCTGGCAGCCGTCTGCTGCAAAAACTCTTTCTCTCTCTGTCTCTCTGTTTTTCTCATTCCATGTCTGGAGGTGGAATGAAATTAAAATAATGGTTGCATCGATAGCCTTTATTCATCTCCTTCATTTTACAGTAGAAAATTCTCGCTATTGCTCGTCGGCCAATCATCCTCTTCAACAATATCAATATTAGATGATTCGATGCAGCGAATGAGCTCCAATTTGTTCATCTCTCCCCCGCACACAATCTCGTTCACTTTACCGAATAATTCACGCAGGAAAGAATATTCAGGCTCAATCTTCCTTGCACAAAGTACCCCAACATTCTGAATTACTGAGCCTGAGTAGGAATCGTAATAGTTGCCAGTCTTGAAACTATAGAAATATAGATCATTGATCCATAAATCAAGATGCACCATGTTGAATTCAAAGCGAGCACTGTCTACACACTTTTCACACACTTCATCATCATTGTGCAAGTTTATACTGATTTTTGACTCTCCTGGTAGCACTTGGAAATCTTTAGATACCCTCCGCCATTTTTACGGCTGTAATTGTTCAGTCCTCTTTGTCTTGCCACTACTATCGAGAAAATGTATGCAAATATGGGATTCATTCCCCATCACGAGCGCTGGACAGTTCTCAAGAGCGTGTGCAAACGAGCACTTGCTAGCAAAGACTGATTGCGAGTTGCAACTGAGTCGGTATGCTAGTCAGATATCCCCTCTCTGCTAGTAACAAACCATTTTTTATTCTGTCTCGCGAGTTTAGTTACGCGCGCGCTTGTGAGATAGAACAGTTGTGTATCAAATCTTGTCGAAGGTGTACCGAGTGGATAGGAGAGGATTATTCGATCGAGTGTGGAGAAGAAGGAGCGAGGATGGATCATCCTTTCGATGCCCAGGCGGTCACGTACCAAGAATACTGCGGAGTGAAGAGAGTATTTGAATCTAAGAACGATCTGATTGCACTAGACCCGCAGCTCAAAGAGCTCGAAAATGTTGACTATTACATACGCTTCAACGATCCTCCAGACGTTCGCAAATTTTGGATTATCGAGAAAGGAACGGACAAAGTATTGTTTAAAATATTATACAAGTGTTCATCCTAGGATAAAGTGTTGAAAAAGTTGAGAATGATTGAGAAGAAAGATAACAAAAAATAATTCATCGACATTATGTTTTGATTGATTCATGTTGTTACGCATTTACCTCTACGGATGGCTAATTTTTCGGTGATATTGCAACGGTTGTCGGGAAACAAAATGAGATGAGGAAGAAATGATGTGAATCCAAGTGACTCGTCTCTTTATCGACCTTGAATCATTTTACATATCATTGGCCTCGAGACAAAAGAAGAAGAAGAAGAAGGTAAAACTGGAGAGAGAGAGATGTAAACGATTTGAGGGGTCGAGTGTGTATAATAGGACAGTCTTTGCTCTCGAATTCGCAGTTGTGAAAATGGCGAGATCGACTCCAAAGATACCGATTATTCTCACATTAGTTTCCGAGCAGTGTGATAAACTCATCTCAAAGTATAGTGAAGTAAGCAAGGAAGATCTTGGTCAAAATGATCCTGAACGTATTACAAAGCTGAGAAAAAAGTTTTCTTGTCTGATTAAACGTATCTCGGATATTTTGAAATACCCAAAAATCACTTTAGAATGGGCGGCGGGACATAGAGCTCGGCTGGAAACTCTGCACAACGATTTGAAATCCAAAGAAATAAAGTTGGAGAATATACTCCACTCGCGCAGAAGATCAGAGTTGGGAGATCTTATCTTCTTCGAGGGGGAGTCAGCCTTCAAGAATCGGATCAGAACCGGGATCGTTGGAAATATTTCATATCGAGACTGCATGCTCTTTCTCAATGATTCTAGACCATTGGTACTGGAATATCTGCGCCCAATCCTCAAGAATTTCAAATCAATCAAAGTTAATTTGACATTCGATGCATATTTCAAGATCAAAGACGAAAACTCAGCTATAGAACATTTTCAAACTCTTTATGAGAATTTATTGTACCCAGCAAAACTGAATAAGTGGTACGACGAATCTCTACAATTTTTGGATCGTGAATTATCAGATTTTGAAGACTCTGGAAGCGGATGGGCACTGGAAGAGATATTGTCTCTGAAAATCAGCGTCGTCAAGACGAACTTGTTGAGTGGATCTGGTAACACTGAGCTGCTCAAATGGATCAGTGATAAGCATGCTGTGGTGAATATAAAAACTGATGATTATTCATGTTTTGCTTGGTCAATAATGGCGGCCATATTTTCTCGGAAAACTTGCTCTTCGCGCCAAAATTCAACGTCCAGTTACCCCCACTATGAAGATTATTTAATGTTGAAGGGTATAGAGTTTCCTGTGACGATCAAGGCAATACCCAAGTTTGAAAATCGGAACCCTAAAATTTCCGTAAATGTGTACGGTGTTGAGATGAAGAAGTACAAGTTTTATCCGCTATATCTGACCAGTGAAGAGCGATTGATCCATGTCAATCTTCTCTTGATTCAAAATGGTGATCAATATCATTATTGTTTGATCAAGAGATGTTTGCAATAGATGTTTACACTGTTTCTATTCAGATTCAGAATTAAAGATTCATCGTGAAAGATGTTTAGCGAAGAACAAATGTGCAATCACGACACCTTCAGACGATGAAAAATACTTGAAGTTTTCAAATTTCTACAACGGACAGACTGTCCCCTACGTGGCTTATGCAGACATAGGAAGTTTGCTGCAAGAAACAAACGAAGAATATTTCATGAAATCTGACGATATCTATCTGAAAAAGCTGTATCGATTGAAGGTAGTATAGAATGCGTTCCAGAAACATGTAGCCTACAGTGTGGGCTATAATCTGCATCACGCGTGCGATGAAAACAGATGTAAATACGATTTTGAACGAGGAAAAAGATGTGTCGACTGGTTTGCTCAGCAACTACAGACAATCGCCCATCAAGTCGAGCAAGTATGTATCAGATCATTCTTTCGCTCTCTCCACACATTCTTCTCATTCTACCACTACTATTCGCAACCGATGCTCAGGAACTCAAAAACCCCATTCCACTGGTCATGTCCAAGGAAGATGAGAAAGCATTTCAAAACAGTACTCACTGTCACATCTGTCGTCAGCATTTCGATAGAGAAAAAGATGGTGATAATCGACCCGTGCGAGATCATGATCATTTTTCAGGTAAGGGAGAATTTTTCAGATCAATATTCGAGTGACAGCATCAAATAGACAAATGATTATTATTCCAGGTAAATTCCGGTCAGCGGCCCACTTGCTTTGCAATTTAAATTACAGAAATGTGTATAACATTCCAATAATCATACAAAATGGCGCCCATTACGATCTGTACCTACTGATCAGAAGTATTGCTAATAGCATCCCAGGTGAGGTCAAAGTCATACCTCGCAATACAGGAAATTACATCTGCTTTTTCAAAATGATACCTGGAACTCGGATACGTCTGTCTTTCATAGATTCGATAGAATTCCTGAACGAAAAGCTTGAGACATTGGGGAGCTACTTACCGACTCATCGCAAAAAAATTCTGTACAGTAATTTTCGCGATCACTTTGATGCAATTTCCATGAAAAAAAATATGACGGATCAGGAAGTGTTCAAACTTGTTGAGAAAAAATCATTTTTCCCTTACGATCATGTCAATAGCCTCTCGCGATTGAAGGAGAGAAATATGCCCGAACGAGACAAATCCTTCAATATTTTGACGGATAGAGATATATCCGAGACCGATTACGCGCATGCTTGTCAAGTGTGGAATACATTTGACTGTCAAAATTTGGGGGAGTATTCTGATTTGTACTTGAAGATAGATGCGTGCCTCTTGAGCGATATTTTCGAAAACTTTCGACAAAACTGCCGAGAAAACTATTCTTTGGACCCCGCTCATTATTGCACACTTCCAAGCTACGCAATGGATGTCATGCTTTCGAAAACAGGTGTAACATTAGAACTACTAACCGATATAGATATGATACTTTTCTTCGAGGCAGGTATTAGAGGGGGGCTTAGTCAAGCTTCTTTGCGTTACGCTAAGGCTAATAATAAATATATGAAAGACCACGATCCGTCTCAGCCAACCTCAACAATTGCGTACCTTGACGTCAATAACCTTTACGGAAGGAGTATGTGTTGCAAATTACCATATCAGAATTTTGAGTGGGTCGAGGATGTGTCGGAATTTGATGTGTTATCCATCGATGATGAGTCGGGTGTAGGATATATTTTGGAGGTCGATCTCGTCTATCCTAAGGAGCTCCACGAATTACAAGCCGGTTTTCCTTACTGTTGCGAGAAACTTGTGCCTGCGAATAGTGTAAACGACAATGAGAAGCTCATGGCTACTCTTGACGATGAACAAGACTACATCTTACATTATCGCGTTCTGAAGCAAGCAATCAAGGCAGGATTGCGCGTGAAAATCAAGCGTATACTGAAATTTGATCAGAAAGATTGGTTGGCCAGTTACATCCATTTAAACACTCGGCTGAGGCAGCAAAGCACCGACCCCTTCACTGCTAATATGTTTAAACTAATGAATAATGCAGTATTCGGTAAGTGCATGGAGAATATTTGCAATAGAATGAATTTGAAATTAGTTAGACGTTGGAAAGGTAGATATGGGGTTGAGTCTTATGTCTCGCTTCCACAATTCAAGAGTGTTTTCGCCGATGTTGATTTGTGGGATCCAGGTTACTCATGACGAGAGGAATGCGAAAAAAATAGTTTTTAGCGAACACTATATTGAGCAAACTGAATACATGCTCGAGGTGGTGGAGAGTGTGCGGCTCGTTCGCGATCCACATGGAGACTGCCCGAACCGGAGCAGAGCAGGAGGCCTATAGCCAAGCGGCTGAATGTCTATAGATATACTGCAGACGGCGGTTCTACTGCCGGTTGAGCGTATCTACTGTCGGTTGAGCGTCTCTACTGTCGATTGAGCGTCTAATGCCACTTGACGGCTGAGCTAATGTGTGCGTGAATGTATGTGTGCTGTCGCGGACATTATTTGATCGGTGCTACATAAACATCCTCCCAGCTCGAGAGAAAAATATATTTCATTGAAATAAACAAATGATTCCATGAAAGTGTGGAAAAATAAGGGTTCACTAGTTGTGAAAAATATATAGTTATCATTCAATTTCACCTGGAGAAAATAATCTTTGATTTCAAAAATAGAAAATTGAAAATTGATCAACATAGTAAAGAATCATTCATCGTTGTCTTAGTACACTTCACTTCTGAATCACTCGGAAGCACATTTTACTCATCTTCTTCTGTCGGGTGCAATGAGCTTGACGATTGAGTGTTACTGCGTTCTTGAAGTAACGTAAAATTTGATATGAACAACATATTATGAACGACATATCCAGCCAGGGGCAATCTTGACTCGATCTTGATCATACCGTTGTTGCTGGGGCCCACTATTCCAAGGTTGTGGGACAATTTGAGCAATAATTTTCCAGCGGCAAAGAGTTAATATCTTGTCGCCAGTACTCATGTTTTCGATGGGCAAGGCAGTTGATTTGCCTGATATATTGATATGAGCTGGTATTAGGGCATTTGAATCAGAGAGACCATCACTGGGGGGTACGAGAGACCTGGAGTTGATACATGTCTCTGCTTGGTCGAGGACTGTTGTAAATTCTTCCAAGGTGAGTATTGTTTCTCCCACTACCCTCTTTAGGCGATGTTCCACTGACCTAACCCCTGGTTCCCTAAATCCTCCAATATAAGGGACGGCGTGTAAATAAGGACACAGGTCCGTACCCAATCTACTAGGGGATCGAGAGATGAAATTGGGATCAAATAAATCTTCGAAAATACAAAATCCAGACGTTCCTGGCTTCTGAGTAAGATGTACTATACGTGTACCGATGCCTGTGCGATTCGAAGAAATCTTGCAATGGCAAACACATTTATGCCTATTTCTCGACGAGATTTGTTCACTAGAAGAGACTTCGCGCTCGCACGAAAAATTGGCGAAAATCTCATCAGCTTCAGCACTAGTGTCATAGACACATGGGCCTTTCATAGTAAGCCGATTCGAATTTGACTTGATATTCAGTTCCAATGTCGAATGGAGCGAAACTTCGAAAATGGATGAGTACTGCGCACGCTGATCTATGGTTGCTCGAATCTCATGTGTAGAATCCTGCATGGATTCAGCTAGGATTAGACAGGTAGGGATCAAAGCTTCATCATAATCAGTATCTCTATTTAGATTAATAATATTCACATAGTTCGACTCCAATAGCAGCATTGATGCTGATTTGGTAGACGGTTGGAAAAGATGAATAGACTTTGGCGCATGTTCAAGTATATTTAAACTGTTTGAGTCACCGTTGTCAGAAATAATAAGATAATGCCTGCAACTGCAGATATTGCATAGTCCTTCATCCGTATACTTAGAAAGAAGATGCTCAAATGACAGACCAGTTTTTCTTCCATCGGTGTTTCATATGTCTTAGCATCCTGAATTCTGTATTTTCTACCAATAGATTCCATGTAACTTTCCTGATCTAAAGTCATCTTTCCTGATTCTATGTCATACTCAATATTGATTCCCAAATAACTTTTGACTTGACCCAATTCTTTCATTTTAAACTTTTCACTCAACAAGTTCTTGACTCTATTGATTTTACTCTTGTTTTTACAGCAAATGAGCAAATCATTTTACAAAAATTATCATATAAATTGTCACATCTTCCAAAATCAAATAATACAAACAGGAATCATATTTACTCTTCTTGAAGCCTAGTTCCTGTAAAAACTCATCAAAACAATCATACCATTCCCTAGGACTTTCTTCCAATCCATAAAGTGCTTTTACGAGCTCACAAACTCTGTTCGTACCATCTTGGTAACCCTTCGGTTGTTTAATATACACCTCTGAAGTAACTTTCCCATCTAGAAGAGCTGTCTCTACATCCATTTGTTCAACATAGAATCCATTTTGACAACAATAAGATAATAAGATTTTCAAAGTCATCATTTTTGATACCGGTAAATAAATATCGTCAATCATCTCATTTTGTTGGTACCCTAAAACAACCGACCTTGCTTTGTAAACATTCCCTGGTTTCTTTGTGAATATCCATTTAACATCTAAAGCTTTTGCCTTCTCTGGCAATTCAACAAATTCATAAGTTCCATTCTCCTCTAAACAAGACATTTCTTCATCTGTTGCCTCTTTCCAAGACTCAGCTTCAGGACAGCTCATCGCCTCCTGAAAATTTGCTGGCACATCAGCGCTACAATAATTCACATAGATTACATTATTATATATGTAATTGTCATCTGGATTTGGCTTTCTTCGCCTGGTTGATCTCCTCAACTCTTGAACATCATTTGCTGACCTATTTTCAATTCTTCCTTCATTTTCACCAGAACGATTTTCATCATAATTTTCAGAATCTGAGGGAGGCTCATTTTCTGATTCATTTAAACCAATACAATTTGTATCACTCTCAACAATATCAGTATGGGCAGCAATTTTAATTTGGTTATCAATCAACACTTTGTATCCAACATTTGTGTATCCAATTAGAATTCCTAATTCAGCCTTCTTGTCCCATTTGGAAGTTCTTTTAGCCTCTGGTATCCTAACAAAGACTTCACTTCTATACATCCTTAAATGTTCCACATTTGGTTATATCCCAAACATAATTTCAAAAGGTGTTCTCTTTTCAAAAGTGTTTGCCAATGTTCTATTCTTCGAGTGAGCAGCTGTCGAAATGACTTCAGGCCAATACTTTCTCTCTAGTTCAGCTCCATCTAATAAACATCTTGCTATCTCCATGATGGATCTGTTATATCTCTCTGCAGTCCCATTTAATTCATGAACAGGAGGAGGACATTTGTCTATTACTATACCTTTGCTTCTTGTGAAATCATAGATTCTTTTATTCAAATACTCTAACCCATTGTCACACCCCAAAGTTTTTATCTTTTTACCTGATAAATTTTCTACCTCATTCACAAAGGTCACAAAACAGTCAAAAACTTCATCTTTAGTTTTTAGAGCATAGACTCTGGCTAATTTACTGTAGCCATCGATGAAACTCACAAAATATTTCTCACCATTTATACCAATGGTTACATGAGGCCCATTTACATCTGAATGCACAATCTCTAAAATCTCTCTAGCTCTAGTTCTGTTATTTAAAAGAGGAGTGTTATGCATCTTGTTCTCAATACAAGTTCTGCACTTCAAAAAATCTGCTTCTAAGTTTTCTGGTATTCCTTCAAGTAATTTATTTCTGCTCAAAATATTCAAGTATTTGAAATTTACATGGCCAAGGATTCTATACCATCTTTCTTTATCAGTCATTTTACTCACTGTATTTGCTTGAACTTCTTTCTTTATGAAGAAACTATTCATCTTGTGAATCCTATTTCCTCTCCATGCAATTGCTATCAATTTTCTTCCTCTATTATGAATCTTTGAATCATTTCCTAATGAAACTATTTTGTTGTGATCTATTTTTCTGGCGTAACTCATCAAATTTCTGTCTAATCCTTTGACAAAATATACATCAGTCATTCCGATCAAAACTAACTCATTGTATACTGGGAATCTACTTAGGACTGTTCCTACTTTTGTGGCTCTCAAAAATTTTCCATCGCCCACTTTTACTATTACTGGCTCTAGCAAATTTTTGAAATCGTGAAAATATTCCTCATTATTAATTACGTGATCGGTGCAACCACTGTCCAAAAGCCAATCAATTCTTTGAGCTGACTCATTATTAAAATCTGTCTCTACACTATAAGTCGATACTCGCGCTTTTACCTGCACTTCTACATTGAACGTATTGAGGCCCATATACTGTTGCTGCTGCTGATGTTGATTTGGAGTATTTCCTCCACCACCACGATGATGATTGTAGTATCCATGAGAAGAATTGTGGCCGGCATAGTAACCGCCTCGTTGTTGTCCTCTACCTCTATGGTTGTATTGGTGCACGTGCCCTCTGCCGAAGAAACGGCCGCCGCGATGATTCATGTTTCCTCTCAATGCGCCTCTTCCTCTTTGAATAGAGTTTTGCGAATTCTTGCTTGCGCAATCTCTTGCTATGTGACCAGGCTTGTTACAAGTGAAGCAAGTTTGCATTTGTTTCACTGTCGTATTATATGCGCTCGCTTTTGCGCCCGCGCTTTCTTCACTTGATTTCAATAAATTATTCATTTCAATATTACTCTTCACGTACTCTTCACGTACTCTTCTCGCACTGGCGAGACGAGATCGAGGCGAGAGGGTATCAGTAATTTATCGCTCGAGACGATAAGAACTTTTGTTCTCGCCGAGGTTCTCGTCGAGATATCGACAAAAAACACTCTAAATTGTAGCTCATCATATTTCATCATATTTATTCGATCAAAATAACATGTTTGTTCAATTGTCTTTCTGACAACCGACAGGAATATTTGTTTTGGAGCAAGAACGCTTCATTTTTCCCATATATTAACTTTATAGATGGCCGCTTTTAAATTTGATTTCATCCATGAATTTAGACTTAAGGATGCTCTGATACTCTCATGGCTCAGCCGATTTCTTAATAAAGTCATTATCAATGAAACATCAGAAAAAGCGCGTTCAACTGGCACTAACGTAGCTTGTATGCTCAAAATATCTCTAGCCATTCGGCTTAGTGATGGATACGTGTATGAGTGGTCTTTCCACGATAAAAGGATTTCCATTGTTCCTTCAGTAGCTCCGGCAGCTCTCAAATACTCATTTATCTCTTTCTTCCAACTTCGGGACTCAGACGTATCAGTCTTAACCCATAGATATTTCAGATTCAACAAGTTTTTGGATTTCTGAGTTTTAACTTGAGTTGTGGTATTACAATCACTTGTTGGCTATTGAGCGCATATGAAGCCGAGGAGTAATGATACATCATTATTATTGAACAACTCTCGTCGAGAGTCTCGCTCGATAACGAGACGAGACGAGACGATAACGAGACGATAACCAAATTTTTTAATTTTTTCGAGAGCGAGACGATAACTCCCAATTCCTCGTCTCATCTCGTCTCGCGGCATCCCTAATATCGCGGCATCCCTAGTTGAAGAATGACTGAGTGGGTCGGAGTTAGAGGTTTGGCCGTAAAAGATGACCCTCAAAGGCTGGATTGAGGCTGACATTACGTTGGTTTGAATGCGAAAATACAATCCATTGCCCCATTATGAGGCGAAAGTAGATCCGATTTTGGTGAAAATGAATTCTTCAGTGAAAAGTTGCAAGAAAAGTGATAGCGTGCTCAGTTTCCCCGTCATTTTTGTCCATCTTCCTCCGGCTTCAGGACCACCGTGGAGTGTGAACTAATTTGTGGCTATGAGTATCGCCCCTACTACAGACTCACCTCGGTCGTGATAAGAGGCTTGTGAGAATTGACAAATCACGAAAATGAGCATTTTGGTGGCTGAGGCACATCTTCATTTTGTACCACAGACTCCCAGATGACACTGTAAACTATTAAACTTATCTTTTTTTCTCTATTTCAACACCGAAGGTGCCATATAACCACATACACATGTGCCAATAGAATATCGGAAATAGGAGGCTCCCATTCAAATACATGGGGAAATCTTACAATCCCTCACAAATCCACGGCGGAGCTCCAGAGTAATTTACGCAAGTATCCCTGCCGGAAAAAACCAGCTGAGATCTCGGCTGAAATCACAGGTGAGATCACAGGTGATTTCTCAGCTGAATTCACAGCTGAGATCACAGCTGCATTCTCATGCCAAATCCACAACTGATTTTTCAGCCGTGATCTCAGCTGAGAATCTAAAATTCATTTATTAAGAATAAATTTCGCCTCGCCGCGCTCCAGGTTATAGTTTTTCGAGATTTAGGTGATTAAGTTTCGCAGCTAGATTGAGAGAAAACGTAATTTGAACATTAAAATTTTGAACTTACCGGGATTCGAACCTGGGCCCCTCACATTGCTGCAACTTTTCAGCCACGACACTTAGCCGATTGCGCCATCCAAGATGTGTCAGCATGGGATACAAAACAAGTCTATCAGGATTCGGTCTGCCCTCGATAAGGTTTAGAGTGTAATAGAGCTATTGCTATAATATGTACTAACTGACTTGACTTGAAATACTGCTAAATTCATTCTTAATATCAAATTCTATGAATAATTCAGAGAAAATGATACTGCAAAATTAATGGAAGAGCTGGAAGTGGAAAATCATTCTCATATCTTCTGCTTTCCTTTAGTCACGATGAGAGATCCAATTGATGTCCGAATGAGTCTTCTGCCTTTCCTCTTATTGCTCCTACGGCCGTGTATTTATAAGGTAAATGTATCCCAATATACACCTGGACCCAACTCACCCCATACGCTGAATACACGGCGTATTTTTTTCATTATTCCCGAGTAGATAGGGAGTATAACACTATGTATCAATGCATATGGGTATTTATAGTTGATCGTATCTAATCATGTATGGTTATTCGAAATTTGGAAACATATAACAAGATATAACTATATGACACTCTATATATATATATTTCTTTAACTACAGATTCTTGGACGCGATGACGTCATTTCAGCGATATTTTGTCAAATTCTGGGACGCGTTCTAAATTCTGGAACGTCCCAGAAGGCGTCCTGCTAGATTCATAAATTCTGGGACGCGGCGAATGATATATTTTGCCATTTTCTGGGACGCGTGAAAATTTCGTGATATTTTGAAAAAAACCACTTTCTAAGCAAAATCCTGTTATGTTACGGGCGCAAGCTACACAGGCGCCCGCACTTCAAGTGTACCGCGTATAAGAGCCACCGTTTGGTGCGGCCGGACTAGCTCAGTCAACAGCGTGTCAGACTCTTGATCAAGAGGTCGCCGGATCGATTCCCGGCGGCCGCACTCTTTATTCAGTGCGCGAAGGAGAATAAAATCGTAACAGTTATCTCCTCGGCGGTTATCTCTCACGAGGGATGGTTAGTGTTTTGAACGCAAAACGAAGTCTAAACACACGTCTGTTATCTCCTCGGCGGTTATCTCCCACGAGGGATGGTTGGTGTTTTGAACGCAAAACGAAGTCTAAGCACACGTCTGTTATCTCCTCGGCGGTTATCTCCCACGAGGGATGGTTTAGTGTTTGAATAAAAAAATACTTTCAACCCAAAATTTTCATTTTTACGCGTTTTTGGAAAAGTCCCAGAATTTGGGAAAATATACATGTTGACGTCCCAGATTTTATGAATCCATATCGGCGTCCCATAAGTGTGTTTATATATGTATATATATATATATATATATATATATATTAGGGTGACACTTATTTCCCGACTTTTCTGGATCCTTCGTGCACGTGCGGATATTCCAATTTCAAGATAAAACTAGATCAATAAAATTTTTTTCAGATTTTTAGAGGTAGCCTATATAGTGCCCATTTTGACATACATTTTCGATTTTTTCGCAGTTTTGAGACGTTTTTCGACAAAATCCATCAGCTTTACTTGGCAAGCACTTGCAATGCAAGCAGAATGAGGCAAACCGAGCGGAATAACATTGATTGGGATGGTCTCAGGAAACTTTCAACGCACGGAGCGGTTAGTTTTAGATGAATTCAAGGGTCAGAACGGGGCCAGAACGGCAGAAATACAGCCCTGAAATCACTTTTTATCGCAGTTTTCGAGTTTCCTGCGCATGCGTGATTTTCTACGGTTTTGATAATATTCTCAATCGATAGCCCGTGCAATTTTCTTCAAAATGACCACTGCAAAAAGTCAATTCGATGCAAAGGGACCGGAGTAGTGAATCATTTTGGATGAGGTGAAGTCCAAGATGGGAATCCGTGCAAGCTGGTCGAGATCGCCTGCGATGCTTTCGATTCTGTCCAGCGTGTTTCTCTGGTGTCCCTGCGTCAAATCGACTTCGCCAAGGGGTCATTTTGAAGGAAATTGACCGGGCTATCGAAATTAGTGAGCTACGGAGTGGTAAGTTGATGGTGTATGAAAAATTGAACACTAGATAGTTTCTGATCGAATAAAAAAGTCTCTTCAACTGTTTTGCCCAGGTGTGGAAGCCCCGATGATCTGTGAGTTCGTTCATAACGAACTTTTTCGGAAATATGATTTTGGGGCGAGAAAAACTTGCTCCCAACAATCAGTATCGTTCGAGCACTTCCAGGCTGAATGCAAGGCAATGGCGCATGATTTCAGCAAACCATACCAATACCTTGGCGATTTCATCGTTAAATTGGTGTATTTTCACCCTGACTCAATTTTGTAGTGTGAAAATTGAAAAATTCGTATTTTCTTGCAAACCGGGGTAACTTCGGAACATTAAAATGGGAAGATACATACTTTTTCGAGTCATGGGATAACTTTGGAACACTTCAGAAACCCAAAGAGAATCAGGCTTTTCGGATATCGGGCGGTGTAACTTTGGAACACTTGATTATTGAGTTCCAGGAAGCGCACAATAAGGTTTGAGAGTCTTCTTCACGAGATTTACCATGATACATGGGAGCCTCAATGTTACCTGGGGCATAGTAAATCAGGGTTTCGGTTCTATGGATGAATACAGAGCCGTACAGCAAAACAATGTTGAAAGTTCTCATGTTTTACTTTCACTGTTCCAAAGTTATCCCAATGAGGGACAACTTTGGAACACTACTTTGAACACCCATATAGCTTTGACTAGGGATGTCCGAATAGACTGCAATGCCCGTCAATCCAAAGCTGGAACCGTGAACTTTTGATTGACCACAGATACATTGCACTTTTGCTGTAAGACTCAAAAGTTACAGAGGAATTCCAATCAAAAATGATCAAAAGTGTTGCAAAGATACCCCACTTGACGGTAGTCCATTTTTGGGCCAAATCCCAACCTCCGCCGGTTTCGGACTCGAACGAAGAGAATGCGCCCTGGTGAGCTCAACAATGATTACTCTGGTCCACTTTGTGAGCAATTTAAGATGTATAGCGAAATCAGTCAAATTTTGCTGATAGCAACTCGAAAAATCAGATTGTCATGCTCATTGAATGGGATCCTAGATTAGCAGGTGAAAATACGTAAGTAGGAGAGGTAAGCGGACTCTGGGCCAGGTGGTCACTGACCTTGCCCAGGTCACCGTCGTGGAAGTCACCCCCTCAAGGTCAAACCATCTCCTGGAGCAACCCTCCACCAGGTATATCACCTGGGGTTGGTTTTCTCCACCAGGTGTGGTTTTTTACTCACCCCTGGTTTTTTACTCACCCCCAGCTCCGCTTCCGGAACACAGCAACCCTCCATATCACCTGGTCAAACCATCTCCTGGAGCAACCCTCCACCAGGTATATCACCTGGGGTTGGTTTTCCCCACGTGGTTTTTTACTCACCCATGGTTTTTTACTCACCCCCCAGCTCCGCTTCCACCCTCCATATCACCTGGGGGTTGGTTTTCTCCACGTGGTTTTTTTTACTCACCCCTGGTTTTTTACTCACCCTCGCTTCGGATTCCGGGGACGCACACACACACACACACACACACACACACACACACACACACACACACATACACACAAATAAATAGAATATCAAAGTTATAATAATGAACCTTTATTCAATTGTGATTAATTCAAGTGAAATGATTTACGGAATTTATAAATTCGTTCATCAAATCCAACGATTTTCTCAAGATCGGTATCACTAAGGCAAAACATTATTTTATCTAAAACTATTGATGGGAGCAATGAATTATAAACGACTGATTTCGGTTCGCTCTCGGCTCGGTGCATCAGAGAATTTTGTACAATAGGATTGAAAACTGAAGAAAAGAACTTTTTACTTCTTCTTAGTAAAAGCTGTCTTGTATATGCCTTTTTGTATTGGCTTCTTAGCATCCGATGATATTGACTAGTAGATGGATATTGAGAAAAAACATGGGCTCTGAATTTTCTACATCCGAGATATTCATTCAATTCATTACTACTCTCCATATGGAGAATATCAAACAAAGTCTTATTCTTTCCGATCCAAATGTTTTTCAGATTTTGAACTTGCTCAATAAGTTCATCTGATATATCGCATGTAACGTTATAGTATTCGTGCCCGATATTTCTATTTATATATAATTGGTTCGCAAGAGAGACATATTTCCCTAAATATCTCAGTCTCAACCCGTGATTAATCATTTCAGCTGCATTTGCTGAACTCTGGAAATGTGAAAGGAGTGGTGGCGTACCTGTTCTATTTATAGCATTTATATCTGCACCGTAACATAACAGTAAACGTACAAGTTCCGGTTGTCCAGTTTTACAAACGTGATGTAATAAACTTTTTCCATGATAATCGGTTGCATTCACATCGCATCCAAAATTTAATAAATACCGCATCAATCTGAATTGATTATGAAGATTAGTAGCAGTACCACGGCGCAAGCGATCTGTTTCTGCAAATAGAATGTGTAGACAATTTTTGTGATCAATCGCTTTTGCATTCACATTTGCTTCAGATTTTATCAAAACTTCAACTATGGGGAAGTCACGATAATTTTTAAGTGAATGAAACAGTGATTCATGAAGTGGAGTGAAGTGGGCACCACTAGTTTTCGATTCAATTCTAGCTCCATATTTCAGTAGTGTCTTAGCTATTTTTTCATATCCACGGGCAGCTGCTACATGCAGTGGAGTCACATCGTTCCAACCTCTCGAATCAACTTTGCATCCATTTTTAATTAACTTGAGTGCAACTAGTTGCATATCATCTTTTTCATACCAATCAGTTTCATAACTTACGAAATGCAGAAGGGTGCAGCCTAAATCGTCTTGTATTCTTGAGAAGTCAACTTGATGCGTGCGTAATATTTTTATCAGCTTATGTCACCGCTTTTTGCTTTCATCGTTCATGGCCCAATAATCTCCATTGCACACCTCGTTAACAGAACATCTCCAAGTTCTATTCACCTCTCTCATCGCTTCCCGGAGTTGTTCGTAGCTCGGATATCGTGATATGATGAACAGTTTCTGAATTACCGAATCAATCACTGCTTCATGATCTCGATCGAATATAACTCTGTTCCAATAACTCGAAACTTCTAACATGCGCTCGATATTCGTAAATTCCATTGTGAAAAAGAAGAGAAAATACTTGAAACAATGAACAATAAGATACTGACACTTTGTTACTAACGCAACAGCTACCGATCAGAGCTTTTTTATTCTTACATTTGAGGAAACTAGTTCAAAATTATCACTTCATTTATGATAAAATGCTAGTTGTAGAGTGCAGCTGCAAACATGTTGTAGTTCTTCGATAACAATTCAAGTTTTAAGTTGTTTCCTCGTACCCATTATGACGAAACGTAAATGAAGGGATCTCAAGTTGAGTGCGTTTGCAACTGTCACAATGGTAGCAGGAATTAAATTTCACAATAAATTTGTATCACTCAATGACGTGTTAGCTTATGATTTTCCCGATGATTTTGCCGAGGTTCGTAATCTCATCTTTGGAATCGATGACTTGAAGTACGTAGAAGAAGATTGGGATCTGTCATCTGAAGTTGCAGAAGATGTAATCTCGGATATTTTAGCATCTTTCGAAGGTAAGAAATTCTATCGATGATTCATTTTTCACTGATAAATTCCGAGCTACTAATTTTTCAGAGGATTCACGTCTTAGGTCAGAGTGCAATGTTGATTGAAATGTCAACGCCGGGAAGTACACTCTTCCCTGATCTTCTTCAAGTCTATTATGATCTGAAGCACGTGATCGATATGTCAGTCGAATATCGGATCATCTTTGAATCAGTTAATGCAAGCCTGGAATTTGTACTTTTATCAGAAAGTGAATGGATTATTGAAGGTGGAGCTGAAAACATATCATCGAAATACGTATTTACTGGTAATGTTGATGAAATCGTTGGAATGATCGTTTTGTATGGAATCAAGTATATTCAGTTTGTAAAATTAATACCTAAGGGGACAAAGGAATAAAATGATGAATAACAAGCAATTTCTTCCATTCATTTATTCAGCAAACATTAGTGATACATTCAGAAATTAATATGTTTTCTAATATCAGTTGCCATTTTTTCGAGTTGTGATTGTATTGAGGATGAATAGTTTTTCTGTTCATTAATTTGTTCTTGTAATTTCTTCCTTTCAATAGTATCTGTTTGCAGTTGCTCTGTGAGTGACTTGATATCTCTGCGAACATCTTTCATATCAGATCTGAACACATTCATCATTAGTTCGAGAGACTCATCTTTAGTATCCAAGTCCATTCTATGATTGTGAATTTTAGTATTCATTTCAGTTTGTTGCTGAATCAAGGAATCGATATCACCTTGAAAGCTCAAATTGTTTGTATCAATATTTCTGAATGCATTTTCTATTCTATTAGTCGTGTCAAGAGCAGTTTTCTTCAATTGTCCCAACTGTGCAGTCATAGGACCTTTTATTGAGAAATTGAATTTTTCAATTTTATCCCATACCTTATCCTTATGAGACACAAAGTCAGACTCCATGTTTGTAATAGACTCGGACTGTATCTTGTTCTTCTCATACATTTCATCATTTTTCTTTGAAAATTCAGCTAAAAGTTGATCATGCTTTTTCAGTTTCTCATCGGATTGAAACATGTAATCAGATAATTGTTTAGACACTGTATTTACGTGTCTCTCATAAAACAGATTATCGGCTTCGGATTTCATAAGGTGATCCTTTGCTTCGTGATAATCTTTTCCATTCTGCCTGAATCTCGCGCGAAAGTCATCCATTTCCTGCTGACGAGTTTTATCACGATCATCAAAAAGTTTGATTTCCTTGAGCAAATTACCCACGCGTAATTTCGATTCAGATTTTAAGTTCTCATAGTCCCCCTCTATTTTACGTGCAAATCTCACGAGATCATTACGGAACCAACTCATATTATTTTCCATTTCATCTCAAGTTAAATGCAACATTTCACCAACTTCACTGACAAGTTTAGTCTCACTCTCATTTAAATTCTTCATGAATTCCTGGGTCGATTGTTCCTTTGCTACGTTTATCTTATCACTTATGCTTATAGTTGCGTCTTGGGTTACTTTTTCAAGTCGCTGCTTGAAATTATCAGATAATGATTCAGAGCTCTGTTCAGTTCCTGCAATAAAACGGAGCAAGTCCTTGGCTGTGGAATGAGGAACATTTTCTGAAAATAAAAACAACAACAACAGTGAGATTAGGATTCATATGAGAAGGAAGAAAAAGAATGAAAATGATATGCACGTACCCGTTATTGTAGTGTACACTTTTTCCTTCTCCTCTTCTCCACTCTTTGATGACGTAATTCGATCAGACGATTTTTCAGTAACCATAGGTATATTCTTATCTTGAACTTTACTATCTCCAGGTGTAGGTGAAAGTAAAGAAACATTGCGACGACTAGATGACTGCTTTGTGCTCTCCATTTTCTTTTCTCACCCTGCTTATTAGTATATCTCATCGAGTTGAACTGAACAAGCAACCAAAAGTGGTCAATCTCACATTTATAATATGTATCCCCTCTCCTTCAATTCATCGATGATTTCTAAACATTCCCCCTCCAATCCAGTCTGTCCAGCCTCGATACTGCTAAGGAGTAGCAGCAATCTATCAACTATTTCATCAGGCGAGTCCCAATACCTGTATTCGACCTCCGAATCATCAGATCTCAAATGCATGAGCTTATCAGCAGTGATTTTTTCAATTATCTTCCGTATTCCCTTTCCCACTGGTTTCGGGTTCTTTCTAGTCTCAGGTTTGAATAGTTTTTTGATTATTTCTTTATATTTTTTTCCCTTATTACTCAAAATTCGACCATCCGGTTGATAATCTTTTCTATGAGCAGACGTTAGTTCTAATATCTCTTTATATTTCAACAAATCGTCACGAGTGTAGCCTTGCGGTGCGTTCTTGAAGATCAATTCAAAAAGACCTTTTGTACCATCAACGATGTAATCATCTCCAATGAGTAACTTATCATCTTTTCTAGAAATATCGAACACTTCTGATCCAAGCTTCAAAACATTTGATTCGTAATGAGGTCCCATAGTTATGTCGTTATCATCGTGTTTTGTGAAAAAATCGGAGAGATACTCTCGTGAATTGGGTCCGAGATTAGTGCTTAGATAGTCCTGTAGATTTCTCAGCTCTTGAGGATCTTCGAGGAGCTGATTCATCAAACTTTCCAGGGACTCATCAGCTGCTCTGGATGTTGATGGCTCATCATAACTATAATTTGTATGACGACTTGGAGACGATGTTGACTTTTGTAGCAATTCGCTAGTGACTTTGGTAGCACTCAAGTGTTTGCGATTGATATTAGATTTGCGAGGAAGTTCTAGTGTCTTCAACTGCTCAAAATCTTGATCGCTACTGGTCAGGCTCTCTTGTTCATCCGATGACTCGATCATATCCTCTTTCTTTGTTCCACCATAATTCTTAGATTTTAAAAAACCATTGCTACTAGTTTGATCGACCAATTTCTGTAAAGGTTCTGTAATTGGACGCAATTCCTCTACATTCTCATGATACTGATCAAGTTTTCCAATTTTCGAAGCACGATATTTGCGTCGAATCTCTGACGATGCCTTATCTATTGCTCTCTTGACGGATTCACTTTTTTTCTCTTCATTCTCAGGTTTTCGTGTGGCTCTACTCGTTTCATAGGCTTGATATTTTTCAATCTTCCCATCTCAACGTTTCGAAGACTACTGATTCTGTTTCAAGACGATATGCTCTATAAAATTACGCTGATATCTACCCTCATTCAACGGACGGTCTTTCATGATGACGAGGAAACCCCACGGTTCCGCCCAGCATGCTGCACACATTTCTTTGAACGTTGCAAACGACATATCTGAATTTACATGATCTAAGTAAACATATTTTTGATTTTTATGATCTTGACTGAGTAGAATGATCAGGTTTGCATTATCGCGACAATTATGTTTAGGAATCCCTGCGTACGATTGTCCTAAATATATACAATCGATACCTGCATGTCTCCACATTGAGAATAGAACTGATATTTTATCATGTTTTTCGTGAGAAATATCATCGAATACATACACCGTGTTTGAATTTGTTTCACTGGGTGGTAAAATTTCTGTTCCGTCAGAGAAAGCATGGTATTCGAATCCATCTTTCGCGAGATTTTTCATAATCTTAGCCAAGTATTGATATTTATCCTGATGAAGCGATTTTGAGTACACGTACAAGTTTTTGAAGACCAATCCATTTGGATTAGTGATGAGATTCAAGAGTATGTTCGTCTTCCCACCACCCGATGGAGCAAGAATGAAAGCACGAATCGAATTCGGGAGAAGATCGCCATGTCGTTTTTTCTCTACTGCTCCACAAGTATCCACGTTTATAACTGTGATCTTCTTTTTTTGTCTGTGGAATTCCATGTTCACTACTGAGACTTATCATCGAAGTGAGAGCTATAAATACGATAAAACGTGAGAAATAATTGTTAGTTTTGCGAATATACTCGGATTGTGAACATGATGAATGAGGATACATCGCGGTGAGGGTATAATCAATAGCATTATAAATAAACTACCCCTAGAGCTCCATATACCCGGGTATAGGTATTGTGGACCAGGAACAAGGCTTGAGGAACGTCTCAAACGCGGAGATCAACCGATTAATCCTTTGGATTCTTCGTACCGCTTACACGATATCAGGTATCATCTGAACAAAGACATAAATCAACGTCATTTAGCTGATTTGGAGCTACAAAGAGCTGCCGAAGAACGTGCCAAGGTAGCACCATTTGGTGGGAAAATCGCAGCGCTAGGGGTTGTCACTGCGATGAAGCTCAAGAGACGACTTGGTACCGGTTTGCGTGGGAAGAAAAAGAGGAAGAATTCACGCAAAACAAAGGAAAATTCATACGGTCGTGAACTTCTGCTCGCAAAACGTGGAGGTTTCTTACCCCTTCTACCGACTCTAGCTGCAATCGGATCATTGGCCACCGGAGCAGCTAGTGTAGTCAATTCAATCGGTAATTCAGGCACAAACCAGAGAAAAATCGCGGAGCTGAAAAGACATCATAAAGTTCTTGAAGGTGGTAAAGGACTGTACTTGAATCCGTATCGAAGAGGACGTGGATTAAAGAGGAGAGTTAAAAAAAAAGTCCAAAGAAAGCAGTGAAGAGGTATCGATGAGGGGAATGAGTAGCGATCAACTCGAATTCGCCGCAAGAAATATCCCCGGTTTCAGAGGAGTTTTCTGGAGCACAAATCTACCTTCATCCGCTCCAAAGTATAAAGAATGTGGTATCTACAATCTCGACTGTAATACGGGTAGTCACTGGACAGCTTGGCGAAAAAATGGGAAGAAAATCATTTTTTATAACTCATTCGGAGATCTGAAACCTGATCTGAAACTTACGAGATATTCCAGGAGGTGTTCAAATTGTGAAATTTTCTACAAGCGTACACGTTATCAGAACTATTCAGAGAGTAATTGCGGTCAACTTTGTTTGAAGTTTCTAAGGAGAGAGTTATAAAAGATATCAACTTTCACGTTCCTATTCAGTCATGTCTTAAACATTCATCATAACTGATACCAAAACAAACATAGAAGTTAATTATTTCCCGCCAATCATCTTGCGCAGCGATAAAAACTATGAAATAGGTTTGATTAGTTTTCAATCCTACAATTCAATACCTAACGTAACTAAATCGAATGACAAATTTTATTACGACAATGACAAGCTGATTGAGATACCTGTAGGTTCCTATGAATTGACAGACATTGCTGCTTATCTTCGAAAAACATTACAATCTGAATCATCAGATCAAAAGCATAAGAAAGACGAAGACTTTCCAATCACAATAAGAGGTAATAGATCAACTCTGCATTGTGAGCTATATAGCCATTTGGACGTTGACTTCACGAAGCCTGGTACGATTGGCACACTGCTTGGATATTACAATTCACAGAGAGGTGGTCGAATTCTCAAAGCGCGCCACTGGCATGAGTCATTTGAGCCAGTGGATATCAATCATACCAATACAATTAGAATTGACTGCAATATTGTAACAGAATCGTATATAAACGGTGAAAATTGTCACACTCTCTTTGAGTTTTTCCCCAGCGTTCCAGCGGGCTACAAGTTGAATGTACTCCCTGCAAGTCCAATCTATCTACCAATTCAAACACGTATCATTGACACGCTTGCCATACGTATTTGTGACGATCATGGGAAATTACTAGATTTTAGAGGGGAAACTATTGCTCTACGACTACATTTGAGAGAACAAAATGATAATATATAATAACCCTAGACTACAAGCACCTGTCATTTGTAATCGAGCTACATCACGAATAGCTCGAACAAGGAAAAGAAGGGAACAACTGTCAGATAAAAGCATTGTATTTTTGCGTACGCTAGGATACACAGTTCGTAAGAATGGACGATCCTCTGGATATTCTGTCAAACGTACAAACAGATGAGCGGATCATCCGAAAAGATGTAAGATTCTATTATCCATACAACCTAACCAATCTGAATCAGAACGATGAAATCAGAATAGTGATTAATTCGAATGACTTATATGTGTTACCTTGTGAAAGCTATCTGTACATTGAAGGAACTATAAGTTTCGATAAGGATACTAGTATTACCGCTTGGAACAATTTTCCTGCATTCCTTTTCCGAGAGATAAGGTATGAAATACGTAGAAGTTGATAGTGTGAAAAAGGTTGGTATTTCAACAACCTTAAAAGATTATCTATCTCTATCTCCGGGAGAATCAAAGAGTTTATCAGGTGCTGGGTGGAGTGAAAAAAATTTTTTGGTTAAAAATGGCCATAAATTCAACTCTTGCATTCCTTTGAACAAGCTTCTCGGATTCTGTGAAGATTATCGAAAAATTGTGATAAATGCAAAGCATGAATTAGTACTCATAAGATCGAAATCTGATCTTGATTGTTTTGAGGTTACCTCCAATGAATGTAACCCAAAAATCACACTGGAAAGATTATTCCTAGCAATGCCTCATGTTCAATTGAATGATGTTCTCAGGCTGAATCTACTACGTCTCTTACAACGTAATAGTTTCATTCCAATGTACTTCCGTCAATGGGAGATGATTGAGTATCCACTCCTGCAAGAGAACGATAAAACTGTGTGGGCAGTAAAATCGACTAATAACCTCGAGAAGCCTAGATACATTGTATTGGCATTTCAGACAAGTCGTGAGGGAAACAAAAAAGCGTCTGCAGTTCAGTTTGATCATTGTAAAATTTCAAACCTGGAACTATTCCTCAATGCTGAGCTTTATCCGTATGAATCGAGCAACGTTGTATGGGGTACCAGTAAACATACATCCTTACTGTATGAGAGATACGTATCATTCAAAAAATCTTATTATAATCTCGGAAGAGATCCTGGTGCATTGTTTGGATTAAACGAATTCAAAGATTCGTTTCCGATTTTTGTGATCGACTGTAGTAGAGAGAACGAATCCCTTAAAAGCACCACAGTTGATATACGTATTGAATTCGAATGCACTGAGAATTTACCACCAGATACGTGCGCATACTGTCTCATCCTACATGATCGCTTAATGGAGTTCAATCCAATGACCAATATTATACACAGAATAATATGATTGAAGATCATCGAGTACAGTACTTTTGGTCATAATCGGACATCGTCAGAGGAAAGTCTATTGAGAATTGAGCCACGACGCATTTTCATAGACTTTCAAGGATTCGAGCTGGAAAATGATGTTCTGATGAAAGAAATTGCGATCCTCAATGATGAAGGGAAGTTGACACATTTCACTCTACTTCCACCTCATCCCTCTGAAAATCTCAAACAGTGCAGTATGAGAGAAGTGAGATATTCTAAGAGACATAGTCATGGATTATCCTGGGAAGATGGAGAAAAATCTTGGGATATGTGTACATTTCATATTGCAAAAGCGCTTGATGAGTCAAGTTCACCATTCCTCATCAGTCATGTATACGTCACTTCTGAGCGGAAAAAACGTGTATTGGAACAACTCTTTCCGAATTATTTCTCTAGCCTAACGAATTTTTTACTCTCTAGCATGTCCGATGATATTCATGATTTTGATAAATTCCGCAATTATTCAACCTGTCTTCATCATGAAAATAAAAAATATGCATGTGCTCTGAAGAATGTAGAGTTTATGAGACATGTGAAGCAATAAAAATTTGGATATACAATGTCTTGTCTCTTTCTCTCTCTCACTCTCTCCCTCCCTCTATCCAAATAACTATAAATATTCAGGTGCTTGAAATGAACTTGCTCAGTAACAGGATGGAAATTGATAAATTTGGAGGAACACTTGAGTCATCCGCTGACTTAGAGATTCCTTTGATAAAAGCCACTCAACGCGAGCTTGAACATAAAGTTTTGGTAGTACGAGATTCTGTGAGCTCTGTTAAGGAAGAGCTTATGTCAAGAATACGCTCGAATACCGAAAAAGATGTCAGAGATTTCATTGAATTACATGATAAAATACTGGACTTAACAAAGAGAGTAAGATTTCTCGAGGAAGATTTAAAAAAGCTACAACCTGTTAAAAAGAAGACCAAACAGTCCGATACTGCTACTTCAGCAACATGAACAATTTCTGTCCAGAAAAAATTCAACTCGTTCGTGAGCTACACGCTCCAGCAAGGAAAAATTTTCCACGTCGTCGTGTTATCATTCGAGGCTTGGCAGATCTATGGCAGGCAGATCTAGCTGTGCTCATCAACCATGCAAGAGAGAATAGCAACTACAAATATATCCTCGTAGTTATTGATACATTCTCAAAATATGCATGGGCTGAAGCTATTAAGAGCAAGTCGAGTCACGATGTGAGTCATGCTTTCGCAAAAATTTTGAAGAGGGAAGGACGAGCACCTCGTAATCTCCAAACTGATAAGGGAAAGGAATTCTACAATAGCGAATTCCTCAATCTCATGAAAAAACATAACATCAATCACTATTCAACGTATTCACAGGAAAAGGCATCAATTGCAGAACGGATGATAAGAACTCTTAAAGGAAAAATCTATCAATACTGTTCACTGAGAGGATCCTACAAATATATCGATGTACTCCAAGATATAATATCTGAATATATGTAATAGTAACAAAAAAACTCCCTTCCTCATTACAAGTTGGGTTATCTCTTCAATGCTTGCTTGTATCTTTGCAGCAGCTCTCACAATATCAGGATAGAGATTTGATAATGTAATTGATTTTCTATCAGTTGATAGATAACTCGCCAGTTTATCGATACTTGCACTCAAAAATTTGAGAGAATCGATGAAAACTAACCTCATCTTTGTACCATCAATCATTTTGGTAAATGCGATATAATTCTCCATGCTCTGAGGAATGATCTTTATACGACCTGGAATCGCACTGGAAATGCTCCTTATTAAAAAATTCACATCGTATTTGCTCAAATTTTGGATCATGGAATGGGTGCATGGATTTGGATTGCATGGAATGTGACTTGCACCTCGATAGTTTGGACCTATAATGTATTGATTTTTAGAACTGAAGGGAGAATAATATCTGGGAAGAAAAATCAATACCTGCGATTAGGTGGTTGTGATCACGTGCACGTTTAGTCGGATCAGAGTCTAATGGACCTTCGCAAATATGACAATGTGTAGCAGATTTGAAGTCTATCTCATCCTGTTCTGTCATGTTCAAGGGATTCATGTAATCCAATTCCTGTAGGAGTGAATATTTTGTAGTATTAAGTAAATGATGGAAGTCAGAATGTTGTACTCACTTTCTCAACTTGAGACGCGATTTCAGAGAGACGGATTGCGAAATTATTACTGCAATCAGGTCCTCTATAAGATTCGTATTTACATCGGTTCGAGTCATAGGCATGATGAAAGTACATACCAACTGAATATGCAACGTGGTGTTGATACGAGTTCTGTATGAGTTTGAGTCTAAGAAGCCTCTTAAGATGCCGATCCTCAGTTTCCTCAAAGTATTTTCTATCAGTTTCCATCAACAGACATTCAAAGTCGCAATAAACGATATGAGGATGATATTCTTTCTTGAAATAAGATGTGAACTTCAAAATGTTGTCAGATGGTACAGTTATTGCAACAGGATTTTTACTCGAACAATCAATCCTATGGCAGGCTAGCTTATCTTCGGAGTGAAAGTGATGTTTACACACGTGAATCTTACGTTTGTTGCGAGAGGAAGATGAAGACAATAGTCTTGAGAGAGATTTGATGTAACAATAGTGTTGATTTTCGCCTTCGTGAATTAAAAGCAGGTTCACATGTCGATCTTTTTCTTCATCAGTTATGTACAGAGGGTAGAATTTGCGTTCAGAATCGTAACTGTAAACATTGACTGAAATCTCAGGATTCAAGGTTTCAAATTTAGAAATCGATTTAATTTTTATTGGGAAAGTTAAGCCGGTGAAATTCAGATGATGCACGAAATACGGGTAACTATGAGTCGAGTTTTGTCTTTTCTTTTGAGGATACAAAGCTGCTATCAAACCCCAACCGAAGCATGACTGATCGAGGTTCATAATATTCACGATTGCATGTTTATTTGCAATCCAAGCAGGTGTTGGGATGTATGAAGATCCACTCACCAAATTCGATTTAACAACGTTAACTTTCAAGCTGAGAATTTCATCAAGAGAGAAACCTGAACCTGCATCAACAAACTCTTCCATTTCGGTCATTATAATAGAAATTGATTCTGAATACCATTTATTGAGCTTTGATGATAGGAGCAGATTATCGTAACGAGTCTGAAAATGTTTGATCTTGGAATCCTCCTCCAACAATTTGAAGTATGCGTTAAGAATAAGAGCAACTTTAACAGATTCATACTCTTCGAATCGTGATTTGATGAATCTCAATACTAATGGTTTTGCATTGTTAAAAAAAGGTTTCAACGACCTGTGTTGAATATTTCCAATTATGCTGGTTGAGATTCGATTATTGAAAGCAGATTCTCCATCAAACTGTACGATATCACCTATTTGATCTCTTGATCTAGCATGATAGATGTTTACCAAAATCATTTTTTTAGCTTTTGCTTCGTTTGATAGAGTCTCGAGATGGGCTTTTTCACCGGTTGATTTAGGTGGAAGCTTCAGAACACTTGACACACGCTTGATGAAAGCACTATATTCATCTTCAAGTTTAGAAACTTTTTTTGGATTCAAACGAATCAAATCCATATCAATGAACTTATTATATTTGCAGTTCAACTCCTGAAGAGTATGAGATAAGAAACTTACAACATCAGCCATGATGACTCGAGCGATGAATACGAATTGAGAGGACCCGGTACAAAAACAATGTTTAAGATTGGGGTGACTCGATCAATATCGACATGCTGTGAATGATAAAAGAGTATTTCCTTGGCCTGATTACTAATCGAACTACATGTACTACTCAGATGGGAAGTTAATAACTTCTGAAATTTGAAGCAATTTTTCCCATACCAATTTTTAATTCGATAAGAGCAAGGTCATAGCTACACTATATGAGTAAACAATAATTACCTGCTGTAAGAGGTTGGAGTATTTTCCCTGTTCGATTACTAATCGAACTAATACACGAAGTAATTTCGATAAAAAGTTGAAGTTAATCATTTCTTCTTCGAACATTGATGAAGTTTCCTTTCCTCATTTCAATTATCGATTTGATAAGTCAATGTTAAAAGAGCAAGCTCATGATCAAGCTCTACTATTTAAGCTGGAACAACTATGGCAAGAACTCGAATCATGTCTTGGAGAGAATTGAACACACAACAAGGCTACCCCGAGACAATCAAGATTACTTCGCTCGATCACAGTGTAAGGTATAAGATAACTTCTTGCAGACTGATTGAAACAAGGTTCGGAGAAGCTATCGTATTTGGAATTGTGAATCCATCCGCTGAAGAGACTTTCAGTTTGTTTGCCTCTCGAAGACTTACGATCCGAATCCAAAGAGATTTGAATACTTACTTAACGGAGTTCAACTCAACTGAAAATCCAGTGTATCTGAGGTACGCACCACTGAAAGGATACAATCGCTTGAAATTTTACGCGAGTATTGAGGCTGAAAGTGAAGACGAGGATGGCGACAGAGATGAATCTTGATGCATCACCGAGAGAAGAAGCAGGAATGGATCATCCAAGAGCTAGTTGCATAGTGAGCAACTCAACTGATTCTGGAGTGGAGCAGATAACATCAAATAAGGATTTAATGAGTGAAGAAGAGATACCGTCTCCTTTAAAGCCTCAGAAAAAAATTACTGCTCGGTTGAGCAGACCTGCTGTGAAGAGAACCATTGAGGAAGTTAATATAGATGAATCGTCAAATTCATCCATTGAGATCTTGGAGACTGCGAGTAAGCCGAAAAAAGAGAAAATGCATTCCTCAGAACCAAATGATCCCGATCCATACGATGGTGATGATGATGAATCATTGGATGATTTGAAAATGATGAGTTATAGTGGTGTATTGGACGATGACTTACAATCAGCGGGTGGACTAACTACTTCGTTGAAGACTACGTAAGTTAATTTCTGATTGAACTTTATGTTCTGAATTGAAGAATAAAATTTGTCTCTGTTTTCAGTTTCCTCGAATTCTGTAAGGTAACAGAGTACTTGGACATCTGTAAAAAAGAAACCAAACTCAAGCTGAATCTATTGATGGGGAAGGATCCAGAATTCGAGATTGTTCTGAAGAATGACAAGAAAACATTCATTATGACCTATCATGACTGGTCAAAAATAATGATGGAATACGAGAAGTTCAAACAGATTAACTGTCATTGCATCGTGGATGAGATGAAACGAGTAGTGGATAAGAAGTATACCCTCATATTCAAAACGGTCAATCACCTTGGAGTTATCATTCTACAAAAAAAACAATTCATTCATGTTCTTTTCAAAAAAAAATTTCGATAATTTGTACATACAGAAGTACTACATTCGAGATAAATTCAATGAATACATGAATAAGGTTTATGATTATCAGAGGGGTATGAAAACTATAGAAAAAGGAATCGAAAAAGGACGACGTGCAAAAAAAATAAAACTGGATCATAAAATTTGCGTGGTCAAATATCTCATTGATGCAGAAGTTTTTGATGTAACTGATTCCATTCACGGTGAGATCATAGCTAGGAATCTAGAATACTTGATCCACAATGTAGCTTGCAAACTTCTAATGGAAAACGAAATGAATGATAAATGAAGTGTAATCATGGGAATAATAAAGGTATATCACTCTGAAACTTTCTGTAGTTCTTTTGATTCCCAAGTGTTGATCCACATATGAATGTTCAATTTCATTAAAAGATATTTATTGCATGTTTGGCTATGCAATTATGAAGATTCATACTTTAAACAATAATCCACTTTTCATATCTCTTAAACTAATCAAGGTATATATAGAATCCTTTCTGTTTTGTATTCTCTATAGTTTCGCAGTCATACAGTTTCAATTTCATCAAAAAATATTGAATACATAACTTGTGAGACAATAATGAAGATTCGAACTTTAAACAATAATCGATTTTTCATATCTCTTGAACTAATCAAGGTATATGTAAAATTTTTTTTGTTTTGAATTCTGTATAGTTTCGCAGTCATACAGTTTCAATTTCGTTGAAAAATATTGATTACATAACTTACAGGACAATAATGAAGATTTGCACTTTAAACAATATATAATTTTCATATCTTTTGAAATAATCAGGTTACATGCCAAATTCTTTTTGTTATGAAGTCTGTATAGTTTCGCAGTCATACAGTTTCAATTTCATCGAAAAATATTGATTACATAAGTCGTGAGACAATAATGAACATTCAAACAGTTAACAATAATTCATTTCCCATATCTCTCGAACTAATCAAGGTATATGTGAAATTCTTCTTGTTTTGAATTCTGTATAGTTTCGCAGTCATAGAGTTCCAATTTCATCAAAAAATATTTATTCTATAACTCGTGAGACAATAATGATCATTCAATCAATTCACAATAATCCATTGTTCATATCTATTGAACTAATCAAGATATATGTAAAATTTTTTTTGTTTTGAATTCAGTATAGTTTCACAGTCATACAGTTCCAATTTCATCAGAAAATATTGATTATATGATTTGATTGATTGATTGATTGATTCCCTTTATTCGCCTGGGGGCAAAAGTAAAAATACAATTAAATGAGATACATATAACGGTCATAATCAACATATAAGTATTATACAATTTGTCATTTTGGTCAAGGAAATTTCATTTATCACAGAAAGTGACTAGTCATTGAAAAGGCATCGAGAGATGCGCACGAGTCAAAATAAATTAGGTAATTAATTAATCGAGGTACATCAGTACATATAAAAAGACAGACATGGGCCCGGAAACTATCACAGATTTAAGAGTTATGTGACAGGTAAGCCACGTAAAACTCGACTAAAACTAGAAAAAGACTAATTGAAAAGAGCCCAAGCCTATCAGAGATTGAAGTACTGTTTCTGGTCCACGTCAATCCTCCGGGACGGTTGCGACAAGAAAAATTCTTTTAGAGCGTCTTTAAAAAGTGAAATTTTTTGAATTTGCCGAAAGCCCGAAGGGAGAAAGTTCCAGAAGTGAGCACATTGAACCTGGAAAGATCTTCTACCATATTCAAGTCTCATATTGGGAACTTTGAGTGTCCGCTCTTCTGCATCACCACGTGCGGGGCGTTCAGATTGGTACCTGGTAAACATCGCAGCTAGGTAGCCAGGTTCTCCTAAGTGCGTGATCTTATGCATCAAGAGAGCTGCGAAGTACATTCGCCGCGAATCAGTACGTAACCAGCCCAAACGCTCCCTAAACGGGGTGATATGCTCGTCTCTCCTAAGATCAAAAATATATCTCACACATGAATTGCTTAGTCGTTGTATCCGTTGCCGCTGTTCGTCCGTGGCGTCGAGGTACACGACCGTACAGTAATCCAAATGCGGTTGAACAAGTGACTCGACTAGGCGAATTCGGAGAGGTCTGGTGATACACGCCCTAAAAAACCGCAAACCATATAGGGCTCTGTTGACTTTTTTGGTAACTTGATCGATGTGCGGTTTCCACGTTAGTTCGCTGTCAAGTGTAACACCAAGACTCACGACAGTATCACTGAATGGGACAAACACTCCATCCTGTATCTCAACCCCTGGCAAGTTCATTCGTTGCAAGTCTCTAACGTTCCGGTCGGAACTGAAAAAGATTGCCTTGGTCTTGCCAGCGTTGAGGCGCAGGTCGGAGTTCCTAGCCCATTCAGCAACGAGTCGCCCTATGTCTCCCAGTCGAGCAATCCCCTCCTTGATGTTCTTCTTGTCAACTTGAAGATAGATCTGAAGATCATCTGCGTAGAATATATGGTTCACTGACTTTCCATTCAATAGCCCGGGCAAATCATTCACATACAAGCTGAAGAGGAGAGGCCCAAGAACGGACCCCTGCGGAACACCCAGATTGGTTTCGAGCCAATCAGATTTACCTACTTTAGAAGTGATTTGTTGGGTGCGACCCTGTAAATATGATTTTATCCACAGGAGTGCCGATCTCGAGAAGCCAAGGTGTCGTAGCTTCCTCAGCAGCTTGCATGGTGAGATTGTATCGAATGCTTTGCTAAAGTCGAACAGTAGGAGCAGAGTGATCTTCTTTCTGTCAATTCCTACTCTGATGTCGTCTGTCAACTTGAGCAGTGCCGTCTGGGTACTGTGATGTTGCTTGAAACCAGCTTGGAAGGGATCAAGTAGATTCTCAATTTTTAAATACTCCGTGGTTTGGTCATGTGCGATTTTTTCCAGAACCTTGGAGAGGAAGCACAGCAGCGCTATGGGACGGAAATCCGAGACCGTTGATGGAGTGGCAGTCTTCTTTAATGCGATCAGCTGCGCTTGCTTCCAAGCCTCGGGAAAAATGCTATGAGCGAAAGAGGAGTTAAAAATATGTACAATAAGATCACCAATAGCCGGGAGAGCTTTCGCGATCACACTTTGAGGTATTCCATCCGCTCCACGGGCCTGCGAGGAGAAATGTTTGATGGCAAGGACTACATCGGTGAAATTTGTGGGCTTAAATTTAAACCCCTCCTCTGGCGCCGAGTCAATATCGTCCATTGCTTCTTCAATATTTTCGTGGGGCGAAACGGAAACCCCCGCAAAGTGTGCGTTTAACTCATCCGGTGTGAAACCATGAAGTTCCTCCTCTTTGCTCTTAGGCAAGAGGCCGAGGTTGCGCATTTCCTTCCAGATGTTCTTCTGTTGATCGAGAGCGTCAGAAAGATGACTTTGAAGGAAGGAGTTACGCTCTCGTTCGATGCGCAAGTCAACCTCTTCACTGAGCCGAAAGTACTCATTTTGAAGCTCAGGACACTTGCGCTGGTTACGTTGATTCCGCTCCCAGCGCCTGCGCGTCGCGTCTCGCTCCTTTATGAGTACCCGCAGCTCAGGACCAATCCAGGGAGCGTCATTTTTTCGCGGATTAATAGTTTTCTCAGGAGCTAATTCATCTATAACGGTCTTTAAATTTTCATTCAAGCAGTGAATTGCTCCTTCCAAACTGGTTTCGGCATTTTCAAGAGCTGTCCAGTCGCAGCGAAGCAACCGGTCATTCAATATCTCCGGAGTGATGTTACGAAAATCCCTGTAGGTGAAGGAATTTTTTGGCGGAGAGGGACTGAAGACGTTGATGGTGACGTCAATGACCGAGTGCCTGCCGAAACTGGGCAGGAGTCTGTTTTGGAAGTCAGTAACGATGTCATTGTCATCTACGTAGATGTGGTCAATCCATGTATGAGATGTATTGGGGGTGTGTTGGTGAGTCGGGCCATGCTGCACTATCTGCAAGGCAAGTTCTTCTGTCAGTGCAGTCAGTGTCTTGGTGTCAGGGTGAGCAGTGTCTAACAAATCCGCGTTCAGATCTCCCATTATAATTTTATGACTATAATCCCCACACAGTCGGCGTAACGAGCCAAACAGACCGTCATCCTTCTGCATGGCGATTTTCGGGGGTCTGTAAATTACCACGACTAAAGTTGGAGGGGAGTTACCCTGCTGTACGCTACAGAAAAGAAATTCAGGAACTCCAGGTTTCCCTGGGCCAAAAGTTTTAGACGAAATTAGCTTCTTCGAAATTTGAGAGACAGAAACAAATATTCATTTGTTTATCAATTATCAATGGTTATAAGAATTCAGTTTAATTCAATTCATACTCGTATCATCAAGAATGGAAAATATTTACACTTATTATACAAAAGTTGCATACATTTTCGACAAAGATATGAATCAATATATATATATATATATATATATATATATATATATATATATATATACTCACCTTCATCTCCTCCATCTCTCTCCTTTCTCCTTTTTTCCCACATTAGCATACATCGCGCGTGAACAGTAGGCATAATATTGATCATCACTTATCACCTACTGTGCAGGTAGAGTATATATATATATATATATATATATATAAGGTCAGTGTACCCAACTTGCCCCCATTAAGCCATTTTCTTAATAACTTCGGCCCATCTCCATATTTTCCAACGTACCTTAGCTCATTTTAAAGCTTGTCTTAAGACCTTCAAAACAAGTTAAGGTACATTCAATTTGAACCAACTGGAGCCAAACTGTTTAAATTCTCCTAACAGGTGATTTTTGAGAGTTTACAAAAGTGTGTACCCAACTTGCCCCCATTAAGCCATTTTCTTAATAACTTCGGCCCATCTCCATATTTTCCAACGTACCTTAGCTCATTTTAAAGCTTGTCTTAAGACCTTCAAAACAAGTTGAAGTACATTCAATTTGAACCAACTGGAGCCAAACTGTTTAAATTCTCCTAACAGGTGATTTTTGAGAGTTTACAAAAGTGTGTACCCAACTTGCCCCCATTAAGCCTTTTTCTTAATAACTTTGGTTTACTTCAACGATTTTCAACGTGCTTTAACTCATTTTGAAGCTTGTTTAAAGACCTTCAAAATGCATTAAGTGACGTCCAATTTGGATCACTTGGAGCCGAACTATCTCAATTCTTCCAAAATAAATGATGTAAATCGGCGATAAAGTGATTTTATCGCCGTGCACGCACATTTGGAGCTTTTTGGTGGTTCGAAACACTATTTCTGACCCATTTTGACGTGATAAACACGTCCTGAGTGGTAAAAAACGTCGTTCTGCACGCCCTTTCGATATAAACGTATGGGGGCATGTTAGGTACACTCCGATGTTGGCATCCTTGTTTACAAATCGTCTCCGTGTTTTGCACATAAAAACAGCTTCATATTCAAATTTTGCAATTTTGGAAAATGGATTTTGAAGGTCTTGAAACAAGGAATCGAATGCGCTAAGGTACGTTAAGATTGGTTGAACTCAAAGAATTTGACACCGATTTTACTGAAGGCGATTCCCTCGGTGCTTTCTTAGCTAAGCAATCACGAAAAATAGAAAAATCACTTTAGATTTTCTGAAGAACGCAGGAATGATTCGGGGTCGACGCAAACCTTTTACTTTCTCATATTTCAACATAACAAACGTAAAGAAAAATTGCCGGGAGGCCAAGGAGTGCCCATCCCCGAGATCGGCATATGGGGGCAAGTTGGGTACAGAGGCAAGTTGGGTACACTTACCTTATATATGACATACGGATGGAAAGAGAGATAGAGATGTTAACGCAGACCCACCTATGTCATACAAACATGAGTGGATCGTAAAAAACTTCCTGCAGCTATCATAATTTAAAACTGCAGCTGATTACCCGCATACGATAGAAACCATGTCTCTGAACTGATGCAGATATCGATGGGAAGCTACCGGTCTTTTGCAGTCAACTCAGTCGAACTATTTCGCATACAAAGTGTAGAAGTTTCAGTTGGAACGCTACCTTCGTTTCAATACCTTCTCCGTTCGTTTTCTCAGCTCTCGTGCTCATCATATTCAAAAATTTTTGAATACAGTGTGTTAAATTTGTGCAATTGTGAATCGTGAGTTTTCGTTCTGATTCTCTGTCAGAATTAAAGAAAAAAGTGACTTTCACTCGAAAGAAGAAGTAAAAGAATTCAATCTCGTGAGTGCTACTTGTGAGCAGCAAGAAACAAGAGATATAATCTATCAAGCATAAATTCCGGAGAGAATGGCAGTTTTACCAATTGTTGAAGCCGCATACCCGGATCTATTCCGGACAACACACCGAGAGGGTAAGTGTTCAATTTATTTTTTTTCCTCCTTTTCCTTCGCGGACGCGAAAAATAATTTTTTCCTCGTTCTGTTTGCTTTTTTTTCTAGTTGAAGTTTATTACATTGCTGATTTAATCGACGCAAGATGGAATTCTCTCGAGGAATTCCATCTCATGAAAAGAATGTTCTCGATGACTTTAACATCGAGAATATTGTTACCAGCTAGATATACAGTTATATTTGATACAGAAGATCCTATAGATGATAGGATCGTGAGATTAGAAGATTTACCAATTGAAGTAGACACCAATAAATGTATCGAGTATGATTCGGATCTACGCTGCCCCTTCCTATTTCGAGGAGATAGGAAAGGGCTAGAAAGAGAAATCGAAAGACATAAGATCAAAAATCTACAATTTGTAAAAATGCGACGGAAAGTTTAATATCATTTTTTGTTTCATAATGAAATGAAGTAATATTTATTCAACTCTAGTTTCTTTTTCATTTGTGTGTGTGTGTGTGTGTGTGTGTGTGTGTGTGTGCGTCCCCGGAACCCGAAGCGGGGGTGAGTAAAAAACCAGGGGTGAGTAAAAAAAACCACGTGGAGAAAACCAACCCCAGGTGATATACCTGGTGGAGGGTTGCTCCAGGAGATGGTTTGACCAGGTGATATGGAGGGTTGCTGTGTTCCGGAAGCGGAGCTGGGGGTGAGTAAAAAACCAGGGGTGAGTAAAAAACCGCACCTGGTGGAGAAAACCAACCCCAGGTGATATACCTGGTGGAGGGTTGCTCCAGGAGATGGTTTGACCTTGAGGGGGTGACTTCCACGACGTAACCTGGGCAAGGTCAGTGACGACCTGGCCCAGAGTCCGCTAACCTCTCCTACTTACGTAGGAAATCATACTCCTAGTATGCTCCTGACTCACCACAAAGATGCGCCACAAGAGCGTTGAATTTACACGATTAGCAAAAGACGTTGAAATTGCCATTTTTATGATAATCAGTTTTTTGCGGTATGAGAAAAATTCTGACGAGTTGGCGTGAAACCGTGTACTCGGATTCGGTTTTTACATCAAAAAATACACAAGAGAATCATGTTTTCTTAAGGTGGACATCTCAGGCCCCCGATTTATTGTCCACGGGATCACCTATTTGACAATGAAACCTCATTCATTCCTCTACCATAACTTAGAAATTATTCATTTCATTAGAAAAAAACTTCTACAGTACTTTCTTGTACGGCTCTCCAAGATTCATAACAACGGTCATGTAACAATTTTTCGAAATAATGCGTGTAGTTCAAGTTCTAAGGTATTCTTTTTCAAACTGTTCTGGATATTGCAGTATTTTCACTGTACATCATACACTATATTTCATATTCCCAGCACACTAACGGAAGCCGGAAGGTTCCGAAAACCCCCTTCCGTGTATTTTTACAAGTATACCCAGAATACGCTGCTAGAAGAGATCAACAGTATGATTTCTCAAAGCGGTATTTGATATTGATTAGAAGAGAAGGTTGAACCACTCTCATACTAATGGAAAATCATACGTTACCTATACAATCCTGCCTGTCATTTGCAACAGGGTTTGCAAAGAACAATTCTCTATGAATTTGGTAATATCTATTCTATTATTTTATGAATGAATTTCATAGATCAGATATCTTTCCCGGCAGGGTACTCGGAAGAATTTGAGCTGCCTCAACCATGATTTTTCGATACAATCTATCAGCTGGTTGATATCAAAACTTCTTTCAATCTCTGAAGACCAAAATTTTCCGAAGAGAATCGGAATTTTTCCAAATTCTTGATTTCAATCATCTTTAAACAGACAGTATTGAAATTCCGTCTCAACCAAACGATAGATCTCGTTGAAGAATTTTGGTTTAGATGCTCAAAATCCCCCTTGGAACCTCACTCAGAAAAATATATCAAAATATAGAAAAATATTTTCCATAGTATTCATTTCTTCTCGAGATCTCCCTTACGGATTCAATTCATCCAAGTTTAATGACTCTCCAAGCGTTCGAAATACAGTCTGATTCATTAAGTGTGTACATGCCATGACCGGGAAGTGGGAAAAAATTTGTATTTTTAAACGAGTTATTTGTAAAAATTCGTAATAGCTGTCAGAATTTGTAACTTTTGATAGAAATATGATTCATAATCATTACATTTGAAATTTTTGAAAGCGGGTGCCAACTTCACATGCGTAATGTTTCACCTTCCAACCATTACATAAAAAACACGTGTTTATTATGTAATGATTATTGTTTCGCCATGGAGGTTATGTGTTTAATTTGCGCGTAGTGTTGTGATTTGTGCAATTTCTTCACATATAGTGATTCTCGTTCTGTTTTTTGGCTCTCTCTTCTCTTAATCTGCCCGCGGAGCCCCGCGAGAAGGAGAGTGTAATAACGTTATCTCACAGAACAGGGGGTCATAACAATGTCTTACGCACACAAAAGCACAACTTCCACACCGATACCGGTGCCTCTACATACGTGTGGAAGTTGTGCGTTAGTAGTGGAAAGTCGTGAGAGCGGGTAGAGGGCTGTATACTGAGCAGCGAAGGGGTTACTGATACTCATTTTTTGCTGTTTTTTAAGATAATAGTTTGATTTCGTGACAGCAAATTTTTGATCAACATTCCCATTCAAATGCATATTTTCTTCACCAAATGGCCTTGTATCTAAAAAATGGTTAGACCATTTTCTTCCTCTCGCCGAGATCTATCGATTGGAGATAATACTTTTTCTCCAGGAAGTATCCCAAACTTGAGATTAGACTAATCTTTGAGGCCCTTTGTCCGTGTGTGTGGGTTGTTTTGTTTCCTCGACGCTTTCTCTTTTATACTCGATCTGGACAACTTTTGCTATTCTACGAGTTGTAGAGTATCCCTCAGGGGAGAGCCCAGTGATTTGGCATCTCTTCCCTCCCAGTGTCAAAAAATATAGAGGCTTTTTGAGCAAAAATATCTTGAATCTCTGCTTTAAAATCCAATTGTGAGAATTCAATCTAATGAGATTTAATCATTTAATTTGTATTTAAGTTTGAAAATTCAAAAATTTAAATTTAATAAGTTAATTTTTCTGTTCGTTTTAACGCCCTTAGAATTGTTGTTCATTAGCATGGAAGTCTAGACCACTCGCTTGACACTACGCCCACGCGTTGCGTGCATAAGATGCGAGTGATCTGGTTGTTTAGAAAATCTACAGATCGATCCACCGAATTCTGTGAGACCACATGCATGTCCGGTTGGAATTTCAAATTTTGACCGAGGATTGTTTTTCACAATTTCGATGTAATTTTTCGATCAAAACAAAAGGGGGTTTCCGTTGTTTCTCGAAATAATCGATATTTCTCGAGTTGCGAGGCATTTCGACGAGAAAATTCAGAATTTTGGCAGGAAAAAATGTATCGGCTTGTCTATACGGCCGGATTCGCGTACGCGAAAAGAGAATTCTGGTGGACGACGCATGTGACGTCTTCGCCGAAAAAATCCCTAGGAAATCCATCGCGTATGCGAAAGACCGCGGGCCCTGGGCCCAGCCTTCGCGTACGCGAAAGGGCCCATTCTTTGCGTACGCGAAAATTTTCGGAATGTCGCCTCGCAAAAATCTTCGCGTACGCGAACCGGAAAATTTTTCGCGTACGCGAAGGAAAAATTTTCCGGTTCGCGCACGCGAAGATTTTGCGGGGCGACTTTCCGAAAATTTTCGCGTACGCGAAGAACGGACCCTTTCGCGTACGTGAAAAATTTTCCGGTTCGCGCACGCGAAGACTTTTGCGAGGCGACTTTTCCAAATTTTTCGCGTACGCGAAAGGGCCATGGTTTCGCGTGCGCGAAGACTTTGCAAGGTGTCGGTCCGAATATGGAGAACAGGCATATTTTCGCGTACGCGAAGAAAGAAGCCTTCGCGTACGCGAAGAATTTCTGATCTCGCACGCGCGACAAAAGCGTGAAATTGATTCTCGCTTCAATACGAACTACGAGGGGGAAGGAAGCCCATTCTTCGCGGACGCGAAGACTTTGCGAGGTGCGCATCCACAAATTCGACGCGCTATCGCACGCCACAGAACGGAGATTTATTGCTGCAAACCCAACCATCCGATGGATTCGATTCGTTCTCATAATCCACGACTGTGCTGCAAAGAATAAATTCAATCCATCGATGGTTGGGTTTGCAGGAATGAATTTTGGTCCCGTGGCGTGCGATAGCGCGTCGTGGCGTGAAATCCTGGCGTAGTGCTTTGTCTGTCATCACCCTTAATTAAGAGCTCAAAAAGCACACCAGATGCAATCACATTTCGAGTTCCTCGAATTTTGTGCTATCCATAGTATGCGGTGGACAGGGAGAGACGAAGGGTTAGGAAAAATGTCAACAAAAACTGCTCACAAGTTGTTCTCCATCTTGGAGCCGAGATTATGAATTCATTTTGACTGAAAAGGCGAGAGTGAATGACATACAAATTTCGCGCACGCGAAATCGTATCCCCTTCGCGTACGCGAAATTATTTGGGAAAGTGACTCGTTAAGGCTTAGCGTACGCAAAATTGTGCTCCCTTCGCGTACCTGACAATTGAGTAGCTCGCCTTTCTTGTTCGCGTACGCGAATGTGGTCTACACAGACCTGCTGGTCACTCGCTCACGCCAAATTAGTTCGTATTGGAGCTCTGCAAAGCCTTCGCGTACGCGAAAACTTTTGGACGCGCACCTCGCAAAGTCTTCGCGTAGGCAAAGAATGGGCTCCCTTCGCCCTCGTAGTTCGTATTGAAGCGGGAAACAATTCCACGCCATTTTCGTTTATGCAAAATCAGGAATTCTTTGCGTACGCAAAGGCTTCTTCCTTCGCGTACACGAAAATGTGCTTGTTCTCCATATTCAGACTGACACCTTGCGAAGTCTTCGCGTACGCGAAGATGGGCTCCCTTCGCGCACGGGAAAATTTTCGGAAAGTCGCCCCGCAAAAATCTTCGCGTGCGCGGACCGGAAAATTTTTCGCTTACGCGAAGGGAACCCATTTTCGCGTACGCGAAAAATTTTCCGGTTCGCGTACGCGAAGATTTTTGCGAGGCGACTTTCCGAAAATTTTCCCGTACGCGAAGAATGGGCCCTTTCGCGCACGCGAAGGCTGGGCCCAGGGCTCGCGGTCTTTCGCGTACGCGACGGATTTCCTAGGGATTTTTTCGGCGAAGACGTCACATGCGTCGTCCACCAGAACTCTCTTTTCACGTACGCGAGTCCGGCCGTATAGACAAGCCGAAAATGTATATCGTCTGACAGGAATCGATGGATCGGCCTGCAGATTTTTTCTGGTGTTTTTTCTGTGGTTTTGAACCGAATGTCGTATGGGTTCGGTGATCTGGCCAATTGTACGCGAACCCGGAAATACATATGGATGACGTATTATTTTTCCGAAAAAGTGACTAAGCCATCTTTTTCAGATCGAAAAAATACTCATAAATCAGAATCTCCAACCCACCATGATTTTTCAGACCAGACTTGAAAGTTTGGGGTGCACCTCCCCTTGAATGCGTGACTACCAAACCATGATCATTTGCGTACGCTACCCAAGTGAATGGTATTCGCGTATTCGCGTACGCAAATACGCAGAATAATGGTCTCGTCCTGAACATTTTACGTGACCAATCAACCATGGATATTCGCGTATGCTACTGGGGGTGCAGATTAACGCGCGCGAATGCATAGATAGATACAAGGACATTTGGTGAAGAAATTATGCAATTGAATGGGAATGTTGATCAAAAATTTGCTGTCACGAAATCAAACTATTATCTTAAAAAACAGCAAAAAATGAGTATCAGTAACCCTTTCGCTGCTCAGTATACAGCCCTCTACCCGCTCTCACGACTTTCCACTACTAACGCACAACTTCCACACGTATGTAGAGGCACCCGTATCGGTGTGGAAGTTGTGCTTTTGTGTGCGTAAGACATTGTTATGACCCCCTGTTCTGTGAGATAACGTTACTACACTCTCCCTCTCGCGGGGCTCCGCGGGCAGATTAAGAGAAGAGAGAGCCAAAAAACAGAACGAGAATCACTATATGTGAAGAAATTGCACAAATCACAACACTACGCGCAAATTAAACACATAACCTCCATAGCGAAACAATAATCATTACATAATAAACACGTGTTTTTTATGTAATGGTTGGAAGGTGAAACATTACGCATGTGAAGTTGGCACCCGCTTTCAAAAATTTCAAATGTAATGATTATGAATCACATTTCTATCAAAAGTTACAAATTCTGACAGCTATTACGAATTTTTACAAATAACTCGTTTAAAAATACAAATTTTTTCCCACATCCCGGTCATGGCATGTACACACTTAATGAATCAGACTGTAGATTGGTTCATACCAAATATGTGTGGAATTCTTCAAAAAGCTCTAAAATCAAATTCCTTATCAACGAAATAAAGTTACGAAGAGAAATTTTCTCTTGATCATGTTCAAATGAGTTTTAACAGAATTCTAGGGGGCATCTTGCGAAAGTTTTTCCAGCAAGATCTTTCGTTTGGTCCTGACGGAATTTTGATAAACCTGGTGTCAGGATGATTAAAATGTAGTTTTTGGAAAAAATTGATTATTCGAGAAAAAAATTCACTTCAATAATTTCTAACGAATTTCAATGACATACGGTATCAACCAGTCCACTGATAATGCTCAGGAAGTATCTCTCTAGGTCATTGAAAGTCAGATAAATAAGATGTAGAGGGAGATCTTGGGAAGAAATGAATATTATGGAAAATATTTTCCTGAATTCTTATACATTTTCTCATCCAAAGGGGGATTTGGGAAGTTGAATTGAGATTTTTTTGGCACGATCTATCATTCGCTTGAGACCACATTTGAGTACGGTCGGCTTAGAGGTGATTAAATTTGAGTTTTTTGTGGTAAATTCTATTTTTCTCGAAGAATTGTGGTTCACAGAGATTGAACGAAGATTCGGTTTCAACCAATTGAAAAAGATTGTGCGGCCAAAAACGGTAGTTTAGGTAGCTAAAATCTCATGAGACTCCAATGGAAAAAGATATGTCACTATAAAAATGCAAAATTCTAGCAATTTTCATCGAAAGAAACCATCTAAGTAGGATATGCATGGAGATTGAAAGGTGAAAAATCACTGGCCTCATCTATGCAGGATCCTCTACAGGATGTCTATAGAATTTACAAACCTTCATTTGAGGATTTTTCCAGGAAATCAAGGAGTGAAACCATGAAAACCCAAGGAATTTTTGACTGATTATCCAAGAAATTTGGCGAAACCAAAGGAACTGTTGCAAATGAGGCCAAATCTGATCCAGAGATTCCGGGGCTCAAATTGCACTAAGATGCGTGTTCTGTGTGTCGAAATTTGCATGTAAAATTTTTCCCCGTAAAACTCAAGCATTTTCTAGTCTCCGAAACTCATTGAATCGTGTCCTTGAGTGAAAAATTCACGCAGAATGGACGCATCATTCAGAAAATTGTCAGAGGAACTATTTTTTAGATCTTGAAGAGCCCTACAAAGAAATACTTGACCCTCATTTCGATAATACGGATATTGTTCGAGTTATACACGGATAATGGTTTTCATGGACGAATCGTTCATTTTCATCCCATGCTAATCAAGGTATGTGTATCCAGCGTACCCCTGCACCCAACCAACATGCCCTCATTCGTCAATTCCAGGAGTGGGCGCTCGTTGGCCTCCCGGCAAATTTTTTTTACGTTCGTTATGTTAGAAAAGACGAAACGAGTGATTTGGCCCGACCCTCAATTTATTGGATCGACCAATATCAACGTACTTCGACGCATTCGATTCCTTTTTTCAAGACCTTCAAAATCTGTTTTTCAGAGTTGCAAGAGTCCGATCTGGAGCGATTCTATGAGCAAAATATTGAAATCATTTGTGGAACTTGAAGGCCAACATTGGAGTGTACCCAACATGCCCCTCAACAGTTATCTCAGAAGAGTTTGTAGCGTGACTTTTTCACTCCTCAGAACGTGTTTATCACGTCAAAATAAGCCGAAATAGTGATTGGGATAGATCAAACAGCGTTACACGAGTTTGCTCGGAGATGAAAACGATTTTCCGATTTTGCGCACTGTATCGCCGATTAACATTGTTTTAAAGGATGGAGGCATGTTGGGTACACTTTTCTGCGATCTCGCGACAGATCACTTTCTGGAAAAATTGTAATGACTCGGCTCTGGTTGGACAAAATTCAACTCACGTCAGCTCATTTTCGAGGTCTTGGAATCAGCTTCAAAATGAGTCAAAGTATGCCGAAAAATATTGAAGTGGGCTGAAACTATTGGCAAAACGGATTGTCGGGGGGGAGGGCATGTTGGGTACCCTCGCCGTATGCAAGAAAAATTCTCTTTACACGCCATTTTGAAACATGAACCGATATTCCTTAAATTGAAACAGATTCTCACTCTGCAAGAGCTTCCAAAAACACCCCATTGCCGGATTTTGGAGAAACTTTTGACACCTATGGCACTATGAAGCAAGCTGGGATGTTATGTGTTCCCATCAACTCTTTCAAATTTCGCGAGAACACACTTGGAGGCCATCCGAGAACGCCTCGCGAACGTTCTAAGGATTCTTCGAGAACCCTCTTTGAGCACCTTACGAACATCTCAAGAATCTCTCAAGAACCCTTTTTGAGCACTTTGCGAACATCCCAATAATCCCTCAAGTACTCTTTTCAAGCACTTTGCGAACACTCCGAGAGCCCGCCAAGAACTCGTCTCGGCGGTTCATATAGGAAATTCGTATAGGAACTTATCAGGATTTGTTTCTCAAGAACTTTATCGGAACCCTTTGAGAGTTATGGTGCTGGCTGGGAGAAAATACGCCGCGTTTTCAGCTTATGGGGTGAGTTGGGTCCAGGTGTATATTGGGTACGTTTACCTTATAGATACACGACCATAATAGCAATAAGAGGAAAGGCAGAAGACTCATTCGGCCATCAATTGGATCTCTCATCGTGACTAAAAGAAAGCAGAAGATATGAGAATGATTTTCCATTTCCAGCTCTTCCATTAATTTTGCAGTATCATTTTCTCTGAATTATTCATAGAATTTGATATCAAGAATGAATTTAGCAGTATTTCAAGTCAAGTCAGTTAGTACATATTATAGCAATAGCTCTATTACACTCTAAACCTTATCGAGGGCAGACCGAATCCTGATAGACTTGTTTTGTATCCCATGCTGACACATCTTGGATGGCGCAATCGGCTAAGTGTCGTGGCTACAAAGTTGCAGCAATGTGAGGATTCCAGGTTCGAATCCTGGTAAGTTCAAAATTTTGATGTTCAAATTACGTTTTTCCTCAATCTAGCTGCGAGACTTAATCACCTAAATCTCGAAAAACTATAACCCGGAGCGCGGCGAGGCGAAATTTATTTTTAATAAATGAATTTTAGATTCTCAGCTGAGATCACAGCTGAGAAATCAGTTGTGGATTTGGCATGAGAATGCAGCTGTGATCTCAGCTGTGAATTCACCTGAGAAATCACCTGTGATTTCAGCCGAGATCTCAGCTGGTTTTTTCCGGCAGGGATGTCATCATTATTGGAGCATTACTTGGACCAGAAAAAAGTCCATGGGAGATGTGCTGCCATTCTGGAATTCTCGGAATTTTAAAGTTGAAATCATACAGTTCCTGAGATTTGCCCATATACATACATCTATAAGTTCGGCAATAGTCTCATGTACGTGTCAACTACATTCGCCTCACAGTTGACGTTTCTTTCGACAAGAGATGAGCGGTTGCTCATGATGAGTATGTTCGATCTCGAATTGATATTTTATATGTCTTAGACTTGTTAGTGAAAATTGAGTGGTTTGGCCAATGTAATTCGTGCAATAATGAAGCTGTCTTGAAGAGGTCTACAAACTACGTAGACGGAACGTCGAAAGAATTTAGAATTCTCCCTCATACAGATAAAGAATGAGGAATTCTTCCACCAGTTCCTTGCTACCTCAGCCCTTCAAGATCGACAGAGAATCTCAAGCCAAATTGTATCTCATCAAAGACAAAAATTATCAATCACACAAGCTGAGCACCAAGGTCAGATTTCTCCGCTCTCCCTTCTCGGCTCAACGCATGGCAGTCTCTATGTGCTTGCAGTTGAACGCTCGTGCCCTATGAGTCCGCCTTAGAAGACAATTCCCATCCTCAATGTGAAAGCCGACTTTGACCGACCGAGCGGACCGTGCCTAGAGTAAGGGAGGTTGGGTTAGATATCCTATTTGTATCATAAGGAAGGGAGCGGAGGGGACATTCGACATTCAACCAACATATCAGTCGCAATACGACCTGATATATATAATAGCTGTATCTCTATGCTCGGATCCATGCTTCTTGGTGCATACATGGACTCATGACTGAATAGCTATCTGCAAGGTATACTGATGATGGAGATTACTGATGTGAAAAATAAAGGTTTCATTCATTCACATTTTGTATATACTTTCAACTTGAAAGTTTCAAGTATATTTTCTATGTGACATCTAGTGATAATTCTGCTGGGGCTCACATTTTGTATATACTTGCATTCAAGTATACTTTTTATGTGACATCTAGTGATAATTCTGTTGGGGCTCACATTTTGTATATACTTGCATTCAAGTATATTTTCTATGTGACATCTAGTGATAATTCTGCTGGGGCTCACATTTTGTATATACTTGCATTCAAGTATATTTTTTATGTGACATCTAGTGATAATTCTGCTGGGGCTCACATTTTGTATATACTTGCATTCAAGTATATTTTTTATGTGACATCTAGTGATAATCCTGCTGGAGCTCACATTTTGTATATACTTGCATTCAAGTATATTTTCTATGTGACATCTAGTGATAATTCTGCTGGGGCTCACATTTTGTATATACTTGCATTCAAGTATATTTTTTATGTGACTCCTAGTGATACTTCTGCTGGGGCTCACATTTTGTATATACTTGCATTCAAGTATATTTCTATGTGGCATTTTTGTTGAAATATCACTTTCACTCTTGAAAACACATTTTTGTACTATGTGTATTCATTTTGAGTGAAGTGATTTTTGCAGGAATATTTTCCTCGGTAACTTTTTCTCCAAGCAATCACTCGTATGCACATCTCTACTCATCCTTGAGCTCTTTTGTCAGTTCGAAAAGAGAAAACCTGTTCAAATCTGTTTTGATTCTGACACCTAGGTGCCTCTCGTTGGCCAAAGTCATGTATTCATGTTACCGCTGTACCTAAAAGAATTCATGATGTTAGTATTACTACTCATGTTTTAGAATACATTGAGATTGTAGACTCAAATTTGAATCTATTTGAGACTCAAAACAATTCCAGAATTTCATGCGGAGCACCTCGACAAAGACAATTTGTTCCAAAAATTTTGGGATACAAAGTTCAGGATGAATAATGAACAACTAGAAATCAGTATATACAGATAGAAGCTATGAAGATATTATTGGAGTACATACATTCATGACATTCCTTGGAATGAAGATGAAATCACACCGCTGGAATACAAATATCTCAACAAACATAATTAGGAGCTCGGGGCATACCCAAGATCAGCTTTCGCTCTCAAAGTCACTCAAGCGAGCTATTCTGAACAAATATTTCTTGTTGAAACCTTGAAAAGAATGATGAGATTGATCAGAGGGCACACAAATACCAATGAGATTCTGAATTCCACCAATAAATTCATCGTATCATGGAATTTACCATCTAAGTTCCCAATTCTAAGTCACAAAAGCTCCACATTTGGGCCAATTCTGAACAGATTGAAACAAATGAATATGAATTCACCCCTGTAGAATCTAGGAATCTCAGCAGACACAAATTGGAGCTCACTGCGATGTCCACTAATTCACTTTCGCTCTAGAATTCACCCGGGCGCTCCATTTGCACCAGGTGATTCCAAGATATTCTGGTTGGAACCTAAAGTAGTATGGTAAAATCAATCAAACATGATTTAGAGATCAAATCATGGCAATAAGATTCTTTTTATCAGTACACTCTTTGAAGAATGACCTTGTAACTTTTCAATTTCAAGTCACAAAAACTCCACAACTAAGTCAATTCTCAATAGATTCAAAAAAGTGAATATGAAATCACCCCTCTAAAATACAGGGATCTCAGCAGACAAGAATTGGAGCTTCCCTGCTGCAAGAGATGGATAGAAACGTATAGAAAAGCCATCCGGATGAGTCCGAACCAATCCGGATCTACCAAGTCTATCCGCACGCGAGAAAAGTGGCATTGAGGTTCAATCGATTTGAATCCGCCGAGGGACCTAGTCCGGCTGAATGCGAGATTGAAGCATTAAACGAATCCGTCCGAATCCGCATCTATAGGACTTATGGGTAGATCACAGACGAATCCGAATCTATGAACAAAATCTCGATTCAATGTAATCCGGTTCAATCCAGTATTCACGAGGTTAGAGCCGAATACAACTCAATGACGAAACGAATGATTGAGTCGAATCCGTTCCAGTACACAATTAGGGAGAGACTCCGATCCCTGTAAATCCAGAAAGAATGCATCAACTTCCAACGCTTCAATCCAGGTCAATACCATTTAAATCCAACATTGGTGTATTGAATAGGAGTATTTCAATCCGAATGAATCCCATCTCAATCCGGCTACGTGCTCGATTGAATCCGCGATCCAATCCCCAGCCAAAGCCGGATTGGGTTAGAACCGCCATATGCCTATCCGCTTCAATCCGACTTCGGTGTATTGGATGATAGTATTCCAATCCGGATCAATACTACCCCAATCCGGACTTGGCCTCAACTGAATCCAGTCCAATCCGCAGCCAATGCCGAATGACGTAGGAGAAGCAGTCTCCCTATTCGTTTCAATTAATGATTTGGACATTGGGTGGAAGTGACCCAATCCGGATCAATACCACTCCAATCCGAGCATTTCATCGATTGAATCCTGTCCAATCCGCATCCGATGCCGAATGGGGTCAGAGAAGCAGTCTTCCTATCCGCTTCAATCTAACTTTGTGGTATTGGATAGAAGTTCCTCAATCCGGATCAATACCACTTCAATCCGGGCTTGTCCTCGACTTAATCTTGTACAATCGGCATCGAATGCCGGATGGAGTCAGAGAAGCAGTCATTCTATCCGCTTCAATCCAACTTTCGGTTATTGGATAGACGTTTCCAAATCCGTATCGATACCCCCCTCCCCAATCCGGGCTTGTCCTCGACTGAATCCTGTCCAATCCGCATCCTATGCCGGATGGGATTGAAGAAGCAGTCTCCCTATCCGCTTCAATCCATAATTCAGGTATTGGATGGAAGTTACCCAATCCGGATCAATACCACTCCAATCCAAGCTTGTCCTCGACTGAATCCAGTCCAATCCGCATGCAAGGTCGAACGGAGGCAGAGTAGCAGTCTTCCTATCCGCTTCAATCCAACTTTTGGGTATTGGATGGAAGTATTCCCATCCGGATCAATACCACTTCAATCCGGCCTTGTCCTCAATTCAATACGATCCAATCCGCATCTAATGCCGAATGAAGGTATTAGAGCAGCAGTGTGCCTATCTGCTTCAATCCAACTTTGGTGTATTGGATGGAAGTATACCAACCGGATCAATCCCACTCCAGTACGGCCTTGTGCTCAAATGAATCCAATCCAATCCAATCCACATCCAAAGCCAAATTGAGGGAGAAGAGCAATGCGCCTATCCGCTTCAAACCAACTTCTGTGTATAGGATGAGAGTATGCCAATTCAGATCAACACCACTTCAATCCGGCCTTGCGCTCGATTGAATCCAATCCAATCCGCATTTAGAGCTGAATTGAGGTTGTACCGCAATGTGCCTATCCGCTTCAATCCAATTTCTGTGTATTGGATGATAATACTCCAATCCGGATCAATACTATTTCAATCCGGCATTGTCCTTAATCCAATGCGATCCAATCCGCTTCTTATGCTGTATAGAGGTAGAGCAGCAATATGCCTATCCGCATCAATCCAACTTAGTTGTATTGGATGGCAGTATTCCAATCCGGATCAATCCCGCTCCAGTCTGGCGTCCCCGGTCCAATCCACATCCAAAGCCAAATTGAGGGAGAACCGTGATGTTCCTATCCGCTTCAATCCAACTTCTGTGGATTGGGTGGTAATATTCCAATCCGGACTAATATTACTTCAATCCGACCTCATTCCCGAATCGAACTCATCTAATCCGCACCAATGCAGAATACACGTAGATGAACAGACCTCCTATCTACTTCAAACCAACTTTGGTGTATTGGTGGGAAGTACTCCTATCCAAATCAATCCCATTCTAATCCGGCCTTGTGCTCGAATCAAGGGGCAACTCACTGAATGGCAGCCGATTCTGCTGCCGGCCGCTGTTGGTCGCATGCGGTATGAATTATCCTGTCCAAGTGGCCCATAGCTGGACAGGTATGTGCTAGTGTGCGTGCGGCAGCCGAGTTCGCTACCCGACGCTGCCAGGCACATGCGGGCACATGCCTGGCTGCTGTAGGCTGCTTGGAGAGGATTCGCAGCAGGAGAAATCATACCGCATGCGACCAACAGCGGCCAGCAGCAACATAGGCTACCATCCAGTGAGACGCCCCTCGGCTCGAATTAATCCAATCCAATCCACATCAAAAGCCAAATGAAGGGATAACCTCAATGTGCCTATCCGCTTCAATCCATCTTCTGTGTATTGGATGAGAGTATTCCAATCCGGATCGATACCACTCAAATCCGGCCTCGTCCCCAATTCAATCGTAGGCATCGAACCGGATATATTCGGATTGGATACCGTTACTATGTATAGAACCGGATAGAACCGGATTGAATAGCGAGGCCTGGATACGTTTTATAGACATTAATCCGGATAGGATCGGATGAAATGCCGGGGTCTGAATACAATTCACAGGCATCGGACCGAATATATTCGGATTGAATACCGGAATCGTCTATAGGGCCGGGGACCGGACTGGATCAGATTGAATGGCGGGCTGCTGAATACAGTTTCTTGGTATTGAACCGGGATGATTCAGAGAAGTTCATACTGGTCCTGCATATAGAATCGGATAGATCCGGATTCAATAGCAAGGTCTGAATACGTTTCATAGACATTGATCCGGATAGAATCGGATGAAATGCCTGGTCTGAACAAATTCACAGGCATCGAACCGAATAGATTTGGATTGGATACCGGAATCGTGTATAGGACCGGATTGGATCGGATTGGATGGCGGACTGCCGAATACAGTTTCTTGGTATTGAACCGGAATGATCCAAAGTAGTTCATACCGATCCTGTGTATAGAACCGGATAGGAAAGAAATGAATACCGTTACCGTGTATAGAAAGGGTGGGATTCGATTAAAGGCCGAGGACTGAACCTGATTCATAGGCATTGATCCGGATAGGATCGGATCGAATACCCGTGCCGTATATACAACCGGATAGAATCAAATTGAAAGCCGGGGTCTGAATACAACTTGTAGGCATCAAACCGGATAGATTCGGATTGAATACCGGTATCATGTATAAAACCGGATAGGAGCGGATTGAATGGCAGGGTCTAAATACAATTTATAGGCATTGAATCGGATAAGATCGGATTGAATACCGGTACCGTGTTTAGAGTTGGATAGGATAGGATCAAATGCCAGTAGGAGATAGTGAACCGGATAGGACTGGATTGATCGGCCATGACTGAATACAATTAATAGGCATTGAACCCGAGTGGCCGAAGGGAGTTCATACCGTTTCTGTGTATAGAACCGGATAGGATCTGATTGAATTCTTGGTGCAATAGTTGGAGGCAGGACTATCATTCCAACACCTGCCACTTGGTGGCGTTTCTCGTGCACTTTGAAGTACAGACGAGAAACACGTATATTTCTTCTCTCGCAAATGACGAACTATCTGCTCGATTCATATATAAGGCAGATCTCATTCGGAATGCTCAGTGCGTTAGTTATAAGTTGCGAGCGTAAGTCTTAAGATGCGATGAATTGTGAATGCGGAAATATGGTGTCCATTTGTATCATATGATATAGTCTGAGATGACTCTTCTGTCTAGTACTAAGCCCGAATCTGTTGAGGAGTGTGCTGAAAAGGGAGTGGATTGAGACAATCATCACCAGTCCGAATGGGTCCGATCAATTCAATCATCCGAATCATTCTTTTGTTGATTGGATTAGTTGGGGAATGCAGTTCCAATTTCAGGGATCGATTCGGATAGGACCGGATAGGATTGGGTCGGATGGCGGGGTCTGAATACAATTTGTAGGCATTGACCCGGATAGGTTCGGATTGAATGCCAGGGTCTGGATACAATTTGTAGCTATTGATCCGGATAGGATCGGATTCAATACCGGTACCGTGTATAGAACCGGATAGAACCGGATTGAATGGCGGGGTCTGAATACATATCGTAGGCATTGAACCGGATGGGATCGGATTGAATACCGGTATCGTGTATAGAACCGGATAGAATCGGATTGAATGGCGGGGTCTGAATACAATTTGTAGGCATTGAGCCGGATAGGTTAGGATTGAATGCCAGCGTCTGGATACAATTTATAGGTACTGATCCGGATAGGATTGAATTCAATACCGGTATCGTGTATAGAACCGGATAGGAGCGGATAGAATGGCGGGATCTGAATACAATTTGTGGGCATCGAACCGGATAGATTCGAATTGAATCCCGGTAGTGTGTATAGAACCGGATAGGATCAGATTGAATGGCGGGGTCTGAATACAAATCGCAGGCCTAAAGCCGGATAGATTCAGATTGAGTACCGGTATCGTATGTAGAACCGGATAGGAGTGGATTGAGTGGCGGGGTCTGGATACAATTTATAGGCATTGATCCATACAGATTCGGATTGAATACCGGTATCGTGTATAGAACCGGATAGGACCGGATTCAATGGCGGGATCTGAATACAATTTGTGAGCATTGATCCGGATAGGATCGGATTGAATACCGGTATCGCGTATAGAACCGGATAGGATCGGATTGAATGCCGGGGTCTGAATACAATTTATAGGCATCAAGCCGGATAGATTTGGATTGAATACCGTTACCGTGTATAGAACCGGATAGGATCGGATTGAGTGGCGAGGTCTGAATACAATTTGTGAGGATTGGATCGGATTCATCCGTTGTATTGTACACCAGTTTGGCGTATAGAACTGGATAGAACTGATCTATTTTTATACCGTTTCGATGGATAGACTTCCATTGGTCGGGAATACCCATTTTCTGAATTCGCGAGGATTCGTCTTTCTACCCGGCTCAATACAGAAAAACGTGTTTCACATATTGAATAAAACTGGATAGACTATAAGTTCAATCCGATCCTATCCATCTCTTGCAGCAGGGTTATAGCAATGGCCACTCATTTACTTTTGCTCTAAGAGTCACCCGGGTGCGCCATTTGATCTAGGTAATTTCAAGATATTCTAGTTGAAACCTTCAGTAGCATGGTGAGATCAATCAAATATGTTCCAGAGGTCAACTCATGACAATAAGATACTCAATTTCATCACTTTCATTCTTTGTAGAGTGAAATCCACCTTGTGACTTTTCAACTCAAGTCACAAAATTTCCACGATTAAGCTCTAATTCTCAATAGATCTAATGAATGAATGTGGATTCACCCCTCTATAGTATAGAGATTTTAGTAGATACAAATTGAAGCTTATTGCAATTTCCAAATATTTACTTCTGCTCTAAGACTTACCCGTGCTTGCTATTTTCACCGAGTATTTAGACATATTGTAGTTGAAACATCAAAACAGAATCATCAGTTTGCTCTGAAATCATCTGAAGGCCTCGACATCACAGGAACATTCTGAGCTGCATCAATACATATTCTTAGCACAAATAGATAGAGTTTGGTGAGACCGAAAGGTTGTAAGCCTTTCTGATGAGCTATCTCATGTATAGCATTTTTTGCAAGTTTGGTGGATGCATGCTTTTCCTCTCAGTTTATCGATCAACTGATTCCTCCTCTGATCTGTTTTCAAGCACATAACTTCATCTATATCTTGGGTCATGCTAACTCCACATTCTGTATAAAGATTTCTGATGTCCACGAAAGACAATTTCATACCTCGAAAGGCTTAGATTTGGATGTCAATATCAATGAAGCTTTGCCTCGTTGCTTACTATTATTGTTAATTATTGAGTCACTCCAAGGCTCAGAATGATTATCACTGTCACTCTTATATATTCACTGCTTTTCAAATCAAGGAGCAAGTAATTGCCTCAAGAAACAGGATTGTCACTCAGATTGTCAATACTTGGATTGGTTCTCCTCAGATATGAACAAAGTTATTACTATTTTTCATAAAATTTTCTAACGAATGAATTTTCTGTTCCTGATTATTATTATGTGCAAGTCAAATATATAAGTACCGCGCGACAACTCACGACAGTCCATCACCGTTCATTCAAAACAATAACAACAGCTGGTGTGGGCGGTAGAGGACCTAACCCAACCTTGCCTCGACTCAGCCAAAATCACAGCTCATGGGCCTTCGGAAAAGTCATACTTCTGATCATTTTCTGAACTATTTGAGGACGATCTCGGAAAAAGTACTTCCAAGTATGGAAGCTTTCGGATGCGATCTATCATTTAAAAAAAATCGATTTAATTGATTGGAAGTTGCCTTCAAACTTTGGTTTCGAAGTCAGGCGTGTGAGTATTTTTTCAGGCAATGGTCAACTTCGAAACCAAAGTTTGAAGGCAATATTCAACCGATCAACTCGATTCTTCTTTTGAATGATAGATCTGATTCTAAAGCTTCCATACTTGGAATCACTTTTTTGAGATTCACCGTAGAACTCGGGAGAAAAATCGATTTGTCAATGGTTAGGGTCGTCGGTAAAAGTTGGCTTTCACATGCCCTTAAGCATATATTGGTCACTAAGGGGCTACTCATCCGTGACAGAGGCCTTGAATTGAAGCGGGCCTCAATCCTGCTGAGCACCGTGGCAAGCTCCTAGGACGTCAAGACTTCATCCGCTGAGATGATGCGCCTAAGATAAGTTTCAACGGATGTTGCTCCGGCTATTCATAGATCACCAAAGTGGAGTAAACGAGGAGAGATGAGAGTTCATTTGGAACCTGCGTTTGCCCCCACACAGCATGAGAATCTTTCGGAAAACTTCCTGCAAGCTTTCAGGGAAACCCGGGAATCTTTCAGAAAGATTTCACTGGAAGCTTCCCTCAATAAAGATATGTCTCACTTCAGACACCTTTCTGCACGGTTTCATGAGATATTGCCGCGAATATTTCGGGAAGCTTTCAGAAACATTTCATTGAAATATTCCAGTGAAATGTTCCTGCAAGATTTCATGAAATCTCACAAAAACATATGCGTGAATGATCTGTCTGTGGAATCCATATTTTGCTTGATAAGTTTCTTAATCATTCTAATGCATGACTTCATCATTCTGGCTCGTACTCCAACGCCATTGTGACGTTGAATCCAAAGCTTCACGTTAGATTCATCGAGGTTTTATGAACTCTTCGATGTTCGCCACACCTAACCGATGAGCCGTCCTCCTGTCTTATATAATAACCAGCGTCTATTGTGAACGCTTGCGAGAAAGCCTTTACGCATCTTCGAATAATCCTCACGTATAATTTACAGACTATTATGCATAGCTGGTCCTGGGTATGTCATCACACATGACAGATCTTTCGATGCTACTATCAAATTTCCTGATAGATAGTTTCCCAAAAACCATATAATTTATGAGAACAAAATCTGAGAACTAAAGTGTGTTATGCGACATCTAGCGGTAACAGAATCTTCCAATGAAATGTTCCTGGAAGATTCCTACAATCTTCCATCGCAATGTTTCTGGAAGATAACTACAATCTTCCACTGCAATGTTTCTGGAAGTTTCCTACAATCTTTCACTGCAAAGTTTCTGAAAGATTCCTACAATCTTTCACTGCAATGTTACTGGAAGATTCCCAGAATGTTCCACCGCAATATTCATATGTCATATCCCACAGATTTGATATGTTGTTACCTCGGTTGTAACGGTTTCCGGTATTAATATGCAGGACCCCGTCGCTTAGTTTTGCTCTGAAAGATTTTGGAAGCTTGCGAAAATCTATCAACAATATCTGAGTGCAAGATTTCTGGGAGATTACCTGTGGGAAGTTCCCAAGAAATATGTACGGAATCAGTCAGAGAGCTTTCACAAACCTATTATTATGATGTCTTTATTCATATGCGACGACTCGTGATTAGCCTAAATTCAAAGAGGATTCAAACAAGTTGGGAGTTTAATGAGCCTATATCACAGCGAAGGTACTAACGGTCCAGCAGTTCCTATTCCCAGCAACACTCTCATGATTTCGGCTAAATAACAAGCTGTCGAGTGTAAGTTATACAATAACAGTAACTCAACAACTTATCTCAAACTTCGTGACATGACAGTTTTCACCTAAGATGTGGATAAAACTCCACGGCCGAGTTGCATGGCTACCGCTTACCTACGGCACAATGTTTATCTCCTGAATTAGAGGGATGTTGCACAGACAAAAAAGGCTCCAGAATAACAAGAAGATGAATTCTGGAAACCATCACAAATCTTTGTGGTTCTTCCTGATGTAAAACAATCATCAGAGGATTGTATGCACGATATTGATTCAATCCTGTTTGAACCATTCTCCAGGTACTCGTTGACGATCCTGCAATCTTTGAAACCTAGCAGATCCTCCCACGAAATTTCACGAATTCGTCATCATGATGAAACATTGCCTCCAATATCATAGAAACATGTCGATGATATTTTTTTTCACAGAATATTGCATGGAATCTTTCAGAAATGTTGCACAAATCTTGCAGAAATATTTCAGTGCAAGGTTGCTGAAAGATTGAGAATGGAATTCTTTAAAATATCCCCGGGAGCTCACGGGAAGATTACTCCGAAACATTGTAACGGAACATTATGAAATATTTTTTGCAATATCCCTGCAAGATTCCCGGAAGATCACACTGAAATATTCCTCTGAATCTTTCTATGAAATATTTTCACGCTGTGTGGGCCGGCGGTGCTGCAGTGTTCTTTCAAAACGTTTGGAATCGACTCAACATCCTCCGGAGTTTATTGTCGGCGACGTGGGAATGTTTGGCGTTGTCTTTCACGAGTGATCACAAGCACTTCTCGTAGAAACGAAGAGTTCGAGGGTGGCTAGAAAATCCTCGCATGTAAGATCTATCACAGGTCCGAAATGTACGCTTTTTGTATACAAACACACAAATTCACAAATGTAACCTATGGTTGCTTCATGACCACGTGCCTTGATATGAATAATCATGATCGACTTGGCGGGATCGACGTTAGAAACCAAAAAAGGGTGTTGATGGGAAACCCTAGCTGTTGGGAGATCTCCCGTGTTTGGATTCATGAGCTGAGCTGCACAACAAGCACAAACTACGGACTCATTGGTTAGATGTTTGACCAAAGCACGATGTCTCGGAATCAAGGAGCATCTGAGGAAAGTTCCACGAGTCGATTGTTGACCATCATGCAGCATCTGAAGGTGCGCATCTCTGACTACGAGGGAAGAGAAATAACAATCTGGTGACAACAAAATCTGATGCTGCTCGGAAAACGGCAGTTGTGAGTTCCGTAGTCTACTCTCTAGTCTGACTATTTCATCTTCATCAATGGAAAAGTTTCAACGTAGAAGAAGGTATTTCTGAGGTAAAGAGAGGAAGAGAGAGAGAGCGCGCTCCACCAGCTGAGAGTGGTGACATCTGCTCTTCGAAGTTTCGTTGCTAAGAATAACGAACCCAAACTTTCATAACATGTCGCAATCCGAAACACTTGGGAGGACCAATGTCCTAAGATCCTGTGTTCGCAATCTCGCGATCAATCGCAAGCACACAGCGGTCAAGCGGAGGAGATGGTTGAACTCAAAGAACCGAGAGGGGAATGAATTCTGTACGATAGCACAGAAAGCAAGAACTTCACGCTTGCCTACGACGAGTTCAGCCTCTCCATCGAGTTGTGACTCTCATTCGGAAGCAGGGTCAGGATTCACAAGCCACTTGGCTCTCTTCTAGCACAGCTCATTCTCCAGAAAATGGTCAGGGTGGATGCTCCGCGTGGTCAAGTCAGCAGGATCTTGTAGAGTATGGACAAATTCCCGAACTGTGAAGAGTGTTACATCTTGGATCCGAGCCACTCGGTTAGCTCTGAACGGAGTCAGTCTTGACGAGTGAGTTCTGATCCAAACAAGCATTGGTCAACCATTCAAGCGGATATGGGAAGCTGCTCAAGTTTCGAGCCTAGGCGGGTTTCCGTGAGCAGAAGAGCTAGTTCCCGGACCACTCACAGCTCTCGAAGGAAGCTTATGCTTTTGATGAGAGTTATATTCGATTTTGCTGCCAGCAAGTGGATATCAGATCGACTTGAGTCTGAGCTATAGACTCTGAAATATATACAGACAGTATAGGCACGTTCTGAAGCGTCAGGAAATCCGTGGAACCTAACATTTGCTTGGTTGCTACTTCGCACAGGTATACAGCATGGAACATTAAGAGTATCCAGGGAGAAGATAGACTTCATGAAGTTTCTTCATTCTCAGAATATAAAAGGTGGACCTCATCCTCATCCCAGCTCAAATTCAACATCCATATATCTTGCTTGATGATTTTGGCTGTGGTTTCAGCCGAGGTCACCAAATTGAGGGGATCAAACGGACAATCCATGTCGACAAGGACGGTTCTCTCAGTATAATTAGGATTTCCAAGATAAATACAGGATATCTTGGGAGTGAAACTGTCCCTGGTCGGGTTTCAGTCAACCCAAGAGTGAGAATGCCAGTGATTCCATGTGTTAGCTCACTGGGATTTTCGCTATGAGAACACAACTCAGGTGCATCGAATATCCACTTCGACAGTGAAAAGTCACTAGCAGACTTGATTTCAGTGAGCTTCGATTTTACCTCGAAAGCGTTGTCAACTGACAAGGGGAGGTCCAACCTTGTGGAACACGGATCTTGATGAAACTCTGGGAGCCATCTTGTTTTGGTGCAAAATGAAGGTATCTCCAAGGATTTAATCCCATGGGCCTTCTACCGTGAGATAGAACTATGGAGATTAACATTGCCAACATAGGCCCATGTTGAAAAATCAAATGTATAGATATACTAACAATGCTAACCTCCATAGCTATATCTCAGGGTAGAAGGCCCATGGGATCAAACCCCTGGAGATACCTCCATTCCTCACTGAAACAAGATGATTCCTAGAGTTTCACCAGGATCCATGTTCCGCAAGGTTGGACCTCCCCTTGTGAGTAACCTCCAGCGATGAAGTCATCTACAAAGCAGCGCTTGCGTATTGCTGTAGTGCCAAGGTTAGCATGTGCCTTCCCTCCTGAAACCAGCTGTAGCAGAGTTGTGAGAGCTAAGCATGGCGATGGTTCCTTATCATCGGTACCGGTATCGGTAACGGTATCAAGTAGATGGCCTATGATCCCTGAGGATACGTCATCACCCCAAGAAATGCGCTGCAGATGATATCCCCAGGACCAACAAGAATCTGACGGACCATTTTCACGATGTCGATCATGGAAGCAACTCGGAAGAGTCTGCAGCGAGGGAGATCATTCAGGGATTTGGTTTCATTTCTGGATCAGCCACCTAGCAGTAATTGGAAGGATAACTCGAGCGAGTTTTGGCAGCGGCACTGAGAACGACACGGATCTCTCTTGGAGGATGCCATCGCGATGAGGTCCATGATGAATCATTTTGTATCCATGATGGGGAATATCATATTGTAAGTATAATAGGGAATATCATAAGCAAATTCCATATGTCCGAGTTTCTAGTACTCGAACACGAACTTCTTGTGAGACTCCCTGCTAAGAGGGTCTCGAGTAAGTCGTCTTTCATCGCTGAAGGGGCGAGAGATGGCCATATTCCGATTATAGTCCGCCCGCTATAATCGCAATCCTATGCTAAATCAAAATTAATTTGGGGGAAGACTTTTGAGGGATGGGTCGTGTAAAATTTTGCGCTGAATCCGAATCTGAATCGATCCAGGACGCCAAATGTCCCTGAAAAAAATGGCGGCGGGTCAAAGTTCAAAAAACCATGTTTTTAGCAATTAATTCGAGAACTACGACTCGGACGTGAGAAAAAGTGAGATTCAAAACTAAAGATCTTTTCAAAACAAACATTTTGAGATATTGCGAAAGTGAATGTGATCAAAATTGGATGAGCTAGAGCGAGTGAAAGTTTGGCGTGGAAACGTGCCCGCGCGGGCCTGTATCACCACCACTATATCTATATATACGCGCGCGTTGGCCCTCGTAGGGTGCCCTAATGGTAAAACTTTCACTCGCTCTAGCTCATCCAATTTTGATCACATTTACTTCCGCAAAATCTCAAAACGTTTGTTCTAAAAAGATCTTCAATTTTGAATTGAACTTTTTTCACGTCCGACTCATAGTTCTTGAAATAATCGCTAAAAACATGGTTTTTTGAACTTTGGCCCGCTGCCATTTTTTTCAAGGATATTTCTCATCCCGGGTCGATTCAGATCCGGATAGAGTGCAAAATTTTACATGAGATCCATCCCTCAAAAGTCTTGACCCGAATTAATTTGGAATCTCCGTTATAGCAAGCGGACTATGATCTATCAAGTACTCTCGAAGATTCAGACCAAAGGAAGTCTAGCTTCGCAATGGCCATTGTTTCAGCAATGATAATTTCCCTGTCAGTGAATTGCGGACTGTTGATCTTTGTCATGGAGCGTAGTGGTCGAGAATTCATGCTTCATCCTCCAAAATATTTGCATTCGTAGTCGACGCAATCATGCGTTTAGGTTTCGATTCCGGGCTCAGGAAAAGAATTGATGATTAGAGATTGTTCAGATTCAGGAGTCTCGATAAGATCACTCAATGCACCCCGGAATTTTTCCAAGGAGAACGAGGAACAACTATGGAAATTCGATATCAGATGGAGATAATGGCTCGTCTTCAGCTCTGCATAACCCTTCAAAACCCAACCCGAAGGGGTTGAGCGGGCGATTGAGATTACCTTCCCGGTTCTCGTCCGAAAATGCGCGATCACAGACATCAGTTTCCAGAGTCCGCATTACGAGCAAGCAAGCGCACGCCACGAGCAACCAAGTGCGAGGTGCGAGGCCAAGCGCGAGAAACGAGCGACAGAACGACGGAGCGCGTGAACCACGAGTACCACCACTTCACTTCCCCAATGTGGAAGGTATAGGGGCAGTATAGTGGGGGCACTCGTGATTCGCGCGCTCCGTCGTTCGGCGGCTTGTATCTCGCGCTTGGGCTCGTGTCGCGCGCTCGGTCGCTCATGGGATGCGCTTGCTTGCTCGTAATTCGGCCCCAGAAAGACGTGTATCAGCCCAAGTCTGGTGGAATCATGTTCAGGAATCTCGAGAGCGGCTAGTTGTGGCCATTGTGGAACGAGGAGAAGTTTTTGAGAGACTGCGGGGGACGTGAATAAGAGCATGTATGCAGTTCCGGACCAAGGAGAATTTGTTTTGTCAATTGCTTGGGCGTGAGAGCTCATTCATGCAGAAGTAGTACAAGAGTGAGCATCCTGCACTTTAGAAACGGGTACATCATCAAGAATTCTCTCTAGAATGAGCGAATCTCGAATCCCTGCTGTTATCATCTGGAGCCTGAACAAGAATCAAGCACGACGCGGACGATCTCGCTTCTCCCTTTTGGCGCCAGAATTTCCATTCTCGTAGACGCGAGCTGGACTGATCTTCGACAATTATCTTTGGGAGTTTAATTGTTCGCGAAGTTTGAATGACCCTTTTTTATGCAGTAAAATGGAAATATCTCGAATTCTCCGATAGTGATCGACTCGCGGGTTGCGGCACCTGGAAGAACATCAAAAGACTTATCGAAAACGCTATTGGAAAGTTATTTTTGGCAGGTATTGGGCCTCCTAGAGCTAGAAAGGTGTTTTTCACTAAAACGTTAATTTCTCAAAAAGCCAATTTTATTTTCCTGGAAATCCCATATTTGATGTAAAATTTTGCGTTCTTCCAGACAAACTGAGTTTCAGAGTGTACGAATGAGATCCCATCGACTTATGAGCTATTTTTTGAAATTCAATTGTTTCGGTAATACAAAAATGTCCGTTTTCTGCGCATGCGCACCAGTTTTGACGTTCGAAGTTATTTTTAATGGAGAGCTGGCGTAATTTCTTTTGAAATAACCCCTTGCAAAAGTCGATTTGATGCACTGGAACCCGAGATCTAGCTGGTCAAAAAAATGAAAAAATCCAAGGTACCAAATCCGTGGCCCCTTCAATGGCCCAAAAAAAACGCGGAGATTGAGTCGGAGTTTTCCAAAGATGTGGACATGGTTTTTTGATATATTTTTCGACGTACAAAACCGAATTCGATGTCAGTTTTGTCCTCAACTTTGGAGATTTCTCAGTAGACTCAAAAAACTGGACCGAAAGTTATGAGTCATTCTCAGGCTTTCAACACATGTCCGATAAGCATGTGAGTGTCTCGGTGAATTCGAGTCGGCTATGTATTGAACTAAAATATGTTTTCCTTCATATTTTGACTGGGTGGAAATGGTACCGGCGGTTTTAGAGCTCGAGAGTGAGTTGAGAGTGACCCATGCTGGAGGAGCTAGGATTTACATTCATTGCGAAGGCACAGTTTTGTAATTTTTGGTTGGTATTTATCCCAACCCCAACTCTCCAATTGGTGCGAGTGTATGGGCAAATATTTTGCTCTGACTCACACTCGGTGTCCTTGTCAGATTAAGTCCTCCAGAGATATTGTCATTGAGAATGTTTTTTGAGATGATATTGTTACGTGGAAAGGGGGGTGACTCTAATGAATCAACCGTGTATATGGATACGAGTTTAATAGAGCAGATATACTAGAGAGAGAGAGAGAGAGAGAGAGAGAGAGAGAGAGAGAGAGAGAGAGAGAGAGAGAGAGATCGCGAACGAGACGGGGGTTATCACCTATTACCGGCACGACACTCGGTCCCGGGAGGGAGGTTCATCATCGGTCCTCGACCTGACGTTCATGAGCCCGTCGCTCATGGGACGTATGACATCGTGGGAAGTTCTGGACACGGAAACACTGAGTGACCATCGACATATTCGGTTTCGACTTAGGACTGACGGACAGAGACAGACGACACGCAGACCGCGACCAACAGGGTGGCAGGTACGGAAGCTGGACGAGGGAAAATTCCGGGAATCGATAGAAACAGTCGAAGATCTCCCGATGAACTCCGCCTCGGACGAGGCTGTGGCGATGGTAACATCCGCCATCACGAGAGCTTGCGACGCGTCGATGCCTCGCAGGACAACACCATGTTTCTGGAGGAAACCAGAGTACTGGATCACCGATGAGATCAAGGCTCTCCGAAGAACGAGCAACAAGAAAAGGAGGACCGCATGGCGATCAAGGAAGCTGCAACGACCATCGCTGGCGGAAGATGACAGAGCGTACAAAGAAGCAAAGAAGGCTCTCGTTCTAGCCATCCGGAGGAGCAAAGAGAAGTGCTGGGGTGAACTGTGCGACATGGTTAACGAAGACCCCTGGGGCACGCCATATCGCGTGGTCATGTCAAAGGTCCGACCCCGGAAGGGCAACCCAGCACCGACCGATGCAGCAACATTGCGCACCATCGTGGAAGACCTCTTCCCAGCAGGAGAACCCAGAGTTACATTCCCTATGGAGAGCGAAGACCCCATCCCGCTCTTCACTATGCAAGAGCTACTCATAGCGGCGAAGAGAATGCCGAACGGCAAGGCCCCTGGCCTGGATGGCATCCCAAACGAGGCTCTGAAACTGGTCTTCAAATACAAGCCAGATCTACTCCTCGACCTCTTCAACATCTGTCTGAGCGCGGGAACTTTCCCGGACAAGTGGAAACGCCAGAGGCTGGTCCTGATACCTAAGGGTCAAGGAGGTCAACGCCCTCTCAGCATGCTCGACAATATCGGGAAAATGTACGAGAGGATGGTGCTCAACAGGGTGGAAAAAGCCTACGAAGAAGGCGGTGGGCTATCACCAATGCAGTTCGGGTTCCGGAAGGGACGGAGCACTGTGCACGCGATCGAGGCGGTCCAAGAACGGGTTCAAGCGTCGGTAGGGAACCCATACCAAGGAAGAGGAGGATTCTGTGCCATCATTGCGTTGGACATAAAGAACGCATTCAACTGCGCGAGCTGGGAGCGAGTCTATCAATCCCAAGCAGGTAAAGTGCCCCCCTATCTACTAGCCGTCACGAGTGACTACCTGCGGAACAGGACCCTCGTGTACGACACCGACGAGGGACAAGAGATTCGGGTACTGTCCGCCGGAATCGGACAGGGATCGGTCTCCGGGCCGTTCAACTGGAACACCCAGTATGACAGCTTACTGTCTATCGAACTGCCAGAAGGAGTGATAATAGTGGCTTTCGCGGACGACGCGGGACTCATAGTATGGGCTGACAACGAGGAACTCTTGGGTAGACGCGCGAACGAAGCGCTAGCCCGAGTCTACGAGTGGATGATTAGCAGGCTTCTGGAGCTCGCTGTCAAGAAGTGCGAAGCAATCGTGGTCACAAGGCGTAGGAAGTTTGACTTACCCCGGTTTTATATCAACGGGCAAGAGATTCCACGGAAGACAGAGCTGAAATACCTCGGTGTATGGCTCGACGACAAGTGGTCGTTCAAGAAGCACATCCAGGAAGCCGCCCAGAAGGCGAGCAAGGTCGGTGCGGCGCTCCAGCGGCTTATGCCGAATATCGGAGGACCCAAGGAAAAGAGGCGCGCACTTCTCAACACCGTCACTACCTCCATCATGCTGTACGGTGCACCCGTGTGGGGGAAGAGGGTAGAGAAGACCATCATCGAGAAGAGAATGGGGCCTGTCCACCGAAGAGCGGCCCTGAGGAGTATCCGTGCCTACCGCACTGTGTCAGGAGATGCGGCTTACGTATTGGCGAGTACTCCGCCCATCCACTTGCTCGTCGCGGAGCGAGTGAGGATCTGGGACCGCCAGAAAGTGATCGGAGCCGAACGAGTACTCACTCCGACGATGAAGGAGATCATCCGCGACAACGAGAAGGAAACCACCCTTGAGCATTGGCAAACTGAGTGGGATTCGCCATTTGCGAACGGCAGATGGACGCACCGGCTGATCCGTGACGTAGCCAAGTGGGCGGAACGCACCCACGGAGAGATGGACTACTGGACGACGTAGGCACTGAGCGATCATGGTTGCTTCGGTTCCTATCTAACCAGGTTCAAGAAGAGGACGACCTCAGCATGTCAGTCATGCGGGGACGAATGGGATGACGCCGAACATGCCCTGTTCAAGTGCAGCGACACCCGGAGAGAGCGCGCCGAGCTGGATGAATGGCTGGGTGCTCAACTAACACCTGAGAATCTCGTCCCGTACTTACTCCGCAACCAGGAGACATGGGATAGACTCACCGGATACATCAAGCTGGTGATGACCCACAAAGAGGAGAAAGAGAGGGAAGTAAGGCGCCTCGAAGCAGGCGAATTACAGTGACTCTGCCGATTGAAACAGAAGAGGCCCAAATGATTCCAGGAGGAATCTGATGCACTGAAGAGGGAAGAAAGAAGAAAGAAGAGAGAAGAAAGAAGAAAGAGAGGGAACAATGAAGAGTGAAGATAGAAGATGCCGACAAGTGGCCGAAGAGAGAAGATGGAGAAGAGGAACGCTCGCAATCGAGCGCGAGACATGCCGCTCATCCTGAAGTAATGCTCACGCGGTTCCGGGATGAGATGGTAGATGCAGGTGGATCTCCTTCTTGATTGCCCGATGCCCTAGGTATCGGACATCGAGGGGAGAGGGATATTACACGGCCGGGCCCACCTCTCGGTGGGCCCCACCCAAACCCGTGTCCCGCCTGGTATGGCCTGCGTGGGCTATGCGTAGTCCGCGTAAGCTGAACCAGTCCGGTGTCTGGGGACGGATCCGAGGGATCCTGAGGCAGATTTTGCCCTCTAACCACCTTAAAAAAAAAAAAAAAAAAAAAAAAGAGAGAGAGAGAGAGAGACTCCGTAGGGGGCTTTGGGTGTGACCTTAGGGTTGCACTTGGAGCTTGAGGGAGTAACGCCCCTCCGGACCCGAGTCTTACACTTACACTAACACACACACTACACTCTACACGCACCATACTTACGCTTGCTCAAGCATTACACAGACATACCAACATTATACAGAACACGCATCACACAACACACCACACCCGTGCTGGTCTGGTCCGGGGTCGGCCAGCATGCGATTCCAGGCCCTGGAAGAAGAAAGAAGATGATGTCCAGCATTGACGGCAAGAATTCCCCAAGTAAAGCGGGGCCCCATTCGGATCTTGGGGGGGGGGGGCCCAACGATGCAAAACGCGCCACCAGTGGCACACTTGGCTGGTGGAATAACGCGTACAGCTACAAGCGATGGAAATACGCTGCAGGTGGAGGGTGCGGGAGAAAAAAACCTACGCCATGGAGAAGCTGAGCTCACCCCTAGCAGGAAGAGAAAGGGCCCGAGTGACGGAGCAGAGAAGCGAGTGCTCAAACAATCAAAGCTCACATTTCCGAGCCAACGAGGGATGAACGCGAAAGTTGCAGCAGAAGCACGAGAGGCGGCAGAGAAGCTGCTGAAGATCAACCCCGCTATCAGGATTCAGATCACGCAACCCAGCAACGAGGTTGATGACGCCGTCAACTTGAGCTCAGACTCGAGCGAGTCTGACTCCACTATAGGGTCCCAGGGGAACGGAACAATCCTGACTCCTGAAAACGGTTTGCTCGAGAGGGGAGTGCACGATGAGGTGCCTGATAGGGTGGAGATTGACCACATCCCCTCAATCAGAGATGCGGCACGACAGAGGAGTGGAAACGAGGCAGGCGATCTCATGGGGAAATGGGAAGACCTGAAAACGTGCCGGGAAGAGACGGAGGAGAAGACATATCTCCTCCTCGAGCACTTCAACTTGGTTATAGGAATAGCCGAGTCTGTTTCCAGCAATCCAGAAGGGACCAAGGGTGACATCGAAGAGCTCAAGAAGATAGGCCACGCGCTCGAAGGCCTACTCGCGACAGACAAGGCGAAGCGGGCTGCTTTCGAGACAACGCTCCTCGAAACGGAAAAGACCCTGAAAGCGAGGGGGAATATGCAGCCTCCGGTCACAAGAAAACCGGCCGCGTCAGGTAGTGGCTTCCAGGGAAGGGGGGCAGGGAAACCGGAATCGCGACCGGGAAAACAACGCGGTTCGAAGGCGACGCGATACGGTCCTCCACCGGGAGGTCTCGGAACACCGCGCTCGACATCAACGCCCAATCGGCCCGAGCAGAATGGGCCTTGGAAGGGAGTGGTGTCAAAGAAACAAGCGAGAAGGGCAAAGAAGAGCGGTAGATCGGACGATGCCGCCGGGAAGAAAGCGAAAATGAAGCCGAAAAGGGTGAAGCCCGAAGCCGTCCTCGTTACGGCCAAACAAGGTGGGCTAACCTACGCAGACATGCTGCGCAGGATAAAAACGGATGACCTCGATGAAGAAGTGGGCTCCAAGGTCACGGGCATCCGCAAGACCCAAGAAGGCCAAGTCCTTCTTGAACTCAAGAAGGGCACCGATGTCGCCGCCGTCAAGGCAGCCTTGGCACCAGTCGTCGGGCAAGAAGGAGCTGTCCACTGTCTAGCAAACAGCACGACCCTCGAGGTTCTCGGAGTCGACTACGATGTCGACATAATCAAGGTGCGGGATGCCCTCGCGAAGGCCCTACCAGAAAACGAGAAGGGTGCCGTTGTAGTCAAGTCCATCCGGAGTGGCTACCGCGGCACCCAAACCGCTGTTGTCTCGATCGCAACGAGACTGGCCCACCATCTCCTCGACTGGAAGGAGCCAAAGGTTGGATGGGGCAGAGTCAGGATCCGCGAGAAGGGTGGCATCCCACGGTGCTATAACTGCTTAGAGTACGGGCACAAGGCCTCGGGGTGCAAAAAAGAGAAGGCAGAGGAACGGAAACCAAAACTCTGCTTCCAATGCGGCGAACCAGGGCACCTTGCTGCGATTTGCAAGGAAAAACCAAAATGCCTAAGCTGTGTGGCGATCGGGTCCAAATCTGACCACAGATCTGGGGCCAGCAACTGCACTGCGTACCAGAGGGCAAGAACCACATATAGACGCAGGAAGGGAAGAAATGGCTAGCTTCATCCAAGCCAACCTCAGGAAGAGCGGGGACGCAGACGAGCTCCTACACGCTGTAGCCAAAGAAGGAGGGATCGATGTTCTGATTATCTCCGAACCGCCTCGGAAGCGCGAATTCTCTCGATCCACATTCGATCACTGGAGGACAGCCGTAATCCAGATCATGAATCCTGCGATCCGTGAGACTGGACCAGCTGTTAGTGGCCGCGGTTTCGCTCGAAAGACCATAGAGGGCACAGCAGTCTACAGTTGCTACAATTCGCCGTCGCTCAAGATGCACGAATTCGAAGACGAGCTCCATGACCTAGAAGAGGATGTGAGGCAATGGGGGGGCCCAGTTATAATCGCGGGGGATTTCAACTCCAAGGAACCGACTTGGAGCGGGGGGCCGCGTGATAGACGGGGGGTAATACTCGCTGATGCCATGGAGGCATTGGGATTAGTGCTCGCGAACGAGACGGGGGTTATCACCTACCACCGACACGACACTCGGTCCAGGGAGGGAGGTTCGTCTTCGGTCCTCGACCTGACGTTCATGAGCCCGTCGCTCATGGGACGTATGACATCGTGGGAGGTTCTGGACACGGAAACATTGAGTAACCATCGACATATTCGGTTTCGGCTTAGGACTGACAGACAGAGACAGACGACACACAGACCGCGACCGACGGGGTGGCAGGTACGCAAGCTGGATGAGGGGAAATTCCGGGAATCGATAGAAACAGTCGAAGATCTCCCGATGAACTCCGCCTCGGACGAGGCTGTGGCGATGGTAACATCCGCCATCACGAGAGCTTGCGACGCGTCGATGCCTCGCAGGACAACACCATGTTTCTGGAGGAAACCAGAGTACTGGATCACCGATGAGATCAAGGCTCTACGAAGAACGAGCAACAAGAAAAGGAGGACCGCATGGAGATCAAGGAAGCTGCAACGACCATCGCTGGCGGAAGATGACAGAGCGTACAAAGAAGCAAAGAAGGCTCTCGTTCTAGCCATCCGGAGGAGCAAAGAGAAGTGCTGGGGTGAACTGTGCGACATGGTTAACGAAGACCCCTGGGGCACGCCATATCGCGTGGTCATGTCAAAGGTCCGACCCCGGAAGGGCAACCCAGCACCGACCGATGCAGCAACATTGCGCACCATCGTGGAAGACCTCTTCCCAGCAGGAGAACCCAGAGTTACATTCCCTACGGAGAGCAAAGACCCCATCCCGCTCTTCACTATGCAAGAGCTACTCATAGCGGCGAAGAGAATGCCGAACGGCAAGGCCCCTGGCCTGGATGGCATCCCAAACGAGGCTCTGAAACTGGTCTTCAAATACAAGCCAGATCTACTCCTCGACCTCTTCAACATCTGTCTGAGCGCGGGAACTTTCCCGGACAAGTGGAAACGCCAGAGGCTGGTCCTGATACCTAAGGGTCAAGGAGGTCAACGCCCTCTCAGCATGCTCGACAATATCGGGAAAATGTACGAGAGGATGGTACTCAACAGGGTGGAAAAAGCCTACGAAGAAAGCGGTGGGCTATCACCAATGCAGTTCGGGTTCCGGAAGGGACGGAGCACTGTGCACGCGATCGAGGCGGTCCAAGAACGGGTTCAAGCGTCGGTAGGGAACCCATACCAAGGAAGAGGAGGATTCTGTGCCATCATTGCGTTGGACATAAAGAACGCATTCAACTGCGCGAGCTGGGAGCGAGTCTATCAATCCCAAGCAGGTAAAGTGCCCCCCTATCTACTAGCCGTCACGAGTGACTACCTGCGGAACAGGACCCTCGTGTACGACACCGACGAGGGACGAGAGATTCGGGTACTGTCCGCCGGAATCGGACAGGGATCGGTCTCCGGGCCGTTCAACTGGAACACCCAGTATGACAGCTTACTGTCTATCGAACTGCCAGAAGGAGTGATAATAGTGGCTTTCGCGGACGACGCGGGACTCATAGTATGGGCTGACAACGAGGAACTCTTGGGTAGACGCGCGAACGAAGCGCTGGCCCGAGTCTACGAGTGGATGATTAGCAGGCTTCTGGAGCTCGCTGTCAAGAAGTGCGAAGCAATCGTGGTCACAAGGCGTAGGAAGTTTGACCTACCCCGGTTTCATATCAACGGGCAAGAGATTCCACGGAAGACAGAGCTGAAATACCTCGGTGTATGGCTCGATGACAAGTGGTCGTTCAAGAAGCACATCCAGGAAGCCGCCCAGAAGGCGAGCAGGGTCGGTGCGGCGCTCCAGCGGCTTATGCCGAATATCGGAGGACCCAAGGAAAAGAGGCGCGCACTTCTCAACACCGTCACTACCTCCATCATGCTGTACGGTGCACCCGTGTGGGGGAAGAGAGTAGAGAAGACCATCATCGAAAAGAGAATGGGGCCTGTCCACCGAAGAGCGGCCCTGAGGAGTATCTGTGCCTACCGCACTGTGTCAGGAGATGCGGCTTACGTATTGGCGAGTACTCCGCCCATCCACTTGCTCGTCGCGGAGCGAGTGAGGATCTGGGACCGCCAGAAAGTGATCGGAGCCGAACGAGTACTCACTCCGACGATGAAGGAGATCATCCGCGACAACGAGAAGGAAACCACCCTTGAGCATTGGCAAACTGAGTGGGATTCGCCATTTGCGAACGGCAGATGGACGCACCGGCTGATCCGTGACGTAGCCAAGTGGGCGGAACGCACCCACGGAGAGATGGACTACTGGACGACGCAGGCACTGAGCGATCATGGTTGCTTCGGTTCCTATCTAACCAGGTTCAAGAAGAGGACGACCCCAGCATGTCAGTCATGCGGGGACGAATGGGATGACGCCGAACATGCCCTGTTCAAGTGCAGCAACACCCGGAGAGAGCGCGCCGAGCTGGATGAATGGCTGGGTGCTCAACTAACACCTGAGAATCTCGTCCCGTACTTGCTCCGCAACCAGGAGACATGGGATAGACTCACCGGATACATCAAGCTGGTGATGACCCGCAAAGAGGAGAAAGAGAGGGAAGTAAGGCGCCTCGAAGCAGGCGAATCACAGTGACTCTGCCGATTGAAACAGAAGAGGCCCAAATGATTCCAGGAGAAATCTAATGCACTGAAGAGGGAAGAAAGAAGAAAGAGAGGGAACAATGAAGAATGAAGACAGAAGATGCCGACAAGTGGCCGAAGAGAGAAGATGGAGAAGAGGAACGCTCGCAATCGAGCGCGAGACATGCCGCTCATCCTGAAGTAATGCTCACGCGGTTCCGGGATGAGATGGTAGATGCAGGTGGATCTCCTTCTTGATTGCCCGATGCCCTAGGTATCGGACATCGAGGGGAGAGGGATATTACACGGCCGGGCCCACCTCTCGGTGGGCCCCACCCAAACCCGTGTCCCGCCTGGTATGGCCTGCGTGGGCTATGCGTAGTCCGCGTAAGCTGAACCAGTCCGGTGTCTGGGGACGGATCCGAGGGATCCTGAGGCAGATTTTGCCCTCTAACCACCTTGAAAAAAAAAAAAAAAAAAAAAAGAGAGGTTGATGTGAATCTAATGGTTAGTCTGAGTGGTCTGGAGACATGGGATAGACTCACCGGATACATCAAGCTGGCGATGACCCGCAAAGAGGAGAAAGAGAGGGAAGTAAGGCGCCTCGAAGCAGGCGAATCACAGTGACTCTGCCGATTGAAACAGGAGAGGCCCAAATGATTCCAGGAGGAATCTGATGCACTGAAGGGGGAAGAGAGAAGAAAGAAGATGAAGAATGAAGAGATGGAAGAAGATCGAAGAAAGGGAAACAACACCTGCGAGTCGTGAGAAGAGAGACGCTCGATCCTGAGCGCGAGACGCCGCCGGCCCTGAAGTAATGCTCACGCGGTGCCGGGGCCGGATTGGTAAGTTGGTGGATCTCTCCCTTGTCCAATGGCCGGCGCCAACGGAGAAGGAAGAGAGGGTTTACCCGGTTCGGATGGCCGTATCGATGCGGATTCCAGCCCGGGACTGTTGGGGAGGTGCTGGCCAGCCGTATTTGGCTGACCGGTGCCTCTCCTTCGTACGTCGCAGCGTATTTGCCCTACAACCACCTTAAAAAAAAAAAAAAAAAAAAAGAGAGAGAGAGAGAGAGAGGTTGATGTGAATCTAATGGTTAGTCTGAGTGGTCTGGCTGCCGCGCGCTCGTCGTCGACGACGACGGTCCACGTTGCAGCAGAGACCTTGCAGTAGGGACAGGCCCCGCTCCGTCGACGTGCTGACGGTGCATCCGCGATGGCTGGCGAATTGTGAACATACGTTGTGCGGCCGCGTAGACCTCGCGGGTGCAACGTCATCGTGGCACGAAGGGGAGAGGTGACGCGCAGCTATTTCTCTTCACCCCTACCCACGTGACAATATGAATCATTAAATACTGAAGAATAAAGAACCGCCAGCCTCACCAGTGGAGCCCATTGCAGGGAACGTGTTGATAACTGATCTCATTTTGGCAATATCTCGCTATCAACGCTTCCTCAAGCCTCAAAACCATCGGCACCGTTTCCAGCTAGTCAAGATATTCAGGAGAACATAGTTCGCATCAATACATACCCGACTAGAATTGACCGAGATACTCACATGCATATCAGACGTGTGTTGAAAGCCTGAAATTGACTCATCATTTTTGGTTCAATTTTTCAAGTCTACTGGGAAATCTCGAAAGTAGGGAACAAAAGTGACATCGGATTTGGTTTCTGCGCCAAAACATACACGGAAAACCCATGTCCACATCTTTGGAAAACTTCGACTCAAAATCCGCGTTTTTTAGGCCATTGAAGAGGCCACGAGTTCACGGATTTGTTCAAATCAACGTTTCAGTAAAAAACACTTTTTTAGCTCTAAGAGGCCCAAAACACACCAAAAATAACTTTCCAATAGTGGTCTCGATAGGTTTTTAGATGCCCTTTCAGATGCCGCAACCCGCGAGTCGATAACTATCAAAGAACGCGAGATAATCCCATTTTACTGCATAAAAAAACATCGTTGTTGACCCGATGAACTTTCGCTTTCCCCGCGGATGTGCGTGCACCGGAGGGATGGAATTGTTTTTGGACCCCATAGGTGATCAAAAGTTCCTATTTTGGGCCATAGGATCGAATCAGAACTGTTAGAAAAAAATCTGAGAGATGACCCCTTTCCGTAGGTCGCTTTTGCGTGGAACCCATCTTATATAAGAGGACGATTCAAGTTCGAAAAGTGTATTTGAGTGTGACATAGCGTGACAACTGGGATCAATATACATCGATCTACATATTTTGGACTGAATACCTGAACTCGAGAGTTTTTTGTACAAGTTGATTCTTTGGTCTTGTCGATCTTGGAGGACGTAAGTACGGACGGACTGTATCTTGAATCTTTCCCAATGTACCTCGAAGATACTGAGTGAATAGTGTCTGAGTGGTTTCAATGTGACATGTGACTATTGAAATCTTTCGGATGAAGAAGACATTTGCGGAGAGATTCACCAATCCTATCCGATTCGAGACAATTTAATCAGACCTCAAGGTGGTCTAATAGTACTCAAGATTAACATAAGCGCCAATGTTTTCTAATGTGACAATCGCGATTCATTCCATCTCCAGACCATTAGGAACTTCATTAGTGGCTTTTATTGGTTAATCGTTTCCAAGGTTGAAGGATGGCATGGAAATGTTCAATGACAATGAATAGATATGGATCAAATCCGTTCCAATCGGTTTCAATCGGATCCAATTGCTGACCAAGTGTTTCTTCAATGTCGTTCAATGGTACGTACGGCCATTCATGGCCCTGACTTTCGGCTATGAACTAAACGATGCCGCTATTGGTCAATCGTTCCCAAGGGTATTCATGATATTAGACAGTATTTGACGCATACTGGCCCGATCGCATACATTTTCCCAATAATATTCAATCGACATGGAACAAATTCGTACCAATCGACTTCAATTGGTTCCAATGACTGACTAGGTGACTCTTCAATGTCGTTCAATGGCATGTACGGCCATTCGTGGCGCTGATCACACACTGGTAAAATTTTTGAATGAGTTCCACATGCATACCACATGGTATCTCATGCGTAAACAATACGATACTAATGAGATATCATGAGATGCCATGAGATACCATGAATTTGTATGAAAGATGAAAAATCGTCTATTTCATGACTGAAAATTCCAAAAGGAACAGGAAAATGACTCCCCTGATCATTGGTAACATTCGGAAAAGCTGAGGCGGGGAATTATAGAACCCATGAGATACTATACGGTACTCCGTGAAAATTTATATACTCATGAGATACCATGAGATTCTTTGAGATACGGAAGACGAGGGAAAATGGTCTATTCCATGACTGAGAATTCCAAAAGGAACTGAAAAATGACTCCCCTGATCATCGGTACACTCGGGGATGCTGAGGGAGGAAATTGTAGAATCCCTGAGATACTATACGATACTGTACGATACTCTGTGAGAATTCATATATTCATGAGATACCATGAGATTTATTGAGATACGAAAGACAAGGAAAAATGGTCTTTGTGATATAAACAGTATGGAAGATCATCAATATTATCGAGAGCTGCATCAGGAACATCGATTCTTGGGTTTGAACTCGTCAGAAGATGGAATTTGTGAGTGAGCATGATATCGTATGATATCTCACAAGTATTCGGACTATGAGTCGAAGAGAATCTATGAGAAACCATGGGATACTATTCGAAAGTCACTCGCAGGAACTAAAATATATGGAGAAACGACACTATTACGATTCACGTAGTCCTACGCGATATTACTGAGATATCATACGGTATTCAATTGATCCCATGCTACGATCATGAGATACTATCCGATACCAGTCAGATCCCCTGACATACGTATAAGATATTGTACGATACTTCTGAGATTCTATGGGATACCAATGAGATACCATGGAATACCTGTCTGATACTATGACGAAACAATAGGATAGCAAATTGATACTCCACCCGATCCCATGACCTACCAATGAGATACCATACGGTATTCGATTCCATTCCATACTGAGGATGTTCCTCCCGATACTCATCCGGTGCCGTGATGCACCAATGAGGTGCCATGCGATACTTATCCGATTGAACGACGTATCAATGAGATACTGTGTAATACTTACCGGATCCCATGACATACCATTGTGATACCGTGCGATACTCATGTGATCTTATGAAATATCAATTAGATACCCTTCGATACTCATCCGATCCCAGAGAGATGACCACCAATGAGATATCATACGCTACTCGACCGATTCTATATTATACCCAAAACATCCCATTTGATACTAGCTCGGTCTCGTGTTGCACCAATGGAGGTATTGCGTGATACTCATCCAATCCTACGACTTATATCAATCAGATACTGTACGATACTCATCTTCTGGTCTCATGATGAATTGACGAAGTACCTCGCGATTCTCATCTGACCCCATGACCTATTAATGAGAATCCTTACAGTACTCATCCGATCCTGTGACATTCTGATGATCAGTATTCGATGATCATTATTGGATGAGTATCAGATAGTATCTCAACACTATCTGATACTCATCCGATTCTAGGACATAGCGATTGTTGAGATATGTGTACATTCAGCTGTGACACTGACATTAGCAGAAGCTATTATGTAGTAGTGTAAGGAAACTGCTATACCGACTTTGGCGACGGCGCCACGAGATGATGAATGGCCGCGTCTATATCATGCGCCGCGGCTTGCGCCAGCGCTTGCGCCAGAGCAAGGTTTCACGGGTGGATCGGTAAAACAGATTTTCAATTGGAATCTAAATTTTTCTTACTCAAATTGAAATTGAAAAGAAATGAAAAGTTATTTTGCGGTCTTGAGTTGGAATGAGAGATGAAAAATTATATTTTGGTAAACTCAAATTAAAACTGAAAAAGAGAAGAAGTGTAAATTTGCAGTTTTGAGTTTTCCAAATTAGAACTGACACTGGCTATTCGAAAAATAGAATTCTGCAAAGTCGAGCTCGAAAGTCCACTTATATGTGAATTGTGAGAGGTACTCGTTGGTTAGCCGTTTCAATTTTGAGTGATTGCTGACGAGGTTGAGCAGACCATTGAATATATCTGAGATGCGTATGTGTGTGGGTATGTCGAACATCAGCATAGCTTTCTCAATCAGATAAGTAGCAAACGACGCCGCGTGTTGAACGACAACAAAACTCATGCCATGGCTCTGGCGTGGAAAAATTGCAGTTTGTTATGCAGTTTTTGCGGACATTTATGTGTTTCAGGATGCTGCTCCTGCATTTAGAAGTGATTTATCTTATTATGATTTATCTTGATTTCGTCTCACTCGATTTGAAAGATTGCAGCAGACGCTTTGGAACACTTTATTGAAACTCTGCGATTTCGATAAGATTTTCAGTGATTGTTGCAAGTCCCGATTGCGAGATGAATCATGCGTGTGCTTTTTTCTAATAGTAATTTCACCTGATACGACTTCTGATTTCGCTAAAGGAGGTTATTCTTGAGCAATTATTGATAGAATGCAGGCGCAAAGCCTCTAAATTACGATTTGCAGAGATAGATGCAAATTTCTAACAAAAATACTCATTGCCAAGTGCAGATAACAATGAGAGTTTGAACTAGTGAGCTGTTGAAATCATGGAGATGAATATAGTAATGTGAGAAATTTGGAATGCGTTGGATGGGCCCATTTTTGGCATTTGGACTTGAATTTCCTGAATTCCCATTGATACCAGAGATGTGTGAGCGACCGATAGATTATTGAGCTTTGGATACACCTAGTGAATATTAATGATCTGGAAGTCTTTCGCCCAAGAGCGTTACCTCAGACTAAAGCTCCTCTGAAGTTTTACACCATCTCGTTGTCATCATGTATATCTAGGAAAATGTTGAGGTAGAGTTGTGAACCTCAAAAATCAATCTGTGCATGTGCCTAGTTGTGCTATACTGAAGTGAATTTCATTTCTTGTTTGAATTTGGAAGTTGACATTCCAGAAAATTGCAAAAGTGATACCCATCAGTTCTTCTACATGGCACAGAGTGATCATCAGAATACATACAAGATGAATTGCTATACCTTGTACCTAACATGATAAAAGATGGATAGTTGTGAATCAAACTGTTATTACAAGGAACAGTGTCTGGTCTTGATGATCGATGCAACTGTATAGAAACAGTAGCTTATTCTGAACAGAGCAAGTTGTTACCATAAGAAGTTTGCACTTTTTTACAGTTGCACGTCCTGTAGCATATATCCCATGTGTACAACTATAAACATACTGATTTTCAAATAATCTATGTGTGTGGATGAATACAGTTTCAGCGATAGTTGTCGCTTTAAATCATTATTGGTGTTAAGGTTCTTCATTTATTCCACAAGTGAGATTTGTATATGATTTGTGTATTTTTATATGCAAAAGACATTTTGGAGAATATCATTGCCTGAAAAAATTCAAGTTAAGGGAAATTCTTCTGCTTTGAAATTAAAAGTAAGTGAGCAAAAAATTCAATTTATCAGCATAAAAATATCCAGGTAGGATCACTACAAAGTTGCTCGTGAAATCTCAACAAATTTTTTTCCATAGTTTATGATTATAGGCTTACATAATTCTGCAATTTTCTAGCATTCATATTACAGTTCAGGAACAAATCTATTTGTCATTATCTCGGAACTGATCGATCGCAGATTCTTGGACTGACAAAGGCGATTTAAAAGCAAGATAATTGAGTTATAGATTGAATTCACCATTCAACTCTCACTAACAGACCTACACTATAATTCATAAAATGTGAAATACAATTTTCCTGGGATGGCAGTACCATCAAGGACGTAAGATTTGTTTGTTTTGGAATGTCCCACTTGATTCACAAAGCTGACAACTTGTTCGGATGCTATACAAACAGTCGTAATGTGCCAACATCTGGTTACGATCCAAGCACAAATCTCCTGTCCTGAAAGGAAGAAAATACTTCAGAATCCTTGTAATATCTTGGAATGTAATGAACCCATTTTCAATGTATTGAACAAGAACTGAACCAGGTGATTGATCACTACGTTTCTACCGATGATTGATTCTTTCTCTTATTAAACTGAACCGGATGAAAAATTTATTGGAATACTTGGAAAGAAAATATATATCAAAGATATGTACTCACATAATTCAACAATGCTGGCTAATATAATCGGACACAATGTATATCAATAACTATCAATGAAAGGTTCCATTTTGACCATTGGATAAGCTCTGACAGTTGCTTTTGAATTTGGGACATGACGTCTAAACCATTAGAGTAGCCAACACATACAATGAATGTTTTATAATTTTCTCTCCCTGGAAAATACAATATGGACAATTTATCTCAGATTTGTATACAATGTTTGCTACAACATCCACATACCTTTACAATCTCTTGTTTGAATCTGTGACATGATTTCTGTATTAACTAAGAGTTTGCATCTGAACCACCTGAGTAGGAGACTCGTAGTCGAAAATTTGTGATGTACTTGTGCACTTGCAAAAAACTTCAACACAGACTTACAGTATTGAGATATGTTTGCTCCCTCTAATATGCTTCTTTCACACATGCAGTTCATTCCCCATACACAATGTGGTAGCTGATTGACTTTCTATTTCAATAAATTCCTCGCTTCTGAAAATCAATAAGACGAGATCAGTAAAACAAACAAGTGGTTACATATGCATGCAAGGAAGTGAGACTCACCCGCAGTCGAGGTGAATAAAACAATGTTCAAGTAATGTGTAATGTTCAAGTAAGTGAAATTCACATTAGGCCCCAACTTTGCATCATTTTGACGTCTTCCACTACAACCCATTATACTCCAACGATGGGTCTTGGAATGGATATAAATATACCTCGAGATGGCCTTGGCATGTTCGCAATTAAAACTGGATCAATGGCACTACAAACTTTTGCAAATTCCTACAACTGTGTATGAAATGGTTACGGTTACAATTTCTTTATCGACCTCAATGAAACCAGTTAACATCAGATGAACGTTTGCTTACCAAAAAGCCATTGCTGAATATGCAAATTCATGCAAAATCTGTGCTAGAGCTGTACGTTAAGGCACTTGAAGTAGGATTACTCTGGTGATACAAAATCAGCCGTCAGGGTTGCACACATGATGCACATCTTCAAGAGGATTTCTCATAAGCTCCCAGCCGGGCCTGGCATTTCACAAATTTTGAAGGTTCAATCTGTATAGCCTGTAGATCAACCGAAATTTGTTGGGCTCCACAAGCGGCTAATATATCCAACAGAATTGAGCCGGCAACGTGATAGGTTCACACACTACATTACTGCATGGTCCCATGGAAATCCTGTAAAACGTTATTTCGACACTTCTTTGGCACATCGAGAAATTTCCGACACTTCATGCCTCACATCCCTGATGGGTTTTCGAATTACTTGATTATTGCACTTTCTAATTTATTTGTATTCGTATAAGACGAACATAGCCGTATGCCATTGCGTTACACGTGCTTGTGAGCAGAAGCAGCAGCCGCGGCTGCACCGGAACTGCGCGAGAAACCGCGGGCACCCAGCGCGCACTCGATTTCTCGGAATCGTCAACGGCCCGCGATTGCAATCCATGATCTTGCAATCTTGAAATTGAGACGCAGATGGTGCATGCAAATCTCTGCACTTATACGAGTTTTGAGCACACTGATTTTCGCGAGATTCTCCAGCTTCTTCAATTCCTCGTTATTTCTTTTCACCCTATTCCTTTGATACGAGCATAACACTGTCGAATAATTCTAACGCGCGAGAACATGACTCGCGATTTGTATGACTTTCATATTTTTCGAACAAATGTTACCGCGATAAGTGTTGGACGTTGATGTTGAGGGTGGCGGTTCAGGTTGTTGATTGAAGAGAATGCATCGGGTAATACTAGGGAGCGACGAAGATTTATTGCACTTTTAATACACAACTCAAAACTGATATTTTGGCGATATTCAATGTTCACATGGTGAACGAGGGAGCGAGATGTGTGTCAGGCGGCGTGCGAGACTATATTACTGAACTGGCTGCACGACGCTCACGCAGCGAGAACGAGAGCGCCACTGAAGTGAAAAAGAGTACCAACCGTGCCGAAAACATAAGCTGACTCCACACATTCCGCCCACCTCGTTCAAATCGAATAATATGGAAATTTGAACGATAATAATTCTTCATGAATAATGCAAGTTAACGCGTGACAATTTCCTTTGCGCAAACTTTACTATGAGATTTCACCATCATTTAGAAAACTCATGAGTAGAAAGAAAATGAATAGACAATGCTGCAAATCGATAAGTAGCTCCTTGATACATCCTTATGGACTAGAAACTTTGACAATGTAAATAGAATGGATTCAGCTCGAAAAAAGTTTTACAAATATTTTTAGTTCTTCCAAAAATATTCAAAACAAATAATGTGATTCTGTCTTGAAGACAACTGAGGAACGATAATTTGGCAACTTGAAATTAGAAATTTCACCGTAATCAGATTGATTCGAAATATACTACAAGGAAGTGAAATAAAATAAATAAACTAATCCTACTAGTCTTCTTGGCTGCTGCCGAGAAGCTTGACAAGCTTCACGATTGGCCTCTTCAGAGTGGTGGTGGCGGTACGCACATCAACCACGCGGACCAATCCATCTTTCCCTGGGTATGTTTTGACCACTCGAGCAAGGGGCCACTTGGTGGGCGCCGTGTGCTCGTGACGAATGAGAACTACGTCTCCAACTTGATATGATGGTCGCTCTTCTTTCCATTTGCTGCGCCTTTGCGATTGCATGAGGTAGTCAGCAGACCATTCGTCCCAAAAATGTTGAGTGAGCTGCGAGATCAGACGCCAGCGCTCCAATGGGTTCAGCTTGCCCGTATTTCTGGACTCTGTGAAGAGGAATGAGGACTCTCCGATGAGAAAGTGAGCCGGTGTCAAGAGGCTCAAGCCAGCTGGATCGTCAGTTAATGGCAGTAGTGGTCTCGAGTTCAAAACTGCCTCGATTTGGCTGAGTAGAGTTGAGAACTCTTCGTAAGAGAAGATTCGATTTCCTACTACTCTCTTCAAGTGATACTTTGTGGAGCGTACGGCCTCCCAGAGGACACCAAAATGTGGCGCTGCGGGAGGGATGAACTGCCACACTACTCCTCTGCGAGACAGGTCATTGCGTACTGAGTTCATGAAATCCGAACCATCTTCAAACATTTTGCGTAGCTCTGCTTCGGCTCCGACCAGGTTAGCGCCCTGATCGCAGTGAATCGTTTCAGGTAGACCTCGACGGCTAGCGAACCGAGTGAGACATGCGAGGAAAGACTTAGTATCGTATCCAGACACAACTTCCAAGTGTGACGCTTTCGTAGCCATACACACAAAAATAACAAAATATCCCTTGTAGGATATTATCCCTCTGTGACGCGATGCAGTGAGCAAATAAGGGCCTGCTAAATCCACACCGGTGTGTTGAAAAGCTCTGGATGGGCGCACTCTTTCTGGAGGAAGATCTCCCATTCTTTGAGCTGAATATTTTGTCAGAAATCTTTGACATTTCGTGCAACTCTTGATGAAGGTGCGTACTTTGAGACGACCTTTGAGGATCCAAAATGCGTGTCTAATCGAAAACAGAGTAGCAGATTCCTGACTATGCATTGTGATTAAATGGTGATGCAAGACAACCATTTCAGTAAAGTGACTGTTATAGGGAAGAAGCACAGGATGCTTTTGGTCACAAGAAAGAAGGGAATTTTCCAAACGACCGCCCACCCTGATTACTCCGACGATCAAGATCGGAGATAAGCTCTTCAGATAATGATTCTTGGGGAGTTCCTCCCCCCTCTCAAGGAGTGCTACTTCTTCACTGAAGTGCACCTTTTGAACTATTCTTGACAATATTAACTGGGCCGATTTGACTTCGTCAGATGAAACTCCGAGTTGCGATTGAATTGGGCATTTACGTATGAGAGCAGAAATCTTTGTTTCATGCCTCGATTCTCTGGCGATTTTTCGGATGAATCGCACAATGTATTTTATTACTCGACTGAGCTGAGCGAGATTTGACTTGTTCTTGATCACTGGCCACAAAGCAGATTCGTCAGATTGTGGCTAAGCAACAATCATGGACGTGAAGCAAGGAGAAAATTGTAGCTCTTTCTCCAGAAATATAGCGAGGTTTTCCACAATTTTCGGTTTTTCGTGATCCAAGTCGTGAGAACGAGGATAATTATCCTTGAGGCCCCGCAATTTCTTAGGGCCGTGCCACCAAGGCTCATCATTGAGCAGTTCTTTGGCAGTCCTCCCTCTTGAAGCGATGTCAGCGGGATTCTGTGCTGATTCAATGTGATGCCAATATGCATCAGGTAGGGCTGATAAAATATCAGCGCATCGATTTGCCACGAACACAGGCCAATTTCCGGGCGCTTTGCGAAGATAACAGAGGACGTTCCGACTGTCTGACCATAAATGAACAGTGACGTTTTTCAATTTCAATCCATCTAAAAAATGTTTGAAGAGCTTAGTCACGACTTGAGCAGCATTTAATTTTAGTTTGGGAATTGATAGCGTTTTTATCGGAGCTACTTTGGTTTTCGAACCAAGCAAAATGAAGTCCGCTCTTCTGTTACGGAGATTCGTAACGTGGGTTCTTTTATACTGCACCTGGGGAGTCCTGACTCGACAGGTAGGTAGGTGGAAATTCGGAACAGTAATAAATACAAGGGAATCCCTAGAGCTGCGTTTATTAGTCCAAAAGTACAATTAAGAGAGAGAGAGACTTCACAAAGTACTGGGGTTGATTCTACTGGAGTGGAGTCCGTCAAGGGCTGAGGTACTCGACTCGGAATGGCGTTAATGAGCGACGTGGTCAGATCGGTAGGTGAGTTCGTACTGAGAACTGGAAGCCCGGCGCGTGATTCTAAGGTCAAACGTACGTGACGGGAGCTCGCGGTGTACTGCGGTTCTAAGGGCTCGAAACGTACTCGGCGGAGTCTCGCGGTAAACTGCGAATCTAAGCTCCTTGCCAGAGCTTTTGAGCTCTATTTATACTCTCTCAGACCCCGCGTTCCTCCTTCATTCGTGGCCAGGAGAAATGCAGGTGAGGTGCGGCAACGCTTTGTTCTTGCACCCCTCGTCTAGACTCGCGGGCGCTACTCGCGGTTTCTCAGAGCTTCTCCTAGCTTCTCGAAGTCTCCGCTTCTCTGTATGCCTATATATCAAGATACATAGTATATCTATAGCTTACAATACAAGGTACATCTATATGTTAGAATACCATCTATGCCTATATGGTATACGCATATACTCCCGTATGCGGAGTATATATAGAGCTAGTTGGGAACCGACTAGGTTCCTGACACGTCCGTTCGCTGCATTCATTGCTCCCCCGAGCAATGTTACAAAGATTAGTTCGTGAAAAAATTACATTTTTTCATATACTTCCCTCATATTAAGTTGTATTCAAAATACTTTCGCGAATTCGACTTTCTTTTTAGAATTCTTAACTATTGTTCGACAATACATTTAAATCAAGAGTGGCATATCAAAGATTTCAAGTGCAATAATTTTCTACTTAGGTCTCGACTTGATTTCGGAGATTCCACTTGATTCCCAAAAGCGGTAATCAAAATATACAACCTTGGCTACAAGTTGGAGTTTAAGAAATGGAGTCTGATGAGAATCTCATTGATACAATATTTTCATTCAGCCGGTGAGAAACACATTTCGACCACCGTTATGGAAGTTCAAGAAATCTTCGTGAATTCGAAAACTAACATCCCATGGTCAGGATTTTGTCCAATACAAGATTGAGAAAATTCAGTGATCTGATAGCTAAGATGCTACTTTCAAAATTGTGTTTGGTATGTCGGGATGGCTGATTTATCGAGCGGTCTTAGACCTACCGGAAGTTTTCCGGTGGACAGGAAAATTATTAAAGATATCTCATGATTCTAGGCCCGATGTTCGTGTCGATGGATTCTATACAATTCAAAAGATTAAATGATTTTACGGGATAAGTATGACATGGAATGATCCCAGTGACATCAAGGTCTCATAGGCTAATAATTCGCTGAAAAATTGCAATTACTTAATTATTCAACAGACATCACAATTCTAGAATACTAAAATAAATCTAAGATTATAGACTACCTAAGTCTCTCTCTCGCAAGATAGTTATAATGGATTCGAGATAACATTCATATTGTTACAGTTCTGAGTACATCTCCATTCTGTCAGTTATTCTCCGTTGTAGCGAGTTCTCAATCATATTGTAAATCCTTCAATTGGAAACGTTGTAATTGTAGATCAAGATCTCAGTTTCATGGTGTCCGACATTTTGTTTGTTGATTTGAATACGTTTCCAGTTTGTTACAATAATTACAGTTCCCTCTTTCAATCATTGGTGATCCTTCAAGTTAGATAATTTCAATCATATTCTGTAGAGTGTCACTGTTCGAATACCGTTTACATCATGGTCATAGTTCTATTATCCAGAGATTTCGTTTCAATCCTTGTTATTCCATGCTCCTCCGATCCTTGCTTCCCAGAATTTGATCCATTATTCATTCTCTCATTTTATTGATGATCAATATTATCCCATTGGTTCAGTTGAATTGGTAAACATTGCCCAAAATTCTATCTTTGCTCCTTGGAAATCGATTACAATTGAAATTCCATGGCTCCATCCATTCAGATTCATCAAAATCAGATCAAATTAGTATCAGCCTTCAGTGAAAGATTGAGAAAAATGGTCAATTTTGTGTATGATTGCAATTCATAAGTCCCGAGTTTCATCATTGCTGCTTGGTTCCTGAAACAAATCTTCTGACGATTAGTTAAGGGATACCCCCCAGGCAACAGACTCTTGCTTCTAGTATGAAAGGTACGAAGAAAGCATCCTTGATATTGACAGAAATTGGATCAAATGTTGCTGATTTTCATCACTCTGTAATAAATTGAATTGTTCGTCATGAAGAATTTAACTTGAGACTCGCTAACTACCGCTAACAGTGCAAATAATTAGAGTCAAGAGACTCAAGGTTCGATTTATTTGCCATATAGTGCCCGCAAAAATTGATCTCCAGTCACCGAACAACATTTGGGCTTGATGAAAATTTATTTTCAATGGTCTAAAATAGTTTCCACCGTTCAAGTCGAGTTAGGTAAGGTTTTGCGAAAAATTACAAGAGAGCAGAAAGATGCGTCTTGACGAATTACACTATTTTACCTATCTTCATTTTTCCAATAGGAGCCACCTAAACTGAGAGATCTTTGATTTCCTCCCAGAATTGCCGTATATTTGGCTCAAAAATAGGTAATATTAATATTATTTCATTCCTCGGGTATTGGCCCGGGAGAAAATTCCTTCTGAAGTCTCTACAATTATTTGTCAATAACTTTTAATTATTCACAACGGTTTGTAATACCCCCTGTGATAACTTCTGTCAAGCTGAATTAAGAAATTCATAATGATTTAGGTCAAACTTGCTCAAATGCCTTGGTCCCCTATGTTTCTATTCCGGGCCACCCTTAATTTGACGCGAGTTTTACAATAGTTCAAAGTCTGAATCGGACGCAATCAACCGAACCTGATTGTCGCTCGTTCTCTCTGTAAGTATGTAATACTTGGCCATTGCGCATGTGCGTTATTTCATACATCAGATCCCACCTGTTGATGAGTTTAAACGCCTCAGAGTAGGCCTAACACGATAGTGGATATTCGCATTTCTACGTCTCAGCTTTAGCACAATCATTTATTCGTTAAAATTTCCAACTCCGAACTACTTTTCTGAGTCTCTTGCGTGGACGTACTCCACTGGACGCAGTACCTGTACAAGTACGTTATTGCAGACCTATCTAGCAGAAATTTCAGTCAAAGTTTTGTGGCGTAGATTAGCAGTCAGCCATGAGATTGCTCCCAGTGTTGAAATAATGAATGACAATTTTCAGCTGTCATTTTCGTGGCTTGTTTATATATCAGATATGTATTCTTTTAATTCTATACATAGTTATTATATCTCTATTCAAAAGAACTCAATACTTTGTGTTTATCATTTTCGGGTATTTCAGACAGTAGGGGTGATGGAAGAAAAAAGTCATTCTCATTGCCAAACTCACGCCAGGAGGTATAGTTGGATAGATTATTTTGAATGAAACTTTATTACTATGGACTCAAGCTTTTGATGCATATCCTGGTTTTCATCTCAAAGTCCCACTGATGATCACCAGAGTACTTAATAACAGTCCCAGGTATGGACTGGAGACGGCATTATATATATGTCTACGCTCTGACTCGAGACGGCATTGTATATATGTCTACACTCTGGTTTGGAGACGGCATTATATATATGTCTACGCTCTAACTCGAGACGGCATTGTATATATGTCTACACTCTGGTTTGGAGACGGCATTATATATATGTCTACACTCTGGTTTAGAGACGGCATTGTATATATGTCTACACTCTGGTTTAGAGACGGCATTGTATATATGTCTACGTTGACCATAAGACTTGATACATCAAAGGAAAATGTGATGAGTTGATTAGATGCGTCCTTCAGTATGTATTATTCTTCCAGATTACTGCCAACTTATGAGCAAATGTTAAACTTTCCTGACACGCATACCAACTTTGTGGTTGAAAGGCATACATATTTTGATCTGGCATGGCGTATACAGCATGAGTGTCAATAAATGTTTCATCAACCAGTCGGTATACAATTTGAATGTCTCATACAGGTAATAGTAGTTAGTACCATGTGATAGCATTCGGAGGTTTGAGTTAGAGTGATCCGTTACTTGAATTTTCAGTTTCCAATGGTTGTTCTGGTTCCAATTTCCCATGGAGAGCTGAAATTTTGTTTGGTAGTATAGATTTCTACAGGAAAAGATGTAGTATGATTGGCTTTTAGCGAATGCTAATTTTTCCAAAAAAACTGTCCTTCAGACCTATTCTCACTTCCCCCTGGGAACGAGTAGAGAAAAATGTTGAACTGCCTATAGCTCCTTGATCATTCATCAAACTATTCTCAACTTTTGTAATCTGATATAGTATGTTTCGAGGCAACTAATTGTGTGTAGACAAGTATCTCATTAGTTCTGAAAGAAATTCTGTCTCCCAAGATCTAAATTGCACTTTATGAAGATATCGGTGCTAACTGCGATGCTATATATTGATGTCCTGGCCTCATTGTTCAACTTGGAGAGCTGAAATTTTGTATGACAGTTCAGATTCTCATAAGAGATGATGTAGTATGGTTAGTCTTGAGCTAACGCTGAATTTCCAAAAAAGTTGTCGTAAACACCTATTCTCACTCCCCTCTGGGAACGAGTAGAGAAAAATGTTAAACTACCTAGCTCTTTGATTATTGATCCAACTAATCTCAGCTTTTGCAACCTGATATAGTATGTTTCAAAGCAACTTATAGTGCACAGACAAGTATCTGATTAGTTCTGAAAGAAATTCTGTCTCTCAAGATCTAAATTGCACTTTACAAAGATATCGGTGCTAACTGCAATGCTATTTATTGATGTCCTGGGCTCACTGTTCAACTTGGAGAGCTGAAATTTTGTATGACAGTGTAGAATCTCATAAGAGATGATGTAGTATGGTAAGTCTTGAGCTAACGCTGATTTTTCAAAAAAGTTGTCGTGAACACCTATACCCACTTCCCTCTGGGAACGAGTACAGAAAAATGTTAAATTACCTAGCTCTTTGATTATTGATCCAACTATTCTCAACTTTTGCAACCTGATATAGTATGTTTCAAAGCAATTTATTGTGCACAGACAAGTATCTGATTAGCTCTGAAAGAAATTCTGTCTCTCAAGATCTAAATTCCACTTTACGAAGAGATCGGTCCTAAATGCCATGCTATATATTGATGTCCTGGCTCCACTGTTCAACTTAGGGAGTTGGAATTTTGTATGACAGTGTAGAATCTCATAAGAGATGATGTAGTATGGTAAGTCTTGAGCTAACGCTGATTTCTCAAAAAAGTTGTCGTGAACACCTATTCTCACTTCCCTCTGGGAACGAGTAGAGAAAAATGCTAACCTGCCTAGCTCCTGGATCATTCATCCAACTATTCTCAACTTTTGCAACCTAATATAGTATGTTCCAAAGCAACTCATAGTGCACAGACAAGTATCTGATTAGTTCTGAAAGAAATTCTGTCTCTCAAGATCTAAATTGCACTCCACGAGGATATCGGTGCTAACTGCAATGCTATATATTGATGTCCTGGCCTCATTGTTCAACTTGGAGAGCTGAAATTTTGTATGACAGTTCAGATTCTCATAAGAGATGATGTAGTATGGTTAGTCTTGAGCTAAAGCTGAATTTCCAAAAAAGTTGTCGTAAACACCTATTCTCACTTCCCTCTGGGAACGAGTAGAGAAAAATGTTAAACTACCTAGCTCTTTGATTATTGATCCAACTTTTCTCAACTTTTGCAACCTGATATAGTATGTTTCAAGGCAACTTATTGTGCACAGACAAGTATCTGATTAGTTCTGAAAGAAATTCTGTCTCTCAAGATCTAAATTCCACTTTACGAGGATATTGGTGCTAACTGCAATGCTATATATTGATGTTCTGGCTCCACTTTTCAACTTAGAGAGTTGAAATTTTGTATTGTAGTATAGATTCCCCTCGAGAATGATGTAGTATGGTCCCTTTTGGGCTAATGCTGATTTTTGTGAAAATTTGTCTTTCATACTTTTTTTATGACCAAAATATATTTTCTGATGAAGTGATGTGTGGGTTGAGCTGTCATTTCAATCAAGTTTGAGATTCATGTACAGTAGCAACTAGTATGTTTGCAGAAGTGAATGTACTTTATATCAGAAGTGAAAACTATATGAACAAATCTCTTGGGCGACTGCTTTTGGAGAAATCATTGTCAAAACTTAAGTAAGGTCTCAACAAGGGAAGTATTCATTTAGTATAACTATTCCCAGAATTCCCTTAGCATTAGCCTCCTCAGAAGAACTGAAGAGTGTTGAGTATGTGTCTTTTCTTAACAACAATGATCCAAAAGTGACATCCCATGTGTGCATGTAGCATGACAGAATGTCTTCTGCTCTCTACTCAAAGTCGGTATGAATGGTCAGCAAAGTTATCGTCCCAGCCTAATCACCGGCAGCATGACCGGCTGTATGCATGTGTGTATGCAGTGCTGCCTAACTTCGGGCTGCACAGTACCGGACGCTGCCCCTCGCGCGTGTCTGGTAGTTAGTCGTTCTGAGACAGTCGCCTAGTGCTGTCTACGTAGAACTTGCCGTTAAGCTCTTCTGTAACTCTTTTGTACTTTATCAGTTTGACCAAGTAAACGATTCCAATCAAGAGTACCTCTAATCGAGATTCTCCATAATTCCTCTCACTCTCCACGGTGCTCGTAATAACAGGTTATGGGCCCAGACACCGGCTCCGAGTGAGAGTGAACTATCGCGAATCGGTACTCTGTGAATTCGTGTCCGCGCGAGTTCGAACCTGCAACCGGCAAGATCGTGAGTCATACATCGGCAGTGGTTTCGAGACGGATCTCTACCGCGTGGTGCATGTGGTTTCTCTTTCGTGCGAGTTAGGTACGAAATGGCAGGAGAAATATCTGCGAGGAACATCACCAAATTCAACGGGCAGAATTTCCAGTGTTGGAAATTCCAGATCCAATCAGCGCTGCTGGCAAACGATCTACTAAGAATCGTCACAGGGACAAGCACGAGGCCAGACAATGTCCCTGGCGCTGAGCCACAAGCTGCCCTTGCGGCATGGGAGAAGGAAAACGCCAAAGCCATGTTTCTGCTATCATCTTCAATCGAACCGGAGCAGATGCAGTCACTCTTAGTATGTACCACAGCCAAACAAATGTGGGATCGGCTTTTGTCGATTCATCAGCTACACTCAAATACGAACAAGCTACTGCTGAGCGAGCGGTACTACGAGTATAGGATGGATCCAGCCGACTCTGTGGTGCAACACATCGCGAAAGTGCAGAACATGGCAGCACAGCTAATCGATCTAGGTGAAAACTTGGCTGATACTATGATAGTGGCGAAAATCCTGGCGTCACTACCGCCAAAGTACCGCCATGTTCGGTCCCACTGGAGTAGCATGGACCCAACTCGGCAGACCGTCGAGTACTTGCAGCAAAAATTGATCGAGGAAGAAGCTCTTTTAAATGCTGAGAACGAGGAGGTAATCGCTCTCGCGGCAACGATAAAGAAAACAACGGTCAGCGATAAGAATGAAAAAGGCGGCAAACCGAAACAAAATGGAAGACGAGGCAAGAAACAACGTAAGTCAGTACATCCGAATCTCAAGTGCTATATTTGCGACGAGAAGCATTACGCTCGAGATTGCCCTCAGCGCAAGAGAAGCGACGATTCAAAATCGGGGGGAGGGACCGCCGGTAGCAACAATGGCGGAGACTGCGCGCTCACAGTCACGTGTGAGGCAAAGTCGGAGCATCGCGAGCAAGGCGATCCGCAGGCAAGTGGCGATTACTGGTACCCCCCCGAAGGCCAGATAAAGAAACTACTGAGCGTAAACCAGAAGCTGGCTTGGTTCAGCGACAGTGCCGCATCTGCGCACATGAGCCCCCACAGAGAGTGGTTCATCGAGTATCGTCCGAGGAGGGATGGTAGCACTGTCGTGCTCGGTGATGGCAGCGAAACTCCGGTAGCCGGCGAGGGCACCGTAGCAGTTGACAGGTTGGTGAACGGCGAGTGGGTGGCGGCGCGCATCAAGAACGTGCTGCACGTGCCTGCTCTCAACAAAAACCTGTACTCTGTTGGTCAGGGTACGGCCAATGGAATCGGCCTGTGGTTCAAGGGTCGATTTGTGTTTTTTCTGCGTGATTCAGATGTGATCGCAGTAGGAGTGAAGCAGAGCAACGCGATCTATCGCTTGTTCTGGCAGCAGTCATGCGCTGTTCAACACGAAGCCAATGCTGTCACCGCCGATCTGAAAACCTGGCATGAGCGGCTGGGACATCTACACGTAGCCGCGTTGAAACACATCACCTCGAACAATCTGGTAAGTGGCGTGTCTGTCTCGGGAGCAGACGAATTTTTTTTTGAAGGATGCCAGCTGGGCAAATCACACAGACAGCCTTTCAACAAAGATGTAGCGAGGAAAACGCTACCAGGCGAGATGGTGCACAGTGACGTGTGTGGACCCATGCAAGAGCCGTCTCTGAGAGGAGCTCGTTATTATGTCCTTTTCAAGGATGACGCCACAGGATACCGGCACGTTTACTTTATCAAGCACAAATCGGATGTGCTCGAAAAGTTCAAGCTCTTCGAAAAAGAGTCGAAGAACCTCAGTGGGAGGACAATAAAATTCTTCAGATGCGACAACGGAGGAGAATACACCAGCGATGATTTCAAGGCCTATCTGCAGTCATTAGGTATCGTGCTGGAGTACACTGCTCCTTACACTCCGGAGCAGAATGGCAAAGCAGAAAGAGAAAACAGAACAATCATAGAGTGTGCACGCACTCTATTACAGGCCAAAGAACTCCCCGCTTATTTGTGGGCGGAAGCAGTGAACACAGCAGTATATTTGTTGAATAGAATCTCCAGCCCCTCCACCGATAGAAGCAAAACGTCGTATGAATTGTGGACGAAGAGGAAGCCGGATCTGAGTCATGTCAGAACTTTTGGCGCCGAGGCATTCCAGCATGTACCAAAACAGCTGACAAGAAAGCTCGATGCAAAAGCAACCAAGGTGATCCTGGTTGGATATGAGGGCGAGTCCTCCAACTACAGGCTATTCAATCAAGATACAAGGAAGGTAACGGTATCTAGAAATGTGACCTTCAACGAAAAAACTGGCGATGCAAAATCGAGCACTGACCGCTCGAATGAGTTCGACCTGACTCTCCCAGCCGCTGCGAGAAACGACGAGCACCAGGGTATATTGGATCACCCACACGACCCTGGAATCGTCGTAGAGCAGGCGGACCTTGATGTTCGTGCGAATGATGGTGCGAGAGGCGAAAGAGCCGAATCCCCTCCACCAGCACGACAGCTCAGGAACAGAGCTCTACTGAGACGCCCCGCCAGGTATGCTCTAAATTATGCGGTTGTCAATGTACCCACAACTCGCAAAGATGCCCTGAGTGGCCCCCATGCAGAGCAGTGGGAAAAGGCCATCAAGAAGGAAATTGAGGCACACGAGGTCAACCAAACTTGGAAACTTGTGCCTAGAACACCAGACATGAGAACAATAGACTCCAAGTGGGTGTTCAAAATACTTGATCCTGAGAGTGAAGTTCCAGTTTTCAAGGCCCGCTTGTGTGCAAGAGGCTTCATGCAACAAGAGGGCATAGACTATACAGAGACTTTTTCACCAGTCGTCAGGTACGACTCCCTTCGTCTGCTGCTGGCTCACATCGCTCAAGAAGACCTGGAGATGCTGACATTTGACGTCTGCACTGCGTTCCTGTACGGGGACCTTGATGAGCAAATCTACATGGAAGTGCCAGAAGGCGTTAGTGAAGTGAATAGTGAAGAGTTTGTATGTCTGCTGTTGAAATCTCTGTATGGGTTGAAACAAGCACCCAGGTGTTGGAATAAGAGAGTTAAGAGATTCCTGAAGAAATTCAATTTCAAAGAAAGTAGTGGTGATAAATGTATTTTCATCGGTGAGGTTGAAAATTGTATTGTCTACTTGGCATTGTTTGTTGACGATGGACTATTGGCATGCAAAAATAAGAAAATCCTAAACTTAATTCTTGCTGAAATGAGAAAAGAGTTTTCCATCACTACTGGGGATGCCAGTTATTTTGTTGGCATGCAGATCAGTCGCAATCGTACTAACAAAGCCTTGTTTATCAGTCAGAATGTGTATGTGAAAATGATTCTTGAGAAATTTGGCATGCTCGGTGCTAAAAGTGTATGTGTCCCAGCTGACCCAAATATAAATCTACATTCTGTTAACCCTGAGTGTGAATCTGAATGTGCAGTTCCTTATAGAGAACTTGTTGGTTCCCTTATGTTTTTGGCAATGGTCTCCAGACCTGATATTGCTTATTCGGTTAGCATCCTAAGCAGATTCATGAACAACTTTGATCAAAACCATTGGCGTGCAGCCAAGCGAGTGCTTGCTTACTTGATTAACACTGTAGATTATGGAATTTGCTACACTGGTATGGATGAATGTGAGTTGATTGGTTATTCTGATGCTGATTTTGCAAATGATTTAGATACCAGAAGGTCTACTACTGGATATGTATTCTGTATAAATGGTGGTGCAGTTACATGGTCCTCTCAGCGACAAAAGCTTGTAGTACTCAGTACTACTGAAGCAGAATATGTTGCTGCTTCAACTGCCAGCCAAGAGGTAAAATGGTTGCTGAAACTAGTGAGTGATATAAAGTGTCAAGACATTACAGGTGTAACATTGTGTGTGGATAACCAAAGTGCCATCAAGCTTGTTAAGAATTCTGAGTTCCATAAAAGAACCAAGCATATTGACACTCGCTACCATTTTATTAGAGATATGTATGAGTCTGGTGAGCTGAAACTGAAGTATGTGCCATCTGCTATTCAACTGGCAGATTTGTTTACCAAAGCTCTTCCTAGAGACAAATTCATGAGCATGAGAGAGAACCTTGGTATGATTTCTATGGGTGAGATCTTGAGTAAATTCTAGTATGCCTCTGGGTGTGTGGTTTGAGAAAAGAGGCGGAAGTGTTGAGTATGTGTCTTTTCTTAACAACAATGATCCAAAAGTGACATCCCATGTGTGCATGTAGCATGACAGAATGTCTTCTGCTCTCTACTCAAAGTCGGTATGAATGGTCAGCAAAGTTATCGTCCCAGCCTAATCACCGGCAGCATGACCGGCTGTATGCATGTGTGTATGCAGTGCTGCCTAACTTCGGGCTGCACAGTACCGGACGCTGCCCCTCGCGCGTGTCTGGTAGTTAGTCGTTCTGAGACAGTCGCCTAGTGCTGTCTACGTAGAACTTGCCGTTAAGCTCTTCTGTAACTCTTTTGTACTTTATCAGTTTGACCAAATAAACGATTCCAATCAAGAGTACCTCTAATCGAGATTCTCCATAATTCCTCTCACTCTCCACGGTGCTCGTAATAACAAAGAGCTCCTACCAAAAGCCCAATTTTACTACCTTCAACAGATCTGAATTGATTATTATAGAGCTTTCTAGAATTTTTGCTTCCTCCTATATCATCCGTGTATTACGCACACAATTCCACAAAAGCCCAGCGAGCGAGCACATTCGCCCGTCCGTGTGTCGTTCTTCTATACATTTTGTGAGACCAGTTTTGCGCCTCCTATGCTTTAACATGTAACTCACACCATTTCACAAAAGCCCAACTCGGTTGAGCGCTTCATTGTTAGAGCTGAGATGGCCATGGTGTCCCTAGACTTTGAGAAATTCTCCATGCATAGGGAATGATTTTTATACCACTTATTTAGTCTTTAAACGGACTTCGTTCATAACTTTGACGTAATTTTATTCTCCAACCTCCCTCCAAAAGTTGTTGTTTTTCAATTTTGACTATGATTATCGTGTTATTTTTATTGAAACGCTCGCTTTATTGATGTGATTTAGGCTTATATTTGTAATATCTCGATGTTGATTGCTCAAATTCGCTCAGGGAAACTCTGGCCGTGAGTTTCAATCGTAAGTCTCCCGGTTTCTACGCCGACTCATTTTGTTTCAGTCGTGTTAATTCATTTATTACGAAATAAAGCCAACTTATGCGAAGGATAATTCAAAAGCCCGCCTTGTTATTTTAATCCCAACGCCATTTGTGGTCATGCGCAAAGACTATGGCTGGGTGACGCCTACGCAGCTGCCCCGCGCGGCGCGCATTTGTGGTTTGCAGCGTGCTACTTGTTGCTTATAGCTGCCTTGATTGAGTGACATGACTATTTATCGTGTATATAAGTGCTCGGAATTTTGAATAATTCTGAAATCGGGTTCTTCACTCAACGTGACTTTCTATGATTTGTTGGAGGATGCGATTTGCGAGAGACGTGAACTAAAAACTATTACACGGGACCATGCTCTTTGAGGAGGTTATGTTCCTTCTCATGATACCGTCTCGCGAAAGTGAGAGAGATGGAGAGAGTTGCGTCGTGAGCTAGTGCCTCTAGGTGGGGAAAGTCAGAATTGTGCAGTGATTGTCAGATTGATCGAGTGTTGCGCGCGCATCGTCGAGCAATTGCCTGAGGCACGTCGCGTTGCGCGAAGGTGGCAGAAACGGTTTGCCGCGCGGTTTAGTGCCTCTAGGTGGTGAAAGTCAGAATTGTGCGGTGATTGTCAGATTGATCGAGTGTTGCGCGCGCATCGTCAAGCAATCGCCTGAGGCACGTCGCTTTGCGGGGAGGCCGCAGAAACGGATCGCTGCGCGGTTTCTGGACTGAGTGATGTGGATGTTGAAATCCAATCCGTATTTGTGATTCAGTGATTGATGGATCGCGTGTTTTTATAATACAATGGACTAACTCCAGTAATACGTGATTGATGAAAAGATGATGGTCATCTTCTACGCAAAATACGATTTGTCATCGAATATTTTGTGCAAAAGGAGCAATTTCAAACGTACCATTATGCTTTTTTCGGCAATTCAAATATTGTGAATTATCATCATATGTCATACAGTGTTCCTCTTGATGAGTGAGATGCAGTGACAGATCGTGCAATAAATTCCTCATTTGCTTGAATAACCTCCCTTTTTTGGAATTATTCTTGAGCCTTTGCCATCCAGCCCTTTTCGCGTTACGAAAAGTTGAAATACTGCTAATGCTTAATTTGTCATAGAGCTTTTCGTTCAATAATTTTCCCTCATTTATGATGAAACTTTCTAAGTATATTTTTGATGCCACGAACCTGAGTTTAGATTGAGGCATATGATTTTTTTTGCCTGCTTCTGCTCGAATCATTCTTATTATACGAGAATCAGAATTTGCAGAGTGTCTGTTGGGTTAGTCCACATCCCGTAAGAGCGACCATCAATTCCTTCGTAAGTATATGAATAGACACCTGGACTACTACCTGGACATTGTATTCGCAGCCATTTTTATAAGCAAACTTCAGGTCAAGTACCTGTCTCATATTATTTGCATCGTTGGAAACATTTTCGAATGTATCCGTGCGTTAAATTCATCCCAAAAGGGCTCAATATTTTGATTTTTCCGAACCAAAGATCAATCAAGGCGAGTCAAACCATATGGAATAATATTTTTTCCTCCTCCGTTAGTTCTGAAATGAGTTTTGGAATGATCCATTACTTGTTTCAAACCTGATCAGTATAAGCGCGAGGAGCCATCTATAATATTCAATCCTCGTAGGATCTGTGATTTTGTAATGTATATGTAGATCACCGACAAATAGAAGAATTGAATAATCCTCAATCGAGATAGAAAGTGGCGTCCGTTCGCCGCATTAAAAAAAAATTAGAATATAGATTCCCTTATAGAAATCAACCTATTGACCACCCATGCGTCTGTTTTTATTAATCAACAATTCTGAAAATCCCAACCATTTTGGATAATTCACTCAGAGTGTGTTATCTTTGGAAACCATAAAAGAACGTCGATGCTCATTTGCCAGGGTCATGACGTGACGCACTACTGAATATTCTCGAATGCATTCAAAAATTATAAGACAAAATTATAAGATAAAATTATAATTATAATAAAATTATTGTATTTATTAATCTTCACTAGAATGGACGAGAGGAAATCCTGAGATCTAGTTTGACACAGATCTCTCCAAAAATCGAGTAATCTATCTGACTCAAACCGCCAAGGACTGGTAAGTTATAGTATCGATCACCGAATGGATGGAGGTGAGATTATTAACTTGCCTCTTCATTATTGTTTGAGGCAAGAATGACCCGGAGTTTCCCACGAGCACTGGAACAAACTTGGCTAGTAATTGGTAGGTCAATCGAAATTGGTCTGCAACACCCAGCTAGATTTTTCACCTGCTTTGTGATGTAGCCACATCAAAGCTTCGTTCTCTATTTCTTCCAGTAACATATCATATTGACATAAATATTGGTATTCTACTCCGCGCGGCAACCAGAGGAATATATAGTGTGAATAATCCACTTCTCTTGAAGGTTGAGTTATTTGGAATATTTTGGAGTCAGGTTAGTATATTGTTAGTTCTGTTTTACTGTCGATTTATCCCATCTTCAGCAGCTTCATTTTCCGCAATCACCCTTTGGGTCTGCGGTAAAATCACCTGGCGTTTTATATTTTCATTGTGGCGAGTTTCGCGACCAAGTCATATCGAAAAACACTAGTTTGATCTTCGTAAGCGAGATGATTCACCCCAGCAGATACTCCAGTCACACTCTTTCATGAGCACTGTTTTGGCCATCACCTGCACTAGTACATCCATGCTATATAGCATTCTAACGAGAAACACCGGTTTAATTTTCGTAAGCGAGATGATTCGCCCCAGCAGATACTCCAGTCACACCCTTTTATGAGCACTGTTTTGGCCATCACCTGCACTAATATAGCCACGCTAGATAGCGTTCCGTGTATCCTGAAGATACAGCGAGTGACTCAAGTCACCACTTCTGAGTTCAACTCGATACCTCAAGCATCTTAGTGAGCTGACTCATTAACGACTTACAGAGCTGGGGAAATCGTCAGTGAAGCAGATTTTCTAGACTGTTAGAACCTAAGGAACTTGTGAGAGGGACATGGAACTTCCACCGACATATTTTCTGCTGCTCTATTGTATCATTTTGTTCGTATAAAATTTTCCCGCAACTTTGACGTAACTAATGCGTCCAAATTATCACTACTCCTAACAAAAACCAGACGAGTTGGCTCCTCAATTCATTGTTAGTGAGGGAGGTAATGAATCGTTTGAATCTCATGTCCATTTATCCTTTGGTGGACTCACATATGAGTTAATCCTACTCGACAAAATTGAATATGATCATTTCAGGCGAAATTTATAAGGAGAACAATGAATTTCCTTTCGTCCGTATGAGTGTTTGTTACAAGAAAGTATTTAGAGCAATTACATATACTATTCATCACAGAAATGACTCAAATCGCAATAAAGAGATGAATCGAATCTCATAAGGAACTGTACACGCATGAATATTGATTTTGCCACGATAGATCTCGTTTTGTTTGTCCCGACTAGTGGCTAAGGCTACTAGATATTTTGAGAATTTATGAGTTCAGGGGGGATAGCGTATTCCTATCCATCTGAGACATTGATTTCCATTAGGATCTTCCGTAGTCACCGAATAACTCGAGATCGTACATTAATCATCAGCAATTAAATGATTCCACGATGGATTATTCTGTCTGAGCCAAATGCTTTATCTCCAGAAAATACTTATATCATCCGCTGTTTATAATCTCAATAGATCTCTCACATTTCATTTGTTGGGTATATTTTCGACCACGTTTTTGATTTAATGAGCTCAGTTCTCGTTCATAACTCATGTGACAATTAATCTGCATAAATCTCAACAATATTGAAACCAATGCCCGTTTCCGTCATTTCCAAGTGTATTTATCTCACAATTCTTTCTATGTGGTTGACTTTTATTCACGTATCACATCTCGTTGTGGGTCTTACCACTACGCTGATTCTTCCAGCTAAGAGCCCAACAGCATAAGTAGATCTGAGAAGATTTCCTCTTCTAAAAACCTACAAGATTCCCAAATTCATCATCAAAAATATCGAGCCTTGGTTTTTATTCGTTCTTGTTTGTTGCTTTGCGTACCTCAGTGGCACCTATTCTCATCTGAGCCGCTCATTAACTCACTATTACGGGATTCCAGTATTTGTCTTTTTCTTTGCGGACTCCGGTGGCACTCGATCTCATCGGAACCGGTTATCAATTCTGATTTTTTTCGGACACATTTCAAGTATCCCCATACCTCTCCTAGTGTTTTCATCGATCCGAACCTTTTTCCCTATGTTGCCCTATGTTATCGGTCTAATCCAAAATATCCTAATGTTCTGCAATAGTGGACACACGCCACATTTCCCTACAATGGTAGGCTCATTTTCCAATCTCCTACCATTGTGAGCACATGCTCCATTTTCCTACAACTATGAGCCTCCACCACTCAGACAATCTTTTCTCAGAGCGTGCTGATCGATCAAGGATCCCATATATCGAGCTTCAATCACATCATATATTTCATTGTTTCATGTTCTCTACCTATCTAAATAATTATCACATCGTATATTTCACACAATCGAAAATGTCACTGCCGTGTGGGGTCCACCACATCGGGGGATTCCGAAAGTATCAAAAATCATCGTCTTTTTCGTTTATATACCTACATAAATTATCAATTTCTGAGAGCACTCTGGTCTCGCAAATGATCCCCCCTAACATGAACTCTGGAATTATGAGCGATTGCCTCAACTACGGGTTGATCGTACCAATACCCCTAAAAATCATCACCTTTTCCCTACTATTCATCCATCTGGATGAGCAATTTTCTGAGGACGCCCCACACTGTGGCGTCAAAGATGATCCTTCTTAGCAAATATTTCGACATCATAGACGATTCCAATGACACATAAACCATGTGAATTTCCCTAAAACATTATATTCATTGTGTATTCAACCACATGTGCAATTCAAATCTTCGAGGGCGCACGCTGGCCTCATAAATGATTCACCGCAGCATAAAGTTCAAAATCACAGGCGATTCCCCCCAATCTTAGGGTAACCATGTAAGTATTCTCAAGAGTCGTCATTTTCATTATGTTTTCAACCCTATAAATTGTCAATTCTCTGAAGGCGCACGCTGGCCTCATAGCTAGTGAAATTAAATCTCTTCAATTGTTATTTCTCCAAGGATCGTTCACAGTGCAATGAATAGTTATTCTGATTACGGGGTATCCGTCATTTTAAATTCTTTTGGACTTATTTCACATCTGACTCGCTCATTTCGTGGCATATTTTCTAGATGCAGTGGAATCATTCTACTTTTAGATGTCGAGATCATGAGCTTGACCTACTGCTCTGTTCTTTAAACTCTCTTGCGAAGAATAGTTCATATCTGTATTGTTGCATTTATTTGTGGTCTTTTATTCGTTATTCTTTTAACGGGAACTAGAGTATTTACTACAATGGAGTGTGCATTTGGCTTTTAGACATGATAATATTGACTCATTCAGCTTTCTAGCGTGCAATTTCCATCTTACTCAATTAGTATAATTGATTGAAACAAAAGGGTTTCAGTTATGCCAGTTGATAACAAAAATTAAGAGAACTTTGCAGTTACATATCATCTGTGTGATGCGATATTTCATGATCTGAAGTTTGCTTTACGCGATGCACCACATAGTGCCACAATTCTTCTTGTAGCTTAAAAATCTGTCGATTTCATGTATACTTCTATTAGAGTGATTCAGTTTCCTCATAAGCTCAACCGTATCTCAACACGCAGTTCTAATAACCTCTAAATAACTTTAAATACGTTCAGTTGAATTCTCATCATTCTATACTTTGAGATTATCGCGGGAATTTTTCCTTTGTTATAACCCTGGTTACAATTCATCTGATTATTCCAGTACTATCGATCTGAGATATTTTCATCTTATGTGCAGTGGAAGGGAATGTTTCGAATCGCGAATACCGTCGGCTTTGCTTCTATTCTTAGATTCAGCTCTGAGTAGGACAATATTGCCTCAAGTTGAAGATTCATTCGCATAGAACTGCTATAGGTTGTGTCGGTATACTATTTGCGTATGAATTATTGATCTTACAGGCTTTAGATACCGTTATTCATTCCCCCCTGCAAATTTGATGCGATTTTCTTTAGAAGAGTGTGATGAAGACTTTATTCCTTGTCATAATTCCCGATGGATTTATTTCAAAATACCCGTTGCGTGCCCCGCAAATACTGATAAATAATTTTAGTGATTCCGACTTTTAGTGATATATTCCTCCGTATAGCCGTTCTCTAACACTCCTTGCCAAAATAGAGCTGAAAAAAAATATCGCTGGGTCTCTATAATTCAATTAATTTCTCATTCGATCTCAGCACCGGAGTCTGCATCCGCAGAATCTGGAGATTGAGTTCGATTTTCTACAGGTCTGTTTTGATGTCTATCATCTTGTTGCGTATTTCCTTGCCCGCGATCCTGCAAAAATTGGTCACGGCCCCCGTCCTGTTCAAAAAAATCTCCTTGATCATTATTCAAATAATAATCTTGGTTGTCACAATCCACCTCGAAATCGTTCTCGCGTAGCTTACAATCCCTCAAATTCCTATCATCCGGTTCATTAGAGTCGTGGATATATATGTCCTCTTGCATGCGTCCTGCGTAATCGTGTGCGCGATTTGCTCCATAAAAGTTGTCGTTCCTATTTGTATCTCCCCTATAAGTGATTTTACCGCGAAAATTTCTGGCATAACCCCGGTTCTTATGGAAATCATTCCTCATAGGACCTGTTCGATTCGAAGGATTGTATCTTTGAGATGTATAATGCTTTGGAATATTTCCTATCCTTTTCGATGGTTCAATTTGACTTCTTGGAATGAATCCAGCGTTTAATGCGTTTCTCAGATTACGGCACTCATTCATATCATGTCTCTGTTTACGGCAATAACCACAGAATTTTGAATCTCGTATTCTCTTAGAACAGTTTTCTTCAATATGTCCTATCCTACGACAATAACCACACCTCACCAGAGTCTGTGATGATCGTATGGTCGCAGATCCTTCAGAAATGGACTCACTTAGTCCAATCTCTCTCATTTTCCTCTCTAAATAAGTACCAATCATATCTTCCAATTGGTCATCCCCACTCCCGGGAAGTTTTGAAGATGGAGTATCCCCCGGGTTCGTTCGATTCTCGAAATCTATCGCATTAAAAATTGCATCCCGTAAATTTGAAGGATTTTTTGATCGGACTCGATCTCCGAGCGAGTCTGGTAGTCCAGAAATAAAACGTTGGAGGGCTCCAGCATCTGCATTTTGTTTATATATTTCACGTTCCCAATATCCGAGGTTTGTATTTGTATGATATGCAATGAGCAAACGATTATGGATATATTGTATTCGCAATCCATATTCCGCCACACTCTCTCTCAGATTTCGTTGTATTACTCTCAATTCTGTCCTGATCTTATCTGCATCTCCAAGTATAGCGTAATTAGGTTCGCGTCGGGATTGATTGTCTTCAATTATTTCGTCTGAACTGTCACAGCTATCCCTAGAATAACCCTGTCTGTAAATGCCCACATCGTATATAGTATTTTTATAAATCTCTGACCTATTGCAAACTGTCTCGTCGATATCTGCATGTTTAGACTTTTCCAAGTCATCGTACGGGTCTTGTCCGCGTGAGCGCCGTTTGATCCGGTTCTCAAACGAGGTTCTTTCTATATTACGTTCACGTGGCTTTTCGTACTCTCCGGATTGCTCGATTTGGTTTGATTTTCTTAAATAATGCATCTCAGCGTCCAAGCTCCCGGTGAGCGGTCGGCCGGCGGTCTTATTAGGTTTTGAATAATGCATCTCCGCATCTTGACTGTTAGGGAGTCGTTGGCGGGCAATCTTTCGCGTTTCCGCATCGGCGCTCTCGGTGAGCTGATTACGGAACATAGGCCTACTTATCCTATGCAATTCAGTACCGACCCTATGCGGCCGATTCCTGAAGCGCGACCCTATGTCCTCATGCATGGAACAAGGGTCCTGGCCATCATACCTCTGCGACTCAGCAGCTTGGCCCCCGAATGGCCGTTGGCTGGATCTATAATCAAACCGCCTTTGCAATCCATCATCACTGACGAGAGGCCACGGGTATTCTCCCGGCATTGTATATTCAGTTAAGCCCGTAGATTTTTCAGTATTATTATCATTAGAGTATCGCGTATCTGCGTCACGTTTGTTAAGTATTTCGTTATTTTGTATTTGTCCGTCGTATCGCGAGGATTCCACGAACATCCGTTCTGCTCGAAATTGATCATAATCATTATTGTCAGGTATATCCCCCACTTTTACACGCGCCCCGTTCGAATTCTGCGTTTGTTCCAGAAATTCTCTCAAATCCATCAATACCGTTATTTCCCCGTCATCGAAGTATTCAGACTCTGTCGTAAGCATTCGACTCAGATCGCGAAGAGCAATTTTCATATGCAATCCACCCGGCTGTTGCAATCCCATATCTGCAGCCACAAGAGCAAAAGTGACCTTTTCGGCTTTGGGGTCTCCTTCAATTGAACGCTGCGCGAAATGTTTTTTCATTCGAGCAACCCCGTTCACTTCGGTAATGCTCATAGTATTGGAGGCCTCGGCGCCTCTTACAGAATCACTCCTTGAATTATTTTCAATTGACATATCAGAAACATTTCCCATTGTGTCGTGGTATTCGTTATCCCTTTGACTACTTGCAATTTTATTACTTGGGTTCGAGAATTTATATGAATTTCTAGATGCTATTCCCCTATGACGCGTCAATCAAAGAGTACAAGTTTGGGCGAAAGTAGAAAATGATTGCGAGTTTGATAGGTATCCATATTGGGCACCTTCTGTCTGCGAGGGAGCTCGGCTTGAGCTATCGTATAAAGTAAAATATTATCACTTTGAATTATTTTCTTGAAGAGAGTTCAATTATAATTCGTGTACAACACTATTGTTGTATGGATGGTCTCCGATATAAAATAATATTTGACCGAATTTGGCTTCTAGAAAATTTCTGAAAATTTAAGTCTGTGCCTCGCGACTCTCCCCACGAGGGACAAAAATTGGGGTAATGATAAAATTACTTACCCAGATGCTGCATAGACCATGAAACAGGTAATCCAGATGAACATCCTTCCTGTCCTTCCTCCTTGTCAGTGGCAGCTGTATGCGGTTGAATCGGGGGAAGCGCGACGCGGTTGACGCGCTGAAAAATTTTCCGAATTTTTCCACGCAGTATCCCACTTCTGACACCAGTTTGTTACGGGGATTCGTAACGTGGGTTCTTTTATACTGCACCTGGGGAGTCCTGACTCGACAGGTAGGTAGGTGGAAATTCGGAACAGTAATAAATACAAGGGAATCCCTAGAGCTGCGTTTATTAGTCCAAAAGTACAATTAAGAGAGAGAGAGACTTCACAAAGTACTGGGGTTGATTCTACTGGAGTGGAGTCCGTCAAGGGCTGAGGTACTCGACTCGGAATGGCGTTAATGAGCGACGTGGTCAGATCGGTAGGTGAGTTCGTACTGAGAACTGGAAGCCCGGCGCGTGATTCTAAGGTCAAACGTACGTGACGGGAGCTCGCGGTGTACTGCGGTTCTAAGGGCTCGAAACGTACTCGGCGGAGTCTCGCGGTAAACTGCGAATCTAAGCTCCTTGCCAGAGCTTTTGAGCTCTATTTATACTCTCTCAGACCCCGCGTTCCTCCTTCATTCGTGGCCAGGAGAAATGCAGGTGAGGTGCGGCAACGCTTTGTTCTTGCACCCCTCGTCTAGACTCGCGGGCGCTACTCGCGGTTTCTCAGAGCTTCTCCTAGCTTCTCGAAGTCTCCGCTTCTCTGTATGCCTATACATCAAGATACATAGTATATCTATAGCTTACAATACAAGGTACATCTATATGTTAGAATACCATCTATGCCTATATGGTATACGCATATACTCCCGTATGCGGAGTATATATAGAGCTAGTTGGGAACCGACTAGGTTCCTGACACTTCCGACTATGCGAAGATATACGACGCCCGCGTAGGCGATTTTCGACGCGTCTGCAAATCCGTGTATTCCAACAAGACCGGAGGAAGAGCCAGCGTCTATCCATCGGGGTATGCTAATCTCAGCGACTTCAGCTAGAGATTGATAACAATTTATCCAATACTGGGCTTGATCAGAAGGGATTTCGGCGTCCCATTCTTTGCTGATGAGCCACAAGGATTGGTTGAAAATCTTCAAAGTGGCGATGACCGGAGAGATCCATCCTAGAGGATCGAAAAGTTTTGAAGTTTTTGACAAAACGTTGCGACGAGTGATTTTAGCTTCCATGGGTTCTAAAGTAACATTGTAAGCGAAAGAATCGGATTTAGGGTCCCATACTAAACCTAGAACCGAGGATCCAGTCCCGACCTTCAAATTGGCTGCGGGAGCTATGAGATTTGGGTCGAGATTTTGCAACAAAATATTGTTATTAGCCATCCACTTACGTAAGGGAAAGCCACCTTTGCGTGTGATGCTGAGCGCTTGCTGTTGCTTGAGGAAGGCTTCCTCGACGGTCCGCCCACCAGAGACCACATCGTCCATGTAAGTCTCTTCGCGAAGAATCTCTGACCGAGAGGTAACTCGGCCCCTTCGTCGTTCGCCAATTGATGAAGGGATCGTGTGGCTTGGAAAGTAGACGAGGCGTATCCGAAAAGTACCACGCGGAAGAAGAAGATTTGGAGGTCATCTGCGGGGTTTTCTCTCCAAACGATAGCTTGGAGATGCTGGTCGCACTCGGCAACTTCAATCTGTAAATACATTTTAGCACAATCGGCAGTGAATACATATTGGTAAAGTCTCCAGTGGGAGAGCAACTGTACAAGATCGGGCAGAAGGTTTGGCCCTACATGTAAGAAATCTTTCAGGGAATACCCAGTATTTGTTTTGCTTGAAGCGTTGAAAACAGGGCGTACTTGAGTGCTAGTGCTGCTTTCTTTCAGCACTGCGTGATGAGGTAGAAAATAACATTTCTTGAGATCGATAGGAGCCACTTGGCGCATATAACCGGCCGCTTGGTATTCTCGAAAGACTTTGATGTATGCCTCTCGAATTTCAGGATTACGCTCGAAGCGTTTTTCCAGCGCAAGCATGCGTTTGACTGCAATTTCATATGAGTTTCCCCAATCTGAAGAGATAGATGGTTTCAAAGGTAAACTTACCACGAATCGCCCATCCGTCTTGCGTGTGGGAGTGTCTCTGTAGAAATTCTCACAGTGGTTTTCTCCTTCCGTGCGATGCTTGGGGGAGCCCGGGGGCTCCTCAATTTCCCAAAAACGTTGTACCAACTTGTTCAACTCTGCATCTTCCACCGACACGTGGAGGGATACAGAGGATGAAATATGATCTGATGACGTAGCTCCTGACAGCGTCCAGCCAAGGGAAGTTTTCAGAGCGATTGGAGTTCCCGTTTTGCCAGAACGACGAACTCCTTCTTCAACTATAGCGGCATGCTCAGCCGCGCCCAAAAGCACATCAATGTTGCCAGCTTGATGATACTCAGGATCAGCTAGAGTGAGATCTCCGATGTGAGTCCACGGTAAGGATTCTCCTACAAATGGTTGATAATTTGTAATTTTTGGTATTACAAAAGATGATACAGACAATTCATAATTTGACTCAAAATGCGGTTTGACCACAAATCGAACCGTGCTGCGACAAATAGCGTTTTTCTGTCCGCCCAGTCCAGAGACAGGCATGTGAGCACTCGTTCTCTTCAACTTGAGAACAGAGCTAAGTTGTTCCGTGATGAAAGATGATTGTGATCCAGGATCGATGAGAGCGCGTGCTAGCACAAACCGCCCGTTTGTACCATGGACTTGAATGGCGGCGGTAGAAAGTAGCACACTCGTGGCCGACGTCTTGTTACTCTTCACTTGCAGACATGCTGCGGGGGCATGTAGTGATACTGTGTGAGATGCGGATCCAGATGTAGATTGTTGAGCTGCTGGAGTAGAGCCGGCAACCTTCTGCTGCTCGTTCGACGTCGGACCCTGAGGTGAAGTAGAATGTATAAGTGTGTGATGTTTGCCATTGCAAGACCTACACCGTTTAACATTCTGGCAATCTTGACTTTTATGTCTAGAAGAAAGACAATTAGAACAGAGATTCTTCGAAACGACGAGTGTTCGCCGCTCCGCTGGTGACTTGCTGCGAAAATCTTCGCATCTGACGATGTAGTGCTCTCCATTGCAGAGGTAGCAAACAACCGGTTTTTTGTTGGTGGGCTTCTGCTCTTCAGTTTTGGCGACGTGTGCCGTCGTCTTCTTAGGTTGGCCACTCTGGATCGGTTTAGTTTTGTTATCCGTTGCGGATTTGGTACTGCTCGTAGTACTGAAAGTTTTAGCACTTTCCAATTGCGTAAGAGCCTTGCGCTCTGTTTCCAAGAAGTTTTCCAGTTCGTTGAATGTGGGTGATCTTTGTGGATCATCTGAGCTTGCAACATGCTCTTCCCACTTGCGTTGAATTCCTGGCGTCAACCTGCTAACTGTCAGGAATACTGTGATGTGATCCCAATGCTCAATGGGACTGCCTAAAGCTTTGAGAGCTTGTAACATGTTATGAGTTGCTGTGCACACGCGGCACACTTCTTTAGCTGACATATTGGCCATGCCTTTGATGGTCAACAATTTGGACACCAGTTTCGTGATTTGCAAGCGATGATTGGCATAATGATCTTTGAGATCTTTCCAAGCTTTATCAAAATGCGTACCAGTATGAGGAACTCCCTCGAGTAGATCAGCTGCTTCGCCTTCGAGCGCCTGGCGAAGGTAATGCATTTTGGCGATGGGTTGCAGGTCGCGCTTGACGACCATTTCCGTGAAGTAGTCCCGAAATTTGGTCCATTCAGAAGGTTCTCCGGAGAACGTTGGTAGTTTGATCTCAGGTAGTTCGCCGAGCGTTAGAGAAGGAGCTTCCGCATCTACTCCCATATGTGCTGCGGGTGCGCCCAAAACCGCTCCTTCCCGCTGCAGCTGCAGTGCGTGGTCCTTGTAGAGACCGAGGTTGGTGTGAAAAGACTCTTCCACTTGTAAAAAGACGTCATTGCCGAAATAATTGTCTGCAGGATCGATGTCTTCATCGTCCTCCAATAAGTTGTGATTTTCTTCGAAAGTCTTCCATAGTTTTTGCAAGGCTTCCACGCTAGCCGAGCAGGCGCCTAGCGTCATACTCGCGCGTCCCGTTTTCTTGAAATTGATGGAATGATTGGTGATCCTTGTCTGGTTCTTCAGCTGTCTCTCTATGGTCGCCATGTTGACCAGCGAGCGTTTCGAAAAAACGCACAACAGCCACAAGTTGTGTAGTTGTACACTGTTTTATCTCGTTGACTTATTCGTTTGGAATCTCTATCCATCCAAACGAATAATTCAGACGAATTGGGATTGCTACGGCGTGAGGAGAACTCGACAAAATGATACGAGCACTCCAGATAATGTCAATAAGACTGCCTCAGTTGGAGCGTTCCGGAAAATTCCGATGACATTCCGGATTATGCGAATGCGATTGGTTTAGCTAGAGCATTCCGGAAAATGTCGATGACATTCCGGAAGATGTCGTCCCAAAAGTGGCTATGACATTCCGGAAAATGTCGTTCCGAAAAGTGGCTATGACATTCAGGAAAATGTCGTTCCGTTAAGTGACTATGATATTCCGGAAAATGTCTTTCCGAAAAGTGGCTATGACATTCCGGAAAAAGTCGTTTCGTTGAGTGACTATGACATTCCGGAAAATGTCGTTCCGAAAAGTGGCTATGACATTCCGGAAAATGTCGTTCCGAAAAGAGGCTATGACATTCAGCAAAATGTCGTTCCGTTAAGTGACTATGACATTCAGCAAAATGTCGTTCCGTTAAGTGACTATGACATTCCGGAAAATGTCGTTCCGAAAAGTGGCTATGACATTCCGGAAAATGTCGTTCCGAAAAGTGGCTATGACATTCAGGAAAATGTCGTTCCGAAAAGTGGCTATGACATTCAGAAAAATGTCGTTCCGTTAAGTGACTATGACATTCCGGAAAATGTCGATCCGAAAAGTGGCGATGACATTCCGGTGTATGTCGTTCCGAAAAGAGGCTATGACATTCAGGAAAATGTCGTTCCGTTGAGTGACTATGACATTCCGGAAAATGTCGTTCCGAAAAGTGGCTATGACATTCAGCAAAATGTCGTTCCGTTAAGTGACTATGACATTCCGGAAAATGTCGATCCGAAAAGTGGCTATGACATTCCGGAAAATGTCGTTCCGTTAAGTGACTATGACATTCCGGAAAATGTCGTTCCGAAAAGTGGCTATGACATTCCGGAAAATGTCGTTCCGAAAAGAGGCTATGACATTCAGCAAAATGTCGTTCCGTTAAGTGACTATGACATTCCGGAAAATGTCGTTCCGAAAAGTGGCTATGACATTCCGGAAAATGTCGTTCCGAAAAGTGGCTATGACATTCCGGAAAATGTCGTATCGTTAAGTGACTATGACATTCCGGAAAATGTCGTTCCGAAAAGTGGCTATGACATTCCGGAAAATGTCGTTCCGTTAAGTGACTATGAGATTCCGGAAAATGTCGTTCCGAAAAGTGGCTATGACATTCCGGGAAACGTCGTTCCGAAAAGAGGCTATGACATTCAGGAAAATGTCGTTCCGTTAAGTGACTATGACATTCCGGAAAATGTCGTTCCGAAAAGTGGCTATGACATTCAGCAAAATGTCGTTCCGTTAAGTGACTATGACATTCCGGAAAATGTCGTTCCGAAAAGTGGCTATGACATTCCGGAAAATGTCGTTCCGTTAAGTGACTATGACATTCCGGAAAATGTCGTTCCGTTAAGTGACTATGACATTCCGGGAAATGTCGTTCCGAAAAGTGGCTATGACATTCCGGAAAATGTCGTTCCGAAAAGAGGCTATGAAATTCAGGAAAATGTCGTTCCGTTAAGTGACTATGACATTCCGGGAAATGTCGTTCCGAAAAGTGGCTATGGCATCCCGGAAAATGTCGTTCCGAAAAGTGGCTATGACATTCAGGAAAATGTCGTTCCGTTGAATGACTATGACATTCAGGAAAAATGTCGTTCCGTTAAGTGACTATGACATTCCGGAAAATGTCGTTCCGTTAAGTGACTATGACATTCAGGAAAACGTCGTTCCGAAAAGTGGCTATGACATTCAGGGAAATATCGTTCCGTAAGTGACCATGACATTCCGGAAAATGTCGTTCCGTTAAGTGACTATGAGATTCCGGAAAATGTCGTTCCGAAAAGTGGCTATGACATTCCGGGAAACGTCGTTCCGAAAAGAGGCTATGACATTCAGGAAAATGTCGTTCCGTTAAGTGACTATGACATTCCGGAAAATGTCGTTCCGAAAAGTGGCTATGACATTCAGCAAAATGTCGTTCCGTTAAGTGACTATGACATTCCGGAAAATGTCGTTCCGAAAAGTGGCTATGACATTCCGGAAAATGTCGTTCCGTTAAGTGGCTATGGCATTCCGGAAAATGTCGTTCCGAAAAGTGGCTATGACATTCCGGAAAATGTCGTTCCGTTAAGTGGCTATGGCATTCCGGAAAATGTCGTTCCGAAAAGTGGCTATGACATTCCGGAAAATGTCGTTCCGTTAAGTGGTCATGGCATTCCGGAAAATGTCGTTCCGTTAAGTGACTATGGCATTCCGGAAAATGTCGTTCCGTTAAGTGACTATGACATTCCGGAAAATGTCGTTCCGAAAAGTGGCTATGACATTCAGGAAAATGTCGTTCCGTTAAGTGACTATGACATTCAGGAAAAATGTCGTTCCGTTAAGTGACTATGACATTCCGGAAAATGTCGTTCCGAAAAGTGGCTATGACATTCAGGAAAATGTCGTTCCGTTAAGTGACTATGACATTCCGGAAAATGTCGATCCGAAAAGTGGCTATGACATTCCGGTGTCTGTCGTTCCGAAAAGAGGCTATGACATTCAGGAAAGTGTCGTTCCGTTAAGTGACTATGACATTCCGGAAAATGTCGTTCCGAAAAGTGGCTATGACATTCCGGAAAATGTCGTTCCGTTAAGTGGCTATGGCATTCCGGAAAATGTCGTTCCGAAAAGTGGCTATGACATTCCGGAAAATGTCGTTCCGTTAAGTGGCTATGGCATTCCGGAAAATGTCGTTCCGAAAAGTGGCTATGACATTCCGGAAAATGTCGTTCCGTTAAGTGGTCATGGCATTCCGGAAAATGTCGTTCCGTTAAGTGACTATGGCATTCCGGAAAATGTCGTTCCGTTAAGTGACTATGACATTCCGGAAAATGTCGTTCCGAAAAGTGGCTATGACATTCAGCAAAATTTCGTTCCGTTAAGTGACTATGACATTCCGGAAAATGTCGTTCCGAACAGTGGCTATGACATTCCGGAAAATGTCGTTCCGAAAAGTGGCTTTTGCGAGCCGGGGCTGTATACACCTGTCCAAGAAGCTTGATACGATGAGGTGCAGAGCGCAGCACATGCGCCCGACCTGCCGATTTGCTAAGAGAGTGAGTGATGCAATTACTCCCTATAACGCTAATTCGTACATGAGAATGCTGCGAGCAAGCTCATTGTTTACAAATTTCAACAAAAGAACGAACACACCTTTTCCTGGAGCACCTTGGTTAGCGCTACTGGCGGCGCAGCTCGATTCGTCGACGAGAGCGCATTTGCATCTGATGATGCCCCTGACATGCAGCAACCTGCCACACTTGCTGTTGTCCTTGTGGTAGCGCTTTGATTCTGGAACGCGTCACCGCTAACTGCCACTGATGACGACGCCGCTGTGTACGTGATGATGAGCGAGTCCAAAATGGCCGCTCACCCGTTGTTGATGTCTTGATTCCCAAATGCACCGGCGCCACCTGCCACTGACGACGACGCTGCGATTTACGTGACGGCGAGAGAGCTCAAAATGGCGTTTCAACCGCTTCGGCTCTTCCACGAGGTCAACTTTCGCACTGCTTCGATGCTCCGATTTGGTCCTGTAATCATCATTCTAATCGGATCACTTTGACACTGTCGCATTTTTGACTATGTTCTGAAACATTCCGTCACTGCACTAGACACATGAGCATTTTTGCTCCACTGTCGCTTCTGCCACTCGGAGCAACCCAATTTAGCTCCTTCCTCTCCACTGCAATATTTGGTGCGTGGATGAGGAGACTAACATTTTATTTGTTGGCCTGCTCCCCATGCAGTGTAGAGGAGAGGACTTAACAAATGTCTGTCCTGCACTGCGCGTTCAGCAAGTCGCGGCGTGGCCACGCCACTCGCTCCGAAACGCGAGCACTATCCCTGCATACCCGTGCGTTCTTTCCCGGCCGATGCACCAAAATGTTGGACGTTGATGTTGAGGGTGATGGTTCAGGTTGTTGATTGAAGAGAACGCATCGGGTAATACTAGGGAGCACCGAAGCTTTATTGCACTTTCAATATACAACTCAAAACTGATATTTTGGCGATATTCAATGTTCACATGGTGAACGAGGGAGCGAGATGTGTGTCAGGCGGCGTGCGAGACTATGTTACTGAACTGGCTGCACGACGCTCACGCAGCGAGAACGAGAGCGCCACTGAAGTGAAAAAAAGTACTAACCGTGCCGAGAACATAAGCTGACTCCACACAATAAGACCCGAAGTTTTACTAGTTATGCAGCAATCCGTTGGGCACAAAAATCACGAGGTGCACTACTGCATCAAAGTAGGCACGGCGGCTCTCAGAATAGCTGCTCAGAAGTCAACATTCAAGTAAGTATAGGTGAAAACAAAACATCAACTGCGCGGCGTTGGTCGACGCCGACGTCCAGTGGTTTATGTATGGTTGCGACGAGCATTACGCTTTTTTGTTACCTTGGAGAGTGAAAAAGTGCATTAATTAGCTGATTGCTGATTCCTGGACTATTGTTGCGCGTTATATGTATTTTTTGCGACGAGCAGTAAGCTTTTTCGTTGCCTCCGACGATACATTTGAAGTGAATAAGTGCACTAGTGAGCTGATTCCCAAACTTTAGTTCTGATTATGCGTGATGGTCGTCTAATAATTTTGACAAAGCATCGTGAGTCCAAATAATAAAAGAGGTAAGTGCTGCACTATCATATATCAATTCTTAAGTTACTGGCCAATTATTTTCTTTCGTTTCTTTGGGTACCCGTTTCTTTTACATTCTATGGTGCACACCATCAGCTCATTATGGACATTGTGATTAGATTATTCAGATCCTTTCACTTCCCCACCTCGTTATAACGTGCAACAAGCATGCTTCCTCGATGAATTCCTTGATGATCACCCTTGTAATAAAGAATGCTCGTATATACGCTGTACCTAACAATTCACATGAATAGATAGTTTCGTTGCGATTGAAAGGAATGTCTCTACGACTGTTGGTGCTCAAAATAGGGTTAATCTATACCGCAGACCTTATCAACGTCATGATCATATTGTCGACACATTCTAAAGAGGAGCTTAATTAGTGCATGGGGTTCGTTGAATGCTAGGGGTTTTCTCTCGTTCCTCGAGAAGCGTTGGTTATGTTTGGAAGTTCAAAATATCGAAAAAAGCTGGTCTCGATGGCCACGTCACAAGAACATTGTTTCTGATAGAATTGCCGGTCGGTTTCATATCATTTTCCCGTTTCCCGACGACGTAAGATTATGATATTCCGAGAATACTTGAATGTGTGATTCTTAGGCGGGTTCAAATTTAACAAACATCTTATATTTCGTGCCAGCACGAAACAATGAATCGTTTTTTTTCGAATTGATCAGAAATATATCACGACTAATTCTGACGTGGAAATAATCTCATTTTTCAAGATATTTCTTGATGTTTCTTATCTTCATTCCGGCTTTCATTTGACTTATCTATATCGCCTCAAGTTTTTTCCGTATTCACAGGATCGTCACGATCAAACGGATCATTTTTGGGCTTTGACAAGTTTCCATCATTCGATTTAGCTACATTTTTTCTCCTTTAAGTTTCCATTTTTCAGATAATCCTATCTGATTTACTCTCGTGTTCAAGGTAAGAAAAATTACCCTAATTTTTGGACAAAATTTTATTCATTTCATGTTTTGTTCGTATAGGTCATATTTGAGGCATAATCTGATGGAATCTTTTCAAAGATGAGATCATTTCACGTCAAAATCATGTGTCGTGATATTTTTCTGATGAATTTGCCCGCTAATGTAGAGGAAGACGAAATGCAACAGTGGGCGGTATCTTCATGACCGGCCTATGTGATAAAAAGTTTTCTTACAAGCTCGTGACTCGGATAGGAAGTTCGATCGTACAGGAATTTTTAAGGAAGAGAAGTTCTGGGTTTTGAAGCGATCTACAACATCCCGTAATAATTTTTCTGGTCGAGTCATTCCCGTCAAAATTGTGGGTGACTGATTGAGGGAGAACTATTTCCGCATTCATTATATTATATGACACGGTGGCGTTACTTCATCGAATTTATGTACTTGGTCAACAAGAATCACTTTAAAAGGAAATTGGATTGGCGATCGATTCAAACTAGTTTTAATGATGTGAAAAATAGAAAATTGCACGAGAGATGGAAATTATTAAGTGAAGAATTTGCCTCGAAATAAGTTGAATTTGAATATGAATTTGAGCATTCATCACACGTGAAATTTATCGCAGAAGAGTAATTTGCCATGTGAAACGATCTTGCAAACACTATAGAATACCTTGTCAGATTCTATGAGGGTGGTTCATGAGATAAAAGATGGGTTTCAAGAGAAAACGACCTACGACAAGGGGTCATTCCTCAGATTTTTTTCTAGCCCTTTTATCTAACTCTATGGCCCAAAATCGGAACTTTGAGCCACTTTTGTGCCCCCCAAAAAAATGCGTTCTTCCGTAGCACGCATATTAGTCAAAAATACGAAAATCTATCGTGTCAAAAACGATGCTTCTTTCTTTACTAAAAAAAAAAGAATACCTCGAGTTCTTCGATACCAATGGATATACGGTTTACGGCATCTAAAAAGGCATCAAAAAATCTATTAAGAAATTTGTTGCAAAATTATTTTGGGTGACTTGAGAGTCTCCTTAAGTCAATAGTATATTATGCGCCGAGTGCCAAAAATCGTTGTTCTTTGCAATAGCTTTGTTGCGCGTCGAGCCGTATTAAACAGTATATTATGATCGAGATTATGATACAAAGGCGCAAACGATGGTTTTCGCACTTCGAGTGACCTTTTCAGGCCCGAGCCGTAGGCGAGGGTGTAAATAGTCACGAGAACGCGAAAACCAGTGCGCCCGAGTGTCATCCTTCTTTTTTGATCTCCTGTGAGCAAATGAAAAGCGAAAAACAGTGTGCAAATGACTCGTTTGCGCCCAGACGATCAAAAAGAGCTTTTTCAGGAACGCTCCAATGGGGAACTGCAGTATTGACCCACATTTCCTCCAGTGTTTAGCAGATAACTCTTTCGCGTGTTGATATTTTCACGCTTATCTCAACTCATTTTGAAACTTGTTTTTTAACCATTCAAAATTAGCCAAGATAAGTTCAATTCAGGCGAACCAGAGCTGATCCAGTTTCAATTTGGAAACAGGGGATTTATCAACACAAATAGCGAAGAAATGTGTGACGGTATAATATACCTACCGTCTCCCTCTCTCGTAGGCCAAATATAATAATTAATATTGGGATATTATATCACATTTATATGACAACGACGGCAAGAGAGAAGGAGAGGACAGTTGAAGGTAAGAGAGAGAGAGAGAGAGAGAGAGAGAGATCGGGTCCAAATCTGACCACAGATCTGGGGCCAGCAACTGCACTGCGTACCAGAAGGCAAGAACCACATATAGACGCAGGAAGGGAAGAAATGGCTAGCTTCATCCAAGCCAACCTCAGGAAGAGCGGGGACGCAGACGATCTCCTACACGCTGTAGCCAAAGAAGGAGGGATCGATGTTCTGATTATCTCCGAACCGCCTCGGAAGCGCGAATTCTCTCGATCCACATTCGATCACTGGAGGACAGCCGTAATCCAGATCATGAATCCTGCGATCCGTGAGACTGGACCAGCTGTTAGTGGCCGCGGTTTCGCTCGAAAGACCATAGAAGGCACAGCAGTCTACAGCTGCTACTATTCGCCGTCGCTCAAGATGCACGAATTCGAAGACGAGCTCCATGACCTAGAAGAGGATGTGAGGCAATGGGGGGGGGGGCCAGTTATAATCGCGGGGGATTTCAACTCCAAGGAACCGACTTGGAGCGGGGGGCCGCGTGATAGACGGGGGGTAATACTCGCTGATGCCATGGAGGCATTGGGATTAGTGCTCGCGAACGAGACGGGGGTTATCACCTACCACCGACACGACACTCGGTCCAGGGAGGGAGGTTCGTCTTCGGTCCTCGACCTGACGTTCATGAGCCCGTCGCTCATCGGACGTATGACATCGTGGGAGGTTCTGGACACGGAAACATTGAGTGACCATCGACATATTCGGTTTCGGCTTAGGACTGACAGACAGAGACAGACGACACACAGACCGCGACCGACGGGGTGGCAGGTACGCAAGCTGGATGAGGGGAAATTCCGGGAATCGATAGGAACAGCCGAAGATCTCCCGATGAACATCACCGCGGACGAGGCTGTGGATATGGTGACGACCACCATCACAAGAGCTTGTGACGCATCGATGCCTCGCAAGACAACATCATGCTTTTGGAGGAAACCAGAGTACTGGATCACCGACGAGATAAAAGCCCTACGAAGAACGAGCAATAAGAAAAGGAGAACCGCATGGCGATCAAGGAAACTAAAACGACCATCACTGGGGGAAGATGATAGGTACAGAGAAGCAAAGAAGGCTCTCGTTCTAGCCATCCGGAGAAGCAAAGAGAAGTGCTGGGGTGAATTGTGCGACATGGTTAATGGAGATCCGTGGGGTACGCCATACCGCGTGGTCATGTCCAAGGTCCGACCCCGGAGGGGCAACCCAGCACCGACTGATGCAGCTACCTTGCGCAGCATCGTGGAAGACCTCTTCCCAGCAGGAGAACCCAGAGTCACATTCCCTCCAGAGAGCGACGACCCCGTCCCGCTCTTCACTATGCAAGAACTACTCATAGCGGCGAAGAGACTGCCCAACGGCAAGGCCCCTGGCCTGGACGGCATTCCAAACGAGGCTCTGAAACTGGTCTTCAAATACAACCCAGATTTACTCCTCGACCTCTTCAACATCTGTCTGAGCGCGGGAAATTTCCCGGATAAGTGGAAACGCCAGAAGCTGGTCCTGATACCTAAAGGTCAAGGAGGTCAACGCCCTCTCAGCATGCTCGACAATATCGGGAAAATGTACGAGAGGATGGTGCTCAACAGGGTGGAAAAAGCCTACGAAGAGAGCGGCGGGCTATCACCAATGCAGTTTGGGTTCCGGAAGGGACGAAGCACTGTGCACGCGATCGAGGAGGTCCAAGAGCGGGTTCAAGCGTCGGTAGGGAACCCATACCAAGGAAGAGGAGGATTCTGTGCCATTATTGCGTTGGACATAAAGAACGCGTTCAACTGCGCGAGCTGGGAACGTGTCTATCAATCCCAAGCAGGTAAAGTGCCGCCCTATCTACTAGCCATCACGAGTGACTATCTGCGGAACAGGACACTCGTGTACGACACCGACGAGGGACAAGAGATCCGGGAACTGTCCGCCGGAATTGGACAGGGATCGGTTTCCGGGCCGTTCAACTGGAACACCCAGTGCGACAGTTTACTGTCTATTGAACTGCCCGAAGGAGTGATAATAGTGGCTTTCGCGGACGACGCGGGGCTCATAGTCTGGTCCGACAACGAGGAACTCTTGGGTAGACGCGCAAACGAGGCGCTGGCCCGAGTCTACGAGTGGATGATCAGCAGGCTCCTAGAGCTTGCTGTCAAGAAGTGCGAAGCAATCGTGGTCACAAGACGCAGGAAGTTTGACTTGCCCCACTTTTACATCAACGGGCAAGAGATCCCACGCAAGACAGAGCTGAAATACCTCGGCGTATGGCTTGACGACAAGTGGTCGTTCAAGAAGCACATCCAGGAGGCCGCTTAAAAAGCGAGCAGGGTTGGTGCGGCGCTTCAACGGCTGATGCCGAATATCGGAGGACCCAAGGAAAAGAGGCGCGCACTTCTCAACACCGTCAGCACCTCTATCATGCTCTACGGTGCACCCGTGTGGGGAAAGAGAGTAGAGAAGACCATCATCGAGAAGAAGATGGGGCCTGTCCACCGGAGAGCGGCCCTGAGAAGTATCCGTGCCTACCGCACCGTGTCAGGAGATGCGGCTTACGTATTGGCGAGTACACCGCCCATCCACTTGCTCGTCGCGGAGCGAGTGAGGATCTGGGACCGCCAGAAAGTGATCGGAGCCGAACGAGTACTCACCCCGACGATGAAGGAGATTATCCGCGACAACGAGAAGGAAACCCCCTTGAGCATTGGCAAACTGAGTGGGATTCGCCATTTGCGAACGGCAGATGGACGCACCGGCTGATCCGTGACGTAGCCAAGTGGGCGGAACGCACCCACGGAGAGATGGACTACTGGACGACGCAGGCACTGAGCGATCATGGTTGCTTCGGTTCCTATCTAACCAGGTTCAAGAAGAGGACGACCCCAGCATGTCAGTCATGCGGGGACGAATGGGATGACGCCGAACATGCCCTGTTCAAGTGCAGCGACACCCGGAGAGAGCGCGCCGAGCTGGATGAATGGCTGGGTGCTCAACTAACACCTGAGAATCTCGTCCCGTACTTACTCCGCAACCAGGAGACATGGGATAGACTCACCGGATACATCAAGCTGGTGATGACCCACAAAGAGGAGAAAGAGAGGGAAGTAAGGCGCCTCGAAGCAGGCGAATTACAGTGACTCTGCCGATTGAAACAGAAGAGGCCCAAATGATTCCAGGAGGAATCTGATGCACTGAAGAGGGAAGAAAGAAGAAAGAAGAGAGAAGAAAGAAGAAAGAGAGGGAACAATGAAGAGTGAAGATAGAAGATGCCGACAAGTGGCCGAAGAGAGAAGATGGAGAAGAGGAACGCTCGCAATCGAGCGCGAGACATGCCGCTCATCCTGAAGTAATGCTCACGCGGTTCCGGGATGAGATGGTAGATGCAGGTGGATCTCCTTCTTGATTGCCCGATGCCCTAGGTATCGGACATCGAGGGGAGAGGGATATTACACGGCCATCTCTTGGTGGGCCCCACCCAAACCCGTGTCCCGCCTGGTATGGCCTGCGTGGGCTATGCGTAGTCCGCGTAAGCTGAACCAGTCCGGTGTCTGGGGACGGATCCGAGGGATCCTGAGGCAGATTTTGCCCTCTAACCACCTTAAAAAAAAAAAAAAAAAAAAGAGAGAGAGAGAGAGAGAGAGAGTTGCCATATATAGCGCTCGCTGGCCGTCGCTAGCAGCAGCAGCTGCAGAAGCTCGACCCCCCGCGCTCCCCGTTTTTCCCCTCCGCGCGCATCGAAGTCGCGCACATCGCCGGCGTGCAGCATTCCTAGCGAGACCGGAGTAAGACGAGCACGTTGCGCTCTGCCGAACATTTTATTCGCGCCGAATATTATTTCGTTGCCTCGTGGCCGCTCTTTTTGGAGCAACTTTTCCGGGTTATCGCGTGTGCGTCAAACCCATTGGAAGCAGCTCCTCGACCAACCTGGTGGTCTATAGTTTTCGGACCGTCCTGACATCGCTTGGCCCTACGCTTCGGCATATCTTCAGCTCATGCTTGGAGTCTCGTGGCCCGCGCTCGGCACCCTCGTCGGCCCATCTTCGGGGCAAATCCACCTGCGTCCGGACATCGTAGCCATCTCGTCCCTTGGACAAGCAACATCGACAAGACCTGTAAGTGCAGGCCCGATTTCCCTCTCTCTCTCTGGTGCTTATCAGTAGAATGTCTTCCTCCTCGTGCCTTCCCGACCTCGTGCTCGAGCTTTCGCGCGTACTTTATCGGTCTAATGACCACTTGTGGATATTCCCTGTAAATATGTTTGAATCTTTTTCACTTTACTTTCATTAAAGCTTCGGTACTTAAACGTACACTCAATTGTTATCACTCGACATCCCTCTCTTTCTTTTGATGATATACAGCATAACCGAATCCAAATTAATAAACCAGATTTAATCTGGATATGACTGGACCTAATCCAGGCCCGGCCAGTCATATGGTGCCCAACAAATGGTGCTGTTTCTTTTATCATCTAAATAAAGAGGCACGGAAATTCGAGCACGAATGAGTGTGTATAAGTGCGTGTAATTTTAGTAAATAAGTGTGCATCGACAGTGAATAAAATCCAAGAGCGGTTGGATTTTCATGCGACCCCTTGCGACGCTAGGCCTCGACGGCCATTATTTTCTTTAAATTTTTCGGAGCAATCGAATGCTCAGCAAATTTTCGCGACTTCCCGGCGCCTCGACAGGAGAGTCTCGCAATGGCCCGCGCGCTTGTATGCCATATATGGGCATTGAAAACATCGCGCGTACACCGCCGCTCGCATCGATCGAGATCGAATGTTTCAAACGTGCGTTCTAAATGCGTGCGAGAGAGACACATGCGGGATAAAATATCTCAAATATCATTTCACGCGACCGTGAATATTCGATCGAACCGTCATCGAACTTTAGGCTCGATGTGCAACAATGTGTGTGTGTAACGTATGCATATGTATGCATACAGCGTTATTGCGAGCAAAAACCAGCGTATATATAGATATACGGGACAATGCGAATCACGCTGAAGCGTTTCTTCCATGATTTGACGTTCGAAAAAATTTTAAAAATACCCCGATGGCTATGAAAATTCGTAAATAAATTACGGTCGATGTGTGCACCATAATTATTGCACTATTTGTTTATTTAACAATAATTAAAGCTGAAATTGAGTCATTCCAAGGTCTTTGACCAATATTTTTGCTTGTGCAGTATAAAATTCTCACAGTTGACAGTAATTCAATGGTGACTCAGGCACTCTTGTGCATTGCAAATTAAAATTGTTAATGACAATAATTAACAACAAATTGATAATTTTGGTCAAAAATTAGTAAAATTGAGTGAACCAGGTGTGTGATCAATAAATTATTGTGCCATCGACCGGATCTATTTTCGATCAATATATATAGCTATACATTGACATTCTTAGGTGTATATATATACATAAACTTGAATTCTCAGTACTGATATATAGATATAGTACGGACTGCATACAGTCAAGCGTTGCGTTACTGAAACTGCGTGCGAACCAAAACATAGTCCGTTTTAATATTGACATAAATGCGTCCTGTGATTCTGAATATTGTTTTTGTCAATTATTCAAACAATTCACGACAAAAATCGAGTTTTCTTTGCATATAACACCCGATGTTGGGGTAAATGAAGCCATCTAAAGTAAAATCAAAATCGATTTTTGAGAAATTTTGGAAATACCTGTTTCTGACTTTTTTGACTTTCCAAGTCAAAATTTGACCGCTCGATAGATATAGCTCGGAGCCCAAGTTTGCGAATAATTGAGCATAATTGAAAATTTCTTCGCAATAATTTTGCAATAAATTTTGCGATAAACAAAATTTGTAAAATATAATTTTTCGCTTTTTTGAAGGTTTTTGAATGAATTTCAATACTTTTCGTTAATTTTTGACGCAACTGTCAGAATATACTGATGAACTTTGAACTTTTGCCACTTTTTTAGAAATCATGGCAAATCAAAATGAAACTTTTAGCTGCGAAGCAGACTTAACCACCTGGTTAGTTACCTTACCACCAGATGAATACTTAGAGACTTTTCGCAAACTTGAACTCCGTGAGGATGGTGATGAACCTGTCAAAATGCAAAGGCTTATGCGTTACCTTATGGGCGATTATACCGAATCAGACTTTGTCCAAAATGATGATTTCGAAAATGATGAAACTTCGCGCGAACATAGAATTAGACTGCGTAATGGCTTAGTACAAACAGCGTATAGATAAGTCCGCAAAGACCACATCAGCAACGAAGACGTCAACGACAACGCAGTAGCAGCAGGAGGCTTGGCCTCATCATCAAGATTGGAAGAGCACAATACTTCTGAAATACCAGTGCTACTGGTGAGCGGCTCTACGACAGTAACGACCGTAACAGAGCCAACCTCAACATACACAGATGCAATGAATAGGCCAACCGTAGCAACTACAAAAGCAACAAAATATGTGCCAATTTTCAGCACCACTGGTGGTCCAACGGACCTTGATATAGTTCCATACCTGTGTGAAGATGGCTCGGTACAATGTATCCGACAATGTGACCGATACACAGAGGCAGGTCGACGCTCTACAAGCAAAATGGACCAAGAAAATCATTAGCTTGAGGTATCGCGCCGTGAGCTCGAAGAAACACACAAGCGTGCTCAAGCACTTGAAGCACAATGGATTGAAAAATCGCGCGATTTGGATGCCCGCGAATTCGCGAGCAGTACGCGCGTACCTGTGAGTCACAGCACAGAATTACAAATCAGTGCACCGACGATCATAAATAATACACCACGAGCAAGAAACGTGAATTTGTAGGATACATACGATCTTCGGTACTTCAATACAAATGAAGATCAAACTCGACAATCCGACCAAACGGTCATGCAAACAACAAATGTGACCAATTTTGTACGTACATCGCAAGCTGCGCACAATGGTCTCAACGACACCTACAGGAGAAATACTTCAACCCGCAGCCAACCTGTTGACATCGGAAAAATAGTACGTCAATGAAAATTGAATTTTTCTGGAGATCAAAAAGATGTCAGCATCGATGAATTTTTGCAGCGAGTGGATGAATGTAAAACCTTATCCAATATTGCGGATGGAGACCTTATGAACGCACTGACCGAGTTACTCGCCGGTCCAGCTTCGCGTTGGTCTAGACAATCACGGTACAAATGGACCAATTCGGCAGCATTTAAAAAAGATGCTCGCGTGTGTTTTGGTCATGACAAACACTTCCAACAGCGACTCATCAGAGAAGCAGAGTCTCGTACGCAAGGGAAAGAAGAGCGTGCCAGAGACTATATCGTTTGTCTGCTGACAATACTTGACAAATTCGACACACCGTAAAGCGATGATCAACAATTAGAACTGTTGTATTGCAATTTACACCCGACGATTCAACAATGGGTTCCACGTGATAAAGTTAAATCAGTGGACGACCTATTTACGCTCACTAGAGAAGCAGAACATATTAGAGATAATAATAAATTCTATCGACCACCACCAAATCCAGATCAGTCTCTCTTGTCTGAATTGGCATACAAGCCCCCTCAATCAGAGAAATCTGATGATAATAAGTCACAACCTCATCTGGCAGCCACTTTAGTCGAACCTCTGGTTGAGACTACCAAACTAATAAGAGAATTAATTCAAAAAGAATTAAAATCATTGACTGTGCCTGTTACACCGCCAGCGCCTGAAGTGAATTCGAGCACAAGTGCTCCAATTACAATTGCGCGAATGACAGATGCTATGGCAAGAATGTTTGATCAGAAACTCAAATCATTCAAGCCACAAACTTCAAATGCATCGGCGAATAAACCCGCAACAAGCCAGCAACAAAATAAGTCAGATGGTGACAAACCTAAATCAAATACAGTTTTCAGACCTAAACCGGTCATTAAAAGCGACCATAATAAGGACAAAGAGCCTGGTCCTGGTCCAAAAAGCAGATTCTGCTGGAACTGCTCTTGGCCTGGATATACCAAAAATGACTGTCCTGGATGCCAAAAAAAGGAGGAGGAGGCGACTAGGTAAGGCCTCTACCGCCTCTCTAGAGGATATGGCCTCTGGTAATGGGTTGGTCAGTGACCAACAGCCAGCCACGAAACCAGGACTATATTCGACGGACTACAAGAGTCCACCATCTGATTATGACAATGAGAAGCCGCTGGGCGATCATCCTCGCTGGTGGCTCAAAACAAACCCAGGGAATGCCTGTGTACGTGCTCTCTACGACACTGGCGCATCGAGAACATCTGTCGGACCAATCGGTCTACAAATTGCTGCTGCAATTGGAGCTCGTGTGTCGCCCTATCGAGGCCCACACTGCCATTTAGCAACTGGTGAATTAGCGCGACCGGTAGCGCGAACCAAATTACCTATGGAGGTTGCTGGCGTGAAGAAAGAAATCGCAATGTTCATTTATGGAAAATTAGCCTGCGATCTGATTTTGGGAGCAGACTTCGCGTATTCTTTCAACGCAATTCTTGTTCCTGAAGAAAGTACGATGACAGTGAAAGGCGAGAAGAGCCCATCTGACCCTTTTACTGTTGAGTTCGCGACTCAGGGCGATTTAAATACAGCAAACCTCGCATCAGTCGGCATTGAAGATCTCACCGATAAGCAGCGCAAATTGTTAGATGACGTACTAGATAGGAATATTGTAGTACATGGTCCAAGTATTGGTTGCACAGACCGGATTGAACATGAGATCGTCGTCGAATCTTGTCGACCGATCAAACAGAAATATTACCCCGTATCCAAACGGATCGAGGACGAAATGCATGATCAAGTCCGGAAAATGCCCCAACTCGGAGTGATCAGAAAATCGACAAGCGCATGGTCTAGCCCCGTAGTTATGGTTAGGAAATCGAATGGCGAATATCGCTTTTGTGTTGACTACAGAAAATTGAATAATGTGTCACGCAAAAATGCATATCCTATACCGCAAATGGATGCAATTCTACGGAAGCTCCAAAATGCTAAATATATCAGCACTATAGACATGAGCTCTGCATACTGGTCTATCACTTAAAAAAGGCTCAGAACGATTTACGGCATTTACAGTACCCGGATTAGGTTTGTTCGAATTCGCGAAACTACCGTATGGGGTCTGTAATGGTCCCGCGACCTACCAGGCCCTAATGGACGATTTAATCGGTCCTGAATTAGAGCCATTCGCGTTCAGTTATTTAGACGACATCATCATAGTAACTGAGACGTTTGAAGAACATCTAGAAGTACTCGAGCTAATTTTGAACCAAATCAAAGATGCCGGTCTAACAATTAATCGTGAAAAAAGTCACTTTTGCAAGGACGAAGTTAGGTACCTCGGAGTCCTAGTCAATCGTGACGGTTTTCGACCGGATCCAGAGAAGATCAAGCCAATTGTGGAATATCCAGCTCCGAAGACTTTGAAAAAATTGCAGCGCTTCTTAGGCATGGCGTCGTGGTATAGAAAATTCCTAAATGATTTTGCCACGATTGCCGAACCGCTCACTCGCCTAACCAAGAAGGGGACGCCTTTCTTATGGACTGACGAGCAACAAAATGCCTTTGAGAAAATAAAAATCATGCTTGCAACAGCTCCAGTCTTGAATCGGCCTGATCACAATCTCGAATTTCAGATCCAGACCGACGCGTCGAATACGGGCCTAGGAGCCCTGCTTGTACAAATAGTAGATGGGGAAGAGATCCCCTCTAGAGTTCGCTAGCAGAGTGCTCACGCCCCAAGAAAGAAACTTCTCCTGTACAGAACGAGAATGCTTGGCTGTTTCCTGGGCAATAAGAAAATTCCGACCATGTATTGAGGGATATCCATTCAAAGTCATAACTGACCACAGTAGTCTGCGTTATTAGTTATTTAACCTACGGAATCCCACAGGACGTCTAGCCCGCTGGGCACTTGAATTACAAAGCCATGACTCCACCATACAACATCGACCAGGAGATAAAAATATCGTACCAGACTGCTTGTCTAGGATGTACGAAGATGAAGACATGCCCGAGACACCTGGTCTTGCGACCATTAGTGTGGGAAAATCCACGCAAGATTCGTGGTACATTGAGAAATTCAACGAGGTCCAAAATCGACCAAAAGAATTTCCAAATTGGAAAATCGTCGGTGAAAATCTGTATCATTATAAACCCGACGAAGTTCTTGATGATCTTGGACTTGATAACGATACGTGGAAATTGGTGATCCCGCAAGAAAATCGTTTGAAAATTTTAAGAGAATGCCATGAAGAAGTAATAGCAGGCCACTATGGTCGATTTAAAACACATCAACGTGTCATACTTTATTACTTCTGGCCAAATTTATACCAAGACGTTGCAAATTTTGTAAGAAAATGCACTCATTGTCAACAATGTAAAGTGCAACAACTTGCACCAGCAGGCCTCATGGGCAAACGGTCTATCACAAGACCATGGCAAGTTTTAGCAGCCGACACTTGCGTATTCCCTCGCAGTGTCCACGGCAATGAATATATGATTGTCTTTATTGACTTATTTTTAAAATGGATGGAATGTGTGCCAGTTCGCATAGCGAATGCACTGACCGTGCGTAAAGCACTAGATTCAAAAATAATTTTACGTTATGGTACTCCGGAGATATTCCTGTCGGATAACGGTCCGGAATACTCCAACAAAGTAATTGACAGATACCTGGATGAGCGGGTTATTGTACATATGACAATACCACCTTACGCCGCCCATTGTAATCCAGCAGAACGATACATAAGAACCATCAAAACGTCCATAATCGCATATTTAGAGGACAAACATAGTCGTTGGAACGAACATGTGACGGAACTTCAGTTCACGTACAATTCAAGCGTCCAACATTCGACTCACCTCAGTCCAGCTTTTATGAACTATGGACGTAATCCAGTTCCACCCAAAAATTTCAAACGTCAACGAGAACTCGCGTCTGCTGAAAAAGAGCTAGTGCAAGCAGTAAATGATTGGCAAGCACGTATGCTCAAACTGCCGGACTTGCACATGGTCGCAGCGACCAATTCACAAAAAGCTCACGAGCATCAAGCTCAATATTACAACAAAAAGCGACGTGATGTCCAATATGCAGTAGGAGATGCTGTCTGGAAGCGTAACAGAGTCTTATCATCACAGGCTGAGGGTATCACAGGCAAACTTGCGCCTAAATTCGATGGCAAATTTACCATCCTAGCTCGACTCGGTTCAAATGTTTACGAACTGGCCGATGAATCGGGCCAAAGCATTGGGAAAGCGCATGTTCAAGACCTGAAACCCTACATCGATGGTGAAGAGCCCCTAAACGAACCAGAAATTGAACGGTCAATAATAGGTCCATTTGACGATAATTCGTTCAACCAAAGACCATGTCGTGAGCTCAGACCCGCTAAAAACGTTGCGTCAAAGACAAACACTCCGAAAATTACCAAGAAAAGAGGCTGACCAAGGAAAACCAAAATCGTGGTAACCAAAAAACGCGTCAGTTTCGTACCCTCGATTCGTCATGAACCAGATCATAATACGGTCGACGTAGCTCCAGCGCAGACGACCGAACCCATACCGAAACGACCGCGTGGTCGACCGAAAGGATCCACTAAAAAGAAGATTTTGAATGCGTCAAACTTATCCCCTATGCGCACTAGATCTAGTAGTCGCTTGGCAAAATAGTAAACCTATCTTTCGACTTATACTATTTTGTCATAGGATGATTGTAGACATCTCTTTTTTCTGAGTAGTGGACACCTGTCCGTAGAAAATTGAGATAACAAAAACAACATAAGTCTAATCTTTTCAGAAGATGGATCGTCAAGAAGAAACCGGCAAGACTCCGGAACAAATGGCAGCAATACTGGAAGAGATGCGAATCCTAGAGGAGCACTCCCCTCCCAGTACTGATAACCAAAATGTGCCAACGGTCCAAGGTGCTGAGGATAGCCCTGACCCAACTGGCCCACCAGCCGAATCTTTGATTTCTGATTCACGGGACGAACAGGGAGAACCTCGACCTGTAATTCAAGAAGAGGCAGTTCAACTGTCACCAGAGCAACAGCTCGAAGAAGATGGCAGGGCTCTGCTCGCTCTCGTGTTGCAGCACCACACCGAAGTTAGGGCTGTCAATAAGACCAGCGAGGATCTCATCGAGATGAGCAAGAATCTCGAGATCAAATATGCGCGGAATTTGGCCTCTTTCCGACACTTGCTCGAATACGCGAGAGAAGTCGAACAAGAGAACCTGGACTATCTTACTGCACGTAAGATCCGTGAAGAACGCAACCGAGAGATCGCGAAAAGAGAAGCGGCAGCACGCGTGGCCCGGGAAAACCTGAAAAAGGCCGAGCAAGCGGTGAAAAAGGCCCAGGAGGAGCTTGAACAAGCCAAAGTTCAAGATTACCCCAAGAAGAACCACAAGAAGCGCATGCAGCGCCGCCAGGAGAGACTTCGAGATGGGCACTACAACGATTTTGACCACTGTTCAGTATGTGGCGAACGTGGTGTCCGCAATCCAAGAGATTGTCCAAATTATGACGATCATTATCTGGTCGAGAAGAACCAGAAGAAGAAGTAGGTCTTTGACCAAAAATGAAGGTGGTCTGGAGAGCGAAGCTATGGGCTATGCCCGAAGAAAAGGTCTCTTGACCGATTTATATCGCTTTTCTTTGATTTTTTTACCTTTTATAGCGGTCAGTTGACCAAATTTTCATTTGTTTTGTCAACTCATAGGTCCTTTGACCAATTTCTTAGAATTAAGTTACGGTCACATCACCAATTTTCATTCTCTCTTTTTAAAAAGTTCGAGGGTCCGTTGACCAATTTCATAAGGTTAAGTTAAGGTCTATGACCGAAATTTTGAATTTTTGTAGTGAATATCTTTTTGATCACTTCTTTATTCATCACTCGTTACGGCCATTTGACCAAATTTAATCATGTTATAGGTTTTTTCTTTAATTTTTGAAAATGTATGAAAGTCTCAAATGTCTTTTGACAATTTTCTTTTAACTAGTTTCTGATTAACAAATCGCACTGATTGTGCAAGGTTTGCGACCAAATAATCATGTGACAAAATAGTCAATCAACCATAATTTTAGTTGTTTATAGATTTGAATACTATTCGTTTGTAAAAGTACGGATTGAGTGACGTATGGTCGTATGCTGAAGTATGGGCTATTGGACAATTGTCCATGAGTATGATTCGTATTTTGTATGTACAGTATGCTCAATAAGTGCCTAGTGGTCGATTCAAGAGACCAAGTGCATCAGTGATGGCCAACAAGTGAAATTTCCTGTGGGCCTAAGTGCTATGAACAGTGCAGTGGAATGAACGCTCTCCAGCGATCAATGAATGATCAAAATGATCAAATGAATAGTATGGACGAATGGTCGCATGACATAATATTAAGTTTCCCCTCCGAATTTTTGAGGAATTACATCTACTTTCATAATTGCGATCTTTTATTTCAGAAACCCGACCATGATTTCATTACTATAATTCTCATTTTCATATCATGACTACAAAGGTCAATTTTATTTATTTGGCCCGGACTGAGAGAGGGTAGTTCCGAGCTGGTACGCCGATGGCTACCCAGCGTCTGGGGGAGGGGTGTGACGGTATAATATACCTACCGTCTCCCTCTCTCCTAAGCCAAATATAATAATTAATATTGGGATATTATATCACATTTATATTACAGCGACAGCAAGAGAGAAGGAGAGGACAGTTGAAAGTAAGAGAGAGAGAGAGAGAGAGAGAGAGAGAGAGAGAGAGAGAGAGAGAGAGAGAGAGAGAGAGAGAGAGAGAGAGAGAGAGAGAGAGAGAGAGTTGGCATATATAGCGCTCGCGGGCCGTCGCTAGCCGCAGCAGCTGCAGAAGCTCGACCCCCCGCGCCCCCCGTTTTTCCCCTCCGCGCGCATCGAAGTCGCGCACATCGCCGGCGTGCGGCATTCCTAGCGAGACCGGAGTAAGACGAGCACGTTCCGCTCTGCCGAACATTTTATTCGCGCCGAATATTATTTCGTTGCCTCGTGGCCGCTCTTTTTGGAGCAATTTTTCCGGGTTTTCGCGTGTGCGTCAAACCCATTGGAAGCAGCTCCTCGACCAACCTGGTGGTCTATAGTTTTCGGATCGTCCTGACATCGCTTGGCCCTACGCTTCGGCATATCTTCAGCCCGTGCTTGGAGTCTCGTGGACCGCGCTCGGCACCCTCGTCGGCCCATCTTCGGGGCAAATCCACCTGCGTCTGGACATCGTAGCCATCTCGTCCCTTGGACAAGCAACATCGCCAAGACCTGTAAGTGCCAGCCCGATCTCTCTTCCTCTCTCTGGTGCCTATCAGTAGAATGTCTTCCTCCTCGTGCCCTCCCGACCTCGTGCTCGAGCTTTCGCGCGTACTTTATCGGTCTAATGACGACTTGTCAATATTCCCTGTAAATATGTTTGAATCTTTTTCACTTTACTTCCATTAAAGCTTCGGTACTTGAACGTACACTCATTTGTTATCACTCGACATCCCTCTCTCTCTCTTTTGATGATATACAGCATAACCGAATCCAAATTAATAAACCAGATTTAATCTGGATATGACTGGACCTAATTCAAGCCCGGCCAGTCATAAATGTGCATATGTCACGTCGTAAAGCTTGCTATAAGTGATCGAACCTCGCGAGTCCGTACTTGCTGAATATCGAATTTATTTGATTCTTGGAAATTTCATCTGTACTCATACTGTGCGATGATGAGAAGCACGATAACTTAATTCGCCTCGGCTGCCCTTTAAGTTTGCAGAAACCACACTAATGATCATTAATTTTAGATTTTATGTTTTCCCAAGATTATCGCTTAATATTTTGAGCGGATCCAGTGGGGTTTTCAGCGGGGTTTGTGAGCTTGGAAACATTCGCAATCAATACAATCTCGCGTGCAGCAACTGCGGGTTAGCGAGGTTTCATCGCTCAGCAAGTTTCCCATCGCCTAAGTGTTACATTGATTGCCATTCCTTAAGGACGATTATTACGATTAGACGATTATCGCAGAAAACATCGGGAAATGTTCAAGTCTCACATTGTTCAAACAAGAATTTTGATGAGTTGTACCTTGAATGAAATTATTCCTCGATAAAGATCTTTAATGTGTAATAAAAAGAACATAACTTTTGAAACCCCAAGCGTGTCGACTTTCCAAAATTCTCATTTTTCGACCCAGTGTATTTATGTGTAGTTATATCACTAGTTATACATTATACTGTGATTAATGTTTTTGATATACACCCACGTTATCTTATTCCATACAATACCACATTGATGACATTTCTGCTAAGTTCCGATGAACTTTGTTGATGAGGTTTGCTACAATAATCAAGGGGGAAGTGAAAATTTGAATGGATGTTCCAGCAGATATCGAGCACCTACAAATAAAAGAATTAAAAAAGATGTTATCTTTAACACATAAAAATGAGTAAGAAAATGGAAGTGTAGTGTATTGCGAATAGTTACACGTCAGAGTAAAGATGACACGCAGTGAAAGGAATGCAAGAAAGATCTTCACAGTATATTAATAGCAAATACGCATCGAACCATATATGGTAGTTTGAAGTCTGGTGAGAGGAGCTTATAACAAGCACGGACTGGTACAGCCAGGTACAGCCAAGTATGAGCTGGTACAGCACAGAGTATAAAAGATGCACCCACTGTATAGCCAGTCAGACGGCACACGACCGGCAAGCCATACATACGGCTCCGTGTCCCTTGTATATCAATACTTAATAAAGTAGTTAGACGCCGATCTCATCAAGTGCTTCACACCTTCTCCAAAATACCACATTGGCGACGAGGATAAAAGAAGGAATCCGACGAGGATAAAAGGAAGCAAATCCGACGAGGATAAGCAGTACAGACATCCGACGAGGATATATACAGCATATCAAAAGCATCAATCTATCTGACGAAGATAGTAGAAGAGAGATCCAACGAGGATATATAGAAAAATTAAAAGCCATCCGACGAGGTCAACACAACAGAGCGCAGCTGGAGTGAGGAGAAAGGTCCCCCGCAGCATACAGCCACTGGACATGGATACAGAGAGAAGCTAGAGAGGAGAAAGGTCCCCGCAGCATATACATACAGGTCCCAAATCAACGCATAAGGTGAGCGCCTACAAGCAGCTTGGTCCCCATAAATATACATCAAAACATCGAATCAAGGCAAGAGCGGTAAGAGAGCCAGTCATAAAGTTGGTCGTAATTTAGCATTTATGACTACTGTGGAAATACCTCCAGGTGATCATCCAGACTTTACAGATTTAACGATTCAAACATTTACTAAACAAGAATTGATTGAATTATTGGCAAAATTTCCGGTAAAACTCCATCTCAATTTGGTCTCATTAGAAATTCTGAGGTCAATAGCAAGAAAAATACGCAGCGTACAGTTCTCAGCAAAAACTGAAGAAGTCAATATTTCTAAAGAAGGATTACGGGTTGTAGTACCAGAAGAAACAGAATCGAGTGGACAAACTGAACAAGCTTTAACACCACTGGCTAAGGCACCCCAACAAAACAGCATATCTGCAGAAACTCAAACGGTACAAGAACAAGTTTCCAGCCCAAATACAGATATGATGGAATCAATGGAATTCCATAAAAACAAGCAATCCTGGGATGACTACATTGAACGCATGGAACTCTATTTTACGGCAAATGATATTACATCAGATGATAAACAGGTAGCAACCTTGTTAACGAAATGCGGATCAGAAACATACAAGCTGATCAAAGATTTAGCAGCACCGAACCTCCCAAAAACCAAGAAATTTGAGGAGATAAAACTTCTAATGTCAGCCCATTTATGCCCGAAAAAAAGCAAACGCATGGAACGGAGCAAATTTCGTCAAGCTCATCAAAATGCAGGCGAATCTATAGCAGAGTATATCGCACGGCTGAAAGAATTGGCCATAAACTGCGATTTTACGGACTTGAACGACGCGTTGTGTGACCAACTGGTCACAGGTCTCACGGATCGAGGTACCAGAGTCGCACTATTCAGCGATAAAGATCTCACTTACTCAAAAGCAGTAGAAACTGCTACCACTCGTGAAGCAGCAGCGAGAGATGCAGCAACCACTGAACGACATCGAAGCAACACTTCAATTCAACACGTCGCAGCACATCGATACAACAAACCAACGAGTAAAGTTACTCAGACAGGTAAAAGCGAATTTAATAATAGATCGCGCACAAAATTTTGTTATTGTTGCGGAATAGGCAATAGCCACTACACAAAAGACTGTCGTTACAGAGACAGAAAATGCACTTTTTGTCATAATCAAGGGCATCTCGAAAAAGCATGTATCAAAAAACATGGAAAGAACAAAATTTTTGGTACGTTCAGTAAAAATCGATTTGAGAATAGAGACAATCGGGATGAACGTAATAAGCAAGTAAAAGTTCTACAAACTGAATCGGATGATGACGATACGGTTTCAAACACAGATTTTTTCCAAATATCAGAATGTTCTTGACAAAACATCAAAGCAGAACCATTATATTTTGACTTAACAAGAGATAATATTCAAGTCAAAATGGAATCAGATACGGGTACATATGTTTCAGTTATATCCGAAACCGACAAGAATAGAATCCTTCCAAAATTACCACTGAGAGAATGTGATCTCAAACTCAAGAGTTACGGTGGAACACCGTTTCATCCTATTGGATAACTAGAATCATTAGAGGTAGTATTGAATGGAATGAGTAAAATTTTGGACATCTACGTTATTAAAGGCAAAGGACCAATTTTGTTGGGTAGACAATGGCTAGCAGCTTTTGGACTTCGGCCGTTAAAATTATGGAAAAATACAAATTCCTCGAATATTCTACAAATACAGAGTGAGGACATCAGAAAGCAAATACTTGAAAAATTTCCAATCCTTTTTTCGAACACGCAAGGGTGTTACAAAGGTAGGAAGATACATTTGGTCTTTAAAGAAGACGCAAAACCGATACAAATGAAGCCATATCACGCGCCATTCGCTTTAACACAGAAAATCTCCAAAGAGTTAGACAGACTTGTGAAACTAGGCAATCTAGAACCGGTTTCCTGTAGCAAATGGGCAACACCCATTATCCCAGTTCTGAAAAAGAATGGTGAGGTACGCATCTGTGGAAATTTCAAAATGACGGTTAATCCACAATTAATAATCAAAAGACATCCCATTCCTCTGAAAGAGAAAACTCTTCATACGCTACGAATAGGGAATAGATGGTCTCAGATCGACCTGACACACGCATTTATGCAATATCAACTCGATGACGAATCGAAAGACGCCCTGACGATTATTTCACATGAAGGGTTACACAGATACACACGCTTAGGAGAAGGTATAGCCTCAAATCCCGCGGAAGTACAGGATATTTTAGAAGACGTCCTGAAAGGTATAGATCATACAGAGATCTATATAGATAATATATATTGCACAGGAAAAACAGATTCTGAGCATTTACATATACTGACACAAATTTTTGAACGATTGCAAGACGCAGGCTTACGCGTAAACCTCGGAAAATGTGATTTTTTCAAAGATGAAATTGAAATTCTAGGCTTTGTTATAGACAACGAAGGGCTAAAGCCAAGTCAATCTAAGGTAGACGCAATTACGAAAGCGCCAACACCAAAAAATTCGAAGGATTTAGAAGCTTTTTTAGGTCTCGTAAACTTTTATGAAAGATTCTTAACAGATAGAGCGGAACACATTTATCCTCTCTATAATCAAATCAAACACAAAAATTGGACTTGGACAAACGAATGTCAGAATGCATTTGATTGGATCAAGAAAGAAATTTCTTCAAATAAAGTTTTAGCAATCTACGATCCAAACGTAAAACTCGTCATGGCATGTGATGCTAGTGACGTCGGTGTTTCAGCAATTTTGTCGCACAGGTACGAAGACGGTTCTGAAAAACCTATAGCATTCGCATCCAAAATAATTCCAAAATCCGAGAAACATAGAGCAATAATCGATAAGGAAGCAGGAGCAATCATTTTCGGTTTCAAAAAATTTCATCAATACGTTTACGGGAATCACATTATTCTGAAAACTGACAATGAAGCTTTGAAATATATTTTTGGCAATAAAGATATGTCAAAAATGCTAAACAGCAGGCTATTACGCTGGGCATATTTTTTATCAGGCTACAGATATACCATCGAAGTAGTAAAATCAAAAGCTAACGGTAACTGCGATGCGCTTTCTAGGTTACCGATCGCAGACACAACGCCGGTATTCGAAACAGAATACACAAACATCAATTTTATACAGAATGAATGCACAATTATTGATTTCCCAAAAGTTGTAAAAGCAACTTCACACGACAAGATATTGAGAACGGTCATATCATACATACAGACGTCATGGCCTAAAATAGAAACATTGAATGACATAGAGAAAAGCATTCATCATAGAAGACACGAAGTGACCTTTGAACAAGGATGTTTGTCTTGGGGTTACAGAATAATAATTCCAGAAACTTTACAGAGAAACATAATCGATGAACTTCATTCTTCACATCTTGGTATAGTAAAGATGAAGCAAATAGCACGCAATTATTTCTGGTGGCCACATATTGATAAAGATATTGAACGAATTGCGAATTCGTGTAGAATCTGCCTATCAACACGAGCAGAACCACGAAAAGTACCACTTACACCGTGGCAATGGCCTAGTCAACCTTGGTCACGTATTCACATTGACTTTATGGGTCCATTTCACAATTTTATGTTTTTGATCATCGTGGACGCACATTCCAAATGGCCAGAAGTGATTAACATGAAAAAGGACACAACTTCGTACAATCTGATACGAAAGCTAGACGAAATTTTTTCGCGTTATGGTCTCCCTCACCACATAGTGAGCGATAACGGTCCACAACTAACGAGCCACGAATTCGGAAAATATTTGAAGCAATACAAGATAAAACATACATTTTCAGCACCTTATCATCCTGCTACTAACGGAGCAGCAGAAAATTTTGTCAAAACGGTCAAACACAAAGTAGACAAAATGATTAAAGAAGGTCATTCACTAGAATTTTCGATAAATAGATTTTTGAGTGATTATAGGAACACGGAACATTCGACAACAAACAGAACACCAGCAAATCTATTTCTCAAAAGAGATTTGCGCACAAGATTTGATTTATTGATTCCTAATTCAATTAGCGATGTTGAAAAACACCAATTTGATCAAGCACGACACAAGCAAGGTAACAGACAAATACAATTTGTAGAGAATGAGATTGTTTTTGTGAACGATTATAGAACGCACTCTGAGAATAGGACGCAAGCGAAGATTGTAAGACAACTATCTCCTATAATGTATGAAATAAAATTCAATGACGGGTATATTACAAAACGACACGCAAATCAAATTGTCAGAACTCAACTAGAACCTACTTTAAGAGGAGGGGAGTTGATATGTGATGATAATTTTGAAAATTCATATGTACACCCAAATGTTTCGAAAAAATGTAAGAACAAATTGTACCCTGGAAATGATCGAAATGTACCGAGACGTTCGTCTCGAATTGCTAAAAAAGCAGCGACCCGATCTCAAAAATAAGAGGAGGGGAGTTGTAGTGTATTGCGAATAGTTACACGTCAGAGTAAAGATGACACGCAGTGAAAGGAATGCAAGAAAGATCTTCACAGTATATTAATAGCAAATACGCATCGAACCATATATGGTAGTTTGAAGTCTGGTGTAACGAGCTTGTAACAAGCACGGACTGGTACAGCCAGGTACAGCCAAGTACGAGCTGGTACAGCACAGAGTATAAAAGATGCACCCACTGTATAGCCAGTCAGACGGCACACGACCGGCAAGCCATACATACGGCTCCGTGTCCCTTGTATATCAATACTTAATAAATTAATAAAGTACTTAGACGCCGATCTCATCAAGTGCTTCACACCTTCTCCAAAATACCACAGGAAGAATGTTACGTTACATATTTTTCGATGAGACATAGTCATGAGACATAGTCAATATTTTTATTTCCTTTTGTTCCCTTCTTACTTCGGCGCACCTTTCTTCCAAAGCGTACGAACTCAGCCGAGGTTAAGATCGATCTAGAGACAAAATTAACGATCTCAGTAGATTCCTCGATGAGATAGCGCGCTCAGTTCCTCGAGACTCTGTACGCCCGGACAACGTTTCAAAAGCAATAAAAAGTAAACAGAGTCTCGACCAAAACCTTTATGATCATCGCACGTGACAGTTTCACCACGATTTCTCAATCTGCAATTATTGGAGATGCATGTATCATCCTGTCCCACGACTCACTTTATTTTCTAAGAATTTGAGACGTGAGAGAGAGAGAGAGACATGGTGGGGAATTTCTCTGTGCCACCAAATTGTAATTCGTAAAAACTACTCATTGGCAGCTTTTGATAAGAGGGGATCCTTGCCAGAGAGTTAGTTAGCATTTCGGGCTGCTGCACAGAAGATAGTCTTCGGCAAGACGCCGAACAGTTGAATTTGGGCAAGGATGCCCCTCGGCTAGAAGCCGATCTTTTCAGTTTCCGGCAGAGAGCCGATGAGTACAGTATCATTAATCAGTATGGAATAATTGAGATATCAATCAGAATCAGATAATTGAAATACCAACAGATCTCAAAAGTCAGCCACTACTGGATCCTCAAGACCGAATCAATTGTCGTACTATTATAAAAAAATCAACAGGTTGCCAGGTAACGTGAAACTTCTGCAATTTTAGTAGTTCTCTCTCTCCTTCTCGCGTCCGGATTCAGTACGTCTCCGTCGAGTAGATATTATCGTAGTTGTCAGTGGATTTTGATTTTTCAAAATAAAGCTTCGGTACTTAATCGAAAGCATCATTGTAATACTTGACCGAGTATCATCCTAGCCCAGGAAGGCTCCAACCCCGATCCGAGCCAAGTTTTTCCCAATCAATTTTTGTGTCTCATCGACGTCCTCCGTCCCCGATCCGAGGATATCGGTGCGAAACTCCTGTATGGGAGTTTTCCTAAAAAGATCCACGCACCTCTTTCTTCCGAATAGTCTTCCACTGCGGGTCTCTGTTCCCTTTGGGATTGATTCCTCTTACCCAAGAATAACAGAGTGGTAGCACTCTGCTAATATGAACATAACAAAAAGTGGTGCCGCGAGCGTGGTTTGTCAGGGACAAATTTTTTCAATCGAAAAACGAAAATTACAAGTGCTTCAATTAATGATGTGTTTTTTTGGGTGAAAAAAGAAAGAAATGTCTACAAGTGTGAGTACAAGAGTGAAAAGATTAAGAGTGCGCAGTAAAGATACCAATTCCAGGTTCATTGTGTCCGGCCGAAATTGCGCTCAAGATTAGATCTCAAGGTTATTACTAAAAATAATTCGTTGCGAAAAGTGCAAATAGGTGAGAAGTGTTGTGACGCGTGTTTTAAAGTGAAATATTTAGATCGTTGATACGTTATTTCATGTATAGTTTCATTCAAGCTTACACAGTGCAAAATTGCCTGTTAATTTTAAGAGTCATCTTTCATTGAGGATTTGCGTTGCGTAATTTCGTGATGTTTTTTTTTTTTTAACAAGTTCAAGTGTGGGATTTTTACTTTTATTCCGGTGATCAACGAGATTGTTTAGTTTTGACCAAATATCCAAAGTGCGCGGAGAAAAATATCTTCCCTCATGAAGTGATGTTTGAACAAGTGTCTGGTGTAAGGAATATAATTTCTCAAGTGAAAAATAATGAGAAACAAGTGCGCGTAGAAGAACTTCAATTAATGATATATTTTGTTCAGTGGACACAGTATTTTCCGAACAAAAAGAAGTATTAGTGCGCGAGTGGTGCGTGGAAAAATACAAAACTCATGCCCATAAGAAGTTTCATTTAATGATATTTCTCGTGTTATAAGTATGTGTGAAAACCGGAAATTAACCTAAAAGTTAGAACAATATTGTTAAATTGATTATTGCAAGTGCGCATATAATCCCAAAATATTCTTAGCTGAAGTGGGAAATATTTGATGGTATATTTTTCAAAGAGGAAAAAATATGACGAATGCGTGCAGATAAATGTTTCTTGGATACAGTGTTCTTCGACATAAAAATCACAAGACGAATATTCAAGTGTGTAAAGTGTCGTGATCAATGTCAGAGAATTTTGGATTATACTTATGAATAGGAGCTCAATTTTTTATGTATCCAAATATGTGTGAAATAATCAGTAAATTCTCATGTGCGGGGGTGATATTGGTTACATATGTAGATGATGCAGAGAATTCATGACGTTAATGTGATAATTCCTTTTCGCATTACGCACGGAGCAATTCTGCCTATTGGGTCAAGAAACAGTTTAGCACACAGGAATATTCTCTGTTAGGCTAGGAATATCGAGTTCCATGATAAAAACACTCATTAGGGACATTCAAATGATTGTAATAGCCTCATAGTGACAATTGTGGTAATGGGTGGATCTTAGAATTTTTAGTGCAAAATTCCGGTGGCTTTCTAGATGCCGTGACATTTCTGTCAGATTTCCAGGGAAATCGAAATCTTGCCAAATTGGATAAATACTTGTGTTTTTACCGTATGAGAGTGTCTTTATTAGTTGCAGCATGAGTGAATTAATCTCAATGAAAACAAATACGTTGAGTACTACTGATCAACAATACTACTCGTAGAATAAACTCAAAAGAGAGCGAAAAAGCGAGCGACATGTGAAACCTACTCGTCGTTTCCATGTTGAAGTTTTGAGTAATCAGTATGTCTGAATGTACTGCTATGTCCATCGAAAATTGCTGTTAGATGTGGCTTGCAATCCATTCTTGCTTCATTTAAGCGTCGATGCTGATCTGTGAGGAAGTCTGAAATTCTTTCACTTTTGCTGTCACACCTTGATCATTTGGGCTCTTCGACGTGTAATAAGGCCTAACCATTCAAACTTCCTTCGTTTGGATGCCCCGAAAGTGGACACCAATATTGGAATCGATTGGCGAATGCGGGTGGACCGCGTGCGAGAAAACACCCCGAAATCGAGGAATCGATGTATCACCCGGAATTATTAAAATTCGTTAAGCTCTCACGGCTCTAGCGTACCAAAGCGGATTCTGTAATTTCGCAAGCGCATTCCTGGTGATCCAAAGTTGTAATTTTTCGATCAGGCCAGCCGTGACAGACATTGAACGGTCTGTCACACCGTTTCAAGAAGAAATCATTATTCCTGTTCTTGAGCACATACACTTCTTAGTGCGTTCTTAAGGGACTCAGCCATGAATCTATTGTGTTACCCGCAAGAAATTGACCTATTACGGATCCAGATACGACCAATAGCAAAATATTTCTGAGATTTGTAGAATGAAAATGATGTGACGTAATATCTACGCAATGGTCAACATATCGATAAAGAAAGGTTTGGATTACCCCTTTTAGGTGTGATATTACACCCTAGGCTTCATTTAATGTGATGCATTGAGACTTAGAAACATCCGATCGAATCCAACTTTGAGTCATTTGAGTAGCATAACCATTTAATAAAGGATTTGATGGGATCCTATGCGTGGAAATCAACTCACGACCACGATTTTCCAGGATCGTGGGACGATTATTTAAATAAAAAGATAACCTGACATCCCCATCTTAATTTAATAGCAGTTATTTGTGCCCAGGAGGTTTTACGGGTATATCATACCGATTGAATCTGGTTCTAAATTCAGGCCGAAGAATGAGTGATTTAAACCGCTTATTCTAAGTGCCTATGCATGTAGACATGAACCGATAGTTATCTCAAATTCTGTTTTACGCGTGGAATTCTAAGAAAATTCGGGGCTGAGCCATAATTACATTCCATCGACCTGTTCCTTATCAGGAAATGAGAGATGCTACAAAGGACCCCGGTTATCAGAAGTGAATCGGGTAAGATTTTGCGTGGAACCTTGAAGCCCGAAGGAAGCCTGAATATTTTTCAGATTCTGGAACTTGGCGTAATCATCTTTGAGTTGGCTGAGACATGATTGGATTATTTTCGAAGTCATACAGTTTTGGCTGAGTTGATAGCATCATTTCGCTTCTTGAGCCATATTCCTTCAATATATTATCCACCAAGTGCAGCTCGAATTAACCTGAAAAGTTGCGCGGCATCACCAGAATATCCGTAAAACTGCACGTGGAAACCAAGTATTTCTATAAACCTTCCCCACATTTTCTCTCTTTCAGTGAGCTGGAAGGAATCAACTTCTTTAGATCATACAGAGGCCGAAGATATCTCATTTCGAGTCGTGGATGGTGATTCTCACCTGAAGAGGAACCAATAGATTCGATTGTTCTCTTATATCATCAGCCATAGCTGTATTTCAGCAGGTGTAGAGGTTCCAGAGGGGTTGCCCATCTCCCATTGCCAATCCTCATATACATGGATCAAAATCATAGAGGGAGACACCTATTGGAATGGTAAACTTATGGCGTCGTAGGCAATGTAATCTACGGTCCACCTATGTTAGGGCGTTCCCGGCCTATACGCTGATCTAGGGAGAGTGGGAGTGGCTAGATTCCAAACGTTGGGGGTAGGACCCAGACGTGCCCAAAAGTGGGGGCGTGTCTAGGGCGGAATAGTCAAGAGGCGTGGCTTGCTAGACGGGGGCTTCAGGGCATAGCCGATTGGGAGAGCTAGAAAAGGTGGCGTGGCTTCCTAGACATGGGCCATATTAAGGCCCAGCATTCAATGAATCGTGAGGTGAAAAGGCGGCCATTCTGTGATGGGACGGGCTACATATCAGAATTCATGCCCCACTGGCTTATTCACCAGCATCTAATGTCTGCTCAATAAAAACACTAGAGGTTGAGATGCGCGCGCCCCACGCGCGGATCTCAAGTCTTCATGATCTCTTCTTGGAGAATAGAGATATCAAACATTTTTCGGTTACATTGAATTCCTTCAACTGTATTTTTATTCAGTTCTACAACAACCATTATGATCATGGAAGCCTGAAGAGTTTCCTGACAAGAGAAAAAAAAAAATTTCTCTAAACCCGAAACTCATACTTTGAAGCCATCCAAACCGGCATGTAAAAGAACAAATCGCATGGATTTTGCGGTTCCGAATAGCCCTTCATTTTTATTCAACTTGTCAGCATTTATAGGAATAGAATAATCTTCATTTGTCAATTGACGAAACTCCTAATACGTTGAGTAGAAATACAGGATTTCTTCAGTCTTATAGCAATATGAAAACTCTCCCCGATAAAAACGCAATCTAAAATCCAGATATACGTCTTTCGAGAGCATGTTTGCCATGCCGAACCTCGGAACGGAAATTCTTGGTACTTCCGCAATTTTTTGACTTCTAGAGGTAGAGAAAATCTTCATCACAACGATATCAGGATTAGCTTATTCATTCAAACATGTGTAACTTAGAATATTTCAGGTGAAGAAATTGAGGGTTGGAACATTACAGTAATGGAATCACGCTTCGCGCGCAGATCTGATAGTTGGAGATCCTCGGATAGTTTTAAAATTGCAGGAAACATTGATATGAAAACCTTCTACCTGAAAGCCACTGCACTCTCTCAGCATCAATCAGCTATTATATAGCTGAAATATCAGCTATTACTCCCATGGGACGTCAAACTGCTGATCAAATCAGCGGACACAAAAATCACGCTTAAATCGATAATTCTGATGGAATAACTCCACAAATCCCGGTTCTAATATCGACATGAACACATTAACGACTTTTCCAGACCAAGTCACGACGGACTAAGGCGTATCCGTTCGATATTTACTCATTTTGTGCCACGGGAGGCCCTATATAGCTGATTATAATCATGGTGTCAAGGAGATATGGTGTGCTCACACGGAGGACGGATTTTCGTCTCGGTCTGCGCAGACCCCACCGTCAGCCATATTGGTTGTTTACTGTAGCAGCCGATATGAGCCAGCCAGGACTCGCTTGACATTTTACGCGATAAAATTATATTTTGTAATTGTTCGACACAACTGAGTGATGTTGATACGTATGATCTCATCGTAAAATGTAAAGGACTCGACTAGAATCGAGTATGAATCAAATCCCAAGCCCCCATCTCACGGCTGCGGTTTATATACAACATTTATGCTGATTTCAGTGATGTCACTCGTAGTCTCGTGGTCGGCTTTTTTGCTTCTCAATCCGATGATCCGAGTTCAAATCCCATTACTTCCAAATTTTTTTCCCCCTTGTCCGGTTTTTTTTTCAATAACAATGTTACATTTTGCAAGGAGCTATCTCTTATTGGATCAAGAGAATTACGCAGGGACAAAGTCATTCATTGCAACGAACATTGAACGAATACGTTTTGGTACATGGGTATTCCCGGAATATTTCTCTGCTTTTCCATCAAAATAATTCCTCCACGATTAGCTTTGGGAAAATTAGAATTTCTCTTCAAAAATAATATTCTGAGGAAAACATTCGTCGGTTTGGCACGGTGGGCCGGAAGCAACCATTAATGTGACCAAAAATCACCTCAAAGATTCCGATATGGTATTTGAAAGAACATATCCAATGCGATCCACAGACAACTTCTTCTCGTAATTTTTCGATCGATTTATGAAAAAATGCTGTACCTGCACTTCTGTACCTCAAATCCTCAATTCACGGCTTCAGAACAACGCAGGATCTGTAGGTATAGGAGATGTGATCTGATTTTGATGGCTTCAGAGGCCGTAATTAGATATTATACAATTCTTTCCGAAAACCGAGATGTGGGCTCAGAATAGAAAAAAGTGTTTGGAATCCATCAATTCGAGAATGAATCAAATCAAATGTGATCTAAGTTTTGAATAGCTCTACTTTCTTGGCATCATCAGTTATCCAGTTTACAGAAAGTCACGTACTCACGTTACATTACTTTTCGACGAATCAATATGTCCAATTATTGCTATGAGTTTTATGAGAACACCGAGGGCCACGGCAGTATGTTTACATTTCAGTATCAAATGTAAGAATTTAGTAAGGAATGTAAACAAAGAGAACCTTCCACTGAACGAGCTCAGTTGAAGTAAACCTCACTTTTTTCAAGGATTGAATCTTTTTCTTTGAATACATAAGTTTTACAAATCATTAGTCGCCCCAGGAATATTTTACAGACCTGCGAATATTGGAACCATGTTTCTCAACAGCCTTGATACAGGCATTAAAATCCTTCATCACATTAAAACTCACGACACTGTTGGTCAAAATCCGAAATTAGGTGTCAAGAGTGCGTGAAATTACTTAGGACGTGTAAAAACTGACACATGGGATCATCAAGTGGTTGTAAGTTGCGCGAGCTATTTTTGAACTCTGTTGATTCCCGCGCGAGCGCTTATTGGATGAGCGCTCGCCTGGGGTCAAAATCTGATTGGCTGAGAGCTCACGCTGCGTGTGAGCACACCATATCTCCTTTACTCCATGATTATAATCAGCTATAAGTCAGTGATTGTAGCTGAAAATCAGCTAATGTAGCTGAAATTGAGCTACAGTAGCTATTCGTCTCAGTGAACCGTTCACTGAAAAATCAGCTTATAATAGCTAATTCAGTCAGCTAACACAGCTGGAATCTCAGCTAATATAGCTGATTTTCCAGCTAAACGATATTCGTGTTGTGCCGTATGCACTATACAGTGTCGAGATCAGCATTGGATCGAAGGAAGATATATTGAGAAGGAGCCTAATATGACGACAACATAAGTATATGGAGATCGAGAGATCTTTATTCCCTGCTCGGAAGGTGAGGTTGAAGCGTATAACGTGCTATGGGAAGTAAGGTGAAATGCCCAATAGGACAACACACGGCAAATTTCGACCTAAAGGGGAACACACGCGATTCAAAGCATAGTGAGTCTTGGAGAGAGTTTGTAGACTGAAAAATTGATACTTTGGAGCTTCCCCTACAAGTATAGATGAATGTGACTCGATTGCAGGATTGATGATCAATAATAATTCTTCTGAATAGATTGGTATTCCCTGCTAAAGTTTATTGTCAAGTAGCGACGTTTCGGCTGTTATATTACAGCCCCCTTTTACAATTTACACATGAGAGAGAGATGAACAACAGCATTAGCTTTTTGGACCTCCAAGTTACCGGGAAGAATAACGAAACGTGCTTGACTAATTGGTTTCAGAAACCAACTGCATCGGGCCGTTATATAAATTTTTTTTCCCATCACCCTGCCGCTCAGAAAATAGCTATCATTTATAATCTAGTGGATGAAGCCTTAAGACTCTCAGATCAGATATTTCACGTATCAAATTTGAACATCATCCGAGACCTTCTCTTGGACAATAATTATCCCATCAACTTTATCAATAAATACATCAAGAAAAGAATTCACTTCATCTACAATGAATGGTCCCGGATCGACCAGAATAATTGAAATGATAACAAAGTCATCATGAAATTGCCAAAAATAATCTTCCTTTTACTTAAAAATCTGACTCCATCTATAAATACCATCACAAAAAAATTTTTCCTGCCTCCTCTAAACTCCAACTCTAACAAGTTAGGCCGTTTCATCAGACTAGGTAAGGATTCTCTGCCGATATCTGAAAAACACAATGTTGTATACATGATCAATTGTGGAGACTGTGAGGAAGTTTATGTAGGCCAAACGCTGAGAAAACTCAAAAAGCGTGTGTATGAACACCAACGCGACATCATTCTAAAAAAAGAAACTTCGGCTCCAGCTCAACACGTTCAAAACACTCACCACACAATGAATTTTGATAGTATCAAAATCCTAGACTCTGAAAGCAGACTCCAATTGAGACTGTTTTCTGAGATGCTAAACATTTACTACTGTCCAAATACTATCAATGTGAGAGGAGACCTCAGCAATCTCAAAAATATCCATAAATTTTCTGTAGATCAATTCAGACAATCACAGCTTAATAGACCATGATGAAGCATTACAGATCACTATCTTGATCAAAGTGTGTCGATAAGTCAGATATCTTCCCTCCAGTAGTTCTACACAATTAACTTGATCCATCAGTCTCACCGGGGAATCGATCGACATAACATCTCGTCGATCGAAAACCAATTCCATTCTTCCCCAGAACTGAGGATTCAAAAACAGTTTTAACAAAAAACAATTTTAACAATAAGTGAGTTCCAATGTAAGTAATATAGTTCTGAAATGAGACCATTCTACAGTGAAGAAAATTTTTTATAATATCTCAATTACTCGTAGAATTCGAAAGCTACGTCAACACATAGAACTAATGAACTGTACCAAAAATGCAACGATTCCGAGTGCTCTTGGATGAACCTGATTCCTCAAATTGAGACATATGAAATTTTAAGGTAATATTGTGTTCAGTTGAATCATACATCCCTTTTTCTGTGGAAAAAATCTATCAATTGTGTGTAATTTTTAGCTTGAAGAGGGCTGTAATATAACAGCCGAAACGTCGCTACTTGACAATAAACTTTAGCAGGAAATACCAATCTATTCAGAAGAGTTATTATTCCCCTACAAGACATATACGCGGTTACTAGAGAAAATTCAAGGGTTTTCCGTGAAAATTAGTTGAAAACAGGGTGCCCGAGATCCAAGGTACGACGATCAAATCTGACTGTCCGAGGCCAAGTCACACTTTTTTCAGATCGCTGCCGTAATGAATCTACGACGAATTCGATTCTGATTTTTATGAGAGATTATAGTTTGAACCTTCAGGAATCGTTTGTGACTACCTCACTATTTTAAAACATGAAATTCATTGAATAATCAGCCGTTCCCCTACCGGTTAGTGATTTTGACACCCTCGCCAGTAGGGGAACAGTCTTCTGCTCCAAGTTCCTCTTTAGGCAAACAGGCTGCCGGTAGGGGAACCAATGCCGCGGTTTGGCTGCAAAGTTGGGTTTTTTAATAATATGCCCAATTTAGGATGCCTAAATGAAGGTTTACGACTGCAGAATATCTCTGTTAACAGTAGAATGGATGCTGATTGGTGTTTAATGTTGTTTCAGTTGTGTCGGTGTGAAAAACAATATCATAACCTGAATAGGTTATGGGATGGATGGGCCATGTTGTGTTGTGATTATTAACTCTCTCATCAAACCCAGAAATCGTGTCAGATTTCTGTTAAGTACTCAACTACTCGTTCTTGGATAAACCTATAAGGGAGAGGAAAAGTTCCTCTTCATTCACTACTAATTACTCGAGTGGTTGCCAGTGTACGCTGTGATGCATTTCAAGCTTTCGCATGAATGAAAGAGTGTAGTGAACCATTTCCATTTAGAATGTATTTGAAAAGGATCATTATAAGTATGTAGATATTATCTTCTCTGAAGTGCGTATTGGGTTGTTGGTTTGGTGACTCTGTTCATTAAATTACACAATAAGGATGACAATTTTTCTTGAGGCGCTCTTGCTTTTCTAACACAATCAATAGTGAGGCATACTACTTGAGTTTGTAAAACAAGCAGAGAATAAGTATTCACAATATCTGAGGCTTCTCATAATACCTTGCTGTTACTTTTAATACTGGTCACTTGAGTTGGGTAAGACTTTTTGAGTTAACGGATCTGAGTGAGAGAAGTTCTGCCCATTTTTTAGGCTAGAGGGAGATTCCAGAGTTCATCTGTGGTACATCTATTTGCTCTGGAGAACTCATAGAAATGCATATTCATTCATTTGAAGATTTATCAGGCAACTAGAAAAGTTTTTGAGTGATTGCATCACATTTTAAACATAAAAACTGATTCTTACAGTATCAAATCTCTAAGTCAAAATTCATGCTAACTCTGAATGTTTCCTTTGAAACATTACCTTATATAATTTCACCATGGAGCCGAATTTGGATGAAAACTTCTTACCGAAGAGTGAAAGTTGAGTCGTTGATGAGAGACAGGGATCAAATATTAGAAAACTACATACGTATCTGGCATCAAGAACTGATGAACTAAGTCATTTTTCTAACTCAGAAAGCATGTGCTAGCTTTAATATTCATACACTCCATAAAGATCATATCCATGATGCAATTGTAAAAATCTGAATTTCTGTGAAACACTTCATTTTGAAAAAGGAGTTCCATCCGTGGGAGTAAAATACTCAATAGAGATATTTTTGTATAATTCCAACTTGTAATGATATTGAAGTAGAAGTGATTTTCCCTCAGAATAATTCTAGAATCAATTGAAGTATGATATAAGTATTTTTACTCTTATGGTAGGAACTCAAGTGGGTTGATAGTCTCATGAAGAATAGAATAGAATTAGTTTAGATTCAAAATATAATAGAAACCACCATAAATTTATCCAATCTGAGTGTAAATTGAGCTACAAATACTTAGTTTCACTCACAGAACTAACAATTTCATTTTACAGTGTCTTATTTTTTCATAAATTTGAAAGATAGTGCGCGTAAGGCTAAGGTTCTCCCTTGCTAAGAGCCTACACAAAATCAAATGTTCCCCTTCTGGATGCCTACCATTCCCCTACTGGATCAAGTCCGAGAGTACAGTTCCTCTATTGGCAAAAATCTCTTCTCTCGAAAATAACCGTAGTTTCCTAAATATAAGGAGTTTCGCCGATTCCTTTTTTGGAAACTCACGCTGAGACTCTTAGCTTGAGCGCGGAAAAAAAACAAATCCCGAAGAGCGAATAGTTCTTTCAGGAAATCGACGTAAATTTTACGTGCGCCCAAATCGTTCCCCTACTGGGCGTTTCACCTTATGAGTTTCAGCGCCTCCGAGCGGTAGAAAGTGGCATGGCACGCCGCTTTTTTTACGGCACGCACATGGCCCACTTTTGATCTAGTTGCCCCACTTTCGATCTAGGTGGCCCACTTTCGATCAAGGTGGCTCACTTTCGATACAGGTGGCCCACTTTCGATCCAGGTGGCCCACTTTCGATCCAGGTGGCCCACTTTCGATCTAGGTGGCCCACTTTTGATCCAGGTGGCTCACTTACGATACAGGTGGCCCACTTTCGATCTAGGTGGCCCACTTTCGATACAGGTGGCTCACTTACGATACATGTGGCCCACTTTCGATCCAGGTGGCCCACTTTTGACGCACTACTAGGGACTTGAAAATCGGGTAATCAAATGGATCCCACTGTACTGCACGAACGATTCTAATACTAGAGCCGAAAATTTATCTCGTGACACCCAGTGCGCAGGGAAAAACATTCCCGAGCGGTGTTTATCATCGTTCATAACCCTGTGTATTAGCTGATTCAATCAGTGAAAATCCGTTCATGTTAGTTGACGAAATCAGCTATCACTAGCTGATTTTCAGCTACCCTAGCTGATTCGCGCTGAGAGAGCAGAATTACCTGTGTATAGATTCGTTCTTGAAATTTTTTTAATATTATAAATTTTGTTGTCAATTTTCTCGGAAATGTGTGCTTTCTCTGGGAAAATTGTAATTGAAAAATCCACCATCCGTCACAAACAGATTGTCGTATCGATATATTCAAGTTGAAACAATCATGCAGAGGATGAATTGTTTTGATCTGAATGTCATTGGAATTTTGTTCCATTCTCAAATTGAAATCCCTTTCAAGACATTGTTAACTTCTTGACAGCATTTACCAAGCTCTGTCTTTCTACAATTCAAAATGCTAAAATGCAGGTATTATTTAGAATACAGCTCCACCAGGATCACGGCGGATTACAGAAATATGACGATTCTTATTAGTTTTGTGATTTCCCAGTATTTGGACATCAATTTTTTCAGCCAATCAATCCATTTGAAGTTGAAACTCTATGAACACTTCGTTGTTAAGTTTGGAATAAGTCGGCTCTATGTGATTTTTGGGCATTTCCTCCTGCAAATCGTACAGTTTCAGGAAATCGTCTAACTTCAATATGATCGCCATCGCCTCGATATGTTCAAACACTTTTTGAGTTACACTCCCAATCTTGATATCAAAATTGAAAGTTAATTCTGTAAATATCTATTTTACTTTGAAAAGGTTACATCATCGATCGTGAATCCTTCATTCGATAACAGTTCAGGACAAACTCTGCCTTCCAACTCACAACAATACGTACTCATCAAGATTTATCAAGTTGAGCTATTGTTGACGTTTTGCGATTCAGGAAAAGAATGGAAAAATCTTATTGAAAACTCGAAACATCGTTCATGGTCGATGAAAATCAAATGGGGAGGCCAAATAGGTGTGAAAATCTCATTTTATGTAAAAGTCCTCAGGATGACTGGATACAAAGTTAAAACCCATTTCGATTAGTCACATATCATCATATTACTCGTAGGGTTGGCTTGAAGGAGATTTCCAGTTCCAAACTTCTTCCAGTTGATATTTTGATGCACACAAATAAGTTCTTAAGGAAAAATTAATGGAGAATTTCGTACAGAATTTTCAAGACGATTTTAGAATGCTAACCTGGTGGAAAGTGTGGGTAGCTGTCATTCAAATCAATAGTTAATCATCATCCATCATTTGCAAAGAAAACTGGTGAATTTTTTCTACAATGTGTGTGAAATATGGTCGACTGGTATTCAAATCATAAACAGTACTGGTAAACTACTTTTCGATTTCTGATGAGCTATAGAGTTTGAGTTGGATCCAAGTGAGCTCTGTTCCACTTCGAGATTCACCTCCTATAATAATCCCCTCAAGACCAAGGAGAATCTGAACCCTCAGGTGGAACAGACAGGAATCAATGCACGCAGTAGAGACATTTCTCATGAAATGGAATGAAGTATTTTGAAGATGAAAATTACCTTTTCTCTCGCACCATGGCATCACGGTTCCTCCATAATATTTCAGTGCACGATTGAGTGTCTGGGATGATATCATCAATTCAGAAAATGTTTGATATTCAGAAAAAAAAAATTCGAGTTAGAATTGCATCATAGATCCTTTCCCATTTACGAATTTGGGAATCTTGAACTGTCACAACTAAGTGTCCCAATATTCTCAATAGATGTTAGCTGACCCTTACACGCAAAATTTCCGGTGAAATTGTTGTTGCAAAATTTGAGTATGATTCGGTGTCTGTTATCTTATCCATCTTGTCAGAAGTAGAGATCAATCATTTACTGGACTTGGGGCATCGATACAAAAGGAAAAATGTTGTATATATGCCAATATTATATTGTATTCAAGTACTCATATGTCCTCCATATCTCACACTTTCTCTCAATATCTTCACAGATATTTTAGGAACTGTCACGTGGGTAGAGGTGGAGATCAGTGCCTGATCTCACCTCTCCCCTTCGTGCCACGATGACGTCGCACCCGCGATGGCTACGCGGCCGCGCAACGTACGTTCCCGGTTCGCCGACCATCGCGGATGCACCGTCAACACGTCGACGGAGCGGGGCCTATCCCTACCTGCAAGGTCTCTGCTGCAACGCGGACCGCCGTCGTCGACGACGAGCCACGCGGTAGCCAGACCGCTCAGACTAACCATTAGATTCACATCAACATCTCTCTTTCTAGTATATCTGCTCTATTCAACTCGTATCCATATACACGGTTAATTCATTAGAGTCACCCCCCTTCCCACGTAACAGAACAAAGAATGTAGATTTGACTCACTTCATCTCGTCGTTTCGTGTAAATCTTTTTGGGTACACTTGATGAGAGGGTGATCCGTGTAAATTTAGATGGACTTCCGTGAATTATATCAGAGAATTTTGATGGTGCCTGAGTATTGAACAAGGTTGTATTTCATTATCTGCAAAAGTTCACAAGTTGAACCTTTTAGAACTATTCCTCTGGGCGAATGTGTAATTTCCCAAGTTAGATATGGAAATTCGACAGATGAATACGTAATCTATAAGACTTAGATCTTAGACTTAACAAGAACATTTGCATATGAATCTGTAGATTGTACCAATGCAATATGCTATTCATAAGATGTCATGAAGAATTCCCTGATGTGCGGGAATGATGCAGTGTTGATAATAATTCCCGGTTATTATTCAACCCTACCAAAACGCGTTGATCAAGTCATATTACGTATTATGAATCATCACGTTTTATACAGGTGAACAAATACTGGAATTCTGAGAGAATAACATGTGTAAGTCCTAGTGGTACGCTGGTCATGCCCCAAATTTCTATTTCAATGAATCCTTAATGTGTATAGTACTTGATGAGCTGCTTATATTGTAACTTTTAATCAAAAACTTAGGGTACAACGTTCGAGAATTGAATCTCGTTTGCTATCTATCATGTGATGACTCATATATATGCATCTCCAAACAGGTTCAATATACTGAAAGCCGATTGCTCCTCACGAATACCAAGGCGTTAATGTTAGCTACTTACGACAATATTATGAAAGCATCTTGATAACTTTCACGGTTGAGAATTCCCATATGAAACGGCCAATAATTGATAGGTTATGTATATGAATACCCCCGTAGAAATCTTGGAGTAGCGTGTGTGGAATTATTCACATACAAATCATTCACGTTTGCACTGAATTTCGCCCAAGAGTCAAATAGTTGAATACAACAGCGGTGAACGATTAAGATAGTTGACTGCCCGGTTGCAGAGCTTACAGGTTAGATTGACTGCTCCGAGAGGTGAAATCTCAATTACGCAGCCACATGCATTCCATGAAATCGCGATTGTCGGATTCAGAAAATCACGGTGAATTTATGAGAAACTTAAGGTCGATCATCTTTTGTTCATCGCAAATGATACGAGATATTTTTAACGTTCCGCGTTAGATCTTACTGCACTTTTGTGATAAAATAGTGGCATCATGATGTTAGCGTGTTATTCAATATATACTCCAAGAATCAAATATTTCACTGCCGTAAATTGTCTTCACGGATAATTTTATTGTCAGCTTGAACACTTGGGTGGTCAGTCATTGTTTCGTGCCTCAAGTCGTTGCACTGATTCAATTTGGGGCCAATGCGCTTAAATATCAAATTCCGAGAGCACAGCAAGTTGTATATTTTATCCATCTGGTTAAAAAGCGATATTCGGTAACAAGGAAGTGCATCTGTGAATACGGCGGTCAAAAATTCAGACAGTCGAAGAATGAAGAGGGCTGTTGTAGTGAATGTATCCCGCGAACATACGGGAGCCTCTATAGCTCAGCCGTGAGAGGCCTGGCGCAGTTCTTGGTAGTCGTTCGAACTGGGTGGACCGTGTCCAGGTGCTCATTTGCTCCAGACACCCCAGATTGTACAGCTGAGCTGTATATCCATTTTCCTTTTTTTTGCAAAAGTGAGATTACCCTGTGTTATAGTGAATACCAGCTCGGTGAAATACGGGATCCTATACTCACCAGAGGCCACAAACCATCAAGAGATATACAATATATGTAGTTTATTCTGAGTTGTGTTTCGAGCCAGGTTGTTGGCTTAGTCGTCACGTAATAATTTTGGAAAACTGCTTATTGTTTACATAGGTAATTTTATTATTAGCATCAATTACATAGTGAAAATGATTGCTCCATACAAGTATTTGATACTTTTTGGTGCAATATTTAGCAGTAAATGCGCTTCCTGAATGGCAACTCAAGTCTTTCCCGGCTGGATCCGGGATTTTCTTTGAAAACTATGGAGCATTGAAAGTTATTAGATCATATCATCAGCATCATATGAAAATCGACATAGAGGACTTCCATGCTATTAATCGAACTTACAAAGATAAATAAGAGTCAGTGATCTCATTGTGCCGAAATTTAACGGAAGATGATCGGCGTTTTAAAAATAGATTAGAAAACATACGTGGACAGCTGGATCAAGCGAAGATCCGATATCGATTAGTGAAAAATTATTTCCCTAGGGGTGGTGATGAAGTATTTGATGTCGCGAATAGTTCCGGTATTAATTTGGTAAACCCAACGGTAACGCAGTTCGAACCCGTAATAGATTCAGGAAGGAGTCTGCTGCTCATGGAAGCCAGAATTTATAAATTAATGCCGATTTTACATAACCTGTTACAAGTTGCTAGATATGGGTTTTATGAGGCGGTTGTTGCAGATAATGGCACGGACTATCTAGGCTCAACGAAAAATTTGGTATACGCAATGGAAAGCGCTATTAGGCTTCAAATACTCATTTGGGAAAAAATATTAGACATCTTCGAGTTGTCACATCAACATAATCTCTCCCTATTTGTTGGGAAACGAGCGACTTGAGAAATTCAAAATATATATGGAAATGGGATTCCCGGGTTTAAACTGGTCGGCTCAACCTGAACTCATTGAAATCTCTGCTGGCAGACAAGATAGTCTAGTCATCTTTGAGTTGAAAATTCCTCTTATTGACCCCAAAGAACTACAGGTTTATAAGCCATATCCACTAGGTTATAGATTGAATTCCACCTCGATATCTCAGTTGAAAATAGGAACAAAATTATTAGGAATTGATCACGAGGGTAAAATTGCCAACTTGATATGGCCAGCGAGAAAATGCGTAAAATTACCAGAGGGCTCAATTTGTGAAGGTGTTCAGTTGTTCAATTTGAGCAAAACTTGTGAAATTAGTGTATTCATGGGTGAAAAGGAATCGTCTCTCTGTGAAACCGAGATCAAATACTCTACAGAGGCCCAAGTCACATTTCTAGAGAAATCAAATTCATGGCTGATATCAGGGCCAACCGCGGACTCAGCTATCTTAAAATGTCCGTTTCAAGAACAGCAAAATCGGTACGTGCCTCGAGCAGCTGTTGTTCAGCTCAAGGATGGATGTCGTCTCGAAATCGACCGTGTAAAATTAACATCGACGGGTTATCGAAAAATATCCATGCTTATTCCTAAATTCAATATAAGTTTGTTACACAGCAAAATCCAAATTCTGCCAGAAGACCCCCCACCAGTCAGGCGTCATTGCGTGACGCATTGGCTAACCATGCTCCTTTGGTTCTCTGCCCTTGGATTAACTGGGTATGTGTTGCGCAGGCTTATTCGTTTGGAAGAATATACCCCCCAAGTAATACAAGTTGAATATAGAACATTCAACAAAAATAATCATATTCACCAAGTCATCATAAACCCGCGAAATACCAAGATCGGAGCCAAATTTATGCGTCCTCAATCCCAGCCAATTTATGACGTCCCGAGAAATCTGATCCCCCTGACTGATATCGGACGTGATTTGAATGCAGACGAAACCCAGGATCTCAATGTACCAGGAGAATTCACGGAAAAGACCTTGTTCCTATAATCCTCTCTTGAATTTCTGATCATTGAGGTCTCCATTGAGTATTAGGGAGACTCGGCAAGTCAGAATATCATGAAATCAGGATTAGGATTTTTCTGCAGGACTATACACCATGTCTGGACATCATAAATTCGCGTTGTCGTGACAGTTCACAAACTCGGTGCAGCTTCATTAGCATATCTCAAGTGTTAGTCAGAGTGGAGCGGGGCCCAAGTCCCACTTTCTCGAGACATTGAGTGGGGAAGCCCTCCAATACCCACTCCCAATAGGACATATAAACCGGCACTACGCTCGAGCGAGCGTCAGTCTACGCCAAGTTGTTCTCTCGTCCACTTCAATACTCGCCTCAAGGCGCAGGAATAGGTCTATACCAGTTACATTTAAGCGTGGACATATAAAAGTTCGTTACTCAGCATATTCAACAGAAATACTTAGTTTCTGCAAAGCCAACAAATTCAGTCATCGCTTTACATTGACACTTCAGCATATGGGCGGCTCCGGATCAGAACGGTATAAGTCCATTTTTTCCATTTCTGGAAAATGCGCCTCAAAGTTTTTGTGATATGGAAAATTCGAGTTATCATCTGAAGTAAATATTCTTATTCTACCGTGTAGTGAGTGTGTTTTCATGTCATTTTTCGCGTGGGGCGTATCGATTTTTAATTGTTTACACTTTTTACATCTCATTTTGCAATAAAAAATGGACTTATACCGTTCTGATCCGGAAAATTTCTCGACTTTTTTTCCGGATCAGAACGGTATAAGTCCACCATTTCTGAAAAAAATTCACATTTAATATTTTAGATAGGGAGAAGTACTTAATATGATGAATTTTTACCGTTTGAAGTAGGAAAATGTCGAGAAACTATGAGTTTCCATCTTTGAGATCAAAGAACGTTAAAAAAAACCACGGACTTATGCCGATTTGAGCGAGAAAAAAGGTGGAAAAATTCTCCAGATCACAACGGTGTGAATTGAGAATTTTTTGGATTTTTAATGACTGTCCTCGACTTTTTCTCGCAGTAAACAAAATTCCTCTCTAATTTAGGATGACTTTTATAAAATCTCATTGACAGTTGAGACTGTTCTTCACAAAGAGATCTCATTCAGGATATCGTGACTAAGGATATATTTCCAACATTGAGGTCAACAAGCGTCTATTTGGAAATCCAGTCAAGAAGAGTTTACTCAAGCGGCCCGGTGCGAAGTATAGTTTTTGGGGATCACATAGCACGCAGCTTTACGTCATGCATTCAGGGGAAATTTGAGGTTGTATAGGAAGAATCGCAATGCAGAGACTTTAATCGACCAGAAAATCCAAACGATGAATTGGGACTGATCCCCACTCAACAAACAGAATTGTTGATCAACCGTAGAATGAGGCTAAGATTAGTTGCAGATATCTCAATTGTAGAAGGCTATCTTCATCTACGAGATTCGCCCAAATGACGTTCACTTGTACCGAGTGGCGGGAGATCGAACCGAAGGCCGGATGACTGTTAATGAAAAGAACCCCAGTTGATAGATCACAACCATTCATAGTGAAATTGTAACCGAAATTCTGTAATGGAGCTATAGGCTTTCTCTACTATTGGCATTGTTCCTAAGGAGGGAGTGCATAGCTAAGTTGAGTTCGGCGTATCATGGACGTAGTTGATTTTTCTCTAGAGAAGATGCCTGAAAACATGGAGCAAAATCAAATTTCTTTGCACGCTCAGTGCCGATCGCTCTCATAAATACGCTTTTGGAACCATCACCAAGAAATTCGGCTCTTTCAATGACGATAAGAAATAAGAAAATGAGACACCAGGGCTTCTAGAGAAAGATCCCAGGCCAATGGGATTACTAACCCGAGGTTGTTCATTTTCGTAAGGGCTTGCCTGTGTCAGAAGGAAGTGATCGAACGTCGGCCCACCTCCTTCGAAACCATTCGATGCAATCATTTGGACAACATAGCGAACCTAACTTGTAGTTTCTGAGAGTAGCTACCGACTCTAACTACTTGTAAAAGCACGACAGCTAAACGTGGATGGCCCAAAAGCGATATTATTGAGCGAGAACATGGACTTATACCGTTCTGATCCGGAAAAAAGTCGAAACTTTTTTCGGGACAAAAACGGTCGTGTCGCTTGTGATGCCTCAAAATGCATTTCCACTTCCGGAGTTGTGCATACATGTTTTCAAATGTATTTTCTATCGTTTCCCGTCAAAAACTCAATTTTCAACAAAATGGACTTATACCGTTTTGATCCGGAGCCGCCCATATAGCATCGGATATTGTTGAATCATTCCATCCAACACTTGCTTTCTTGAAGGTATAGGACACACAGGGAGGCACAATCAGCCATATTTGACTATCCAAGGCTTTCGCAAAAGAATTTCCCACGACTACACGGTTAGTGATCTCTTAATATCAGAACTTATTGCATTCTCTTGAATCCATATTTTACTTCAGTTGAGATAGATCGTTTCATTCTCATGTATTTGAAATTTTGCTACAAGATTCCATGGGGGAAGTGAATGTTAACATTTTTCAAATAATAGTGATCATTATTATTATTTCGAACTTCATAATCCTATTTTGTCTAGGACTCAAACTCTTAATTAATAGTATTCTCGACTTGTTCGAGTACGAATAGAAACATGCTGTTCTGGTATTTGATGGTAGCAATAATTATTTGTATGCTTTTGATCAATTTCATTTATTTCACCTTTTCGAATTGTGTTCTGCTGAAATTTGTCATCGATGTTTTGATACCCGATCAGCCATCAGCTGAGGTAGAATTCGCTACTTACGGAAGGGCAAGAATATTCATACCTGCCCATACCACCGTGTGCATTAACTTGCACCGGGTTTCCAAATATTCGTACCTGCTTATTCCCCCGTGTGCATTAAGTTTGCACCAGATATTCCTGAAGATCCAACACTGTGCATTCAGTTGCACGCGTACCTGCTTATTCCCCCGTGTGCATTGAATTTGCACCGGATATCCCTGGAAATCCAACGCTGTGCATTCAGTTGCACGCGTACCTGCTTATTCCCCCGTGTGCATTAAATTTGCCTCGGATATTCCTGAAAATTCAACGCTGTGCATTCAGTTGCACGCGTACCTGCTTATTCCCCCGTGTGCATTAAATTTGCACCGGATATTTCTGAAAATCCAACGCTGTGCATTCAGTTACACGCGTACCTGCTTATCCCCCCGTGTGCATTAAATTTGCAGCGGATATCCCTCAAAATCCAACGCTTTGCACTCAGTTGCACGCGTACCTGCTTATTCCCCCGTGTGCATTAAATTTGCACCGGATATTTCTGAGAATCCAACGCTGTGCATTCAGTTGCACGCGTACCTGCTTATTCCCCGTGTGCATTAAATTTGCAGCGGATATCCCTCAAAATCCAACGCTGTGCATTCAGCTGCACGCGTACCTGCTTATTCTTCCGTGTGCATTGAATTTGCACCGGATATTCCTGAAAATTCAACGCTGTGCATTCAGTTGCACGCGTACCTGCTTATTCCCCCGTGTGCATTAAATTTGCACCGGATATTTCTGAAAATCCAACGCTGTGCATTCAGTTGCACGCGTACCTGCTTATTCCCCCGTGTGCATTAAATTTGCAGCGGATATCCCTGAAAATCCAACGCTGTGCATTCAGCTGCACGCGTACCTGCTTATTCCTCCGTGTGCATTAAATTTGCACCGGATATCCCTAACACTGAGCCTACCCTTCCTCTGACATATGCCAAAAGTAAGGAGAGGCAAGCAAATAAAAATTAAGCCCGAAGTTGGCACAAATAAAGCAAAACAAGTAATTACAACTGCTGCCGGAAAAATAACAGAGTCCGAAGACCTGGTTCAACACATTTTTCGCGAAACCTCAGTCGAAACCAGTTTGCCCATTGAGGAATATTCTGAATATCTCGAGGAGCTTATAAAATTGATGATAACAATTGAAAAACGAATAAATGGCCCGGGTGAAACCACATTCAGAAGAGATATTAGCAAATCGTTGGAGTCTCTTAGAAAACGCGTTCATACGACAGGACGGAAGAGTGAGTGGATTGTTTTTAATCGCCTAAAGCCAAAACAGTATCCTTTCTAGTCAACACGAGTTGAATCAAAACCATAACATCATAGAAATTAGACTCCACCAATCTAATCACAGACTGGAAACTAAGGTCGATCGATTGATAGCAATTATCAACGAATTGTGCGAGATCGTGAATAGTGAAAGCAAGCACTTGAGGAAGAAAATAAGGGACCTTAGTCGGCACTTTGACAAAGGGAACCAATCAAATTTAAGTCTTAGGCCGCGGAGGACCCCAACGACCCATTCGTGTATCGGTTGCGTAGCTAAGATACGTACATCGCGAAGGAAATGAGAGAGAAAGTAAGAGACAATAATGATCAAGTAGTTAGAATGCCATCCTCCCAAATTATTTAAATCTCAATCCATTGCCTCGATCCAATGCCAAATACCCCCGAAGGGGGTAGCCCACAACTTACTCCTAGCAGATCAGTATCACCAGAAGATCAAGGCGAAGATCAGCCCATAGAAACCAAAATGGACGAAGAAACAGTGAAGACGATAGCGGATGCATTTACACATAACTTCTCACTACAATATGCAGTGCAACGTATACCACAATTCGATGGCAGAAATATGCCACTCAAAGAATATGCCCAAACAGTAACCACTGGAGAAGCGTGGATTGAGGCAGATCAGAAAGCAGACTATTTGAAAGCAGTAAAAGGAGAATTGAGAGGAGCAGCAAGAGATAGTATTGCCGGAAAAACATAAGATACCTTGGACAAACTATTGAAGCATCTAAAAGGGCGTTTTGCTGTAGGGCGCGACCACAGCTTTTATTGCAACAAAATAGGAAACCTACGTATGAAACAGGGACAATCGATAGGAGAATATTATGACTATTTGAATTCCCTAATTGCGAGTGCAGAAAAGGCGTTACAGGAAGAGTTAGGTGATCAGTATAACGCAGTTATGATGAAGCCACTGAAATCTACGGCAGTAGATGCATTCATCCGGGGACTCCCCCCGGACCTTAGCAAATCAGTCGATTTACGCAGGCCTGAAGACCTAGAGCAGGCATATGAAGAGGCAGCTCGCCTAGAAGTAAGGATGGCCGCAAAAATGATCTCGGATACACGGCCGAAGTATCAGCAGGAAAGGCCTTATAATGGGCAAATACGGCTCCTACAACGGGAACCTGAAACCACTCAAGCACGATTGTATAACATGGAGTATAATCATACACCAAGAGACCGACCCTTAACCTATACCAGAGATAGAGACTCACCGATGAGCGGGAATACTAATCATTTCAGAGATACCCACCAGAACAATAGAAACATGGACAGGCCAAACTTCAGGCCAGGTGGATATGAGCGAAGTTTAGATGGACCGAGACGGGAGAATTTAAACTCCTATGGGGCTCGTCGCCCAGAAGTGGCGGGCCATTACCAACAGAATTATGGACAGCAGAGACAATTATATCAGCCCCCGTTACGACAGAGCAATTTTTCCAACCCACCACCAGCTGGATACCAACTTCCGCAACAACGGAACAACTATATCAATCGAGTAACGAACGAGTATCAAGGCCCCTCAAGAGACGCTTACCCATATCAAACCGAATACCAGCGGAATTATCAGCCCCAAGGGAGTCATCCGCGTCAGAATTCCCAACCCTCGAACGGTCGGAATTATCAACAAGCAACTCAGTCTTACCAGCGGAATCAGTTCCGGCCCACACAGGAACAACATCAGGACAACAGGGGAGCACCAACACCTGCACCACGGGAAGTCATACCGAGGGACAATACAGTGCCAAACCAACAATCCGATTCTCGGACCCCGCAATCATCTCAACAAACGAATGCACAATCAAATCAGTCACGAGTCGTGCTACTCCGCCAGCTGACGGGATCCGCTCAGGAATTGAGCCGTGCTGGGGATCTGTAATCCCTGCAGCAATACACAAAGGAGAAACAGTAATACGAACACGTGTTCCTGAGCTTACCAAGGCATGGGCTAGGTTCATGCTAGATGATGCATCGGATGTGAATTTAATCAAGAAGAAGGTTTTGAAACCAGATCTAGAGGTATTGAAGAACGATGCTGAATTCACAGGCATAGGCCCTTCAGATATAGTGAAATCCTTAGGATTTACCTACCTAACAGTGAAAGGTAAGCTGCAGCCGTTCTTCATTGTGCCAGATGAGTTCCCAATTGAAACTGATGGACTCTTGGGACGCCAATACTTCTGGAACTCCGAAGCTGTCATAAATTACCATACGAAAGCTATGGTGGTAAACGCAGATCTTATGCACCCAATGCCTTTCATCTTAGAGAGAGAACCGAGGAAGGAGGAAAAGAAGATTGCACGGAAACCCAAGCTAGAATTCTCGACAGACGAGGAAAATGATTTGGAGGATGATGGAAATTTATCTACGGATGTTGATAGCGAACAAGATCAACAGTCAACCCATGCTCCTGATAAAACAGATACGCAAGAAAGCACAACCAATAAAATAAAAGCAACCCGTCATATCATACGAAGCAGAACAGCAGCAATAATCAGAATTAACTTGGTCCAGACAGATTTGAAGGATGGATACCTACCTCGAATAGAAGCAATAGAAGGAGTGTACTTAGGAGAAGGCCTTGTCACGAATGATAACGGCCAGTGTAATATTTTAGCGATCAATACGCGAGAAGAAGATGTTTATATCGATGTCGACCCCAAGCAAATATTGGAACATGAATATTATGAACCGCCTTTTGAATCGGATTCTGATTCGAATGATGGAATCTCACCAATAGTTGAGTTGAGACAGCGAGCCGAGAAAATCAAGGAGCTAATACGCAAAAATCATCTAAATCCCGAAGAACGACAGGCAGTGGAACAACTGATTGGAGACTATGTAGATCGATGTTTTCCCATTACCTGGAGACGAGTTGCCATGCACCCATGTTATAGAGCATGAGATTCCATTCACGGATGGCATTCCTTTGAATACCAAACAATATCGACATCCCCCTATTCATTGTCAGGTACTAGAAGAGCATATTAGTAAGAAGCTGAAAGACGGCATAATTGAACCATCATGTTCACCATACAATTCACCAGTTTGGGTAGTTGCGAAACAACCAGACAGTCGAGGAAGGCCCAGATGGAGGGTTGTGATAGATTTTCCGGAATTGAACAAGAAAACCATAGGGGATGCTTATCCGCTACCGAATATAGCTAATATCTTGGACCGATTAGGAGGTGCTATGTACTTTTCGACGTTTGACCTCGCTTCAGGATTTCAACAAATTCCATTGAAAGAATCGGAGAAATTCAAGACCACGTTCTCATTTAAGTGGCACCATCAATTTCGGCGTATGCCTGAAGGGTTGCGTAATGCTCCAGCTTCTTTCCAGCGCATGATGGATCGCGTACTGAGTGGATTGATTGAAGAGCATATGCTGGTTTATCTCGATGACGTCATCATCTTTGCGAGGACCTTGGAAGAACATAATGCGAAGGTTCACCTATTCTTTGACCGGCTGAGAGCCGCGAATCTGGTGTTGCAAGCCGACAAAGTCGAGTTTCTGAGGAAAGAAGTCGCATTTTTAGGGCACATTGTAAGTGAAAGAGGAGAAGAACCAGACCCTGAAAAGATTTCAGCCGTCAAGGATTTTCCAACTCCAAAAACCCAGAAAAATGTGAGACAGTTTCTAGGACTTGTAGGATACTATCGCAGATTCATCAAAGTCTTCTCAAAAATTGCCAAACCGTTGTTCGATCTCACAAAGAAGTCACAACACTTTTATTGGAAAGAGGAAGAGGAAGAAGCTTTCCAAGTTCTCGAGGAACACCTGTGCAAGGCTCCAATTTTATTATTTCCTGATTATGATAAGCCTTTCACTTTGACTACAGATAGCTCGAACTATGCTATATGAGCCGTACTTAGTCAGCAGAAGGATGGGTTTTATCATCCTGTAGCCTACTTATCAAGGGTACTGAACAAGCACGAGAAAAACTACCACACGACCGAGAAAGAGTGCCTTACAGCTCTCTATGCCATGCATCATTTTCGCCCTTATCTGTTTGGTAGAAAGTTCACATTAGTTGCGGATCATGGACCGTTAAGTCGGATGCATAATCGCAAAGATCCAGGCCAAAGATTAATGCGCTGGATGTTTAAATTCACAGATTTTGAATATATTTTCAAATACAAACCAGGAAAACTCAATAGCAATGCTGATGCATTGTCTCGTAATCCGGTTGAAGAGGAAGGAATTAATAAAAATTTATACTTATTACGAATACTCATGATAGCCAGAAAAGCAGCCAAAAAGAACGCAGATGAAAATCAAGGTAGAGGGACTCCACCACCGCCAACGCAGCCAAGACTAACAAGATCTGCTCCCATGAGGGAAAAGGCGACAAGAGATAGATTAGCTCAGGAATCCCCGCCGGTTACTATTGGAAGACCAAGAGCGAACACGTTAGGTGAAGACTCTAAGAGTGGAGCAAAACCCAAAGGACGACCCAAAGGTTCAAAAACGAGAAGAAGACCAGTGGAATTAGATCAAAGCGTTATAGCTAGTAGAACAAGAGCCAGGAAGGCAGCGGAAATCAAACAGGAAACGGAGGAGCAATCACCCGAAAATAAGAGTCTTGGAGGAACCATTTATCCTATTCCCGCTATATTGCCGGAACTTCAACCAAACATAATAGAACCAGCAGCTAGCATCGATTATTCACACGTAGCAGTGGCTGGGACTGACGCATTCTTCTTGTCATCAACTGCCGTTGACACAGAAGAGAATGACGATTCTGGAGCACCTCTTTCAGACAATCGTTATAGGGGGTTTAAAGGATGAAGAGACCGAAGAACAACAAAAACAAAATACTGCCACGGAATCAAGTGAACCAGAGAAGGAATTAATGGCTGCAAACGATATAGAGGTCCAAATTGATGCCGCACCACCCAGTGATTCTCAAGATAAGTCTGATATGAGCCTGTCTGAACTAAAATCGGAGTATGATGAGGTATGTAAGAGAATTAGTGTTTTACGAGAAGAAGTAGAGGGAATGAGACGACAATAACAGGAAATACATCTGAGAAGGTCTCAAGGTAAGTCAACTGAGTTAAGTGACTCAGGAGACGGGAGCTCAGATGGAGGTGATACAGAGGAGATTGATGATGAACCAGACCACATTGCATCGGATAGTGAAATCACTGTCGAGAAAACTATATTGCATGATACATATTATTCCGATGGCCGGGGTCCAGGAGATAATACTAGAGAACTCTTGGAGCAACTGGATCCTTACGACGATGAAAACTTAACAGACGATATTATGCAGGAGAGAGTAGGAAGTATTGTGAGGAGAGCTCAAGCAGAATTAGAAGCAAGAGAAAATCCTATTGGAGGTGAATTAAATGATGTTATAACTGCCGGGCCGAGTCGAGCCATTTCTGTAACGCCCAACATCAAAATGGGTCAACCATGTGCCAAAAGTACGCCCTTGCCAGGAGAGAAGTGTGGCGGAATAGATGTAGCAGAGCGTCTAGAAGAAATACCCGAGGTGAATGAGAACTCCTCAGTCCAGCTCAACTTCACAGAACCACCGAAATTAGACATTACCATCCTGGTACCTTTTATTCCGTTTGACAAACCCGTTGACCCGCGAATGAATCAATTATCAGAACGAGCTCCATCAGAAAGTGAGGAGATGGATCCGGTGGATCATTTAAAAGCAGAACAAAAGATCATTATGTCGAGACAGTGCTTGACATATAAAAGGGATAATCTAGTACATTTCATCACCAAGGACTGTTTTCCAGCTTCTTCGGTAATTAGGCTGCTCAGTGAAATACATGCTATTGAGCTCACAGGGTTAAAATTGAGTCATCCAAAATTAAGACAGATTATGACCACGCCGTATAAAGGCCATACAATATTTACTGTGGTGATAGGAGAACGCTATAACGATCCTATCAATGTACTTCAACTGAAGAATGCAGTGAAAAATTTGAGATCCCTACTTATTAGTAAACAATGTACGAGCTTCCGTATCTCGAGGAGAGGTGAAATCACCGATTCTTTAGAGGCAGGTGTGATAACTGAATTGATTTCTGAAACCTTCAAAGAAAAAGCTATGAAGATAATCATATGTTATGGCAAAGCAGAACTCCTAAGGAAAGAAGACCGGAAAGAAATAATCAACTCTTCACGACACATTAGTTGGAGGTCATAAGGGTGTTAACCAGACATATCAAAAGATTCGGGAGAGATATTATTGGCCAGGTATGAGAAACGACATCTTAGATTATATCCGGCGATGTCCAAGCTGTCAAGAAAGGAAATTTGATCGCGCAAAGACCAGGGATCCTATGATAATAATAGATACTTCGATCGAAGCCTTCGATAAGGTATCTATTGATACTGTAGGAAAATTGCGTACGACGCCGCGAGGAAATTGTCATTTGTTAACAATGCTATGTAATCTGACTAAATATGTGATAATAGTGCCAATCAAAGACCTTAGAGCGACAACGATCGCTGATGCGTTGGCCAAACATCTTATTTGCCACTTTGGAGCACCAAGGGCAATATTATCAGATCGCGGAACAAGTTTTATGTCCGAATTGGTAGAAGCACTTCTGTGCACTTTCAAAATCAATCATTTGGTTAGCTCAGGATATAGACCCGAGACTAACGGAAGTTTGGAAAGAAGTCATGCAACCTTAGGTGATTTCATGAGAACAAATTCGGAACAATATGATGATTGGGATAACCTAGCGCCGTTCGCCGCGTTCACTTTCAATACCAGTATTCATTCCACCACAAATTTCACACCGTTCGAATTAGTATATGGGAAAATCGCACGATTCCCGCTCAGAATTCCAGAAGATGAGAGATTGCGTACATACAATGTGTATCTCCAAGATCTTATCCAAAGATTGTCAGAAATGAAGATTCTAGCAGGAGAAAGACAGGTCAAAGAAAAATTAAAATCAAAGGAATGGTATGACAGGAAGTTGAAACCATTCACAGCTGAAGTTGGCCAATTCGCTTGGGTAATCAAGGAACCACGAGTACATAAGTTTGATAGATTTTATAATCAACCTTTGGAGATAATAGATATTGTCGGCAGAAAGAATGCCATATTGATATTACCAAATGGAAAAATTATAAGGAAACACGTTGACAAACTGAAACCTGTCCCGAAAGAACAAGACAGCTCATGAGTTAATATTCATTAAAAATTACAGACATGATGTGGAAAGCCGGAATCTGCCTTGTGACAGCTCTATCCTTCTTCGGAAATTGCAGCAAACTGAGAATAACACCAAGTGAAAATTTTGTATCCCTCAAGCATAGCTCTGGACTATACTTTGAACATGTGGGACGCATGTTTCTGGAAGAAGCGACCTGGAAAGTGATTATTACCCTAGATATCGAGTACTTTATCGCAAGTCATACACCAATAGTAGGAGTAGACAACTTATTGAACGCATGTCTACGATCCGTGGATAAGGGTAAACTGGAATGCGATGATGATTGCGTGAGGTATACCAGAGGTTGTCATGCGGTGATTGATCCAGCATACCTGAAGAGAGTAGAAAAACGTCTTTCGGAGACCCATAATCGAATCCGTAAGATGGCCGAGGCTCTTAGACAAAACGGCCCGGAAAATATACGAGTCCTGAGGAGCATTAGCAAAATAGTGCCATTGGGTATTGTAGGAAAATTAAGTAGAAGTTTATTTGGTCTGTTGACGCTCGACGATGCTGAAGAAATTTATCATAATATTGATACCTTATTCATCGACCAGAAGGAGCTGATCAAAATTCACAACAATAGCCAACACATTGTAATAGGGGCATTGAAGGAATTATACGACATCACAAAAAATCAACAAGAAATGCTCTACGAAATTCATAAGGAATTAGATAAATTCAATGTATTAGACTCCACCTATTCATTCGATATGCTTCCACTAGTAAGAGAAGCCCAAAGAACATTCGATCACATGATTGACGCTAGTGAGAAGTTCTTGGACATTTTACAGTACTTGAGAGATGGCAGAGTACATCCGGATATCCTAACTCCAAAAATTCTCACAAGTATCAATCAGGATTTGAACAGCCACATGAAGGATTACAAATTTCCTCTTCTATTGGAACACATTAGGCTAGAAGAGTTAGTCAAAATTTCAAGTTGGATGCAGTATATCACAAAGAAAAAGTACTCGTGTCATTATATATACCACTGATAAGCCGAGCTCATTATGAAATTTACCTGATGCATCCTATCCCAGTACCTCAAAAGGGCATAGATGCATCTCGTGCCGCACTCATCAGACCTATCGAAAAATACCTGGTCATGGATGAAGCAGAACAATATTTCTTCAAACTAACGCACAGCGGTTTACAAACTTGTAAGGAGCTGCATTATGGGTTCATGTGTCGGGCGAAAAAACCGTTGAGGGAGGTCTTAACAAATGACGATTGCGAATTATCCTTACTCCTGAATAGAGCGCAAGACTTGAGTTCCTGTAAAATGCAAATAGTAGAAGGCAACTACAGTTATTGGAGCCTCCTAGAATCAGATGGCACGTGGCTATTCTCCGTGACACAACCAGTGCAAGGTAATATAATGTGTGAAGATAATTCGGACAAATTGGTCAATATCAATGGAACCGGGATACTACGGATACAAGAGGGGTGTAGATTAAGAATGAAAGAGATGAGTATCCAGTCAGAAGAAAAGAAATTGAACAACGTCTGTTATATATATGAACCTCAATTCACGTTGGATGTGAATAATAAATACCCAGAACTCGCAGAAATACAATACAAGGAATATGGGAAAGACACACAATTTATCAGTGATTGGGAACCGAAAGAAAATGCTCTGACAGATCTCGTAACCGAAATGAATATATTTAATCAACATAAACGATTCGAAACACAATCGCACTGGCTCATAAGGGGTAATTATATGATTCATATAATGTTCTTGGTAATCATTATACTTGTATTCTGTTATTTTCGTAAGAGAAAAGTGCGAAAGGAAATTACTCCGACGGGGCCCTCAACTGTGGTCCTGTGCCAGGGGAAATGCAATCCAGAAACGTTAGAACTAGCCGAAAACCATCCGCAAGGAAAGGAGGCCGTTATCATTTAGCCAAAGGATGTGACGATAGAACCAACGACAACGGCCCAGACGTCGGGAATAACCTTTGCTGAGTGCTAAGAAATCCTGTCTATGAAATTTTATTTCAATTACAGGGTCCAAATATGTATACCAAGGTCCAAACCATTGAAGATTCAACCGAGCACATGGAGAATTTGGATTATGCGTCTATTATTAAATTAACCATCCAAAAATTTGACAATCATTGGGTGATAGAAAGTGAAGAGAACCATATAGCAGCCAACCTCTCTATACCAGACAAGACCCGTCAGCCGAACCTAACTAAGTCCGTTATACAGCGAAAGAGTAAACAAGAATCTAAAGATGAAAACAGAATTTTTTGTCAACTGCCATAGAAGGAATCATCACACCTACGAGTAGATAACTTCTTCAGACACTTCTCACAGTTTGGACGCATGGAATACCTGGAAACCGTGTGTAACAAGCAAGGAGAACTGTCTCATGGATTCATCCGTTACTTCGAACGAACGGACGCTCGTCAGTCACTAGAGAACGGTGACCTAAAGTATAGGGCCATAGTTGCCCCGATGAAAAGATTTCCGAAAGACTATAAATCCACACTGAAGGTACATCGAAATTGTGGAAGGAAAATTGAAGAATTTATTTTTCAGCTACATGTAAGAACGTGTGTAAAGCAGTTTCCCTCCGGAACAAAAAGTAGGAGAGCATAAGAGACGGCAGGACACTTAAGACCCTACCACAATTTTTACCAAGAAGAAACATGCTCGAATGGCATCCGATGACGAAGGAACAGACTGGGTCGAATTGGATGTCGATCAGTATGAATTGGACTAGTTAACACCTAACTTGGTCCCCAAGGTCCCCATCAAGGTCCACATGACGGTCCCCAAGGTCTCCATTAAGGTCCCTGCGGTCCCTATCTCGATTCTCACTAGCAGCATTGGTCCCAAATTATCTTGCATGCGTTGGTCCCCTGCTTCATGGTCCTTATGACAATATTGCCTCCAACTAACCATATCGACTCATCCCAGCAAAATGTTCAAAGGAATAAAGGAAGCTTTCCATAACAGGATGATAGAATGGGAGGTCTCAGCAAACAATTTTGGGAGCATTTTAATCAAATTGAAAAGACCGTTTTCCTACGAAGATTTACATCGAATAGCGATTTCTTTCGGAGATATAACGAAGATGACGTTTGAACCAAATTACAAGGATCCTACAATATCATTAACCATCACTCACGAGTGCCTTGATGAAAGGCAAATATTGGAGAGATTCCTTGCCAAGGAAACGTGTCTTGAAAATAGGAGAGAACCGGGAGGCCCCGATTCACACATCAAGAACCATAACGTAGATATCAACTCGGAATCAAAGGATGATCTTGAAGTTACAGACAACGAAAGGATAACTGGCCAAGCGGAAAAACGAACATCTGCAACGGGAAACAAAACGCCTGAACCAGGTAAAGCACCTGATCTCCTGGACGATTCCAGTTGCACAAAACTAGCAACATCGAGGATGGAATATACGATCGAAGATGATAATCAGATGGTGAAGAAGAACATCAAGGTAATTCGAAACGAAATTTCAGAGAAGGAGGCACGTATACGTCTACCCAGAATGGACAAGATGAGAACTATAATCAGAACGGAAAACCCAGATACATCTGATCTACCACTCATTGAAAAGGAAGCGACCGAACCAGAAGAAGAAATCGATCCAGGTCCGATTGGAGACATACAAGATGAGATCAACCGAGCGAATTCAACGCGATTAACATGTTTAAATCCGTATCATGCCACGAAAAGCAGAGTGCAAATAATCAAGGATTTGACTCTCACACAAGAGGCAAAAGTTGAATTATTCAAAATAGACAAAACTACAATAAAGTCGGAGCCGTTGGAAATTGATTCCGACACAAGTACCATTATTGTACCAAGGAAGAGACGGAAACAGAGAAGGAAGTCCCACTTACACCAGATTCCCAATAGGAGAAGGAGGTCCCACGGAAATTCGTAATTAGTAGCTGAGGATTGGTCCACAAAAACATCTAGTACAAACATTAATGAGGACATCAAACAACCTAAGTGTGGGAGGGAGGTCCTCATATTTTACAACGAATTTTTCTTCAGAACAAGGTCCAGCAACAATTACTAGATATCCCATCATCGTCATCAGCATCATTATTAGCAGTACATAGCCAAGTCATAAGAAAAGTTAGATTAAGAATACAACAGATATGTGGTGAAGGGACAACGTAATGTGAGTGATTTTTATTATGATTGACTTTAGCACTACTTTAGCAACTCAAATGAAGTCGCGATTATATAATGTTAAACTCCATTAAGTGTAGTATTTTTCCACTTCTCGTTAGGATAACATTAATTCGTGAGATTTTTGATTGAGTAATCAACTTCACAATACTGATTGTGATCTATTAGCAAACCTTACTATCATTTCCTAGGTTCAGAAAGTTCCAAGTCTAAGATTCTAATTTTCGTATAGCTTCTTCTAACATGAGATAGTGACGAGATTTAACCAAACATGGGGAAAGGCGAAAGAACATGATTATGTTTCGAATTTTAGTCCCAGACAAATGAATTTGTGTTGACCTCATAGATTTTTTTTAGGTTAAAATGTTTCCCTCTCGGTTTAGAATTAACGTCGATGTACATAAATTGACAGTGACCTACATTCCGTATCAGGAAAGGTGTTATCACCCTTGTGAAAATTAAAACTGGATTCATAATTAATTTTGAGATCGAATATCTCTTCATTGAGAAATGTTTGGAATTTCACAATCGGCCTTTGGAGCGTAATGAATAATCCATGGAGATGGTTGATTCTAAAATATCGGAGAACAAAATACTCTGTAGTTATTTCCAGACTTGGGACGTTCGTCATCAATATCTCACATAATATTTGAATGAATTAGCTGTCCGGGAATACCTGTTCGGAATTATAATTTTCCTTTGGTGCAGATGAAATTCTGTCAAATTCACGTAATGTCGAGGTTGTAATTTGGCTACAAATCAAACTTGAATGATATTTGGAGCAGAAGATTCAGGTTCGGGAGTCTAACATCCTCTTTGATATTCTAGATTTAGTACTTCTGTACATGATTCGACGACGGTCCAGCCTCCGTGCTAAGTCCCGGGCCTATTATCGCCCTCTATGTTGTCTTATAAGGACTCGGGGTGTAATAACGCATTTCTCTCGCAAATCATGGAAGTTTCGGTCATAAAAAGTGTCTCTGGTGTGATAAGGGATATGTGAATTTCAAAGAAAGCTCAGGATGTAATGACGTAATTCTTTAGGAGATTTGGATAGATTTCGATCGCGGATAATTCCTTAATAGCTATCGGCCAATAGCAATTCACGCTTGTGGTGAAGCTAAATTCTAAGTAGAATTCTGTAGAAGGTTTCAAAATCGTGCCGCATATCACTTGGAAAACGGTAGTAGCCAGTGGTATTCGTGATTGCTTCTGCTTGAACCAAAATTGAGGAAGTGATGTATGAGCCGTTGAGGTGGCTGTAGTCAAAAGTGAGCACGTAGATATCAAACTATTTCGGGTTCATATTTCAGGATTATTACAATACATCCCTTGTGGTTTGGTGATTTAACAAAAAACTTCTTCAAGTCAACTTCCCTTATTGCAGCTTGAATTTCAGCATTCTCAGGCTAAAGCCGGGGATCCTCTTTGCTTATATTTCTCAAACAAATTACCCTTAATCGTTCTTCTCAGTAAGGGTTCCCTTAGAACATCGTCTTATGATAAAGTCTTTAAGCCCTAACCCTGTAAGTGTAACTCAGGCCGTCACTAAATTATGCCAGGCTCTGAGGAATCAGTAACGGGTAGTTTATCTTCTGAACTCGGCTGTTTTGAAAGAATCACTAGTTCCGTACGATGTCGTTTCATTGCGTTGATGCTGACCTCATAGTCCACCTGACTGAGTGAGTATGGACACAACAACTGTCCAGGAGATTCGGTATTCATATTTTCACCGATCGCTCTCGATGTGACTGATTTCCATTTTTTTGATATCAGGGTACTCCTAAATTATCTTCTTGCGGATGCGTATCAAGGAGTCCTTTGTATGGATTCACACGGTAAGGCATGGATTTTGGTAATTGAGGATCAATTAGAATAGGTACGGGGCTAACGATTATTGTCAAATTATTCACTCTTTGTCTAAATTCTTCAAATGTATATGACCGTATTCTATTTCACTGAGGCGCTTGGTGTAATTACACTGGTCTCACTCAACGGAACTGTATCAGATTCAGTCTTTTTGTTGTTTTACTGGCTACCTCGAATAGAGCTACGTGAAGTTGGCCCATCACTTTGAGATAAATGTGCCGAAAAATCAAGCAAAAATTCCTCTATCTATTTCTGGAAGATATGCAGCTCGCCCTCATACGTCTTTGGAGCTACTTCAAAATATCGAGACAATGTCATGATTCATTTTATAGTGAGTGGCCTAGATCAACCTAGTGAGTGATCTGAGATAAATGCTGTTTCATTTCCCGGAAGAAGGGAATGTGAAGAGTGAAATTGTCATTTACGTAATCATCGCTTCTATTGAATTGTTACCGATTCTCAGAGTCACTAATTTTTAAACTTTTTGGGTAACTGGATAATGACACCCTTGCCAAAGGGAGACTGCTACTACTTCGTTGTTTTGGGTTTTTGACCTGTTCTCCACGGCGAGACCGCCAAGTGCCTTCTCAAAGGGCCGTAACTCACAATTCAAGATAATTTAGTGATTAAAATAGGTCTGAAATAATCTGTACCTCGAAATACAAGGAATCTTCTTTTCCTGAGGATTCAACCTCCAATTACCTTCTTTCTGAGTGGCTTGATTACTGTAGGTGCCAGCTTACGTTATCCCGAAGACTGGTGGGTAATGTAGCGCAGGGCTCTGTAATGTTCCTGTCAAAATCTATTCAATACCAAGTGACGAAGTTCGATCCTCATAAGTCACTCTATGTTGATTACTCTCTTTTGGATTCGAATCAAGGGTCTATGATAAGTCTTAATTGTAACTGATACGGAACTAAGGGTCGTTGCCAACTTATATACTTCATATCGTCGCCCCCGAAGAAGAAAAACACTTGCATACTATCAAGCGACGAAGACTAACACTTGCATGTTAGTCACCGACGAGAAGTGACACGATATGTATCAAGCGTCGAAGAGTAGCACTTCTCCCGTACACGCCTCGAAAAATAACACTTGGTCGTGATCACCGCCGAAAAGTAACGTTTGCCGGATGCCCGGACGAAGAAAAACACCTCCCGTGAGCCCGGACGAAAAAGAACACCTGCCGTATGCCCGGACGAAGAAAAACACCTGCCGTATGCCCCGACGAAGAAAAACACCTGCTGTATGCCTCGACGAAAAAAAACACCTGCTGTATGCCCCGACGAAAAAAAAACACCTGCTGTATGCCCGGACGAAAAAAAACACCTGCCGTATGCCCGGACGAAGAAAATACCTGCCGTATGCCCGGACGAAGAAAAACACCTACCGTAAGCCCCAACGAAAAAAACACCTCTCATTATCGTTGAGCAAAGAGAACATCTGGGGTTTTTTTATACTGCTAGGAGGCGCTCCAACCCATATTCGAAGGAAAATTCTATGTCTGGGCGTTGCACCAGCAGAGAGTATCATAACCTCTGCCCCAAGCCAAGAACGTCTCGTAAATATCACCTATTGCATGATTCTTACTGCTCTTATTCATCAAAACTATTCTCTCTCTTTCCTGGAAATCTATACGATGATTCTAGTCCATCGTCTTTTTTTCCACCTGAAACACCCCCGCAATTATTGCATAGTGTGAGGCAGCTGTATCTTCTTTCTCGTTTCCTCTTCTTAATTTTTTCCTATCGAAGGGCGTTCAGTTCACAGTATACTTCGTCAATCGAATTCCTGATCTCGAGATCAAATTCAGAAGGTCTCATAAGTTATTTGTTTTCGTTCTTGTCTAGATTTGTTATTACACTCCAAAATTATTAATCTTCGAAAAAGGCCGTGTCACGGTCTAGTCTATATATCATAGAGCTTCACGTGTCGCTCACGAAAAATGATATCTCAGATTCTTCTCTTGGTTCTGAATCAGTTCAAAGGTAGACAATAAGATTGCTTTTCTTACCTGTAAGATCCTATTATTCCCTTCAAGCGTGCATTCGGGTATCGTTTTGGACTTACAATAAGTATTTCTAACAAGGAAAGGGGTTTCTCGGTACGGTGCGTATGCTTCGATCTTAGTTTCCAAGTACTGACAGGATTATTGCGTGATTTAAAATGTCTATGGCAATATTGCTTTTGAATAAATTTTTCAATTTATAGCTGTTTTCTATGGGGCGAAATGTCGAATACATGAAGAACTGATTTTCTAGGAATCCTATCCTCAACATTTTCTTCGAAAGTATGTTTTATTGTAACATATTATGTTCGCAGGGAAAAAACTTCAGTTGTCGACGTTTTCTTGCCTTCGAAGTTTTGCTTTGCTCATTTTTTGCAGATTCATTGTTAGACTACTTATTCGTTGTTATTCGTTGTTAGATACATTGATATTCCCCGACAGAGAACATTTAAATTAACATTTTTTCAGAGATAACTCCGGTTATTACCACTTGGTGTTTTTCTTCGTCCAGGTATACAGTAGATGTTTTTTTCTGTCGGGGTATACGGCAGGTATTTTTTTCCCGTCCGGGCATACAGTAGGTGCTTTTTTTCGTCGGGGCATACGGCAGGTGTTTTTTCTCGTCGGGGCATACAGCAGGTGTTTTTTCTCGTCGGGGCATACAGCAGGTGTTTTTCTTCGTCCGGGCATACGGCAGCTGTTTTTTTTCCTCCGGGCATACGGCAGCTGTTTTTTTTCGTCTGGGCTCCCGGCAAATGTTACTTTTCGTCGCTACTACGGGCAACATGTTCTTCTTCGCCGGTAGTTATAATCGAAAGCATCATTGTAATTCAAACCGAGATTTGTATGATATCACCACATTCATGATGAGTATGGTTGCATGACTTTGGTATGAGAATCCGGGGTTCTACACGTGCGAACGTACATTAAGAATATCCTCCAGTTCCAACAGAATGGAGAGACTTCTTCGTCTACAAAGACTCATCGGTGACCAAGAACGTCGTTTTATCGATATAGTCTATCGGGAAGGAAGACTTGGCCGAATCCATAGGCCAGGAGCCCAGCCAGTACCTGAACGAAGACAAATAGGTGGAGAGCCGCCTCCACCACCGCCTCCGCCGCCTCCGCCGCCTCTTCGGCAGCAGCGCAGACAGAGATATCGGTTCGAATGGCAAGCACACGGTTGGACGCGGAGATGGTTGCGTCCTGATCCTAACGACGTGCACAGAGCTCGATGCCTATTTTGTGAATGGTTCTATCCCCATCTTCAAGCACCTGGAGAATTAAATGCACATTGGAGAACAATTACAGATCATTTTGATAGTGATAGGCACACAAGAGCTACGCAAGCATGGAATGGAGCCAGAGGTTTGGACTAAATCAGTTCCCATACAAAAATCATCCCCATCACTCACCAAATACATTGATTGGATTATTTCCTGCGTATGATCTCTCAACATTTTTTGCATTCACAGTCACATAAGAATTGTATGATCTTGTACTAGAATTGACCCACGTAATCTCATAAAAAATTTGTATAATATTTATCTCATATCTCTACGTCTAATAATCTCATGTAATACACTTTTTTATCGCGCATGGCGAATTTCGCGCATTACATTTCAATTCAATTATTTTCGTGGACCATCGGATTTAAATTGAGAGCCGACCGATGAAAGATACTGGGGTCCGATCCAGCTAAATATTAACTTTGACTGCCCCTGAAAAATATTCTTTAGACCATCAACCTGAGCACCAACCACTTATATTTATACCTTGACGAGTGGCGTCTGAAAAAAAGGAGACGAATTATCCAGGTCCTGGTACCACATCTGGCTAAAACTCTACCAAAATATGATTGCATAAATGAAATACCTTCATTATCAAGCTTTTTCAATCAATGGAATTGAACTCATGCATACCCTGGTAGAAATTGTGAGCACTTTTTGGCCAAATCTGGGCAATTCTAACCTGATTACATTGTCACTATATCTATATATTGCATGGGTGGCCAAAAAGTTGGTCACATTTCTACCAGGGTAGATTGTATTATCTATACGTATACTCTATTATGGGTCGTTCTGGAGCATGGTAATCATATTGAAAATTGACACACTTTTAAAATGCCCCAAACATTTATTTTGGGTAAGTGCCACTGGAATATCGTTGAAATAGATTTTTTCAGATTGTTATGGGATCCTTGGCGGGCTCTATCAATTTTCAAAGCCCCATAATTGGCTATTTTTTTCCTATTTTTTGATATTTTGGAAGACCTGCGTAGGTGCATCTTTTTGAACCTTCTTATGCACATTTCCTTCGTCATAATGAACACTTTCAAGAGAAGGGCTGGCCGATCCAAAAAGTGATATCTGTTAGGTACGACGGTTTCATGTAAAAAGGCCCAAAACTGCGATTCTGCACGGTATTTTGATGCGTGTAGTTCGAAATAGAAGCCTCGTAGCAAAATTTTTGATCACAACGAATTTGAAGATTTTAAAAAATTCTTTCATTTGCATTCTCGTCCGTGTAATCATCTTATTCCCCGTACAAAATACAGCTGATCAAAAATGCTTGTTTTTGCAAGAAAGTAAAATTTCTTTCCTATCTTGCATTCACCGTAGTTCTGGACTGCAATACCGTAGAACATCGCGCGAGAGGTCATTCTGTCGCTCTTGATCTTATTTCTCGGGAAGTCTCTTGCCAAATGCCGTATTAATTAGAGTCCACGGACTGAGTGCAAGAGAAGTTTGAACCCATAAAGACCCCCGAAAAGGCTGGAATTTGACTCGATTTTCGGCGGCTTTCAAAAGCTCTTATGAAATCGGAATTCACAAAGCACAATGATATTATTGTTAGCCTTCCAACTAGAGCCTTGAGACAACAATATTCCATAGGCCTCGGGTTGATAAAAAAACGATTTCCTCAAATTCGCCTCAAAGTTTTAGGTTTTTGCAAAAAGAACCAACTTTGATCGGCTGTAGTTCGTACGACAAAGAATATAATGACATACGAGAATCCAAATGAAAGATTTTCTCAAGATCTTTCATTCTGTATCGATCTGAAGTGTCGCTGCGACGCTTCTATTCCGAACTACCCGCTTCCAAATATCCTGCAAAATCGCAGTTTTGGGCATGTTTGATTGAACTGTGGGACCTACCAGATATCACTCACGTCCCAGCTACAGATCTTCCAACATATCAAAGAATAGGCAAAATGATGTCCAAAACTGGGCCTCGAAAAATTCAGAGGACCCGTCAAGGCTGCAAAAAATATCTGAAAAAAAATTTTCCTCTAACATATTTGAGTAGTACTTACCGATTATAAATGTTTAGGGCATTTAAAAAATCCGTCGATTTCCCATCTGTTCACCTCGCTCCGAAATGACCTATATGTGTATAATTTCATCACGTGGGCCTGCATGGACAACTCTGATGGACGAGGCTGTAGCTCCCGAACGCTTGATCGTCAAGTTATGCAATTTTTCAAATCATATTTTGGTGTCCAAAAGAGATTACCTTCTCAGGGGATTGATTGACTCTGCTCATCCGTGACAAAACAAATATATGTATCACGGAAGTATAACCTTCCGACCGGAAAATGTTGTGTACATCGACTGAGAAAAAAATTCACGGTTGTTCGGGCTTACGAAAATTTTATTTAGGCTTTCGACATGCTATTCTCGTTCGTAAAATGACTGAAAAATCCGATAAATTTCTATTCAGAACAGTTATCCACGCTAATGCAACGACTAGAAACAATTCTCAAAAGGAAATATTTCGATGCAAAGCATCTAAATTTGTACATGAAATATTGCAAACATCATATTGGTCTGGAAAAATCAATCCTCACGAGGATTGATGTAATGACAATTAAGCTAGAGTAGAGTTTCACATTGAATAATTTCATGTAATTGTTTACAGCTTCTGACGTCGAAATATTTGTCGGAAGAGTGGACAGTTTATGGGTCCAATCGCTACGACAGAGGGATTGATGGCGATAAGTGTGCTCGAAATCACGGCCATTTTGCGTGCATGCCACACTATATACTACTTTCTACCACCAAAAAACATGGAAACCGATTTTGGCTTTCAACATCTTCTTAAAGTACATCTTTCTCTTTCTGATAGTAACTAAGTTATTAGTCGTATAAGACTATTCACACCTTTATCTCATACATCACCTAACACATTCTACAAAGTACGGCAAGGCAAAGTACTCATAAGCAACGTTGGCTGTATATGAGCCGGTGTATCACAAAGCGCCAGTTGTAACTTCCTACTTTCACATTTCAAAGAAAGAAAAAAAAATGCTCGTCAGCTTGGTACAAATTGTGATTTCTTCCCGTGTGGAACTTCCATCTTACGCTTTCGTCATGAAAATAATCGATAGTTTTCTGATATCTTGCCATTCGCGTATTCAATTCATCGCATGGCTCGGTGAGCTCAACATGGTTTTTTATTTCGCAGGTGCAGGACGATGGGTTGTATGAGTTCCCGAACGCTGTAGCAGCTGGAAATGAAGTAGCCAGAATTCGCGCAGCCATTGCAACTTTTTACTGCGAACACGTTCTCGCGCATGTTTCGATTGATGACTTGTATGACTTGATACTTAATGTGACTGTTCATCCCGAGGCATTCAGGTGATCGAGGTTTCGTAGGGTGACATTGTCTAACATCATCAAACACGCTCTGGCTCGGGCTTGGAGAGAAGAGATACACGAGTTACTCCGCACCCAAAAGTTTTCACTTATGTTTGATGAATCCACTCGCATAGCTGTCAAGAAACATGGCATAATAATTGTGAGATTATGGCACCCAGGTCTCCGGCGCATTATCTCAGTTATGTGGGCCCTAGTCCCCATCTATAACATTGACGATGATGATTATGACGCGAGCTCAGAAAGCGTTTTCAACCGCATCATGGAGTCCTTCGACTGGTTTAGGACAACTCCACGAGAGAACCTTGAGGAATTCGTTGCTGATGGAGCTGCACATATGATGGGTGCGAGGAACTCGGTTGCGACGAGATTTGCCAGAGATTTTGCCAACATCACTTGCACCATATGCTGTAATCACTCTGCGACTCTGTGCGCGAGGCATGCAGCGCTAGCTGATGACGCGATTCCTGCAGACGTAATCCACTTGAGTCGCGATATTCACACTTCCCTCAACTCTCCGAACCGCAGAAACATCCTCCATCAACAACAAGTGAGTACCAAGATGAGCTATGAACATTTTTTCCCAACGTAAGCTATATGTACCTAATTATCATCCACTCAAGATCTTGGAAAGCATCCACCCGCAAATGTTACCCCAAATTTTCATCATGTTTGAAACACTATAATGATATATATATCATAGTGCTTCGGACAAAATGTCTCTTGCGTTTTGAACAATAGCAGTGAATTCTTGCCCATTTCGACCTTTGCTTCTTTTCAGAGTGAAATTTACGCAGATAAAGCGAGTTGATTTCAGCTCGGTTGCCTAGTCGCAGCGTCGGGAAACAACTATCGAGACAAACTAGCCACACCATCGTTTGATTGCAGAAAATCACGTTACAAACTAAGATATCCCGGCTCTAGTTAGTTGAAAGAAGTCGTTCATCTCATTTTGTAGGTCTTGAAGCAAGCTCATGAGCTCAAAGCTGTGACAAAAATCAAACTGACACATAGGTACTACTATACTTGACATGGATCCAAAAATGCGTGTGCGACCAATACTGAAAATTTTCCACGCATTTCGATCGAAGCTTATCCCTAGCTCGAAGTTCAATCGGAGGTATAATAGCACAGATAAAAATCCTCTGAAGTGTAACAGATTAGATGAGTGCAAAATCTTTCACCCCTTAAGGGGTCCGGGGAATATTGCATGGGCTATTTTGGGTCTCCGCAGTACACAGATCAAGGGTATCGAGGTATATATGGATTTTGTTGTGCGCTACAGCATAGAAATTGTGGCAACAAGGTTCGCTTCAAGTGTCTCAACTTACGAAATTGTTATTTTCAATGATCGCTCATGTCCCTGAATGGTTGATCATTTCGTTATTTTTCACGATTCTCCAGAGGAAATATCCTATAATCTTCCATACGGTCCAGTCAAAACATGCGACACATGGATCATAGGTGGGAAGCTCGAAGAGAGCCAAAACTTTTTTGTGTTAATTTTGTATCAAGGACGACTATGCCCCACTTCACTGAAAAGGGCTTTATCAAAGATAAGCAGAATGAATTTGAATGTCTCTTTCGCGCACTTCAACATGGCCTACTCACTTTTTATCTGCTCAATTCCGGGTCTTTCCCGTCTCAGCTTGAGAACGCGTCAATTCCAAAAATTTTTCAGAGGACGTCTTGCCTTGTGCACCAGTGCGCCTGTGTGGCACAGGAATGTTCTAAAATGAAAAATGGGAGTCGTGGATAAACAAGCCTAGGGTTTGAAAATCCATTCCTGGATGTCTCTCTACGTCACTCTCGAGCTGAGCTGTAGAATTTTCAGCAAGGAGAGAATTTTCACAAACAGCAGAGCATCTAACTTCGAGAATCACGGAGGAACACATTTCGATCAAATAACGAGAGGCCATTGGAGTATGCCCTAGAAAAAGGGATTCGTCGTCATTTTTGAATGAATTGACTAGCTTCTTGAAAAAGGTCCCCTTAGAGAAAATGTCACAGCTTGGACTAGTAGTAACGGTGTCCACCGATGCCCCAAGAAAAATTCTCTGATAATTCTCGGGTCTCCAGGATATTCGAAATCACATTTCCAGGGTGTGTTTTGGGTCATGAAGGAAAGATCGATTAAAATTGAGATACGCTCGATTTTTGAAACAAAATTAGTTCATCGTACACAGCTCGCGTTAAAAAAATTATTCGGGCGGAGTTGTTCTGGGGCCCTATTGGAGTAAAATTTCGCGTAAATCGCACGCTTGACGAGCATGATTTCGTGCGCTTAAAATGTATTGATTTTTGCTCGCCGTATCAATAGTTGAGAAAACAGGGTAAATATGAGATAGTTTCAATAAACTCTTCTGACTACACTTATTGGGACAGGCGTAACGGTGCATGCTTACTCAAGAGTCAAGATATTTCTCATGAATACGAAGGAACAATACCAACGTCTCCAGAAAACTCTACATGGTAGGAAAATTTTTCAAAGTAGGGACTGAAGTTGAAGCTCAGCGATACTGAGGTAAGAATAGTGAGACAATTCATTATTCTCTCACCTCATACATATGAATGAAGACTTCTGCCTGAAGAGTTCACAAAATTTTTGTGAAACTGATCAGCCGTCTTACCGCAGTTATATTCGTAGGCTTCAATTTCGATGTCTGCTTTGAAAAATTTTTCTCTGTATGTCCAGTTTTTTGGAAACGTTGGTATTGTTTTTCTGTGTTCATTAAGAATATCTTGACTCTTGAGTGAGCATGCACGTATCGTGATGCCTGTTCCAGTAAGTGCAGTCGGAAGAGTTTATTTAAACTATTTTCCAACTAGGTTATGACATGACGGTCGCAGCAAAAATTAATATATCTTACTCGCGCAAAATCATGCTCACACGCGTGCGACTTGCGCGAATTTCTACTTCAATAGGGCCCCTGGGACCCTATATAAGTAATATTCCGCGCAAATCGCACACGTGCGGCGAGCATAATAACGCGCGTAAAATGTATTGATTTTTGCTGCGGCCGCCGTATTACAACCTAGTAGGGATAATAAGGTGAATATGAAAGAGTTTGAATGAACCTCTCTGAATGCACTTATTGAGACAGGTGCATGCTCACTCGAGATTCAAGATATTTTATCATGAACACAGAGAAACATCTCCAAAAAATTGTACATGGTAGGAAAATTTTTCAAAGCAGGAATTGAAGTTGAAGCTCAGAGATCCTGAGGTGAGAATAGTGAGGCAATTTATCATTCTCTTTCTTCATACATATAAAGGAAGAATTCTGCCTAAAGAATTCACATAACTTTTTTTTAAAACAGATCAGCCGACTTAACGCGGACATATCCGTATTCTTCAATTTCGATGTCTGCTTTGAAAATTTTTCCTCTTCATGTCCAGTTCTTTGGAGACATTTGTATCGTTTCCCCGTGTTCATTAAGAATGTCTCGACCCTTGACTAAGCATGCCCGTGCCATGATGCCTGTCCCTATAAGTACAGTCGAAAGAGTTCGTTAAAACTATTTCATTATTCCATTTACCTCATTTTTCCAACTAGCTTAAAATACGGCGGTTGCAGCAAAAATCCATACACTTTACGCGCGCAAAATCACGCTCGCACGCGTGCGATTTGCGTGAAATTATACTTCAATAGGGCCCCTGCAGTATCCTCCTAAGATCGCTCTCTTGACGATGCTATTGCAGGGTAGACATTCCATCACAATTCGTTTGAATCGAATTGACTTTAACAATTTCGTGAGATTCTTCACCTTGGCTTCAAATCGCTTGGAATTGACTCATTTTGTATATAAAAGATCACTTGTCATTTTTCTTCCTCACAACTAGAATTTGCAATTTTGAACTCGGTATTAAAACAACAATGAAGTGAAAAATTAATCTTATAAGCGAGGAACCTCGTTCCCTAGTATATCCTCTGCAATATTCAATCGCGAGAAGCAACGTTTCCGGGCCAAAACTTGATATTTTCCACGGGTCTCTATGGTATTTATGCTTACAGTTCCTCACTGCTGTGGGCTCATTTGACTATCTCAATCGAGCATAGAAATATAAATTGGTATTATGTCTCTATAAAATCGTACCCTAGTATACTATGGGTATGGTATTCCACTTATTTCATAGGAAATTTTCCGTTACCATCGCTTGTAAAAAAATATGTTCTGTTCTGGAAACAGTAGTTCTCGAACGGTGAGTATCATAGAGAAAATTCTTGTAAACGGATGCCTTCGATGACAACTTTGAGTTTTCACTCCATTTTTGATCCTCTTTATGGTTGAAATTTGGAAAATTTGCGTGTTTCAATTTCAAAACTGCTCATCACTTGAAAAAGAAAAGTTTTGCGACAATTACCAACAGATGTTTTCGATTTTTTCTGATCAAAATCTGTTAATTCTGTTGAATTGTCTTGGTAGTAGACTTGGAATCCAAGGTAACAAATTCACTCAATTCTTCGAACACATTTGATTGAAACAGATTGATACCAGATTTTGGCCTGAAAAATCCGTCAAGAGAGGCGTGGGCTACAGAGGATCCCGCAAAAAATTCGCCCCAAATATTTTACCCAACAGCACCCCACTTGGACCGGACTTCTAAGGATCTGCACTGCCTCATCTCTTCCTTGAGTCATTAACGCCCGCTCCAAACGACGGATGACTTTCAAATTTCAGCAAATTCCGGATTTTCCAAGTTCTCCAGGAACACCTTGGGAGTTGAGTAGACAGACGTTCAGAATCGAATCTTCAATTTGTGCGGTAGTACTTCTAGGTCAAGTCGCATGATTCAAGAGATTCTCTCAATTCGAAAATGACACTTTCTCAAGTTAAACTTGCAAATATCCAGATTGGGGCGTGTGAAAACGAATAATGCCACATTGGGATTGAAAACACTGTACATCTCTTCGAGAACATTTTTACTTCGGACGGTAGAAGGGAAACGCTTCGAGGTAAAATTATTCCCCAACTGGATGAAAATCCGACATTTGACGTCGAAATTCAAGGCAACCGAAGGTGTAGCCAAACGCCTCCAAACATTGATCTTAGAACAATTGTGCAATTTTGTCCTAATCGCAATCCAAACTAGCGTAGCCGTGAATGAGGAAGACGATGAGAAAATTGTCTGAAACAGCTTGATCACTCTAATCTTACATCATCGTATAGCTCCCAATATTTTCAAATGAGGTAAGGAAAGGTGAGGTTATTTCCGCAGCTTTGTTGTTTATGCATTTCGCCTCTAAGCTCGGGGAAAATTTTGCCTCTAATACGAGGAGTCGATGAAGTACTTGGATGACAACTTTGTCAAAACGAAACGTGGTTAAATGACAAGTTGGGCGAGGGCTTCTTCAGAATCTCAACGTCGCGTCAATTACGCGGACACTCGCAAAACACGTGGAAAATTCCCAGAACGGAGAAGTTCCATAGGCTTTTTTGTGGTTTTTATAATGATTTCCCCGAGGTACATGAACAACGTGGTCATTTACAGATATGATTGATTTAATGAACGTCTAAATGGACGAAAATTCAGGAAATCTGTCATAATTTGAAAATTCCTCTCAATCTGGAAATGTTTACATCATCGCTTATTTGAAGGTAGAGATGAATCTGGATACGGGCGCCTCACGCACCATTTCTCATGAGGTGGTTGACATTGGGGCTGGCTATTGACATCTTGCTGTACAATCGGAACCCTGTGCGGGCCACCTTAGTCGTTGTGAGTCAAGAAAGGAATGTTGTTGTGGCTAGACAGGCGAGAGCGCTGATTGACAGAATGGACCATCCATTATCGAAGGCTCTCCACCTTTTCTTGAACCATATACTACCAACAATGGTAAACTTAAATGGGTGGATGCAAACAAATGATGTAATTCTGCCAGGGGTCTACTTCCATATCATGGAGGCTTATCTAGATATTCTAGATTGCGTCTTGGATAGAGAATACCTCCAAAGCACCCCCATAGAAGAGATCGACCCACAAGATCCTGCTCACCATAGAAATCCACTCTTCATGGCAATTGGCCGACTATGTTTGGAGAAAGTCTTAATCATCAGAGAAGCAGGTAATGAGGTGTTGATACGCATCCAGAGATATCTAATTAGGCTAGCGACGCGCATATCTGAACGGCTAGAGCGCTATTGGCGGAACTACGCTGGACTTGAGTGCTTCATGCCTGCCAATGCTGTTAGTGCAGAATATCATGCGCAAAACCCTGGTGCAATCCGTGGAGTCATGCATAGCTTCCCAAGAGCATTGCATGGGGTCGATGCAGAAGTGATCGAAGATGAATGGGATCGGCTACTTCAACACCATCCCATACTCCGACCTGGCATGAAAATTGACACGTTTTGGGACCAAGTGCGAGAGTTTCGAGTCCCTCAGGAGGCTCAAGATCAAAATCCCGATCAAGGTGCAATACTCATAAATTTGGGCCAGTTTGCCATGAACCTACTAGCTATGAGCCATTCAAATGCCGAAGCCGAGAGAGGATTCAGCGCAGAAAGATTAGTGTGGACTCGGCTAAGAATCAATCTCGATCTTTTGCGCAACTGTAACAGGATCCACGGCTTCCATCGTCACGCCGCACGGTTTCAACCAAGTGATCGGATGATACAACTGACAAGAGAGCGCCGGTATAACCACCCTGACCGTGCTCGTCAATCAGGAGAAGATTCTGATGAGGAGACGAAGATGGGGATTCCGAAAGCGACGCCGATGGAGATTACGAAAGCGACGCCGATGAACACGCTGCGTAATGAGGTGAAGTGATTCGTTCTCTGAACATCGAATTTCCCCAGTAGTCAGGGTGCCCACCAATGCTCCCGTATGCACTTCATTTCCTCCGGAAAACCTTAATGTTTTCCTACGTATTCTGATGCACTGAATCGATTTTTGAGGCCGCTTTTCCGAATTTTGATTACTTTTTTTGTTATTAACAATTTTGTATGCAACATTGAGGTTTTTAGCGAATATCTCGAGTTATATGCATTTCCTGGGGAAGCTTTATCAGATCAAAGTTGTAGATCGTAAAATTCCTCACAAAAAAGGTCCTCACAAGTTTCCTAGGAAATGAAAACCCCAGTCGGAAAGAGCGCGAAAAGCGCTCGGCGCGGTTAACATGCATTTAAATGAAGCCATCGACAGTGCGCTGTTTGATGCACTGCCATTTCCACAACTTTCATTTTTTGCGAAGCGACCTGGCTCATGTTGTAGAAGAACAAGTCTACTTTGATATGGTCTGAATTAGATTCAGAAGGGATCGAATAGTTTTGGACTTTTGACGAAGCAGAAAAAAAATCGAGCAAAGGGCATACATGTGTGCGTGTCCGATAGGCTCATACACTACGTGCGTTTGCTTGTCGCACTCGCACACATGTATGCCCTTTGCTCGATTTTTTTCTGCTTCGTCAAAAGTCCAAAACTATTCGATCCCTTCTGAATCTAATTCACACCATATCAAAGTAGACCTGTTCCTCTACAACATGAGCCAGGTCGCTTCGCAAAAAAATAAAAATTGTGAAAATGGCAGTGCATCAAACAGCGCACTGTCGACGGCTTCATTTAAACACATGTTAACCACGCCGAGCGCTTCTCGCGCTCTTTCCGACTGGGGTTTTCATTTCCCAGGAAACTTGTGAGGACCTTTCTAGCGGGAAATCTTACGATTTACAACTTTGATCCGATGAAGCTTTCCCGGAAAATGCATATAACTCGAAATACTTGCCGAAAGACCTCAATTTCAAACACAAAATTGTTAATAACAAAAAAAAGAATTGAAATTCGGAAAAGCGACCTCGGAAAATCGACTTAACGCATCAAAATACGTAGGAAAACCTTAAGATTTCCCGGAGGAAATAATGAAGTGCATACGGGAGCATCGGTGGGAGCCCAGACTACAGATCAAATCTAATGGCAAAGTATAGGTGAAATATATGCGCCCCCTTAATGTATCATGGGGAAGCGACAATCATTCAATCGTGTATTTGTCACTTTCTCACCCGATGCCAAGAATGAGTGGCTGATCAGAAATCACTAAAAGATTTGGAACACTGAAATACAATCTTTCAGATTCTCAGAATATTCCAATGTAAATGCCGCATTTCAAGTACGTCGAAAAATATGAGAACCACCCTTACAACCAAATCACCACTCATTTTACCTCTATAAATTTTGAATAAAAGTTTTCAAATTACAGTCCCGTGCAAGAATGCGTAAACGGTGGAATAAAATTCTCTTTTACTCAACCGTCAAATACTCGGGCCTAAATCAAAGTAGAGAAATTGGAAAACGAAATCATTCAAGTGGAAGAAATTCATGATGATCCCATATGGTTTTGGATTTTTCTCAATCCTTCCTGGCAAGAACAGCTGATGCAACTTGAAGAATTCTGAAAAAATCTACCAGCTGCCGTTTAGAACATCTCCAGTTCTGGCTACATTGACAGCTTTCACACCTCGGGAAAAATAATCGAGAGACTTTAGCAAATGAGATTTCCTCGTTCTTCAATATGATTCCTATAAAACCGTTCTATCTTCATTCGCGTGAAAACAGCATCTAAAAACGTGGGAACATTTCTTTATTGGCCAACTTACATTAGCTGCTCGTGCCACCAGCGAGGATTGGAACAATTATTAAGACCCAATTGAGAATCAGCATTTTTTGTCCTCTTTTGAATGATTATCGATCATGAATTTTCTCTACAATGATCTGGGCCCGAGTAATTGACTTTTTGAGCAATACAGGATTTGATTGCACCATTCACGCCTTTCGCACGTTACTGTACGTATATCATGAGTCATTGCAAATGAGTTGTTTCTATTGCTTCGTATCTCAGATTAACCATGTCTCGTATATGCCGGTCAAGTCCTGATTAGTCATAACTTTGAAGCAGAGACGAGGACGGGTGCAAAACCTCGAATTGATCAGATTCACATTGATTGATCAACGTACAGCGAACGCGTTGAAAGAATGAGAATCCTTTGAGATAGCGTACATAGCTTGCATAGCTTAAACTTGACAGGAAAATCCGGGATCATCCTTCTGCAATGTCCAAGGTGATTGTATGTGCCTCTTTTGCGTGCGAAGAAAGTGGTTGGAAACCTCAAATTTATTAGGTCGTTTGTCGATATCAATTCGAATCATCCACGTGAAGTAAGGTGGGTTAAGAATTCTTGTAAAAATGTGCTCTCCAACGCTTAGTGGTTCCAAAAAATTCGGAATCATTGTTTTACAATAACCAAGGTATTCCATATATACCTCCTCTGATTGTCAGAGGTCATTCTGATACTTTGAATTGATTTGACTGGTATTGATTGATCAAAGTGAACGCGTAAAAATGATGATAAATCGCTTCGAAACTTCACTCTCCAACTCGTATACTTTCCGGGGAAATTCGAAATTTCTTTTTGTCTTCGTAAATATATCTGCCATTGGCAGAGAGAGAGTTGTTTCAAGACCCAAATTAATTAGATTGATTTTCAATGATCCATTGCCAGTAAACGCGTTGAAAGGATGGTAATTTGTTGGAGAAAATAAACTGCCCTACGTTTCCACGTTGCTGGAAAATTCGACATTCCGTTTTTTTGCCAAAATCAAGATGTTCGGATACCTTTCACAAATGCGAAAAGGAAGTATTTGATGAAGATTGATCCACGAAAAGTTAACGCGTTTAAATAATGAGAAACCTTTCAGAAAAATCACTCGGTCCAAGCAGTTCCTTCGCTCACGCGGTTGAGAGAGCGCGATAGAGCGCGGATTGAGCTCGTAATTGAGCCAGCGCAGCATTATTGCTCGTGTAAAGACGCGTGTACAAACCTTGTAGCCACAAGTATGTAAACATTCGAAATTGATTTGTGCGTGCGATGATTGAGCGATTCCAAAAATCGTATGAGATGTGCGCCATGAAATATCAACAATGTATTGAGATGACGCGTTACCCAGATCTTCCATGCGTCTTGAAACATAACCTATTACGTTACAGGCTATCCCGCATCCATCCACTTTGAGCTCGAAACATCAACGGCTATGAATGAATTAGCCGCGATCAAGCTCAAACCACTTCTATCGAACTGCAGATTACAGCCAAAGAGCATTAGAAGAAATACTTAGCCGATATGATTGAAAACAGAGGAAGAAGAAGAAGAAGATTGGAGCCACCAAACTTTTCAAAATGTCAGGCGTGTGTCGAAGCTGTCTACAGCAATCCTACTTCAAGTGCCTCAAGGTACAGCTCTAGCACAGATTTTGCATGAATTTGCATATTCAGCAATGGCTTTTTGGTGAGCAAACGTTCATCTGATGTTAACTGGTTTCATTGAGGTCGATAAAAAAATTGTAACCGTAACCATTTCATACACAGTTGTAGGAATTTGCAAAAGTTTGTAGTGCCATTGATCCAGTTTTAATTGCAAACATGCCAAGGCCATCTCAAGGTATACTTATATCCATTCCAAGACCCATCGTTGGAGTATAATGGATTGTAGTGGAAGACGTCAAAATGATGCAAAGTTGGGGCCTAATGTGAATTTTACTTACTTGAACATTACACATTACTTGAACATTGTTTTGTTCACCTCGACTGCGGGTGAGTTTTACTTCCTTGCATGCATATGCAAGCACTTGTTTGTTTTACTGATCTCGTTTTATTGATTTTCAGAAGCGAGGAATTTATTGAAATAAAAAGTCAATCAGCTACCACGTTGTGTATGGGGAATATACTGCATGTGTAAAAGAAGCATATTAGAGGAAGCAAACATATCTCAATACTTTAAGTCTGTGTTGAAGTTTTTTGCAAGTGCACAAGTACATCACAAATTTTCGACTACGAGTCAGTTACTCAGGTGGTTCAGATGCAAACTCTTAGTTAATACAGAAATCATGTCACAGATTCAAACAAGAGATTGTAAAGGTATGTGGATGTTGTAGCGAACATTGTATACAAATCTGAGATAAATTGTGCATATTGTATTTTCCAGGGAGAGAAAATTATAAAACATTGATTGTATGTGTTGGCTACTCCAATGGTTTGGACGTCATGTCCCAAATTCAAAAGCAACTGTCAGAGCTTATCCAATGGTCAAAATGGAACCTTTCATTGATAGTTATTGATATACATTGTGTCCGATTATATTAGCCAGCATTGTTGAATTATGTGAGTACACATCTTTGATATATTTTCTTTCCAAGTATTCCAATAAATTTTCCATCTGGTTCAGTTTAATAAGAGAAAGAATCAATTATCGGTAGAAACAAAGTGATCAATTACCTGGTTTAGTTCTTGTTCAATTCATTGGGAATGGGTTCATTACATTTCAAGATATTACAAGGATACTGAAGTATTTTCTTTTTCCCAGGACAGGAGATTTGTGCTTGGATCGTAACCAGATGTTGGCACATTACGACTGTTTGTACAGCATCCGAACAATTTGTCAGCTTTATGAATCAAGTGGGACATTCCAAAACGAACAAATCTTACGTCCTCGATGGTACTGCCATCAGAGGAAAATTGTATTTTACATTTCATGGATTATAGTGTAACGTCGAATGCGTTACTATTTCAATTTTCGACCTTTGAGCCTATACACCAGTCCACTGACTCGGGATCTCTCTTCGGGCTCGTTGACACTTGGTTTTTCTCTGAGGAAGGACCGAGATTGAGATTGAAGGATTGAATCCTAGGCTCGGTCGGAGGATTTCCGCCTTGGCTGCCAAGGACGAATTACCCGACCAAACTTTAGATTCAAGGGGATAGGAACAGGATGGATGGCGACTCGCAGAGCCTGAGACTGTACCAGACCCCGTGTGAGTGGAGGAGGATCATTATTATAGAAATAGAAAAGTGACTCGAATGAAATGATACTAGATTTTGATTCGTGATACTTACTGGTTTATTCCGATTATTTTCAATATAAACCAAATATTATATCGCCCGTGGTGCTTGGTATTTTAAACAGTTGAAAGCGTTGAACTTGAAGAAGACAGTGAACACGCGATTTAGAATTTGAGGTGTCTTCCAGCCGACTTGAGCAGACTGTCGAAAAATGCAAGCATGGCTCTATTTATACCCTAGCCCCTCGCCACAGGTCAGTTGTCTTGTCCTTTGCCATAGTAGGGGCAAAAAGGGTCTCGTACGCATTATTTTTGAGATGTGGGCGGAAGAATATTGAACAAAAGATGGCACCACGGGTATTATTCTAAGAAAACTTACTCGCTAAATTTGTATGAAATTAGTCCAAGTGAAGGTTTCCTTTAATCTTCCGAAATGAACAAAGTTTAAGAATGGACGTTCTTAACTAATTCAGATTCATGAGATGAAATTTAAGAATTATATACATATATATATTTATAATATCAGTTCAATAATATATATGAAAAAAAAAACTTTTTTTTCATCGTTTCTCTATGGAAGATTTCTTTCTCTTCGAAGAATTTTCTGATAATAAGAATTGATCTAATGATTTGATTAGCCATAGTTTTGAGAGAAGAAAAATTACTCTACTAGTTTTACTTTGAAAAGTAAGTTTCATTTTCACTATATTCTTCTTAAACTAACCTTAATCAAAAATTGCTTAAAATTATTCTGAACGTAGATACTTCAATTGAGTAATTTGAACGTTTACAATATTTTGAGTATTGGAAAACTTAACGTAACATCATGCTCAAATCTTGAAACAGTTGATAACATATTTTTTTCTATCAAAATAAGTATTAGATATTTCGAGTAAAAGTTGAATAAAGTAATGTTTCAGGATAAATATCGAAGAAGAATAACATGGGATGATCTGGAAACTTCTTCGCCAGAAGGTTCTAGATTGGAAATGATTCACCTTCAGTCGCGCATTACTTTGGTGAAAACGTGTCCGTGGCAAGCGTTTCACCATTGGAATTTATGGCAGGGTCAGTGATACCTGCGCGGTTTCTATATTACGAGGCGATAGTTTCGCGAAGGTTCTTAAGATGGAAAATTTTGGAAAACGACAATAAGGATGCAAGGCTGTGCTCTTTTTCTTTCTCGGCTCAACGCTTTCGTGGAGTTTCTCGAAATGTCGATCTTCTCCTTAGAAGCGCGATCGCACAGGACATCACACTCCCTCTGTGAAACGCTTACTAGAGGATTTTCTGAAAGTAAAATCCGTGTAGGAAGCGTGCGCCTCAGCCAACAGGTCATCAAAAACATTCTATGGCATCTTGCGACTTATAAGACGGAAGCATCGGGAAGGGTCTCACATTATTTTGAAGAATGTTTTCGGAGCATCGGGTTGTTGGTGGGTGGTTTCATGGAGAGGAATTCTAGGGGTTTGTTTCTCAAGTTCAGGCAATTGAGGTGAAATAGGGTGGGCGTACTTCTTCTCAACCGAATGAGAGGGTAGAATTTGGAATGTGCGTTGGCCAGGGACCTCAATTATTCCAGTTTCAATATCTTGATGAGATTGCTGAGACCGTTCATTGAGGTAAAGTAGGAAATTAGCTAAAATACTCCAGACGCCTACAAGCAAGTGAATTGACCACCCAAACACTGAGTGTAAGGCATAGCCGCGTAAAAACACATTGACTACTGTTTTGATGATTTGAGCGATGAACAATATGGCTATGAGACCAGCACTGGCTGAACCAGAGGTGATGAAATCATTCCAGATTCGAGACCATGCTGATTTTACAATATGTGCAACAGCGTCTTCGTTCAAAAGTTTGAACATGGCGCCATCTGCATTAGTTGAGGGCTGATAATGGATGTCTCTCGCCAAATCGTTCAGAACTGAGGGTCTCTCCACAGGAAACATAATGTGTTCTCTGAGCTCTTCGAGATCCCTATCTGTGTAAATTCCAGTAGTTGCGAGATTTGCAGGGTTGGTATATTTCCACGTGGTTTTGGACATGGGATGGATGGTGTTTGGAGGAAGTGTTTCTACGGGGCGAGGCATGAGCTTGTACCACGTTCCCCCCACTTGATAATAGGATGGAAGAAATGGGTTACAGGCAATTCTCGTGCATTTACTTTTAAGGATATGAGTTCGAGGAGTCAGGAACATGATTCGATTGTTGCGAGAAACTGGGAGTTCTGCGAAACACTCCTCGGTGTGTTCAAGACGAACTTCTACATGAATGCATTCAATAATGTGGACTACTTCACCAGAAGCGACAGCCATATGGCCAGGTCCCTTCATCATGCTTTAAGCGAATTCGTCAAGAGCCTGTGTTGCTGATGCCAATGAATCCTTGATAGTCTGTTTTTCGAGGTTACAGAGGTGAATGATGACGTCATGATAGAGTTGCTTGATTTGCGTTCGCATGTGTCTTTCCACATAAACAAATTTTGAATTCATGTAAGTGAATAAGTCTAAATCGTAGACAGGAGTTTTGCTCAACGCGAAACTTTCGCCTTTGACAGTTTCGAAAATGAGTAATTTCGGATGTTCAGTATGAATAAACGTATATCCACAAATCATTCCTTTCGATTTTTGCATCAATGCAAATGTAACGCCATGGGAAATTACTGAGTATACAGTTCGTAAAGCTTTATCATCATACTCTTTCATCTTATCCGCGTATCCTTCGTAGAGAATACTGTATTCATCAGAGTGGCAGTTGTTTTCTGAGATTGTTTTCCAGAATGTATAACCTCCATTCATATCTAGACATGATTTTTCCGAGAGTAAGCACACTGAGCCTGATCTCAAATGAATATGATTGGATTCGAGAGATACTCTAGCAGTGTATTGAGTGAGAGAAATTTTCAAAAAGCCTTGGACTACAACTGATTCCCAGGTGCCATATGGGTCGGAGTAAGCTGCTCCATTGCATTTACCCTCGGAATTCACAAATGCAGCATAGTTTATACTATGAGTTACAGTGTGATTCACTCGTAGCCCTTGGATGACGTGACAATTAGCTAATTTATAAGTTTCAGTTTTATGAATTTGCTCGCAAGCTCCTGAACCAATTTCTTGTATATATTCAATTTCTCCTCCGTTCACGATCGATGTGTGAGAAAACATTCCACAAACGTCAATAGTTCTATGGACTTCCAATTTACATTGAATCACGCTTGTTTCAGTTAAATCGTTCACTTGAAGTAATTGAACATACACTTTTGAAACTTGGACTTCATCTTTTGGTATGTCACATTCACCGACATCAATGAGGGAGAGAGTTGTAACATTGAGAGATCTAGCTCCACAGTCATACACTATTATTGCTTGAGTTCCTATTATTGATTTTAGTAACAAGACAATGATGATGATCATGATTAATTCTGTAACAGATCAAAAGTAATATTATTGATTGTTCTACTTGTTTTCTAATCTTTAATCGAGTTCAGATTTTTCTTTTTGGGGATTGATTTGAGTTTGGTTTCGGAAGTGATATGAGATATTCTTAATCTATTTGCATGAACAATCTTGCTTCCCTTCTTCACTTGAATACGGACATTATTTTTCTTGATAACCTCTAATATTTTGAATGGACCTGAGTAGTGATTGATAAATTTTTCCGGCTCGGGACCTGACAATAGAAAGACAAAATCTCCCACTTTGAAATTGACCGGATTTATGCGACGATCAAATATTTCTTTCGAGCGATGTTTCGAGTCAAGTAAATTGTCATAGGCTATCTTCTGAATACCGTTCAGGCGGTTGACAAGTTCTTGGACGTAGCCTTGGTAGGTAGGGAGAAGATCACCCTCACGGAGCGGATTATTTGATGGAAGTCGAGCTAAACGACCGAATACGATCTCGAAAGGAGTAAACTTTGTGCTCTCGTGAACAGCGGAATTATGATGCATCATACATATATCCAACCAGGAATCCCACTCATTGTCTGCATCTGTGTATTGTTTTAGATATTCAGCAAGAGAGTGATGAGATCTTTCCAAACTTGCGTTACTTTCTGGGTGATATGCAGTTGTTCTAACCTTTCTGATACGAAATCTCTTGGCCACGCGTTTCATTAGACTACTGAGGAAGTTTTGAGCTTGGTCTGTAAGAATTACTTTGGGCCACCCAAATACACAAATGAATTTTCTGATGAATGCATCGGCTACTGTTGAAGCTAACATGTTCTCAAGTGGTGCTGCGACACAATATTTTGAAAGATCATCCTGCATCGTCAGGATGTACTCAAAGCCAGATTCCGATTTGTTAAGCGGCCCAACGATATCCAAAGCTACTTTATCGAAAACAGTACCGGATGTGTCTGTAATAACCATAGGCTGTTTCGTTTTGAGACGGACTAATTTCTTAAGCTGGCAGTCAAGGCATTGCTGGATTCGTCTTTGAATGTCTTCTTCCATGTTTTCCCAATAGTACTGTTGTTTTATACGCTTGTATGTTTTTGCAATACCCTTGTGACCATCGATAGGCGAAGCATGAAGTTCTTGAAAAATGTCATTACGTTTTTCGGGAGGAACGAATTCTAATTGGCCAGTGCAAATGATGATCTTTATACCTGTATCACGAAACACGATATCTAGAATATTCAGAACTCCTGACCATGGCAGACCCAATATATCTCTACTGCGAGCCATGCTTATCTCATTTTGATTGTTTTTGAGCAATAATTGCAACAATAGCACAAGAGAGTTATGTATTCTTGATCGAATGATCTCAAGAGATTCTTGCACCTCAGTACTGATACACAGAGCAAAATAATGATGCTTGTTTTTCCGAGGGATGGAAGCTATCTCATTTATCTCGAGAGATTCGACTGGTGGAGGTTTTGTAAAGTTCAGAACAGCTTTTGCGCCTTCATCACACGGTTGACCTGATGAGTTTACAAAAAACATTACGCTGTCTGAGCGACATTGAATAGGTTCACGACTTGTCACGAGGGTATCCATGTTCTTGCGCTTGGGACTGACAATAGAAGAATCATGCGACAATTCGTCATCACCCACAGAAACTTCGGAATCATGAGTTAGTGCTATTTCTAAATTACACGGTTTTGTTATATGAGGAGGAGATTTTGCCGTCGCTCTGGGCTCAGAAGCTAATTCGTCGTCGCTCTCATAGTAATCGGGCTTATTTTCATTCGTTTTACGATTGGGTCGATGCGTCTTATCGGTGGGTGATTGATCTATCTGGGGGTCAGGCTGTTGGTTCTCGAGGGCAGGATTTTCACGATTCATGGACTTGTTTAATTTTTCTGAATCAATTTCTTCGCGACAAGGTGTAATGTTATTGTCTCGAGAAACTGCTGTATCGGTTGGTTTTTTGAGTTGTGCACGTGTAGCTACATTGATTGAAACAGGCTCTACAGGGTTCCTAGAAAGAGCATCGGCTGCTGCATTAGCTCGGGAAGACTTGTGTGTTATCTCATATTCATAACTAGATAAATTGAAACGCCATTTCATCATACGGGCATTGAGGTCTGCGGTTTTGAAATATTTCAGAGCTTGATTGTCTGTATAAATGGTTAATTTACGACCGTAAACATATGATTTGAACGTTTGAACTGAATGTAAGATAGCCAGAGCCTCTTTTTCATAAGTTTCATACAAAAGTTCTCTACCTCGTAGGACTCGACTAGTGAAAGCTATTGGACGATCCTCGTTATTTTTGTTTTGAGAAAGTATGCCGGCAATGGCATATCCCGAGGTATCACAAGTAATATTGTAATGGTGCAATGACAGATCTGGATAAGCTAACAAGGGTGCAGTACATAGGCATTTTTTCAACGTTTGGAAAGATTTTTCGGCTTCGTCAGACCATATGAAAGTTGCATCCTTTAGGAGAAATTTTGTCAGAGGTTTTGCAATACCAGCGAAGTTCTGAATGAAACGGCGATAATACCCAGCAAGACCGAGGAACTGTCTGACATTTTTGACGGTTTTGGGTGTAGGAAATCGCTCAACAGCTTCGACTTTCTTGGGATCAGGACCGACCATCTGCACTTACTTTATGACCGAGGTATATGACTTTTCTTTTAAGAAATTCGCACTTTTCGAGCTGAAGTTTAACTTTAGCTTTTCGTAACCTCGAAAAGAGTTCCATGATGCTTTTCAAATGTTCATCAAGATTTTTCGAAAAGACCACAATGTCGTCAATATACCCTTACACATTTGGAAGACTGGGAATCAAGTTATCTATAAATCTTTGAAAGGTAGCTGGACTATTTTTTGCCCCAAATTGACCCCTTTGGAATTGGAAATGACCAGCTGGGCTGCTGAATGCAGTCTTCTCCTTATCACGAGGATTCATAGGAATTTGATAAAAGCCTTGGGCGAGGTCAAAGGTCGTGAAATAAACTGCACCGCCTGCTCGGTTGAAAATTTGAGTTATGTCAGGAACAGGGTAACTGCCACTAACGGTGACCTCATTCAATTTTCGGAAATCGACCACAAGTCGCCAGCGAGGTTTTCCATCAGGACCTGGCTTTTTCTTGACAATCCATATGGGTGAATTATATGGGGACTGAGACGGTTCGATGACTTCCTGGTCCCACAATTCCTGAACTTGACGATTCATCTCTTCTGTAAGTGCGTGCGGAAATTTATATTGCTTACAATTAATAGGATCTCCAGTAATAGTATTGATACTTTGCATAGCTGAGTCTGTACATGGAAGTTTGTCACCCGGAACAAAGAATATATCTGTATTTTCCCGAACTAGCTTGAATACGAATATTCTTTCCGTTCCGTCAAGGTGGTCAGTTTTTATCAAATCAAGAAGAAACTTTTTATTGCCGTGATATAGGTATTGTATTTCATCAATTTCAATAGAATCTCTGAACTGCAGACCTTCGATTTCAGGACTAGTGACTTCGATGTTCAGCTCAGAAGTGAGTTGGATAACGATGAAGCGTATGAATGTTTGACAGCTAAGCTAGAATTATGACATATCTGATCAAAGAAGTATGTGCCTTCATCATCCGAAAATTGTTCATCACTCGCGTCAGTTTCTTGCTCATTCAATTGCGAAAGAATTTCATTATCTGAAATTGATGATGATTCGGATTCGGAGTTTATATTTGTAATCAGAGAGATTGATTCGTCACAATTTTGGGAAGGCAATTCAGATGTTTTTGATTCATGAAAGTTATGAGATATAATGGGTTCTTATATAATTATTTGTTTGAAATTTAAGATAGCTCCAGCTTTGCTCAAATATTCAGCGCCAATTATGGCGGAAGAGGAGAGATTGAAATCATTTGAAACAACAAGAAATCTGTTTTCAATTCCAAATAAGGTAGCCTCAACGGTGCCAATTGTTGGCATGAATTCATTTCCAATACCTTTAATGCAAGTACCATTATTGTTGAATATTGTCGCATCATCGGGAAGCAAACATTGCTTGACAATGTTGGACTCCGATCCAGAATCGAGCATGAACTTTTCAATTGAGTTAGTTGGAGGATTGCTTACATCAATGAATGGAAGTGAAGCACTGCTCTTTTGTCTGATATTTGAGAGATTCGCACATGAGACATCAAAATGAGGATTTGCTCTATTTTGCATTAGAATGATTTTGTCATCAACAACCAAATGATTGTTTTTAAAGTCGATTTTTGCTCCGAACTCATTGAAAAAATCCATCCCTAAAATTCCAGCTGATAATTTCGGGAAAGAATCAGAAACTACCTGAAATTCGGTATCTTTTCCCAGAATTTTCATACGAATCGTGCCTATAGAATATACACAGTTAGAACCGAAACCTTTCATAACGCAGTTCCTACTTCTATCTATTGCATCGAGCTTTGTGATATATTTTATGAGCACAATGTTGATTTCCGATCCCGTATCCAGCATTATGTCAAGAGTTTTTCCTGTGATGGATAGTTGAATATCTATAAAAGGAACAAATTTAGTAGTTGACGAAAGTCTCACGGTAGCAACTCGCAAAGAGGGATGTTCAGCACTGGAGTATTGGATGAGCGCTGGTTGGTTTGGTTTGTCTCCACGGCTGCGCTCTTGCTCGGGAGACTTGCATCGTTCCCTCTTTTCGCGCATTATTGTAAGCTCTTTTCCTGCACTCAGAGAGCACGTGACCTGGATTTTTGCAGTACGCACAAATCAGATCAGACTTAGTATTCGATGGCAATGACGCTGCGTTACGATTTCTGCATGTCGCTGCTGTGTGGCCAGATCTATTGCAAATTTGGCAAACGAGCTGAGCGCGATCTTCTAGATGTTGATTGAAGATAGGCAAACTGGGTTTCAGAGAATAACACGAATTTGCAGTATGACCGGACTTGTTGCAAAGTTGACATAATTTGTGGACTGGAGATATGATGATGGGACTACATTGCTTTGCTTCGTGGCCGAACTTTTCACAGATTTGACATCTTATTAAACGTGGACACGTAGTTGCAGAATGACCAGGCAAAGAACAAAATTGGCAAATCACGGAGAGAGTTTGACTGGCAACCATTTTTTTTCGACATTCATCTCGAGTGTGACCGTTAAAACCACAGAATTCACATTTTTTCAATTTCCTGCAATTACTAGCTTCGTGTCCTTCTTTTGAACGAATTTGACAAGTAGCAAGAGTTTTTCTTTGTGGTACATTAATGTTCTACCCATGATTTCTACGTAGATTTCGTTGAGCATCTAGTTTACTTTCAATTTTCATTGCTTCAGAAACAACGTTATTAATGTTAACAGCATTTCCAACGCGAAGCTCTATTTCAGGTTTCAAGCCTCACTTGAAACAAGCTATAATATCCGATTGAAGTGCATCACGAAAAGCTCTATCAGCATCGCCAGATTCAATACGCTTGGCTTCCAAAACCTGCGCCCAATTCCCCGCATTCTATTGGCGAATGATATTCCGCTTTCATTTGCAGTTTGAATACAATTGCCTAGATCTCCAAGTAATTGAGGAACTGACTTCAATGGCATATATATTTGCTTGATGAATTGCATAAACTCATATACGGTTGTGAATTCTCTGTCATTTGCATAGTCTACGGGTGCGCCTAATAATTTGGATTTTATCATTCTGACCAAATTCACCTCATTGGCATTACCGACCGTAGCCTTTGCCTCTTTGCATCGAGCAAGGAATCGACTAAGCGGAATATTTTTTCTATCAAATTCAGGGACAATTTTGACTGCGTCAGCCACTGAAACTGTGTCGGCCATGATTAGATCGTAAATTAGATCGCTTATTTCACCCAAGGGACTCGAACTTCGATCACAACCGTCGATTGATCTATCCTCAGGACGTTGAGTTCTATGTGAATCAGATGAACCAGCTTCAGGCTGTGATGAATCAGATTCTGAGTGATTCTGAACATGCGGTTGCACCGGAGGTGGGGTTCGCGCTAATTCGCGTCTAGGTTGAAGAGCAGCAGGGTTGTTTCGATTCTGAAGATCAATTGGCACAAAAGCTTCGATTTCGTTTTGAAGTTCTATATCTGATCGAGCTTGATTACGGGTGATTCGACTGTTACTCGTGAGAAATTTGTCGTCAAACCAGGTCAATGAGTGTCAAAAGTCTGTACGATCGATGTCAAAAAAGTCTCTTTCACAAAAATATATCATCCGCATAAACATGAATGTTATATGTGATAGAGATCAAATAAATTTGTCTTTCAAATTCAGCATGAATATCATTACTTTCACTCAGATTAAGAATTTTGACTTTGAATCGTGAGATTTCCATTAATCATCTTATGAACGAGCAGTGACAACGAGAAATTTGTTAGTGTTAGTCAAAAATACAGACTTTCGAGCGTGAAAAATTTGTTGAGAGGAATCCAATAAAAGAATAAATGAATACTTAGTGAGATAGGAATTACACCTTCTTACGAATTTTATTATTCAAGAAATAGCACTTTACACAAAGATTTTTGATGAAGCCGTTTCTACAATTATCACAATATTTTCGGAGGAAGAGATTCTCAAGTTTCTCTTTGATTGAAAACGTTGGTATAACTTTGAGATTTTCAGCAGTCAGAGCTTGAACTGGTGGTCTAATTTCAGGACGACATGGGCAATAAACTGTGGGATCATTGTAACAGGTATTGCAGACGTTCTTGAGAAAGAGCTCGCACTTTTCTTCCAGTGGAAGCGTTTTGAATGGTTTAGTATGTTTTCGAAATTCTTCCGGAGGTAACCATTCGCGACCTTCGCGTTCCCACTGTTTCTTTAGTTTTCGAGTTCTAGCCTTTCTTTTCTTCTGACCAGGTTCCGATTGACGTGGAAGTTTGGGTCTATCACACAATGGATCGAAAGCATCAGACGAGAGGAGCGGTGGACTCACTGGTTGATCTGCAGGTGCATCTAAATCATTCACTAAAAGAACAGGCGAGAGAGACGCAATTCGTTATGCAATGCGAATATGATTCCGTAAGGAAGCAAGACTGTTCAAGTTGTAACGATAAGAACGCAATACTTGGTTCAAAACTAGTTCTAATTTGGATATAGGACGCGTCGTTCAATTTTTGTTGATCAATTTGAATGATTCAGTCATTTTTCAACTGTGACTACAGTTTGCGTCAATATTTTTCATGATACAGAGGAGAATTTGGGAATGATATTGGGTTGAGGAATTCTCGATCAATCATTTGATCAAAGAAACAGTCATTTCGTGAAGCAAGATTTTCATCTTAGTTGATTATGATACAAAGCTAGAAAATGATCCGCATTTTCTCACTTTTTCTTTTTTTTTGAAAAATATGAATTAGAATTTGGAACGTTGATTCAGTGAGATATTGGTAGATTTGGAATTTTAGATCTTGGCGCTAGGTGGCGCAAGTAAGCGGATGCTAAAAACTATTTGCTTTGTTTGTGAAGTTATATTTTAGTAAACAAATAGATTGTTGTCCGAAAATAAGCATTTATGCTTGTTAATGATACACTTTATCAACGATTTTTGATGAAATTCACTTCTTCTGCAGCGAGATTCGAATGTATTGAGTGGATCTAGTGTATAACCTCAAAGTGGTAGTGCTGACAGAAAAGATCACCATGAGTGATGAAGATAATCAAATTAGATATTGCTTCCTCTGTCCTGATAAAGGACCTATTACAAAATTTGCTGAGTGTGCAAAATGTAAAGAAACTTTTCATCCCTCCTGCTCTGTTAGAGCTGGGAATGGTACCAGAGGATCTTTTATAAGATGTTGTGGTGGTTTTTTGGATGGAGAGGATGTGTCTAGTGAAGAAAATGTGCATGATGACAAGATTAATCAATCATCGTCTTCCTCATCTACACTAACGGACAGTGATGAATCTCAGGCTAATGGAGAGAATGATGATATGTCCTTCTCCAAAATGTTTTCTAAACTAAAGCAGTTTATGAACAAGAAGGTTAAGCATATAAATGCCAATACAGATGAGAAAACAGCTGCTATTTCTGAGAAAATTGATGGTGTTTCTCTGAGAGTTGACTCTCTGGAGACTAAGATGGTGAGAATTACTGAGCGTGTCATTAACCTGGAGAAATCTGCTCCAACTAACCCTCATGAGATAAGTAATCAGTTATACATTGAAATGAGAGACAGGATTGCACGCAGCAAAAATGTCATAATATTCAATGTTCCTGAAACTATGAAAAATCCTGCAGTTCAAAAATTGTTCACCAGATTGTTTAAAGAAGCTACTTTTGATGCATCCGATTTGAATTTTATTAGACTTGGTACAATGCCTAAAGAAAACAATAAGTGTAGACCTATTAAACTAATGTTGGATTCTACAGAAGATGCAAAATGGATTTTGGTAAATCAGCGCTCCTTTGACTGTGGTGATATCAAGTTTGCAAATGACCGCACACTTCAAGAAAAACAGTATTTATCCAAATTGGTCAGAGAAGTTGAAGCCCGTAAGAAGAAGGGTGAATTGAATATCTCAATTAAATACAAAAGAGGTGTTCCTGAAATAGTCAATAGAAACCAAGACCAGGATAGTGAGGTCCTTGATGATTCCAGTGAAGACAGTAGTACTCAGTCTGTTTCTACAAGGACAAAGAAAAAATCCAAGCAACCTAATTTGCAAATGTCTGCTCGTCAACAACCTTTTCAGCAACAACAATTTGGTCCAAACCGTCAGAAGCCTAAACCAAAAAACTAAAAAGTAAACAAAGTGGACTAGCTTTGTACTTACATAATGTTGGTAGTCTGAGGAGTAGAGTACCTTTATTCAAAAACAATGTGATCTCATCTAGTGTGAAATTTGATATAATATGTATAGTGGAAACTTGGTTGGATGATGCAACATTAGATAAAGATCTCTCCATTCCTGGATATAATTTTGCTCGACTCGACAGAAACACAAGTGTGAGTGGTAAAACTAGAGGAGGAGGGTTACTGATTTATTTGAAGAATACTCTCAAGTACCAGATTATTTACTCTCATGCAAGTGAATTTGAGTATCAATTGTTAAGACTAGACACTGGAAGTGAAAAAATTCTTCTCGGTTTGTGCTATATTCCTCCAGTATCCTCCATGTCAATTGAAAAATTCCTGTATGCATACGACATACTGATTGAATATTTTGAAGCTGCAGTAGATAAATACCCATTGGATTCAATACTTCTTTGTGGTGATTTCAACCTGCCTGGGTATAAATGGATATCTGATGAAGAGTTGATCTACGCTACAGGTTACCATGCAAACAGGACTATCAGTGATGGTGTGAATAAGCTGGAACAGTGTGTTAACCAGCTTGGACTGAAGCAGTGCTATGGTGTAGCAAATGCTAAAGAAAACTTTTTAGATTTAGTTTTCACTGATATTGATAATGCTTCCTTTGAAGTAAGTGCTGACCCTTTTATTGAATCTAGTCTGTTCCATAAAGGGTACACATGTAAGTTTTTGTTGCAAAGTGAGTTCAAATGGGAAACCTCTGATTTTTCTTTTAATTATTGGGCTGCAAATTATCAGGGTATTCATGACAGTCTGAAAAAGGTGGATTGGAATGAATTTTTTGTTGACACTTCTAATCTTGATTATGCAATTGATAAGTTTTATAAATTACTTTTCCAAATCATTGGCTGTAATGTACCTTTCAAAGGGAAGGTCACTTCTGAGTATCCAAAATGGTTTTCCAAAAGTATTAAAGAAGAAATCTGGTTAAAGAAGAAATATCATTCCATTTACAAAGAAAGTGATTTGGACTCAGATTATGAGATTTTCAGAAAACAGAGGTCAAAGTGTAGGAAACTGGTTTCCCAAGCGTATAATGATTACATAAGTAGTATCGAGTCAAACATAAAATCAGATTCTAAATCCTTCTGGAAGTTTGTGAATGATAAATCAGTAAAAAACTCAATACCAGTTGAATTGAGACATGATCAATCCATGTCTCATGATGAACGGAGTGCCGTTAACTTATTTGCTGATTATTTTGCTACATTCTATAGGAAGGTAGATATTGATCATGTTCCAAGTATGCCTAACGCGTTATCGTGTAATAATATTTTCAGTTTATCCTTAGAGAGGGATGAGATCTACCAAGAAATGAATAATCTGAAAAATAGTCTGGGTCTTGGACCAGATGGTATACATGCTGTCTTTGTAAAAAAATGCTCTATGTTTTTGATTGAACCACTTTATATTCTATTCAAATGGTCACTTGACACAGGCTATTTCCCATCATTATGGAAAAATTGTTGGATCTCACCTATTCCCAAGACTGGTGACCCTCACTTAGTGAAAAATTACAGGCCTATATCTAAATATAGTATTTTCCCTAAGATTTTTGATTCTTTGGTTGAAAAGAAACTCTCACAAAAGTTACACTGCACTATATCGAATCAGCAGCATGGTTTTATGCCTAATCGATCTACGGTAACCAACTTGACGGTTTTTACTGAAACAGTTGTTGAAGCTTTCGAAGAAGGCTCTCAATTAGATGTGGTTTATACAGATATGGTGAAAGCTTTCGACTCTGTCTGTCATGAAATATTATTATACAAGTTAAAGTGCTACGGTCTAGATGGCATGATGTTGAAATGGATTTCATCTTTCTTATCTGGCCGAAAACAAGCTGTTAGAATAAATGGTACATCATCAGACCCATTCGAAGTTGAATCTGGTGTCCCTCAAGGTTCGCATCTTGGTTCATTGTTTTTCAATGTTTCAATCAACGATGTGGTAAAAGTGGTCAAACACTCTAAAATCGTCCTTTTTGCTGATGATCTCAAAATATTTAAAATAATTAGAACAGCTGAGGATGCTGCGTTGCTTCAGGAAGATGCTGATTCGATAAATATGTGGGTTTTAGAAAATTGTCAGAGTTTCAATCTAAACAAATGTTGTGTCATGTCTTTTACTAAGAAAAATGTGCTTCAATGTGAGTTTCAATACTCAATCAATAATCACATACTGGAAAGAGTGAAACAATTCAAGGACTTGGGGGTGATAATGGACCCTAAATTGAATTTTGTTGAACATATAAGATATGTCAAGAGTAAAGCGATGAGAATGCTTGCTATTGTGCGTAGGAAATCAATCAGTTTCAAGAACCCAGGGACACTTTGTACGCTTTATCAGTCTTTTGTGAGATCGCATCTAATGTACGCTTCACCTATATGGGTTCCTTCACAAAAGAATCAAATTCATAGTCTTGAAGTTGTGCAACACAAGTTTTTGAGATTAATATCTCATTTTACCAATACGCCAATGCACCCTTTCTCACATGATTACTCTCTGATTGCTACTAAGTTCAAGATTAATTCTCTTGAATCACAATGGAAATATCAAGACTTATTATTTGTTTACAAGATTTTATGTGGATACACGGATGCGAGTGATTTATTGGAAAGGTTTGATATCCGTGTCCCAAGTAATAGACTGAGAACAAATATAAAATTCTTTCAGATTGATATGAGATATTATAACCATACCTCAGCTATAATGAGAGGCTGTAAAATTGCAAACGATTATAGTGAGCTATTGAACTCCATTAATTGGCTAGACTCAAGAATTTCTCCTATATCTGAATTCAAGCGTGTTTGTAAAAACGAGCTCTCTGTATATAATTAATACATTGTATTTGCATACTTTTCATGGAAGTTCATTAGGTCGTAGAGGCCCCAGTGTTTTATTTTTTCAATGGTTTGGACTTATCTATTTTGTTTTCCATTTATAATTGTACTTTACATCTAGAATTTAAGTTATCTGCTTTGTTTTGCTACACCTTGCAAGACATTCATTTATACGTTCTAAAGGTCAATTAGACCGTGTATATTTCAAAATAAAATAAAATAAAGATCCATGAATTTGGAATAACATCAGGAAGTATTCTCATCCTAACAAATTTTTGACATAAAAATCTAAGAAATTGAAGGATAAGGAGAGGAAAACCAAGTTTCAACAACGAAGTGAGATATCAAAAATCCCGGACGAGCCCCCACTTTCTGTAACGTCGAATGCGTTACTATTTCAACTTTTGACCTTTGAGCCTAGACACATGTCCACTGACTCGGGATCTCTCTTCGGGCTCGTTGAGACTTGGTTTTTCTCTGAGGAAGGGCAGAGATTGAGATTGAAGGATTGAATCCTAGGCTCGGCCGGAGGATTCCCGCCTTGGCTGCCAAGGACGAATTACCCGACCAAAATTTAGATTCAATGGGATAGGAACAGGATGGATGGTGACTCACTAAGCCTGAGACTGTACCAGACCCCGTGTGAGTCGAGGAGGATCATTATTTGTGACGGTAGAGTATATACCGTCTCCTCTCTCTCCTGGACCAATTATTAGTCTAATATTATTTCATGTGGAGCTAGAGTAAGTAACAAGGAGAGGACTCTTCAAGATAAGAGAAAGAGAGAGAGAGAGAGAGATGGCACGCCAAAAAAGCGAGATAGAGTCGCGCGGGCCGTAGCTTGTAGCAGACGCCCAAGCTATTCTTCCCCGCGCTCCCCTCCCCTCGCGTTCCACCAAGCTGCCACTGCGCCGCCGTGCGCCGGCAGACTACCGTCGTCATGAGTAGGGAGAGCACGTGTCGGAGCTCGCTCCAGTTTTCGTGCTCCGTTTTTTTCTTCCGCGCGTAACCTCGTCGCCGTTTTACTAGTCTCGGTTCGCGCGTGATAACCTGGTGCAGCGGTCTCGCGACAGGCCCTGCAGAACTAGAGCATATTCGACGAGCCCGGCCTTCGAGGGTCTCCTGACCGTGCCCGGTCAAGCTGCCAGTAGTCGTCGGCCAAGCGTGGCCCATACTTCTGTCCTCGTGGACGTCTCCGTCGTCGCCGAGTCGACCATTCTGTAAGTGCCAGATCGATCTTCTCTCTCTCTTTCTGTGGCCTACAGTAAATATGATTTCTTCCTCGTGCCCTCCTTTTCACGTGCTCGAGCTCGAATGCGTCTCAAAGTCATTCGACCAATTGTAAATAACTTTGTAAATATTCATTCTCTTTTTATTACTTCATTAAAGCCTCGGTACTTAAATTAACCTCATGCTTTGGTCATTTGACCTTTCTCCCCTACATAAGTACAGAATAAGAACCCACAAAATGATGAACCAGGCTATGCCTGGATATGACGGAATAAATTTCCTCATATGGCGCCCAACTCGGTTCTGTTTTTTTTATGTAATTAGAGTGAGATGCACGCGAGTTCGAGCACGAAGTGTGTAGAATGAAGTGCGTGCATAAGCGTGGGTGTGAGATTGCCAAGTATGGAAAATTCGAGTGCGAGTCACATTTTAATCATTCAACGTTCGTAAACGTTTGTTGAAACGGCCATTTTGTTCAAATATTTCGGAGCAATAGAACGCTCATCGGTTTTTGCGACTTTCCGGCGCCTCGACAGGAGAGGCACGCAATCGGCTGGCGCCCTGTTGCCATATATGGGCATAATAAACATTGCGCGATCACCGTTCGTCGCTCGCTTGCAAATCGAGTCAAAATTTTCTCTGCTCGCCCGTTCGTGAGTGCGAGAGAGAGAACCGCTGATATATAATATTCTCGGCCGGGATATTTCGTGCGTCGGATATGATTCGTTCGAAAATTTTTCGATCCGACTCTCGGTATGCAACAAGTGTGTGTGTGTAACGCGCGCTTCGAAAAGCGTGCAGCAAAGCGAGCGGGAAACCAGCGATATATATAGATATACCGGAACAGTGCGATGCGGTTCCAACCGTCCCGGCGTTCTACTGCGTCGCAAAATTTTTTGAAAATTTGTACGTTTGATTACAGAACTCAGGAACGACTGCGATTGGACGTAACCTCAATATCGATTCTTTATTACTAAGTTCAACAATTTTTAATGCGAATTGAGTAGGTTCTGATGGTCTTTGATCGTTCTTTTTGAATTCACTTAATAAAATTCTGAAACTTTTTGGTGAATTTAAATAGAATATCAGTAACCCTAGCACACTTGTGCAATGCAAATCAGATTGCTGTTAACAATTTTCATAAACAAATTGAGGTTTTTTGACGAATAATTGGTCGATTTTGACAGACCAAATTGCAAACAACTATATATTGGTATCATCAACCGGTCTCGTTTTTGACCTACATATATATACAATTTGATGTTTCTTGGAATATATATATAGATATACGGGAACATGCGATTTACATTCGATGCGTTCCTCCTAACTGACGTCCTGAAAATTTTTTCAAAAATATCCCAATGGCTATGAAAATTCATAAATGAATTACGGTCGATGTGTGCACCATAAATGTTGCGCTTTTTGTTTATTCAACAATCATTAAAGCTAGAATTGAGTCATTTTAAGGTCTTTGACCAATCTTTTTGCTTGTACTGTATAAAATTCTGAACAATTTTTACAATTGACAGTAAAACTACTATGACTCAGGCACTCTTGTGCATCGCAAATTAAAATTATTAATAACAATAATTATCAACAAATCGACCATTTTGGTCTAAAATGAGTAAAATTGAACTGACCAAGTTAAAAATTGATAGATTATTCTGCCATCGACCGAATTTATTTTTGATCAATATATATAGATATGGCTTGGCCTTTCTGGAAATATATATATACACTAAAACTCCCAGAATATAGACATAGATACAGTGCAGACTACGTATAGTCCAGCGTTGCGCTATAGAATCTGCGAGCGTGATTGGACTTTGTCCGCTTAAACTAGAGATATGATGTCTTTGCGATGAAATTGAAAATTATTATGGTCAATTGTTCAACAAATTCACAAATCCTGTATCTCTGATTGTGACTTTTATGTGTCCTAAAAATTCAAAAAATCTGCCCGAGGGCTAAAAACTCTTGGACACAGTCCTCGTTTTTTTATATGAACTTGTATCATTTATTCTATTTATATATGTGAAAATTATTGTAATTTGAGACACTTGGTCGTAGTTTGATCGTCCATTTTTGAGTTTTGTATAAAATTTTCGAAAGTTCTGCATTGAATACAGTAAATTTTTGATGACTCGAGCACTTCGGTGCATGGCAAAATTTAACTGTTTATGACATTTTTGTCGACTTTTTTCTCACTTTTGATAAAATATTGGTCATTTGATAGGATTATTTTTGAAACATATCAATCATTAAATCATTGACTAATTATGATACGTAATGGAGGAATACGGTCTCAGTTGGTAAATGCTGATTATATATAGTTATAGTGACCATCATAGAACTTGGCATATCACTATTATGTGGTCATGTTTCCAAATTGGTATATTAGAATACCGTCATATGGCCACAAAATTTGACTACAAAAATTACGACTTTCGGTTGTATTATAAAAACTTGGATATTCTGCTGCTTTCAGCATATTTTAGTCCGAATTGAATTCATGCAATCTAGAAACAATACAGGCCTTATCATATTTTTCGGAACTGCCCACAAATGTTTCCTAATAACGGATCCACTATTCTCTCTAACTACGATATCATATTTTCAAATGTCTGCCTAGAATTAGCGACCAATAGTAACGGCCGAACCAATTTTGCTAAATTCCAGTAGATGAATGTTTCTTCCATTTCGTCACCAATGTATTCGAATATAGCAGCAATAATTGCAAATGCACTTGAATGCTTAGCTCATAGAATAATGAACCTGTGAATTGAGATACGTATCAATTAAGTAGAAAGCTGCACGAAGATCATCCCACGAGAACTGCGGCAACATAAGCTCATATTCGTCATCAATACTTGACAACCATAAATCAAATGAGGTGTCGAAAAATTCAAACCGGTCATCAAAAGCGACCGGAATGAAACCATATAGAGATCCTGGTCAAGAAATGGAATTTTTTGGAAATGCTCTCGTCCAATTTGCCTGAAATGATGAACCTAGATTTTCAAAAAGTAGAGGAGGTGACTGATCTTTGAATCTTTCATGAAAAATATGACCTCTGGAAACAGATTGGTCGATAACCAACAAATAGAACCATGTTTCGATAACTTCGACAGGTTGCTTTTCAATTTTGACAGTGCAAAGCCAGTAAATAATCATTCTCGCTGGTGGCTTGAGACCGCGTCAGAAAAAACTTTTTTGAACTCTATTTGAATAACATGATGTTTTCTCAGAGCTTTTGGACCAATCAATTCATAATCAACTGCTGCAAATATATTTCACGTGATCTTGTAATGCAATTTTTGTTTCTGTGAAAAAAAAAACAATGACGGTGGGGGCGATAAGGGCCCGTCAGACCCCTCTACTGTTCAATTTTTGATGCAGGAAAATCTAATGACTGCACTGCTCGCATTTGTCGGCATTCAAGACTTTATCGATGAGCAACGTGAATTGTTAGATCTTACATCTGACCGAAATTTGTGTTCACATGGTCCAAGTATTGGTTGCTCAGACCGGACTGAACATGAGATCATGGTCAAGTCTGCTCGACTGATCCAAGAGGAATATCGCCTCGTATCCGAATGGATCGAGGACAGAAAGAAAAATGAACTCAGGAAAGTGCTCCAAATCACATTTATTAAAAAATCTACTGACGCTTGGTCTAGCTCTATTATCATAATTGAAGAGCGAAATGGCAAGTTTTGTATTTGCGTTAATAATATGAAAACACTGAAAGGTATATACCCTCTACTGCTATCAGTTGCAATGTTTAACAGCTTTGAAACGCTTAACAATAATTTGAAAAGCGCATAATTAGCTGCACATATAGCAAAATTCTGATTTGTTTCGAGACATTATGCCAAATTATGACTTTTTGTCAAATACTGATTTTTACAGGCAGAATTATTACTTGTCTGTATTGACGGATGTCCACATGGCTCAATCTTGTACTCATTCTTCATTGCCAGGCATGACGTTTGTTCAATTTGGCCTATTTGGGCATGAAATATTGTACAAGCAATCATGGCTCCGTCAAGATAATAATCATTTTAATTTGGTACTTTCTCAATTTGGAAAGCAAATCAATAATTTCCGTCACGCGAGGGCAGAGATTTGTCTTGACATCTTAAGGGAAGGTACGTCTTCTGAGTCCTTCACAAATCCTCTGGATGTCATCGATTACCATGGCTCTTTTCGTGAAATATGTATTTTCCAACATCAATTCATCTCGATCATTTTTACGACCATTCGGTCCCCATTTGACAATCGCAGTCGAAATTCTAGAGTCCGACAAGCTAGCACGTGTTGTAGCGCAAACTCGTCTGCCCAATCAGATTAAAAATTTCCCGAATCTGAAATTGCATTGAGACGAGAAATGGGCCTGATCAACCCGGTTCTCGTCAATTTCGCCTCCCAGGTTCAATATAGTGTAAAATTTTGTGGGCAATATCTCAATACTGACTTGCACAGTCTAAATTTCAAATTAGTTGGGACCGAAATAAGGCATTTGATGGTCGTACGATCGATTGCAAATCCTAGTCTGAGTATGAGGTTGTGTCTGAGCTATCTTGACTAGCCAATGAAGCATTTTACCTCGTTTCGACCAAGTACGAGGCCGAGCTCCATGCTCATGATCAAGAAATGCAAATAGATGATTATACATATTATTTTCTTCCCACCCATGCACAAGCGTTGTGCGAATACCAAAGTACCATTTTCAAGTACAATTTCCAATTTCAATATCAATCTAGCCTTGGTACGCACTATTGTCTGACGTTGCACATTTTCTGCATAAATGCAATATGTTGCAGGATTCAGTGTGCGATAGCCTTGCAATGATTGTTGAATTCTCTGGTCTTGAAGATCTGACCAATAATCTCAAATTTAATCGCTTACCGCACAGGACCAATGTGTCCACGTGGGTAAAGCAATTTAAGCTTGATTTTGACGAGCTATTTCCGACATTTCCTACTCGTGATATTAAGCTCAAGTTTTATGTAACCCATGACCTTCGATCAGCGCTGATCAATCTTTCTCGACGATTTAAGGCCTAAGTGGCCAATACAACCATATCACGTCATGACAACAAATTTAGACCAAGAATCTTGCCCGGGAGGAGGCATAGCGACATCATAGAGCGCAGGAGCAGCCTAGTGCCCGTAGCAGGCATATACGTGCTACTGACTGCACTTGGAGATCGACATCGTTCCAGAGGAAGATTCGTCGATGGACAGAATAATTGATTTTGTTTAACCAAATAGACGTTCCAGTATGTGAACATGAACTTTCAAATTTATTCAAATCTACTCTGATCTCGAGTGAAGATCAACAATTCGGTCAATCAACCATGCTAAGATGCTTTCATTTTTGTGAGATTTTATAATATGCTTCGAGTTTGTTGTGAACTGAACTTTATATAGTTGAATACAAAATGAATCTGATCTGATTTTCCAAATGAGTTTTCCTTTTCATACTTGAATTCTTGCAACAAAATTCATGAGATTAGTTGACGAATTTCCGTAGTATTAAGTACAAAGGTCTACTACCGATTTTCTCTGAAATCTTTTTCAATACTTCCAATAATCTACAAATTTATCTTTCATTACGGTCATTCCACCAAATTTCTATTATGTTACAAACTTCCCTAAATTTTAGGATAGAAAAAACAAGGTCAATGACCAATACCTAGAAAATTCGGAAAGTTTATCGAAAAATGTTACGTTATTTTTTTGACCGTGTATGAAAAGAATACTTACACATCATTAAATAATTCTTTCTTTCAATTTTCATTTTGTGTGCCAATGTTTCAAAATTTTGACAAAAAAAAATTATGTAAAATAATATAAGGTCTACGACCAAATATTCTTGTGACGAATTAGTCAATGAATCGTTACTTTATGTTCATAGATTCGTACGATATTTGTATAAAAAGTATGGATCGAGCGAAGTCTGGTATGATCTGAATGCACAAGGCGTTAATACGATACAAATGTCCGAAGTATGATCAGTGTACTGTATGCAATGTATGATCAGGGTGCTGTATGCAATGGATGATCCGTGTACTGTATGCATAGTATCATCTAGTAGTGACGGTCAATTTAAGAGACCAAGTGATTCAGTGAAACCAAAAGTGATTTCTCTGTGGCACAAAAAGTGCAGGACAGTGCAGTGAAAAGACGCTCTCCAGTGATCTGTGATCCGGAATTCGTACGAATTGTTGTGCGATGGAATGGATTTTATGTCCGTATGAATGCTTCCCCAACCGTTTTTTGAAGGAATCGTATCTACTTTTGATTTCAAATCTTCCTTTTTTCAGAAAACTACATGATAGATTTTCAATAGATTCCAACTCTTTATTCTTTTGACCGGATTGGTCCAACTTCAGAATTGGCCCAGATTGAGAGAGGGTAGTTCTCGAGCTGGTACGCCAGCCGGCTACCCAGCGTCTGGGGGAGGGGTGTGAAGGTAGAGTATATACCGTCTCCTCTCTCTCCTGGACCAATTATTAGTCTAATATTATTTTATGTGGAGCTAGAGTAAGTAACAAGGAGAGGACTCTCCAAGATAAGAGAGAGAGAGAGAGAGAGAGAGAGAGAGAGAGAGAGAGAGAGAGCGAGAGAGATGACCGGCCAAAAAAGCGAGATAGAGTCGCGCGGGCCGTAGCTTGTAGCAGACGCCCAAGCTATCCTTCCCCGCGCTCCCCTCCCCTCGCGTTCCACCAAGCTGCCACTGCGCCGCCGTGCGCCGGCAGACTACCGTCGTCATGAGTAGGGAGAGCACGTGTCGGAGCTCGCTCCAGTTTTCGTGCTCCGTTTTTCTCTTCCGCGCGTAACCTCGTCGCCGTTTTACTAGTCTCGGTTCGCGCGTGATAACCTGGTGCAGCGGTCTCGCGACAAGCCCTGCAGACCCAGAGCATATTCGACGAGCCCGGCCTTCGAGGGTCTCCTGACCGTGCCCGGTCAAGCTGCCAGTAGTCGTCGGCCAAGCGTGGCCCATACTTCTGTCCTCGTGAACGTCTCCGTCGTCGCCGAGTCGACCATTCTGTAAGTGCCAGATCGATCTTCTCTCTCTCTCTTTCTGTGGCCTACAGTAAATATGATTTCTTCCTCGTGCCCTCCTTTTCACGTGCTCGAGCTCCAATGCGTCTCAAGGTCATTCGACCAATTGTAAATAATTTTGTAAATATTCATTCTCTTTTCATTACTTCATTAAAGCCTCGGTACTTAAATTAACCTCATGCTTTGGTCATTTGACCTTTCTCCCCTACATAAGTACAGAATGAGAACCCACAAAATGATGAACCAGGCTATGCCTGGATATGACGGAATAAATTCCCTCATATATTATAGAAATAGAAAAGTGACTCGAATGAAATGATACTGGATTTTGATTCGCGATACTTACTGGTTTATTCCGATTATTCTCAATATGAACCAAATATTATATCGCCCGTGGTGCTTGGTATTTTAAACAGTTGAAATAGGAAGCGTTGAACTTGAGAAAGACAGTGAACACGCGATTTAGAATTTGAGGTGTCTTCCAGCCGACTTGAGCAGACTGTCGAAAAATGCAAGCATGGCTCTATTTATACCCTAGCCCCTCGCCACAGGTCAGTTGTCTTGTCTTTTGCCGTTGTAGGGGCAAAAAAGGTCTCGTACGCATTATTTTTGAGATGTGAGTGCAAGAATATTGGTCAAAAGATGGCACCACGGGTATTATTCTAGGAAAACTTACTCGCTAAATTCGTATAAAATTAGTCCAAGTGAAGGTTTCCTTCAATCTTCCGAAATGAACAAAGTTTAAGAATGGACGTTCTTAACTTACTCAAATTCATGAGATGAAATTTGAGGATTATATATATATATATATATATATATATTTATATCATTAGTTCAATGATATATAAAAAAGACCTTCTTCTTTATGGTTTTTCTATGGAAAATTTCTTTTTCTTCGAAGAATGTTCTGATATTAAGAATTGATCTAATGATTTGTTTTGATTAGCCATAGTTTTGAGAGAAGAAAAATTATTTCATGAGTAAATTGATATTCGGGCACAACAAGCTATCCTTTATTGGCTCTTTTATAATTCAAGCCGACGTTTCGCCGATCTCTATATCGGCATCATGAGGGCTGGATAAAATTGTTTCAAAGTGGTTACAATGCATATAAGTATTTACATTCGTCATCAATTTTCAAAAGCTTACCATAGACAGTAATGAATTATTCTTTCTCTATGCATATATCCACCTGTAAATGCAGGTTCGTCGAACAAATTAACATCTCAGTTTCATGTTAATAACATATAATTCCTGGCCAAATCTCTGAAAGCATATATTATACGGTATAAGCCTTATTATTTGGAAAAACAGAATACAATTTCTGAGAGAGAAGGTCGCTAGCTTACGTGGTTTGTATGGAAAATTGCCAGATTGATCGGCCACGGCGTTGACATTTCACCAGGCTGTGATGACATTTGCCCAGCAGAAAGTGCGCCTTTGGGCCGATCATCAGCTTGTTATATATTTGCTCGAGAGTTAGCTATATACCTATACAACTATGTCACGGTGTCGATAATGGTGTGTGTTTGTGGGCGCAATCAAGTGGTAGGGAGTTTGGAGCTTCGTCGTGCCCGAGAACGTAAGGGATACGGCGATCGGATCGACAAGGTGTTTTGTCTTGTAGCAGACGAGATCCGGGCACAACTATCGTCTGCTACGGTGGTAGGTGGAGTCCCGTGTATCACACCAACAGTTGCTTGCAGCATGCTTTTTTGTCTCGAGGACTTTTGACGTTGAGTGTGGAATCGGGCACTCTGTTCCGCAGAGATTTTCAGGAAATCAATTGAATTTTTGTATGCTGATTTTAGTCCATCTAAGTCGAATTTTCTGTTGATGTTATCACAATGCCAATAAATATTCAACATCTCTGAGAATTCTCTGCGGAACTTTCCAGTCTCCGTGTCTAGAAAGTGGACATCGTCAAAATCGAAAGTATGGTTTTTTTGCTTACAGTGCATCGCTACAGCTGACCTCTCGTCACCCTTGTTCACGTCTCCTATATGCTCTTTAACTCTTTTTTCTAAACGTCTGTATGTCTGCCCCACATACACTTTATTGCAGCCCTTACACGGAATTTTGTAAACAACACCGGTCTTATCCATGTTTTGTAACTTATCCTTCCCTAATCTTACGATACTATTAAATTGATTTGAAAGTTTGTAAGTCGTTATTATTCCATATTTCTTGAACAATTTACTCAGATGTCATGATATAGAGTCAGTATATAGTACAACGATGTTAAAATGATTGGAATAACTTTTCTTCCTCTCAGCTCTACGTGTCTTATATGCCTCAATATCAGCCTTAGTGCACAACCGACTTTTTATTCCAGAGTCTATGAATTTTTTTGGGAAATTGTTTGAAATCAAAAATTCTCGTATGAGATCAAGGTTGGATGAATGGAACTTTTCATCAGCAAGATGGATAGCCTTGTCTACCAAGTTATAAATGATTGCCTTTTTCATCGATTTTGGGTGGTGGGAATGAAAATTGATATAACGACCAGAGAATGTATTTTCCCTGTACCAATTAAAATCAAGGCTACTTTCGTCATTGCGGGTGATAGTTAAGTCGAGAAAATTTATACTATGTTCAGTTTCTAATTCAATGGTAAGCTTCAATTGTTCGTGAAAACTGTTGAATTCATCCAATATATGTGGTAAGGAATCTTCTCGTACAATGAGAAGGCAATCATCCACGTATCTCCTATAGAAAAGGACGTGATCATCCAATTTTTTCAAACAATGAGTTTCTAACTGTTCCAGCACAATTTCTGCGAACCATGGGCTAGTGATACCACCCATAGGTGAACCTACTTTTTGTCGATGAAACTGATTGTTGAATTTAAAGTATGAAGAATTGAGGAGAAAAATTATTCCATCTATGAACTCCTTCCGACTCATAACTCTGCCTAGTACGTTTCGTAGATGTTTCCATCTTTTCTTCAACCCGGCAATGATGAGTTCTAGAGGTAGGTTGGTGAACAAAGAGATAACATCAAGTGAAATCATTATATATTCCATTGGTATTCTCAAATGTCCAATAAGGATTTGAGTTCGCAGCTGTTTTTTATTGAGTATTTAGGACGTGGAAAATGTCTATTAAAAAGGTTGCGGATGGATTTATCGAATTTTTGTAGTGGACTATCGATATTTGACACAATGATACGTACTGGACGATTAACTTTGTGTGCCTTAATTAGCGCATAGGCTCTGGGAAGTACACTGTTGTTTACGTTAGAATTCAAAAAGTTAAAAGCCGGATCGGTATCAAAGACTCCCTTAGTTTTCCAAGATTCTAATTAATTGTGTGCCGAGTTTCTGAACGTTGTGGTAGGATCTTTTTTCAACTTGACATAATAGTTTTCGTCATTTAAGAGAGACTCTACTTTGTCAATATAATCATCTTTCTTCATCAGAACAGAAATGTTCCCTTTATCGGCTCTCGGTACCAATAAATCGTCATTTGCTTTGAGAAATTGTTTCGTGATCTTAATTTCCCTCCGTTATTCTCTGGTTTCGAATGGTACATGTCTATTGTTGCGCAAAGAATGTTCTATAATTTTCATAGATTTGTTTCTCAAGTCATCCTCATCTCCTATTTCGTGAGTGTGTATGAAGTTTTCGATAGACTTATACAACTCAAAGGTAGTTCTCTTGTCGAGCTCGCTAAAATTGAATTTCTCGCCGAGAGCGATGACCTCTTTCACATCGTCTGGAAGTTTTGTGGACGAGAGGTTTACCAGCCATTTGTTTTGAAAATGATCAGCGTTTGCTTGCGAGTCACATTGTGTTGGTGGCATTGAACATTTAGTACGATTTGAGTTTAGTAAACTGTCAAACTTCCTATCATGAATACAGGCCTTCTTCTCTGATAGCCAGAACAAAGTATGCTGGTAGAATTATAGGAACGATTTTAAAATTTCATCATTGGTATCTCGAGCTAATAAGTTTTTCTGTGTGACGATCGAATCTCTCAGAAACTCTATGTGCAAACTCAAATCTTGAATTTCGAGATTGAGTAATTTAATCATAAGATGGCGTGATACTTTGCTCAATTTTCTCTTCGCAAAATTGCTAGATAGCGGTAAATTGTTAAATGAGTGGCTCGATCTCTCAATATGAAGAAGAAAAATATTATGCGATCTGCAATTCAACAAAAAACACGGTTTGCCTTTGCAATAACTAATCTCTCCAAAGATTTGGACAGCATCACAAAATTCTTGCTCATTTGAGCGTTATACAGTATACTCACATGTACAAAAAAATTGGACATTGAATAGTTACGGTTACTTAAAGATTAGATCTGATGAAATTTTCATTGATAATATCATTATTATTATTATGACGAGGGTAATTAAAAGGTTGTCTCTTATCTGAATTCTTCCAAAGGTGTTGTTGTCGGTGATGTCTCTGTCACCCGTGATCTGGTTGAGCCAGAGTTGAACCACTGGTAGAAGATTTTCGATTCGGCATATCTGGACCCTAATGCCATTAATAATATAGTTTTGTGGTGTGATATTCGCTCGTGCGGATGGATAACTTCATAAGTAAATTGATAATCGGGCACAACGAGCTATCCTTTATTGGCTCAAAAAAGTTCAGTACGTATCATTGTGTCAAATATCAATAGTCCACTACAAAAATTCGATAAATCCATCCGCAACCTTTTTAATAGACATTTTCCACGTCCTAAATACTCAATAAAAAACAGCTGCGAACTCAAATCCTTATTGAAACATTTGAAAATACCAATGGGATATATACTGCTTTCACTTGATGTTATCTCTTTGTTCACCAACCTACCTCTAGAACTCATCATTGCCGGGTTGAAGAAAAGATGGAAACATCTACGAAACGTACTAGGCAGAGTTATAAGTCGGAAGGAGTTCATAGATGGAATAATTTTTCTCCTCAATTCTACATACTTTCAATTCAACAATCAGTTTTATCGACAAAAAGTAGGTTCACCTATGGGTGGTATCACTAGCCCATGGTTCGGCGAAATTGTGCTGGAACAGTTAGAAACTCATTGTTTGAAAAAATTGGATGAACACGTCCTTTTCTATAGGAGATACGTGGATGATTGCCTTCTCATTCTACGAGAAGATTCCTTACCACATATATTGAATGAATTCAACAGTTTTCACGAAAAACTGAAGTTTACCATTGAATTAGAAACAGAACGTAGTATAAATTTTCTCGACTTAACTATCACCCGCAATGACGAAAGTAGCCTTGATTTTAATTGGTACAGGGAAAATACATTCTCTGGTCGTTATATCAGTTTTCATTCCCACCACCCAAAATCGATGAAAAAGGCAATCATTTATAACTTGGTAGACAAGGCTATCCATCTCTCTGATGAAAAGTTCCATTCATCCAACCTTGATCTCATATGAGAATTTTTGATTTCAAACAATTTTCCAAAAAAATTCATAGACTCTGGAATAAAAAGTCGGTTGTGCACTAAGGCTGATATTGAGGCATATAAGACACGTAGAGCTGAGAGGAAGAAAAGTTATCCCAATCATTTTAACATCGTTGTACTATATACTGACTCTATATCATGACATCTGAGTAAATTGTTCAAGAAATATGGAATAATAACGACTTACAAACTTTCAAATCAATTTAATAGTATCGTAAGATTAGGGAAGGATAAGTTACAAAACATGGATAAGACCGGTGTTGTTTACAAAATTTCGTGTAAGGACTGCAATAAAGTGTATGTGGGGCAGACATACAGACGTTTAGGAAAAAGAGTTAAGGAGCATATAGGAGACGTGAACAAGGGTGACGAGAGGTCAGCTGTAGCGATGCATTGTAAGCAAAAAAACCATACTTTCGATTTTGACGATGTCCACTTTCTAGACACGGAGACTGGAAAGTTCCGCAGAGGATTCTCAGAGATGTTGAATATTTATTGGCATTGTGATAACATCAACAGAAAATTCGACTTAAATGGACTAAAATTAGCACACAGAAATTCAATTGATTTCCTGAAAATCTCTGCGGAACAGAGTGCCCAATTCCACACTCAACGTCAAAAGTCCTCGAGACAAAAAAGCATGCTGCAAGCAACTGTTGGTGTGATACACGGGACTCCACCAACCACCGTAGCAGACGATAGTTGTGCCCGGATCTCGTCTGCTACAAGACAAAACACCTTGTCGATCCGATCGCCGTATCCCTTACGTTCTCGGGCACGACGAAGCTCCAAACTCCCTACCACTTGATTGCGCCCACAAACACACACCATTATCGACACCGTGACATAGTTGTATAGGTATATAGCTAACTCTCGAGCAAATATATAACAAGCTGATGATCGGCCCAAAGGCGCACTTTCTGCTGGGCAAATGTCATCACAGCCTGGTGAAATGTCAACGCCGTGGCCGATCAATCTGGCAATTTTCCATACAAACCACGTAAGCTAGCGACTCTCTCTCTCTCAAAAATTGTATTCTGTTTTTTCAAATAATAAGGCTTATACCGTATAATATATGCTTTCAGAGATTCGGCCAGGAATTATATGTTATTAACATGAAACTGAGATGTTAATTTGTTCGACAAACCTGCATTTACAGGTGGATATATGCATAGAGAAAGAATAATTCATTACTGTCTATGGTAAGCATTTGAAAATTGATGACGAATGTAGATACTTATATGCATTGTAACCACTTTGAAACAATTTTATCCAGCCCTGATGATTCCGATATAGAGATCGGCGAAACGTCGGCTTGAATTGTAAAAGAGCCAATAAAGGATAGCTCATTGTGCCCGAATATCAATTTACTCATGAAATTATCCATCCGCACGAGCGAATATCACACCACAGAACTATAAGGGAAACTATTCTACTAGTTTTACTTTGAAAAGTAAGTTTCATTTTCACTATATTCTTCTTAAACTAACCTTAATCAAAAATTGCTTAAAATTATTCTGAACGTAGATACTTCAATTGAGTAATTTGAACGTTTACAATATTTTGAGTATTGGAAAACTTAACGTAACATTATGCTCGAATCTTAAAACAGTTAATAACATACTTTTTTCTATCAAGATAAGTATTAGATATTTCGAGTAAAAGTTGAATGAAGTAATGTTTCAGGATAAATATCGAAGAAGAATAACATGGAATGATCTAGAAACTTCTTCGACAGAAGGTTCTAGATTGGAAATGATTCACCTTCAGTCGGGCATTACTTTGGTGAAAACGTGTCCGTGGCAAGCGTTTCACCATTGGAATTTATGGCAGGGTCAGTGATACCTGCGCGGTTTCTATATCACGAGGCGATAGTTTCGCGAAGATTCTTAAGATGGAAAATCTTGGAAAACGACAATAAGGATGCAAGGCTGTGCTCTTTTTCTTTCTCGGCTCAACGCTTCCGTGGAGTTTCTCGAAATTTCGATCTTCTCCTTAGAAGCGCGAGCGCACAGGACATCACAATAGTGTAGGTCTATTAGTGAGAGTTGAATGGTGAATTCAATCTATAACTCAATTATCTTGCTTTTAAATCGCCTTTGTCAGTCCAAGAATCTACGATCGATCAGTTCCAAGATAATGACAAATAGATTTGTTCTTGAACTGTTATATAGATGCCAGAAAATTGCAGAATTATGTGAGCCTATAATCATAAATTATGGAAGAAAATTTGTTGAGATTTTACGAGCAACTTTGTAGTGATCCTACCTGAATATTTTTACGCTGATGAATTAAATTTTTTGCTCACTTACTTTTAATTTCGAAGCAGAAAAATTTTCATCAACTTGAATCTTTTCAGGCAATGACATTCTCCAAAATGTCGTGTGCATATAAAAATACATTTACAAGTCTTACTTGTGGAATAGAATAAAGAACGTTAACACCAATAATGATTTAAAGCGACAACTATCGCTGAAACTGTATTTATCCACACACATAGATCATTTGAAAATCACTATGTTTATAGTTGTACACATAGGATATATGCTACAGGACGTGCAACTGTAAATAGTGCAAACTTCTTATGTTAACAACTTGCTCTGTTCAGAATGAGCTACTGTTTCTATACAGTTGCATCGATCATCAAGACCAGACACTGTTCCTTGTAATAACAGTTTGATTCACAACTATCCAGCTTTTATTATGTTAGGTACAAGGTATAGCAAATCATCTTGTATGTATTCTGATGATCACTCTGTGCCATGTAGAAGAACTGATGGGTATCACTTTTGCAATTTTCTGAAATGTCAAGACTTCCAAATTCAAACAAGAAATGAAATTCACTCCAGTATAGCACAACTAGGCACATGCACAGATTGATTTTTGAGCTTCACAACTCTACCTCAACATTTCCCTAGATATAGGGGAGAGTGGGGCGAATTAGGACAGGTTTTGCAGTGGGGCTATCTGGCGATACTTGGGGATAGGCGCGCTACGGGACTTGAAAGTTCAACTATTGAATATATTGTAAAAAAATTTTCAGACCTCCAGGTCACCGCTTTCATAATTTTTTTTGAAGTTTGAGAAAAAAAATCTGTCCCAATTCGCCCCGCGTATGGGGGCACTTTAGGACAGTTTTGGGGGCAAATTAGGACAGCCTTTGAAGATCGAGGTATAATGCAATATTCCTCAACTATTAGAGTCGAGTTTGCTCACCAAAACATGTAGTAGTAACCCTAAATACAGAGGGAAACTCGCCCGCGATCTTTAAATCCTCCTTAGAGCCTCAGAAAGCGAGCCATTTTTATGTCAATTTGGACCATTGTTGAATTCAGGCACTTTATTGGCGCACTACCGTCTTTAGGAATCAGCAATCGTTTCGCAGCCTCTAAGAGTCTACTTTCATTAGTTTTTCTTCATATTGGAGGTATTCATACTTGCCCCAAGTCAAGGATCCCGCTGATAGTGTGTAACATTCAAGGCAGTGTCACCGAATGCGAGAGTGAAAATGCTTAAATCGAGGACTATCTTGGAACACGTTGAAAGCGACTCCTGACCTCTAATCTGACTCCTAAGACCGTCATTAGACATTGTAACTTCATTTTCTCACCCATTTTCAATCATTTAACTATCCCTGAACCTCCCGCGCCTCGAAAAACGCCCAATATACATCATCATATATAGTATACCCAATATACATCATATATATAATATATAATATATAATATACATAATATGTATCATTATACAATATACATCATATTATATCTATATAATATGTATAGATACGGGTAATTATCATCGAAAAATACGGACTCGCGACCGGTCGACCGATTTTAAATGGGATTTAGCATTGTCCTAATTCGCCCCGTCCAGTTTGTTCTAAATTGCCCCCAAGCACGATCGTATACACAGGTCTTACAACTCCCGTGGTGGAGGAGGGTCCACTATTGCGGCGGCGTAAGCTTCATTTTTTTGCCACCTCGCGTCTCTACTTGTTCTTCGAGACCGCGGCGGGCGCGTGCGCGCGAGAGAGGGAATCGTCGGCTGCTATCTGCACAGCGGCGACAGCTCGGGCCGGCTTTGATATAGTTTTAACGCAACCTTGTTCGCATGCGATATAATGACGAACCCCGGTTTAATTGATAGCATAAACATCTATCAATGAATGCGGGGGCTCGTATGCTACTCTTCGGGATGCGTTGAACGCACAATAATCTTAAGCCCCGACTGGGGTCAACAAGTTAAGTAGCAGTTTTATAGTCCTGCTAAATATGGTTAGTCGTGGTTGAGTGGTTAGCGTGCTCGGTACCTTTTTGCACGCTTTCGTCCGGGTTCAAATCCCGGTCGAGCTGATTTTTTTTTTTTTTAGTGCAGTTGACTAACGAGAGCCTATCAAGCATTTGTGAATTATTCTCTTCGGTTTTTTTCAATATACAGAATCTCTTATAGAATGCTCAAGTTTTTTTTATATAATCAATCTACGTTAATGACTCATCTTCACTGAAGTTGAGCCATTTTTTTGACAAATTATTTGGAACACAGTCCACTTGAGGGAAGGCCCCACCCTAGTTTTGAAGTCTGGCCTGAAAAATCATAGAGGCCTGAAGCTCTGGATTCATATGTACTTTCCCGATATAAAAAGGATGGCGTAGTCAGTTTTCCAAAAAAATTTTTTGACCATTTTTGTCCACTGGTTTTCGCTCCCTTGCCCGATCGCCAAACTTATACGATATTTTTGTTCAAAACCATAAATGTACCCACAAAAAATTCACAGACCGATTCACCAAATTCCGTAAGACTATATTAATTTTTTCGAGTCAAAAATCTGAATTTCTTGCTGAAATGTTTCAGAACTCTAAAAAATCAATAGTTTCGAAAAAAGACACGAATACTTCCTTTTTCAGATTAAAAAATTACATCGGATTAGTGAACAAGATATTTCAAGAATCAAGAAGAAATATCAGCAGAAATTTATATAATTATATATAACGAATTTTTCAAACAAAAATTTCGACTCCTGTTCTTTTTTGGTTCTCTAATCCGATGAAACTTTTCAATCTGAATAAGGAAGTATTCTTGTCATTTTTCGAAAATATCGATATTTCTCGAGTTCTGAGGCATTTTAGCGAGAAAATTCATAGTTTTGACCCGAAAAAATGTATCTTGTCGCACAGAATTTGATGGATCGGTTTGTGAATTTTTTTGGGGTACTTTACATGGTTTTGTACAAAATGTCATATGAGTTTGGCGATCGGGTGAAAGGGGCGCAAACTAGTGGACAAAAATGGTTGAAAAATCTTTTTTTGAGAAACTGACTACACCATCATCGTTCTTACATCGAAAAATTACATATAAATCCAGATGTTTAGCCCTCCATGATTTTTCAGGCCAGACTTCGAAATTAGGGTGGGACCTCTCCTCAAAACTGAAGAATTGTGTAAAACATGAATAAAATATAATTGTTTTCGAATCAACAGTATATTATAATTTTCACGTTTCACAGTTCTGTCGACTGCTGTCCACTCTCCAAAAATCTTTTCGAGTCATCCATTCGAGTATCAACAAATTTTTCTCTTTTTATATAAGTATCAAAAAGTTTTCGGTCCGTAGTGATGAATTTTCCTGTGATTTTGGGTGTATATTGTATATAATGGAAAAAGATAGAAAGCACAGTTTTTAGGTCCCGGAAGTCTCTTTGCGAGATTGACGCGCTACTTGTACATATACAATATGTACCCAAAATCACAGAAAAATCTAAGACTATATACCGAAAACTTCATGATATTAGAAAAAATGCCCCATAAAGATTTTTGGAGCGTCAAAACTGGGAAACGTGAAGATTATCACGTCCCGTTGATTCAGGAATAATTATAAAAGATTCTGTATAATGGGAAAAAAAACCGAAAAGAATAATTCACAGATGCTTCATGGGCTCTCATTAGTCAGCTGCATTAAATAAAAAGAAAAAAAAAAAAAACAGCTCGACCGGGATTTGAACCCGGACGAAAGCGTGCAAAAAGATACTGAGCACGCTAACCACTCAACCACGACTAACCATATATGGCAGGACTATAAAACTGCTACTTAACTTGTTGACCCCAGTCGGGGCTTAAGATTATTGTGCGTTCAACGCATCCCGGAGAGTAGCATACGAGCCCCCGCATTAATTGATAGATGTTCATGCTATCAATTAAACCGGGGTTCGTCATTATATCGCATGCGAACAAGGTTGCGTTAAAACTATATCAAAGCCGGCCCGAGCTGTCGCCGCTGTGCAGATAGCAGCCGACGATTCCCTCTCTCGCGCGCACGCGCCCGCCGCGGTCTCGCAGAACAAGTAGAGACGCGTAGTGGCGACAAAACGAAACTTTACGGCTTCAATAGTGGACCTTCCGCCACCACGGGAGTTGAAGGACCTGTGTATACGACCGTGCCCCCAAGCGTTTTTTTCGCAAAATTACGACAACTCGGGTTCAACTGGGCCGATTTCGACCCACGACGGCTCAAAATCTTCGTTTTGTGACGTAGTTTTTGACCCCTGGATGTCGATTAAGCTGACCCACTTTTGCAGAAGCAGCGTGTGATCTTACATTTGCGAAATAAACCGCGTGAGGCCCCCAATAAGCACCCGTACGTCAGCGAGGACCCCCAGTGTCGTTTCGGAAGGTCTAATCGGGATAAAAACCATTGTCTGTGATAGTATTGAAAATGTTTTTATGCGGCGGAAGCCTAGACTCACCCACAAGCGAGCTATCTTGCTTGTCCTAATTCGCCCCTGTCCTAATTCGCCCCACTCTCCCCTACATGATGACAACGAGATGGTGTAAAACTTGAGAAGAGCTTTACTCTGAGGTAACGCTCTTGGCCGAAAGACTTTTAGATCATTAATATTCACTGGGTGTATCCAAAGCTCAATAATCTATCGGTCGCTTACACATTTCTGGTATCAATGGGAATTCAGGAAATTCAAGTCAAAATGCCAAAAATGGGCCCATCCAACGCATTCCAAATTTCTCACATTACTATATTCATCTCCATGATTTCAACAGCTTACTAGTTCAAACTTTTATTGTTATCTGCACTTGGCAATGAGTATTTTTGTTGGAAATTTGCATCTATCTCTGCAAATCGTAATTTAGAGGCTTCGTGCCTGCATTCTATCAATAATTGCTTGAAAATAACCTCCTTTAGCAAAATCAAAAGTCGTATCAGGTGAAATTACTATTAGAAAAAAGCACACGCATGATTCATCTCGCAATCGAGACTTGCAACAATCACTGAAAATCTTATCGAAATCGCAGAGTTTCAATAAAGTGTTCCAAAGCGTCTGCTACAATCTTTCAAATCGAGTGAGACGAAATCAAGATAAAACGAAAATATCTCATCTTTCTCGTCTGTTGCTGTGGCCGACTCCCCTTCCCACGTAGAATCCGACCCCACTTCTCCCGCCCTCTCTTTCAACAGCAGGAGAATTTCACCGATGGTGGGGGCTCCGCCACGAACTATCTAATCGAGAAATTCTCCTACGTTTGGCATCGTTGCTCACAAGCCGGCCAAGTCCGCGGAGTGGGGGTGGTCCGACCATCGCCACTTTTCTAACATAGCAGTTGGAGGGCCCTTGTCCAGTTTGAAAAAAAGCCCGAAATAATTTTAGCGATGCATCGCTGATGTAAAATTTGCAGGTTTGGTTATCGCCGTATTGCTTTGTATTGTCTGTGCACGCACACACGCACACGTCAGCTCACACACGTGTTATCCAGTAGGAGCGCCACCAAGCGGTTGGCTAACATAACTAACCTTCCTGTTACCCAAGTTCCGGGCTCCAGTTTTACTGAAAAACTAGGCTTCCATAAGCGTCTATATTCATTGGTGCAAGTGACCCGCACCCGAGTAGATCCGAGTTACAACGTTGCGACAATACTCACAAAGCTCGGATTTTGGTCCCAGACCGCAGCGTTTCAAGACAATTTTCCTCCGTCTAGGATCGACACGAGTGACGATTGCAGTACACAGGTATTTTCCTCTGTTCTCTCTCAGCTCGTTAATGTTGAATCTGCTCCTCTCCGTTTTTTGAAAATCGCCAAATACCCAAAAGATAGATAGCAGCTGAGATTTGGAATCCTCCATGATCATTCTTCTCCTCTCAATTAACTCGGGTGAGTCATGACAAAATCTGTTCATTGGAGATAGTAAGAGGATGGTAGTTTTTGACCTCTCTCTTTTCCCCACTTTGGAATATGGGGATTACTTTACCTGCTTCCCATTCTTCAGGTATTTCTCCTCCTGACCAGATTTCATTTATTATCTCCAGAATGTGTTCTCTCACCTTCTCATTCGCGTAAATCCAGGCTTCGTTCGTGGTCCCATCTATCCCAGATGCCTTTTTCTTTTTCATCTTCTTCATCACTTTCTCCAATTCCTCCTCCGTAAACTGTTCCTCTTCCATCTTCTTCTTCCCATACGCTCCTTCACGTTTCTCTTTCTTTCCTCCTAGCTGGTTTCTGAAGTGTTGTAGCCACTCCTCATCCGTTGCGGTGTCGTCTATCCTTTCCCTCTTGCTTCTTTTCATGTTCACCCATTCCCAAAACTGCCTTTCCGGTTTATCTCTGAGCATCTCCTTAATCCATCTTTCTCCTTCCTCCTCTTTCTTCTTTTTTTGTAGCTGTCTTTATTCTCTTCTCACTTTGAAGTATTCCTTAGGGTCTATCTCATCATTTAATTTCTTTTCCAAGGCATCCATTACTCGGGGCTCTAACACAGCACTTTTTGCCCCACAAGCTTTGGTTCCCTTCTCTTCCCTCCCTTATTGTCTCTCGCACTGAAGCATTTCCGAGCCTGGCCTTCATTTCTGACCACTCCCTTACTTTCCCCCAATTCTCTGTCCTTTTCTTATACTTCCTAATAGCTTTCTCATACCACTTTTGGGTGGTTCTCAGTTCCAGGTCTTGCTTGTTTTTCCTTTAGCGAGTCTATTTCTCTTTCTATTGGGAGGTGGTCTGACTTGATCATGTTCCCTATTCTCACTTTTTTCAGGTTCTCCTTTCTTTCTTTGTTTGTTATCACTTAATCAATTACTGTATTTCCTCTTGCCCCGATATATGTATATTCACCTTCCCTGTCTCCATAGATGTCTCTTTTCACTATCATCAAGCCTTGCTTCTCAATTTCCTCTAACAACCGTAGTCCTTCTCTATTCACTGTTCCGTCCCTTGAGTTTCTTTCCTCATCCTTGCTTCCATCTCCACCTTTATTTCCCATCCTGGCATTCATATCTCCTATAACTACTATTATGCCTAATTTCACGAACAGCATGATTTGATTTTGTTTTGAAGAAGTTTTATTTTATAGTTTATAGTCTCAGTAGTGCTGGTGAGGTGAGTGGCGATGTACTATTAAGAACTGATACGAGAGAAATAAATTCATCTTATCCATTTTACCCTATGTTATTTCCAAGATGGATGAATAATGATTCATTCTTGAGTTGGAAGGGAATATTCTAATAAAAGCTGCACTTTTGGAAAACTTGTACTTGGATTGATTGGATATTCATGCGAACATCCTAAATGTTTCCTCCTGGCAACTGTGCTCTATTATAATTTATTAATTGTCAATTTTAGGGGGATCAACAGAGTCCAAGAGTTTGTCGATCTTGCTAGTGTTGGATGCAGTTGATATTGGTAACTCAGTAGGCAATATACTGCACAAGAAATTCTTGTCAACTTTTATAGAGAACTCCATCCTATACACCTCTTAAGACGATGCGATCAACGGGCTTCGCGACCATGGACCTTGAAAATACATCTTACACTTGTTAATGTCCAACTTATATTCCTCAATCCGTCGTTTATGCCAAATCACAAGAAAATCGGAGAAAAGTGGGAATAACTTGACCGCGGGAACCTCCTAACCTATAATACACGCACACTTTCATTCCCATCTTTCCCGATTCTCTTGGAGTTTGGTTTTGATCATGAGTATTAGACAAATCTAAGTCGGATGATAATAAGTATTTGTGTACTCGTCGTTTAGCCCAAATCGCAACAGAATTGGAGAAAGATCGGAATGATTAACTGCTTGCATGGTGACCGCATAGCCTCAAGAATGTCTCTTGTAGAAACGGTGAGCTTGAACTTAAAACCGCTCCCTGCCCTCCTGCACACAGATCTAATCATATTAACTGAACATCCTGATTGTCAATGCAGCTAAAAGCTCTTCCTATTTCTTACAAAACTCTAAATGAGTTGCATCAAATTTTGAGTCTATAATACTACGTTTCTTAACTTATGGGTGGAGTACCATATTGGCTCTCTGTTATCATCCTCTCCTCTCAAGCTGTGAATCTGAAGAATTTGTCTTACCCTATAAAGCGGTTGCTCAACATCTTGGAGCTGATGCAAAAACCTATAATGATGATACAATTATTCTATGTGGAGATTGTAATTTACCAGGCTATAAATGGCATAGAATAGAAGATTCAGTATATGCAAATAGAAAGCATTCAAATTCTGCTGTCAGAGCTGGTGTACTAGCTTTTGAGCTCTGTATCAACCAGTTCAATCTGTTAAATACTTACGGTGTTGGAAACTCAAGAAACAATAAGAAAACAATATCATGGACCTTATTTTTACGGATGAAGAGCAAACTAAATTCCATGTCAGTGTTGATCCAGTGGTGTGTTTTGATGAATTTCATGTAGGTTATACTGTGTTCATACCCAGAATCAGTGCCATCGATGAAAAATTCATGAATTCAACAGACTATATCTTTGATTACAAACAAGCCTACTTTGTCTCCATGAATGATGATCTACGCAAGACAAATCGGCAGAAATTACTTCAGAAAATTTCAAATATCGATTATGCCTTGGAGATGTTTTTTTTTCCTTCATTCTTGAATTGATAGCTTGTCATGTTCCGTGTAAAAAAATACCATATCAACTTTTTCTCGATGGTTTCCTACTGAACTTCAAGAAGCAATTGCAATAAGAAGGAGACTCTACAAGGAACATATTAAGTCATAAGGCCGTATGGCGGCGCCGCGGACAGTACAAAAATTGAGTCGCTCTGACAATTATTCTGATATCTGAATGGCAATTTCTCTACGGTGTATTGAAGTGTGCTTGTTTTTGTTCTTCGAAAACATTCAAAGTGTTTACAATTCTTGAACACTAAGAAAAAGTAGTGCTCAGTAGCAATCTCTGCTTTTAGCGGTTCTAACCTCAAATCTGGCACGTGCTCATCGCCATGAATCATTGTAACTGGAAAAATTGCAACACAAAAGAAACTTCAGCTTCCTTGCATCATTTGTAGCTTAGACTATCACCCAAGTTGTGCCAAGGAAGCAAAATTTGCAATGGTACATGGGGAGTGACGGGGTTTAGGACCGTCTGATCCGATAAATGCATCTCGTCTGAGTGCAATTCGGACGCAAGAGACTCTTATATTTGAGTGGAAAATAAACGATGGGGCTAGGCATGCGTACTGCATGACCCTTGCTGCTGCCTCGGCCTCCTCGTAGTCGCCACAGGATACATTGGTCGTCCTAACTGACGACGCACTTTATTAAAAAAAGGCCACAGGACAACATCAATTGCCCCGTGAAAACGGACGATTCTGGGACTCTGCAATTGGTCATTTTGTAGCTTTTCACACCTAGTTTCTGAATCCTCTTCCCTCGAGATGCTTCTGAGCGGTCTGTGAGGGTGGCATCCTCCAGGATGAAAAAAATCTGCAAAATATCGTTAAAAAAGTGGTTTTACTCGAAGGGAATGCATTTTGAGCTGAAAACGAAGATAGACGAAATTGTAGATTTTTGTCCGATAAATCGAGATCCATTGCGAGTTTTTCCAAATATTCATATTTTGGTGAGGTTCTTGGTGGTTTTTGGGTCTTTCGGGGGGTTTCGGGGGATCTTGGGGGAGTTTTTGGACAAACATGTGAAATGGTTACCTGCAGAAGAATTTCGAAAACATACTAGACCCTTCAAAACGCTTTCACTCGAAGAAAAGCGCGAGCTCTTCCTCAAGAACGTTTGCAATACCTGTTACAACGATCCGATCGTTTATTGCCCAGGTCGTCCTGAAATTAGACCCCCAGTTCAAGCTCTGACTGCTGAAAATCTCAAACTAATCTCAACATTTTCAATCAAAGAGAAAGTCGAGAATCTCTTCCTCAGAAAATATTGTGATGATTGTGGAATTGGCTTCATCAGGAAGCTTTGTGTAAAGTGCTATTTCTTGAACAATAAAATCCGTAAGAAAGAGTAATTACTATCTCACTGACAAGGAGCACGCAGGGGTTGTGGAACACGGATTTTGCTGAAACTCTGGGAATAGTCTCCTTTTAGCACCAAAAGATGAAACCCAGAGCCGCACTTGCAAATGCCCCACTGTTTTCAAGCTGTAGCCTATGACATTAGCATTGCCTACATGGGCCCGTGTTCAGGAAAGATATATATATAGATATACTCGTAATGCTAATGTTATGAGCTACAGCTCGAAAACGGTTGGGCATTTGCAAGTGCGGCTCTGGGTTTTATCTTTTGGTGCTAAAAGGAGACTATCCCCAGAGTTTGAGCCAAATCTCCTTCAAAGAAAGAGAAATCCTTCAAAGAAAGAGAAATTTGTCATATAAAAACGATGATATAAATATATTCATATATATGTGATGTACTATATACTTTTTGAATAGTAACAACAACATATATACAATGTGACCACGATATTTCTGACAAAACATACATTCACAAGCAGGGGGCATGGGAATAACCTCCAAATTTCGCCAGAAATATCGTGGTCACATGGTATATATATATATATCTCTTAAGTTCACTTCATAATTTTGATAAACTGTAATATTTACTCTTGAAATTGTTCATCTCAAGTATTTGACGTAATTGTAGACGAAATTAGTGAGTAAGTTCTCTTAGAATAGAACCCGTGGTGCCATCTTCTAACCAAAAGTTTGTGCATACATCTCGAGAGTACTGTGTACAAGACCCTTTTCGCCACTACTACCGCGATGAGGGACATAGCTTACCTGTAACGAGGGGCTAGACTTTAAATAGAGCCGCGCTCGTACCTTTTCGACAGTCTGCTGGGAGACACCTCAAATTCCAAATCGCGAAACTCTGCCCCATTTCAAATTTGACGCTTTTCATTCCAATCATTCAAATTTCTAAGCACCACGGGCCATTAATATTGGGTTTATATTGAAAATAATTGGAATAAACCAGTAAGTATTACAAATCAAAATCTTCCATAATTTCAAGTCGAGTAACTTTTCTATTTCTATGATAATAATCCTCCTCGACTCACACGGGGTCTGGTACAGTCTCAGGCCTTGTGAGTCGTTATCCATCCTCTTCCTACTCCCTTGAATCTTATGCATGGTCGGGTAATTTGCCCTTGGCAGCCAAGGCGAAAATCCTCCGGCTGAGCCTAAGATTCAATCCTTCAATCTCAATCTCTGCCCTTCCTCAAAGGGAAAGTAAGTATCAACGAGCCCGAAGAGAGATCCCGAGTCAGTGGACATATGTCTAGGCTCTAAGGTCAATAATTGAAGTAGTAACGTATTTCACGTTGCATCTAGATATGCCATACAATGTGTCAGTTGGCTCTCTCAAAATCATTGCGTGCGCTCAACCGGCATAGAAGGGATTAGGGGAGTCACCACTCTTGGCTGAGGTGCAATGTTGAGGAGGTTCCTCTGGTAAAGAATGTACAGCAAAATTCTGATGGAATTCGGAGTACACGTTCATGATGCTGATATGAGTCTTATACTGAATTTTCAAAACATGTGTTTACCTGTGAGCCGAGAAATCAACGTTTGATTTTTCGCGAATTCAACACGGCGTCTAATGGGAAACGCGCGCTCTCCAAGCTCCCTTCATCATTTTCGGGTTGACCTAACAGCGAGTTTTTGATAAAAGGACTATAGTTGATAGAAAACATGCGTAATAAACACTTGAGGGATTAAAAACTTGAGTCGGTCAAGTGTGAGTATTAGAATATTGAGTAGTTTACGAAAAAATCACTAGTCGACTCGAACGTGTCAATAGCACGATACAGCAATGCACGGCAAACGTGGAACATGGAGATGGACCGTTAACGGATCCCGGCCATTAATAGCGCAGAGAGACAGGTCTTCAACATTGATACTCGTGAAGCTAGTGACATGGAGAGTATGATCGCAAAGCTTACAAACTACTGTGCTAGAAATACAGAAGTTGGATATTAAGCCTTCGCATGATCATGATGAATCTCCACCTTTGATTATGCGCGAAGAATGATAACACTAACCTCAATTAGGAGGAAAGGTCTTTCCTCCGTCAGGGGAAACCTGTAGCTCGATGGTAAAGGGAGCGCTGACAATCAGTTGAATTTTCAGCTCATTTGGATGAAAATTGTGCCATCTACAATTTTTTTAGTGAAAAGGGTGAGTTTTGGCAATTTTCTGGACATTTATATTCTCTGGAATTCTTTATTCGACCTTGAAGGATATCTCGATACATTGGCCGATTAGAAACATATCAAAGAAGCTACAAAAAAATTTCATGTTAAAAGATTCAATATAATAGCTACAGCATCAATTCTTCGGCGTGGGTCGAATAGACCCAAGTTGGCCAGCTATGGTATTTGGCGGAGGTGTGCCAGCTGAGGGTTGATAATTTTTTTTCCATACAACTGGCTTTTTAGTTGCGATCTAGACACAAAGGGACTGGGCGGGTGAGCATGGTGAATCGGCCCTTGTCAGGTTTGGCCCCGGAAGCATTTTTCCCCAGTTTCGAACCCCAAACTATGAGGTACGCAATAGTTTTTAGGTCCCGGAGTCGCCCCTATGTTTTGGAGCAGCCTGGAAACCCTCTAAAAAACGCTCAAAATCGATGTTCCTTGTATTGAACCGCATTCGGACGCATCTCAATGAATCGTTCTGAAATTCTTTTGACATACTCTTGAAACATTGAGAACTCGAAGGAGAGTCGTTTCATTTCGGCAACTTTCGATTCAAGCCCCGAAAAAATTGTTGAGAAATGAAAATCAATTTTTAACCCTGTTATCTGTAATTAAGACGTTAGTGAACCATCTCATCGTATTTGTCAGCTCATTTTACGCCGGGAACCACTTTGAAATATATCATTTTTGGTGGTGGAAAGTGATCAAAAACGTCAAAAATCAATTTCAAAGCAAATTTTTTTTCATAAACTAGCCTCTCCTGCGCATGCGCGTTAATCTACGCTCCTGAAAGTATCTTTAATCGATAGCTGGTGTAATTTCCTCCAAAATGACCCCTCGTAAAAGTCGATTTGATGCAATTACAGCTGAAATATGACTGGTGCAGAGAATGGAAAAACCTAAGGTATCAAATCCGTCAATCCGTGCTTCCTTCGATGGCCTTAAAATATGCGAATTTTGAATTGGGCCCTTTCTAACATGCGAAGATGTGTTTTTGATGTATTTTTTGACGTAGAAAGCGAATACGCGGTCAGTTTTGTTCCAAACCTTCAGGATTCCTCACCAGACTCATGAAACCGACTCGATAATGGATGCTCATCTTCAGCCTTTTTACACTTATTTGAGATGAATTGTCGGTGTATTGGGAGGTATGGGTAGATTGTATGCCAGATACAACTATGTCTCCTAATGTATTCCGAACAGCTGAAGACAGGGGTGATGGTTCCAAAGCTCGAGGAAGCGCTGCTATCCTCATATAAGCTGGTCGATGTAATTTCCTCAAATGAAATTGAACAACAAAATCCAGCTCCAACAACAGAAATCTCACTCCCACCACTTTTTCGAGCCTTTAAATCATTGGGTTCGTCTCCGGCTGATCAAAATACATTAGAGAAGTAGTTGTATCTGGTACACGATCCACTCAAACTTCCCCATACACCGACAATTCATCTCAGATAAGTGTAAAAAGGCTGAATAGTCCGGCGGCTGCGTAGGTTTCCGTAGGCTTTCGGGTGTCCCCGAATAAACGAAGGTTTTTCCTACGTATTTTGACCCGCTGAATCCGAATTTCGATGGTGCGAAGTCGAAAAGTCATGCAATAATTTGTTATTAACAAATTATTATAAACAATCAAAAAGTTGCATAAATCGGTCTGGAAAAATTATTTTCGTATTTTTTGGGCTATTCTGAGTCGAAAAGGTCTCTTGACATTTTTTATGAAAAGCCTTAGTTTTCCCGCAAAAAATTCATAAAGTTTCCAAAAAGTCGAATTTCACGATTTTTGAGAGCTTGTAGCGTTGAGTCGAAAAATTTTTTTTTGGCCTACCTTGGCTCAAATTGCTCCTTCAAGTGTCAACTTTACTTGGAAAAAGCTCAGAACCCGGAAAAATGCAACTGGTCTTTTCAGCATCGAAAAGAAGTTGACCTGTTTTCGCGGTCTCTGGTGGCTATCTCCTACCACCAATACACTGAGCTATATAGGCGGCCGTGCTCTTCCGGGTGTCCCCAGATGAACGAAAGCTTCTCCCAAGTATTTTCACCCGCTGAGTCCGAATTTTGATGTTGCAAAGTCGAAAAGTCATGCAATAATTTGTTATTAACAAATTATTATGAACCATCAAAAAGTTGCATAAATCGATGCGATAAATTTTTTGCCTGTTTTTTGGGCTATTCTAAGCCGAAAAGGTCTCTGCATATTTTCCACGAGAACCCTTAGTTTTTCCGCAGAAATTCCATGAAGTTTCAACAAATTCGAATTCTGCGATTGCGTGGATCTCAGAGAATGAACGAATATTCTAATGACATTTCCCGTGGCTCCAGTTGATGGTTGTGTAAATCCATACTTCTGATGAATAAAACGAGATGAAGATTATACAACTACGCTACCGTTCAAATGTCTCAATATACCTGGAAATCAAACTGATGATCTTTAGAAGTGGATATCTCAGAACTTATTGGTCGTAGAAAGCTCTGCGTGGTCGCACTTTGTAGCTCATATAAAGTACTTTCGAATCTATTTTCTGTATGCCCCGTCCTGCATTTTATACCAGAGACACAGGAGTCAGAAAAATGACTTTTTTCTCAATTTTCCACCCAAGGTACGAGTGCCTGCAAATTTCGACAAAATCGTTGGATCGCTATGAGACCTATCATATCTTCAAGCCCATGAAAAGGCCTTTGAGTTTCGTTTTTGAACGTCTCTGAAAATGGTTCTGGTTTCGAGATTTACCTGATTCAGTGAGGGTGTTTTTCTCTCAAAAGTCCCTTGATAATCCAAGAATGATGAGAAACAGCCCAGTTCAAGGTTGGTAATCTTCATTTTCGATGGCTATCCCGATGTTGAGTCAAACTTCTGCAGAAATGAGGGTCAGATGCCCCAACGTGGGCTGCCCCTCAACGTTGTTGGATTATCGTGTATCTTTTTGAGAGAAAAACACCTGCAGATCAATCCGTCATATCTCAATATTAGAACCACTTTGAGAGACGTTCAAAAACGAATCATGAAGGTCTTTTCATGGGCTTGAAGATATGATAGGTCTCATAGCGATCCAACGATTTTGTCGAAATTTGCAGGCACTCGTACCTTGGGTGGAAAATTGAGAAAAAAGTCATTTTTCTGACTCGTGTGTCTCTGGTATAAAATGCGGGACGGGGCATACAGAAAATAGATTTGAAAGTACTTTATATGAGCTACAAAGTGCGACCACGCAGAGCTTTCTACGACCAATAAGTTCTGAGATATCCACTTCTAAAGATCATCAGTTTGATTTCCAGGTATATTGAGACATTTGAATGGTAGCGTAGTTGTATAATCTTCATCTCGTTTTATTCATCAGAAGTATGGATTTACACAACCATCAACTGGAGCCACGGGAAATGTCATTAGAATATTCGTTCATTCTCTGAGATCCACGCAATCGCAGAATTCGAATTTGTTGAAACTTCATGGAATTTCTGCGGAAAAACTAAGGGTTCTCGTGGAAAATATGCAGAGACCTTTTCGGCTTAGAATAGCCCAAAAAACAGGCAAAAAATGTATCGCATCGATTTATGCAACTTTTTGATTGTTCATAATAATTTGTTAATAACAAATTATCGCATGACTTTTCGACTTTGCAACATCAAAATTCGGACTCAGCGGGTGAAAATACTTGGGAGAAGCTTTCGTTCATCTGGGGACACCCGGAAGAGCACGGCCGCCTATATAGCTCAGTGTATTGGTGGTAGGAGATAGCCACCAGAGACCGCGAAAACAGGTCAACTTCTTTTCGATGCTGAAAAGACCAGTTGCATTTTTCCGGGTTCTGAGCTTTTTCCAAGTAAAGTTGACACTTGAAGGAGCAATTTGAGCCAAGGTAGGCCAAAAAAAATTCTTTTGACTCAACGCTACAAGCTCTCAAAAATCGTGAAATTCGACTTTTTGGAAACTTTATGAATTTTTTGCGGGAAAACTAAGGGTTTTCATGAAAAATGTCAAGAGACCTTTTCGACTCAGAATAGCCCAAAAAATACGAAAATAATTTTTCCAGACCGATTTATGCACTTTTTTGATTGTTTATAATAATTTGTTAATAACAAATTATTGCATGACTTTTCGACTTCGCACCATCGAAATTCGGATTCAGCGGGGCAAAATACGTAGGAAAAACCTCCGTTTATTTGGGGACACCCGAAAGCCTACGGAAACCTACGCAGCCGCCGGACTAGAAGATGAGCATCCATTATCGAGTCGGTTTCATGAGTCTGGTGAGAAATCCTGAAGGTTTGAGACAAAACTGACCGCGTATTCGGTTTCTACGTCAAAAAATACATCAAAAACACATCTTCGCATGTTAGAAAGGGCCCAATTCAAAATTCGCATATTTTAAGGCCATCGAAGGAAGCACGGATTGACGGATTTGATACCTTAGGTTTTTCCATTCTCTGCACCAGTCATATTTCAGCTGTAATTGCATCAAATCGACTTTTACGAGGGGTCATTTTGGAGGAAATTACACCAGCTATCGATTGAAGATACTTTCAGGAGCGTAGATTAACGCGCACGCGCAGGAGAGGCTAGTTTATGAAAAAAAATTTGCTTTGAAATTGATTTTTGACGTTTTTGATCACTTCCCACCACAAAAAATGATATATTTCAAAGTGGTTCCCGGCGTAAAATGAGCCGACAAATACGATGAGATGGTTCACTAACGTCTTAAGTTCGTCTTCGTACGTCTTAGTTCAATACAAGGAACATCGATTTTGAGCGTTTTTCAGAGGGTTTCCAGGCTGCTCCAAAACATAGGGGCGACTCCGGGACCTAAAAACTATTGCGTACCTCATAGTTTGGGGTTCGAAACTGGGGGGAATTGCTTCCGGGGCCATATCTGACAAGGGCCGATTCACCAAGCTTACCCGCTTAGTCCCTTTTGAAAAATTTGTGAATTCATGACAAAGGATCATGACAAGGTCACATGACATGCCTCAAAGTATGTGAAAAACTGTTCAATTCATGACAAAAGTTCGTGTTAAGGTCCCATGACATGCCTCAAAGCATGTAAAAAATGTGTAAATTTATGACAAAAGTCAAGACGAAGTCCTATGACAACTGCTCATGACATGATCCAGGCCGCGGAGAATCCGGAAAATCGGGACGAGAATTCATGAGAAAACTTCATGACAAATGTTCATGACAAGGTTTCATGATGTCATGTTACTCCTCCTGATTCATGTCAGGAATTGACAAGTTTATTACTCATGATTTTTAGAAAACGTGAGATCACGATTTTATGTCAAGCGCATTACATGATTTTTTTCGATAGGGCAATAAAGTCAACTCCTCTTCATCAGCTCATGTAGAAGGATTCATCGCCAAAGTCAAACGTAGAACATTGAAAAATGGGAATTCTTGTCGTGTGGGTGCATTTTTTGTTCTACTCAGTAATTTCATTGATGCAGGAATAATTCGAGGTCGTAGCTTTATGCATAATGTCATGTTTGCCAAGAATCAAATCAATGAAGAGGATTGAACGAATGAAGATCATCGTGAAGATTTGTTACGTATTGTAGACCGGTGGAGAAATCAGATTAATCAAGATGATATGACGACAGATTCGATTTCAGAATGTGATGAAGGATTCCTTCAAACTAATTCGAGAATTCTTGCACTTAATGAGTCTTATAGGATTCTCTGTAGCCTAAACTCGAAGAAAAGTTCGATTTTGTGCTCTTCGCCGAAGACCATTTGTGTGAGACAAGTACATCCTCCTAGTCATAATTCACCCTTAGTTCATGTTATTCTTGATGATGTAGAATCAGATGTGTTGAGTGATCAGATTGTTCAAGAAGTAGATCCTGTTGTAGGTTCGAGCTCTACTGTATTCCATAGAGATGACTCTTTCAGTGCTTCAAATAGCTCAAATTTCGATGTTAATGAAATTTTGTGCTCTACCTTGAACCCCGCGGTCCCAAACCAAGTTTGTAACTTGATCCCAGACCATGTTGATATCCCAGTAGAGTCAATTTCCAGGGGTTCCAATGAAGAAAATATTGAAAAACGGAAAAAATTGAGTAAACCAAAACAGAGAGGATATTACCTCAGACCCCTTGGAGATTCAGATATGTTGCTCCTTCGGAGGGACAAAAGAAAACTCACAGGCAAAGCTGCATATAACATCAAAAACGGCTGGAATTGTGCCGAGATTTCTGTAGAGAACGAGAGATTTAAACTGATCATACATGCCCGTTCGATTCATAAACAGAAATTTTGAATCAAGCAACTACTAGCGTGCCAGATTCTCTTGCTTCTATTGAGACCAGCGTAAGTAAATCACTAGCAAAAAATTTCTGTTACGCTCCCCTCGTGAAGAATCATTCGATTAGTGGCTGTACAGCTCAATTCTATAAAAGCAGATTTCATACATTGAAACGAATGTTTCCATTGCTAAATAACCATCAAATAGACTGTGCAGGTAATGTTGTTCGAATTTTCAAGAGTCTCGTGCAAAACTATGCCTCTCCAATGAATCAATACAGTTGTGAAAGCTGTGAAGTTATTTGTGCAGATCAACAGCGAATAGTTGATGTGCCCATGGACATGGTGTGGAGTCAGTACATACTACATAGGCTTAGAATTGTTTTTGAATGAGCAGTTTCGTTCACAGTTCAAAAGGTGCCCTGCTCGTGCTGTTTGTCAGGACTCACTTAGTACCCATACCCATCAGCTTGGTTCATATCTTGTTCTCGACACAGAGAGTGCTCATGTAAAAACCCTTCATAGTATAGAGCAAAATGTGAATGGTGGAAATTTTCCATCTGATTTGTCAAAAGTCCCAGTAAAACTGACTGTATTCGGAAAAAAATTCGTACTTGCGGGTGCTGTCAATTACTATCCACCTCCTCCAGGTATCAAAATTGGGCACTACACAGCTCTATGTAGGTGATTGACGAACACTTGGACTGAAAAATACGCTGCTAAATGATATTAGCAGAATGCTTTCTCACGTCGAAATGTGCTTAGCTTTTTAGACCAAAAAATTATAATTCCGAAATTACTTATCAAAATCACCAATCGTTTCCACAAATTTTATGCATACCTTTTACATTTCCAATACCAATCTAAATCTTCTTATCAATAGTCCAATCAATTCAATTCTTTTACCGATTCATTTCCAATTTTTCATTCGTAACTTATTCATATTCCACAATCATTACTCACATATCTATCATATTAATTTTCATCGCAATAATACTCTATTTCGAATAAATAATATCTATTCCCATTCATCTTTGTTTTACAAACGTAAAAAATGATTGATCACAATTATCATCAACGTATTCCTTTATTTCCGTTCTAATTTCTTCCATCACATTTCGTCAAAAATTACAAATTCTCTCATCTTACTTTCATAATCGATCAATCATAGTACTTATACACAAACTCTTACTCTTCATGGATATTCTTCTATTATACCATTTTTTATCGTCTTCCATAAATGATTTCTCATCAATTCAGGATTCCTATTGTACCTAGCACATCCTGGATCTTTTTTCAAACACAAAATTATAGCATTTGCAGTCTATTAAACAGTTCTCGATTAATCAGTATCCGAGAATAAAAATGTCGAAATTTTCCAAAAATCGATTATTTTATATTCAAATATCTTTTCTCAAAATCAACAAATCAAATTTTGGGTCACTTAAACAACCATTTCTTCATCATTTTCCGTCAATTGGTTAATGTGGAATTTTCATTCATATCTATCTCTACCAATTAAATCATGAATCTTGTATCAATGAAAAAAAAATCATGTACATTTCTTTTCCCATACAGTTTAACGTAATTCCGTATCAACCAATCGATCAAGGATGGCCAGATTAACATTTTATTAGATCACCTCAACTTCCCTTATAAAGTTTTTCTAGACATAAATTCTAAAAACTCGTAATAATTTCTTGAAAATTCTAACATTTTTATTTTCCGATACTCATTAATCGAGAACTGTTTGATAGATTGGGCTATAAATCCTTTCAGCACATCTTTACATGGTGCTCTACCACTCACATAAATTTGGGAAAGATCGGTCGAAAGGCTGAGGAGAAACCGGGGACGAAAAATAATAGAATTTATTTCATTTATTTCAGATTTCGAACATATTTTACAATTGAGATGACTTGTTTATTCTAAAAATCTTGAAGGATAGAGAATCGGCTTCGTACATTTTGTTCCTCTCGCCGATATCTATCTATTGTAAGTCACGGTTTTTCCTCCAGTCTTATTCCTGGTCCTCCACGAATTTAACTTTCTCTGTCGTTGTCTGTGTCCGTCTGTGTGTGTGTCTGTGCAACTTCATTTTTCGTCAACGGTTTCTCCTCAGCGTTTCGACCGATCTTTCTCAAATTCATGTGAGTGGTAGAGCACCATGTGAAGATGCGCTGAAAGGATTTAAAGCCCAATCTATTGAACAGTTCTCGATTTATGAGTATCCGAAAATAAAAATGTTGAAATTTTCCAAAAATCGATTATTTTATATTCAAATATCTTTTCTCAAAATCAACAAATCAAATTTTGGGTCACTTAAACAACCATTTTTTCATCATTTTCCGTCAATTGGTTAATGTGGAATTTTTATTCATATCTATCTCTACCAATTAAATCATGAACCTTCTATCAATGAAAAAAAATCATGTACATTTCTTTTCCCATACAGTTTAACGTAATTCCGTATTAACCAATCGATCAAGGATGGCCAGATTAACATTTTATTAGGTCACCTCAACTTCCCTTATAAAGTTTTTCTAGACATAAATTCTAAAAACTCGTAATAATTTCTTGAAAATTCTAACATTTTTATTTTCCGATACTCATTAATCGAGAACTGTTTGATAGATTGGGCTATAAATCCTTTCAGCACATCTTTACATGGTGCTCTACCACTCACATAAATTTGGGAAAGATCGGTCGAAAGGCTGAGGAGAAACCGGGGACGAAAAATAATAGAATTTATTTCATTTATTTCAGATTTCGAACATATTTTACAATTGAGATGACTTGTTTATTCTAAAAATCTTGAAGGATAGAGAATCGGCTTCGTACATTTTGTTCCTCTCGCCGATATCTATCTATTGTAAGTCACGGTTTTTCCTCCAGTCTTATTCCTGGTCCTCCACGAATTTAACTTTCTCTGTCGTTGTCTGTGTCCGTCTGTGTGTGTGTCTGTGCAACTTCATTTTTCGTCAACGGTTTCTCCTCAGCGTTTCGACCGATCTTCCTCAAATTCATGTGAGTGGTAGAGCACCATGTGAAGATGCGCTGAAAGGATTTAAAGCCCAATCTATTGAACAGTTCTCGATCAATGAGTATCGGAAAATAAAAATGTTAAAATTTTCAAGAAATTATTAGGAGTTTTTAGAATTTATGTCTAGGAAAACTTGATAAGGGAAGTTGAGGTGACCTAATAAAATGTTAATCTGGCCATCCTTGATCGATTGATTGATACGGAATTACGTTAAACTGTATGGGAAAAGAAATGTACATGATTTTTTTTCATTGATAGAAGATTCATGATTTAATTGGTAGAGATAGATATGAATGAAAATTCCACATTAACCAATTGACGGAAAATGATGAAAGAATGGTTGTTTAAGTGAACCAAAATTTGATTTGTTGATTTTGAGAAAATATATTTGAATATAAAATAATCGATTTTGGGAAAATTTTGACATTTTTATTTTCGGATACTCATTAATCGAGAACTGTTTAATAGATTGGGCTATAAATCCTTTCAGCTCATCTTTACATGGTGCTCTACCACTCACATAAATTTGGGAAAGATCGGTCGAAAGGCTGAGGAGAAACCGTAGACGAAAAATAATAGAATTTATTCCATGACAACAGATTTCGAACATATTTTACAATTGAGATGACTTGTTTATTCTAAAAATCTTGAAGGATAGAGAATGGGCTTCGTACATTTTGTTCCCCTCGCCGATATCTATCTATTGTAAGTCACGGTTTTTCCTCCAGTCTTATCCCTGGTCCTCCACGAATTTAACTTTCTCTGTCGTTGTCTGTGTCCGTCTGTGTGTGTGTGTGTGTGTGTGTGTCTGTGCAACTTCATTTTTCGTCAACGGTTTCTCCTCAGCGTTTCGACCGATCTTTCTCAAATTTATGTGAGTGGTAGAGCACCATGTGAAGATGTGCTGAAATGATTTATAGCCCAATCTATTAAACAGTTCTCGATTAACGAGTATCGGGAAATGAAAATGTTAAAATTTTCAAGAAATTATTAGGAGTTTTTAGAATTTATGTCTAGAAAAACTTTATAAGGGAAGTTGAGGTGACCTAATAAAATGTTGATCTGGCCATCCTTGATCGATTGATTGATACGGAATTACGTTAAACTGTATGGGAAAAGAAATGTACATGATTTTTTTTTCATTGATAGAAGGTTCATGATTTAATTGGTAGAGATAGATATGAATAAAAATTCCACATTAACCAATTGACGGAAAATGATGAAAAAATGGTTGTTTAAGTGACCCAAAATTTGATTTGTTGATTTTGAGAAAAGATATTTGAATATAAAATAATCGATTTTTGGAAAATTTTAACATTTTTATTTTCGGATACTCATAAATCGAGAACTGTTCAATAGATTGGGCTATAAATCCTTTCAGCACATCTTTACATGGTGCTCTACCACTCACATAAATTTGGGGAAGATCGGTCGAAAGGCTGAGGAGAAACCGGGGACGAAAAATGAAGTTGCACAGACACACATACAGACGGACACAGACAACGACAGAGAAAGTTAAATTCGTGGAGGACCAGGGAGGCGCCTGGAGGAAAAACCGTGACTTACAATAGATAGATATCGGCGAGAGGAACAAAATGTACGAAGCCGATTCGCTATGAGTGAAGATTTTTTGAATGAAAAATCAATTTGAGTGAAAAAATTGAGCAAAAATGTCTTGTCACGGATACAACCCTTTCTCTTTGAGAAAGCAAAATGACCTCAATCTTAAACCACGATCTTTGCGCTCAGAAAATCTTGGAAGTTGGCGTTTGCATTTAGTTGTATATGTGAAATATGATTCCCCAACATGAAATAGCAGAATTTTTTACACGAAATAGTAGACTAGATGAGACCTCCGGTGCTTACCTATACATAGTGCAATTATCAAGAAAAACTAGACAACGGGCCTCGGGCCTCTGCAAATGAATTTGCGACTGAAGATTATTTTTGATACTGTAATTTTGTAAATATTCTGTAAGATAAGGATGAAGTGTACACTTAGTTTGAGATGAGCTTCAAAATTCAAATATAATTTCTCATTGGTCCCACAATCCCCAAAGAGATACCTTATGTAAAGATATAGTTATAAGTATTTTCTTCATAGTAAGACGGCAGATAAAGATTTGATGAATTTCAACTGATGCAAATGTATTGATATTAAGATCTCCCCTCAACCCTGATTCTTCCAAAATTGAAGAAATCAGTATGGATGTGATTTTTTCCGAAATTGAATCAGTCTAAAGCTTTCAATCGAAGAAATTTTTACTTCAAAGTGAAGTTATATAAGCTGGAATCAATAGTTTGATACAGAAATCGAAATAGAAATTGAATTGAAAGATTGTTCACTATCACTCCAAGTCTCTGATGTGTGATTTTTTAACAATGAAGATCGAGATCTTCATCACAATTCTGCGTACATTTCAGAGTACATATTTTTCAGAATAAGTTACTATTCTCCTATAACATCAGTTGGGCGGTAGTAGCATATCTCGATATCTTTTCAAAATACTTCAAGGTCCATGTCACAGAAAATTCAAGGCCAAATGATTTCCATGTATGGAACTCATGATTTCAATGAATGGTTCACTATACCATGCAAGGGGGAAATAGCGAATATTCCATACTGTAGCTACTTGGCTTATAGCTGCACGTACTGACTCATACCTGTCAATACTCGCAGTAGTAATTGCTGCTACCTACACAATACGGAATGAGTATGTGATGGATTTTGGAGAGGCGCTTCAAAGGCACGCAACGGTAGTTGCCAGTATGTGACGGGTACTGAACAAGTACGTGACGGATTCTGGAGCCCTCGCTCCCCAGGAGAGTGTTTCAGATCCGGGTCACGGATTTGGCTGAAACTTTGGAAATAGTCTCCTTTTAGCACCAAAAGATGAAACCCAAAATTATAGACCTTAACGCCCGAGCGTTTCCGAGCTACAGCTGAGGACATTAGCATTGCAGGTATACCTATATGTATGATTTTTGACATTGGCCTATATGGGCAATGCTAATGTTATTGGCTGTAGCTCAAAAACGCTTGAGCGTTAGGGTCTATAATTTTGGATTTCATCTTTTGGTGCTAAAAGGAGACTATTCCCAGAGTTTTAGCCAAATCCGTGATCCGGATCTGAAACACTCTCCTGGTCAGTGAGCCGCGTGACAGTAAATGCGTGTATGAGCCAAGTACGTCACGAGTACGTGACGGGCTCTGAGAGCGGGTCATGGGGTACCATCAGGCAGTAGTTGCCAGCACGTAACAGGTACGGGACGAGTAGGTGACGGATTCCGTGAGCGCAGCTGGTCCGATTCAACGTACCTTGAATGACGTTGTGTCCTGCTACGTATTCATCACGTAGTGAATATGTGATGACACCAACGTACGCAGGGAATCAGTGAAGTGCTGAAATGGCTGGCATATTTGGAAGGTTGTTACAATACAAATTAGCCATGCATACCACGAGTTAGCTGGCTAACGTGCCATCCATTCATATGATGAATTCACAGTCAATCGAAGATGATATGTGAGATAGACGCTCAAAAACAATTTACATATGATCAGAATACTCTCCAATCACTCTACCCTTTTCAAAATTCAGTCGTCCTTTCATTAAAACGATTGTATTCAATTTGAGAAATGGCATTTTAGGACTGATCATAGTTTTATAACGTACCTAGATTGTGAGGCTAAAGTAATGAGAGATTACACTTCAGGAAGGGAGCGTTAAGGTTGTCATGGATGGCCAAAGGAGTTAGTTTTTTGAACTCTATGGGTAAGCAATTTTCCTCCGTGATGTGAGCCACATACGTTTTTCCATCGCCGATTAATTGGGTGGTCGAATCGCGATCGATAATTTTCTAATGGAAATGGCATCGAATTGGAATGAATGAACGAATGAATAAATGAGTGAATGAATGGGAGCTGAAGCTGAAAGAAAAGGTGGCTATTCAATGCTGTTCCGCGGATTCATAATTCCGCGGAATCATACTCCACAAAGTCTATTTTGGTTGATCCTTGGGGAAGGCCACAATGTTCGCGAATCCACGTTGCGTTGTTATACATGTTCTGGAAGGAATTCACCCACGAAGAGAGTCTCAAATTAAGCTCGTCTGTTTCTGATTTTAAGCACATGGGTGTTTTCGCAAAACTTATGACATAATTATCGAATGGATCATTGAGGGTACCTGTACATACATTCTTTTTGTCTCAAATCACGAACTTCTGGATGATATTCGGATTAACATCAAATTTTGTTTGATGGTTGAAATGTTCCACCAGCCATTGTGATAAGTTTCATGCTCAGAAATTCATATTTATAGTAGTAAAGGGTGGGTTCTTGACTTCTGAATTTCTCCTTAATTTCTGACGTTGGAGAGGACCGCGAATTTGGTTTGTACGTGCGAAAATACATAAGAAATGATGGTTGGCACGATGATCAAGATCACGGTGACACCCTCCGCTTCATTCGATCAGTTTGGAAAATATCTCAACGAAGAAGAAAAAACATGTGAACTTCAGCTCTGATCGATCTTGGAGGACTTTGTCCTCCATATTCAAAAACACGAGGACGATCAACAAAAGTCATACATAGGAGAAAGAAACCTACTTATTTGGAAATCTTCAGGGCTCTCTATCCATCAGGAAACCTCATTCAGAAAACCGCAAAAAAGTTTTCTCTTTAGCACGCGCAAAATGTCAAAAACTGTCAACTCAAGTGTAACGATTTGAAAAATTTTCCATTCTTCGGCCCACCTTAATGTATATGGATGAATTCACCTAGAATTGATGTTTTCGGTCTCGATTAAAGGCGACATTGTTTAGCCATCACTTTCGCTATGGGCAAGCGTGCTCCATCAATTGGCAAGACAAATCCCTGTCTGGTTGCTCCGGTATTTTGATAAATATATCGCGTACGACTCTCATGAAATTAATGAGTTTTCTTTAAGTATATTGAATCGCCACACCCATTACACTTGCGAATCTGGGAGTTGGAAATAGAATGAACTACTTTGTGAATCCAAAAAACACAATTCCGCGTGTCCAACAGTGCAGGAGAAACTTGGTTATCGATATGAGTCTCTCTATCCTCGATTATCCCGCTTCCAGCGGAATCAAGATCTCAAGTCACTCGACATGAGCGGTCCCATTTTCGTCTATTTTTCTTCCATATCATTTTCACCATATCTTCTCGATGATTTAGTTCACAACAAGAGTTTCTCAATGAAGATTCTGATTTTGATAATTGAAAAAAGAGTTTACAGAAGTATGTACATTTTGAAGATTTCTTCATTATAAGTGACTGTAGAGCTCATATCACATATATTGTGAGAATACTCCCATTTGTATCTCGTAATGGTGGTGAATTGGCCATTTTCACAGTTCAAATATCCAAGATGTTGGAAATAACCTCAAAAAAGCACTGGATACATCTAAATACGAAAAGTAATGGTTCACGCATACTCTTTTGATGAACATACCTGTGCTTGACTTCATTCGGAGGGTCGAAAGGCTACTTCTTGATACACTGTGCGTACAAGTGTACTTTGCGTACAGTTTGCTGACTCTAACTCACAGTTCATGAAAAAGTATAGTCCGATACTACAATGTAGAATCTATTTTTCGCGTCATCGTGATCATTCCGATCCTCACCTGGGGCTCGGACCGGAACCTTATCACTCGAACGTGAAGGATGTTTTCACACCCTTGTATCGAAATGCACTATTTCGCTTTGAGATAACGGTGAAATTCACCTCTAGAGATTTTTTCGAAAATTCCAACAACTTTCAGTAAATTTGTAAAACTATTAATGAATATTTTCTCAGAATTTCTTATTGATATGAGCTCCAAAGTCACTGAGGACACCAAAAAAAAAATTTTTACTCTCAGATTGCCGTAGTGTCTTACTGTTGCATCTTACATTCGTTCAAATGTGGGCGTCGGATGCAAAAAACAGCTTTTTTCTCCATGTTAGAAAATATGACGATGTCAAGAGTATTGGACTTCAATAAAGGTTCATTGTCTAAGAATCAGGCGAATTTCGTCTTACACATCTTCTGCTGCATACGAGCTATGTTCACACATGTGGAACTGTTCAAAGTTGGATATTCAACCGCTCTACGAATAAATTCGTATGATTGTGATTTTTGTGAGTTCGCGAATCGTGGAAATCTTGATCATGGATTTATCAGATGATTAAAGAGTACATGGAATTATTTTCCTATCTCTTGCAAAAGGAGTATAATCTCACCTATTATAACCATAAAGATGCATCGGTGAGCCTGAGAGTTCTGCAGTTCAGCTACGAATGATGCTTGCTGTGGGATCAAATCCCGCTTCAGATGGAGCGTTTGCTCATCTTGAAGATTTTCATCTCACATTTGTCGCATCTTGCGGTAAGAACGAAATCAATCTGACCATAAGGATTTCTATCTGAAGTGGAGGTACGGATTTCATGAATGTACACAGACTTACCTCTATATACCCTTGCCTTCACTTCGCGAGTGACATCATTCCCGTCAAACCATATTCGACTTTCTCCTTCGATTCTGTGGGTGCAAGTTGGCATGTTCCAAATACTTGCTAACCACTTTCTGGTCCTACATTCATGTACAAATGTGAATTATCAAGTTTGTAAAACCAAAAAATATTCTTTCCCGTATGATGATATATAAATAATCATCCCATGGTTAGGGAAGAACAGGCATCGACTACTTTTACACTGACATGTTCAATTCGATAGTTTGTGTGATGGGGTAATTGCAAACATTTGAATCGAGGTTGTCTTCTTCTGGATGAGGCTGCTCCTTTACTGGTGTACTACTGCTAATGACAGCTATACTTTCAATGACCCGTTGTGGGGATGATGCACTCTGTGAGTCTATGCGTGTCATCTGAGAAAATACGGAAACAAGGTATTTTCCCAAGAGAAAGAATTCCAAAAAAGGAATCAAATTCCTCGGTGAAAAAGCATTGCTTGTATATCAACGGTGTTGCTGTACTCATTGTCAATATATAACATTGGGCGGTTGTTTGGAACTTATACGCGAGAATATTGGCATTTCTTCACTCAATCTCTGAATAAATGTTTGCAGCACACCTACCAGTGTCTCCTTCGATAACTACATATTGAGCCATCGCTAACAAACGAGCGGCAGAGAATCACCTCGCAATTGATTGTAGCATCTCACTCTTACATCTGAAGGTAAATGTCGCTCGGAGACCGAACAAGATGGGAATTACTTTGAGACATCCCCTCTTATCCGAATGGATCGCAAGTTTACTCGAAATCTGAATGAAAACTCTCGCTGGAAAATTTTGAGAGGCTCTACTGATTTGCGTTATACCAATCCTCTGAAGATGCCAGTTGTTACAGCACTTTACTGACTCGCTGCGTACGTTGGTGTCATCACATATTCACTACGTGACAATTACGCAGCAGGACACACCTCCATTCAAGGTACATTAAATCGGACTAGCTGCGCTCACGGAGTCCGTCACCTACTCGTCCCGTACCTGTTACGTGCTCGCAACTACTGCCTCATGGTAGCCCATGACCCGCTCTCAGAGTCCGTCACGTACGCGTAACGTACTTGGCTCATACACGCCTTTACTATCACGTGGCTCGCTGAGCGAGGACTCCAGAATTCCGTCACGTACTCGTTCAGTGCCCGTCACATACTGGCAAGTACCGTTGCGTGCATTCGGAGCGCCTCTCCCAAATCCATCACATACTCATTCCGTCCTTTGTAGGTAGCAGCAATTACTACTGCAAGTATTGACAGGTACGAGCCAGTACGCGCAGCTATAAGTCAAGTATCTACAGTATGAAATATTAGCTATTCCCCCCTTGATACCATGCAGGCATAATCTAGCTGGTATAGTAAGATGGCTGCGAAGTTCTGATGTTCTGAACCAATGACTAACTTAGCACTTGGCAACCATATCGACTGTTATTACTATGAGATACGGACTACTCTCTTCAAAAGATCGCTACTCCCTTCATCTGGCAAGGATCATCTATATACGACTCGACTTAGGAAATATTTTGTTTCCATCGCATTTGCTCACATTATCTAAGATTCGAGTTCAGAAAGTATAAATATATATTGTTTTACGCAACAGGAAGCGCACAGGCTATTGGGAAGCAATGGAAAGGGAAAATTTCGCAAACAATGAGCCTAGCCGATTCTCACACATAGGATGTTTGTTGAGCACCTCAGTACAGTAAAAATTCGCGCAGACACACGCGCGCGGAAATAGTTTCGCAAGCGTAGATTTATTTTTTATTTCCCTTATTTTGTCTAAAAGTCTAGAGTACAAGGCTCGCAGCGAGAATCAATACAGTTTTACGGGCATGTCAGTTTACGCCCGCGAAACTATTTTCGCACGGGTGCAATTAGCGCGAATTTTTATTCGCGTCAGACGCCGTACGTTATAACGTACGGCGACTGGCCTATACGTGCTAAACTTACCTATACGTTAGTCCCGAAGCACGTATACTATACGGCCGCGATGCGGCAGCCGTGTTATCGCCTGATGTGAGTGATGCTCGAGGAATCTCCTTTTCTGCTGGGCGACGCGACGCATGCGCAGTAGCCATCTGACGAGGCTCGATATCCGAATGATGTTTATTGTTGATTATGAACAAATTAATTAATTTTGATGGAATATAAGGGTGGAGGAAATTGCATTGGCTCTGGAGTAATTATTTGACACCACAACCATAGCTATGAACTAAACCTGTAAGGAGTTATCACTGTCGGAGTAACACAAGTGTTTTTCCATTTATCATGAATAAACTAAAGTGAGAGCAGTGTTGGCTTAGTCGGTAGCGTGCTAGCTTCGGAATCAACACTGCTCGAGGGGTCGTGGGTACGATTCCCAGCGAAATCACTCGAAAATTTTTTCTGAGGTTTTTTCGAAAGGAAAAAGACCCATCATACCCCGCCTGCTTTGGAATGGCGTTTTCCCCCGGGTTATCCTTCAGAGAAATCCTGGGTTTTCCCATTTCACGAGGTTCGACTAGCGGGCCTTGGGCGAATGCGAAGCAGGGGGAGGGTGGGTAACGTAGGGAGTTAATAAGCCGACCTGACGTGCCTTCCTAAGTGCACGGGGAGGTGCGGAGTATGTCGGCCTTACCGGCATTGGAGTTTGAGTCTCACCAAATCATGGCCTTGCAACCCATGAAAAGGCTATCTCCGGGAACGCTGAGGGCCTCGACAAGAAGTTTCCGCGCTGTCCGCAGTCTGCGGTGGCCGCGAAAAAATACATGGGAAGTAGTGGGAAGAGTGGGAGTAGGTCTGCCCGCGGCTTGCTCCAATGTCCGCGCATGCGCGCTCTACTCCCATTGCTTCCCCTGTATTTTTTTCGCGGCCACCGCAGACTGCGGACAGCGCGGAAACTTCTTGTTGAGGCGCTAAGGGTACAGCGGATCGATGGCTCACTTCGTGAGACAGGGAATGTCGGCCTTACCGGCATTGGAGAGAGGCATCCCATGGCTGCAAACCATGGCGTAGGTCACTCCGGGGATGCTGGAATCCATGTGTAGAGGAAAAATTCGGGCATAACCCTTCACACCAAGGTGGTAAAGGGGCCCCCCGTGCTAGGCCCAAGAGGCTGCAAGGGGATCTCGAAAAGGAAAAAAAAAATAAATTAAAGTGGAGGTAATTTTGCGGACATGATTTCCATGTGGAGGCTGATATAATTGATCTATGTGAATTTTTTCAGATTTTTTCTAGGTAGTTGAATGACGTAGGTTCCACGGGGTACCGCCCCCAGCCCTCACTTCGAGCCGATAGCTTTATCGGAAACATTGGTCCTTCGAGCCGGATTTGAACGGGAGTGCAGTTACTCCATGTGCAGTGCATTGGTGCGTGCGTCTGACAGTGCGAAAGACTTTCAGCGTGCTTGCCGCGATGAAAACGGCACGAGTGGCAGCTAGTAGCAGCGATCATCTTCTTCGTTAAAAATAAGCGAGGCTTGCATCGCAGTAATTAAGGAAGCGTCGACGATCAAATCGTCGATATTGGCAGTGAGCATCGAGGCGCCTCACAGCCGAGCTCGTAGAGCCCGAGGCAGTCGGAGCAAGAGGAGAAGAACGCGACGCCTCGTCATTCTTCCTCGAGTAGCAACGATTCGCCGCCATCTTGGGCAGCCGGCCAAATCGGAGCATCTTCTCTCGGCGTGGCTCTCGTTCTCTTTGCTTGCTGAGGTAGTGCTGCTGCATTCTCCTACGGCAGTACTCAACATTGGGCAACGTTGTATCGTTCCGTACAGTATTTTTTGTGCTCACCTGTATTGAGCACTCATCTTGTTGAGCTCAAGTATAGGGAATTATCTCGAGCCACGAGAACTTTCATTCCCTCAAAACCATATCGTCACGTGACATCGCCGTGCATATTTCTCGCGCAAGGTCAGCTTGACCACGCGGTTTTCGAAGCGCGTGCGTCTACACACTTGTCTTACAGAATTGAAAGTATATGGAGATTCCCATGCTCACGTGACACATTACTCATCGGTAGCTCACTGTTTTACAAAGGCGAGAGTGTCCAATCTCCAGTTAGTACGTCAGTCTTCGTACTTTCAAGGCTCATATCTAGTCGCCTCTCGACAGATTGATTCTCCAGCTTTAGGAATAAATCGGAGCCTGCTAGATCTTGATATATTTCGTATTCCACATTAATTCAATTCAGACTTGAATTGACTTCTCTTTGATCGTGATTCATTTTCTTAGACATCCAAAATGGTTAAATTCGAAGAGCTTATTCTGGATGCAAATAGCCAGTTATCACGCATCACTCATTTCATTGAGAATACTCCTAAACAAGAGAAAGAATATGAGCGAAAACCAACTCGAGCAGATTATGTGCGTCGCTTGGAATTACTAGAGTCTTATTGGAAAAATTTCTATACTATAGATCGTTCCATTACTCGCTGCAAGGAAACTGCCTCTCACGTCCACACCGCGGATGATGTATTCGGTATGACTGAGACTGCATACTTAGATGCGGTGCGCACTATTAAGAAAGAGGCCACAGGCGAATATTAATGCCCCGGGAAAACGGACAATTTTGGGACTCTGCAATTGGTCATTTCGTAGGTTCACATCTAGTTTTTGAATCCCTTTCCCTCGAGATGCCTCCGAGCGGTCTGTGAGGGTGGCATCCTCCAGAATAAAGAAATGTGCAAAAAGCCGACCAACAATGTGGTTTTACTCGAAGGGGATGCATTTTGAGCTGAAAAAGACGATAAACAAAATTGTAGATTTCCGTCCGACAAATCGGAAAACAATCGCCAGTATTTTTCAGAAAATCCACATTTCGGGGGGTTTTTGGTCTTCATTGGGGTTTTTGAGGGGTCTTGAGGAATTGGGGGGGGGGTGGAGACTCAAGGAAAATCTGACCACGTCAATCGAAAGAACGGGAAATTTTACGTCGAACTATGCGTTTTTAAATATTCCAGGACTTTGTGAAATTATTCCCAGCGGGACATACAGATCCAGACCACATTTTACCTATTTAGTCAAAACTGAGCCAAAAATCATGATTTGGATCAGGGTTTCGCGAGTTCTGGAATGATGAAAATCACGAAATTGTATTGTGGTGTCAATTACCTACAATTTGCGCCCAAGCAGAGCTCTTTACATTGCCGCCAAGACTGGGAGACTCGATTTTAGCCGGGCCTCTACGAACTTTCACCTATATTCATCACAAGATCGAGATTCAAATCTGGGTTTCGCGAAATCTGCAGTAACAAAGGTCGTTCGAGTGTATTGCGGTGTCAATTCCCCACAATTTGCGCCCAAGCAGAGTTCCGTACATTGCCGCCAAGGTCCAGGAGGACCGATATTGTGATCAACGAATTCCATCACAAGATTCATCACGCTTCTTTGACTATATTGATCACGAGTAGGCCGAAAATCTCGATCTGAATCGAAGTTTCGCGAGTTCTGCAATGGAGATAGTTGTTTGAGTGTATTTTCGTGTCAATAATTCGTCATTTGCGCCCAAAGAGAGCTTTCTCCATTGCCGCCAAGGCCGAGCAGGACCGATACTAGAAGATCTATCACGATTCTTCACCCAGCATTCATACTGCGTAAAGTTCAAGTTGGCGATTTTTATTGCTGGTCCAAGATATCTTTCAAACAAATATTCATAGTTGATAGTTATGGTACAATCTTGAACTCCATCTCCTGGAAATTTTCGAAAATCAGTTGATAGGCACCCAAAAACACATACCAGTCACCCTCTGACTTTCAATTTCCGCACATCTTCCCAAGGTTCCTTCATTCCAAGCGAGGATTAATGCATCTATACAGTATAAATTTTCTATTCGAGTTTGTCTGCATTTAAATGGTATGGGACTATAATTTCCTATAGCGTTCGCAATAGGCGATACACTCGTCTCTACGTAGATTTTACACTATTATCTGAAAGTTCTTTCTCCAGTAAGATGTCACGAGTAATATAACGTAGATTTCACACTATTATCCAAAAGTTCTTTCTCAAGAGGTCACGAGTAATATATGAGATTGACAGATATACTCCAAAATTGCCAGCTTGGATTCTCTTCGTTCTTGGAATATGAAGATTAAGGAGAATATTCATCATCTCACATCTTTCCCGAGACTAAATTCGGGAATATTTCCAAGAGTGTGATGAAAATCGCGAGGCTAGGAATTGGGGAACTCCAATCATACTTACATTAACCCGTCCAAGTTCTAATAATTTGTCAGATTTCGCTAAAAAAAATCCTAAATCGGTCAACTTACGAAACTGTGTGGTTTGATTTTCGCAAGCTTTGAATTCAGACTTGCTAGAGAACTCCCTCAAATCCAGATACTTCCTGAAATCGCAAGCTTAGTCTCTGCGCGTATACAATTTTTACGAGAGACAATACCTTTATCTCTAGTCAATCAATCGAGCCACGAGAGCTCAGAGCCGTTGTGAACTTGGAATTTTCGTTGAAACTGAAATCTCCTCGATTTTCAGACTCATTTTGTAATCGGAAGCATGATATCATAACATTATCCTTGACCCGTCCAGATTGCAAGATCAAGGTGACCTTAAATTGTGGTCTTGTATATGTACTATTTTTGACTATCGATAGCTCCATTGATCACCCAGAAGGAGAGATCCCAAGCTCATATAGCTCATCGAAATTCCACGCTCGTAACAATTTGAGATCGTGGTTTTATGGAAGATATCTTGAACGGAGGGTGTTCCAGACTTCGACGCGAATTGATTATATAGTGGATATAAGTTCATTTGATATCGATGTCTTTTACCCACAATTGCAAGTTATTTCCTTATTGATCTAATAACACATTGACAATGTGGTAAAAATCAAACCGTGCATATCGTATGAATGGATTATACAATGTGCGATATCATTCGTTTGTTGTCAGAAAATGAAGTAAAAATAACCGAAAATGTTTCAGACTATCTGACGTAGTTTCTTCACATATTCTCTTCTAATGGCACTTGATCAATTTTGGAATATATGATCCCATTATTAACGATTTCAAAACAATGAGAACGCTCAATGTCGAATCATTGTTTAATTACTGCTCAAAAATCTAAGATTTGAAGAGAATTCCAAATCTTGTATACAACACATTGTATACTCTATGAATGTTCACTTGGGATTTATGTCTAAATGCAGTACCAAGATCCATGTACTTATGAATGCTCAGCTAAATAAATCAAAGAATCTACCGTAATCGAAGCTTATATCTTTTCAAACCAGAAATGAAAATGAAACAGTTTTCATTGCTTATTCATATTGTTGAATTTATCTTGGATTCAAATTTGAGTAAGTTGGTGAATCCAAGAGTGAGTAGATTCTTCAAGGAAGAACTGTTCCATCAGTTAACGTATTAAATTTGGATGGACCATCCGGAAATTATTCAATTCGAACAGGAAAATGTATTTTCTTGTCAGACTGGATAAATTCTGGACCGTCCATTATCTAAGTATGAAAGTGAAATTGTGATGCTCAAGCAATTGATCTGATAATCTACCAAGTCTTGATACTCCTGTGAAAGCATCAAACTATGAGCAATTCAGCACGGATTTCAAGTTTGTGAATTGTTATTTCGAGCTCGAATTTCCCCATCGTAATGCCTGACGTTGCCAGATAGAGTGCTCCAGGGTTGTGGTTCAATACTGATTCGAATGTTCTTAAAACTCATGGAAAATCAGTCTTTCTTTGCCCGAAATTTATTTGCAAAATAACATCAAGAGGTCTTTCCCAACTAAAACTTGTACTTTCCTTCCTACGACACCACATTTCCAAGCCAAATCTGAAACACCATACCGTACAATTTTTACTCGTGGGCTATCTATATTCTCAAGATATGGGATCAAAATCTTCCATAGGAATTCAAGACTTATTGGGATATGCGAAATCTTTCAGACCGAGCGTTTGGGTATACTCGGGTATCTAGGATTTTCCAATGACGAGATGCTCAATTCGTGTATTCAGATTTTCCCCAAGTTTGGCGACTTACCCGAGTTGTGAGATTGACTTTTTCCTTACATAATCTCACTCTGAGTGTCAATGTACATATTCGTATGTTCGCTTGATTGTCTGGATTGAATTTTTTTGAATTATTCTCCACGAGACACATTTTTCGAAACAATTATGTGGGTATTAGCGGAATTGTTTACACTCCTAATTTGCAAGTTTACTTTATTTTCCGGGTCTAAGATTTCTAGATTCTTTATTATGGACAGAATTCTTGGTTCGCCTATCTGGATATTTGCGGATATATTTGCATTCCTGTAGTTCGAAGATGATATCTGCCCGACAGAATGGTTGGCCGGAGAATGTAGCTATTCACGAATGTATTTGACTTCCTGGGTTTTGGGAATGACTATTCTACCCGGCAGAAATTTCTATAGAAGAATACTGGCCGTCGGGATATTACGGATTTATTCGCCTTTCTGAGTTTCGGATATAACTGTTTCGCGACGGAAATTTAGGTCCTGACATCCGCGTTAAGATGTCGTTAGGAGAGGGAAAATGCGTACTCTACTCGAAATCCATAATATAGTAAATCACCGTTAGAATACAATATTCATCGTAAAATTCTGTACATTGTCCCTTAAAAATAAAAATCTTTGCTCTAAAGACTTTGAGTATCAGGATCCACGTAATTCATGTATTAGGATGGAGCATTGACATAGGAAATAACTTGGAACTGGACAAATAAGTTCACGTCCACGCCAGTGTGCAAATTATGAAATCTTTAACAAGCGTGTATTCTTGTCTAACGCATGTCCATCAGAAACGTTTGCAAATGGTCATAAGACAGATATCCATCGTAAAATTGTTGATGTTGCAAAAATGTATTGTAGGACGTAATATAATGATATTCCAAATTAAAATTAAGTTTTTTCATCGAAATTTTGATTTTCCATGTAATGCATTTTGAATACTCTTCAGATTTTGATGCCATTCGTTAAGAACATAAATGTCCACAAAACATACTTCTTTTATGATTACTTTTGAAAATTCCGACGGACACATCCAAAATAAAGTTAAGGCTTGCGGAGATTCCATTATGCTTATATTGGCGTTTTTTGAACCCTCCTCGTTAAGAGCTTTCCTATATTCCTTTGATGCATTATAATACTTCTAGCCGTGAATTCTGAGATTTAGAAAGTGGAATTTTTATTCTAATGTCCCAATCGACAATGTAATTTTTTTGGAAATACTACGTTTGAAGTAAAGATTTAAAAAAAATGTATTTGTTGAAAATATAAAGTATCACCTGTTTGAAGGACTAAAGTTGAATGAATCGTTCTCGTGATATAGGAAGCAAAGGCATCCTGATTTCATTTCAAATTTCCTGGGATATAAAAATGACACGTGTGAGACACATTTAGTGTTAATTTTCAACTATCTTCAATGGAAATTGCAAAAAATCCATCTATTCAAAGTTAGTAGCTTTAATAATTCAATCTTTGAAAATTTTTTGTAAGAATGCCAAATGCTGAATGGTTCTCGTCATATTGGAAGCAAAAGCTATGGAATTTTTCTCAAACACTTCAAATCTCAGGATCTAATAATCTGTTTGGTGAAATTAGTCAATGAGTAATCGCTGGAATTCTTCTATTTATATTCTCTGATAATTAATATATCTCAATATTTCCAATCAAATTACCAGATAAAACTTTGTATCACCAGTCTGAACCACGTTCCAGATGTAAAGTCGATCGCATTTCACCACAAACACAAACTCATATCTTTGTTGTAACGTAATTCAAATATTGGGGAATTAATGAACTCAGTTGTTACTGGGGATTGGTTGTTTTAATTGGACAGAGATGCAACTGGATGAATATGTGAATCCTTGAATTCCATGTTTTTATAAATCTCCAAGCCACAGCAGCAAAGTTACCAGTTCCTATCAAAATATGAAAAGAATATCTCAATCAAGTTGAACTATGAATAATGTCCAACCTTGATAGGCTAGGTTCAACGAAAAGGATCCAAAAAATTGAGTACAACAGTGTCCTGCTTATATTTACATTGAATATTGGTTCATCACTTGATATCTGGCATTGAAATTGTGCATTTACGAGTGCTGGGGTATGAACATGTATATTTCATTCCTTGATCACGGATCTAAACTCTCTCTTGAAATGTTTCACAACATTCACATTTTGCAATCTTGTTCAAATAATTATGATAGCTAAATATCTTAAGGTGATAGCCACCCAATGATAATCCATTAAAGTAACCACCTGTAAGTGTTATATCGCAGTAACACATGAGGCTATAGTAAGCTCTTGGAATGGGAATAATCCACTTCGACAATCATCTCTTTGGATTATATTAGCCTGCAAATCAAATTCAAAATCATAACTTGATCACACCCAATGATGATGCATCCAAGTTACAACCTCAACAATTTCATTCGGTGGTAACACGTAGACCCACTGTAAGCTTTTGCAATAGAAGAAATTCATTTCGGCTATCATCTCTTCAGACTTTATGGAACTCAAAATCAAGTTGCATAGTATGACTTGTTCATACACAAATCAACTTTCTTGAATGAAAGGTTGACAAAAAAAGAACTAATTCTACAGGAACCAATTCAGTATCCAATATTGGAAATGTCTCAATCTGTTGCTTGAAACAGGTTACTATTTTCTGGGTTTAGATCAAGTCATCAAGGGACTACGTACCCTGCAGAGAGTCATCTGATCATGTATTGTTGGACATTGTTGAATCTTTTTGTTTAACATGTGAGCAATGCAGCTCCTCTGTTTCAGTGTTATGTGCTCAGCTATTTTCATGCTATGTCCTTGTGTAAGTTGAACCTAGTGGACCACTAAACTAACAATGACAAAATGCACATTAGTACTCCAATAAGGATGTCATCTCACCACATCTCACTCGACACAAAAATCACAACAAATTCGCTCCGAACCTTTCACCCAAGCCATAAGCTCATCATCCCCAGCAATTAAATATCCAAAAGCGCGCTGTCTGCTGTAAATACCTATTGCTGCCATTGGGCCAGGGTGATTCTCATCGTCAATCATGGACAAAAGCTTCATCTAATTATCCAGGCATTGAAGTCCATACACGTGTATTAAATCAAAAATCACAGTTTAACACGATACTTTACGAAACAGCCACTCGCATCAAACTAATATGAACAAAATATTCGCATCTCTCGCAACCCTGCGTAACCCGCAACCCACGTATGCACGATCTACAGCAAGCGAGCAGACAGCAAGCAACAGCAAGTCAGCTGAACACTGGCTACCATAGATATATCGTGTGAATATACATATAAAAGTCAGCTGAACACTGGCTACTATAGATATATCGTGTGAATATACATATATATATATATATATATATATATAGCTGTATAGCCATACATAGTTCGACATCACGCGGCGCGGTAGCGAGGCAGTACGATATACATCACATACATCGATCGTCGTTCGTTGGCAAGCGGCGAGGAACGGGGGGTACGATATTTCGAGCCAGAAACGATTCGATTCGAGAAAATATCGCACAGCAGCAGAATAGGTGCGGATCTGAGTGTATTGTGGTGCCAATGACCTATCATTTGCGACCAGATAGAGCTCTGTACTTTGTCGCCAAGTCCCAGGAGAACCGATCCCACAAGATTCATCACGATTCTTCTTCTATATTGATCACGAGTGAATGAACAATCTTGATCTGAATCTGGGTTCCGCGAGTTCCGCAAGGATTAAAGTTGTTTCAATGTATTTTTGTGTTAAATACTCATTTTTCGCACCTAAATGCAATAATCAGAGCTCTATTTAGGTGCAAAAAATGAGTATTTAACACAAAAATACATTGAAACAACTTTAATCCTTGCGGAACTCGCGGAACCCAGATTCAGATCAAGATTGTTCATTCACTCGTGATCAATATAGAAGAAGAATCGTGATGAATCTTGTGGGATCGGTTCTCCTGGGACTTGGCGGCAAAGTACAGAGCTCTATCTGGTCGCAAATGATAGGTCATTGGCACCACAATACACTCAGATGACTTGTTTTATATATATATATATATATATATATATAAGGGTGGCCCGAAAAATCACTATTTTTCGATATTGATACGCTTGGGGTCGGAAAAGTTGGGTTTCAACTAGTACAAGTAGAAATCCTTTCGCTGAGCGCTGAAAAACCACATCTTCATTTGCAGCAAGAGCCGTGAAGGTTTTTTTTTCAAATCAACAGAGGTTTAAATGGGGAAGTACCTTTTTTTCTCATTTTTCCTTCACTATTCAGCACGTATTTCTGACGCATCTTGACATTTTTCGACGTATCTGAGCTTATTTTGAAGCTTGTTCCAAAAACATTAAAATCAGCTGAAGTATGCTCAATTCCGTGTTATTGAAGCCGAGATGTCTCAATTTTTCCGAAAGTTGAGTTTTAACGAAAAAAGCGGAGAATTGCGATTCTGACCTTGTGAACCTTGCTGAACGATCGAAGCTCCGACTGACTAGACAGCACATGAAGCGTGATGTTTGGAGGTTTCCTCTGTATTCTCACTCATGAACACCAATTGATGTCACATGCACTGAGTTCGCCAAGAAATCCAGCAATAGTATTGAGATGATCGAGTCCCAGGACTGATAGCCAGAGCATGGTTTTCTCGGATTTGGGAAGCAGAGGCTAATTCTATGTGGGACTTGATCGTCTGCCACAGTCTTTTCAGATTGTATCTATTACCATAACAACTCCTACTCTTTTCTCGTACGGACTTGGATCCGACAATGGCAGAGTTACGTTTTTTTTGTTTTTCTTATTCTTCATTTGTCTTTCTGGATTTTGCATTTCCTGATTTATTTCGTAATTTTCTAATTTTCATTTTCTTGTCTTTTCTGATTCTTTCATCTTATAATCATCTTGGTTTCATCCTCATGTTATGTTTTCGACCATTCCCCTCCCTCTTTGAAAGATATCCATATTTTCGAAGCGTTGCTAATAAAGTTTCCTCTATTTTCCTTACCATAAACTTCAGAAAATGCCTACGTTATCAATTTCAAGCGGTACACTGGAACCGGCATCCACCTAGTGGTGGCGTGCCGAACTAGCGGAGGAGGTGCTACTACGAAGCCCGTATGAGAAAAGAGGACGGGTTGTTATGATATCGGATATAGCCTGAGAGGTCTGTGGCGGACGATCTGAGGAAACTTCCGAACATAACACTTCATGTGTTGTCTAATCAGTCGGAGTTTCGATCGTTTAGCAAGATTCACAAAGTCAAGATCGCAATTTTCCGATTTTTTCGTTAAAACTCAACTTTTGGAGAAATTGAGATAGCTCGGCTTTGATGACAAGAAATTGAATGTACCTCAGCTCATTTTGAAGTGTTTGGAGCAAGCTTCAAAATGAGCTGAGATACGTCGAAAAATGTCAAAATGCGTCAGGAATACGTGCTAAATAGTGAAGAAAAAATGAGCAAAAAAGGTACTTTCCCATTTAAACCTGTGTTAATTTGAGAGAACTCTTCACGGCTCTTATTGCAACTGAAGATGTGGTTTCTCAGCGCTCAGCGAAGAAATTCCTACATGTACTAGTTGAAACCCAACTTCTCCGACCCCAAGCGTATCGATATCGAAAAAAGTGGTTTTTCGGCCCACCCTAATTTATATATATATATATATATATATATATATATATATATCACGAGGGATGCAATAATTGAGATTTTGATCTCGATTCCGCGAGTTCTGCAATATTGAAAGTCATTCGAGTGTATTGTCGAGTCAACTACTCATTATCCGCGCCCAAATGTAGCTCTGTACATTGCAATTTCGGCATTGGAATGCATTGGAATTTCGCATTGTTCACTTTTTTATCGTTCATAGTATGGGTGAGGCGAGGCCGTAAACAAGAGTTGCATCGCCCGAGTTCGCTGTACAGGTTTCAAATCAGTGGGGGTATCCTACAAGCTTAGAGAGCTTGCGCGAAGTGCCAGTGACACATTCGCACACGAATTCATACATGCTCTAGATAGATTGTGTGCATGGGGCCATACTTGCGCTCACAGCTGGCGCCATCTGGTTGGAGCTCGTAGGCAGCATCTCTTGATGAATGGAAGCTGCAGTGCCATGGCGCAACAATTTGTAACGCCGATTGACACATGGACTCTCGTTCGTGAACTCACCAACATGAGAATGTAATGAGGGAGACTTCTTGCGGTAGAGAATGTCATTGAGTAGACTAGAGTTTCAGGACTTGGTACAGTCACTGTAAAGTTCCCTCGACATTGGCAGCAACGTACACAGCTCTTCCTGGGCGCGAATGATAGGTGATTGACGACACAATATACCAGAACGGCTCGCATTATTGCGGAACTCGAAGAACCCAGATTCAGATCGAGATTTTTCACCTATTTTGGATTAATCTAGGTGGAGAATCGTGATGAATCTCGTGGGATCGGTTCCCCTGGGACTTGGCGGCAAAGTGCGGAGCTCTATTTGGGCGCAAATGGTAGATCATTGGCACCGCAATACACTCAGATGGCTTGTGTTATTGCAGAACTCGCGGAACCCAGATTCACATCTCGATCTTCTGATGAACAAATGTCGAAAATCGTTGAGGCCCGGGTGTAATCGAGTCTTCTAGTCCCTAGCGGCAATGTACAGAGTTGTATTTGGGCGCGAGCAGTAGGTAATCGACACGACAACGCACTTCAATGACTCTTGTTATTGCAGAACTCGCGGAACCTCGGTTCAAATCTGGATCTTGTGATGAATTCAAGTGAAAAATCGTAGAAGCTCAGTTAAAATCGGGTCTCCTAGTGCTTGGCGTCGATGTACAGAGCTCCATCAGGGCGTAAATGGTAGGTTATTGACACGACAATACACTCGAACGATTCTCATCATTGCAGGACTCGCAGTATCCAGATTCAAATCGAGATTGTTAACCTACTCGTGATCATTGTGGGTGAAGAATCGTGATAAAGTTTGTAGTATCGGTCCTCCTGGGCCTTGGCAGCAATGTATAGAGCTCTCTCTGGGCGCAAATGACGAGTGATTGACACGAAAATACACTTAAACGACTATTTTTATTGCAGAACTCGCGAAACTTCGATTCAGATCGAGATTTTCAGCCTACTCGTGATCAAAATTGTCGAAGTATCGCGATAAATCTTGTGATGGAAGTCGTTGATCACAATGTCGGTCCTCATGGCCTTGGCGGCAATATACAGACCTCTGCCTGTTCGCAAATGATAGGTAATTGACACGACAATACCCTCAAATAGTTCTCATTATTGCAGAACTCGAGAAACCTAGATTCAAATCTCGACCTTGTGTGGATATAGGTGGATAATCGTAGGAGCTAGGGTAAGATCGAGTCTCTTAGTCCTTGGCGGCAATGTACAGAGTCACCGTACACATCTTCATGCTGAAATCGTTGGCTTTCACCTATGAGAAGCCAATTTTCAGTCAGTGAACAATCTGACTATGTCGTCCGGAGCGAACCTGTGTTTGCGCAGTGTTTGTTGTTTGCGAATCAGACTTTCATGATGAAAATCAATCGACTCTGAGTAGTAAATGATGAATGGGTTGATGATTGGACTTTTAAATACCCAAACGTGACGAAATTTTGGCCAAAATCTTTAGTTTACGGACATCAACCGTGGAAAGAAGTATGTGTCTCGATTTCTCGGGTATCACCTCATTTCAATAACTGCATCATTTTTCTGGTCTCCAATTTTGATCATTTTTGGTTGTCAGAACAGTTATCCAACTTTTCCGTGAATCACAATCTTTGAATGACTTGTTCTTCACTCGGAAAAACTCAATTCTCGAAAAGTGAACATGCACACGACCTAACCTTCTGGAGCAGAAAACTCGATGCACGAATGCACGTATGCACAAATGCACGTGTATTACACGTACTTGTAATGCAGTGAATTTTAACAACTCTATTCTTGAGTCTTGCGGTCGCTTAGGAGTGACACTCTGTGACTAATGTCAACTAGAATCGATTCTATCCTAGTTTCCCCATTACTAGCAGCTCAGTAGCCCATTTTCAAGTCAATGGCGACGGCTAGAGTGAGTTGAAGTGGAACCGAAGTGAGAGCAGAATAGATAGAATCAAATGAAGAGATTAAGATTAATCAACTAGAATGAACTCAAATCCATTGAATCATCCACAGTCCCAACACAATTGAGAACGGAATCAAACATCAGCCACTCACAGATTCCGTGATCAATGGGGAAAATGGAATGGAATCGATTCTTGTTGACATTAGTCACAGAGTGTCACTCCTAATCGACCGCAAGACCCATGAATTACACGACTTGCAGCTTGCAGCTCATTTTATGAATTATCTTGTGAATAATTCGTGAGAAGGAGCAGCTTCGATTTTGATTCAAAAGAATTTGATAACTACCTTCGATCACAAATCAATCCTCGTTGTGAGTTTGTGTCGTCATTTGGGTCGAACTTTTCTTGGCTTCCGGAACACCGTGTGGAGGATGCCACCCTCACAGACCGCTCGGAGGTATCTCGAGGGAGAAGGATTCAGAAACTAGATGTGGAAAGCTACAGAATGACCTATTGCAGAGTCCCAAAATCGTCCGTTTTCACAGGGCAATTAATATTGTCCGATTGCCTTTTTTTCAACAGTGTGTGACGGCTGCTAACTCGACTTTGAGCGATCACGCATTCTAATATATTCATTTCAGAGACGAAGAGGGGCATTCTCGAATGACAAGGCCGGCAGTTAAATTGAAAAGTAAGTAGGGTTGACTTTATTTAGGAAAATGATACAGGAAAAGCGCATCCGAGCGCTCGCGCATCGGGTGTAATCGAAACGCGAGAGAGAGACGCACACATGGGGAGAGAGAGATATATTCGAGCGAGCACTCACATATTCGCACGCTCGCTACACTGGGCCGCTACCCTCAGGATGAAGCAAGCTCCGCTACTGCTCGCTCAGCCTCGACGGGGACCTGGATGCGAATTCGCTGTTGCCGGGTTGCAGGATGTCTCGGCCACTGCAGGCCCTGCGTCTGTGGTCGGGAACATCCTGGGCACACGTGACGCGAGAAGCTCCGACACGGACACCTATCAACGCATGAGGTGTTTCATATTAGACGAACGGAATAAGTCTCTCCTCGCTCGCGAATATCGCGCGCGAGGCAATGATGGATCGGAGATATTTTGGTGGGAACCGAGTGGCGATCGCGCTATGTCTCTCTCTTCTATACTTATTGTGTGGTTGACTCTCTCTATGCTGCTAATCGCTGTGACACCTGTAACATCTAGATCATTGCGATATACATATGAATAATATATAGCGCCGAGGAGAGAGCGAAGGGACTATTCCCGTCACACACCCTCCCCCAAGACTCTGGTAGCCAAAGCGTACCAGCTCGAGGGAATATCTTTCTGAGGCAAATATGGCACGAAAAGAAAAAATAATTATCATTGGACGATCCAGATGCTTCAAAAGGAAAAACAAGCAACCATAAAAACGAAAGAAATAGGTCAAACAGAAGGACTCAGTAATCCACAGATATGGGCTTGTCTCGAGAAAGAAGAGAAAAAGATTCATGGCTCAATGCCTTCGAGCATCAGCGTATAATGCAGCTCAACAGTGGGAAAACAATGACATTTAATTCTGCTCAGCATGAACAATCACATAGAGCATCCAATAAAATAAGAATACTAGCTGCAATAATCTTCAACTATGGTTGATTAGTCAGCTCAGGAAAACTATGTACAACATAACATTCATATCGATAATCAAATTCTCATAATCCCAATCCATACACATATCCATCAGGGACTATTTCTAAGGATGAAGTAATGAAAATTAATCATACCAGATTCGCGCACGCGTACCATGTGGTTTGCTCTCTCTTACGTTGTACAGTTGAACGAAAAGTAAGAACACCTGCGACAGCGCTTTCGGAAAAAGATTGAAGAGGAACGAAATTCCACTATTTCACAAGTTCCAATGATAGAAAAAAAAATAGAATTTGGTGACGACTCTCGCGGATTAACTCAATCGCCTAAACGCACCTACAAGCTCACACGTGCGTCTCGTCGCAGTTATGGTGCTCGCATGTTTTCCGTTGCGGATAATATGCACGTTCGCTCTCCCCTAAGGGGATGTCAAACGTTACATCAGATTTGAATATACATTTGTAGCTTTGAATCATTGGATATGCAGTTTCGCGGCACGCTCGCGCACACACATTCAATGCATACAACTCGCCTTGCCGAAACTCGAGACGGGTAAATATCGCCCACGTCTTCTTCTTGCAGCATCCGTTCGAATATTTCATCATTGATTATGTACCCGAAGTATCAGAATGGTAGTGAGAAGATCAAGATGGTAAATACACTTTGAGGTAGTCAGTGGTGGAGTAAGCCGTTAAAATGTTTGATCGTCGAACATCTTTCCTGGGCGATGAAAAAATCCCGCGATACGCTCAATCTCGACCAATGGTTGATCATGCCATTGAGGAATGGTTTTCCACAATCAAGATTCAGTATCCCCGTTCTAAACCGAGCTCGCGATCCACCACACCCCTGCGTGTCATCGCAAAAGAGCAACGCTCACCGTCGCGACTGTCGAGACTTACACCAGCAACATAGAAAGTCAATTTGGTGAGAGAAAAAGTGTTCATTCGACACACATCTATGGTGTATTTCCTCTCTGCTCAAGCTCTTCAAATGAGTTTGACGAGCACGAATGGTATGATTCGATTCAACACTATATGAGCGACCCATGGAGCTCCAAAGCCCACATCGCATAATCTCGTCAGAAGGCAGCCTCTCTGGGAGCTGAAAAACCGATCCCATAACAGAATAATTTAACCCCCGCGAACGGTTTTTATATAGTGCGAAACGCTCCTTCATCCATAGCAATGAGACATAATCTCAAATTGCGTAACCTCAACTAAAAGCAGTTTCTATGGCAGTGTAGAAACCAGTCGAATTATGGATCAACCCCCGCGAATAGCTGTCACAACAACTCCTTCCAGCTCATACTCTTATAACGAGTCTGATGAGCATGGATAGATTACATCACTCCAATATCCATGGCGGTAAGACATAACATCATGCTCACCATACGTAACCTCAACTGAGAGTGGTCTCTCTGGCAGTACAGAGACAAATGCAGTAACGACTACTGTCGAAGGTGATCACCACATATTGGGAAGATTTGATTTTCATCGCCTATGCACACTGCGAAGCGATACGGTATCAAGATCGCCACTACGGGTTCAAGAACATATCTAAACGAGCGATCGAAACCGAAAAAATACTACATGTCGAGGATAAAACTTCGAAAAATCACAACCCAAAGCTTGAACAAGTGGATCAAAAATAATAAAACATGGGGTAGCTACTTCCGTGCTCTCACTCATTGCGAAGAACGCGTCATAATAGGTGAAATCTTCCAGGTGGTTCTACACCCACTATCAGACTTGACGTCTACTGAGACAACTTGCAGAATCATTCACGGATCGAGCACGATCCTTGTCAACCATGAAGTCATCAGTACTTATAAGTTTGTTTCGATTCAAAATTTCCCTTCAATCCGAGTATCTCATCTTAGACTGCACCCTAATGGCGTATCCTCTCATTGTAGAACCTATAATGTTCTTTGAGCACGATACCAATGGGCAAGATACTAAGATCTCTCAACCCAGGTCAATTCGTGGCCGTTGACGTCAAACAGCTCAAACTCCAACAAGAGTGACTTTTCTCCATGGGAAAATCGGTCCAAACTGATGAGCGTAAGCGCATAATACGCAAATTTAACGACTCCATCGCAAGAATTCACGGATCTGACATGGCAATAGATGAGAAAGGGTTTGGACGAGTATCTCACATTTACAAATATACTGCTGAAACAGGCCTCAGGAACTTGAAAACTGGAGTTGAGAGTAATTCAGAAGAAAGATCCTCCAACGAGTTCAACGACTACAGATTCCACTAGGAACTCAACTCTGTATTACTGACAGCTAGAGATTAACTCACCCTCACAGATAAGTGGATGTCAACACGTTCTCACACAGCGAAATGTGGAAAAGTTAATGGTGAGTGTGTCAAAACTACACACGTTCGATAACAACTCACACGCGGGAATCATTGTCAGTTCACATTGACTATGATAGTGATCACTAACTTCCTGATCGTTTTTGATAACAGAGGATCGTCTCCAGAAGTGGCAAAACAATCAGCGATCAATGATAAAAGTTTCAAATTGAAATTGGATGCTCACATCGTCATGATTGAAGCGACGAGTAGCTGCACGGAGTTCGCTCCGCATTACCCTACTTTGGACATCTAAGATACAACAAAGGGACTTCTCCGAAGACCTCCTTGGAAGATCTAGGGTAGCCAACTTCCCCCCAGACTCCATCTGGAACCTGGAAGTTCGAATATCATGCGACTCGTGGAAGAGATCATTTTCATTCACTAAAGTGGGCGCACTCGCGTTCAGCACCAAAGATTGGTCATTAGGAGGGAGATATTGCTCACTTTGCGACTGATCTTCAATCATGAGTATACTTGAGTGTACAGGAAGTATATGTGGAGCGTCAGTATCAAACTGATATTCATACTCCTGATCTGTATTTGGAGAAATAGCGTGAGATTGGGTTCCACGGTGACAATGTTCGTATGAGAACCTAGCTATACCAGCGGAAAATCTCAAAAGAGTACCTCTAAAAATATCAACGGAATCAATTTTTGCGGCCGGAGCCATTTCTGAGACACTAGCAACGAAGATTCCGGAGCCCATGTGCGGATTATCTGTTAATAAGACGAATTTTGTACAGCACATCAATGGCTTTGTACATGTAGATACTTGGGCGAGAGCTACGAAGAGGATTCATTCGTCGAGGGACTTGATGTAACCGGATTCTGGGATCATGCCCGATTTACAGAATTGTATTTAAGCAAATCAATCCTAGCCCCCGACCCTTGAACTGTATGATCCTATAGTAGATCAAATCTGATTAAAAGTGATTGCGCGTTTCTGGAGCGCTATGCGCATCACCAGGCTGACGCAATCTTATTATAAAAGGTGTTGTGTCCTTGAAGTCCAAATCTGCTAGCAGGGTCTCGAGTTTCACTTATCGACGAGTTTTCGAATCAACTCCTTCGATCTCCCCAACGATCAGTTAAAAATCACCCTTCCTGTACTCGCCGCGTAATCTAACAGCTAATTGATCAAGTTCTTCCAAATGTGTACCAAATTTACTCGGTTCAAAATCTTATAAAATAGATTGGAGTTCTGCTTGAGTTTTATTTCCAGGCCAATCTTGTATGTGTGACTCAATGTCTCGTGGAATATCTGCGTAAGTCGCCATTTTACAAGATTCAAATCAATCCCTAACTCATATTTACTAACGCGGTGCAACAATATGCATCATCTGCTCACTTCTGCCAAAATCTCAATAAATGCCGTCACACAGCACAAGAAATTTCTATCCATCATACAATCAGAATTTGGATATAAGCGCTCACTGAGAGTCTTGCATTTCGTTCACTCGAAAATAAAATGTCGATCCAAAGAAATTCAAGTAATAGATCTGTAAGAATTTCTAAGAAATTTGAAATTCGACAATCACTAAAAAATTCAGCGAAATCTCCTTGCAAGTGAATTGAGAGAGCCTATTTCGATTTCATTTTGGCCGAAGTATGCGTCATTTACTTATACTAACGCAAAAATCACGAGAGGGAATTCAATTTGGAGTTGTCACGCGACCTAGCTGGCAAAACTGTCTCAAAAATTATAGTAACTCTATGTAAAAATCGAAAAGCACAGTGCGCGTCTATTGGTACTTCATGCACCTGAAAACCCTAGCTGGAAAGCTAAAAAAATCAAAGCGCGAGTACAGGATCCGCGAACATTCAACCATCACACCAACACTCTGAACACTGATCATGCCTTGATAATTCATTCCAGCAGGTTACTACAAAATGTCAAGGTTCTGCATTACGCAGTGATTTCAGTAAAATTTAGTTCGAAAAGTGCAATCTTACAACTAAATGCAAGATTTCAACTCCAAATCGCATCATTTTTGCCGATTAATTACTAATACGCGATGCTAATGCGAACGCGCTGCATGAATTGGCGATCTGTAGCATGATTCAATTTTTCTCGATTTCTAAAAAATTTCATCAAAACGATTCTTCACCATGACTCGAGAAATTCCCACGAATTTTCCGGTTTTTCCGCACTGGGAAGCTGCTGTGCATTAGCAGGTGCATGTAAACCAAGAGAGAAAATTCTCCACGGAAAAGACATGATTATAAAAGCTACAGAATCACTGTATCACGCCTCGCCCTCGGAGACTTGAGTGCTCTACAGTCGTTATACATCTATATACACTCCCATACTAACGCACTGTAGCACACCGCACACTCACGTGGACGCATTTTCGAACGCGAAGTTTTCCAAGATTTGATATTCTGCTCGCATGCATCCGCGGACTTGAGCTTGATACGGGCTGCCGAATATCAAGCCGCAGCTCGAGCGTGAGAGGACTTGCATCATTAACAGCTGATTCGAGCGCGATTGATAAAATATATATGACAACCGCGTCGACTACCACGACCAATTAAAATTCACAAGTTAATCAAACTATGAACCCGCGATCAGCACGCCCGCGGTATCGCATCATACGCTACGCTCTATATGAATTTGTGGGCTACGCACACTAATGTAGACGATGCGTACATGTATCGTTGCGGTTGCCGCCCGGCAACGATGGAAATTTCGTTGGCGCGCAAATCCTGCTAGCCAGCGATGACGATGATTTCACCACTTTATAGGTTATGATCCCTGCGGACGCGTAATCAAACTCACTGTCCAGCTTGTGGATTATTTTGTAGGGCGTCATTTATAACAGGCCCTCAAAAACGTTGAAACAAAACTCTTTCACCACTCATGTGGATTTGTCCGTTGAGTGCCATTCATGACAGCCCTCATAGGAGTAAAATTACATTTTCATCTAGATGCATCTATATGTGACGCGGATCATTTTTTCACGGCAACTATGACTATCTCGGTCGCGTCGAATTCGCCGAGCCGATGTCGATGATTTTAGATGTGCATACTATGATCAGTGACCGCGTTAAATGTGTGTGCCTCGTTAAATTTCGGAGCGGCAACTATTGCATATATCTGCAAACACATTGGAACCATTCGCGATCGCGCATTCCGATAAAATTGTTCAACACGTGAATTATCTCGTAGGGCACGACTTATAAAAGACCTTAGGGAATTTCATCGAGATTCTCACCACTTCTGTGGATTTCTGATTCACGTTGAGCGCCATTTGTGACGGGGTTTGGGACCGTCTGATCCGATAAATGCATCTCGGCTGAGTGCAATGCATGAGTGGAAACCGGATGCAAGAGACTCTTATATTTGAGTGGGAAATATACGATGGGGCTAGGCATGCGTACTGCATGGCCCTTGCTGTTGCCTCAGCCTCCTCGTAGTCACCACAGGATACAGTGGTCGTCCTAACTGCCGACGGCGGCTAACTCGACTTTGAGCGATCACGCATTTCAATATATCCATTTCAAAGTCGAGGAGGGGCATTCTCAAATGACAAGGCCGGCAGTTGAATTGAAAAGTAAAAAGGGTTGAGTTTATTCAGGAAAATGATACAGGGAAAGCGCATTCGAGCGCTCGCGCATCGGGTGTATCCGAAACGCGAGAGAGAGCCGCATACACGGATAAAGAGAGAGATGTATTCGAGCGGGCACTTACATATCCGCACGCTCGCTACACCGGGCCGCTGCCCTCAGGATGACGCACGCCTGGAGTCGATAGGTTTCAGAGTGACAGAATCATTTACCTTGCTGAACGCAGCTATGAGAGTCATTTTTCAGGGGTATACCAGAGTTGCACCCACTGTACCACAGTTACCCAATTTGACGGTATGTCTGATCTCAAACTATTCATAAGATCTGAATTATCAGCTCAAGCCAATATTATTAACGTCAATACAAATGAAGCCTTATGGTTCCTATGGATCTCTTACAGAGAATACTGAAGCCTTGAACTCCAGAGTCAGCAACTGTGAAGCTCGAATAAGTGGCATTCCCTCCAGAATTGAGCAGATGGATACAAATGCCTCTTAAAACTTAGCAGGAGTTTCATCAACAGTCTACTATGAATTGAGAAATATTGAATCCAGAAAATGTAATCTCCTTCTGCATGGTGTACGAGAATGCCCAAATCCTGAAGCCAACATCAATTGAAGTACACTTCAAGAGTTGTTAACTACTCTTATGAAGCCAAATTTTGTGATGATATATTTAAGGACTTTAGTGATATGGATCTGACTCGTGCTTCAGTTAAACGAATAGGAAATCCAAATCCTAACAGGATACGTGCCATTTGTATCACTCTTGAATCCAGTGATGAAGTTTTCAAAGCACTATCTCGAAGCGAAAAACTACCAGTGAATTACAAATTCAGTACTGATGACACTAAAGCCCAGCAAAATCTTTATAAGCAACTAGCTTCAGCAAGAGATGTTCATAATGAAGCTCATCCGCAGGACCCCCTGGCTATCAAACGTTATTATGATGTGCCCCATCTGATTGACAGAGCAAGGAGTTGAAGAAGCGTTATCAATACTCTATCTTTTCTCTAGTAAATAAGTGCCCTGTCTATCAGTGTCAGTCTTCTCAACACTCATCCACCAAGCGATCAAGTTTCACCCTATATTACCAAAATGCACATTCTATGAAGAATGAACATAGGGAATTTGAATGTAATCTTTTTCAGTTATCAATCATTCCTGATATTGTATGTATAACTGGAACTTGGCTAACTGAAGATGTGAGTTTTACCTTGGATGGCTATAGAATATTCAGAGCTGATAGAGTATCAGGCACACGAGGCGGTACAATGATTGCAGTGAAGAAAAGTATAAAGTCTAATGCGATTCTCGTTGAGAATATCTGTGGTGGATACCTTGCTATTGAGATCCTGGGATCTACAAATTATATCATCAGTTCTTACTTTAAGCCTTCATCACCAGTTGACCACTTTCAGAAATTTTCACAAGACCTAGATGAGTTGTCTTCAAGATTTAATGGTCATAAGTTCATCATTGTAGGTGATTTCAACCTACCTCATATAAATCGTCAGTCTGACCCATTTCAAATTCTATCAGATGATCAAACCACTGGATGGGCAACAATGCCAGTATACTTCTATCAGCACTAACCCCACTCAGTGTAATGCAATTAATGGAAACACATGCCACCGAATGATATTCGCTGGATTCATTGTTTGCTCCTTGCTATCTAATGGAGGAAATAGGAATTGATGAAGACATAGTAAAGACCGATTCACACCATACAACATGTACCGGAATTAGTGTACATCACGGAAGAATTGGGTAGCGGGGAGTTTGTAATTTCGAATGGTGAGATCGAGAGAGTTTGTAATGATTTCCTGAGTTTGGAACTGTCGGGTGAAAACCCGTATTTTTTAGCGTTATGTTGATAACGCTTGGTGAGAGATGCTTAAGGCGATGCGGTCACCGTGCACGCTGAACTTTGTTCACAGAACTCTCAAAATCTTTCCCATTATGGGCTAAAGGACGAGTTATCCAGGCTTTATTATCATCTAACTTGGCCTGGATAACTCTTCGTTTCGCCCAAATCGGACTAGATTTTGAGAGTTTTGTGAACGAAAATGTGCCAATTCGTAGGTTAGAAAGTACCCGCGGGCAAGTTATTCTCGTTTATTAGTGATAGTCTTGTGATTGGTGACAAATAATGAGTTGTCCACCACAATTCAAATGATAATACGTAATGGACAAATCGTCTCCAACTTCGTTTCGTGAAAATTTTTTGATTTACATCCAAATAAGATATAATTTCCGGGTTGCACGGTGACCGCATCGCCTTAACGGATAGCATTACACCAAAGCGTTACATTGTGTATTCTGCTTGGTTATAGCTCGGAGGGGTGTGTTTGTCAGCTGCTCTAGTGTTGATTGAGAACTGTGATTTTTTGCGCGAGCTGTTGGCGTCGGGAAATTACAAATTAATTCGGTATGCTGTGCGTGTCGGGGCGTTCTTGTGAGAGCTGTGTCTTCGGCGCTTAGACCACCACATATCTTTGGTGGTGGCAGCAGCATTGCATATTTTCAAGAGCGCTTTGGCAGAGGAAACGACGCAGTGTTTTTATCCGCTTTTATTGAACTCGGCCGCGGCCGGACGGAATCTTGTCACCAAAATCTATGTGTGAGCGCGTCAATGATTTCTTATCGCGTGCATTTGTGTTAGTTTCGGGCTCTGCGCGTTTCAACATTGTGTCAACGCAAAGTGGGATACTGCGCAGCGTCGGACCTCTCTCTCTTTCTCATCGCATCGCGCGAGATCAGCAAGAGTCTCGCTTTAGAATATCACAGCAGTCGACGCAACTCGTCGATCCTTCGCATACCCTAGGAATTTCACTCTTTCTAGCTTTGATTAGTCAAAACATAATGATTATCAACGAATAGGAATGAGATACATATAACAAGTATAACAAATGCCTTTAGGACCCATAACCTCCTCGAAGTGTTGCCACTGGCACGCGATGCTGCATGGATGCTGCCCTGTCAAACCTAAACTGCTGCTGGCTGTGTTGCTGCTCTTAGTGCTGTTTGTGATGATTTGATGTTTCTCATTTTCCAGCAGTTTCCAGAGTGCGGTCAATCTTGCCTAACTATTGGATTCTTACAAGTTTTCTGTATGCGGCCTCGCTATAACATGGTCCTATCAAAAGTTTCTCTCCACCACGTGTGACCAATGAGTTTGTGATGAGTGTTAGCAGATAGTAAATAATAGGTACCTCTAAGAGTTGAATGGTTCCATATCTTTGCAAGCTCAGAGAGGAAGTTGAGGTCTCAGTGTGCAATCAAGTTTTGTTGTGTATGTACAGTGAAGCGCACTGAGCCAAAGCCCTGGTCTTCAAGTTATGAAGCACAATCAAGGTGATGAATGATATTTCATGAGACACTGTGTGCTGCTTGATTTGTTATTGAAATCAGAATTCGTCCTCGCTGTTAGTATTGTATGCTTCAAGAAACTTCAGATGAATGACGGAATGGACTATATTCAAAAGGAGAATAGTCACAGTGGCTCTGCGCGTCATGAGCTTGTTTATTTGAACCATTGAGGATGCTTCCTGTCTTTTATTGATGCATCACAGAGATTCAACAGTCTCTTTTATTTGAATTTTCATGGGTCCAGCCATTAAAGTGTAGCATACCATGTTATATTGGGCTCAAGATTCATTCCATCTCTAATGAATTTCACTCTACTGATTTAGGAATATGATCATCCATGTTTGAGCTTTGGCATGTGATGTATCGTATGATCTTAACGGATGGAGATGTCCTGATGATAAATTGATATATCGTTGTATGTCTTCATATCCTAGTAATAAAGGTAACACAGACTCTTAAATGTGATTTGACTGTAGCTTGTGAATCAATTCAGGATTATCGATTCGCTCAACATGAGATGAGGAATTATTCCTGATCAGCCATAGCTGACTCATTCATTCCACTTCTTATCAATTTGCACTCTGAAGCGCTTGAGCAAAGATGAATACCCAAGGAATCTTAAGATAATATCTCAACAGTCTGGCTGATATTAATATCCTTCATTCATGTTCTATATTCCAAGGGATTAGGATAAAACTAAAATTGAGAAAATAAAATAATTGAAAAAAACATTTTAGAAATTCGCTTTTATGTGAACTGTTAAGCATAATAGCATGTCAAAATCTGAAGGGAATGGAAACTGTTATCTACGTTTCTGTGATAAACAAAGAGTAAGTCAGTTGACGTCCAGCTTCACGAATTCCATGATTTCGAAATATCAAAATGGTAGAAGCGTGGCACAGTGGGGCCTGCGCATCTTTCTAGGGCTCAGCGCCACGCAAATTCTCAACTTATTGTCATGTCCGGGAACGGGGAATGTTGCTCTCAGTTATCAGAATACCGCCCGATCCCGGACACGGCGATAAGTTGAGAAGTTGCGTGGCGCTGAGCCCTAGAAAGATGCCCTGGCCCCACTGTGCGTGGGTTGTAAACTTGATACATCAAGAGTAGTTTTCACCAATCAAACCACGCTTTTACCATTTTGATATCTCGAAATCATGCAATTCGTGAAGCTGGACGTCAACTGACTTACTCTTTGTTTATCACAGAAACGTAGATAACAGTTTCCATTTTCGTCAGATTTTGACATGCTATGATGCTTAACAGTTCACATGAAAGCGAATTTTTAAAATGTTTTTTTCAATTATTTCATTCGCGTTTGAGTCCGTGTTTCTGTGTTGTGGAAGTCGTCAAAGGTGCCCTCGTACTTTGTATTGAAGTGAGAGCTAATTCTTCGCCGTTGTTCCGTACGCGAAATCAGAAATTCTAGCGTACACGAAGGCTCCATTCTTCGTGTACGCAGAATTTTTCGGAAAGGCAACGCCTAAAAGCCTTCGAGCACGCGAACCGGGAAGTATTCGCGCACGTGAAATCATATCCGCTTGGCGTGCGCGAAAATGTTCAGGATGGCGCTTCACAAAGCCTCCGCGCACGCGAGAACTTTCGCATACGCGAGAGAGCCCACTCTTCGCGTACGAGTAATTCCGCGTGAAAGTGGACTACCAATTGCAGAAATATCTCAGATTATTTTCCCACTATCCTTAATCGATTCTATGGTCCAAAAAATGAACTTTTCACTCTCTGTGGGGTCCAAAAAAATTTTCCTGTTTCCGTGGGGAATATCTTTGTGATAGGGTTTTTAGGGAAAAATACCAAGCTTTTTTCAGTAAAATGGGTGTAGTTCCGAATTGAGGTAAGATACGACCACGCAAATAGTGGCATTCGAAACCTCTTCAAAAATCGATTGAAATGTTTCGAAAAATTTTCTTCGAGGCTACGGACGACCCCTATGAGCAAAAAGGAAAAAAACAGAAAAGTAGTATATTACTGTATTAGGTAGGGAAGTCCAATTTCCGTGACTGTGTGATGATAATGCCGAGGCGAAGCCGAGTGTTGTATACTATTTTTTCTCCTCTCGGCCCGCAAGTACGTCGAAATTTCAATAATCAGTACAGAAATGCGCGTGTAGTCCCACTTCTGCATTTGTTCACAATCTTGACTGGACGGTAGCCGATGGGATATTCAAGCAAACGACCTCGCAGCTCTTACTCACTGCTTTTGCTGCAATATACTTGTGATGTGATGTACTCGTCCTTCCAGCTTTTGCCGGTCGAGGCGGACGTAAGCAAGAAAATGAAAATAATGAAGTGAACTGTTTCGTGAGTCAACGCTAAATGCTATTATCGCATGATTCAATTTGGGTCTTGATACGAAGTTGTGCTCGCTCATGGCTCCATAGCTCTTGTCACTGACAATGATTTCTTTGTGTACCTTATCTATTCATGTCATGGGGCATTGGAAATCCTGCTATACAATCAGCTGCTGAGAGTTTCCTATTTGAGCAGCGATCTTCGTAAAAAGATGCCACCTGTCAAGTATGAGCATACATCATAAATCAACACATTGATGAACATATTCTCGATAGGTTATGTTTCGCATTCATGTCTCATGCGCTCTCTGCACCGCAAAGCAGCGCAGGCAGCGAAAGATTCAGCAAAAATCGACAGCCAATCAGTGCGCGAATTGACTCGTGCTGGCAGCAAAAGTCGAGTAGTCCGAGAGCCAGTGAATTTTTTCGTGTTGCTATTTATCAACGATAAAGATTATGGACTATCATCATTTGAAGTCCAACGAAAACAAAAATCGATTGCTGCAAGTCGGAGATTGGGGGCCTGCTCGGTCATCGCGTTTGGGACTTGTCGTGGAATATGACTTCCCGAAAGAAATTCATCAACGCTAGAACTTATTTTTTCTCTCTATTTGAGCAAAGTTGAGATGGAAAAAACATTGCTGCATCCCCGTAGCCGGGGTTAACCTCTACTACCAGCAGTGCAACCATGTAAAAAATGAAGCTGATCTGCTGTTATTCATCATAGCTGAAATTTTTTGTAGAGCTAGGTCGTACCTCGAACATCTCAGAAATACTTCGCTGCAAGCTGTTTGGGGGGGGGGGGAGCGGATGCTGCAGCTCCTAGATGTAGTACCTACCCAGTGTAGCTGTAGGTTTGTTTACTGCATTCCGCAGCTGTATTCTCCTTTAATCGGATGCAGAAATGGATATCCCGTAGTAAATCTCGATGCTCAATCAGAATACATTATTTTTCAATTGGAAATCTCCCAAAGAATGAATCTTACAATTTCCCCTCATTTATCGGGTCGCAGTAGAATTCTACCTCGTCAAAAAAATTTTTTGCCAACATCTTTGACTGGCATCGATTTGTTCGAATGTAGGCGACGAGGTCGATTTTGCAAATTTAAGTCTCTAGATTGGCGAGCAAAACATCTTCCCTAGTACTCAAGGGTGCTGAGTTTGAACTCGAGACCATCTAAGTGCAAATTTTAATTTCAAGAATTTTTTGAGCATTCCATCGTGGCATCCAAACTCACTGAATAATCTATCAAGGATCTCTTTTAGAGTGCTCGTCTCAAGACTTTGAAAATGAGTGAGATGTCTCAATCTACCTCGAAGAAAAAGAACAGAGAGGATAATATGAATCGTCGATGAAGTGCATAAGATCGCTTTCATCTGTTCCTACCGCCGCACAGGAAGAAATCAAAACAAAGTCTTGGTCGCTCGCAGCTATCTAAAAGAATAGGCTTTAAATACCAAGGATGCGCCTCGGTTTCTCGCTAAGCGACGGGCAACGACATTTCCAGTTATCCGAAGACTCTATTTTCTACCTATTTCGGCATGTTGAACACGTTTTGAGTGGTAAAATAGTCGTACTACACTTCCTTTTGAGATAACCCCATGGGGACATGTTGGGTACACACCAATTTTGACCGTCATGACATGCAAACGATCTTCGCATTTCTCGCACGAAATAGCCTCGAATTCAAGATTCTCCAGGTTCAGGGACGGGAATTTGAAGGTATTATAAAAAGAAGATGAATGCGCTAAAGTAACTTAAGATCGGTCGAATCAACAAATTTTGGCGCCGGTTTTTCTAAACGCATTTTCCTTGGCGATTTCTTAGCTATCGAAAGAAAAGAGAAGAGGACTCTCTGTCTATTTTCTGGAATGCCTAGAAATCATTCGAGCTAGTTATTGCTTCATATTTTGACATGACAAACGTGAGGGAATTTGTGGAGGGGGAAGGGGGGCCAACGAGTGCCCACTCTTGAGATCGATATATGGGGGCATGTTGGGTACAGATGCTTTATAACGATCAAGGAATCTCATATGCTTTCCGCAGAATTCTATGAGAGATCCTTGATAGATTATCCAGTGAGTTTGGACGCCACGATGGGTTGCTCAGAAAATTATTGAAATTACACTACCGGTCAAAAGTTTAAGCTCATCCAAAATTTTTTTTTCATCTTTGCGAGTTAAACTACTCGGCTCTATTTGACCGTAGGGGACTCTCCCAGAGCTCATTTCGAAGGTTTTTCCACGTATATAAGTTGATCATTTGGTCTCGTCGATCTTGAAGGACAGATTGACGAAGATCGACGAGACCAAATAATCAACTTGTATATTAACCATCAATGACGAAAAATCTACCAAATTACTTATGATGTTTTTTCACGTACTCCAAGATGGCATTATTCATTTTTATCCACACGACTCGGGATCTTTCCAATTTGAGCTTAGAAAAGTGTCAATTTCGACGGTTATTGAGAGAATCTTTTGACTCGTGCCAATTTGAGCCACATGGATAGTTCAACATGGGAGTTGTAAGACCCAAAACGACAAGTCTCAAGCTTCAAAATCCGTTCTTGAATGTCCCTTTACGCCACTTCTAGTCCGAGCTATGACAATTTCTCTGAGGGAAGATTTTTCGCAGAGACTAGCACCTGTCTTAAAAAATGACGAGTTGATTCCCTTTTTGGGGCATATTTCAAAGATTCTCGTTTTCTTGATCAAGATATAGATGATTGATAACCTAAATACTACATAATAAGAAATGCATCTCTGTATCTCTCTCAAATTGAAACGCTATTTTTTGCGAGAAATCTCCCCTCAGAGTGAATGTCATAGCTTGGACTGGAGGTGGCGTAGAGGGACGTTCAAAAACGGATTTTGAAGCTCTATACTTGTACTTTTGTATATTACAATTCTCATATTGGAACATTTATGTGGCTCAAATTGGCACGAGCCAAAAGATTCTCTCAAAAATCGTCGAAATTGACACTTCTCCAAGCTCAAATTGGAATGATCCTGATCAGTGCGGATGAAAATGAATAATGCCATCTCAAAGTCTGCAAAACAACCTCCAAAATGAGCTCCAGGGGAGTCTTGTACGGTCGAATAGAGCCGGGTAGTTCAACTCACAAAATTGAAGGCTTTATGGTAAGCAAGCCCCAGACTCCGTCATGCAGATTTCAAACAAATCTTGAGTAGATATAAAGTCCACGAGAAACATCCAAACTACGGTGAGAAGTTGTTGAGAGCCGTGATTGAATACAATAGCCAACATCTGTAAACAGGTTCAATGGTGTAATGGTAATTTGAATGGAATAGAGTTATGTGTATGTATGAGTCATATGAAATTTTCTTCCATGATTTGGAAATTTCAATGATATTATACCATTGAAAATGTATACTATTTAATGATTTCATATTCTTCTCTGTTTCAGAGAATACCAATATGATTCGTATTAGATGATTCTAACTATGAATCTACTTATATTCGTGAGGAACAATTGATACATTCCTTCCCCACAGATTGACATTCGATTAAACCATACCCGAATCTCGACTGAGTGACCTAAAACTTCTATCGAGTGCTTTCCAGTTGAGTGAGTGATCGAGTAAAATTCTAATGAGATTTCTATATTCATGAACAGTCCAACAAGACCGGGATATACGTCTCTTCCTCCTTGAGCCTTTGGAAAATTATTGAGATATCTTGTCAGATATTGGAGTATGAGTTTTAGAACCATGCTGGATGAGTGATTCATTGAAAACCGAGTAGCAGAGTATGGAATATGCCGACCTCAACTGGAAGGAACCGTGCTAAGAGGGCCAGATACTATTTGAATAATGGTAAAATTCATCCTTTCTCCCGTGAACACAAGAATAACGGAAATTAAAAAACGGCTAGGTTTAAGATTTCACTCGGAGTTGGCATGTGACACCGGAGGACTCCAGAATCATGTCCCACAAGAATTTTCATGGTTATTTTTCGACGAATAAAATGATAGTTCAGGGCCACCGTGGGGCCCCGCGGCCCACACGACCGAACAACTCGCTTTAGCTCGCGCAATCTGCCTGATCTCTCGCACCACGCTCCACGATTCCACGCCGTCGCGCAAGCGCAGTGCCATCATATTCGGAATATAACACAAGTTCACAACCCACGCTTCTTTCATTTGGATATCTTGGAATGGAATTCGTGGAGCTGGACTTCAACTGACTCACACTTTATTCATGACCGAAATGTAGATAACGGTATTCATTTTCCTCAAATTCTTAAGTGCTATTATGCTTAACGGCTCACATAGAAGGAAATTCTTTGGAAATTTTTCGAAATTATCTCATTTCCTCAATTTCAGTTCACTCCTAATCGCTTCGAATACAGAACATGAATGAAGGATATCAATATCAGCCAGGATATTGAGATGTTATTCTTAACTTCTACCCTAATTAATAGAGTATGAGGAAATCCGACGATATATTAATATCATCAGGACGTCTCCATTCGTTGAGATCATATGATACATCACATACCAAAACTCGAGCATAGATGATCATACTCCTAAATCAGTAGAATGAAATTTATTAGAAATGGAATGAATCTGGAGCCCAATATAACATGGTGTGCACTGTAATGGCTGAACCCATGAAAATTCAACCGAAAGAGACTGTTGAATCTCTGTGATGTATTAAGAATTGACAGGAAGTCTTCTCAATGGTTTAAATGAACATGCTCATGACGCGTAGAGCCACTGTGACTATTGTAATTGAATGTAGTCCATTCCTTCATCCATCTGAAGTTTCTTGAAGCATACGATTCTAACAGGGAGGAAGAACTCTGATGTCCATGACAAATGGAGAGGCACACAGTGTCTCATGAAATATCATTCATCACCTTGATTGTGCTTCATAACTTGAAGACCAGGACTTTGGCTCAGTGCGCTTACTTTACATATAGGACAGAACTTGATAGCACGCTCAGGACTCGCAACTTCCTTACGGAGCTTGCAATAAGATGAAACCATTTAACTCTTGGAGGTACCTTCCCTTTCCCATTTGCTAACACTGATTACAAACTCATTGGTTACGCGTGGTCGAGAAGTGCTTTTGATAAGACCATGGTATACTTAGCGAGGTCGCACGCAGAAAATTTGTAAAAATCCAATAGTCCACGTGGTGCCTCATCCCTGGAGTCTGGCAAGCTCCCGGCCTCAGTCAGTGCCCGCCGGAATGCGAATCTGGAAGACTTATCCATCGTCCCGAGGTGCTCCCTGGGCCACCAGGAAGCCTAGACAAGCCTCCCCCCCCCCACAGAGGGGTGGGCATCGACCTTGTGCTGGGGGCAGAACCCGGTCGAGGAGGAGGATCGAGTCATTCCTGAACCACTTGTGGTTCGGTGGTGGCCGTCCTCCAAACCGACGCGGTGGCAGGGCGTATCCCTGACCCACGCCCATGGGAGCAACCGGGGTGGAGGCGAAAGCCGGGCACCCGGGATATAAAAGATGAATCCCTTGAGCAGTTGACATAGGCGTGGCGCCCGCTATGCGCACAAGGTTTTCGGTCTCTCCAGCTTCCAGATGGACTTCCTACTGAAATGAATCTTGTTGTTCTTGTTTGTCGTCTCGGATCAGATCAGATGGTCTAGAGGATGGGGAGTATGATCATTCTCCTGCCTCGACGTGATCCATGTGGTCCGCTATTGTTATTTGGCGATTTAAGTTCCTGCGGCGTTACTTTGAGCCATCTCTGAGGCAAAACATCGGCTCTCCTTCTCACCCTGTTTATTGCTTAGGGTAAAATGGACGATCTTCCAGGGAGCGAACCCCATCCCTCCGGAAGTGATGAGTCACGTCGGTCTGAAGTAACTTGGCGGTTGGCAATCCACTCCTGTACCCGGGTTTCTCCCCACCGAGGGGTAGACATCGTCCTTGTGCTGGGAGCCGAGCCCGGAATTTCGTAGATGGGGAGGAGGATCGAGTCACTGTTGGACTATTTAAGGTTCGGTGACGGCTGTCCTACAAACCAAGGCGCTGGCAGGGCCTACCCTTGCCCCACGCTCATAAGGGCATCTAGGTGGATGCGGAAGCCGGGTACCCGGGATATGGAAGACAAATTCCTGTACCCAGGTTCTACGGATCTGAGTGGCAATTTCTGGGGTCCAGTTGGAAGTAACGTGAGCACGGTATCCCCGGATCAGATTAGGGCACTGGATGGCCCTAGTGGGATGCAAGCTTTTGGCTCTCTTCTCTCGGTGGTTCAGGCAATCTGACGAGGTTTTTTCAGGGTTCCAGTTGTTTCTTAGGCGCAACTCTACCTCTTTCTCCATTCGTCGTTGGACCACCACGGTGAAGTGCTCGGGAGCTAATATGATAGCTGTTTCCAAAAAATTTTCCTCCGTGGAAGCACCGGCTGGTTTTACCAGGCATTCGGATGCAAGTGGCTGTGCTAAGTGTATTTTCTAGAGCTGGGGGCCACTCAAACTAGCCAGGAGACGGTGCCCATTCCACAAGCGGAGGGACTCGGGCGTTCGATTGCTCCAGGAATTAATCAAACTCTCGTTGCGCGAGGACAGGTTCGTCCGTCGAGTCCAATCCTGCGTTAACCTTGTTGAAGCAGACTCCTCGACAGGTCTCTCGATGTTCGGTTTCGGTGGCTCTGCGACCCATGGAAATGGGCCGGGATTAGATGTGAGACAGCTCTGTTGTGTCAAATCCTCTCCAATCGGTTTCGGCTCTGATCGGCAAGTCTGATCACACCAACATCGTGGCATCCCGGAGGTTCGTGGAATGGTTTCAAGACCGCAAGATGGAGTTGAGGCGTCCGGGGCTGGAGGGTTCGGGGCACTCTGTGGCATCCTGAGGCTATTGACCCCGCTGTATATCTCGTCAATTCGGGGAATCATAATCCGCAGCTGGCGGTCTTCGCTCCGTGGAAGTTCTGAACTGCCTCGGAAGTGTGGTCGTCACTCAGAGTACTGTCTGACGTGAGTGGTCCACGACTTGCACTATGTCCCCGAGATGCTTTCCGAGCCCGACGAACTTGCGGTCACCTCGTGACAACATTCCAAACTGTTATCCCACCTTCTGATAGTTCGATGGACAGTGAACTGTCGTACTGGGTGTTTCAGTTGAACGGCCTGGAAACTGATCCTTGTCCGATTCCGGCGGACAGCTCTCGTACCCCTTGTTCCTCTTCGGTGTCGTATACGAGGATCCTATTCCGTGGGTAGTCGCTCGTGACTGCTAACTGGAAGGACGGCACTTTACCTGCCTGGGATGCGTACACTCGCTTCCAGCTCGCACAGTTAAATGCGTTCTTTATGTCTAACGCGATGGTCGCGCAGAAACCCGTCTCCTTTGGTATGGTCTCCCTACCGCCGTTTGGACCCGCTCCTGGACTGATTCGCGTGGACAGTACTGCGACCTTTCCGAAACCCAAACTGCATCGGTGACAGCCCACCGCTCTCTTCGTAGGCTTCCTCTACCCTGTTGAGAAATCGCTTGTTCTGTGAGTCATATCACGACTTCTCCCACAATTCGAGGACATTGAGTGGAAAAAGCACCTCGACAGGATTGTGTCCTCACCTAGAATTCCAAATGATATTTGAAGATCAGATTACTACCCTCCGCAGTATTTTGAAACACAGTCTCGTCGAGGTACTATTGCCACTCAACGTCCCTGAATAGCGGGGAAAGTCCGAGAATGACCCACAAAAAAAGCGATTCCCATCTTGTGCCCGCTCGGAGATGACCGGAGATACCGCAGAGGGGTCCATTGGATGTGTCCGGAAGCTGACAAATCGGTTTCCCTGGTGGACGAGGCACCAGATTTATTATTTGTGGGGGAATAATTGACTCCGGCTGACTCCTCACGGACCAAAGAGCTCAACACAGGCTCCCGCATGCTCAGGGGTGGGGGTAAACTATCGGAAATCATAGTTGAACGGTGAGGATATACTGTCTTATGTTTCCCTTAGGTGGACAGGGCCTCACGATAGTCTCACATTTGTACAATGTCATGGAACCATCGTTTGGAACAAAAAATGGCAAATTTCCTCTCGCGCCTACACCCAAGTGTCTAGAAATACTGTGAAAGGGTGGTTATTTGATGTCCAAACACCATAAGATCAATTCTAGGTGTGGATACAATCCTGTCGAGGGGCTGTTTCTACTTAATGTCCTCGAATTGTGGGAAAAGTCGTGGAATGACCCACAAAACATGTGATTCTCATCCCCTGCGCGCTCGGAGATGACTGAAAATACCGCAGAGGGATCCATTGGATCTGCCCGGAAGCTGACAGATCGGTTCCTATAGTGGAGAAGGCACCAGTTTGATTCGATGTGGGAAAATAATTTACCCCGGCTAACTTCTCACGGACGGAAAAGCTCAACACAGTCTCCCGCATGCTCAGAGGTGGAGGGGGGGAACTATTGGGAATCGTGATTATACGATGACAATATACTCTCTAACGATTTCCTTGAGTGGACAGGGCCTCACGACAGACTCACATTCGTACAATGTGATGGAACCATCAGAAAATCCATCGTTTGAGACGGAAAGTGGGTAATTTCTCACTCGCTTGTACACCCAAGTGTCTCAAATCACTGCGAAAGGGAAGGTGATTGATGTTCGAACATCATTCGATCAATCCTAGGTGTGGACACAATCCTGTAGAGTTGCTTTTTCCCACTGAATGTCCTCGAATTGTGGGAAAAGTCGTGGATTGACCCACAAAACATGCGATTCCCATCTCGTGCGCACTCGAAGATGACTGAAAATACCGCAGGGGAGTTCATTGGATGTGTCCGGAAGCTGACAAATCGGTTACCCTGGTGGACAAGGCTCCAGATGGATTCTTTGTAGGAAAATAATTTACCCCGGCCAACTTCTTACGGACGAAAGAGCTCAACACAGTCTCACGCATGCTCAGAGGTGGGGGGGGGCTATTCGAAATCGTAGTTATACGATGTGAATATACTCCTTAATTTTTTTCTCGAGTGGATAGGATCTCACATTGGTCTCACATTCATACAATATGATGCAATCATCGGAAAACCCATCATTTGGGACGAAAACTGGCGAATTCTCACTCGCGCATACACCCAAGTGACCAAAATCACTGCGGAAGGGCAGTATATTGATGTTCAAACACCATTCGATCAATTTTGAGCGTGGAAACAATCCTGTTGAGTTTCTTTTCCCACTTATAGTCCTCGAATTGTGGGAAAAGTCGTGGATGACCCACAAAACATGCGCTTCCCATCTTGTGTATGCTCAGGGATGACTGAAAATACCGCACCGGCGTCTATTGGATGTGTCCGGAAGCTGTCGAAACGGTTCCCTTGGTGGATAAGGCACCAGATGAATTCTGTGTTAGGAAATAATTCACCCCGCCTAACTCACCCCGGCTCACTTCCTCGGTATCAATGCCGTCAATATCCCTAATCAATGCGATACATATCAGTGGATTGAGTCACTAATGTTGTTCTATCTCCTTCAGTAATCGTTATTTGACCACCCAATTCCTCCAATTTTTCGAGCGCTGGGTCATCGCTACGAGTTCGTAAATTGCTTACGTCCGCTGTAAAATGCTGAAAAGTACCAAAACAAATATCATTGGTTTTCTCCATTCTGGTGCAATGAAGTATGATCAGTTAAATGATCTTCACGGACGAAATATCCCCTGCAATCCTGGCATCTGTATTCTGGGTCTTCATGTTTGAGCTTGTGCCTGACTATATTTCATTTGGTTTTGAAGGATTGTTCACTCGACGACCAAGAGGGAGGTTTCTTATTTGGATGAGTCCGCAAATGATTCTGAAGGAATCTGTATCAAGAAATAATTGCACATTCGTAACATCTCTTATATCTGGGTGCCTGAACTCAGCACAAACATTTCCGCACAAACACAAATGAACCATTCGATATTTTATTGCTTTTTTCATGCTAATTCATTGCTGTAATGCGGAATTTATTGCTCTTCATTTTCTCGAATTATGAGTGTTTGTGCTGAGTTCCGTGTGGAGTCAGCACAAACATTGGGTTTTCGCCAACCTATCGGAACCTAACTTAGCTTATATTTTATTGCTAATTTATTGCTCTCAGAATCCGTTTTGATCATCCCCTTGGAGCAACTTTCGGCGGAGATATGAGTGTTTGTGCTGAGTTCAATGTGGACCCAGCACAAACATTGAGTTTTTGTCGACCCATCGAAACCTGACTTAACTTATATTTTATTGCTAATTTATTGCTCTCAGAATCCGTTCCGATCATCCCCTTAGGGCAACTTCCGGCGGAGATATGAGTGTTTGTGCTGAGTTCAATGTGGATCCAGCACAAACATTGAGTATTCGTCGACCCATTGAAACCTGACTTAGCTTATATTTTATTGCTAATTTATTGCTCCCAGAATCCGTTTTGATCATCCCCTTAGAGCAACTTCCGGCGGAGATATGAGTGCTTGTGCTGAGTTCAATGTGGAGCCAGCAGCAACATTGGGTTTTTGCCGACCTCTTACGCCTTGATTAAATATACTTTATTGCTATTCCATTACTCTAAGATCCTCCGTCGGCTATTATCTCAAAGGTGCGACAATAGACATTCGCGTTTGGACATGGATGGCCCGACAGCCTTCAGTGGCGAGGTTGCAGTGGCGCAGGAGCCGCGAAGTCGTGAATATCGGGACCACTCTTCTTGGCATGTTCTGCATACTTTTGGGGCCACTGTGGAGAGTATTTTACACAGTTTCGCTCTAGCTGACGGAAGCTCAACGGAATAGTCCAATTTATCATTTTTGGAGAGAGATGCAGCGATGGCATTTCCGAGCAAGTTCGCAGTATTTGTGACGCAAATCCCCTATAAAATCCTTGGGTGGTCGACGAGATTAATGAGGTTCCCAAGAGCATTTTTGCGAGGTTTTAATAAAAAGAAAAAAAAATAACTGTAAATTGAGTATTGACCAGCTTTAACTTCGGCATTTTTTGAGATGATATCTTAACCCGGTCGACTGTAGCGTACACATAATTCATAGAGGATCACGTCTACCATTAGTGAAATCGAGGTATCATATCAAAGGATTAAAAGCTGAATGGTGTGCTCACACACATCAAAGGACTGGATTCACCTACGGTGAGGGTGAAACGCAAAGAATCGACGAGTTACTTAGATCTGTGAAACTAGCAGCAGTTGTATACCTCGGTTTGGAGTAGATTTTCGAAATATTCACAAAAAAGTATCCTACACATTTTCGGTGAAACTATTTCATCTTTTCGTCTTAGAACGAAAAGCACATCACAGTAGTAGGGCAAAAAAAATCGCGAAGAAGAGGAGCTCTTAACATCCCATTTATACTGATGAAAGCGAAAAGTTGACTTACAAGGGGAGTCCTTAACTTCTGAGTCGCCAATCTTCCCCAAAATTTGTTTACAGTTTGATCCCTTATATTAATCCGCAGTACAATCGAGAAGTCAGTCGCATCGGAATTTGCGATATCTCGTAAGGCTATCGTTTCGTGAGTAGAAATCGATGAAAGTCGTCAGTAGACATCGGAAATGTAAATATCAACATAACCAGTAAAGTTGACAGGTTATTGTTGCAACAACACAGAGACTCGCATGGTTCCTAGACTAATATAGCAAAACGATTCAATCCATTCAAAAATTTGCGAATTTTATCGCGTCAACCTCATCTCAATGACCAGCTCATTGTATTGTATTAAATATAACAATGTTCAAGAGATTTGATTGAAATGACGAGAATGATTTTATGTGGGTTGCGGAAACATTTCGTCTCAAATCGGCTGGCAAAAATCAATTGAAGCTGAAATAGGTAAGTCACGGCATGTTTCCAATTTCTCAGTGTCAGGTTTTCGTTGTGATTATAGCATCAATCATCATCGTCATGTCCACTTCAGTACGTCATTTAATTGATTCTAGCATTCTATATAGAACACTCTGACACTTTTTGGTGAATAATTTTTTATACACAATGACACGACTCATACTCGAGTGAATTCGCTCAGTTCTTAAAATATTTGAGAGCTGTTGTTATTATTCTATCATCAACGCTCAATACTCATGTCAGGATTAGGTTTCACACTCTACCAAGCGACGCTACCCGGAGTAAAATAATGAAAATGTAGAATTGGCCTAGGCAGATAACTGCACCATTGAGCTGCTGGATGAGTCAATGTTGAGATCGTCTGATGATGATCACCCACAATCACCATATTAGAAATACTTATTGCGATTCAATATTATATTTATATTCAATTCAATATTCTCACTTTCCCGATTTCGTCCACGTGTATCAAACAGCTGCGACCACGATGAGATTTCACCTCTATGCTCGAGGGTCGTGGAGCTTAGAATCTGTCTCTCGCGATTGAATGAAAATTTCGCCAAGATCAATTCTAAATCAAGGACGATCCGAGAGATAATGATTCGAAGTTTCTTGAAGCAATGCTTGTGTTGAAAAATGAGGATGCAACACAGGAAATTGCATACGCCTAAGGATGACATTCAAAGCACTGACAATAGGTCGAGCAATAGAGCAATAAGTAGTTGTTGAAAACTGACAGCAGTTATTAGTTACACGAAAAAGTTTCAAACGTTCCAAAGTTAGGCACAGCCCCAAATTCATCCGGGGCCACAACTGCTATATTTGAGTCACATAAGATATCGAAATATGAAGGAATTTGTACAAGGACACGAATCTTGCAGAAGTTCCGAGAATCAGATGCCCTACAGTGAAAACCTATTACATACTTTCGCACGGAGTGAATGAGGTTGTAGCTCGCTTCTGAGCTATGCTTCTGAGCGGTTGATTCGTAGCCCGATACGCAGGCGAGTTTCGAAATAATCGCTCGGAAGCGGGGAAGCTCATGAACTAGGTGCAAATGCTATTTTATGCAATTTTGTAAGCACCCAAACATCGGAGAATCGGAAAAATTTTTTAAACGGGCAATTATTCTAACCAGAAATCCTGGGTGATAATTTACATCCATCTGAATCCATTGTGGACGCACAGGTATATCACGGGCCTGGTGTTTAATGACGACAATGATATTTGTCGTTCGCGACCTATTAAAGTCATCCTCTATCATTCTACGTCTCAATTTTGGGAACAATCAGCGCGCTTGCGCGCGTGTTGAGTTCTAGTATCACCTAGAATATGGAGAATCCAGAGTAACTCCGTCAAATGGGCCTCCTGTCCAAAGATACAGCGATTGAGATTAGCGTTGCCCATATAGGCCCATATCAAAAAGTGATATATACAGATATACTGACAATGCTAACATTTTTACTCGTAGCCCTGAACAGGGAGCCCATTTGACGGAGTCACTCTGGATTATTCATATCCTAGGTGATACCAAACTGTAAACAATTTTGGAGAAGATTGGTGACCCGGAAGTCAAGTGCTCCCCTGGTTAGTTCGATTCCATTGACGCATGATTTCAATTCTCCCAGGAAAATGACCGTCAAGGTGCCTAGAAATTGATCGAGGGTGAATCTTCCAGATCGGTCAATCTCCGACTCTGCAACATAAGCATGTTTTGTTAAAATTGTAAACTTTATCGCAGGGTTCATTAAGAGTGGGTACTCGAGTAAGAACGGGTAATTTTCACGTACTGTTCAAGCTGTGGAGCGAGAAGGTCGAATGGAGGCGGAAAATACGTTTCCTGGATTCTCTTCCATAACCGCTCGAACGGCGTTTTTCATTCTAGCTGAAACATGATCCCAGGTGCTTGCATTCTTCAAAATTACGGATGGAGATGCGAAATTGCCAATAAAGGTAACTCGATTGCTTGCACTTGTCGTACACAGTTAGGTACCAGCCAATATTCGGATTCATCTCGTATATGTATTGGAATTAGCCTGAGCGTTGGCGTTCTGGACGTCTTTGAAAGTTGAGATATGCAAAAGATAAGATTTTTCCAAAATGAGCAAAAAATCGTTGAACGAATGTCTTCCTCTAGGCACCAAGGGCCAAAGAAAAGCCGGGGGAAGTCGCAAAGATTGATTTTTCATTACTTTGGTATGTGGTTCGAACGAATAACGTTAGTGCAATGATAGAACCCCTACTGACGGTACTGTTCGCTATGCTTTGTTTCGATCCGTCTTTCACTTTCTCTATCAAACAGTGGAACGAAACCGAATTGTCTCCAAAAATAACTAGGCAGGGTCCCCACCATGGAAGACTCAAATACCCCTGGGAATGTCATGTTGAAGCAGGTCAAAACTCAATTTACAGTTAATTTTTTTCTGTTTATTACACCCTCGCGAAAATGCTCTTGGGAACCTCATTAATCTCGTCGACCACCCAAGGATTTTATAGGGGATTTGCGTCACAAATACTGCGAACTTGCTCGGAAATGCCATCGCTGCATCTCTCTCCAAAAATAATAAATTGGACTATTCCGTTGAGCTTCCGTCAGCTAGAGCGAAACTGTGTAAAATACTCTCCACAGTGGCCCCAAAAGTATGCAGAACATGCCAAGAAGAGTGGTCCCGATATTCACGACTTCGCGGCTCCTGCGCCACTGCAACCTCGCCACCGAAGGCTGTCGGGCCCTCCATGTCCAAACGCGAATGTCTATTGTCGCACCTTTGAAATAATAGCCGACGGAGGTTCTTAGAGTAATGGAATAGCAATAAAGTATATAAAGTATATGTGAATCGAAGCGTAAGAGGTCGGCAAAATCCCAATGTTGGTGCTGGCTCCACATTGAACTCAGCACAAGCACTCATGTCTCCGCCGGAAATTGCTCTGAGGGGATGATCAAAATAGATTCTGGGAGCAATAAATTAGCAATAAAATATAAGTTAAGTCAGGTTTCGATGGGTCGACAAAAACTCAATGTTTGTGCTGGGTCCACATTGAACTCACCACGAACACTCATATCTCCGCCGGAAATTGCTCTAAGGGGATGATCGACACGGATTCTGAGAGCAATAAATTAGCAATAAAATATAAGCTAAGTTAGGTTCCGATAGGTCGGCGAAAACCCAATGTTTGTGCTGACTCCACACGGAACTCAGCACAAACACTCATAATTCGAGAAAATGAAGAGCAATAAATTCCGCAATACAGCAATAAATTAGCAATAAAAAAGCAATAAAATATCGAATGGTTCATTCGTGTTTGTGCGGAAATGTTTGTGCTGAGTTCAGGCACCCCTTATATCTCTTGTGCTTCGTCATCAAATTTTTCTCAGGGAATGTGAGTCGGTGAATTTCACTCCGCGAGGTTCATATCATACTGTCTTATCGATATCGACAGTCTCTTCTCCACTCCTTTTACATGAAATAGATCGAGAAATGTGTTACCGATAGGATATTTTCTATTTCCATACTCCCAATGGATCGGATTTACTACGTTGTTTCCCCCATGCCTTCAAATTTCAACTCGCGGACGATGACCCCAAATTCCATCACTGCTGAAAGACATGGTTTTGATTCTCTATTGGCTCATATCATGTATAACATTCACAACTTTTCATTGATAATTCAGGTATAATGTTTCACTCTGTTTGGTATCATTTTCATTCTGAATCATGTTCATCCAAATTTGTATCAAGTTTTTAGTTGCTTTTGAATTTTCGCGCGCAGCCACCATTTTGTCGTAACGACTTCGCGCTCTTCTGCTTCTTTCCAGCGCGCTCGTCGCCTTCCGCGGCTTGCGCCAGTTTCCGCTCGACCACCGACCGCACCACCTCGCTCTGTATCATGAGCACTTTGAATATTAGTTTATTTATTTGTTTAAACTATGAGTCAAGGAGAAGTGATTGAGTTCACCGGCTCCCATATCAGACATATGGTCCTTCGAATACCGTATAGGAGCTAGTGAGTGGAATTCACATGGATGCGAATGGATTCGCATGGCCACGAGGTGAAATTATTCATGGTGATAGTGCGCGGTCGGGTGTCTTCTCGGGTGACCAATGGCGGCGTCTACGAGGCCTATCAGCTGGTGCAGTGCTGATATCCTGCCGGTGGACGGGGATGACTCCTCGATTGCTCGTTCCAGAGCATTGGTTCATCGGCAGCAGGCGCAAGGTTAGGGCAGCCTACATTGTTCCGACAGAACACGGGCTAACTAGAGAAGCGCATCGAGGTCTCCAGTCGGCGCACCCCGAGAAGGCGGCGGAAACGACCTGGAGATCCAGGAGGGTCTCTGGGCAACGTGGGAGTCATCGGGGGATAATCAGGATGGGATATTTTTTTCTATCTCTTTTGATTTTGTCTAATCAGTTTGATTATTTGAACATTTTTGTTGCGTTTGAGCTTGGAAATCAATTTTGATTTTCGTCGATTGTTCGAAATCTGCTCAGACGGTTGGAAATTCATGCGCAATAGCGCACTTTTCATTCAATTCGCATTCTTGACGATAATGACCTTGATTATATTCTAAAGTCAACGGCCTTCCTATCATCATCGGGCGAGCGTCGTGTGTGTGTGAGACGACGTCGGTGTGTGTGCTGCCCGGAGCTGAGCTCGACATCTGGCAACACAGCTGACCAGAGTCATCCGCAGCTGTTCATCGTCTGCGTGCTGCTGTCCATCGGCTTTCACCGTGTCGCCGTGCAGTCTAGCGGCCAGCTCGACGGTACATACATCATAGCTTCGCTGCGCACCACGTCTTTGGTTTTGACGTTCTTCGGCGTCGTGCATCAATTGCTCAAGTGAGATAAACGTTATAATTATGAGATTATCTTGTTGATCGTCAAGTCACGTTTTTAAGCCTTCCAACCTCAAAATGTCACATGCATGAATTTGCATCATTTTTCAGGTTGCGTTGTAAATATTTGTGAATATCTTTCGGTACGGTTAGGAGAATTTTTGGATCAGTGCTTCCATCAAATCTGTGGGTTAGATTTGAGAAATTTCTCACCCTTCGGTTGGTTGCCCAGATCTGGCTAGAATTTGGTCATCCTTTCTCCGTTTTTTTGTGCAGATACTAGCATATCGGGCTGTATCAAAGCATTCATATTTGGATTTCGGTTTATCGGTTGAGCATCGGTACGGTTATTGTACGGTTGCTTAGAACTTTTTCCCGAATAACCATGGAGGCTCTTTACGATCAGCAACTCGATTTGCTGAAGAAATTTTCGTTAGCTTACAAAAATTTCATGAGTAAGAGTCAAGCTAAAATGACCAAGGCCAATGCGCTCGTGCGGGTAGAAAATCTCTCCTTTCATTACAAGACTTTCTGCTTGAATCATAGTAAGATAATAGCAGATTTCGGTGTACACAAGGAAGTACATTATTTCAAATTGAAGATTGCTGATTTGGTTGAAGAGTCTTATATGGATAATAAGGCTGAATTTCAGGAATTTTTAGATTCAATTGCTGATTTAGATAGGACTCAGCATGAGGCCAACGCTACCACAGCATCGGTTGCACAAACGATAGTAGCTCCCGCCTCGTCGTATTCCTTAGCTAAAATTGAAATGCCTACTTTCTCTGGGAAATTTAGCGAATGGGCTAATTTTCGGGATCCATTTGAGAACTTGGTGCATAGGAGAGAAGAAATTTTGCCAGTGATAAAATTCTATCATCTGCGGTCTAAGTTACAGAGCGAGGCATTAGATCTTATAAAATCCATTGAGCTCACTGCAGAGGAATACCCACGGGCTTGGAAGGAACTCTGTGATTTTTATGAGAATAAGCGGCGACTAGTCAGTTTGACTTTGAGTTCGTTCTATTCTCTGAAGCAAATGAAAAATGAATATCATGCTGGATTGAAAAAAACTTCATTCTGGAACCTTTGAAACTTTGAATTTCTTGAAAAGTCTAGATCGTCCAGGGAAAACTAATGGTGAAGATTGGTTTGTATTCACGTCTGTCTCGAAATTTGACTTAGTTACGAGGAAAGAATGGGAAGAGCATTTGGGCGTCTCCCATGATCCTCTATCCATTGAGCAATTGGAAGCTTTTTTAAAAGAGGAATTAGCTACGTTAGAGTCAATCGAGAGCAGCATTGAGCCGAGCTCTAGTAACCAATCGGGAAAAAATTCCAATTCAGGCAAAACTAAATCTATGGCTACTTGTTCGGATTCTGAGCCATAAAAGAAGGTTTGTCCTTGTTGTTCGGAAAACCATCATTTCACCCAATGTGATGCTTTTAAAGCGAAAAGTAAGGCCGATAGGAAATTGTTTACGATTGAGAAGAGGGTTCATTTGTTTTGGTCAGCACAGCGCTAGATCTTGTCGATCAAAGACATTTTGCAGGAAGTGCAACGGAAGACATCACACCTTCCTTCATTCGGATATTCCTAAGCCACCAATCGATCCTCAAGCTGATGGAAAGACGGGTTCGGGTCCTTCGAGCGAAGACAAGGGTTCAGAGGCGAATCAAAAATCTTCCTCGAATATAAATTCAATGGTTACCACTTGTCTAAATTCGGTAAACAATTCGGGCTTTGTGATTTTGCCCACCGCAGTAGTGGAACTCATATCAGCTGATGGGGTTGAATTTTACTTCACAGCTTTGATCGACCACTGCTCACCATCCTCTTCCATAACGGAGAATGCTTGCCAAAAATTAGGGATTAAAAGAACGAAATCCAAAGTTCAAATCAAGGGAGTTGGCGACCTTAACACTGGAGCTTCGAGAGGCTTAGCAAATTTCACAGTGCGTCCTAGATTTTCCTCTGATTTCAGTTGCGAGGTACAGGCTTCTATAATCCCTAAGGTTTCTGGTTATAAAGCTTCGATTTCGGCAGGTGTGGATGAATGGGATCATCTTAGGGGGCTCATTCTAGCTGATCCCAATTTCCTAAAAACAAGATAGATTGATATCTTGCTCGGTGCCAAAGTTCTTGCCCAAATTGTGCTCGAGGGCGTGAAAAAGGCAAACGTGGATCTTTCTAATCAGCCTATCGCAACGAATACTGAATTGGGTTGGATAGTCTTTTCTAGCGTCGGTCAAAACTCAGATGTTTCCTCGTCTTATTTTCACTTGGTCGATAACACAATGCTAGAATTGATTCTCGAGAAATTCTGGAAGCAAGAAGAAGTTGTAGCAAACATAGCAGTCGGAAGAAAGCTTTCTGAGGAAGACCGTAGATGCGAGGAACACTTCCAGAAAACCCATTTCCAAGACCCTAGCGGTAGATATGTGGTTCGGTTGCCAGTGAAAAAAGACTTGATTGGAAGTTTGAATTTCAATCTCGGAGAATCTTACAACTCAGCTTTGAGAACACTTTACTCCATGGAACGGAAATTTTCGGAAAATTCGGATTTTGAAGCTAAATATAAGACATTCATGCTAGAGTATGAGAGTCTTTCGCATATGGAAAAAGCTTCAAACTTTACAGCTGATAATAGGAATCGTTGCTATATTCTTCCCCATCACGGAGTACTTCAAGGCTCCAAAAAATTACGGACAGTTCTCAACGGTTCAAGCAAAGTTCATGGAACTTCATTGAACGATCTCCTATACACTGGAGAGAATTTGCTACCAGAGCTGGTTGATCTTATAATGAAATGGCGTCGCTATGAATTTGTTTTCGTGGCTGATATCGAGAAAATGTTTAGGCAAGTCTTAGTGGATCCCAGAGATCGACACTTGCAAATGATTTTATGGAGAGAAATCCCGGATTTGGAGGTCTTGCTTTATTTTCTCAAAACTATCACATACGGTTTGAAATGTTCTCCCTATCTTGCTATTAGAGTTTTGAGGCAAGTAGCAAAGGATTATGGACATATCTTTGTTTCGGCTGTTGAAATCATCGAGGATGAATCATACATGGATGATTTTATGTCGAGGGAAGAGACAGTAGAAGTAACTCGAAAGAAACAGGTTCAATTGATCGAGATTCTCAAGGTGGGCGGGTTTGAGCTGCGGAAATGGGCGGCTAATAATGCTCAACTCATCGAACACATCCCAGTCGATCATAGGATTCACGGTTCGGCTACTTTCGATTCTGATGATTGTACCTCTATACTTGATCTATCTTGGGCTCCAAGAGAGGACTACTTCCATTTCAGTATTAAATCTCAATCTTTTGATAGTCAAAAGTTGACGAAAAGAACGGTTTTGTCTCTCACGGCTAAAATCTTTGATCCATTAGGTTTGTTAGCGCCGGTTGTAATCTGGGCAAAGATATTTATGCAATCGCTCTGGTTGTTGAAATGCGAAGGGGATGATGTCTTCCCGAATGACAATTCAACCCAGTGGTCAGATTGGTATTGAAAATTGTCAAACTTAGAAGAGATCAGAATACCTAGGTGGATAGGATATTCGAGCCAAGAATTGAAGGTCGAGTTGCACGGGTTTGCGGATGCTTCCTCAAAAGCATACGGTGCTGTTATTTATTTACGAATTATCAGGAACGGACAGGTAGTTGTATCGTTGCAGTACTCCAAGTCAAAAGTGGCTTCGATCAAAACAATTAGCATACCTCGTCTAGAGCTTTGCGCGGCGTTATTATTAGCAAAACTCACTGATCGCTTCGTTAAAATCATGCCAATGGTAATAGCATCTGTTCATTTATGGTCGGATTCAAAGGACGTTCTATATTGGATTGGAGCTCTTCCAAATCGGTGGCAAACCTTTGTTGCGAATCGATGTTCCTTGATTCAAGAGTTGATTCTGCAAGCTCACTGGCATCACGTCAAGTCACAAGATAATCCGGCCGATGTGGTTTCTCGTGGTCTGAGTCCGGAACTCTTGTCGTCGTTCGAACTTTGGTGGAAAGGTCCGTCGTTTTTGTCAGAGTCGAGTTATCCGTGGACTACTGAGGCAGAGAATGTGCAAGTTGAGCCTCTCGAAGAGAGAAATTCTTCCGCTTCTCATGATACAGCGTTACAGTATCCGGATGACTCCTTTCAAAACGAATTGTTGACAAGGTTTTCTACAGCAATGATGCTCTTTCGTGTTACGGCTCTCTGTATTCGCTTTATGACGAAGCTCAGCTCTCGTCTCAGCGTTAACATTAGGAGAAAAATGGGATTCCTGCAGTTGAAATTCATTGATTTGGAAGTGCTTTCAGAGGGTTCATTAAGACCTGAGGAGTTGAAGAATGCTGAACTATTATGGGTATATATAGAACAAAGAAACAGCTTTGGTGACAGTTTCAGGTTGCTGGAGAACGATAAGGAACTAAAAGATTCAAACTTGTTGAAGTTGGGGCCATTTTTAGATCAAGGTTTTCTAAGAGTTGGATGCAGACTGCGGCATGCGCTTCTGGATTATGCTGCCAAGTACCCGCTGATTCTGCCCTGCCGAAGCCCTCTGACAGTGCTGCTTGTAAGACGAGCTCATTTGGATTCTCTTCACGGCGGTACGCAGCTCACTTAATCCGGTCTCAGGAGTCAGTTCTGGATCCTCAAGGGTCGACAAGCGGTGAAAGTTCTGATCAACCAGTGTACGGTATGTCTACGATATTCAGCAAAAATGTTAACTCAATTGATGGGAGATCTTCCCAAGGTTAGAGTCACACCTGCTTATCCCTTTGAGCATTCGGGAATGGACTTTGCAGGTCCATTCAGAGTTCGATTATCTTAAAGTCGTGGCAGAGGGACGATGAAGGCTTACGGTTGTATCTTTATCTGTCTTCGTACAAGAGCTACACACTTGGAGGCTGTGGAGGACTACTCGAGCGAAGCGTTTCTGGCTGCGGTTGACCGCTTCACATCAAGGCGTGGTCATTGCAGCATCTTGGAGTGCGACAACGCTCTGAATTTTGTTGGGGCTCCAACGTCGCTTCGACGGAGTTTCGGCTGAATTCCAAGGAATTGCTGTAGATCTGAGCAAGATGAAGACGGAATTCAGATTCAACCCACCATCGGCACCGCATTTCGGAGGGATTTGGGAGGCTGCAGTCAGTAGACCTTATACACCATTTCTACGCTGACCTTCTGCAAGGTCATCTCCCGGTAGACGACGTTGAAGTCAACCCGAGGGTCCCCGATGATGTCCATCAGGGTTATCCTCGGGTTAACCCCAAGTCGAGGTCCTCGATTTCTGAGTCATCCTCGGTTGGGTCCCCGATGATGTTCAGAAATCGAGGTCTACCTGGAGATGACCTTGCACCAGCGTAAGAATGGTGCATCTACTATTGTGCGCGCGCGCCGCGATGTTATGTAATATGTTAAAATGTGGATTAGTATGGTTACTAACCTGACGATGCTGCCTCCTAGTTCAAGGTCGTAACCTGGAGCGCAAAGTGCGTGTTGTCTCGTTGGTGTTCTGCCTGCAACTGACGCGGCTCTAGTTTTCGAAAAGGTGGGGTACTAAGTGTGTTTGGGATGAGGAGTATTTGGGAATCGAGTTGACCTTGTGAGTAGTTTATAACTAGGATTGGTCTGAAGCGTACGCCTTAAGCTCATATATATATATATATATATATATATATATATATATACATACTCACTATGGCTCACCTTACCATAACGAAAATTCATCAGCTTCGTAAGAGATGGAAAATGTAAGAGAGTCCCGCTTACCGAATGGAAGATAGCTGACACTGAACTCGTACCCTCTGTATATCTATACATCGGTCCCCGGCAAGATACAAAATACAAGTCAGTCCTCTCCGATCAAGTGAAAGTCATCTGCCGTTCGACTACTGGCCACCGCTTATCCATATACTATTCTCGCTCGAGACGGAAAATATAGGATGGTTCAACTAACTGAGTGAAAGGGACCACCAGTTCGACTCGTCGTTTCCATTCATATGTACACCGGTCTTATAACAGTCGGGAAATAATGTAGACCTCTGGACTATGCAATAGAATGCACTCCCACTGACTATGCTCGACTCGCCTCGTTGTCTCTATCCATACACCACAAGCCATACCTACACTGGCTTTACGCTTCCTCTTTCATACTCCTGATCTCCTGTTCCGACTCTACACTATTTGATCGTTATTGATCGCTAAATAAATTATTTCAATATATTTTTTTGTAAAATTCAGAGTCGAATGAGAGTATTTAATCTATATCTGTATGAATACTGAATGATTGCGAATAATTTTTTCCATTACTGTAGTATACAAAGAAATCAGAATTATATCAGTATAGTGTGGAAAGGTACCATAATAATTTGAACTACTCTTTGTATACGTGTTAGTTATATTTATTGAGGATTGAGATTACATTCTGTTAGTAGAATTGGGTTGAATACATGAAACTTACACACACTAAATTAATCGCCGCTTCTTAGATTGACGCGTAAAATGGATCCGTGTGTTATTCTCCGCAAAAGTGGGACGCTTCCTGAAACAGCGAGAAATTAAGGAAAAGTTAATTATCGACATCACCCACTGTTTCAGAGGTGTATATGAGCAGCATGAACCACTTACGTTTTACGTGGTCTGTTCCCACGCTTCTCCTCTTGCTCTTCTTCGGCTCGAACTGTTTCTGCATTCTTTAGACTGGAAGTAAAAATGTCATATCACCACTGATTCTTACACACTTCTAGATTTCCGAACCAACAAATGATACTCACATTTCGATATCTGACCCATCTTCGTGGGAGTTGACCGCGATGGGTACAACAGCACCGGGTACAACAGAATCATCACACGTCTCTCTGTAAATACATGATGGAAGATTCTTATACGATCGAACACATACACCCATACAGTGAAGGAGGAAATTAATACTCACACGTCCACGAACTCATCTTCATCCTCCGTACAAATATCGATCCAGCATTTGGGACGGCTCGATTTCCTAAATTCGATGGGTTCGTTCCCCTCCAACTTGTTCTCAATGATGATGGAGAGACATTTTATTAACATCTCATTGATCCTCGTCAGATGACGAAGCTGGGTCCTCATCCGCATGCTCTTCTCCTTCTCCATCGACGAACTCAATTTTCCCGCTTCCTTTATACAATAGAGAAGCTCCGCCGTTTTCGCGTAGAATCCTTCCATATCTCTGCTGATCTGAGCGGATAAGGTCGGATAGTGGTTTGGGGAGGAAGCTTGAGAAAGACCTTCCTCTTCTATCCTCTAGATCGAGAACGACAGCGGGGCCGAATCTGGTATTGATTATCCTCCCGCCTTTGATTTGGTACTTCGATCCTTGCTTGAGGTCCGTGATCTTCCTGATGGGAGGTAGACTCGCGACTTGATTCAACTGCCGGAACATTTTGAACTGATACTATAGACGCGGTTTCAACCTTTTATAGCAGAGCCTACACCTGGCCCACCACTTTGAGTTTGAAAATGATGCGTAATAGTGCCCTCGTCCGATGGGAAACTCTTAATCTTTCCGAGTTTCTAATTTCGAAACGTAACCTCTAAAATATATGAGAAAGAAAAGCCAACATGATGAGGTGACCGAGGCCCCAATCTATAGCAATGGAAACGAATCATCATATCATGGAGAAAAAGAAACTCCACGTCATAAATAGCATGCATTTCCTAATGGTAGTTTCTCCACTCCGAGACACTTGGTCATGGGAGATATCTTTGACCCTCAAAACTATCGATCTCGCCTTTGCATGTAATGAGAGCGTTCAGAGGAAAAAGAAACCACATGTCATCATAAGATACATTTCTCAATAGAAGCAAGGTGAGTCACTCCAACACAGTTGGAGATGTATCCTCTAGCATCCTCGATTTCTTTTCTACATTCATGCGTAGGCCTATATTTACCCATCAACAGAGGTATCTTATGCCCACGTCATCTTGAACGATCCTCGACCGCATGTGGTAATGATTGCACTCAAATAATCAGCTCTCGCGAGGTGACGAGAAAAATCCATTAGTCAGCCTCGTCTCAATAACACCATGCTCACCACACCTGAAAACTCGTCCGAAAATATACAACGATTTCCCTTTCGAAACGCTCGCCCGCTCTCCAAAGGCCTCGGCCGTGTCATTCGTAGGCCTTGCTTTCATCTTCTCTTTGATGTGAACATTCGTTGTCAAATATACACGCCTGGCTATTGCTCTTAGTCAGAGACCTCACCACGCCTCATTCTCTCCTGATCCGATACATTGGTTTATCTGTCCAGTTTTCATGATTATAGCGTGGATTAGCAAATTGGTGTGTGTCCCTCGATGTAATATGATGACGATTCAATTACTAGTGTCTTGGGTCAAAAAAATTCTTTCTGTTAATATGTGAACAGTATGCATACGTCTACTGATTGATTCCTGGCCGTATGTGGTATTGATTGCGTTCAGAACATTATCTCTCAAGAGACGGTGAGATTATTTCGTCAGCGGGACTCACCTCAATAACGCAAGGCTCGCTGCATCTGAATGATCTTTCAAATATATACAAGCGATTTCCCTTTCGAAACATCTCCTCGCTTTTTGACGTAGCTGCCCATGTAATGCGTGAGTCTCACTCTGATCTTGACTCTTATGTTAACGATCATTGACGAATTTTCTCTCTCAATCCATTACTACTAGCCTGAGACCTCACCCACCTCATTCAGACCCATTTCATCAGCTTATCCGGTAAGCCTTCATGATCATTGCACAGACTGAGAGCTCACCGCATCTCACTCGATGTGGTATAACGCTTGAATTTTGGGTTCTCTGGGGAGAGGAAAAAACTCTCTGTCATTACATGAACAGAGTGCGCAAGTCTACGGATTGGTACAAATAGACCTGCGGTGGCACACACTTCACCAGTCGTGCTCAGGGAGCACAATCTCGTGAGGATGGCTGACATCTACGGGACAATTTGTCTCATGGAGAAGGATATCCTCGCAGCTTTTCGAGAGCTCACGAGAAAGAACGTTTCTCTCCGGGAAAGAAAAAGAATACGGAACAGTAGGAAGATTGAGAAGGGTGCATTCGATCTGTTTGAGATAATCAAAGGTGTCTTGGAACGAATAAAGCAGAATAGTAAACCAGAATGGACGGGGAAAAAGGAGGCCTTGGAGAGTAAGGCAGATCGAATGCTACGCATCTTCAAGATTTTGAATGAGAGACGCCATCGACGACAGCTCAATAACGTCATTTTTTTCGAAAGCAAGAGGGCTTTCAAGCGGCGGGCAAGGACAGCTGTTGTGGGTAATGTAGACCACATAGTTCCTTCTGAATTCATGAAAGAAGCGGCTCTCCTCATCATTCCTTACGTCGAATCGTTCCTACAAGAACATAAATCAGCCAAAGTCTCCCTAATTTTCGATGCATATTATTGTATCAAAGATGAGAAAAGAGAGATAAAGCATTTCAAAACTCCGTACATTGAGCTTCTCATATCGTCCGATCTGCAGAAATGGTATGAGAAGAATTTGAAAACAATAGATGATCAATTATCTGAGTTTGAAGAAGTTGGTAGTGGATGATCTCTAGAAGAGATTATCAGTCTGAAAATAAATATAATCAAAACAAGGCCCCTCAACGGAGCATCATATATTGAACTACCAGAGTTTATCAAGAAGAAACATGCTGTGGTGAACATCGAGTGTGGAGGAAATCAGTGTTTTGCTCATTCGGTCATGGCAGGACTTTATCCTGCGAAGAATGGATCATCCTCTCAAAATAAGCTCCACAGCTATCCTCATTGGAAGAACAAAGAAATGGGGTTGAAATTGCGTGAGGAAGACTTCCCAATATCATATGCTGACATCCCACAGTTCGAAAAAGATAATGACATCTCAATAAATGTCTATGAGGTGGATGAACAGGAAGAGACCATATATGGTTCATACCGTACTACAAAAAAGAGGACAAGACATGTCAATTTACTCTTATTAGAGGAAGAAGATGGAGCACACTATTGCACAATAAAACACCTCTCAAGGCTCATTTCTAGCGGGATCAACAAGGACATGCACAAGAGGTACGTCTGTGAAACTTGTTTTCATTCGTTTTCGAGTGAAAAAAAAAACTAAATAGACACTCATTAGACTGTAAAACCGCAAATGAATGTAAAATCGTTCTACCAAGACCGGAAGAAGCAGTTCTGAGATTTACCAATCACTGGAAGAAACAGGACTCGCCTTATATTGTTTACGCAGATTTTGAGTGCCTGCTCATCAAAATGAATCAAGAATTGGGTTCAAATACAGATGACGAAGATGTTCAGATGATGTCTGATGACGACGATGAAGTAGACTGTTTACATCATTCAATAAATCTCAAGAAGGTCAGATCCAAGCTGATGGAGCAAGCTTTTCAAAAACATGAACCATATAGTATTGGACTCTACTTTCATGATCGTTTTGATGAGACTCGATGTTTTTACAAGAGATATAGAGGACAGCACTGTGCTCGGAACTTTGTCAAGGAGCTTGAGAGGATTGCCTTTGAAGTGGAAGAGGTAAGATTGATACAGATGATGGATGTTATGATATATTATGATATATTCAAATGTATTACTGCTTTTTTCGTAGCTGTTTGTCAACTTCCCACCTCTCAACATGAGCGAGGAGGATGAAGAGAGATTCCAAGCAGCAACAACGTGCCATATATGTGAGAAGATATTCTACCCGGATGAGATCAAGGTACGTGATCACGAACATCATGCTAGAGGACGGTTCAGAGGCGCTGCCCACGTTCATTGCAATCTCTTGTACCAAGAGAAATTTATCATTCCCGTTATTTTCCATAACTTAGCGAGATATGACGCCCATTTTTTGATAAGGGCATTAAATTACGATATTGATGGAGAGCTGACGGTCATACCCCAAAACATGGAGAACTATATCTCCTTCGCAAAACACCTTGGTGATTCCAAGATGAAACTTACATTCATAGATTCCTTTAAATTTTTGAGTTCGAGCCTCGAAAAATTAGCATCTTTACTTCCTAAGAAAGATATGGTCATAACGAGGAAGCAATTCCAAAAAGAGTTATTGAACACTGAGAATGATGAGGAAGCATTCGATCTCCTCACAAAAAAAGGGGTTTTTTGTTACGATTACATAGATAGCGAAGCGAAACTCGATGAAACATCTCTACCTCCAATCGGGGAATTCTATAACTGACTCACAGATTCAGAGTTAGATTCTCAGTCTTATAAGCATGCGATCGATGTTTGGAGGGTTTTTAGATGTCAATCATTGTGGGACTACTCAGTACTTTACCTTAAGACCGATGTCATAGTATTGGCAGACATTTTCGAGGACTCCAGGAATATCTGTCTAGAGACCTATTCATTGGATCCCGCGCACTACTACACTTTACCGGGTTTCGCTTGGGACGTGATGCTTCTCAAGACGGGAGTTGAAATGGAGTTACTGACTGACATTGACATGGTACTTTTCTTAGAAAAATCGATTAGAGGTGGTCTGAGTCAGTGTTCGAAGCGTCATGCTGTTGCTAATAATAAATACATGAAGACTTTCAACGGAAGCCAAGATTCAAATTTCATTATTTATTTAGATATGAACAATCTATACGGAACAGCAATGCAAACAAAGCTCCCTTACAAAGGTTTCAAATGGGTGATGAACCCAAAAAATTTCGATGTATCAAAAATCAGCGATGACTCGGATTTAGGTTACATACTCGAAGTGGACTTGATATACCCGACTGATCTTCATGACAAATACTCAGACTATCCATTCTGTCCCGAAAAAATAGCCCCGCAAGAGGCTAAGAATAAAAAAGTTAAGAAATTGTGTGCAACTCTATACGACAAAAAGAGATACGTCATTCATTATCGTGCATTAAAGCAGGCTCTAGCAAATGGCCTTCAGCTTAAAAGAGTACGCAGGGTTCTCGAATTTCAACAGTCCGAGTGGCTAGCACCTTACATCACATTGAATACTGAATTACGTAAGAGAGCAACGTCGGATTTCCGCAAAGAGCTTTTCAAATTGATGGTCAATGCCGTGTTTGGTAAGTCCATGGAAAACGTTCGTAATCGGATTGAGGTCAAGCTGGAGACTCTGTGGGATCGTCGGAAAAGTGGTGTCGAAAAATATGTTTCCAATCCAAGATTTCATAGAATCGTTTTCTTTGATGAGGAGTTTGTTGCAATAGAGTTGAAAAAACGTCAAATAAAAATGGACAAAGCGATCTACGTCGGGTCCGCTGTATTGGATATCTCAAAATTTTTTATGTATGATTTTCATTATGGATACATGTTACAAAATTATAATAATTTAGACGGATCCTGCAACCTTTTATACACAGATACGGACAGTCTGATCTATGAGATTCACACTAGAGACGTATTTACCGACCTCATTAAACGCGACTGCGTTGAAAAATTCGATACTTCGAATTTCCAAGAAAATAATCCTTACTCGATACCGCGCGTGAACATGAAAGAGCTCGGTAAAATGAAGGAAGTATATGGTGGTGAGCTTATACTCGAATTTGTTGGTATCAGACCGAAAGCTTACGCAATGATCAAAGAGAATGAACGAAAAGAGCTAGAAAAAAAAGGCTGCTAAAGGTGTATGTCGATGTGTATTGAAAAAAAAGATTCGATTTGATGATTACAAAAGATGCTTGTTCGACGGAGTTGATTATTATTGTGAACAAAAACTCATAAGGAATCATTTACATCAAGTATACAGTATCAAGCAGACGAAATTAGCCTTGAATGCAGATGATGATAAACGTTTCATATTAGGAGATGGTGTGAGAACGCGTGCGCTTGGTCATTATAAGAATATGTAATATGTAATCTTATCATCCAATTTCGGGATCGGGGAAAATAAATATACATATATTAAAAATATGGAAAGGTTTATTTGTCCCATCCATCATGTACTCATCACGAGGATACACTCAATATCTTGCTGGAGATGCTCTAGAGGATGTTTTTCTTGTGCACCCAAGAATCGTACTTCTTATCGAGTCCGAGCCATCTAACAAGTACTTGATCTCCTCGCTCTTTGATGACTTTCTCAACCAAATAAATACTTGGATCTTTCACTCGAAGCAATTCCGGTTCATAGAAACCACCCAAAATTCTCTCTCCTTCATAATCTTCGAGTAAGTACATCACTGGGTTTGTTCTCTTCACCTCAATAATTTTGAATACTTCTGTGCTCCAATTGGGTGTGAATCCTTTAGCAAAAATTGTCTTATATTTACTCACGCGCACAAAGTCACCAACTTGGAATTTTTGTTTCCCTTTGATTTTCAAGTTACGGTAGACCGTAGATTTCAGAGTTTCAATGTACTTCTTCTGCTGGGGAGATTTTTCATATACTTGGATAGGTTCCAAACCTATGGTACGATGTTTGGTGCGGTTATAGTCATTCACCACATCTTGTAGGATATCAATCCACTTATAATTACCATTCAGTGAGAATATCCTGTATAAACGAGTTTTCATTGTTCTAACGAAAAGCTCACAAATTGAAGCTTTGAGTACGCTTTGAGTAGAATAAAAATTTATTCCGTTGCGTTGAACTAGATCAAGAAAATCCTTATTGTAAAATTCCTTTCCTTTGCAGCTTGTAAATTCGTTGGAGGACTATAGGCACGATCAAGCACCCTTTCAACGGCTCTGGTTACTTCTTTTCCCGTTTTATTCTTGACTGGTTCGGCCCATCCATACTTTGAAAACACGTCAATGACGATCAGAATATACTTGTAACTCTTGTTGAATCTACTCCAATTTATCATTATAGCTAGATCTATTTGCCATAAGTCATTCACATCTTTCACCAAAACCCTCCTACGAGGGAAATTTTTTCTAGCTGGAGCATGTAATTCCTTCACCAGTTGGATTTTCTCATGGCTGTACTTACCACTCATGTCTCCTCTCCCGAAACGTTCGACGGTTTCAACAAAGATAGATCAGCAAGAATAACACCTTGTCGTTCAACCCTCTCGTCCAAGTCTGTGATTTTTGCTTGTAACCTATTCATCAACGAACTCCAGTTGGACACATGTGAGGCATTGGACATTGACGTTTTTGTATTTTTTTCTGTTGCTTTCCTCAAATTTTCATTATCCCTCTTCAACTCGGATCGAATTTTATCCAAGTCAGAGCGTAGATGTTTCAGCTCATCCTTCAAAGATTGGAAACCATCTTTCGTAATTCGATCCAAAGAGGAGACTTTTTGCTTGACTTCTCCAACCGAGACTTTCTGTAGGAAAAGCTTATGTTCCAACTCTTTCTGCTTATTACTCATCCTTCGATCTAATGAGATGTGTGATCCATCGTTGAAGTAGCTCAGACCCTCTCCAACACCACCTCCGAATAAGTCGACGTTCATCGTAGTACTGATTATAGCTCGTTACAAATATCCTTCTTATACTTTTCGGGAAGGTTTCACTAGAAATTATGACACGATCTTTCAAAACTATATACCATCTTTATTTCCTTTGAAATCACACACTGATGTCACATAGGCCAGATAATATACGTTCTTGAGAGCACATGCAAAGATTTGATTGTTATGGAATTCACAAGAATCGTAAATGAATTCAGGTGTTTGATAGAAACCATCAGGTACATCAAATACGTCATAAATATTGAACAAGTATACATTATCGAATGTTCTAGCGAATGTAGGAGCTAGTTGTGGTATCCACATCTTTTTCTCTGCTCCAGTGACGAATAGGAGAACGTCCGTATCGACACTGCATTCTCTCATGAGAGCTTCTTCGAAACATTCTTGCACCTTGTTGTATTCGGTAGTTCCCTGATTCCAGTAGAGACCATGGTGATGTCTAATCAACCATCTCACCTGTCTCTGATCATTCGGGGTCAAATGACTGAGATCACATGGAGGTAGAAATAACCATTGATCATATTTTGATTCTGCAGCATTCAGTATAACAGCTTCTTTTACAATGAAAGAATTTCGGTCTTTGAAACCCTGTAGATCAACGAGAAGAATTTTGGGGTTCTTCTTTGGTTCTAAAGTTGTCATTGTTGTCCCATCCTCAAGAGATAGTGACTCATGGGATAGTGTTTCCCCCGATGAATACGACACCTGCTTGTGAAAATTAATTATTATGTGACTCTGTGAACAATATTCGTTAGTGGGTTGTATTCAATGAATTTATCGTGGAAAATGAGACAGTAAGCACACGTATTCGCTGGTATATTCTCTTGGGTTTCGAATTCTAGTCGAACGTCTACATTTGTACTTTTTACCGCCTCATCTTGTCGTGAACAGTCACTGGGGAGCATGAAATAATAAGATGACCATGCGTCATAGTCGAGAATGGACTTATCTCTCAATGACTCATCTTGGTAATATGAATATTTGAAGGACTTGAACATCTCAAAGGCAAACTCAGTGTAAGTTTTGTTTGTCCAGTCAATGTTGAAACTTTCGTATGGGTATACTTCCGAGTTCAAAAATAGCTTTATATTCGCGATCTTACAATGATCGAAACACGAACTATTCTTTTTCTTGTTATTTTTCCTATCTGTTTGTAAAGCTAATACAATGAATCGTGGTTTTTCCAATTGTGTTGATGATTTTATCGCCCAAATCTGTTTCGTTGTCTCTTGTAGCATAGGAAACTCCAACAGTTCCCATGTACGGAAAGATATGGGGAGAAACGGACCCTTCTTCTGAATTTGGAGCATCGCTAACTTAACCCTATCGTTGAAATAGACGTGTGGCATCCACCATTGGATTTCAGTCAATGAAATTTTCGGGTTTGTAGCATCTGAAGTGACTTTGAAGCAATTATCATCTGTTTTCGATCGAATTAGTATGAGATCATGTTTCGCACCTAGAATTATACGTTTGAAATCTTCACAAAAACCAAAAAGCTTGCTTAGTGGTACACAAGTATTGTATTTAATTCCATTTGCTGTCGCCACGTGGGTTCTGTGCCATTGATAAGATCCAGCAGATTCTTCGTTATCAGGTGTTAATGATAAGCAATTTTTCATAACAGCTGTGATACCTGGATTTCTCGTCTGATCAATCTCATGACCGTTTATTTGATATTGAGTATGCTCGAACATGAAAAATGGCCAACAGTTTTCCAGTCTAAAGTTAGGCCCGTTTACGGCATTGTTAGCGGTCACAGTAGCCTCCATGTACAAGAAACTCTCACACGGTAGAAGATATGAATCATTCGAGTTTATACGAATTCTGATTCCATCGTTGGGTGAGATGTTGATGATGTTATAAGGAGTATATGATCTTACATCTTTCCTGATGATCCGCTCATCTTTAACGGGTTGACTCAGAACGTCGATTGGATCTTGGAACAGCGCCATTCTTGCGAACCTTGAACCCTAATGACCGCAGAAATCGGACACTCTTCGGACTCAATGATTTCCTGCTCCTCTTCTTAGTCTCTCGGTGTTGTGGATTCGACGGTGTAGTTGCCTCTCTCGAAACTCGAGCGACTGTGCTGAAAGACCGAAGCCCCGGTCTATTATATAGGATCATCTCTCCTCACTCGTAGATGTAGACGTATTGAAATTTCCTGACCCTGGAAGTCGACCAGCTCCCCTCTCTGATCTAAAATTCTGAAGGTGATGGTGTTGGGTTTGGTGTGAACTGGAAGGTATAGCGGTTGGGTTGGAATTATGTTCAATCGAAACCCAGGAGAAACGTTGATAGCAAACTCAAACACTGAATGACTCTCACGTCCATTGAAGTATGACCCACTGACCATATTACATTCAACTCTGATAGAGTTAATTTCTGTGATTCTAACGGGTAGAGATGATGTATGCCACGTTTTCGCTTTTAATATCTCTCCCTTTCCTGTTACAGGATCTGAGAAACCCAAGAGAGTTCCAATATTGTTCGGTTTTGTGAAATCTACATCAAAGTCACATCGTAATTCACACTTCAGGGTGTTCCTGTTACCTTCTAACCTTAATAGAGGTCTCACTTTTCCGTCGGCTTCTTCTTCGTCTTGTGGTTGAAGGATTTTTTGAATGTATTCTTCAATATCTTTCACTTCGTAAGACTGATGGGATCTCTATAACTTTGTCATTATCGTAATAGAATTTATTATTCAACGAGTGAACATTTGGTATTGCGTGGAAGGCCACAAAATTGAGTAGCGCGAGTTCAAGGTCCTTATTTCTCATATAATCATCGAGATCGAGTGGGGATTCGATGATTGGTCCAGTACCCGAGACGCTCACTGATCGGGACATAACTGAATATAACCCTGACAATACGTCCTCTTTTATCGAGAACTATCAGAGTCTCCCACCTTCCCCTCCAAAACTCGAATTACGCAGAAACTCGATACAGAGCTGTCCACAATTGCTCTGATTATAATTCTGACGTGACGAACGATTGTAAACAATGCGACAATCTGGTCCAAGATACCATACCACCTCTATTGGTGGTCTGAGATTCCCGAAACTATTGAAATAGGAAACAATGTTACCACGTTTAGACAAGGCACACCAATGTGTACCTTCTTCACTCAAATTAATGATCATAGACTCATTTGTTCTTGGTTCACCAATATGACTCAACTGTGTAACTGTAAATACTCCTCGGAAGAATGGAATATTCCTAGCAGCATCGTATAGTTCTTTACCAGTCGTCGCACCGTACTCCTTCAGTTTTTTGTTTTCCTTCCTGATTTTGAGTTACGTTTACGCTGACGCTTCTTCAACGATCCTCCACGTTTCTTATGGGTCGAATTTGGAGCTCCGTATGGGTTTAAATACAATCCTTTCCCCTCCATTGCCTTATTCTGGCGGATTATTTCATTTAATTTCTTACGATCATTCCTTATTTCGGAAATACTTTTGACAACATTTGTGACTCCTCCTGATAGAGAAGCAAGAGCTCCTGAGGCTGATAATGCAGGTACCATTGCTGGCAAAAGACCTCCTCGTTTAGCCAACTTCAGTTCTCGGAATTTTTGTGGAGCTTGTTTCATTTTCTTCACTTTAACACTTGATCTCTTCTTTTTTAGACCCATACCAAACTTTCGTTTTGCCTTCATAGCTGCAACAACTCCAAGAGCTCCGAGTCTTCCCGATAAAGAAACGTTCCGAGCTCTCAGACGTTTATCAGCTTCTTGTTGTAGTTCAAGGTCGGCAGCGTGACGTTGACCCAAATCTTTGAACTGATTGTATGCAATGTCGTGTTTTTTGCAAGCTTCGTCAAGAAGGTTGATTCCACGATCCCCCCTCCTCAATCGTTCACCTAACTTTGTTCCTGGGCCACAGTAATTATAACCCGGGAGATGGAGCTCGAATGGAAGACTATCGGTGACACGATTTACGAAGCCTCGACCTCTCTTTGACTGATTCATACGTTCTGTTCGATGTTTCAAGATCGAAGGTGTGATCAATACTAGAGTACCTCGTATAAATGGGTACCTATATATTGGAAGGCCTTTAGTTTCCTCCATACCATCAACCCGACATCATGAAATTCGTGGCGCAACCTCAAGGGATTCAACTGATTGATATTGACAGAGAGATTGGAGGGGATATGAATAATACGAGATGGAGACATGGGAGACTCCTACCAAATGAAATACGCTGTATTGTATGTGGACCATCCGGATCCGGTAAGACGAATGCCATATTGAATCTCATTATAAGTCCTCAGGGTTTGAATTTCGAAAATATCTATGTCTACTCGCAATCGCTTGAACAACCAAAGTATCGGTTCTTGAAAGCTATAATGTCCAATTTGGAAGGAGATGGAATCGGATATCATACATTTTCCAACAACGAAGACATCTTAGAACCCAATCAAGCGAAACCGAATTCTATATTTATATTCGATGACGTAGCATGTTGTAAACAGAATATTATAGCTGCATACTATTCCAGAGGGAGGCACTCGTGTGTTGATTGTTTCTATCTCTGTCAGACGTACCCTCGTATACCCAAACATCTCATTCGTGACAATGCAAATCTACTGATCATCTTCAGACAAGACGAAGCATACTTGAAACATATCTATGATAATCACGTTAATCCAGACATGTCATTCAATGAATTTAAAGAGTTGTGTACAGAGTGTTGGCGCAGTAAAAATGGTTTCATGGTTATAGACAAAGAGGGTAAATGCAATGGTGGGAGATATCGTAGAGGGTTTAATGAGTTCATTGTAATGGGAGATGACTAGTATATGCGTAACGCTGCTCCGGGTAACATCTACGTAATGATTCAGAAGATGAAGAAGAAACAGATATTGAAACCTAAGAAAGGGTCTAAATATAGTAGTAAACACGTGAAACGTAAAAGCAAGGATGATATCAAGCTCCAGATTGCGAGAGCTAGTGATGACATCCGAAAAAAACACAAAGATCTCAAGGTTGGAAAGATAGAACGTGAGTCGTTGAATATTCAAAATTTCAAACCAATAGTTGAGCCTTTGGAAAAACTCGTGAAGGAAAAAATAGAACCAATGAAAACTGAGGTTGTACCCAATCGTCCGAATCAAGCTACACCGAAGCTATCCCAATCCTCAACGCAGCAAGTTCGAATCCAAAAGAGGAAATTGGTAGATACTTCAATACCGCATATGATGTCCACACCACTGAAGCGACACAATGATGACATTAAACGGTTCCACGAACTTCCTACCATGCAAGAAATTGCCAGTATCCCTCTCCCCGACGACGACGATGACGTTGATGATGCTGATCATAGTTTAGTACCAATGGAGATCGAGGATGAGGGAGCTGAGATGCCATTGAGTCAATTTTACACGGAACAGCTTTACCGAAATCAGACAGAAATGGATACCACATATGGACCTCATTACTATGATGAAATACTCATGTTGGGGAGTAAATCTCTCGGTTTTGTGAATGATACTGGTGAAATTATAATTGGGAGAAATCTCAAAGTTCGGGGTACACCGGGTCTTTTTGAACTTATTTTCAAGAAGGAACCTGTTGGGTATACGGAAGATGATCTCAAAGTATATAAACAGATACTAGAGGTCACTTCAGCCCATAGAATATCTCACAGTCCTAGTGGACGAGTCAAGCGGAATATTGGGAAGAAATACAAGAACGTGGTAGGAAAGCTCTTCCCAGTGGATAAGGAACCAGTCTTGGATTCGAGATCTACGGAAGTCTCGGGCATGGGTTTGAATCAACAAAAATGGATGACATTACATCAAGATAATGATGTTGACTATGATTACTGGGATGATCCAAACGAGTTAGTCGACCGTCTTGAACTTCTGCTTAGATCCACGGAGGCTGGTAATTCAAACCTTGAAAATGAGATTATAGAGATTATAGATGAATTGCGTGAGGGGGGATTCGTGGTATAAGAGGTGGGGACTCCTGTGGTGATATCTCATTGTATCGTCTCACCTAGACAGTGCTTCACGAAGTCTTCGGATCAGATAAATATGGAGCACATGAATGTGAAGTACCGTACCAGAAGAGATGGAGAACAAGCGGAAGATCACCTTTCTCGTTCACTTACTGATTCGTTTGAAGATTCTCAAGATCCAGATCCATTGCGAAATAATAAGAAACAGATTGGTGGGAATGAATCACAAACAGGAGGAGTATCGTTCCAGGAAAAGGAGATGTCTACTTCTTTGAGTGGTAAGCATGTACGTCGATGATCTAATTCACATAGAAAATACTCATGATCTAATTATCACACATTATTTCAGCTCCACCTCAACGGGATAGTCATTCCAGTGAGAAACGTAATATGGTGGCAAGAGCCAAATCAATCATACAGACAATCACCAGAGCTGCACTCATCAAAGGTAAAGGAAAAAATTCTCTCGATGATTCCATGATAGGTACTATCAATGAGGTTGGTACAAGATTCATCGACGATCTCAATGAAAGTGAAGCGAAACTGGTTGGAAAAATAGGTGAAATGCTAAATATGTCCATGAACTCATCGGAGAGTGATTTGATTTTGAGAGTTAGTGACCTTGAGATTCAGATAAAAAAACTGAGCGACGACGTTCGAAAATTCGCAACTGACATTCATGGATTCAACATGAATATGAAAGAGCGAGCGGAATATATGAGAAATCATGAGAATAAGTGTAAGAAAAACGAAACCGAAATTCGAGATGATCGAGAAAAGTTGAAAAATATGGAGATTGACTATCTCTTCATGAAGGATACAACATCCAACATTGCTCGAATAATGAGGGAGCACAATGAATCTTCGGCTGAAAATTTCAAGAAAGTAATTGAAAATTTGGATCAGATGGGAAAGATGGAGAAACGATTTGAGGATCAACAGAAGAAGTCTTTGGAGCAATTCCATCAAACAAGAACCGATGTAGTCGATATGAAATTTTGGATAGAAAAACAGGTTGAACATTTCCAAAACTCATTAGATCAACGCATTATACCTATGGTATTAGGCATAGAAGCGAAACAGAAAATGATGGAGGATCAAATGAGACGAAATTTTGGATCGATCGATCTCAAGAACCATCATCTTGAAGCCTTCATCGAGGATATGGTGCGGCGCACGCAAGAGCTTCAAGGTAATACGAATGAAACTAGGATGAATCTCGAAGCTAAGGACGAAAGTTTGATTGATAACTTGAATAATTTATCGCATCAGATCCATGAAGTGAGATCATTCGTTGATAGTGTGAACGAGAAATTGAACGAGCAACCATATAAATTTCAAGATTTGGAGAAAAAGATTCATGACTCCGATAAGGAAATTCTAGAAAAGATTGAGACTACAGTGACAGCACATGGATATAGAATGAAAATATTCTGTGTACACTATCAATTTACCTAAGTAACTGCATAGTATAAGGAATGAATAAATTTTTTCAAAGTATTACATCTCTTTTTTATTGAGGCAGTCGTGAATCGATTAGGTCATACGCATACCCAATTTCGGTGCACGTATTACTGAAACGGAATTTTAGACTCCTGGGTTGCTCATGGAAATATTTTTGGGTAACCAAATTCAGTGATATCAACATGTGGTCTTACGAGAAAACAAACTCGTCCTGTAAACAACCTTGTGTGAATAACAAACTTCCGCTTCAGAAGAGAATCGAAAGACATTTCAAATCATTTCTGACGTGGCGCGGTGAGCTCACTCATATTTTTTGAGCTCAAGACAGATGCGTAAGATGAATTACAGAATCGGGCTATTCACAAGGTCGACTTGACTTTCAACTACCTCTCACCATACGCAAGCGTTTCCCCACAAGAGTAGCATCAGTCGCAGGCCGAACACCAACGAGACAACACGTACTTTGCGCTCCAGGTAACGACCTTGAACTAGGAGGCAGCATCGTCAGGTTAGTACCCATACTAATCCACATTTTGACATAGTGAAATAGTATTACACCATGTTTCTTGCCCTACAACGCCATCGTCCTCGCCATTGCTATAGTATTAAGGTATGAATGTGGTGCTATAGTATTAAGGGATGAATGCAGACGGTATAAAGACACAACAACCAAAAACAAGTGCTCTTTCTAATTAATCGGGGCTATTACGTAACATCGCGGCGCGCGCGCACAATAGTAGATGCACCATTCTTACGCTGGTGCAAGGTCATCTCCAGGTAGACCTCGATTTCTGAACATCATCGGGGACCCAACCGAGGATGACTCAGAAATCGAGGACCTCGACTTGGGGTTAACCCGAGGATAACCCTGATGGACATCATCGGGGACCCTCGGGTTGACTTCAACGTCGTCTACCGGGAGATGACCTTGCAGAAGGTCAGCGTAGAAATGGTGTATAAGGTCTACTGCAGTCAATTCGGCCAAACATCATTTAAAAAGGATAGTTGGTGACCATATTCTTACTTTCGTAGAAATGTCCACTTTATTGTCAAAAATTGACGCATGTTTAAACTCAAGGCCTATTTCACCTTTAAAATATGATCCTTCTGATTTGTCCGCGCTGACGCCCGCGCATTTTCTCATACAGAGACCATCGTTTATAATTCCAGAGCCCACAATTCCATCAGGACCCATTCCAGTCAATAAAAGATGGAGGTGGATCACTCAGATGACTCAGGAATTCTGGAAATCGTGGTCCAGTGACTACTTACAAGCCCTGCAAGAAAGGCACAAATGGTCAAGGCCTTCCAGGGCCTATCGAGTAGGTGATGTGGTTCTGCTACGCGACGATTGTAAACCTCCAGCTGTCTGGCCCTTGGCAGTGGTCACAACAGTTTTTCCCGGTAATGATGGCAGAATCCGGGTATTAGAAGTCCGCACGGCTACATCAACATTCAGACGGCCAATTGTGAAGCTCGTATTATTGGTACCCGAATCCTCAGATGAAGATAATGATGAGAATTGAATTCTCAAGTATGGACAATGAGTGATATTCTAGATTAGTTTATTCTAAATTAGTTTAGTTAATTTATGTTTCGAGACATCGGTGAACCCTAGACAAGCTCTCAGAGAAAATTAGAGTCCTTTCAAAGTAGTATGGGTGTCTTTCTCGTTTTCGAGTACTAGAGCTAGTATCTTGTCTACGTGCGAGCACGATACGAAATTTAGAATCATTTGCGCGGTTGCTTAGGTCGTTCATATCCCACTGGAATGAACGTACCTCCTTTTGGGACTCCTTCCCGAGTGGCCGGGATGGAGTGACTTTCCACAGTGGTTGTAAGGGCCTTGGACATGGCAATTCGCTGAGCGATGGCCTCTTAAGGCGATGCGGTCACCGTGCACCGTGCACGCTGAGAGTTATTCGCACATTTCTCCGATATTCTCGCGATTTTGACTATACGACAAGAAAACGAATACTCATTATCATTTCATTTGAGTTCGTCTTCTCGTCGTCTAGCTCAAATCGCAAGAGAATTTGGTAAAAGTGGGAATAACTCGAGTGCAGGCATTTCCTTACCTATAGTACAGGCACATTGCAGTTCTCACTTTTATCCGATTCTTCTGCGATTTGAGCTCAACGACGAGAAGACGAACTCAAGTTAGATGATGATGAACACTCGTCTCCTCGTCGTTTGCCCACATCGCAAGAGTATCGGACAAAAGTGCGAATAACTTTCGGTGTGCACGGTGGCCGCATCGCCTTGACCAGTATCGAGAACGCGAATGTGGTAGTGGATTCCCTTGATCGTTGGGGCACGTGGTGCCTCATCCCTGAAATCTGACGAGCTCCCGGCCCCAGTCAGCGCCCGCCGGAATGCGAGTCTGAAAGACCTATCCATCGTCCCGAGGAGCTCCCTGGGCCATCAGGAAGCCTAGACGACCCCCCCCCTCCACAGAGGGGTGAGCATCGGGAGGTCAGTTTAGCTATAGAACGTTGTCTAGTGCCTCAACGGTGTCGGAACCCGTCGACAGAATCTAAGTCTTTAAGGGGCAGAGGGACGACTATTTAGAGCGAAACTGACCCCAGAATTGTATTTAGATGGTCATTTTGAGTCGGAGGAGTATGTTCAAATCTCCATTTTAGCCCAATGTTCCATTTGCGAGCTGGAATGAGTAAAACCATGCTCACGGCCTTCTGCTTTCAGATGGCCAAAATAATGCTCATTTTTGACTTGGCGAATATAACCCACAGCTCGCCCCTGGCTCGAGAATCATCCCCGCAAGTTTTTATATATGTTTGGGGGGTACTTGGGGAGTACTTCCATATACTCTGGTGCGAATTGAGTGGGGTGGAAACATATGCGGCCATGGCCAATGATGACGTATTTGAGAAAATGGCAAAGAACGGCATTCTTCGGCAATTTTTTTCTCAAAAGTACTTATATTCACGAAGAAATTTTGCCCAGGGACTTCGGAAAATATTAAATTCCGTTGGAGCTGTGATCTTTCCAAAATTAGCCAAAAAAGGGCCCGATATAGCCCTTCTACGGGCCCCAGGAGACGTCGAAAAAAAAAATTTTTTCCCACTATTTCAACATAGTACAAACAGAGAAAAAATCTTCAGATATTTCCCCAACCCCCCTGGTGACGATTTCGTCCGGCTTGCTCCAGAACTCCCCAGATACATTCAACGGCCATGAGCTACAATCAGCAAGAAAATTGTTCATTCAGAGGCCTCAGACCACACGCACGCCTTGGGCTCTCGTCTCAGGTCCGACTAGCCCGAGCAAAGTTTCATATTGAAGATGTTGTACATCAAACACTTGATTCTCGAACTGTTGATGATGGACCAAGTACGGTTCCATTGACGAAAACTATGAATAATCATTTGTTGCGACCCACTTGCACGAAAATTTCGAAAATGAAAAATACTAAGAATTCCCCAGAATCGCAGATGGTACATGAGTAGTTCCGTGGAAGTTTCGATATCTTACGATCGAAAATGTGCCAATCCTGAATCTTACTCGTGAAGGTTCTTTTATGTATTCTTAGTTTTTCGGTAAATATGAAGCATGATCCAACTCGTATGAGGATAACACGGATAGTCGCGTAAGCGCTGCACGGAACTCACATTTGGGAACGTGGCACGTTCCTGGTATTCTGCCACTAAAATTGATCTCGTGGCCAAATGGTTTGGGCGACGGTATTGACATTGTGAGGATTTAATTTCACCACCAGTCCACATACCTTGAACTCCACAGGAGTCTCTAAATACGAGATTGCTTCAAAATTGTTGTGCAAGATTCTAGGAATATTTCAAAGTCGTATTCATAAAATATTGCACTGAAATATTTCAGAAACCTTTCAAAAATTCTTCAGACAAATATTTTTGGAAAGTTTCGAGTAATGTTCCATGAAAAGTTTCGAGGAGCTCTCCGAAAGATCTGTATATGAGTCATTCTTTTTAATATCGCCAGGTTTTGTGTCGGGGGGTCAGGGATTTTTCTGTAACTTTGGGTACATGTTGTATATGATAAAAGAAGATGGAAAGCACAGTTCTTGGGTCTCAAAAGTCATCCGCGTGAGTTTGGCGCCCTATTTTCGTTTTCAAAATTCGTGAAAAATTCGATTTTTCAACTTTTTGATTGATTTCTCACCAGTATGGAACCCTATAAAAAAATTATCCAAGACACATATTTCGACGTGAAATGAACTGAATTTTACGAAAAAAATACTCTCAGATCCGTCAAAGATGAACATAACCTCAAAAAAGTGGTTTTTTTCAGAAAAACCCAATTTTCAAGCCTTAGGCCCTATTTTATCTGAATTTTGACATTTTCATCGGATTCCTCGTCAAATTTTACGTCGAAAACCGTTCTTCAAAAATTGGGCTGAGGATGGGTTTGGCCACCATCATAATAACTTTAGTAGCAGGACCGTAAAAATAGCGCTAAATTGTTCGTTTCGGGAGGGACACTTATTACACTGGACAACAAAATATTGGGTCAGAAGTAGCGCATTGATCAAACAATGACTTTTTCGTGTATTTCTCGACGTAGAAACCGAATCCGAAACCAGTTTTGCACCTAGACATCAGGAATTTTTTTAAACCGCGAAATACTGAGCTTCTAAAAAACTGCATTTTTAGCGTTTTTTGATGATTTTGTAGATACATGATTTTGATGGTGCGACCTTGCAGCGGGCTTTGAGCGTACCTGAACTATGATTTCTCACGTATTTTGACCAGCTAAACACGATGGAAGTTGTTTCAGAGGGCTAGCATGCGTTCGAAACAAAGGACAAGCTGATTTTTCGAGTTGCTATCAGGAGAGTTTGGACGATTTCGTGATAAATCTCAAAGTGATCACGGAATTGATCAGAAACACCCTCTGCAATACCACGAGAGCGCATTCTTTTTCTATTTGCACACAAACTAAGGGAATGATGTTTGCAGTCGCCTAAAAGTAGATTAGTTGAATATACATGTATAATCCCGAAAAGAAACTTTTGATTTATTCCTGAGGTAAGCTCAAGCCTTCTCGTAATGAGTCGAATTTGTAGTTCCCTAGTCTCATGTACTTCTGAGTGCATATAGATAGTCGTTTGCAACCAGCCCAAGATGGCACATCTGACGCTAGATGTTCTTATTCACTCGCCTCCGGAATAGAATCATTGGAGTGCCCACATTAGCTTAGGGTGAAAAACGATGTAACTAGGTTGATCACATATTCATGGTATGTCAAGGTACGTCCCGTAACCTAAACCGAGTTTAGGTCTCCGGGACTTCTGATACCGTATCCTAGCAACAAAATGACATTGTTCTAGTAGTTTGAGTGGCTTCTAGGTACAAAAACTCGAGCATTGATCCAATACGAGGAGGCTTGAACTAACCCGAGGAATAGATCTCGGAATAGATCAAAAGTTTCTTTTCGGGATTATACATGTATATTCGACTAATCTCCTTTTAGGCGACTGCAAACATCATTCCCTTAGTGTGTGTGCAAATAGAAAAAGAATGCGCTCTCGTGGTATTGCAGAGGGTGTTTCTGATCAATTCCGTGATCACTTTGAGATTTATCACGAAATCGTCCAAACTCTCCTGATAGCAACTCGAAAAACCAGCTTGTCCTTTGTTTCGAACGCATGCTAGCCCTCTAAAACAACTTCCATCGTGTTTAGCAGGTCAAAATACGTGAGAAATCATAGTCCGGGTACGCTCAAAGCCCGCTGCAAGGTTGCACCATCAAAATCATGTATCTACAAAATCATCGAAAAACGCTAAAAATGCAGTTTTTTAGAAGCTCAGTATTTCGCGGTTTAAAAAAATTCCTGATGTCTAGGTGCAAAACTGGTTTCGGATTCGGTTTCTACGTCGAAAAATACACGAAAAAGTCATTGTTTGATCAATGCGCTACTTCTGACCAATATTTTGTTGTCCAGTGTAATAAGTGTCCCTCCCGAAACGAACAATTTAGCGCTATTTTTACGGTCCTGCTACTAAAGTTATTATGATGGTGGCCAAACCCATCCTCAGCCCAATTTTTGAAGAACGGTTTTCGACGTAAAATTTGACGAGGAATCCGATGAAAATGTCAAAATTCAGATAAAATAGGGCCTAAGGCTTGAAAATTGGGTTTTTCTGAAAAAAAACCACTTTTTTGAGGTTATGTTCATCTTTGACGGATCTGAGAGTATTTTTTTCGTAAAATTCAGCTCATTTCACGTCGAAATATGTGTCTTGGATAATTTTTTTATTGGGTTCCATACTGGTGAGAAATCAATCAAAAAGTTGAGAAATCGAATTTTTCACGAATTTTGAAAACAAAAATAGGGCGCCAAACTCGCGCGGATGACTTTCGTGACCTAAGAACTGTGCTTTCCATCTTCTTTCATCATATACAACATATACCTAAAGTTACAGAAAAATCCCTGACCCCCCGACACAAAACCTGGCGATATTAAAAAGAATGACTCATATATATTGTAATGGATATCACAAAACATTCTTTGAAATGTTTCTGCGAGATTTCTGGGGGATTTCATTGGAATATTGCAATGGAATGTTAGGGTAAGTGTACCCAATTTGCCCCGATCAAGCCATTTTCTCAATAACTCTGGCTAACCTGAATATATATTTACTCAAGACCTTCAAGATGAAGATTCATCTAATTAGGATGGACAAGAGCTGAGCTGTCTCAATTTTGCCAAAATGTGATTTTTGAAAGTTTGCGAAACTGTGTACCCAACTTGCCCTCATCATTTGGAGCAATATAAATCAGCGATGAATTGCATAAATCCATTTCCATCCAATACCGTCGACGTGTAATCACGTTTGGAGCTTTTCGCTGGTCCAAACCACTATATCCGACCCATTTTGACGCGATAAACACGTTCTGAGTGTTGAAAAAGTCGTAACTACACACCCTCTCGAGATAACCATATGAGGCATGTTGACACTCTGGTGTGAAGCTTCTCGCTTCACAAAGCATCTCCATATTTTGCTCATAAAATACCTGCAAATCCGAGTTACACAATTCTGAAAAACGGATTTTGAAGGTCTTCGAAAAAGGCATCAGATGTGCCAAATCACGATGGGATTGGCGGATCTTGAAAAATTCGCTACTGCTTTCACTGAACGCAATTCCGTCGGGGATTTCTTAGCTTCGCGAATGCGAAAGATTAAAAAGTCACTCTAGATCTCCTCAGGAACGCAGAAATGATTCAAGGTGGATCTAAACTACTCATTCTCTCATGTTCCAACGTAATAAATGTAGAAAAAGTTGTCGTGAAGGTCTACGAGTGTCGATGCCTGAGATCGGCGTATGGGGTCAGGTCGGGTACAGAGGCAGGTTGGGTACACTCACCGCACAAAAACATTTCCTGAAATGTTACTGCAAGGTTTCTGAAAGAATTCCATTGGAATATTCTACTGAAACATCTTTCTCAAATATCCCTTTGCTGTGTGAGACGGCATCAATCTTTAACTTCTGGATATTTTGGTCCAAAATGTGTAAGTTATTGCGATGATATCCATATGATGGGTTCCACGCGAAAGCGACCTACGGAAAGGGGTCATCTCTCAGGGGTCATCTCTCAGACTTTTTTCTGACCTTTTTTATTCGATCCTATGGCTCAGAATAGGAACTTTTGACCACCTATGGGGTCCAAAAAACATTTCATCCCTCCGGTGCACGCGTATCCGTGAAAAAAGCCGAAATCCATGGTGTCAAAAATGGTGCTTTTTTTATTCAGTAAAATGCAAGACTCTCGAGTTCTTCGATAGCTATCGACTCACGGGTTGCGGCATCTGGAAGGTCATCAAAAAACCTATCGGAAACGCTATCGAAAAAATATTTTTGGCGAGTAATGGGCCTGCCAAAGCTGATAAGGTGTTTTCCATTAAAACGTTAATTTCTCAAAAAGCCAATTTTTTTTTTAAATCGAATGATCGATGTAAAATTTTGCGTTCTCTCAGAAAAAATTGGTTTTATAGTGTACCTACGCGATCCCATCAGCTTATAAGCCATTGTTCAAAATTCAATTCTTTTCGGTATTGGAAAAGTGCCATTTTCTGCGCATGCGCACGAATGTTGACTTACGGGACTATTTTTAATGGAAATCTCACGTAATTTCCTCCAAAACGACCCCTTGCAAATGTCAATTTGATGCATTGGAACTCGAGATCTCGCTGGTCTAACGAATGAAAATATCCAAGGTACCCTGGTAGAAAAAAGAGCGTAGCAGTACTGCGCAACTCCGTACTACGATGTTGGAGGTACGGCGGTAGTACGATCGTACCTCTACGGACGTAATACGATCGTAGCAGTCAGGTCGTAGTACTGGCCGTAGTACTGCCGTATTACGATCGTATTACGCCCAAGTCTCAATAACATTAATTTATAGAAAAATTATGAAGGGATCGAAACATGAACTCCCCTGTTACATTTTCGATGTATATAGGAAACTCCGGTTCATGGATATGAGGACATATTGTAGATATAATACTTCAGTTAGGTATAAATTTTTTATTTCCTCTGTTCACGGGAGAGTGAGAGAGAAGGCAGATTATCTGTATCATGACATGATCATGACAGATGCATGTAAGCTATAAGCAGCTGATCTTCGACTGTGTCTGTGTGTACATGTGTGTACTGCTCATACATCCCATCATGCATGTATATCACCTATATGTAGGACTCGCTTCAGCAGCTTCTGCTATAGTGACAGATGGGAATTTGACTTTGCGGCGTGCGGTGGAGAAAATTCCAATGTAAATCTGATCTTGCTATAAAAAGAGAGTGCTTACTGGAATTTGAACCACGGCCAAAGAGGATGATGGCAGCTCAGGTGAATTTTCTCCATGCACCTGCAGCGTCAGGTAACCCACCTGCCTTGCCCTTTGTACAGTATTATGAAAATGAGAAATGATGAGATACTTGTTTTGTTATTGAATGTGACTAGTATACAAACAAATTGGAGCTTCATTTTTTCAGACCAACGCTTATTTCACAGATCCACATCCTCAGCTACATTTTACTGCTCTAAGAGTATCAAATGCAGTGCAGATGCTCTGAAGATGTTGCTATCAGAGTCCACGCTCAGCTATGTATGGCACGACTCATAAGACCTATCCCAGTTTTAGAGCTGTATTGTACTGTGCCTCAGCAGAACCAAAAGCGTAGCAATAAATTCCATAGCTGCTTGAGCAGATTAATCATAATCTCTTTAAATCTACCGCTACTTCTAGAGTTTTCCATTTCCAATATCTCACACCTCTGTGTCACATAATTCATTTACTGCACAGCATGAGCAATTGAACTCAGTGTACATTAAAGCGTAACATGAATAATCCCAACTCCATGAACACATGAACCTAAAACATTGCTTGCGTCTCACACTTTGCTGTGTCTGTGCAACCTACGCCATCACATAGAGGGTCTTGAAAACTTTATCCGATTCCATGATCAGCAACAACTATTCACTCTGTGGCTTGCAAATGAATTTTTCTCTGTCAGTATTATGGCTCGTTCAACTTGAATATTGTGAATAATGAACAAATACATTTTTTGGCCCTTGAAAGAAAGAGAAATAATACTCATTCTTGATGATCATATCATCCTAGTCATCCATCTGAGAATATCATAATCTTTACTCTCACAAGACAAGACTTTATGAAATTGCCGTTACCTTTTTTACTTGCTCAGAGGAGAGTGAAGGGGCTGATTATTTGTTCTGTGAGGATTGTGGTCTATGTGAATGCAAGTAAGCTATGAATGATCAAAGAAATATTGAGTCACTAGTTATAATGTTATCTTGATTTAATGGATAATACTTTTCAGTATGAAATAAAGGGGAAAGAGTAAGAGCCATGAGAATTACAGCAGTATCTGAAAACTGGAGCTATCAATGCGACAAAATGAATATTTAAGCCTTATTAAATCTTGAGATGGGTAATTTTCAAACTGCAATTGTCTTGAAGCTACAGGTGCTCATCAAGAACAAAATTAGAAACCTGAGCAGGTTATGTTTCTGTCACACTATAACTGCAAGGTAGTTTGGAAATATAAAAATAAATTTATTGTTGATTCCTTTTGTCATTACATATCTATAACAAGAAGTATGTTAATTTTATTCTTATATTTATATAAATTCTGATATCACGAGAGCTGATATTCTCTAATGATGAATTGCATTCAATTTGTAAGCTAATGAAATTCGCTTCACTTGATCAGTAGAACCATTCTGTAAGGTCAAAAAAATTTGTGTGTGATACAAATGAAACTTTTATGGAATCTCAAGATAAAGAACAAACACTCGTAATCTAGATCTGATCGTGCGAAATTAAGACATTGGGTAAAACCTTCTCAGATGAACTAATTGGATATGTCAGCTTAAGCAGAATGATGGAATGGTCCTTAGAAAATTCATCACTAGAATATCCTTGCGAGGTAGTTAGGTGCTTGAAGCAAAAATCGGCAACTGCTTATTGTGATGGTTTCCATTTTTTTACATTACTGAAAGTTTTGCTCAGAGCTGTTCTGAAATCTCCATCAGTGACGGGGAATTCCTTACCACCCCTCATTATTTTTTTTGTGAATCTTCATGAAACCTAAAAAATGGAGAGATAAATCTTGAGAGATTTTTCCTCAAGCGTTGTCGGATTAGCTACGCTTCATTTCAAAACTAATGGACTTACCGTACATACATTTACAAAATTGAACTGGTTCAAATGATTTGCTGGCATCATCACTCTGTTCATTAACAGAATCCTCACTGGTGGATGCTGTATTTTGTAAGGCCTCATTGGTTTGTTTTGTCTCCTGGTTTTGCGATTTTACAGCCGTATAACCGAGTAGAACTGCTTTTGAGATAAATTTTCTCAATATTGAGCCAAATGTCTTCGTGATACTTAATTCATTATCCAGACAACCCCTAAACTCATTATACTATGAAAGAAAGAGATCAGAAGTAAGAAAAAATTTCTCAGGGGAAATTTCCTATGATAACTGTCAGTAAATTTTGAGTCAGAGAATCAAGTTCAGAGTAAATCAATATGTAAGTTCTCACCAAATCTCTTTTCAATGACTCATTTGATGTCAAAGATTTGTTGAATTTTTCGAAGCTATCTTCACTTTTTAGAGGCGAGTCAAGATTGTACTTTTCACTAAATGGTTTTGATTCTATCGTAGAATCTCTCATCTGTTTTGCCACAATTTTCAAAGTAGTTTCCATATTGCCTATCCTTTCTCCAAAATTATTGAGGCTGCATATCACTGCTGTTTCAAACTCTGTGAATTTTACATTCGAGTGAATCATCGATCAGTTTTACAAGATTATCAAGAAGAATGTATCTCATACTGACCAGTCCTGCATACTACTGTAGACAAGTCAACAATAGGATAAGTTAGTATCTCAGAATCTTGGAGCAAACGCCCTAATAGCACAATATCATATTAGAGCATTCTCACCGATACAATATTACAATATCAAGAACAAAATCAAACCTGTCGATGATGTTGAAGGATTTTGGTCATCGGTGCTATTCATACCATCATTGAAACCAGAAGAGTGATTAGGGCTGGCATTCATTTCTGTGCTACTTGTAGAACTAGTCTGTGAATCCATCTGATCAACACCGCTGACAATTGAGCACTTGTCTGAATTGGATTTATGTACACGAGTATGATCATCGCTTGATATCAGGCTTTTATAATTTTGCTCTGTGTTATCTGGAAAAAATAATAGCAAAGTTCAAAGAAGTTTTGCAAAACTAAAGCACTGGAGTATAGCACAAGTAACAATAGTCACCGCTGCAGGCTTTCCCTTTTTTTTGGTCGGATGATCCTCATCACTAGAATCTATATTTATCTTTCTTTTCAAGGCTTGTTGTTGCTCAAATAATATTCGACGTTTCACCTGCTTTATTAAAGCTATTTCAGCCTCATTTTGTCCATCCTCACAGTCTTTGAAAACATTGGGGGTTGTTTTCAACTTTTCGAGTTTGGCCAAAGCTTCTTGAATAGTATCTGGAATTGTTGACTGAACTGAGCACGTAGGCCAAGTAGAGGGTTCTCATACACTTGGCATCAAGGAATACTTCCCCAGAACACTGTAAAGACTCTATTACATTACATATAGGGCTAGACTTGACATTGATGTATCAAGACAAATGAGTTGAATTGTTCCAGGATGTTCCGGAAAGTATTCATTGATGCTCAATGTGTGTCTTGAAGCAAATAGAATGGCCTTATAGGATGATACTTGAATTCATCATTGATTGGATTATTCAAAAAAGATAGAGAGGATACTATACCAAACTATGGTAGTCATTGCGTAGATAAGGAGATATTAATGAAATGAGGTCTTGAATCAACTTACGCGCTCTCCCAATTGGTTGAACTGGAAAATCAGGCCAGTCAAGAGGTGCAGGACCTCTTGCTTTTAACAAATCATGGAGCAGCACTACTTTTTCTGGGATCTCTAGATACTTTGACGACAAAAACTTGCATTGCAATGACCCATTATCATTGAAAGATAACCAGTCAGTAGACACTATATCAATTTTTTCTATTGTTTTTCTTGGGCCTTGATGCTTGAATCTGACATGAGCATATTCATAGTCCTCCTCTGCGCTCAGCAGTTTGAGATAATTCGTGTTTGATTTGTCACTCATTTTTGGAAAGCTTTGAGAGCTTACTGCACAATGACTAATCTTTAACTGAATCAGAATGATTCTTTGATACAATTCTTACCCAAATACTCTTCCTTCAACACTACAAATGATGAGAGCAAAATTTGAGGTTAGGAAACAAACTTCAGAATGATGTAAAAATCCACAAGAGTCAAATAACGCTATATCTAGAATAATGGAAAACAGAACGGAATTATGAAGGAAACTTACTGTGATGCAAAGGAAAATCCACCAATGGTCCACTCAACCACATATGCGCCCAGAATTATCGTCTCTAGGAAAGACAGCGGCTATCACGCTTGATCCTGTTCACCCACAGCGACTACGGGTGCTTACAAGGCTGCGTGCTCTCAGCCGTGCTGATTACATTATTGCGCGCTGAACCCATTTAGTCGAGTCCGCCACGGCCGATTCGTTGGTCCAAAGGGGTAAAGTTGCGAAATGAACATATTATCTAGATCAGAACAAGAAACTGACAATTCCAAAAATGCAGACACGAAAACCCCAGGGGTTTTGAGGAAATTGATTGTTTATTAACAATTTTGCAAACCGGACATGTCCATCGGGGTAAAGTGGGGAGTCGACGGATTATGAAATTTGGCAATGAGTACCCTACTGAAAATTTTGACTCACGTTCGCGTACGCGATCACGTATGCGGTCGCGTATACAATCGCGTATGCGGTCGCGTATACAATCGCGTATGCGATCGCATATACGATCGCGTAAACGATCGCGTATGCGATCGCGTGTTCAAGCGTATATGCGGTTTACGCTCACGATCGCGTATGCGATCGCATACGAGTACGCATACGCGATCGCATACACGTACGCATATGCGATCGGACGTGGAGGAAAAAATTATGAAATTCAGCGTGGGAGAACTAGAAATAGTTTCCGTTGAGATTCAAACGTGAGCAAGGCAATAATCAAGGCGAATGATGACAAATTTGGCGTGCGAAATCGTTCATGAATATAGTTATCAAGAAAAAGCGTTCCGCACCCACGGCCGCGTAAGCTTACGCATACGAGTACGCATGCAAGTACGCATACGCGATCATATACGATTTCGTATACGCGATCGCATGTGGAGGAGGAAAGTTATGCAATTCAGCGTAGGAGAACCTGAAACAGTTTCCGTTGAGATTCAAACATCCGAAACGTTCTCCTGCAAGAATTGAAGGCGAAAACTGACGGATTTTGCGTGTGAAATCGTTCATGAATATAGTTATTGAGAAATGTTGTATCACACTCACGACCGCGTATGCGATCGCATACGATATCGCATGTGGATAGGAGAAGTATTAAATTTAGCATGGGAGATAAAGAAATAGTTTCCGTTGAGATTAAAATACCCAGAAGGCTCCTCTGTGCAAATTGGAGGTGGTATACATTATGTGCGGAATTTATGAGTATAAGGTACGTGTCTCGGTGTACCCAACTTGACTCTGTACCCAACTTGCCCCCATATACCGATCTCAGGAATGGGCACGCCTTGGCTTCCCGGCAATTTTTTTACGGTTACTATGTCAAAATATGAGAAAGTAAGTAGTTTGAGTCGACCCCGAATCATCTCTGCGTTCTCCAGAAAATTCAAAGGGATTTTTCCATTTTCCGTGATTGCATGCTTAGCTAAGAAAGCACGGGTTATATATACGTTCAGTGGAACCGATGCCACATTTTTCGAGTTCGACCAATCTTAATGTACTTTAACGCATCAAATTTCTTGTTTCAAGACCAACCAAATAGATTCTTCAGAATTGCTCAATTCGGATCTGGAGTTGTTCCATGTGCAAAACACGGAGACGATTTGTTGAACAAAGCTACCAAGGTCGAAGAGTACCCAACATGCCCCCATACGTTTATCTCGAAAAAGCGTGCAGTTAGACTTTCTTACCAATCAGAACGTGTGCATCACGTCAAAATAGGTCAGAAATAGTGTTTGGAACCACCATAAAGCTCCAAATGTGCGTGCACGGCGATATAAACACTCTATCGCCGATTTCCATAATTTATTTCGGAAGAATTGAGACAGTCCGGCTCCAATTAATCAAAATTAGACGTAGCTTAGTGCATTTCGAAGGTCCCAAAACAATCCTCAGGATGAGCTGAGATACGGTGGGTATTGAGGTGGACCGGAGTTGTTCGGAGAGTAGCATATGGGCGCAAGTTGGGTACACTATTTCATAAACTCTGAAGAATCACTTTTGGGAAAAATTGAAACAGCTCAGCTTCAATTGGTTGAATTACAACGTACTCGTATTGATCTTGAAGGTCTTGCAACAAGCCCCAAAATGAGCTGAAGCATTGTCAAAGTTGTTGAGGTAGAACAAGATTATCAAGAAAATGGCTTAATGGAGGCATGTTGGGTACACTTACCTTAGTTATTGAAAAATAGTGTAGGAACGGTCACGATTAGGCCAACAGGGTAACAAAACCTGCCATATAATTTGAATAGCAGGGAGTGTGAATACAGAGATCAGGAGTATGTAACCGCTCGAGAGAACGTCGGGAGAACCTAGCCACTGCAAATGCTAGGGAGATCTCCGTGTACGAATTAGTGAAAAGTTTGTGGACACAAGTCCAGATAAACAGCAGTTTTAGTTCTATATATCATCTATATCATACAATAAGTCAAGATATATCATTTTTCATACATATTTCGTGATTTTGAATGAGCAAAAAGCAACGCGAGTTGAAAAATATACAATCTGTTTCGCAAGGTGTGTACATAATGTAACCGGGGGCTAGCGGAAGAATTGTAAATTTTATTCGTCCATTTCAAATAGTTTGTAGACCCTCGTGGTTTTTGTAACTCTTACGCAAAGTATGGCATTTCAGTGTCACGCTAGACGTGTAACGATTAGTCATCTTCTGATGTTCAGTTTCGCGTACGCGAGAACCTTTATCCGGCAGCGCGCTAATTCGCGTACGCAAATACAGAGATACTGAGACTCGCGTACGAGAACGTGATAATGACTCGCGCACGCGAGTCAGTGGGGCCCCAGGAATTCGCGTATGCGAATGAGCGCGCTGCCGAATAAAGGTTCTCGCACGCGCAAGGTCCAGCCTCGCGTACGCGAAACTGAACAACAAAAGATTACTAATCATCACACGTCTAGCGTTACAGTGAAATGCCATACTTTGCGTAAGAGTTACAAAAACCACGAGGGTTTACAAAAAATTTGAAATGGACGAATATTATTCACAATTTTTTTGCTACCCCGGATTACATTATGTACACACACCTTCTGAAACAGATTGTATATCAAATGCGACTATATTGTGAAGAATGAACATTGAATATGATGGATGACATATTGATGCGTGGAATCATGAGCCGTTACTATTAATACTTTGTCAACAAGATGGGACATGTAAAAGCTCCCTGTGACTATTCTCGAATGGCTACCTCACCAGCTCCCATATTCCATCCACCTTCGTTCCAGTCCTTTTGAAGTTATAAAAAAAAACTCATCCATTTTAATGTCAGTTTAAGGTGTTGAATGGAAAATTGTAGAGGTACTAATCTTTCTCCATTTATAACTCCATTACTGCAATACAAACAGATAAGTTACATAAATTGTCCATTTAGAAATCTTTGATGGTCAGAACAAATTTGTGAGGCACTACGTTACAGGGCATATCTGTTCTTTGTTCTTCACTATATGAACATATTATTGATATTTTTCGTTAATAAGTATTACATCGCGCTAGTCTCTGATTCATATATATATATAGTTGTAATGGTGAGGTATTCAAGTGACTCTGAAATATAGCACAATGGAACTAGAACCGCTGCTGTACATGATGAAATCGTGCCTTTGAAGTTTCCACCAAATGCCAAGAAAGATCTCTCTCGCAGTTACACGTGCTCCAGTATATCTCATAATTTCCTCGAGGGATTACATATTGCTCATCTCAGTACTGTCGTGCGAAATTCTACTTTATACCCTCTGTAATCTCTATACAAATATGGTGGCGGACTTTGGGCCAGTTTGCAATCATTCTCGTAATCTCCAAGAAGATTTCTACACCATTTTTCAACAACATTATTCATCCACGATTCCGCACATAACATTATCAGATTCCACCTCCAATTTGCACAGAGGAGCCTTCTGGGTATTTTAATCTCAACGGAAACTATTTCTTTATCTCCCATGCTAAATTTAATACTTCTCCTATCCACATGCGATATCGTATGCGATCGCATACGCGGTCGTGAGTGTGATACAACATTTCTCAATAACTATATTCATGAACGATTTCACACGCAAAATCCGTCAGTTTTCGCCTTCAATTCTTGCAGGAGAACGTTTCGAATGTTTGAATCTCAACGGAAACTGTTTCAGGTTCTCCTACGCTGGATTGCATAATTTTCCTCCTCCACATGCGATCGCGTATACGAAATCGTATATGATCGCGTATGCGTACTTGCATGCGTACTCGTATGCGTAAGCTTACGCGGCCGTGGGTGCGATACGCTTTTTCTTGATAACTATATTCATGAACGATTTCGCACGCCAAATTTGTCATCATTCGCCTTGATTATTGCCTTGCTCATGTTTGAATCTCAACGGAAACTATTTCTAGTTCTCCCACGCTGAATTTCATAATTTTTTCCTCCACGTCCGATCGCATATGCGTACGTGTATGCGATCGCGTATGCGTACTCGTATGCGATCGCATACGCGATCGTGAGCGTAAACCGCATATACGCTTGAACACGCGATCGCATACGCGATCGTATACGCGATCGTTTACGCGATCGTATATGCGATCGCATACGCGATTGTATACGCGACCGCATACGCGATTGTATACGCGACCGCATACGTGATCGCGTACGCGAACGTGAGTCAAAATTTTCAGTAGGGTAGAATGCAGGGTTGGAAATGCAGACAGATCAGTTCATAACTCTATGAGGCAGACAGGGGTCAAAGGTCAATCTTTCACACCTTTCCGAACAAAAAATCAGTAATTTGCTTGATAACTTAGAACCCGTGCGTTTTAGCGAGATTTTTCTGAGGAACTTTTTTGAAGATCTCATTGGGATCTACAAAATTGGTCATCTTGACCATTGCTCAGAAATCCTCTGTTTCTGAGATATAAGCAATGTTAGTTTCGAGGATAAACGTTTTTCGATCCTAACTCGGGATTTATGGGATGTGATGAGATTTTACAAGAATACTTATTCAAAGATCCTCTGAAGATCTACAAAATAAGTTATCTTAACCTTTGCTCAGAAACTCACCGATTCTGAGATATAAGCAAAAGTAAGTTCGGCAATGAAATTTTTCATCCTAACTCGAGATCTATTCGATTTGATGAAATTTTGTGAGAATACTCTTTTGAAGATTCATCAAAGATCTACAATATTGGTCATCTTGACCATTGCTCAAAAATCCTTTGTTTCTGAGATATAAGCAGTGTTAGTTTCAAGGATAAACGTTTTTCGATCCTAACTCGGGATTTATGCTATGTGATGAGATTTTACAGGAATACTTTTCTGAAGATCCTTTAAAGACCTACAAAATAAGTTATCTTAGCCTTTGCTCAGAACCTGACCGATTCTGAGATATAAGCAAAAGTAAGTTCGGCCATGGAATTTTTTTCATCCTAACTCGAAATCTATTCGATTTGATGAAATTTTGTAGGAATACTCTTTTCAAGATCTTTTTGTGATCTGAGAAAAGTGTCATGTTGACAATTGCTCAGAAACCCACTGGGTCTGAGGTATGAGCAATATTCGTCTCGCGGATTCGGCCCTAACTCGGAATCCATGGAACTTGATGAAATCCTGCAAGAATACCTTTCCAAACATCCTCTAGCAATTTACAAAATGAATCTTATCGATCAGTGCTCAGAAACCTACCATTTCTGAGTTACAAGCATCAGTATGTTCATAAATGGAACTTCATTCATCCTCACTCGTGATTTATGGAATTTGATGAAATGATTTAAGAATGCTCATTTAACACGTTCGCTGCGAAGCCGGTTTTTCGTGATTTTATTTCTCTCTTGTACTGGACCTCGATATTTTGGTAAAAATGCTTGGATCGGAGCAAACTTTTTTTGGTTCGTTATTTGAGCCCTAGAGAGAACAAATCACCTGGGAAAGTTCCCTCTGGGTATATTTTTCGAGTCATGACGAATTGGATGAGATTGGAAAATGAAAAATCGCGGGACCCACCGGTGGGTCCCGCCGCAGCGAACGTGTTGAAGATCCTTGAAAGACCTGGAAATTGGTTCCACCGACCATTTCTCAGAAATCTACTAGTGCTGAGATATAAACAATATTACTCCCTATCTATAACTTCTCTATTGTCTCTAACTCACTTTCTGGAAATTCCACGCGTTTCTGACAGAATTCTCTTTGGAAAATTCTTCTGAAATCCACAATGTTGTCCATTACCCAGTGTTCAAAAATCTACCATTCATGAGATATGTCCAATATTAGGGGCAATAATGGAATTTTTCTGATTTTAATTCAAGATCTATGCGATTCGATTTAATTATGCATGAATACCTCTCTGAACATCATTCGAAGATCTCCAAAGTTGGTTGGATTGATCATAGCACAGGAACCCACCATTTCTGAGACCTAAGCTTTCAGTGTCAGGGATGAAACTTTCTCCGTTTTCCACTCGGGCTCAGCGTAATTTAATGTATTTCTGCAAGAACAATCAATTGAAGTTTCTTCAGAGATGTGCAGAATGGTTTTGTCGACCATTGCTATGAAATCTACTGCGTTGCTTGAGTGCGATAAGTTTTTTGAAGACAACTTTCTCAGGAATGGTCAGGCAAACCAATTTCCAGGTCTTTAAAGGATCTTTAAATAAGAATTCTTAAAACATTTCATCAAATTGCATAAATCGCGAGTTAGGATAAATAAAGTTCCATATTCGAACATACTGATCCTTGTAACTCAGAAATGGTAGGTTTCTGAGCAATGATCGAAATGATTTATTTTGTAGATTCCTAGAGGATGTTTGGAAAAGTGTTTTTGCAGAATTTTATCAAGCTCCATACATTCCGAGTTAGGGCCGAATTCGCGAGACTAATATTGCTCATACCTCAGACCTAGTAGGTTTCTGAGCAGTTGTCAATATAATACTTCATTCAGATCACTAAAAGATCTTGAAAAGAGTATTCCTACGTAATTTCATCAAATCGAATAGATCTCGAGTTAAACAGAGGTCCATTGCCGAACTTACTTTTGCTTATATCTCAGAATCAGTAAGTTTCTGAGCAAAGGTCAAAATAACTTATTTTGTAGGCCTTTAGAGGATCTTTGAAAAAGTATTCTTGTAAAATCTCATCACAGCGCATATATTCCGAGTTAGAATCGAAAAACGTTTATTCTTGAGACTAACATTGCTTATATCTCAGAAACAAAGGATTTCTGAGCAATGATCAACATGACCAATATTGTAGATCTCTGATGAATCTTCAAAAAAGTATTCTTACAAAATTTCATCAAATCGAATAGATCTCGAGTTAGGATGAAAAATTTCATTGCCGAACTTACTTTTGCTTATATCTCAGAATCGGTGAGTTTATGAGCAAAGGTTAAGATAACTTATTTTGTGGATCTTCAGAGGATCTTTGAATGAGTATTCTTGTAAAATCTCATCACATCCCATAAATCCCGAGTTAGGATCGAAAAACGTTTATCCTCGAAACTAACATTGCTTATATCTCAGAAACAGAGGATTTCTGAGCAATGGTCAAGATGACCAATTTTGTAGATCCCAATGAGATCTTCAAAAAAGTTCCTCAGAAAAATCTCGCTAAAACGCACGGGTTCTAAGTTATCAAGCAAATTACTGATTTTTTGTTCGGAAAGGTGTGAAAAATTGACCTTTGACCCCTGTCTGCCTCATAGAGTTATGGACTGATCTGTCTGCATTTTCAACCCTGCATTCTACTCATTGCCAAATTTCATGATCCGCCGACTCCCCACTTTACCCCGATGGACATGTCCGGTTTGCAAAATTGTTAATAAACAATCAATTTCCTCAAAACCCCTGGGGTTTTCGTGTCTGCATTTTTGGAATTGTCAGTTTCTAGTTCTGATCTAGGTAATATGTTAATTTCACATTTTTACCCCTTTGGACCAACGAATAGGCCGTGGCGGACTGGACTAATTAGCATTTTTATACTAAAGAGAGTTCCTGGTCCTGTCATAAACTTTTTCTTAGACGGAGTCAGATTTGGTAGCATGAGAAATAGTTTGGATTTGGGGTCATATCATAGTAATCGCAAAACTTGAAATTGTGCTAGTCGGATCCACATAACCTGAAATGTCGAAAAGTTCGTAGTCGTACTTAACCCATCGAGTGAAAAATGCAGTTTTCGATATGGCTTTGTAAAGCTTACTTTTAAGCAAAAATTAGCCCTCAAAAACAAGACGTGGAAAGAACACTTTTTGTTCTGATCGACAGCTTGGGCTCAAGTCTATGGATTCAAGTTTTTCGAAACTATCGCTTTTTTCAGAGCCTAATGGCTTGTTTCTTCGCCATCAGAAGCGTAGGTGTCGATTTTGGATGTGAAAATGCCATTCAAAGGCGACTTGAGATTCAAAAGACCTTTTTTCAGAAAGTTTTTTCAGGGAGAAATCAAATAAAGCTCTTCTAGATCGCAATCAATCAAACTTTCAGTCACATATTTTGAAAATTCAGACAACACTACACCGAAAATATGCTTTGCGAATGTTGTGGGAGCTAATTTGTGCTGAGAAGCAAGCGCGAAAAAATCATAGCAAAAAGTGAGATTCCAGAACTTAACAGCCAGATCGAGTCCATTTACAGACGAGACAAGCCATACATATCATACATACCCTACATACCATAACTCCGAGTACAGGTGAAATATTCAAAGCAATATGGGTACAGCAAAAAATCTCTTGGGTTCGTCCTTTGAGTAATTCATTTCAAACCTCACAAATTTCTGTACGATCTCACTGAGTGCGAGGGTAGACTCTTCTTGAGATGAAGGTGCTATCTCCCAAATATTGAATATTTCTGGATGCCATTTTGGGTCCAGAAAAGACTTTTTCTTAAATTTCTTTACCACGGCGAACAAATCCTTTCCAGCGTATTCAAAACGTTGGATCTCAGCAACATTTCCATTGAGCAAGAGCACTGTACTGTTTGGATGAGTATCGCCCAAGATCATTCCGTTGAACTTGACTTTATGGACTGCTTCTTTCGTTTTGATAAGAATCTCGATCACTTCCACGCCATTTCCATCAGCGTCGATTTGGTTCAGTTCTGCTTCCTCCATTCTGTTACAATATTGCACCACAAGATGCGTGGGCGAACGAAGCAGACGACTGATGGATCCCAAGTATGACTCGAATTCGAATGCACTCAATTCAGTTAGATTGAGATCGTACCTTTCTACATCATCACATATATGAATCAAGCAGTCGACTAAGAGTGAGACAAAATCTTGACCATATAGACTCGGAGCTTTTTGCACGAATTCCAGGAAAATTTCTCTCACTTTCTCAACGTGCGTTTTCACATCCCGGCCAGATAACAGCCGGCAACCCATGCTCAAGAGCATGAGATGCTTGTACAAGTCACCACCCATGAGTTTTTTTAAAACTATTGGTGCAGCATACTGGAGCATGAACTTATGTTCTACTGCCTTGAACTTTTGGTACTTGTTTGTTGGCCTCATTTTTCTTGGGAATTCGTCTGGTATATCACCCTCGATCTTTCTGTGCGCCGCTGTAATTCCAATTTCAAAGCTGAATTTAGCTTGACACTCTTCCTAGACTTCTTTTTTTAGGTTCTCCAAGTAAGTAATCTAAAATTCTCTTTCCTGGGCCTAAATATATGGAGTGCATAGGGTCAAGTAGAAACTGGTAGGTAAAGTCAAGATCTTCGAGGAACACTAACACGGATACTCCATGGTGGCAATCCGGATCAGCGAAATTTCTGAAGCTTTCGTCGGTTCTCTTCAAAGCATCAGTACCCAAAAAAACAGTTACCCCGTTCACTTTTTTTCCAACTACATGACATCTTTCACAAGCGTTAAAAGATCCATGGCCGACCCATATTTTCAAGAACGCTCTAGCTGGGGTATCACAGATGAAGAATTTGATTTTTACTTTGAATACAACTCCATCGATCTCAATTCCATTCTTGAGTAAACGATTCAGTTCTTCAACGAATTTTTTTAAGAAGTCATCGGCGGACTTTGGTTTACTATCACCTGCATATACTGCAACTGTGAAAACCTTATACCTGTACTCTTTTTTGTGAATTTTGCAAAGAATTGGCCAGACAGTGCGTGAACTTGATTTGAAAGGATTGAAACCATCAATTCCAAATGCTAGTTCTAGTGACTTTTCTGGGTGCACGGCTGGTTTCACTATCATTTTCAATTTTTTTTCCATTCCTATATAAATGAATTCTCCAGTGGAGCCATCGCACGCGGACATAGGTTCAGCTACAAATTTGGATTCTTTTTTTAAGAAAGTTTTCGTACTCGCTGGCAAATTGGGCATTCTTCTCTTTCTCAAAATTTGTAGGAGTGTATCACCGCTTTTGTGGGAGATTTTTTCAGTCACCATCCAATTTCTGAGCTCTTTGACGTCCTCTTCCTTAGAGTTGCTGTAATTAGTGTGGAAAGATGATGATTTTTCTGAATGAATAACTCCACAACTAGTTTCAGCTACATTCCCCAATCTGGATTCTTCAGTATTACTCATTGGCCTTTCATCTTCTCGAGTAGCGATTACATTTGATGACACTGTAGAATCTACAAAGCCATTTGAATTTTGTATACTTACATCAGCCATCTCTTGTCTCTCACCCCTTCGAAAGCTCAATGTTGGATCTGAATCACCGCTGCCATGGAAAAGTGGTATTGGCAAATCATCTAACTTTGGAACTTCTCCATTGACTTCCATCAACTTCATTTTTTTAGTGGTGCAAGAATTCCCACTATGTTTTCTCTTTTGTGGAGATATCTCATAATTCTTGTTTTTTCCCCTTGGACTGGATGTTTCTAACACATGGTCCTTCCATACTACATAGTTGTCACTGACAGTTCCATCTTGCTTCTCGGATGACTTAGAAGATACAATGCTAAGATTATCTGCATGATGAATGACTGAATCGTTTGCAACGCTCAGCCCAGCTTCTATATTGGACAAATCTCTGACACAAAGATCCACATCAAGTTTCTCGATTGTACCAGAGTCTGCTTTAATCTCATGACCCATTCCAGCATGGATAATAGAACATACATTCTGGTGACTAATCTCTTTTTGTTTAGAACTATTGCTGCTATTATGAGAGTCAGCAACGCATTGATCATGTGCATCAGAAATTTTTCCACTCCCTTCGTTACTAATTGAAGTGTGATCTTGTTTAAGAATCTCTTCATGAGATTCAGATATTAAGATGTCATTGCAAACACTGGAGTTCACTAAACCCACAGACTCATGTGGATCTTGCTTGTTGAATGAAGTATTTGTGTGGTGAGTCGACTTAGAAAGGCTATCTCCATATTCACTACCTTTTGGATGGAGGCCTTGCTTCAGCTCGCTTGACATATTTTGTCCTACGCTGCTTGGTCCACATACTTTTGTGATCCACTCAAGTTCACCCTCACTCACAAGTTCATTCTCTGATTCACTGGCTGTCTTGGAACTGAGTGCATGATTTCCTTCTATACATCCGCTCTCATATATAGACTCTTCAAGATCATTTTTATTTAAACTTTCCACATCACTAGGCACTCCACTCTGATTCCCTTCTTCATTAGCTTTGCCCTGCACATTTTCCACATCAGATGAATCTGAAACTTCATAGTCCGATCTTGAATTTTTTTCAGAACTAGTAGAACCAATATCCTGAATTTCTTCAGATCTATCTTTATCAGTATTTTCTTCCACACAATCATCACTACAAGGACTGGAAATTGCACTGTTTTGATCACTTCTTGTTGAACCATCATCTTTTTCTCTAAGAAATGGATCTGTATCAGATCCACTAACATCAGAGTCAAGAGACTCAAAAACACTCATGCCTGATTATTTTCCAATTATTTCTATCAGAAAATTCTTAGGTGCACTCATTTGTGTATAGTACAATCAACATTCTAGAAGCCAATGCATGGCAGCACAACACATGAGCGCACAGCTGATCATATAGCCTGCTGCCCACACATTCAGCCGGCGAGAAACGCGTGAGCTTATTATAGGGTTGGGTTGTGGCTGCAGCTATATGGCCTATATATACTATACTATAGAGCCTCTACACAGTCATGTACCCATAATGATATATATATGTATTATATTTACATAATAAGATATACGTCACATGCGCGATTAGATCAAGCATCTATTTCTATTTTGAAAGAAAATAATAAAAAAAAAACTATTACTACCCGATCAGAAATCCCCCCGCGTCAACAGAGCTTCCCCGCGGGGGCCCCGCGGGGCAAATGTATGGAGAAGCATATAGAGGTGTAACGCTTTCCCCGCGGGGCCCCCGCAGGGCATCCCCGGGGCAATATTCGCATAATGTACAAGTAATTTCTCATGAAAAATTTAGTATTTTTTTTGGGCTTGTTTGTGATTACAACTCATGTTATTCCTCAAAAACTCAAGTAAGACTGGAAAAACGAGAGAGAACTTGGGTAGATATTTCTGTAGTCTGTGTTCACCTACTTCTGCTGTAAGGAGTTGGGATCTGGCCGGACTCTGCAGGTTGGTGGTGAGGAAAGTTCTCTCCCTCGACTGAGATTTGAGTTAAATGTGAGTTCTCAGTGATTTTAGAATATTGTGTGATCACCCGAAGGAAATTTCCCTCACAGTCACACATCTGCAGAAATGAGGTTAACTTAGGAACATTACGCAGGGATGTTATACTAAAGTGTTTTGATGCTTTTCGCACTCCATAACACAACTATCAGAATCAACTCAAGCTACAGAATCAAGACCCGATGCTATATTACAGGTGATACTCACCCTCAGCCAATTTCTACTTCTCTGTAGAATATTTCATGAAGTGCAGGCATATTGAAAACACTTGGAGAAAAATCTACGCTCAGTTATATCTGGCACTATTGAGCTTACTTGGCCCAGTTTTGAAAAATGCTTTCTGCTTTACAGTGATGGGGAGTGCATGAATAATTGTCACAGCATCTTCAATGTGCCCGTGGAGTATTTCTCGCCTCCAATTCTCATGAACATTCATATTCTGTCATGAAGTTTCTTCAGAGCTTGAATATTTTTCTATAAGTCTTGGCTCTAAGTCGCTTACTTTATATTTCAGAATACTAATTGTAGAGTTAAGCATGATATAACTCATCATTACCAGAATATTCACAGGAAATTAGTATATCCCTAGCTATCTTACTTTGCTATGCCACAAAAATTAGTGAAGTGCAAGCATTTGGTACTTGGACGAAAGGAAGTAGAAAGGAGCTGTTGCAAATAAGGCCAAATCTGCTCCAGAGAATTGGGACTCCAGGTTGCACTGAAATGCGTGTTTTGGGTGTCTGAATATGCATATGAATTCTTTCCGCGTCAAACCAAAGCGTCTCCCAGTAGTGGGCAAAAAGGTGTCCCATTTAAAATACACGTGGAACGCACTTTCTAGCGTCCCTCTCAAAATTGGCCCAATGGACTATAACCGCTCCAATGAGGATTTGTTCTTGAACAGAAAATACAACTTTTAGGGGTTTTTTCATGGACGGGAAATGATGTGCTGGTACCGAAAAACCACTTGAGAGATGGAAAATGCGGATCTTTCACGCTAAAACCGGGGAATACTCGAACGGAGTGGGATTAATCGAAAAGTTGCAGAGGACCAAAGTTGTAGATTATGTTCTAAGCTTCCATTTGGCATCAGTTTTTTATTTATGTATTGGTTGAGGGTTCCCAAAAAACGACCAAAAGTCGTAAAAAACCATATTTATTGGATTTCTTGGCAATCTCGGGGAAAAATGGACTGACGAACTATCATATCTTGTAGATCTCATCAAAATACACATTTTTGGTTCCCATAATTTTTTCGAAAAAACGCACCAGATTCGAGTTTATAGCGAAAAAGTGCCGGAAATAGGCACTCTCCAACGTTCTCACGCAAAATACTCGAAAAACGCAAATGGAAACCCTATATAATCATTGCGTGAAAAGTTGCTTTTTTTCGTGTATTCCAAAATGAAGAAAAAATTCATAGCGTTCCGATGTTCCTGCTTCGAGGAATATGCATTTTTATGCCAGATAACAAGTTTGAGTGGATAAATTCATGGTTCCAGCATGCTATATGCAATTCTACGTCAATGAGTCATACAACTACATCAATCGGACATGCAAAATCACCAATTTTCATCCACGATCACCGTTCAGAGCCCTAGAATATCCCGGAAACTAGGCACATCCATCAAAATTCTCCGGTGCTATTGGAATTCCTCATTTGTCAAGGCCCAACACTGGCAAGTTTGCACGCACATGGGTTCCCCGGAAGTCGCAGCTGCCAAAATCTGTTGATATTGTGTGAATTCGTACGTTGGTAGATGTGAATCCCCGATTCAAACCTTCTCCCTCTAAAAAAATCGCAAATAGCCCAAAAATCATAATACCTCGAGTCACTCGCAACAGAGGCTCAAACGATTTCTCCAATATGCACATTCCTGGATACGCATCCGTGGTCCTCATAATTTTGGCGGGTTCCAAAAAATCAGATATCATAGCGAGATATGTCTTAAGAGGGCTCCTTTCTTTCTCAAAATCAAAGCTCTCCAAATAATCAAATGGGAACCATATGCCATCTCGTCAGGGAGAGAGAATTGACGTTTCTTGTTCTTCTCAGAATAAAGGAGTCCTTTCTAATGTTATTTGCATATTGCGAATATCCAAATCAATGAATCAAACTTATATCGCAGATACCCAGTATGACGATGATCTAATTCTGGGGTGCGAAGTATTTTGTTTCGTCGATAGTTTATTTGGTGAATGCGGCATAATGAGAAAGATCGGGATCCTCTGTACATCCTCTTCACAATTGACCACTCGTGGAAGCTCTGCCATATCCTCCTGTTATGGCATTCCTGGAGACTAGCTGTGTACGTGCCTCGATGTGTCCCCCCTCCTTCTTCCTCGTACTATGCAGGAGCTTGCGGAGAGCCACGCACGCGTGAGTTCTGCTTATCGTTAGTACGAGAACGTCGTCAGAGTGTTTCACGTCTGGTCTCTTCAATATTTGAGCCATGCTGAATTCTTCTGCATTCTTATTTAGCAGTATTCGTGGGCTGACTCGTTAACCACTCTTTCTAATCTCATCTTTAAATCATGGCCAAATATAAGAACTTCGAGTGTGCACAGTGTCATTCAATTGGTAGAGACAGGAAAAGATTTAGGGGAGTCGAAGACAACTTGTATTGTAGAAAGTGTTACACTAAAGTGATAAGGATCATCAGCTCGCAATCGATCGATGGCAACAATGAAGTTGTTCCAGATCAAATAGATCCTCCCCATGAGCCACCTGATGTCTTTTTCGGGGAACCTGGGAATGATAACAATGACGTTGAGCTACAAAATGAGCGACGAGACGATTGTGATATCCAAGATGCCGAACCTCCATCAAAGAAAGTAAAGTTGAATTTCGGGCGATTCAATAAAACGACATCTAGGTGAGGCATTCTTTTGTCAGTAGCATAGAGAGTGAGTGAGAGAGAGAGAGGCAGAGAGAGAAGAGAGAGAGAGAGAGAGAGAGAGAGAGAGAGAGAGAGAGAGAGAATCCACTTGCTCGTCGCGGAGCGAGTGAGGATCTGGGACCGCCAGAAAGTGATCGGAGCCGAACGAGTACTCACTCCGACGATGAAGGAGATCATCCGCGACAACGAGAAGGAAACCACCCTTGAGCATTGGCAAACTGAGTGGGATTCGCCATTTGCGAACGGCAGATGGACGCACCGGCTGATCCGTGACGTAGCCAAGTGGGCGGAACGCACCCACGGAGAGATGGACTACTGGACGACGCAGGCACTGAGCGATCATGGTTGCTTCGGTTCCTATCTAACCAGGTTCAAGAAGAGGACGACCCCAGCATGTCAGTCATGCGGGGACGAATGGGATGACGCCGAACATGCCCTGTTCAAGTGCAGCGACACCCGGAGAGAGCGCGCCGAGCTGGATGAATGGCTGGGTGCTCAACTAACACCTGAGAATCGCGTCCCGTACTTACTCCGCAACCAGGAGACATGGGATAGACTCACCGGATACATCAAGCTGGTGATGACCCACAAAGAGGAGAAAGAGAGGGAAGTAAGGCGCCTCGAAGCAGGCGAATTACAGTGACTCTGCCGATTGAAACAGAAGAGGCCCAAATGATTCCAGGAGGAATCTGATGCACTGAAGAGGGAAGAAAGAAGAAAGAAGAGAGAAGAAAGAAGAAAGAGAGGGAACAATGAAGAGTGAAGATAGAAGATGCCGACAAGTGGCCGAAGAGAGAAGATGGAGAAGAGGAACGCTCGCAATCGAGCGCGAGACATGCCGCTCATCCTGAAGTAATGCTCACGCGGTTCCGGGATGAGATGGTAGATGCAGGTGGATCTCCTTCTTGATTGCCCGATGCCCTAGGTATCGGACATCGAGGGGAGAGGGATATTACACGGCCGGGCCCACCTCTCGGTGGGCCCCACCCAAACCCGTGTCCCGCCTGGTATGGCCTGCGTGGGCTATGCGTAGTCCGCGTAAGCTGAACCAGTCCGGTGTCTGGGGACGGATCCGAGGGATCCTGAGGCAGATTTTGCCCTCTAACCACCTTAAAAAAAAAAAAAAAAAAAAAAAAAAAGAGAAAGAGAAAGAGAGAGAGAGAGAGAGAGAGAGACTACTCATAGCGGCAAAGAGAATGCCGAATGGCAAGGCCCCTGGGCTGGATGGCATCCCAAACGAGGCTCTGAAACTGGTCTTCAAATACAAGCCAGATCTACTCCTCGACCTCTTCAACATCTGTCTGAGCGCGGGAACTTTCCCGGACAAGTGGAAACGCCAGAAGCTGGTCCTGATACCTAAGGGTCAAGGAGGTCAACTCCCTCTCAGCATGCTCGACAATATCGGGAAAATGTACGAGAGGATGGTGCTCAACAGGGTGGAAAAAGCCTACGAAGAAGGCGGTGGGCTATCACCAATGCAGTTCGGGTTCCGGAAGGGACGGAGCACTGTGCACGCGATCGAGGTGGTCCAAGAACGGGTTCAAGCGTCGGTAGGGAACCCATACCAAGGAAGAGGAGGATTCTGTGCCATCATTGCGTTGGACATGAAGAACGCATTCAACTGCGCGAGCTGGGAGCGAGTCTATCAATCCCAAGCAGGTAAAGTGTCCCCCTACCTACTAGCCGTCACGAGTGACTACCTGCGGAACAGGACCCTCGTGTACGACACCGACGAGGGACAAGAGATTCGGGTACTGTTCGCCGGAATCGGACAGGGATCGGTCTCCGGGCCGTTCAACTGGAACACCCAGTATGACAGCTCACTGTCTATCGAACTGCCAGAAGGAGTGATAATAGGGGCTTTCGCGGACGACGCGGGACTCATAGTATGGGCTGACAACGAGGAACTCTTGGGTAGACGCGCGAACGAAGCGCTGGCCCGAGTCTACGAGTGGATGATTAGCAGGCTTCTGGAGCTCGCTGTCAAGAAATGCGAAGCAATCGTGATCACAAGGCGTAGGAAGTTTGACTTACCCCGGTTTTATATCAACGGGCAAGAGATTCCACGGAAGACAGAGCTGAAATACCTCGGTGTATGGCTCGACGACAAGTGGTCGTTCAAGAAGCACATCCAGGAAGCCGCCCAGAAGGCGAGCAAGGTCGGTGCGTCGCTCCAGCGGCTTATGCCGAATATCGGAGGACCCAAGGAAAAGAGGCGCGCACTTCTCAACACCGTCACTACCTCCATCATGCTGTACGGTGCACCCGTGTGGGGGAAGAGAGTAGAGAAGACCATCATCGAGAAGAGAATGGGGCCTGTCCACCGAAGAGCGGCCCTGAGGAGTATCCGTGCCTACCGCACTGTGTCAGGAGATGCGGCTTACGTATTGGCGAGTACTCCGCCCATCCACTTGCTCGTCGCGGAGCGAGTGAGGATCTGGGACCGCCAGAAAGTGATCGGAGCCGAACGAGTACTCACTCCGACGATGAAGGAGATCATCCGCGACAACGAGAAGGAAACCACCCTTGAGCATTGGCAAACTGAGTGGGATTCGCCATTTGCGAACGGCAGATGGACGCACCGGCTGATCCGTGACGTAGCCAAGTGGGCGGAACGCACCCACGGAGAGATGGACTACTGGACGACGCAGGCACTGAGCGATCATGGTTGCTTCGGTTCCTATCTAACCAGGTTCAAGAAGAGGACGACCCCAGCATGTCAGTCATGCGGGGACGAATGGGATGACGCCGAACATACCCTGTTCAAGTGCAGCGACACCCGGAGAGAGCGCGCCGAGCTGGATGAATGGCTGGGTGCTCAACTAACACCTGAGAATCTCGTCCCGCACTTGCTCCGCATTCAGGAGACATGGGATAGACTCACCGGATACATCAAGCTGGTGATGACCCGCAAAGAGGAGAAAGAGAGGGAAGTAAGGCGCCTCGAAGCAGGCGAATTACAGTGACTCTGCCGATTGAAACAGAAGAGGTCCAAATGGTTCCAGGAGGAATATGATGGACTGAAGAGGGAAGGAAGAAGAGAGAAGATCGAAGAAAGAGGAAAGAAGAATGAAGAGATGGAAGAAGATCGAAGGAGGAGAAACAACACCTGCGAGTCGTGAGAAGAGGGACGCTCGATCCTGAGCGCGAGACGCCACCGGTCCTGAAGTAATGCTCACGCGGTGCCGGGTCCGGATTGGTAAGTTGGTGGATCTCTCCCTTGTCCGATGGCCAGCGCCAAAGGGGAAGGGAGAGAGGGTTTGTCTGGTACGGATGGCCGCATCGATGCGGAATCCAGCCCGGAAGCCTTGAGAAGTATCGGCCAGGCGTAATTGTCCGTCCGGAACCTCTCTGTGGCTACGTCGCAGCGTATTCACCCTACAACCACCTAAAAAAAAAAAAAAAGAGAAGGATAGAGAGGGGGGAGGGAGTAAAGGAGAGAGAAAGAGAACCGAATGGGAAGAGGAGTGAGAGGCGCATGAATATCGAGTTGCCTATACATGGAATACATTGGAAAGTCGCGCAAAACTCGAAACTGTGAATATTCACATAAAGTTGATTCCTACGTACGCCAGTCAATACGGTAATATCCTCAATCAATAGCTCAGTTATCAATCTCACCTTCTAGATGTTTCATCTGCAAGTCAAACGAGAACTTGAGAGTTGTTCCGTACCCAGCAATAGCCAAATGTTTCTTCGAATCAAATAGAATCATCATACATAACACGAGGTGCTGTTCGAAGCATTTTGATGGTAAATATCTCAATGCAACAGATTTGAAATCGGTGGAACCTGACTTTGAGGATACGCTGATGACGGAAGAGGATGTGACACGATTCATTGACTCGTTGCGAGATTTGGCTGTGAAAAGTACGGATAAAAATAAAGGTAGCATTGATTCATAGCGGAATAGCCCGTCAAATACCATAGTTCTCTGAAATTTCTCTTCATAATTTCAAGGGGGTCTAGATCTGGAAGATGGGGACTGGACGGATCAAGACTATATTAATCTCACCGGTATTACAAAGCAGAATTTTGATCAAGTCATATCCATATGTGCGACCAGTAAGACCTATGCATCTTATATGAGGAAGCCGCCTCTCAGAAAATGCATCGCTGTACTATTGATAAAACTGAGAGTCAATCTATCTACAGCAGTATTATCCACTCTATTGAAAGTTCACAGATCAACCATATCTAGAATGATGAGAAAGGCACGGAAAATACTGATGGACAGTTTTGTCGTCAAATACTTGGGTACAGTATGGATTTTTGTTCTCGTTCCTTACAAAATGATTATTCAATCACGCATTCCCATGGATTCTCAGAATGAATTACGAAGCCTTGATCAATCTCCCCAGGCACATCGCACATAGATCACGATACTTTTGTGACAAATCATACCAGGTTTTTTGCTCAAAAGTTATCAGGTACAGAAGAGGAGGCTATTATAATAGGGGATGCAACCTACTGTTATATACAAAAAAGTGGGAATTACAAATTCCAAAGGATGACATATTCTCTGCATAAAAATCGACCTCTAGTCAAACCAATGATCTTGATAAGTTCCAATGGGTATATTCTGGCAGTTTACGGGCCATATTATGCGAATGGTAAAAATAACGATGCCAACATCCTCATTGATCTCATAGTGAGTACCATTCATCTCAGACTGCCAACCCGTTATCACACTAATCTCTATCCACGCGAATACTATTCATATTTGGATTTTCATATTCTTACTCAGAAGAAAGATTCTGAGGGACTCTCCACGTGGTTGCGACCGGGTGATTACTTGATTCTAGATAGAGGATTCAGAGATGCCCTGGAGTTTTTCAAAGCACTCGGCTTGAATACTATGATACCCCATTTTCTACCAAAGAATAAGTCTCAGCATTCCACGAAGAGTCAAACGAATCTCGCATCGTCACATCAATTAGGTGAGTGCCATATAATTATGGAAGCCTCCGAACAGTTTCGAATCCCCAGTATTCTTGGAAGCTGCAACGAAACATAGTGGCCAGAACTGACCCCTCTATTCGAGGGAATAGACTATTCAGGGAGAACAACAACTCCACCAGTCTTGATAGGGCTTATTCCTCACCATCCTTGAATTGAACCTCATCTTGCAATTGAAGATTCGAATGAATTGACCGATCTATACAAGTTGAGCCTTTGGTCTCGTCGATCTTGAAGGACGGTGGGGAACTAAATAAATTCCCAAAAATTTCATGATGGAAATTTTATTGCAACGTTTCGTCCACTAGGTTTTGTGGACCTCATCAGGCTTCTGGTTTCTGTTTCGACATATGTATAATGATAGGAAATATGAAAAATTTTTTACAAATGATGGATGTATAATTATTAAAGATGCGCAACTTACGTTATTCTTTAGATCGTCATGATATTTTGGACGATCTTGTAATAGAGCACAGACATAACGTCTGGCTCCTGTCAATACAAGTAAACAGAGTGAGTCATCGGTCTCATTTTTCACTCATATTTATATTAGCGCGATCGCAGTGTACAGTAGGTGACATATATATGAAAAGTAGTGCATGTGGGAGAGAGAAAGAGAGCGGTGGGTCAACGAGCTTTGTCAGCCGTTGCCCACAACGGGTTATATACTTGACTGAGATTTTGAATATCGTCTTTTCTATTGATGCAATTCTCATCGAATTTTATATGGATCATTTCAGAAATCAACCGTTTTTTCCAATTTTTCTCTGTGTCTAAAATTTTGGTTTGATCCCAATGGAAATCGTGTTTATCATTTAGTCTGTGAACAGAAACTACGGACTTTTTATCTTTGTTTGTAATATGATCTTTAATGCGTGTACCTAGTTGTCTTTTTGTCTCTCCCACATACGTTGCTGGGCAATCTTTACACTGAAATTTATAAACAACACCAGTTTTGCTAAATTTATCTAGTTGGTCCTTACCTAATTTTACTATTGAGCTTAATGACTTGGAAACTTTTGGAAGAGTGTGAATATCGTTATGTTTGAACAGAGCATTACATTTTTCGAATAAGCGTTCGTGGTATGGAATACAAATTTTGTTCTGGCCAGCATATAGAATTTGGTTGCAACGTATTCTTTCTGCTCTGTTCATCAGATCTTTTGAACGATGTAATCTGGTTTTTATACATTTGTCAGTGAAATCTTCAGGATAATCATTGTCAGAAAGGAGTTGTTTTACAATTGATAAGTTGGAGGAATGAAATTTTTTATGTGAAAGTGACGTGGCTCTGTCGACTAAATTGAACACTATGTTCCTCTTTTGATTCATGGTATGATTGGATTTGAAATTCAAGATCCTGCCTGATGACGTTGGCTTTTGATACCAATTGGTGATGATTTTTTCATCCTCTCGGATCAAGGATATGTCAAGGAAATTGATGGTATTATTGTTTTCAATCTCATGTGTGAACTGTAAATGCTCATTGTAGCTGTTGAAAACATTGAGGACTACATCTACCTGTTCTTTCTTCACACACATTAGAGTGTCATCGACATATCTATAATAGAATAGAGGAGTGCAATCGTGATCATTTTTCAATTTACGTAAACATGAAGTTTCCAAGTTATCCATAACAATGTCTGCGAAAAGTGGAGAAATGGGTGATCCCATCGGACTACCAAAAATTTGTTGATAAATTTTATTATTGAATTGAAAAAATGTGTTGTCAAAAAGGAACTCAGTGCATTTACGAATTTCATCAAATGGTATGTTGGACTTATTATGTATATCTGAAAATCTGCGGTCAAGCGCCTCTAGCACTAACCAGCATAGGATGTTTGTAAACAGAGAGCTAACGTCGAGAGAAAGGAGTATATGATCTTTTGGGATCGTTAAAGTCTCCAACCGTTTTTTTAATTCAAAGCTATTGTCAATGCGTGATGCAGGCGGTTTAATACATTTCTTCAGCTCTTTATATAAAACGGAAGCAAGAAAATGAGTAGGGCTATTGACTGTAGAAATTATTGGTCTGAGTGGAACATTTTCTTTATGAATTTTTGGTAACCCATAACAACGAGATAAGTTGGTGTCCGTCTGTGTGAGAGCATTATTATGATATTTTCGTGACAAATAATTTGAATCATTCCAACTTCCTAGTATTTTATGTACTTTCGCCTGTAAACTTTTGAGTGGATTATTTTTGATCGGAACGTATACTTTTTTGTCACTCAACAAACCGTTCATTTTATTGGTGTAATCAGACTTATTCAAACAGACGGTGACATTGCCCTTATCTGCACGAGTGAAAAAAATATCTGAATTTTGTTTCAAGAAGTGCTTAGTGAAGCTCAATTTTTTTGCGAATACCCTGTCTTCAGGAGAAATGTGCCTTTGTTTATTATTTTCAGTGTATAGGATATTCGTAATCTTGTGACGGATGTTATTTTTCTCCCTATTATTCAAATCGAGGTTCTCTATGCACTTTTCAACATTTTTGACAGTATCTATGACATTCTTTAAACTGAGGTTGCCTTTCTGACTGAAATTGGGGCCCAATGAGGATATGTCAATAACATCTGAAGGGAGAGGAGTATTGCTGAAATTTTTTACCCAATTATTTCTATCTATCGTGCAAGGTGTTATGGACGGCTTGATTTTTTCGAATTTTTTCATATGTGTAGAATCACATTTTTTACGTAATTTGATAGATTTTTCATTTGTGAAGTTTTGGAATTGGCTCAAAATATTTGGATCAATATTCTCGTTTGATAATGATTGTGAGGTTACTGCTAAGTTCTTTTGAAGTCGAAAAATTTGATTATGGACGTCCCTAATTTCATTATTTAGAAGTCTTCGAAAGTAAACAGAGTTTTGTAAACGAAAATTTTTTAAACATGACTCACTCGAGAAACTGATGCGTTGAAGGCGCTTGTTGATGTTTTGGATGTGTGGTTGGTAATACATCGTTGCTTCTGCATCTCGAGAGGAAGACTCGGCGCGACGATGCCTCGGCAATACGATGTTGTAATTTCGTAGAGGCTTTCATTAGATGTGCTGTTCGATGTCCGAAATCTTCTCTTATATGTTGAAAGAAACCCATGTTTTTGGAGAATGTGGTGGTGGCCTCTCTTCGATCTTAGGCCTTGGATATCATAAGTGATTTTGGTAGATTTTTTCGTCCTTGATGGTTAATATACAAGTTGAACCTTTGGTCTCGTCGATCTTGAAGGACGGTGGGGAACTAAATAAATTCCCAAAAATTTCATGATGGAAATTTTATTGCAACGTTTCGTCCACTAGGTTTTGTGGACCTCATCAGGCTTCTGGTTTCTGTTTCGACATATGTATAATGATAGGAAATATGAAAAATTTTTTACAAATGATGGATGTATAAATATTAAAGATGCGCAACTTACGTTATTCTTTAGATCGTCATGATATTTTGGACGATCTTGTAATAGAGCACAGACATAACGTCTGGCTCCTGTCAATACAAGTAAACAGAGTGAGTCATCGGTCTCATTTTTCACTCATATTTATATTAGCGCGATCGCAGTGTACAGTAGGTGACATATATATGAAAAGTAGTGCATGTGGGAGAAGGAAAGAGAGCGGGGGGTCAACGAGCTTTGTCAGCCGTTGCCATAATGAAATTAGGGACGTCAATAATCAAATTTTTCGACTTCAAAAGAACTTAGCAGTAACCTCACAATCATTATCAAACGAGAATATTGATCCAAATATTTTGAGCCAATTCCAAAACTTCACAAATGAAAAATCTATCAAATTACGTAAAAAATGTGATTCTACACATATGAAAAAATTCGAAAAAATCAAGCCGTCCATAACACCTTGCACGATAGATAGAAATAATTGGGTAAAAAATTTCAGCAATACTCCTCTCCCTTCAGATGTTATTGACATATCCTCATTGGGCCCCAATTTCAGTCAGAAAGGCAACCTCAGTTTAAAGAATGTCATAGATACTGTCAAAAATGTTGAAAAGTGCATAGAGAACCTCGATTTGAATAATAGGGAGAAAAATAACATCCGTCACAAGATTACGAATATCCTATACACTGAAAATAATAAACAAAGGCACATTTCTCCTGAAGACAGGGTATTCGCAAAAAAATTGAGCTTCACTAAGCACTTCTTGAAACAAAATTCAGATATTTTTTTCACTCGTGCAGATAAGGGCAATGTCACCGTCTGTTTGAATAAGTCTGATTACACCAATAAAATGAACGGTTTGTTGAGTGACAAAAAAGTATACGTTCCGATCAAAAATAATCCACTCAAAAGTTTACAGGCAAAAGTACATAAAATACTAGGAAGTTGGAATGATTCAAATTATTTGTCACGAAAATATCATAATAATGCTCTCACACAGACGGACACCAACTTATCTCGTTGTTATGGGTTACCAAAAATTCATAAAGAAAATGTTCCACTCAGACCAATAATTTCTACAGTCAATAGCCCTACTCATTTTCTTGCTTCCGTTTTATATAAAGAGCTGAAGAAATGTATTAAACCGCCTGCATCACGCATTGACAATAGCTTTGAATTAAAAAAACGGTTGGAGACTTTAACGATCCCAAAAGATCATATACTCCTTTCTCTCGACGTTAGCTCTCTGTTTACAAACATCCTATGCTGGTTAGTGCTAGAGGCGCTTGACCGCAGATTTTCAGATATACATAATAAGTCCAACATACCATTTGATGAAATTCGTAAATGCACTGAGTTCCTTTTTGACAACACATTTTTTCAATTCAATAATAAAATTTATCAACAAATTTTTGGTAGTCCGATGGGATCACCCATTTCTCCACTTTTCGCAGACATTGTTATGGATGACTTGGAAACTTCATGTTTACGTAAATTGAAAAATGATCACGATTGCACTCCTCTATTCTATTATAGATATGTCGATGACACTCTAATGTGTGTGAAGAAAGAACAGGTAGATGTAGTCCTCAATGTTTTCAACAGCTACAATGAGCATTTACAGTTCACACATGAGATTGAAAACAATAATACCATCAATTTCCTTGACATATCTCTGATCCGAGAGGATGAAAAAATCATCACCAATTGGTATCAAAAGCCAACGTCATCAGGCAGGATCTTGAATTTCAAATCCAATCATACCATGAATCAAAAGAGGAACATAGTGTTCAATTTAGTCGACAGAGCCACGTCACTTTCACATAAAAAATTTCATTCCTCCAACTTATCAATTGTAAAACAACTCCTTTCTGACAATGATTATCCTGAAGATTTCACTGACAAATGTATAAAAACCAGATTACATCGTTCAAAAGATCTGATGAACAGAGCAGAAAGAATACGTTGCAACCAAATTCTATATGCTGGCCAGAACAAAATTTGTATTCCATACCACGAACGCTTATTCGAAAAATGTAATGCTCTGTTCAAACATAACGATATTCACACTCTTCCAAAAGTTTCCAAGTCATTAAGCTCAATAGTAAAATTAGGTAAGGACCAACTAGATAAATTTAGCAAAACTGGTGTTGTTTATAAATTTCAGTGTAAAGATTGCCCAGCAACGTATGTGGGAGAGACAAAAAGACAACTAGGTACACGCATTAAAGATCATATTACAAACAAAGATAAAAAGTCCGTAGTTTCTGTTCACAGACTAAATGATAAACACGATTTCCATTGGGATCAAACCAAAATTTTAGACACAGAGAAAAATTGGAAAAAACGGTTGATTTCTGAAATGATCCATATAAAATTCGATGAGAATTGCATCAATAGAAAAGACGATATTCAAAATCTCAGTCAAGTATATAACGCGTTGTGGGCAACGGCTGACAAAGCTCGTTGACCCCCCGCTCTCTTTCTCTCTCCCACATGCACTACTTTTCATATATATGTCACCTACTGTACACTGCGATCGCGCTAATATAAATATGAGTGAAAAATGAGACCGATGACTCACTCTGTTTACTTGTATTGACAGGAGCCAGACGTCATGTCTGTGCTCTATTACAAGATCGTCCAAAATATCATGACGATCTAAAGAATAACGTAAGTTGCGCATCTTTAATATTTATACATCCATCATTTGTAAAAAATTTTTCATATTTCCTATCATTATACATATGTCGAAACAGAAACCAGAAGCCTGATGAGGTCCACAAAACCTAGTGGACGAAACGTTGCAATAAAATTTCCATCATGAAATTTTTGGGAATTTATTTAGTTCCCCACCGTCCTTCAAGATCGACGAGACCAAAGGTTCAACTTGTATATTAACCATCAAGGACGAAAAAATCTACCAAAATCACTTATGAATTGACCGATCTTTGTTCTTAATCAATCTCCAAGCGAGACCGACTCATAATCCTTGTATATTTTCTATCTCGGTGGGTTATCGAATCAGTGAACGGCATGATTAAGAATTAGAAAGCTCTCGGAAGCGTGTTTCCCAATCAAGAAATCCCGAATATTGGAGACTACGTCAGCATTGTCTGCGCGCTCTGTAATGCATTCCGACCACCACGAGTATTCGATACATCTGCTGATGGAATGAAAGCTGAGAAAATACTTCAGCGCCTGAGTAAAATAAATGAGTTGGAAAATATTGTGAAGGAAAAGAAGTTGGCAACTGTGAGAGCAGTATGGGAGGAGATCAGCGATTTATCGCTCACTGATTTCCCTCGCCTATCCCTGGATGACCTGCAAGAATTAACGCTTGGCATCTACCAGGTATTACCCCCAACAAATATTACTCACGTATAAGTAGTTGGCCTAAAGTGTGCAAAGTACTCGATCTAGTGATAATACTTCCGAAGTACTCCCATTAAACTGCGTAGAAGATGAAAAAATTCCTAGCACTCTCGAATGACTGTTTTAATTCATGTTCATCAATCCAAACAATTATTGTGACAAGGCAGTACTTTTCGAAGTCAGGGTGACCTGAATGCCCTTGATATCTCTTCAACGAGGTGATTGATCATTATTTTGGTTCAGAGCTGAAGCAAGCAAGATCATACACTGACGAGCACCGTGATGATGAAGGGATTTATTCCCTATTCTATCATAAGGATGAAAGAAACATCATACGGATCAAGATGCAGTCACGCCACACATCCTCGAAAGTGTACTCTCTTTGGATAAGATATGACGAAGATGAAAAATCCATCAACGGTTGGTACTGTCAATGCAGGACAGGTGGAAGAACGGTTGGTTGCTGTGCTCACATCGCTTCAGTATTATGGTATCTCGGTTATGAACGATACCAGGAGAATTGCAGGGAGAGATTGAGCCGGAACTATGATTCCTTCGTCAGCAATGTCGACCATGAGCAAACGAATGAAGAGTTCCTGGCTGAGCATGGAGTTTTTGAATCAGTGGCTACAGATGAAGATGACTCTGAGTCAGATTGAACCTCAAAGTCAAATATGTGATATCAAAGAAAACTATAGCTATTATGAACAGGTGAACTGACTGACACACGAGTTTTGGTATAAAACGTGAAGAACGAATAACTTCCGTTGTCATCTCACTCAGAAAACTTGTTCTACCAGTAATCTCGTCGTCTAGCTTGACAGGCGGACTACTGTCACGGCTGATTAAGTAGATTTCACTAGTTTGAAAATTTTCGACATCAACTTGTAATATCAATCCAAGCCATAGAGTATGAGTTCTCATGAATGGTTATTTTCGTAGTCTCGTACACTACAATATTCTCATAGTTGGAAAAATCTTGGAGAAAGACAACAATCCTGGTGTTCAAAGATTCGATCCTTATCATAACCTTATATAGCTCCGAATGATGATCGTGGATGAAAATTGGTGATTTTGCATGTCCGATTGATGTAGTTGTATGACTCATTGACGTAGAATTGCATATAGCATGCTGGAACCATGAATTTATCCACTCAAACTTGTTATCTGGCATAAAAATGCATATTCCTCGAAGCAGGAACATCGGAGCGCTATGAATTTTTTTTCCATTTTGAAGTACACGAAAAAAGCAACTTTTCACGCAATTATTATATAGGGTTTCCATTTGCGTTTTTCGAGTATTTTGCGTGAGAACGTTGGAGAGTGCCTATTTCCGGCACTTTTTCGCTATAAACTCGAATCTGGTGCGTTTTTTCGAAAAAATTATGGGAACCAATGTGTATTTTGATGAGATCTACAAGTTATGATAGTTTGTCAGTCCATTTTTACCCCGAGATCGCCAAGAAATCCAATAAATATGGTTTTTCACGACTTTTGGTCGTTTTTTGGGAACCCCCAACCAATACATGCATAAAAAACTGATGCCAAATGGAAGCTTAGAACATAATCTACAACTTTGGTCCTCTGCAACTTTTCGATTAATCCCACTCCGTTCGGGTATTCCCCGGTTTTAGAATGAAAGATCCGCATTTCCCATCTCTCAAGTGGTTTTTCGGTACCAGCACATCATTTCCCGTCCATGAAAAAACCCCTAAAAGTTGTATTTTCTGTTCAAGAACAAATCCCCATTGGAGCCGTTATAGTCCATTGGGCCAATTTTGAGAGGGACGCTAGAAAGTGCGTTCCACGTGTATTTTAAATGGGACACCTTTTTGCCCACTACTGGGAGACGCTTTGGTTTGACGCGGAAAAAATTCATATGCATATTCAGACACCCAAAACACGTATTTCAGTGCAACCTGGAGTCCCAATTCTCTGGAGCAGATTTGGCCTTATTTGCAACAGCTCCTTTAAAAATGTGACAGTAAACCAATTCTTGATGGCACTCACTGAATAATCTCTTGCATCTTCTTTTTTGCACCATAGAAAAGTAAGATATTTTGGATTTATGTACATAACTAAAAAATGACTGTAAATATTCTGGTGATGATCGAGTTATCAACATGTTTATCTATCCAATTAGTATTCTAGAATGTGAAATCAGTGTCTTAAAGCACCCCAAGACTCATAGTAGAATATTCAAGCTCTGAAGAAATTTCTTGACAGAATATGAATGCTCATAAGAATTGGAGGCGAGGAATACTGTAAGAGCTTGATGAAGATGCTTGGACAATTGTTCATATACACCCTGTCACTCTGAAGCAAAAAGCATTCATCAAAACTGGGATGAGCAAGCTCAATAGGGCCAGATATGATTGAGCGTAGATTTTTTTCCAAGTGTTTTCACTATGCCTGCACTTCATGAAATATTCTACAGAGAAGTAGAACTTAGCTGAGGATGTGCATCACCTGTAATAGAGGATCAGGTCCTGATTCTGCAACTTGAGTTGAATCTTACACTTGTCACATGGAGTGCGAAAAGCATCTGATCACTTTAGTGGCCTGTGTAATGTTCTTGAGTTAACCTCATCTCTGCAGATGTGTTAGTAAAATTTCCACCAGGTGACTACACTATATTTTAATATCATTAAGCACTCACTTTCAACTCAAATCACTGTCCAGAAACAGAACAGTCTTCATCACATATGATCACATACTGCAAAGTAAAGTACCCATCTCCCCACAGCGGACACAGCAGAAGTAAGTAAATATTTTGGACTCTACTTATAATAAGGCTTTTTTCCATGCCTGAGATGATTTTTCTGTTTTACTTGAATACTCATCAGAGAATGATTTGAGTTATAATCACATGCAAACATGTGCAATAGTGTATCGCACTCTTCATCTAAAATAACACTTACTTATGCGAGTATTGCCCCGAGGATGCCCTGCGTTTTTTTATATAATTAAAATTTTTATGAATATAGAATTTTAATATTTCTATTAAAATTTCATAAAATATAAATTTTAAAATTTATATTTTAAACTTTTTATAAATTAAGCATATGAGGTGTTTTTACACCTCATATGCTTCTCCATACATTTACCCCGCGGGGGCCCCGCGATCTCCGGGGCAAGCCCCGCGGGGCCCCCGCGGGGCCCCCGCGGGGAAGCCACCGAAATTTCTGATCGGGTATTTATATCGTTTGCGGAATTTCATGTGACCTCGATCAGGTACGCATAATAGGCGGAATATGATCATCGCGTGTACCATACAATCATTTCTCCTCTACTCTCGTATTCAATCACGATTCTCTCGTATTCATAAAAAAGAATTCCCCGACAAGTTCTTACAACGATCGACAATGTAACAAATCTTTCTGATAGAAAACAACATTTTTTCAATCGCGTCTATGAAGGGCGTAATACGATCGTACCACCGCCGTAGAGATACGATCGTACTACGGTCGTAGCGTTTGCATCGTAGTACGACGTTCAGACAGTAGCGCTACGATCGTACTACGGTCGTAGTACGCTCTTTTTTCCACCAGGGTACCAAATCCGCGAACCCGGGGCCTCTTCGATGGCCCTGAAGAACGCGGATTTTGAGTCGGAGTGTTCCAAAGATGTGAACATATGTTTTTCATTTATTTTTCGACGAAGAAACCGAATATGTGGTCAGTTCCATCCCCAACCTCGAAAATTTTTCAGTAGACTCAAAAAACTGAAGCAGAAGTAATGAGTCGTTTTTATGCTTCTAGCATACCTTGATATGCATGTGAAATCATCGGTCGATTCGAGTCAGGTTTTCAGTGAACTGAACCATGTTCCCGGCTATTTAAAATACGTGGGAGAACATAGTTCAGTTCACTAAAAACCTGAGTCGAATCGACCGATGATCTCACATGCATATCAGATGTATGTGAAAAGCCTAAAAACGACTCATTTCTTTCGGTTCAGTTTTTTGAGTCTACTGAAAAATCTCCGAGATTGGGGACGAAAATGACCACATATTCGGTTTTTACGTCAAAAATACATGAAAAACACATGTTCACATCTTTGGAACACTCCGACTCAAAATCCGCGTTCTTCAGGACCATTGAAAAGGCCCCGGGTTCGCGGATTTGGTACCTTGGATGTTTTCATTCGTTAGACCAGCTAGATCTCGAGTTGCAATGCATCAAATTGACTTTCGCAAGGAGTCATTTTAAAGGAAATAACGTCAGCTTTCCATCAAAAATAATCCCGGAAGTCAAAATTTGTGCGCATGCGCAGAAAATGACACTTTTCCAACACCGAAAAGAATTGAATTTCAAACAATGGCTTATAAGTTGATGGGATCGCGTAGGTACACTCTAAAACCGATTTTTTCTGAAAGAACGCAGAAAATTACATCGATTATGTGATTTAAAAAAAATGGCTTTTTGAGAAATTAACGTTTTAGTGAAAAACACCTCTTCAGCTCTGGGAGGCTCATTACTCGCCAAAAATATTTTTTCGATAGCGTTTCCGATAGGTTTTTTGATGACCTTTCAGTTGCCGCATTCGGTGAGTTGATAGCTATCGAAGAACTCGAGATTTTTGCATTTTAATAGATGAAAAAGCACCATTTTTGACACGATGGATGTCGGCTTTTTTCACGGATATGCGTGCACCGGAAGGATGAAATTTTTTTTTGGACCCCATAGGTGGTCAAAATATCCTATTTTGGGCCATAGAATCGAATAAAAAAGGTTAGAAAAAAATCTGAGAGATGACCTTTTTCCGTAGGTCGCTTTCGCGTGGAACCCATCATATACTATAAACAGTTCCGTGATAGAAGGGGTTGTATGGATTTTGAAACCAATTGATACCAATAAATGATTAGACATACTCTTTGGGGAGCCAATCGTGTTTTTTTCCTGTTATCAATAATTCGGAGATCGAATATCTGATGGATAAGTTCCACAAACAGGATGGCCCGGGTAAGGCTTTGGCGAGACAAGAGGCGTGAGTGCGGCCCTAGGCTTCTCTATAAAAAATTCCCAGGTGGATGTAGCTCATGGTCGTTGAATGTATATGCGTGAAACTCTTGTGAGCTAGGAGAGAATTCAATATTTCGCAGAACAGGCCAGGTCGCCCAGTCATGAATCGACGACTGTCGAAATGGCACGGACTTCATTCGTACTGCATCGGACGCTACCTCATATAAGCCTATGTTAAACCACACGGGACGGTTTTTGCGCAGTTCCCACCACAGCCTTGGGTGTCCCGGGAAAATCAGGAGGACCTTCCTCATAGTAACTTTGTGATCTACAACTTTGATCCTCTGAAGTTTCTCGTCAGATTCATATTTTTCCTATTTTCAAGCACAAAGTCCATGATTTCGCGCTAACGATTGTTGATAGCATTGAAACACTACTGTCTTGGGGTTGGCCACCCCAAGCAATTGAAGCTCTGAAATAAATGATGGGACGCCTAGAGACCTTCTGGAACACGAGTTGACTCCTCAGATCCTTCCATTATCCGGACTCTGGCCATTCACGCGGCCACGCTCGATGAAGAAGTTAACATTGCTGCCCGGATATTTATCATGCGGGGGCTGTGATTCTACCGAAAACTTCTCCAAGTAGTGTTCTTTGATATGCGTGAACGTGAAATATCAATTTCAGAAATTCGTTACACACTTTTTGCGATTGAAAGAAAAATCTCATTTCCGTAAGAGATTATTTGTTAAAAACCGCCATTTCGTTGAAAATGTTCTCAGCGATTCCGCACCCACATATTATATCTTCAAGAATGAATCAAATGCGATATCGTCAAAATTTCTTGGTCCCATCTCGGTGCCAGGGTACCTCTGCTCGTCTTCGCGGCTCTATTACAGGATTTTCAGTCAGTTTAAGTAAGCTAAGTTCGGTCCGGTCGAGTAATTGTATAACGGTTTCGATGTATTCATTGCTGACGTAGACACTAATTCAATGAGTAATTGCGGAGAAATCGCAATTCCTTACCATCATATCATGCAAACGGATAATCTGGATGGAGAATGTTAACAATTCTCATGAAATTTCCACGTTTCGTGGTTGAGTCGGTTGTGACATGGATCTATTTATTGTACATTTTATAGAGAAATGAGCTCAATATGAATGGGAAAATGTGTATCATCTTAGTAATCCTTGGTTCTACCTATCTGAAGACAACAATAAATGGATTCAAATCGTCATGCAATGGCTTGGGCGGATCCGACTCGATTTACTCAAATCGATTGCGAATTCAATGGCTTGGGCGGATCCGACTCGATTTACTCAAATCGATTGCGAATTCTGGAATGAGGCTCAGTAATCACCGAGCTCGGAATGAATGAAGTCCTGATCATCAGAGAAGCTGCGTCGAGCACCACTAAGACTGAGGTGCAGCTCAGACGACTCTGCATCCATCCAGACAATAACGGCTATCTCATTTTGAAACGTTTCTAATTCTATTTATTCATTTTTATTTCGTTTTGTTTCGTTTATGGTCAACAAATTTCGAATAAATTTCGTTGAGTTTCGTTCATCTCAACGTTATTATGTTCAATTAACGTTTCGTTTCGTTCCCTTCAACGATATTATCGTTGCAATGTGTTCCATTTTCAAGGATATGAGGGGTTTTTTTCGTTAAGTTTCGTTTTGGGATCAACGAAACTAAACTAACAAGGGGAGGACCAGACCTTTGGATCACCAATCTTGTCCAAAATTTTTTTACAGTTTTGTATTACCTAGAATATGAAGAATCCAGAATAACTCCGTCAAATGGGCCTCCTGTTCAAAGTTACAGCCCATCACATTAACATTGCTCATATAGGCCCATGTTAAAAAGTGATATATATAGGTATACCGGCAATGCTAACTTTTTTGCTTGTAGCTTCGAACAGAAGGCCCATTTGATGGAGTTACCCCGGATTCTTCATATTCTAGGTAACACAAAACTGTAAAAAAAATTTGGAAAGGATTGGTGATCCAAAGGTTAAGTCCTCCCCATGTGAGTCGAAAATTTCCGTTTCTTCTTCTTCCATTGGGAGCATCAGCTCTGCCCCCGCGGTGAGGCGATATTCGAACAAGGATACGGGATTTCGATCAAACCTGTGATGAACGAAACTTTATCAATTCCGATTATGTTGAGGCTCCATTTAGGTGGTTGAATTACCCTCGAAAAGACGCTCCTGGCGCGAGAAAGTGGCTAAACTCGGTACAACACGACGTTTGTGGGTTCAAACGATAGGTCATACCTTCAATAATCGATATTAACAACAATTAATGTTCAAGAATTGGGGCGCGGTATAAATAAACAATAAAAACATGCATTTTTGACTTTTTTCTCGGTTTTTCCACAATAAGTCGGAAAATATCGAAAAATCTGTGGGATAACTTTTTGTAGATCTCCGAAAGATCTACAAAACTGATCTGTACACTTTCCCTCGCAAACTGCAACCCTTTCGAGTTATTCCTCATCAAAGTAAGAATTGAATTTGTTCAAACAAATTCGCTGAAATTGTTGCTAACGGGCTCAAACTATTTTTCTAAGATGATTCAGTGAATTTGGAGCAAAAAAAATCTCCAGATACTTTTTCCTGAACTTGATTGTTTTCAAGTGATGAGAATGGCCAATTCCGCGACTTACCCTCAATGCGGCGCTTTCATGAATGCACTTAGGACTTTAAGTCGCGGAATTGGCCATTTCCATTACTCGAAAACGATCAAGTTTAGGGAAAAATACCTAGAGACCTTTTTTGCTTCAATTTCACTGAATTATTTCAGATAAATAGTTTGAGCCCGTTATGAACAATTTCAGCGAATTTTTTAGAACAAATTCGATTTTGATTTTGATGAAGAATAACTCGAAAGGGTTACAGTTTGCGAGGAAAAGTGTTCTGATCAATTTTCTAGATCTTTTAGAGATCTACAAGAAGTTATCCCACAAATTTTTCCCAAAAATTGATATTTTCCGACTGATTGTGGAAAAACCGAGGAAGCGGCCAGAAAATTCATGTTTTTATTGTTTATTTATACCGCGCCCCAATTTTTGAACATTAATTCTCGTCAATATCGATTATTGAAGGTAGTACCTATCGTTTGAACTCACAAACGTCGTGTTGTACTGAGTTTAGCCACTTAGTGATCGGATTTCGAGGGTAATTCAACTACCTAATTCGATCGCGAGATGAAACATTTCCAAACACCAGTCTACGAAACAAAAAGACTCAGTCTCGTTTGTCAAAATTTTTTGACATATCGTTTACGTTTCGTTTCGTTCAGCATCAACGAAATTTAACGTCATTTAGTGTCGTTTAGTTAACCATTCGAAATGAAACATATTGAATATTTTATTTTAGTGTCGTTTAATTACAAACCCTGTTCATGAGTAAAAAAGTACTCATCGAATGATGTTCAAAATCCACACTGGCCTCAGCATAAGAGTCTCCCGAGTCCATCCACAGAGTTCTAGAATAAACTATCCGAGCGTTTTTGAGTTTTCGCGCTACCTATGAACCCATGTTATCCCGGTTTCTCCGTCTGCGACAACATATCCCCTTCTTTTTCTGTCTGATTGACCCTCTACGAGACTTTCGTATCAAGCAATCGATTGAGAACGTCAAGATGCATCTCGATCATGTATTGCACATATTTTCGAGTTAACAGAAGGAAGTACCGTCAAATTGGGTAGCTGTGGTACACCCCTGAAAAATGACTTTCAGAGCTGCGTTCGGCAAGGTAAACGATTCTATTGCTTTGAAACCTATCCTCCCCTCTTGGCACACGCATAAACAGTGTGTTGAGCCACCGTCGATCCCGCGTGAACGATAGTACTCGTTTATTGAAGCTTTTTCCGAGAAAGCTCATTCAGCAGCGATACGCGAGTGGTCCAGTTAGTGTACCTGGCAAGAAGTATTACGGAACGATCTACGGATGCATGATGATAAATTTCGACCACATATATCACAATATTGAAGAAACCATCGTTACATTGGGGTATTTGAAGCATTCGAAATTTTAATGAATGAAAAACAAGGGAAAACCATGAAAAAGTGTACCAAAGTTATCCTACTCTATGTAAGAAGCATGAGAATAGGGTAACTCCAGTACAACTTCCTATAACAGCCTTATTTCATCTCACCTTGCGTCGAGTGATGGTCTACGAGGTTTTAGAATGTTTCAAACAGCATAAAATAAGACTCCTGAACGATTAAAGTTAGTTCAATATGGTGATGGGTAGCGTTGGAATATCTTGTAAGTGTACCAAAGTTGCCTAGTCGGGATCTAACCTTGGTACACTTCTCCAACTGCTAATAGCTCCGGCCTAAGCTCATCAAATTGAACTTTGTAGCCCGTCAATCGGAGGCTGAAACTGTGAGCTTGAGATTGACCACTGAAAGTAGTGGATTTTGTCAAATTCACCCAATTTGACGGTACAAATTATTACTTCCTCAAAAGAGAAAGTTTTTATTTGATGGTAGTAAATTTTTCCTCGAATTTTTCTTCAAAAAATGTTTCTCTCCTCCAGTGAAGCTCTTGGATACATGGGAATGGTACTGTCTTCTTCGTTTCCCCAGACCTATCGACTGTATGTAACCGTTTTCCTTGATAACGCCTCGAAAAATTACTACGACCCCATCTTCCGAGCCCTCTGACCGTGTCTGTGTGTATGAGTGTATGTTCTTTTCTATGGCTCAGCAAAACTCCTCACTGTTTCCACCAATCCCTTCGAAATCCCGCACACGTGTTCGGTGGCATCCGTAGACAGGAACGCTGCATTTCGAGCATTCCTTGGTTGTTATTTGCTGAATTGTGAAATTTTTCCTGGAAATTCGTCATCTTCTCATATTTTGAAAACTATTTTCAATTTTTTCTCCTGCCTTGAAAAATATGAGTCGCTCAATATAAGGGTTTTTTGAGTTGCTGAATCGATTTTTTAATACAGAATTTGGACGTCTTCTCACTTTATTCTAGCTTCCCTGTACTCTCCTCCACATTGGTCCCTGAGACCATCATAATGTTATTAAAACAGAATTCCGTAGCAACCAATCGATTCAGCGCCTCAGGAAACATCAAAATTACATTTTTGGAATTTTTCGAATGAAAGGGAGAAAGTACAAATATGCTTCCTGAATAAAAATTGAAAATTTCTCATAAAAAGTTTATGAAGCAAATAAGACTCATCGAAGGATGCTCAAAATTCACTGGCCTTATGACAAGAGTCCTTCAAAAGCACCCGCAGAGTTTCAGAATAATCTATCGAAGCGTTGCAGAGTTCTCGCGTTACATATGGGGCCCTGATTTCGTGTTTCTTCGTCTGCGGCAACATTTTACCTTCTTCTCCCATCTAAATGACTCTCTACGAGAATTTTGTACCAACCAATTGATTCAGAACGTCGAGATGCATCTAGATCATGCCCCTATCACTCATTCTTGAGTCTTAAGGAGGTATTGCGAATTATCTCATCGGGGCAAGCTCAAAATTCACCGGCACTATTCTTGGATTGTCCGAAATATATTCTCAAATTTCCACACGTATTTGTACAAGAGTCTCAGATGTTTCGTGTCTCATGAAAGGAAATGTTATTGCTGTTCCTCCGTGTATCTCTGTATATACCTCTTTCCCCCATCCAAATACTGTTCTAGCTAAAATTGCGTATCAACCGATCGACTTAAAACTTCAAGGGACGCGTCCGGACGGTCTTGTCAAAGTCATCCATATTTCTGAAGCGGATCCAGAGAAGTACGAACCATCTATGAGAGATTTATCTCCTTCAAATTTTGCCAATATTCAGAGAAAGAGATACTGAATTTGATGAAAGAAAACTGACTTGTTAATGGAAAAGATTGAAGATTTTCCGATCAAGATTTGGTTTTGATGAGTGTGTGATTTTGAGCACATATAAAGTTATTTTCATCAAAATGAAAAATTATGATTCTTCAAATCCCAGATTCTTGGAAGATGAGACGTTGATTCCATAAAATTGGTATGAGGAAGTATTCTGCTAATCGCTCTTAGCAACGTATTTTCGAATCTTCTAGGCCACCTGGGTGACGACTCAATTCCAACAATATGATCTCGTCATCCGTCGAAGTGGAGCTTGACATTCGTTGTGTCCTTGGAACTGGGGAAAAGAGTTTGGACTATGTTCGCTATCACCTGGGCCCTTGGGATCTTTTCCCCAGATTGAATGGAAATTCCGATACGGTAATCATTCTTCGTCTATCTTTCCAGGATGAAAGTGACGGTGACTACATTGAGAGATGATATATTCGTCCTGGATGTCGATGAGAATTTGGAACTCTCAAATTTTTTAGCGTTTTGCGAGATTGAGAGTGGCATACCTGCACAAGAGATTCTCATAATATTCAATGGCCGACCTCTCTTAGATCACAGCATCAGCCTTGGCCGTCATGGTATACACGATGGGGATGCAGTCGTTCTCCAACACATTCGGGCATCGTCTCAGAGCCCGGATATGTCATCCTCAGGTATTTTATCTACCCAACGAATGGATCCTTCGAATGTATCTAATCGTAAGTGGGAAGATGATGTTTCCCTGTCTATACCTCATGCATAGTTTGCATCCCATCTGACCATCTATTCCGAACAATTATGCGATGCAGAGCGCTGATTCTTCCACAACCATTCCACGACTCACGACATTGAGTTGGCTTGACTCGGATGGGGCAGTCCATGTTCTAGATGGGAGGATTTTTGTTGATGAAATGGTACCTCATGGGAGAATGAAGATTACTCTAGATTTTCTGGCCGTTCCTGCTGCGAAATGGCCGAAATCCCATAAACATGGTTTCTCACGATTCCTGAGCATATTTCAGGAATTTCCAATCAACGTATGCATGAGAAACGAATGGAAAATAGGAGTCCAGAACAAGATTTACAGCTTCTGTCCTTCGCAACTTTTTGATCAACCCCAGTCCGTTTGCACAATTCGAGGTTTCAGCGTGAGAAACCCACATTTTTCATCTCCGAAGTGGTTTCTAGGTATCAGCGCATCATTATCTGTCCTCAAAAATACACTCGAGAGTTGTAATTTCCTCTGAAAAACAGATCCTCGTTGGTCCCATCGCAGTTCCTGTTGCCAATTGTAAGGGGGCTCCAAAAATTAACGTTCCATGTATATTTCAAATGGGGAAGACTCAATTCCATGCGGAGAAAATTTATATACATAGTTCGGCACCCAAAATGGATATCTGACGTGATTCACAGAGAAATTCATTTGAGCCAGATTTCGCCTCATATGCAACAGCTCCTTCCAATGGAATCGTCCTTGCTATTTAATACTCTCCCTCACAAGCCCGCTGGGCAGACGGACTTCTTCAGAGCGATATCGCCGAAGGTCTTCCGGTGTTCGGTGACCACATTGTACATAATCTGGATTCCTTCTCCATTCACAGTGTCTTACCGGAGGCGTGAAAATGAGTGTATCTGATAAGAAATGGTTTTCAAGCTACAATCAAGGTTTGATTAAGCACTTGAATACCACTTCCGAGCCTTTATCAAGGCATGTAATGGCGCCCGGGTCAAGCCTTAATCAAGTTCCTTGATACAAATCACGAGGGTCAAGGAGCTTAATCAAGCTTTGATTGGTCCTCCATCAACTCTTGAATGAACTCATCGAATCATCATCATCTTCGAATTCGAGGCGTATTAAATCAGTATCCTATGATATCATGCAAATCAAGTTCGCCGAATGAAAATTTGGACTCTTTATATTGAAGGATTTCCTGTCAACTAAATTGTTTTTTATTTTCATCGATCGAAAGATAATCCTATATGGAAGGAGTTCAATTGTGGATTGGGGCATTTGGAATGATTGAAACTGAAGTTTTTTTCATTGATTCCAATTCAAAACTCGATCCGTTCAATGTTTCTACTTACATTGTTTTCACCAGTCGTAACATCCTCGATACAAAATTGATCAACATTTGTTAATTTTTGATGAGTTGTGACATGGTATTTCAACCATCACAACTTATTTATATTCAACGGGACTCCTATCCTGAAATCGCAGGCAATACGCGCGCGAACGGCGAAACGACTCCATCAAATTCAGCTTCTCTGCCTATCAGCAACCCCTACCGTAATTCTACCCTGAAAATAAAGAGAGGTAGGGTGGGCGCACGCTCATGAATAATCAATCCGATTCAAAAATAAATAAGTTGGCCTATATCCTTCACGTTGCTTCTACGCGGACGATACACGAATTTTCACATATTATTCACTACCGACATTCGTCCGGATGACTCTAATATCTGTCCGAAAAGTATCACAGAAATCACGTCAAATATCAAAAATGTCTCTTAATATTACCTGTGAAATACAATAAAGATTCACTACACAAGAGGCCACACTCCGTCCAATCACTCGCGAAAATCTACCAGCACTCCGTAGAGTGCAGCTTGTCCAGTCCCTGCTCCGATATCTTTTCTACAATTTATCTGTTTCAGAATTCCATCGTCCAAAATGGCCGCTCAACGGCTCTCGCAATACGCACGCTATGGCAAGCACCCGCAATGACTTGTGCTTCGATGCTCTCTTGTCCCACGCGCTCGAGCAACAGGTGCACGATCACGCCCCTGGCTCTTAGTTCATCTATAAATCGTCCAAGATCCACTCGGTCCCCGTCCACACTCGCCTCCTCCCAGAGGTCTGTCCTCGACACGAATTTCCTATCGCGCGCACGTCTTTCCAAGACGTCTTGTCCACGAGCACACGCCAAAATTCCACTTAATCGCTGCTCTGAATCTTTCCACGCGACGCGGTTGCTGCTCCGGGTCTGCTGGTGCAATTCCACAACGCGCGTTCGTCACTTGGAGACGTCTCGTCCACGAGCACGCAGTGCACCAGCTCACGAGGCCCCCCAGGAGCCTGTCCAGTCCGCGGGCACGACGATTTGCCCTCCGTACGCGCGAGGCTCTTTACGCACTCTCGACGAGAGAATCTGAAAAAGTTTAGCAAAACCACTCACCGTTGGATGCCATCGTCCTGGGCTGGAGTATCATCTTCTGGTCCGAATGATACGCTGCTCCGAATAATTTTGGGGTCCAACTACTGCTCTCCTGGTTCACTGGGTCTTGAGCTCCTCGCCCTGGCAACACGGACTCCTGGAGGGACTCGCTGCTGGGCACGTGCTCCGAATCAAATTTGCGGGCGCGACTGGTACGTGTGGCGGGCACAAGAGGTGCTCCACAAGTGACACAATGGCTGCTTCTTCTTCACCAAGTCCGTGCCTTTATCTCCACTGAAGTCAAGCCCTCTGATTGGTCCGTTCAATTTTACCGGAACACTAGCAGCGCCAACTGGCGCCTGAGCGCGCCAAATATTCAAGTCCACTATACTTATCCCATACAGTAGCTTAGATTCTACGAAATTCGCTCCGAGCGCATCAATTGCAGTATATACGGTCCTGATGCCTCCACTCAGAGAATATTTTGTCCCACTCACGCGCATGCACCGCTAAGGGTGCGTCCACAAATAAAGCGTACGCACTGCTCACGGCTCACGTGCGCCATGCGCTACTCGACGGATTTTAACCTGCGAGTGATATGGATTTCCCTTGTTACGGGCTGGATCCAATACAGAACTCGAGGTTAGCGATCGGGAATGGATGACGATCTTCCGGGAAATCCATGTCACTCGCCGGCTAAAATCCGATGAGCAGCGCATGGCGCACGTGAGCCGTGAGCAGTGCGCACGCTTCATTTGTGGACACACCCTGAAATACGCGTGGAGGCATCGCGCACTCGCGCTTACCGCAACTCCATGCTTTCACCTCATATAGCTCTTATATCCGTCCGTATATATCTGAGTCATTTCGGAACATTTCGGCCAGAGGCGTCACCAGGGGGGTCTGAGAAAGATCCCAAAGGATTTTTTTCCATTAATTCTATGTTCAAAATGTACAAAAAAATTCCTTTGGGATTTTTCCACAGCCCTCCATGGGCCGTAGGGCCCACAGAAAGTCTATTTCAGGCCCTTTTTGGCCTATTTCTGGAAAATCATAGCTCCGGCTAGACTCAATCTTCTTCTACGTACTTGGGCTCTTTCTCTTTGTTAAGAGTAGTACTTTAGTAAAGAATAGTCCGGAATCAATCATGCAGCCTAGTAACTCCTAGGAGCTATTTGCTGAGATTTTAGCGATTTCTGGGCCTGCTTCAAAGCGGTCTAGCTCCTACTAAACATGTGATAATCGACTTCCCCAGGTAGTCATTTTGAAGGTGTTGAAAAAACCTACAATGTGACCACCTGTAAAAGTCGATTATCGTACTTTTCATGGGAGCTATAGCCGATACAAGTTGATCAGATTTGTAAAAACGCCAAACTTTGAGCTCAATTTACAAAAATCGTTTTTTTTTCCGCCCCCAAATCTGTGCGAATATGTTCTTCAAGGCAAGCACTAACAATACCAAGAAGAATCTCGGTGGAGAAATAATCTCCTGATTTCTGGCTCACGTTCAGAAATACAGTTTTTTGACTCCTTGCTTAAAATGCCGACATAGGCATGGCTTGCATATGCTTCCATCTGAGTTGTTGTGCACCAATCTGGGTGAAATTACTCCCCAAAGTACCCCCAAATATGTGTGAGAACTTCCGGAGGCCAGCCTCAAGCCAGAAGCGAGCTGGAGGCTTAAATCATCAGGTCGAAAATCGGCATTATTCCGTACATTTTGGGGCAGGCGAGCGAGGGCTCGATTCCTCGTGTTCTTGCCCACAAACGAGACGAGTGGCTAGAGTAGGGATACAAACATGTTCTCCCGACCCAAAATGACCAGTTAAACACGATCCCGGGGTCAATTCAGCCCTAAATCATCATTATTCTGCAGTAGAGGCGCAAAATCTATTATTACGGAATTGAACGCCATTTGTGGATTGGATGATATCCCAAGCACAAATTGACCCCGTGATCGTGTTCAGATTGTCATTCTGAGTCGGAAAAACATGTTTGTATCTCTACTCTAGCCACTCGTCTCGTTTGTGGGCAAGAACACGAGATATAGAGCCCTCGCTCGCCTGCCCCAAAATATACGAAATAATGCCCATCTCGGACCTGATAGTTTGAGCCTCCAGCTCGCTCCTGGCTTGAGGCTCGCCTCTGGAAGTTCATACACACATTTGGGGGTACTTTGGGGAGTAATTCCACCTAGATTGGTGCACAACAACTGAGATGGAAGCATATGCGAGCCATGCCTATGTCGGAATTTCAAGCAAGAAGCCAAAAAACTGTATTTCTGAAAGTGGGCCAAACATCAGGAGATTATTTTTCCACCGAAACTCTTCTCGATATTGTTAGTGCTTGTCTTGAAGAACATATACGCACAGGTTTGGGGTCGGAAAAAGATGATTTTTGTAAATTGAGCTCGAAGTTTGGCATTTTTACGAAACTGCTCAACTTGTATTGGCTATAGCTCCTATGAAAAAGTACGATGATCGGCTTCTACAGGTGGTCAAATTGTAGGTTTTTTCAAGACCATCAAAGTGGCCACTTGCAGAAGTCGATTATCACATGTCTAGTGGGAGCTAGATCGCTTTGAAGCAGGCCCAAAAATCGCTAAGATCTGCTCTCAGCAAATAGCTCCTAGAAGTTACTAGGCTGCATGAATGAATTCGGACTATTGTTCTATCAAAAGTCCTTAGTCTTAACTAAGGATATGCACCCAAGTACGTCAAAAAAATTGAGTCTAGCCGGAGCTATCATTTTCCAGAAATAGGCCATAACGGCCTAAGGTGGACCTTCTGGGGGCCCTAGGGCCCGTGGAGGGCTTCGGAAAAATCCCAAAAAATGTTGTTGTACTTTTTAAACATAATTTCAATGGAAAAAAATGGATTTTCCCCAGACCCCCCTGGCGACGCCTCTTTCCGAAATGCTCTGAAATGACTCATCTATATCTAGCCCGCATTGCAGCAGTATATCTATATGTATACTCGCGGCCGCCCATGGCATAATGATATCGAGTCCGCATGGCTCAAGTATATCTATATATATGCTGTGCATTGTTCCTGTGCGACATTGTCATGTGTGCATAACCCTAAGTATATGTAAATGTCGTCCACAGGCCCATATTTGCTCAGTAGCCGCTGTCCAGGTATTCTTCCGTTGCATTTTCGTGGCCACAACCGCCCGGGTGTGGCCCAGATTTGCGTGGCCGCAGCGCCGCCGCATCTCGTCCACCGCCAGTCAGCTGTCTGCACTTGCCGCGTTCACTGGCCTGTCCGTCGTTGCCGTCTGCTACTGGGTCACCCAGGCCCATCCGCGTCCGCGTGATGGTCACCAGTGCGGTGGGTGTCCATCCTGGTGCTAATTAATGGTGCGCGGGTGTGTGGTACACCAGGTACGCGATGTACCTGTGCAACAGGGGGTGCGAATACCCATAACCTCATTGCTGCTGGCATGCTTGCTACCCCGGGTTGCAGCGGATGGGGGCGATTGCCTCGATGTCTGGCAGCCCGGGGAGCACATCATCAGGAGGGCCGTGTTACGTATTCAGGTTCTTGATGTTCCGTCCTTCCCAGACACGATCCTCTCGTGCTGAGTATTTGTGAAGGGAGTAGGAATGTAGAAATGATACGACTCGAGAATATAAGGTTACTTACGATTTTATTTTCCGAATAGTTCTCAGCTAAAAAAGACCTATGTAATGATTTTAATGGCTAAATAACTCTACTTGACAGGACCAAATAGTGGCTGCGAATACCTGTCACGCGAATACTTGCGACCGTAAGAGAGCGCGCTCTGTCCGCGCGCTTCTTGAATATTGCTGCAGTGACCTCGATCTCATGCCAATGCAATTGGCAGAGGGGAATGGACTTGACATTGACTTTTCCTGTCCCGAGCTGACGCCGCTCTTGCTTACCTACTTCTTAATTGTTCATGATCCCAGATCACTCACTCTAATCCCGGCTTCATATACGTAACAGCCACCCGTCTGCTGCATGCTGTCGTCGTCACCCGGGCCCCGCGTGCCGTCCGCACCATCTCCTGGTGTTCTACAGCAATGTACGTGTCGTGTGTGTGCACCGGGTCCATCACTCGCCCAGCGTGTCGTGCATTGTTTACATACGCGCTATGCACGCGATTTGATGCCTGCTGGATACACGCCCTCGCAGAGGGTGCTCAGCCGCGTGTCACCAACACACCGCGGTGCCAAAGCATACCCTCGCTCACCCGCGAGCGAGGGCCTCTTCCATCGCCATCGTCGCCGTCGTCCGCACGCCGGTGTGTACACGCCTGTCCCGGGGCATGGTGTCGAGGGGCAGCATGTCCGTGGGGCGTGGAAGGGCCCGTGTAAGGGCCAATCAGGGCTTCAGGGCCCTGGGGAAGGCCTCCGGGGCACCCAACTCACCCGGGGCAGCCTCTTGTGCAGCTACCGCGGCTGTCCGGGGTGTAGAAGGGGCTGCCTATGTGTAGGCATGCACTGCACTGCCGCATCTGGTCCAACTCCCTCGTCGCTTGCCTTCGTCGTCTCCTCGAGCCAGCCCTCAACAATAAAGAGAAGGGTTTGGGGTCAATACCTATACTCATTGCTTGCTGGCTCGAGACGGCGACGAGAGATTTCACTAATTTCGGCTGTGACGGCTTGTCCGTCACAAAGTTACAATAGTGTCCAATGTCTCGTCATTATCTTAGATCACAGCAATCGTTATACCTGAGTTACCAACTAGATTCTTACAGATGGATGACTATACAAGTACACATGAAGTGAGTAGCTGCAGTGAAAACTCCAACAATGATTCTCACAAACTTTGGATTACCTAGACGAGAAACTGAACTTTTCCATATACAATGGAATAATATATTTCCATCGCGCAAATATGTGATGACGTACATTCCCCAAACGATTCCACGAACTTTAAATAATTCGATGAGAAAAACTCCGGTTATGTCAGTCTTTAGGTGGATAACTCGAGCTGTTCTTACAAAAATAGAATTTGACATGCGTCACACCAATGAATATCTTGCGTAATTGAAATCTTTCAACCACTCATCTCTCCTCAGTCACAAAACGGACTCAGTCATTGTAGTTGACCGTTCTGATTGTCAGAGTAATCATCACCATCTTGCCACGTCCGAGGATTGATGATCGCGATCGCATGCCTCTCAGCAGTGCCGTTTCATCTGACACAACTTTCAAGATATTGTACACGGCGAAAAATGCGTCTGGAAATGATTAGGTTGTTAATTATGTAACAAAGAAGTATGAAAATCAGATTATAGAGCTAACACATACCTTTGATGCATTTGAAGAATTCAAACATCCAGTATCACCGAAGATTGATTTGGTATTCTTAGTTGTGCTAGACTTTTGAGCTGTGTAAGAGAGCACCAATGTCTTACCCATAATTCTTCTGATGCACACTCGCAAATTATCGTTCGAGTCTCTGTCTGAGTTGGTGGTAACAAAAATATGCTTCTTCTGTAATTTTCTTTTTTTTCGAGATCCCCTTGTAGCCTTCTCGGCCTAGCACGGGGGGCCCCTTTACCACCTTGGTGTGGAGGGTTATGCTCAAACTCCTCCTCTACATGTGGATTCCAGCTTCCCCGAAGTGACCTACGCCATGGTTCGCTGCCATGGGATGCCTCTCTCCAATGCCAGTAAGGCCGACATTCCCTGTCTCACGAAGTGAGCCATCGGATCCGCTGTACCCTTAGCGTTCCCGGAGAGAGCCTCTTTATGGTTTGCAAGGCGATGATTTGATGAGACTCAAACCTCAATGCCGGCAAGGCGACATCCCCCGCACCTCCCCGTGCACTCAGGAAGGCACGTCGGGTCGGCTTATCAATTCCCTACGTTACCCACCCTCCCCCTGCTTCGCATTTGCCCAAGGCCCGCTATTCGAACCTCGTGAAATGGGAAAACCCAGGATTTTTCTGAAGGATAATCCCGGGGAAAACGCAATTCCAAAGCAGATGGGGTGTGATGGGTCCTCTCCCCGTCGAAAAAACCTCACCTGCACTTGGTCATTTTGTAATTCATCAAAATTTGATATCTACTTTCAGGCTAGATTGACACAACTATTCACAAAAAATAAGAGTAAGAGGCTTACTCACCAAAGTGGATCTAATATCTTTGTGATCCGATCGAAGCTGTTCGTTGAATCTATCAAATTCTTCACAAGTCTTCAAAGGGAAACTGAAAGTGTTGTATTGTTTTTTGAAGTCATCGAAAAGAATCATATTCCCCAAATCCATCAAAAGTCTCCTTTCTTTTGAGATATTGGCAACATCTCCAACACCTGTATCCAACTTGTCAAACCTGGGACTAACTCTTCTATCAATATATTTACATACTGCATCTACTATGTCACATTTCAAAGCTTTCCCAGAAACTGAAGCAAATCATCAGAGGTAGTTCAAATTGAGGTTACAATCAACCATTCAAGTGGTTGTCGAAAATCTCCTCATCTCACCGGAAAGATCCTGGACAGTGAGTAGATTATTAGCAACATCACTTGTGAGCACCACAGAAGGGAGCGATTCTTAATAAATGGTCATTCTATCTTGTTCACTCATGGGTTGAATTTGTAGTTCATTTGGTGCATTCACATTTGTCACCATCACATTAGCTGCAGTAGTTCAGAAACCATTAGTTTGTGTATGAGATAGAAATGATATGTGGTGAATCGATATGAAAAAGAATATGGATTGGAAAGTTGGATCATTAAAGAATACAAAATCAAGTTACAAGTATTTGGAGTACTAGTTTCAACCGCGTCCTGAAAAGTAGCAATGTCACCATAAAGTAAACTTCTGACAGTTGCTTCAGATCAATCCACTTCTTTAGGAATGTTTGAAGCATGAACAAGTGATCCGCCCAAATTAGCACATTCTTCAATAACTGTATCATTTTCTTGTTTCCCATTTGGCGAAGCTGGCATCGCCATTACACAAGATTTTGAGTTATTCGAGCCATTTGAGATGCTCGTGTCTTGATGTTTTTCAGTAAGTAGCGAAGACTCGGGGCTCTTTTGGTTGAGCGGATCGTTCAACTCAGGTACAATCACTTCAATATGTTGAGATTGGCATTGTCATCCTGTTGAAATTTTTCTGACACATATTCAGTAATTGGTTGGATATTCTTTGGATGGTCAACATTCGTCTTAGTTTTTTTGGGTGGTCTGCCTTTCGGAGTCTTCTTGACAGGAGTTGACTTCTCTTTGCGGATGCTATTTGGCTTACGCTTGGCTCTTTCGGCAGGTGCCTGCAGTTTCTGGAAAAGGCGTACCATCATTCTTTGTGCATCCATATAACTCCCTACGAAATTAAAATATGAAAAGTCTCAATAATTTCGAAAATGATAGCAAGATATGCTTTTGAATGAGGTACTTGGAAGCTTCACAATATCACACCTGCGAATGATTTGATAACACACTCATATCTATGCCAATCACTTGGCGGCTCGGTTCCAGGATATTTCACAACAAAATCCTCGTTTAATGAATTAAGATCTTCAGTAAATGGTGGAGATGGATATTCTGCCCTCATCCTCCCATCTTCTCCAGGTTGTACATACTTACGAAAGACGATTATCAATGGGTTCTCCCAGTGCACCTTCTCAGCTTTTGGCACAACGGCTTGGGCAATGTAATATGTAGCCATCTTATCTGCAGGGAGAATTCATTCGACATTGGGATGTGCGCATTGGGAATGATTATGTGAATGTTGAAACACATCAATCAACACGTTCTTTTTTGACTAAATGAGAATACAAGAGCTATAGAACATCTGTGATAAACCGGCTCACGCCATAGTTGAGGTTAGGTGGTTCTTCTTCCCTATTTTATCACAAAAAGTGAAAACTTTCCGGGTGATACCATATTTCTCGCAAAGAGGACAATGAAGGGATGATTCCCAATTTATGAAACGTCCTGAATGTATTACTTGATTCATGCCTCGACTTTGATATTGCTACGAGATTTTGCGCCCGGCCGAGCACGGCGTGGCGTGCGACTGCATGATGTAAAATCCTGATGGTAACCACAGCCTACTGGATTCGACGCACATGATTGGTCAAATTCTGGTCTATAGCAGATCTCTGATTGATGATTCCAATCAAGCTCTAATTCTCTTGAATAAAGAGATGATGATGAAAACGAATAATTTTTCAGGAATTGATCGTTGACGTGATTAAATCATAGTTCTGTAGACCTGGGAATAGTAATTTAGAGAAAACTGAGTTAGCATTATTTGAAAAAAGAGATTTATCCATTATAAAAATCATCAAAAAATTGGTTAATGAAGCATTTTGACAGCAAATGTGTCTCTAGAATCTGATTCAAGATCATATATTTCGAACAATGCAACCTTGCTGGACATCCCATTCAAGGTGCATTGAATACTCTGGCACTCATTCGTTGCTATGATCTTGAATATTCCTAAGTCGATGGAGGGAGGAGGGTAAGCATGAGCTGGCTGATCGCTGATCAACAATGTGGACCTTATCAGGATTATTTCCAATCGATGAGCATGCCATGCCTTTAATTCTCACTAGTGATCCATTCCTCAAAAGTATGACATCATTTGGCCTCTTGAGAGTGAGCTCAAAATTTTTGCACTTGAGTTTCTGTACCTGATGAATATTGTCTGTCATTTTATGTTTCAAGATTTTCGAACCGGTCGTGTAAGGTACTTTCTGTTCATTGAACACGAGATCTTTCTGAATGTTGCTGCAGGATTGCTCCAGAGGTTTGTTGCCTGATTTGATATCTTTTTTATTGTGTCCAAATTCATTTTCAAAGGGGAATGTAGTGTAATCACTGACAGTGCCATCCACGGCTTTAACATCTTCCGAGAGGTGTTCAACGCTATGTACATTCAGGAAGATGAACTCCAATCCATACAGAGTCTCAGCAGATAACACAAATCGGTAAAGGTATTGTTGAGCATGTTTCGAGTATCTTTCGTACATATCTCTGCTCCAAAGAATCCTGCAACCAACATGGAAAAGCATAAAATTGTCATATTGTTCTTGAGTCAATACATCTCTTAGTACAAGAGGACCCGCATAGAGCAAAAACATTCTGAACTTCTTCGCTGTTCATTTACCAATATCCTCTAGCCCTTTTGTTCTCCTCTGGGATTCAGATTATATTTGAGAAGAAAGTTCAACCAGTGTCAGAGAGATCCTCATCTTTTTTTCCTGAGTGAGTTGAGATTCACCAGATAACCATGTAATAAGAAGAGCTTCCATGATACCTAAGCATCCCAGATGCATCAAATCAAGCACAAACAATTTCAGTGAATTTATAGATGGTTGAACATTTAAGAATGGACTGATATCATTATGATGTTCTATGTCATTTAATCTTCTGAAAGGGTCTAGAGTGCGTCGAGGTTCACCTCTTACAGGATACACCCTGCGGTCCTTGTAGATACTGCCTTCAACAAGGCAACGTTCACAGGCGTGGAATGCTCCATGATTTTCGGTGCATTTTACAAACGACCTTGCAGGTCTGTCACAAATGAAGCTTTCCCTCCACGGATTCATCCAAGTGAAGATGGGCCGATGAAGGTTTGGTCTCACCACAATAAACTGCAATGGGAAAAGGTTTGAAATACTATGCCCATCAGAGGCCACAAACTTACAGAGCTTGAGTTGAAGAGAGATACTCCATCAACATTGAATGCAGGTAGTATAATTTTGTCTGGATGTAGACTTGGATCTATCAGTTTGATCAGTTTGATTAAGGAGCGGAGAATTCCAAAATATACAAATTTAGCTTCGTCAGAAGAATTGGATGGATCGAAATCTCTGATTCCCTCGTGGAGATTGAGATTGCTCTTTAAGACAGTTTTTGAACACATAGGAAGTTCCTCGTGGTAGTTTGTTAGAATTCTCAGCAATTCATCAACTTTGGAAGATGAGACATCTCTCAATGCCCACTCCCTTAGTCTGTCAGTCAAAGTCATATTACTGTGATAATTAAAATCTGACATCTGAGCAGAGAAAACTCTGTCGGACTCTTCGTCACTTGAACCATCACTCCTATTTGTAAACGTGGAATCATCTGTAGTAGGCCGTTGACAACCAGATGCATTTTTCTTCTGGGGATATTCAATGATTGTGTCATCTTGACAATTCGCAGGTGGGGGTGATAGTGGGAACCCTGATTCTGACGGTAACTGATGTCCAGAAGATTGCTGAATGACATTTTGTATCTGAACAGCCTCGCTTGAATCAGATCAATGAGGTGCTTCACTACATGTACTATAAACTTTGGACTGGATTTGAGACCCAGCTGCTTTTCTATGCTTCCTCACTCTCTCTTTATTAAGAAGAAGTGATGTCATCACCTCTTCACTCATGATTTTCTGTCATCCATCAAGCAATCTGAAACCATCCATGGGAGAAGAAATATGAGAATATGTCATTGATTTTGACACTCGATCGCTATGATCGGATATCGTATTTATCACTTGCTGTAATTTCAAATTATGCAGATATATTTGATCAATATTCGCTAGTTAAAGTCAGCTGATATAGCTTAACTTTTTGGCATCAATCCAGAATGGATTCTACTCCACTCTGGATCAACGCACCTTTAGAGCCTCCTATGGTTGCAAGGATGCTTCTAAGAGATTTCGATGGGATGAAATGGAAAGTAGAGATGAGAAACTTCATGAAGAATTTTGATTCTACACTGATATTATGCGTGTTTCACCCTTCTCTCATCGCTCGGGCTCTTCAAAATAGTGGAAGAGCGATGAGAGTTGACCACTGACACGCGGCTCAAGTGGCCGAGTGTTTGATGGTTAGAACGCCCTTATATACGAGAGCTTATCTTCGTCAAGCGCTTGCGAGAGAGGTCATTCCAACCCGCTGTTCCTATTTGATTTCTCTCCATCCTTACTTTGGCAGCTTTTTGGCCTTTTGTCGGAGACATGAGTGATTAATTTTGACACTCGATCGATATGATCGGATATCGTATTCATCATTCGCGGGAATTCCAAATCATGGGGATATATTTGATCGGTCTTTGCGAGTTAAAGTCAGCTGATATAGCTGAACTTTTGGGCATCAATCAAGAATGGATTCTACTCCACTCTCGATCAACGCACCTTCAGAGCCTCCTATGGTTGCGAGGATGCATCTAAAGTATCTTGATGGAATGAAATGGAAAGAAGAGATGAGACACTTTTTGAAAAATTTTGATTCTACGCTGATATCATGCGTGTTTCGCCCTTCTCTCATCGCTCGGGCTCTTCAAAGTGGTGGAAAATCAAAGAGAGTTTACCAGTGACACGCGGCTCAAGTGGCTCACTGTTCGATGGCTAGAACACCCGTATATGAGAGTTTCTACAGAACTTTTGACATGAGGCGTACTGCACACTATCTCTGAACCTTCAAATGATTATCAAGTTGTCGGAGTTGATTTGGGTAGGTTCGAGGGCCTCTGAATGTGTAATCTATCCGCTGTTCTGTCGAATGAATCTGGCTACCCACAGCACGGCCCGCAACCCTCATTTCTTGGGTATCTCTTAGCGCACTCGCGCCGTTTTTTGATTTCTTGAGCCTGCTGCAAAAGTAACATTGCTCGAAAAATTCTGCCAAAAATCAGTGATATTCTTGGCACCCTATATATTGCGAAGAAATTGGTTTCAGACACGTGCCTCCAACGTGGCATCCATAATCAAACGTCGAAGTTGCCTAACCGGGTTTTCACAAAAAATTCAGATCTCCCGTACTTAGCCTATAAAAAAAATAACATTCGTGATAGTGACATGATCGAAACGGATTTCAATAGCTTGGAACAACACCAATAATATCCCGTTCAGTTAAAGTGCGTGCGACCAACTCCGTTGAAATGATAGCATCAAGAAGACGGGTCAGTGCATGCGCCCACTCCACTGACATAGGTCAAGACTCCACGGTACGAGGGGGAGGAGGGGGAAACGATCCTGCAATGTTTCGCCCATTTTTCTCCACCTTTTTGAACAATATCCCATAGTTCTCATGTCCTGATATGGAATGTTATTTGAGTGAGAAGCATTACAAAAATTGGATCGATGGGGTTGATGTGATCGAGCCCGTCTTAGCACTTCTATGAGGTTGCAATCGCTCATATCATCTTGGAGACAGATTAATCACAACAGAGAACCCATTCCACCTTCAAATGCCACCGTAGACTTTATTTGGAAAATTTTACGGTCAATTGAAGAATTACGGACGAGGCGCCATACCTCGAGCAGAAGGAATCTGAGAGCTCGCGCTTGTCGTACAGGCTAATCAAACATAGGCACATGACACACAGCATTACGCTGTAGATGTGTGTGGTTGTGCTAACCGGCAAACATTGTATAGGATTTCGGAGGACTTTGTGGGGGGGGGGGGGCCTTCCGTACACAGTCCTTCTCTTTTATTGGATAATTCGGAATGTAGAGTCCATCTGTTCCGCATAACAACCTAAGACATGGAAAGATTTGATTCTTGCGTTCATCCAAGACTCAAATCCTTACCGAATTCTGATGGAATATTCCAATTGATTTAGAAGGTAGACGATCGCAATAGTCTGTTCATGAACTCGTTGTCTTATTTAGAATGCATGAACCGACCTCCATGTCCGCATTTCTCTTTAAAATCAAACAATTGTACATTCCCTGTTCACCAAAGTCAGTCAACACCTGAAGTAGATATAGGAGATCTGACTGTTCTACCTCCAACAATAATACGAATTTCAATTTCCACAACATTTGTTGAACCTCATAACGAAATAAGGAATTACAATCACAGTCAATTTTTTCCATTCCAACGCCTTTTTTCGGTGATGCTTGACTCTTTTCAGAACCTGTTTGGGCCCTTTTCTCGCTCACTTCTCTTGTAACACATGGTGCGCCTCTGAGGGGGATGAGCTTTTCAAAACTGTCAGAAGAATCTGGAAAAGGATGTTATTCTACGTAACTTTATGAGCAGAACCTGATTTTGAGCGAAATCAGATCAGCTCCTTTTTCTGAGTAGTTGTCAAGTTGATCATTCCCCATGTATTGCTTATGGAGAAAGGACCCCGCTCTGAGAGATAGGGTTTTGGGTTTAGGTGAATTTTGTCCGGGGGAAAATATGTTGTAGAGCAAAAAATTCTGAACAAAAAGTTGAATTGGCTCGAAGACGGAAAATGGCTGGTTTTTTCAGGATTAATTGAATAAATACCGATATATGGGAGGTTATGAGGTTATCTAGAACAACAACAAAAGCTTCTCTGTGGCGTTCAAATTTGGATAATTGGAGATGTACAATTCGAATCTGATGTAGCTCAAGTGTCATTTTTTTGTGATTAAAACATTCTATCTCAAACCTTTGATGAAAAAGCAAATGCACGCATGCAAAAGAATTGATAATACGGGATTGACAGAGAAATTATAACGCCTCATATTCTTAAGGATTAATTTTTATGTCAATCAGAGTAGCAGCTAACGCTGGAGCTGGGCTGTAAGGCTGTGCTGACTCGATGCAACGAATACATGATCTTGGAGAGTCCAGATATGGTGCGCGAGCGGCTTTTTGACCAGCATCATCGCGTCGTGCGAGTCTCGCGCTTTGAAGTTTATGGGGAGTGCCTGATAATGTATGGCTGCAACCGAGTTATACAGAATTGATCAAAATTAATCTTGGATTGCGTGAGACTGGTGTCTGCCAAATATCTCGAGGATAAGGAGATCGAATCGCCGTATCTCGAGATCATGTCGCGTTGGAGGCTGTGGGGTTGGGAGCATGCAACTTTCAAGATCGAGCTCGACAAGTCGAGTGGAGGGTGTTTTTGAGGTATTTCGAGGTCGCTGAACACGAAAATCACATCGCCCTGCCTTCAAATCGTAATGCGTGGATGGTTGCGGGGGCGAAGGCACGAATTGATCGAGATCGAAGTTCGGGAGTTGAATAGCGATGTATATGGGGTATTTTCGAGTCGCTAAGCACGTATTCAAGATGACCCAGCCTGCAAATCGTCTTGCATGAGCGCCTGCGGTAGTGGAGGCGCGAATTGACCGAGATCCAAGTTCGAGACTTGGGTGAGGGTGTTTCTGGGGGATTTTGAGACGCTAAGCACGAATTTGAGGTCACCCAGCCTCCAAATCGTGTTCCGTGGGCAGCTACGGGGGTGGAGGCGTCAATAGGCCGAGATTGAATCTCGAGAGCTAAGTGGGAGGGGGTGTATTTCGGATACTTTGGAGTCGCTAAGAACGTTTTTGAGATTATCCAGCTTCCAAATCGTGGTGCGGGGGCAAAAACGCGATTTGACCGAGATCGAAGTTCGCGAATTGAACGAAGGTTCTCTTGGGGTATTTTGGTACGACAGAAAGTGCGCGATGCTCTTTTCTCCATTTTTGCCCCCATGTACAAGCATAGGCGCTGTAGTTGCAGTGACCACCACGGGCGCGCAATAGCGCTACTTCTACGGGAAAAGAAGCAAGTGCCTATGCTCATACACGGGGAAAAAGCGGAGGAAGAACATGGCGCACTTTCTGTCGAGGCCCTGAGCACGAATTTGAGATCACTCTGCTTCCGAATCGTGTTGTATGGGCGGCTGAAAGAGCGAGGACGCATGTTGAACTAGATCGAACTGGAAAAGTCGCGGAGGGTCTTTGATATTTCGAAATCGCTGGACGCAACTCTCACATTACCCAACCTCAGAACCGTGTTGGGTAGCAGCTGTTATAGTATGTCCAATATATAGTTTCCTGATAATGATCATTTCCTGAGATAGAGTCTGATCAGAAGTTGTAGGCCGAATTATGGCATCAAAAATCATACCACGAGCATATGCCAAATGTCTTTATTGACCGGGGGATCGAGCAATATCATACTGATCGAAATTCTGATTTGATGGCGCTGTAATCACAATTCTCGATGACGGAATAGACCATGAATCTTTTCGGGCGTGAATCTAAGAGGGGGTGGTGACTGCCGGGAGATTCGACAGCTAAATCTCTATTCTGGCTAATTCTACAGGCAGAATCTCATCTCATCCTGCGAGAATCATGACTAACATACAGCGACCATGACCATAGCGTAATTTGATAGCATCGAGATCGGGTGATGACTTAGCGAGTGTGATCTTAAAATCTGAGCTCTGTGATCAAGAATCTTGAGAAGCAGTCGATTCTCATAGATTGACGGGCGTGAATCTAGATCTCAATAGTAGCAGCGAGGAAATTCGAGTGTCCTTTCAGCGAACCTGAACATCTCCACGGAACCACTCTGATCTCGAGTTGTGGAGAGACTTACGTTATCCGGTTCGCATACCACGAGCTTAACCCGACTGTTTGTTGGATGGAACATCGAGCAATATCCTAGTGATTGAAACTCAAATCCTTCAGCTTTGTGAGCATGGTTCTCAGTGACGGAATGGACTACAAATCGTTCCGGGCAAGTATCTACCAGAGGGTGGTGAATGCGAGGAGATTCGAGCGTTGTATCTCTATACTGACTGTTTCCACAAGCTACATCTGATCTCATGTACCGAGAAGTATGGTGACCATACAACCGCCTAGAACGAACACGTGATCCAATAGCCAAGGGATCGGGAGATATCTTAGGACGTGCAACTCAAATCTTAGCTCTGTAATCAGAAATCTTGAGAAGCCGTATATTCCCATAGATTCATGGCCGTGAATCTACTACTCGATAGTGACGGGTGAGAGATTTGAGCGTTCCCTTGCTGAACCTGGCCATCCCCACGGGTTAAATCTGATCCCTGGTAGTAGGATAATTCACGTGATTTGGTCACCATACCACGAACCTAAGTCAAGTGTGTTCAGTGGTCGAAAGTTCGAGCAATATTCTAGGGCTGGGAACTATGATCCGCTAGCTATGTCATCACGAGCCTTGATAACCGAATGGACTACAAATCTTTCCGGGTGTGAACCTAGGGAAGGGTGATGACAGCGAGGAGATTAAAGCGTTGAATCTCTATTCTGGCCATTTTCATAAGCAGAATCTGATCTCATGTATCGAGAAGCATGGTGGCCATACAACGGCCCAGAATGAATACGAGATCTAATCGCCTAGGGATCGGGAGATATCCCAGGTCGTTTGATTCTGAGATCTTCGCTCTGTGATCGAAAATGTCGAGATGGAGTCGATTCTCATAGATTGACGAGCGTGAATCTACCATTCTATGGTGGTGGGTAGGAGATTTGATTGTTCCTTTGCTGAATCTGGATGTCTCCACAGATGAGATCTGATCCCAAGTCGTGGGATGACTCACATTAGATTCATCCGATTATGTTAGTTCGGAGCGCTCCGACTAACACATTCGAATGAATCGGTTATCTGTCACCATACCTCGAGACTAAGCCAAGTGTGTTTGGTGGTGGGAAGATCAAGCAATATTCTAGGGATTGGAACTATGATTCTCCAGCTATGTGATCACAATTCTTGATATTGGAATGGACTACAAATCTTTTTGGGCATAAATCTACGAGAGGGCGGTGATTGCAAGGAGATTTCAGAGCTGAATCTCTATCCTGGCCGATTTTACTGGCAGGATTTCATCTCATCCTGCGAGAGGCATCACTACCATACAATGACCGAGGCTAGAGCATGATTTCATAGCAGCTAGATCGGGTGATGATTTAGGGAGAATGATCCTGAAATCTCAGCTCTGTGATCAAAAATCTTGGGAAGGAGTCGAGGAGATCCTCGAGTTCTTTTTATCACAGAGCTGAGAAACCAGAATCGCACGTCCTGGGTCATCTCCGGATCCCTAGGCTATCGGATCACGTGTTGATTCCGGACCGTTGTATGGTCATCATGCTTCTCGATACATGAGATCAGATTCTGCTTGTGATAATGCCCGGAATTGAGATTAAATGCTTAAATTCCCTTGCAGTCACCACCATTTTATAGATTGACGCCCGAAAACATTTGTGGTCCATTCTGTTATCCAGAGTTGTGATTGCATAGCTAGAGGATCGTAGTTCCTATCTCTAGGATAATGCTCGATCATTCGACCACCAAACACACTTGGCTTAGTCTCGTGGTATGGTGACCGGATAACTTGGGTCTTCCTACGACTTGGGATCAGCTTCCATCGGCGGGGATGCCCATATTCAGCAAAGAGCCACTCAAATCTCCTATCCGTCACCATCGAGTAACAGATTCACGCCTATAGATCTATGAGAGTCGACTCATTCTCGAGATTTTTCATCACGGAGCTGAGATTCTAGAATCGTACTCCCCAAGACATCACCCGGTCCCGCTGCTATCCAATCACGCTCTAGTCATGGTCGTAGTATGGTAGTCAAGGTTCTCGCAGGATGAGATGAGATTCTGCCTGTAGAATTAGCCAGAATAGAGATTTAGCTGTCGAATCTCCCGGCAGTCACCACCCCCTCTTAGATTCACGCCCGAAAAGATCTATGGTCTATTCCGTCATCGAGAATTGTGATTACAGGGCCATCAAATCGGAATTTCGATCAGTATAATATTGCTCGATCCCCCGGTCAATGAAGACACTGGGCGCGTGCCCGTGGTATGGTGTTTGATGCCATAATTCGGCCTACGACTCCTGATCAAATTCTATCTCCGGAAATAATCATGATCAGGATACTATATCGGAAACACCATGACAGCCGCCCACCCAATACAGTTCTAAGGCCGGGTGATGTGAGATTTGTGCCCGCAACCGATTCCGAAATATTAAAGACCCTCCCCGACTTTTCCAGCTCGATCTAGTTCAACATGCGTCCTTGCTTTTGCAGCCACCCATGCAACACGATTCGGGAGCTGTGTGATCTCAAATTCGTGCTTAGCGATACCGAAACACTCAAAAAACAACCTTGCTTAACTCGCGAACTGCGATCTCGGTCAGTTCGCACCCCCGCCCCCGCAACCGTCCGCGCAACACGAGACACGATTTCGAAGCTGGTCGATCTCAAATCCATGCTTAGCGACTCCAAAATACCTCATATACATCGCTACTCGACTCCCGAACTTCGATCTCGATCAAGTCGTGCCTTCACCCTTGCAACCACCCACGCATTACGATTTGAAGGCAGGGCGATGTGATTTTCGTGTTCAGCGACCTCGAAATACCTCAAAAACACCCTTCACTTGACTTTTAGAGCTCGATCCTGATGGTCGCTTGCTCCCGACCCCGCAGCCTCCCACGCGACATGATTTCGAGATACGGCAATTCGATCTCTATATCCTCGAAATATTTGGCAGACATCAGTCTCATGCAATCGAAGATCGATTTTTCTTCCTCCCGGCACGAATGTACGTTCTTCCGTGCCTAATTCCGGTTGCGAAAGAGCGACTTTTGCTGCCGGCGCAGCGCTCGAATCGGCTGTCGATTTTTGCTGCCTCTTTGGCTGCCGCTGTTCTCCACGCGCGTGCAATGCAACGGAATTGCATGCAAAATATACACAAGAGACATAACCTACAGAGGTTATGTTCACAAGCGTTTATTGATGTTGATAATATAATTGGACGGCCAGTATCCCCCTGATGCAGAAATATCACTGCCGAGGAAGAATTCATCATGGGGTGATTGTAGAGCAGGATTTCTCATGCTCCACGACACGAATGAAATAAATACGCAACGACAAGAGTTTTGGGCCATGACGAGCCAAGAAACGCGAATACAACTCTGTGATAAGACCCATGCTGATCATGATAATAGTATTTAGCATTCATTCAAATCTTCCAAAATACATTCCACTTTGTTATTTTTCTGCTTGCGTCCGCCCCGACCAGCAAAAACTCGGCTAACGCCTCGCTTTTGCAAAAGTCGGGCGGATGAGCATATCACATCACAAGTCACAGTGAGTAATAGCTGTAAGGTCGTCTGCTTTACTGCCACCCCTTCAAAATTTCGTTCGAGCATTTGGAAAAGTGAGGTTAAATGCGGACTTTTGTATTAATTGATCAAGTTTCGACGTATTTTTGGTCCACGAGTAAGAAAAATAGTATCCAGCACACGGCAGAGGAGTGAGATGCCCGTGACCTTGTGACATCAATGCCTCGGCTTTGCCTTGGCATTATCATCACACAGTCACAAAAATCCAACTTCCCTGCTAGTCTATCAGCCAGCTATGTATTCTGCAGCAAAATCCGGCAAAATCGAAAGCGACGAGAAATTCTTTTTGCATTCGATTCCTTGATGCCTGCTGATGATTTCTATATGATTTTTTTGTTCCAGAATGATGGATTCATTTTTGTTTTCAACAAATTAGTGCAAAAATTGTCGTTTCTCGCTCATAATTCGAGATTGGTTGTAGTTACAACAAAACTTCTCGAATGAAAGTTGCGTGGTTCAAGGTCATTCACAATCACGTGCGATCAGTTGATTCATTATTATGATAAATAGTGGCGCAAAAATGGCGTTTGTTTATAACGAATTCGTATAGCGACTGCATAAATGCTAAATTAAGAAAACTCCACACTGGTGCGTGTGTAGTTTGAGTTTAAAGAAGAAAGTATTCTTGTGATTTTCTTGTGAGAGCGATAGTTTTCGACTTAGAGCTCGAAGAGTGTTGCGATTTTGGTTTTCTGCTAGGCAGCCGTCATGCGGGCCGTGCGGCCGGCTACGCGTCACAGTTGTCCTGTAGGCCTCAATTAACGATGATCGCTAGGAACTATGTCATCCTTTAAGTCCTAGTGCTCATGTTGATTGGATTCGTGCAGTTGCCAGTCCAAAAAGAGTGTATACATTTGTGATACAGGCAGCCAGGTTAAACAAAGAGAAACGCTAGAAACCAGTGTGATTCGTATATATATATATATTCCGCTCTATATTGCGAATGTATCCACTCTTTTAGGACTGAGAACTGCACGAATCCAATCAGCATGGGCACTAGGATTTATTGAGGGGTAGAATAGTTCCCACCGATTATCGTTAATTGAGGCCAACAGGACAAGTTTAAACTATGGCGCATGGCCGACCGCACGGCCCGTATGACGGCAGCCTAGTAGAAAACCAAGAATGGAACACTCCTCGATCTCTAGGTCAAAAACTATTGCTCTCACAAGAAAATCACAAGAATACTTTCTTCTTTGAAATCAGATTTCACACACGCAACAGTGTGAAGTTTTCTTAATTTAGCATTTTTGCAGTCGCTATACGAATTTGTTATAAACAAACGCCATTTTTGCACTATTTATCATGATAATGGAGTAACTGATCGCACGTAAGTGTGAATGACCTTGAGCCACGCAACTTTCATTTGAAAAATTTTGTTGTAACTATGATCAATCTCCAATTATAAGCGAGAAACGATAGCTTTCGCACTAATTTGTTAATAACGAAAATGTATTCATTATTTCGGAACGAAAAATTATATAGAAATCATCACCAGGGATCAAGGAATCGAATGCAGAGAGAATTTCTCGTCGCTTTCGATTTTGCCGGATTTTGCTACAGAATATATAGCTGGCTGATAGACTATGCCTAGTACAGTAATATACTATTGATTAATTTTGTATAACTCGCTTGCAGCCATGCATTTTCGGACACTTTCCATAAATTATTCAAAGCGCGAGACTCGCGTGATGCGATGATGCTGGTCAAGAGGCCGCTCGCGCACCATATCTGGACCCTCCAAGATCATGTATTCGTTGCATCGAGTCAGCACTCCAGCGTTAGCTGCTACACTGATTGACATGAAAAGTAATCCTCAAGAATATGAGGCGTTATAATTTCTCTTTCAATCCCGTATTATCACATTTTTTGCATGCGTGCATTTGCTCCCTTCATCGAAGGCTTGAGATGAAATGTTTTTATTACAAATACGCTGCTAAAAGAGATCAGCAGAATGCTTCCTCAAATCAAAATGAAATCAACACTTCATCTACCGAATTTCTGAAATTCGAAATATTATAATTTTTCATTATATAATAAAAATAATTTCATACGTTCATTCAAAATTTATTATAAAATCCATTCACATATACTACTCGATTGTATCCTCGAATAATATCAAATATGAATTTATTAATCACCCCAAAATAGTACCCGAAAAAAATATTCTGAAAAAAAATTCGAGGAAAAACGGAATAATATGGCTTTAAAGGTAACCCGAAAACTCAAAAACGCTTCAATAAATTATTCTTAAACTCTGTGGGCGGATACGAAGACTCTTACGTTAAGGCCAGTGAATGTTCAGCATTATTTGATGAGTATTTTTTGACTCATAAACTTTTTCATGACAAATTCTCAATTTTTATTGAAGAAGCATATTTCAAGAATGATTTGGAATTCCTAGTCCTTCTTGAAAAAATTTTTCAGAGACGTAATTCTGATGTTTTTCGAAGTGCTGAATCGATTGGTTAATAGGAATTTTGTTGAATTGTAATGATCATGATCTTAGACAATAGTGTGAAAAGGAGTGCAGGGAAGCTAGAATAAGGTGGGAAAAAATCAAAATTGTATATTAACCAATCGATTCAGCACCTCAAAAAACAATTATATTGGAGAACTCATATTTTTCGAAGGAGGAGGAAAATTTATAGATAGTTTTTAAGATATGGAAATATGAGAAATTTTCAGAAAAACTTTTCTAATTTGGGGGATAATGGTCGGGGGTGCTCAAATTGTAGCGTTTCTACCTACAGATAACAACGAACATGTGTGCAAAATTTGGAGGGGATTGGTGAAAACAGTGAGGAGTTTTGCTCCGACTTAGAAAGGAAAATACGTATCACACACACAGACACAATCAGAGGGCTCGGAAGATTGGGTGATAGTAATTCTCCAAGGCGTTATTCAGGAAAACTGTTACCTAGAGTCGATAGGTCTCGGAAAAATGAAGAGGACAGTGCAATTTTCATTATCCAAGAGCTTTCTTAGAGGAGAAAAAAATTTTTTTAAAAAAGATCTTTAAAAAAAATTCGAGGGAAAATCTACTACCATCCAATGAAAGCTTTCTCTCTTGAGAAAGCAAAATATGACACTTGAGCTACATCAAATTCAAACTGTACATCTCCAATTATCCAAATTCGAACGCCGCAGAGAAGCTTTTGTTGTTGTTCTAGATAACCTCATAACCTCCCATATATCGGTATTTATTCAATTAATCCTGAAAAAACTAGCCATTGTCCGTCTTCAAACCCATTGAACGTTTTGTTCAGAATTTTTCGCTCTACAACATATTTTTTCCTCGACAAAATTCACCTAAACCCAAAATCCTATCTTTCGGAGCGGGGTCCCTCGGCGACTTGACGTTTTCTTCGCATGTTCGAGGTTTTCTCGTAGTTACACAGAAAAGGTGGGTCATAGCACAAAATGCTGTGAATAGTTTTCCGAAAATTTTTTGAAGAACAACAAGTAGACGTCATGAGATCAATCGGGAAACTTAGGCTCCTCTCATGGTGTTGAAGGGAATAGTAGACAATTAGTAAAAGGCGCGAGATTTTCGCGAAAAACTCGATCTTTTCCTCGTCATATCGCAATCCTCTCGAGTTTCATGATTAATCTACCCACGTTATTTTGTAGGTCTTCAAGAATTCATGAAAAAAAATTCCTGTAATTTTTTGGTACGACCCACCTTTCCTGAATAATGGGGAGAAAACCTCGAAGTTGCAAAGAAACTGTTGAGTCGCCCAATTCTTCCATAAGCAATACATGGGGAATGATCAACTTGACAAATACTCAAAAAGATCAGCTGATCCGATTTCGCTCAAAATCAGGTTCTGCTCATGGAGTTTCGTAGAAATACATCCACTTTTCAGTTTCTCTCGACGATTTTGAAAAATTCATCCTCCTCAGAAGCGCACCATGTGTTACAGGACAAGTGAGCAAGAAAAGGGCCCAAGCAGGTTCTGAAAAGAGGAAAGCATCACCGCAAAAAGGCCTTGGAATGGAAAAAATTGACTGTGATTGTAATTTCTTATTTTGTTATGAGGTTCAACAAATGTTGTGGAAATTGAAATTCGTATTATGTTGAAAAAGATATCGTGTCATGACTCTGCAGAAGTTAATCCGAATGCTCCTGCCTTACACATAATATTACTCGCACAATTAGAATCTTTCTTCCATTCGCCCAATCATTGGGCGCATGAAGTTTTAGATGACATCGTTTTGGAGCTTGGGAGAGGTTGTCTCCCACGAATGACAATGTGTCTGTTTGTCTGAACGTAATCTATCGTCATTGATTGATCATATCAGTCGCGTCACTCTCGATTGTCATCTTGCATACATGGTTCGTGGAGAAATAGTGTTTGCCATATCTGCTCAAAATATGGAGCTCTACCTCGTGATCATCACTACTCTCGCCATCAGCACCACACTTCTATTGTCGATCAAAAAACACTCTGGGACCTCAGTATTCAATTATATATCATCACGATCCCGATTCATAGAAAAACGCGTTGGAATGACTCTAGTTTCCACTGGAGACTTTCCAGAGCCATTTTCCATGAATACTCCTCGTGGTGTAAGAACGAGCTGGTGAGAGGTAAATATGGGTCATCTTGAATACGTGCTTAGCGACTCGAAAATACCCCATATACATCGCTATTCAACTCCCGAACTTCGATCTCGATCAATTCGTGCCTTCGCCCCCGCAACCATCCACGCATTACGATTTGAAGGCAGGGCGATGTGATTTTCGTGTTCAGCGACCTCGAAATACCTCAAAAACACCCTCCACTCGACTTGTCGAGCTCGATCTTGAAAGTTGCATGCTCCCAACCCCACAGCCTCCAACGCGACATGATCTCGAGATACGGCGATTCGATCTCCTTATCCTCGAGATATTTGGCAGACACCAGTCTCACGCAATCCAAGATTAATTTTGATCAATTCTGTATAACTCGGTTGCAGCCATACATTATCAGGCACTCCCCATAAACTTCAAAGCGCGAGACTCGCACGACGCGATGATGCTGGTCAAAAAGCCGCTCGCGCACCATATCTGGACTCTCCAAGATCATGTATTCGTTGCATCGAGTCAGCACAGCCTTACAGCCCAGCTCCAGCGTTAGCTGCTACTCTGATTGACATAAATATTAATCCTTAAGAATATGAGGCGTTATAATTTCTCTGTCAATCCCGTATTATCAATTCTTTTGCATGCGTGCATTTGCTTTTTCATCAAAGGTTTGAGATAGAATGTTTTAATCACAAAAAAATGACACTTGAGCTACATCAGATTCGAATTGTACATCTCCAATTATCCAAATTTGAACGCCACAGAGAAGCTTTTGTTGTTGTTCTAGATAACCTCATAACCTCCCATATATCGGTATTTATTCAATTAATCCTGAAAAAACCAGCCATTTTCCGTCTTCGAGCCAATTCAACTTTTTGTTCAGAATTTTTTGCTCTACAACATATTTTCCCCCGGACAAAATTCACCTAAACCCAAAACCCTATCTCTCAGAGCGGGGTCCTTTCTCCATAAGCAATACATGGGGAATGATCAACTTGACAACTACTCAGAAAAAGGAGCTGATCTGATTTCGCTCAAAATCAGGTTCTGCTCATAAAGTTACGTAGAATAACATCCTTTTCCAGATTCTTCTGACAGTTTTGAAAAGCTCATCCCCCTCAGAGGCGCACCATGTGTTACAAGAGAAGTGAGCGAGAAAAGGGCCCAAACAGGTTCTGAAAAGAGTCAAGCATCACCGAAAAAAGGCGTTGGAATGGAAAAAATTGACTGTGATTGTAATTTCTTATTTTGTTATGAGGTTCAACAAATGTTGTTGAAATTGAAATTCGTATTATGTTGAAAAAGATATCGTGTCATGACTCTGCAGAAGTTAATCCGAATGCTCCTGCCTTACACATAATATTACTCGCACAATTAGAATCTTTCTTCCATTCGCCCAATCATTGGGCGCATGAAGTTTTAGATGACATCGTTTTGGAGCTTGGGAGAGGTTGTCTCCCACGAATGACAATGTGTCTGTTTGTCTGAACGTAATCTATCGTCATTGATTGATCATATCAGTCGCGTCACTCTCGATTGTCATCTTGCATACATGGTTCGTGGAGAAATAGTGTTTGCCATATCTGCTCAAAATATGGAGCTCTACCTCGTGATCATCACTACTCTCGCCATCAGCACCACACTTCTATTGTCGATCAAAAAACACTCTGGGACCTCAGTATTCAATTATATATCATCACGATCCCGATTCATAGAAAAACGCGTTGGAATGACTCTAGTTTCCACTGGAGACTTTCCAGAGCCATTTTCCATGAATACTCCTCGTGGTGTAAGAACGAGCTGGTGAGAGGTAAATAAATCATTGCTTTTCAGTCAGAATTACTCAAAAATCTGACCGATGACCACATCTAGCAGTGCGTGGATGATCCGATGGATTCACATTCAACTGAGAGTATCTAAAAGTCCTTTGGACGTCTGGAAACGTTTGTGGTTGGTACAGAAATAACATTCTCGCAAATCAGTGGGCACGCATTCTTCCTCTCATTTTTGAGGTTCCAGTTACCACTCAAATTGATTTCAGACGCGTGCCATGGAAAGAAAAAGATTTTGCAGTAGCCCAAATGTCAAAAGTTCTGTGGAACCTCTCATATACAAACGTTCATCTTCGTTAAGCGCTTGCGAGAAAGGTCACTTTAATCTGCTATTTCTATTTGATTTCTCAACTATTTACATTGGCAGCTCTTCGGCCTTCGGCCGGAGATATATGTAATCAATTTTGACACTCGATCGATATGATCGGATAAAGTGAAAATGTTGAGGAATCAAATAGAAATAGCGGGTTGAAATGACGTCCCTTGCGAGCGCTAAACGGAGATGAACTTTCGTATATAAGGGCGTTCTAGCTATCGAACACTCGGCCACTTGAGCCGCGTGTCACTGGTGAACTCTCTTCGATTTTCCACCACTTTGAAGAGCCCGAGCGATGAGAGAAGGGCGAAACACGCATGATATCAGCGTAGAATCAAAATTCTCCATAAAGTTTCTCATCTTTACTTTCCATTTCATTCCATCAAAATCCTTCAAATACATCCTCGCAACCATAGGAGGCTCTAAAGGTGCGTCGATCGAGTGTGAAGTAGGTTCCATTCTCGATTGATGCCAAAGAGTTCAGCAATATCAGCTGACTTCAACTCGCAAAGACCGATCAAAAATATCTGCATAATTTGAAATTCCCGCGAGTGATAAATACGATATCCGATCATATCGATCGAGTGTCAAAATTCATTACCCAGGAGGAGGCCGAAGAGCTACCAAAGTAAGGATGTTGAGGAATCAAATGGCAATAGCGGCTTAGGATAACCTTTCCCGCAAGCGCTCGACGAAGATGAGTCTTTGCATATAACGGCGTTCTAGCCATCAATTACTCGGCCACTTGAGCCATGTGTCAGTGGTAAACTCTCATTACGCTTGCATCCCGTTGAAAAGCCCGAGCTGTGAGAGAAGGGTGAAACACGCATAATATCAGCGTCGAATCAATATATTCCATAGAGTTTCTCATCTTCACTTTCCATTTATTCCATCAAAATCCTTCAGATACATGCTCGCAACCATATGAGGCTCTAAAGGTGCGTTGATCGAGTGTGGAGTAGAATCCATTCTTGATTGATACCGAAAAATTCAGCAATTTCAGCTGACTTCAACTCGTGAAAACCGATCAAATACATCTCCATAATTAGAAATATGAGAACTTCTGGACTGCAAATGGAATTTAATCTCATTTTTGTAAGACGTCAAATACAACAATAATTCATCATTGACTAGGGGGGGGGGCAAGCCCCCTGCTCGCTCCGCTCGCCAACCCTCGCTACTCCTGATTATTGATTGGGAGAAGTGAAGAATCAATAATCCATCCATAGCAACTTGAGAAGTAATGAAAATCTAGTCAATCTCTTTGATGGTCTTGAGATTGTTAGGAAACTTCCTTGTAAAGGTCTCTCATTCGTTATTTTTTATCCAAAAAGAAGAAGGTTCTGTCAATGGCGTGGACAGGTATTGCGTCGATTCTTCTCATCACAAAGTATGACGAGCCATAGATACTTCAGGCTACCCTTGGATCTAGGAAGTATTGAAAGCATTTTCTTGAAATCTGATGCTGATGAGAAGAAATTGAGGTAAGCAGGTGTTATCATCTGGGGTGACGCATCAATGATTTCTAAAAAAAGCTTCAGAGGTGGTCGATAGAACAATCCGTGACGTTTCTTTCAATGACTCACCCTCTGGTCGAAAATTGGTGCTTTTAGGCGGAGATTTCAGGAAAATCCTGCCAGTTTTGACCAATGGGAATGGACATTCTTTAATCCAGGAAAGTAGCATATTGTCAGCCTTATGACCATTGTTTAATGTGATGGAGCTGACTAAACATTTAAGATCTGAGGACACTGATTCTCCCAACATCGTTCTGGTGGAGGTGAGGGTAGAATTGATGAAGTGAAAGTTAGACCTGAGCGGAGAAATAATGATGTACGTATAACCATATTCGAAGACACCGATGAAGATATTTCTACAAATAGAGTTGTTCCGTCATCCAATGAAGGGAACGTCATAAAATTGAATTAAAAAATCTCGAAAATGTTCGATGGTCCTACATTCTCTTACTAAGCGTTGATCATGCGACTCACAAAGGTGCAGATCAAACTGAGGAGCACACTGAAGAGCACACTGAAATGGGTGCATCTAAAATATCCAACCGAGTTTCTGGATGAAATTAATGATGGTTTAACTCCACATAAACTTGATTCGGAAGTAAATGCTATTGTGATGTTGATTCGGAATCTGATGACTCGGATTCTGAGCGTGGCAGAGGGTTTGTGTAATGGGATTCGATCGAAGGTTAGGGAATTGTAGAAACATAATATTGAGGCGGAAGTTATAACAGGGGAGAATGTGGGGAGAATAGTTCTCATACCCAAGATAACACTAACCAAGGATGAGTCTTTCCTGCCGTTTGTAGTTCACAGGAAACAGTTTCCTGTGGTGTGGATATTCGCAATGACGGTTAATAAGTCTCAACGTCAAAGTTCAGATGAGGTTGGTATTTATATAAATCGGACACTTTCCTCCCATGGACAGCTTCACGTTGCTCTTTCTCGGTAAAGAGATCCGAAGAATTTGTTCATTGAAAATGGATTTGATGGTTCAGATGAGATCGAAAATGTTGTTTGGGATGGAGTATCTGATGATCGGTATTTTCGTCATCTGGGATATGAAATTCAAGTATATTGTTCTCAAATTCCGTTAAGATGGAGTGGAATCTGGAGTTGGGGAAGACAGTACAAGTATATAAACTGAGGAAGCAGGTAATGTTTTGGTGTTTGAACGAACAGTTGGAGAGAAAAAGTTGAAGAAGGATACGGAAAATGATCAAATGGATCTACAGAAATTGAGTGTTTGAATTTTCATTTAATAATAGCATTGCATGAAACAGAGTAGTTTTTTGAGATGTCACAGCGAATATGAGCAATTCCCGGACTCGATTATTAGAAGAATAGAGTCAAAATTGGAGATGAAACAACGAGATGGAACAACGTTAGTAATTGAGTTCACTGAAATGTATCTCTATGATTAGAGATGTTGATGACATTGATATTACAGAACTATAGTTGCGTATATTGACGAAGTATTTCGCAAATCTCAGTTCCAGGAAAAGGACGATGACAGTGAATCAGTGAGGTACGTACATAATGGTTAACTTCAAACGAAATTGAGAATAATATTAGGAAATTAATTATCATATCAAATTGAGTATTCGAGTATAAGTAATGATGTATGGAGAACCATATTCGAAAACATAACTGGAGATATTTCTACGAATAGAGTTGTTCTGTCATCTCATAACGAGAATATCATCAAATTGAATAAGAAAATCACGAATACGACGTTGGGATATACAACAAAATAAAATTCCATGATATACGTCCGAAGAAAGGAACAATGAGTGAGTTGAATTGGTTATGTTTTGACTATATGACATGATTTTTACATAAGTCCTGTCGATTCTCCAGAGATACAGGGTTGTCTGAAGGATGAATTCGTTCAAAGAAATGAGAAGTTTGAAAGTGAAATTTTGGGTGTAATTACGAATACACGTCACGAACTTGATGTTATTGTTGTGAAAGATGAAAACGGTCAAATTGAATCGTACGATCGTGGAGTGGAGTTAGAAGTTTGCGGTGACTTACAAGAGAATGGTCAATTCTCTGATCGATCAGATAAAACTGACAAAAATCGTTTCGAATTTGATTTCATTGAGTGGTCTTCACAGGTTCAACGTACATGTGAAAGTAAAGGCTGTAGATGAATTGAAATTGTTAGGGGGTGAGAAGATGGAAATTGTGAACTCGATTTTGGGAAATGAAGTTCATGCTGTGGAAGAGTGTTCCGTCACCAAAGATATTGATTATTGATTTCTAATTCTCGGATATGAGGATATCTCAGTAAGGGACTAGGCGGGTAAGCATGGTGAATCGGCCCTTGTCGGGTATTGGTTCAGAAGTAATTTTTCCCAGTTCCTAACACCAAAGTTAGTGGCGGAAAAGGTTCCTTAGGTCCCAAGGTCGCCTCTATAGTGTACGGCACCACTGAGAACCGTCTAAAAAACGCTAAAAATCGATGTTCCATCAACTGAATCGCATTTCAACGCATTTTGATGAATCGTTTTGGAAATTTTTTTGTATATCCTTGAAACTGTACCAAATGATGAATAGATATTCTCGTGTCTACAACTTTTGATTAAGGCCTCTAAAAAAATTCCAGAAAGTTAAAAATCGGTTTTTGACACAGTTATCCATGATTCCAACAAGATTTGACCATTTCATCGTGTTCATCGAGTCATTTTGCATCGAAAATCATTTTGAAATATATTGTTTTGGGTGGTGGAAAGTGGTCAAAAATGTAAAAATCCATTTTTAAAGCAAATTCTGACTCACTAATTAGCATCTCCTGCGCATGCGCATTCTTCTACGTCTCCGAGAATATCTTCAATCGATAGCTGATGTAATTTCCTTCAAAATGACCACTTGAGAAGGTCGATTTGATGCAGTAGAACCCGAGATCTAGCTGGTCCAAAGAATCAAAAAATCCAAGGTACCAAATCCGTGAAGCCGCGGCCCCTTCAATGGGCCTGAAAAATGCGAATTTTGAATTGGAGTGTTCCAGAGAGGTGAACATGTGTTTTTTATGTATTTCTTAGCGTAGAAACCGAATCCGTGGTCAATTTGGTTCCCAGCCTTCAAGATTTTCCACCCGACTCAAAAAACTAGCTCGATAGTTAAGGGTCATTTTTAGCCTTCTTACTTACAATCTTGGTGCATGACGAGTGTATAAATAGATTCGGATCGGGTACATATTGAATGTTTCCATGTCTTTCCACGTATCCTGAACAACTGAGAACGATGCCGATGGTATCGGGGCTCGAGGATGAGTTGGGAGTGAGACATTCACAAGTTGATTCAGCCTTTTGAGAATGAGATTGAAGAACCAAATCCAGATTTTCTAGCGACAGCTCACTCCCAACTCATCCTCGAGCCACGATATCGTCCCCATCGACATCGTTCTCAGTTGGTCAAGATACGTGAAAAAACATGGATACATCCAATATGTACCCGATCCAAATCTATTTATACACTCGTCATGCACCAAGATTGTAAGTAAAAAGGCTAACCCTTTACTATCGAGCTATTGTTTTGAGTCGGGTAAAAAATTTCGAAGGCTGGGAACCAAACTGACCACGAATTCGGCTTCTACGCTAAAAAATACATAAAAAACACATGTTCACCTCTCCGGAACACTCCAATTCAAAATTCGCATTTTTCAGGCCCATTGAAGGGGCCGCGGCTTCACGGATTTGGTACCTTGGATTTTTTGATTCTTTGGACCAGCTAGATCTCGGGTTCTACTGCATCAAATTGACCTCCTCAAGTGGTCATTTTGAAGGAAATTACATCAGCTATCGATTGAAGATATTCTCGGAGACGTAGAAGAATGTGCATGCGCAGGAGATGCTAATTAGTGAGTCAGAATTTGCTTAAAAAATGGATTGTTACATTTTTGACCACTTTCCACCACTCAAACAATATATTTCAAAATGATTTTCGATGCAAAATGACTCGATAAACACGATGGAATGGTCAAATCTCGTTGGAATCATGGATAACTGTGTCGAAAACCGATTTTTAACTTTCTGGAATTTTTTTAGAGGCCTCAATCGAAAGTTGTAGACACGAGAATATTTTTTTATCAATTGGTACAGTCTCAAGGATATACAAAAAAATTTTAAATACGATTCATCAAAATGCGTTGAAATGCGATTCAGTTGATGGAACATCGATTTTTAGCGTTTTTTAGACGGTTCTCAGTGGTGCCGTACACTATAGAGGCGACCTTGGGACCTGAGGAACCTTCTTCGCCACTAACTTTGGTATAAGGAACTGGGAAAAATTACTCCTGGACCAATACCAGACAAGGGCCGATTCACCATGCTTACCCGCCGAGTCCCTTTTTGACTTTTGGCCTCTAAAAGTGAAATTATAGAAAAAATCTGTGTACATGTGTAAAATTTTTCATACACCTTCTCTGGAGGCTCCAAAAACCTAATCTTTCATGTGGGCCATCTGAAAAAAATCGCTAAACGAATTACAGAACGAAGTCTTGAGCAACATTTCGAGAACTTTCCGAAAATTTATTCCTGAATTTTCATTGTCTCAGTAAGCGTTGGGTGTCTCTAAGAATACTTGAATGGACGTGAAAGAGTATTAACTTCCAGATTCCATGATTAGAATCGCAGAGTGGTAATGATGGAAGCTTGTGATCTATTGAAAGGTCACAAAAATATTGAAGTGTCTCGGGAAATTTTTTTTCGTGGGGAGTGACAAAATGGAATGAGTTTGACGAGTTTTTGAACTCTACAACTCGAGAACTATGACTTCTCAAGGTGAGTCTGAATTGAAGGCGTGAAATTCTTTGTGATAGAATGAAATTCGGGTAGTATAGTGTGAAATGAAAAGAGATAGAAATAGCACTGAGAGATCCTGGCTTGATCACTCTTCAAAAAGCTGGGGGTTTTATTGCGTGATAGAAAGAATCAGATGAATTAGAGAGAAGATACCGCTTAGCATGGGTGATGGGATGATTCATCGATGGAGTGTAGAGGAGTTATGTCAGGAGTTTATGACAAGGTTGAGGGTGTTACCGAGTCATGAAAGACTAATTTTGTCGAGGCGATCTCGCGATACTCCCCCTTATGAGGCAGAGTTACTGGTTGAACATCAATACCTTATCGATGTGGTGCCATGGATCCATCTCAAGGTTTGTGACAACCGAGTCGAGAATTCGGAAATCGCATCCGACTTGCGTGTGAAGGGTAATACGATGGTACCAAAAAAAAGGAAAAAAACAAGCATTTGGAACGGAGCAACTCACTCAGTAAGATTTGCTCAGGGGGTGGAGGAACAAGATGTTATATAATCTTCATTATTGTGGTCATAAGTCAACGGAAAAAGGGTGGCATAAATTTGAGGAATACGGTTGTAGAGTATTTGTGAAGAATAACTAAGAATATCTAAGGAAGTTGGTCATTTTATGAGAGGAGAATGATTAACAAGCAAAAACTCAAAAATTGGGTTCGTACTACCATATTCTGTTCAATATCTTTGATTGCCGTTCAATTCGAATGGTGTGAAGAGTTATATGGATATCCATTGGGCAATTGGGTCTTTGCATTTTTCAAAGTATGTCTAAAAAGTACTTCAAAAATTAGTACAAAATTGATAGATTGCTGAAAAGTTTTTTGAGAATTTGCCGTGCCCGTTTTCATTGTTAATTATCCAATTGAAATGTCATGATTTTCGAATTCCTCAAGCTTCCCCAGAAACGGATCTCATTGGCCAATGACTCCGTGACGTCATAAGTTAGTAGATTTGAATGGGCCCCATCTCAATAACGTAGGCGTGTAGAGAAAATCATCTGGTAACAAATCGCTTGCAACTTGATAGAGTACAATATTTGGATGCTGTATGCACTTTTCAAGCTATCAGAGCTATGAACAGTACTGATAAAAGCCTGCTAGCTTGACATTTTTGAGGATACGCTGCAGTGCTATAGGGTGAGTTTGATTGTTTACACTGCCGCCACTTGATATCTTCATGTATTGAGTGTTGCTCTGTGATTGGAAAGTGAAAAGTGAGAAAATGTCAAACAGATTGAAAGAAGGATTCACCAGAGCAGACTCAAGAAATCTCCCAGCAGTCTCAACAACCATGATGTATGCATTTATTCCAACTGATGAACGTTTCAATCTCCCAGAGTGCAAGAGGGCAAAAACAGAGAGGTAATAGATATCATTTCATCAATCAAGTCATCTTGTAACTCTCTTTTACTGCTGGTGAAAAGAGTTCTATCAAGCCACTCTAATTATTACAGATACTCGAAAGAGTCTTATGGTGATGCTGCAATCGGTTATGTCAGTTTGAAGAGAAATAAAAAAGGATTCTGTACAGTAAAAGCTATGGTGTGCCCTGAACACAAAGTTCGTGATGAGAGTTATCCTGTTGTTATTATTGTGAATGAAAAAGAGAACAAGGTACACGATATGGAATGTTTTGGTTGCAAAGCTGCAAAAGGTATGTACACGTCTATTCCAAAATCATTACAGCTAATTTTCAATCTATCGCCACAGCTATAGCTTGTTATTCTATTTCCTTGTTGACCCACGAGTGGTTGCAAACATGCTTCTGCTCTATTGAGTTGGATAAATAGCCGTTATGAAGAGCCTTTCTGTACCGAAGTCTAGTGTTACTGGAAAAATTCAGTTTTGTCGGAAGTTGGGACAAATCTCAAATTTATCTTGGCGTCTGACATGGCAAAAGCTGCTGTGCCCAAAGATGAGAATTTACCAGACCAAAGTTCATTCTTCAATGATGTGATAGATCATTTGGATAAGAACCAAGTAGATACTCAGTTGTCCAGGTACAATATACAGCTGATCGAGCGAAAGACTTACAACTTATCCATTCATCAGTTGTTGCTATCTTACTTCTCTAAAAATCATCAGACAAGTGCTCGAGGATTTTTGAAATACTGTGAGGTAATCATTGATCCAATTCTCGGCCAAGGAATTGAAGAGCAGACTAAACTTCAAAGTGAATCTCTTCTCTAGTTCGAAGTACGCTTTGGCAGAATGACTGCCCTTAAGCTTCAGGAAGCTGCGCACTGTAAAATTGAAGGAGGGAGTTTAGTGGAGCAGGTCGTAGGGGCCTCAAAAGTGTATGACAACAAAAACATGAAAAGAGGCAGAACTCTAGAGCAGCAAGTTTTTGATAAACTCTGTAGGATGGGTCACAAGGTGACCAAGTGTGGTTTTTTCATTTTGAATTGGTGTCCCATATTGGGAGCCTCACCGGATGGGATTGGTGATGATTTCACATTAGAAATTAAATGTCCAGCATCAGAGGAAACTTTCAAAAATTATGTCCTGAATGGGAAAGTTACTGATAAGTACAAAACCCAGATGATGATGCAAATGTTGGTGTGCAGAGAAGAGAAGAGTCTCTTTTGTGTTGCTGATTGGAATTTTGAGACAAATAACAAAGTTCGCCTTCATTGGGCGGCGTATGATGAAGAGTTTACCAATAATCTTATGAGCCGAGCAACTAATTTTTGGAAAACTAATACTTATCCAATATTGACCAAGTATTTCTAAATTTCTTGAGAATAGTGTAATATTTAGGTTAATCACTGGTTACCTGAAGTACATTTGTTTGGAAATAAACAAATCTCATGTAAAAAGATGACATTTTCTCTTGGCGTAAATGAAAATTCACATCATACATTTCACTATATTTCATAATTCATTTGTACATCCTCTCTACTTGAATAATAACAGCCCTCAAAAGACAGACTGACTTCCAGAAATCAAGTGCGTATTAGAGGTGCTTGTAAATTTATTGATCCCTAAACGAATTGAACAACGTCATCAATTTGTGATGCTATGTTGAGGTCAAGACATGAGCGAGGTTGCAAAATTTGGAACTCTCGAACTCTTCGAATGAGTCTTTCCAGATGCATACGTAGAGCTGCTATCCTTCTAGTTTCAAGCACTTCTTCTTTAGTTGGCTGTGTGGCCTCAAAGACACTTGGTGGTCTGCCAAGCTCAATATCTTTTTTTGAAGTAAGCCTTTAATACCCTTGAAACCTCTGTCTGCCATTACTGAGCAACCGGTTGGTAAAATATCCATTACTCCACAGCTTTCAAATAACAGGGTATTACTGACTCGACCACCATATACTTTCGACACAAATACAGTTTTACCATAAGTCGTGCACAGAATAACCCACTCCCATGTATTGCAAGCTTTATAGTTCGACCAAGTCAGCGACTGGTGAACAGGATTGCTAGGTTTGTTTATCTGAATCTCAAATGCATCAATTAGTGCATATACATTGCCATAATGAGCTCTGAAAGGTATTGGTGGATTTCTTTGAACTTCCTCTTTGGATGGTTGACGGATGGAAGATCTGATTAAGTGAGATAAGGCAGGCAGAACTTTGTGGAATATTCTGCTTGCTTGAGATGTAGACACACCCAATTCATCCCCTAATCTCTCATAATTATCATCCATCCTTATTTTCATCAACGTCGAGTTGATATTCTCTTCTGAAAACCCAGTGTGCTTTTTGAGTGAATTTATCAACCAGGGCATGCATTGCTCTGAAATTTCAAGATATTTTCTTGGATTTTTTTAAATCAAATATCGTGTCACATTCATTGCTGCAAACTCCAATTCTTCTTCACTTTGACTGAGACATTTTTCTGGTGATGATGTACCTGTAGTACTTGGAACATATGATTTGCTACCATCACTACGTTGAATCAAAGAACTACTCTTTGATGAGTTGTCAAGTGATTTACTGTCCGATGATAGAAAACCAATAGGTGAACAAGCTTTATCGACTGTCACACCTTGCGCTGGAAGTCCTAGGACTTCCACTCGGACGGTTTTGGAACAGTCAACAGGATTTGCATGTGGTCACGCGAATTATGTAGATGAACAGATTGTTCTTACATTTCAAACGTTTCATCGTTAGGTCTCTGACGCTGAAGTATGGCATAAAGAGAATGAGCACAGTGAAGATGCTGCGAGGCTCGATGACTCGAGATCCAGAAGTCCTCTTGCTGAAGTGCACATGTACGAGCAAAGCTATAATAATATATAATGTATAATTTCCAAAATTCCCGTGGGAACACACCGAGTAGGCCCTCTACGCCTCAAGATTTCATCCGTGACAAGACACCCATGCCTGACCCTGTCGACGATGAAGTTACATCTGAGCCCAACGAGCTTAGCGATACTGCACCTCCACCTGCTCTAGGACCGAAAAGAATGAAAATTTCTCTCCTAGAAAAAGAGAGAGACTAGCTAAGAACGACGATCGAGAAACGGAATAGAAAAATCGCGAAGCTGGAACGGAAACATGTTGAACTCATGGCCAAGATGCAGGAAGGTATGTTTGAAAGATTCATCGGAGCATAGAATTTGTTATTGAGACTGCAGACTAGATAATTTCATTTGATTCAATAGGAGGACTGAGAGTTTCACCGCTAGCTCAACGTAACATCCGGATGATCGGAGTACCACCGAAGCCACGCACTCATAAAACGGTAAGACTTTGTTGAATTTATAAAAAACCTCACGAACAATCATCGGGTATTATCCAATCCGGTTTTCGAATAACAGTATTCTTTATTTTTTCAGCGATTAGTGCCCGATCCCCTACCCGTAGACGGCGACAAGTTGCCAGAGTTTGCTGTCGCCCACGCCAGGACCATGAATACGGTGAAGGATTTCACCAAATTCATCATCCCAATTGTTTTTACCAGAGATCAGCTGAGAAATTGCTGCCTGTATATTGCAAAAGTCGCATCATATAAGTTTACCCCGAGGCCCGCGTTGCCCGTGGAGAAGGTCAACGCTGTCCTTAGTGAGTTCAAAACTCTCAATTATGTCAATCTCGCTGTTTTTGATGAAATTTCCGCGCTCCCCAGACTAATACTCTTCATCATCAATATCTCAATTTCTAATACACAAAAGCTGTCTAACAATTGAATCATTTCTGTGCAGACTTGCTGTGGGAAATATTTAGTTATGACGGCGATTTCGAGCGCCAATTTGGTGATGCGTTTCGGTCGATGCAGCCCAAGAGAAGAACACACCAACCAGCAAATGCCGGAACGGCATAGAGTAATCGTCACGACGAGACGAGCGTGCACCAACTTGCGCGTCATCGTCGCCGGCTGTACGACCCCTGGCTACCTTATATCATATATCTGTGTTGGTGTTCAACGACAGCATCTGATCCCACCACCAGAATCAGCATTTACTATCATTGCACATCGTGATTGCTCGCTGGCTATCAAGAAGATGTCTCCTGATCAATACGCGACGTCGTTCAACGAGTATTCGAGTATTATTCTACGCTGCAGCGGAGCAAGATTTTGTGCGTGCATACGAGTGTGCGAGGAGGAGAGTGAGTTATGTATCGTGTGATGATGTCGATTTGGCGTTTTTTTTGGCAAGAAACGTCGATTTGTGTCGAGATGAATACAAATGCAATGTGCAATGTGTGTGCTTTAGATAAGATTGTAGTATCAAGTGCAAAATCATTTTTTTTAATTTCAAGTGGTGGAACTTTTTTTCTAAATGCTTGTAGAATCCATCGTGAAGTAACTGATTATGAAATTCTATGGTGTATCAAATCGTCCAATCTACGATTGTACTATTTTTCCATTCTTCGATTGAAAGAGAATGGAATTTTTTTCATTTATTGTCATTTTTCATTCGAGAAAAGCATTCATCACCTGAAAACTCATAGACTCAGAGAAAATACTTTGTTCCTAGATATTTTCTGTTGGAATGCGGCTGCCTATTTCATCATATAATTCATATTCATCAAGAGTCTGCATGCAAAGATAATAATTTATTACTGTCGTAGATTGCCGAAAAACCCCAAATCTCGAGGAAAATCGAACACACAATCACGTCCTTCCTTATTTAGCTCGCATCCTTCCCTCTAGCCATCATGCAATCTTTTTCTATCTCTCTATGGCTAGCCAGATGCAAGTTCTCACACAAACATGGCTCAAAGAGTATGAAGCAAGAAATCTAGTTCCTCGTCATCGTCTTGTAGACTTAGACTCGTTTCGCGATGCGCTTTATATCTATATATGGCATGAATTCCTTTGCTGACGAATAGACGACAGAATACTTCTCTTGAGACTACTAAGTGCATTCTTGCGATTATTTGATCGATTTTTCCATTGATTGCATCAGTCGTCGCTGACGCTATGTTCAATTTTCACATCTTTCGGTCCGGAAAACAGACGTTCTGTACGGATAATTGGACCCTCGTTGAGACTTCATGGTATCATTATACCAAAATTCGATATCTGCAGTTTGTTCGTGGCGTTAATTAATGTCGACGAAAACAACAAAGTTGTTTGGTAAAAGCAAAAGGGGAAGATTGATCGTCATTCGTGCAGTATCACCCTGTGAGATTTGTTACACAATCAGGATTTTTCTCTCTTTTGAACGTCTCGAACTTTGTTAATAGCAAAAAGCTTGTGAAATTAAGTAATCAGCAGATTTTCCCATACATGTCATATGAGAGGCATCTTTATGATTTGCATTCAGACTTTGAATATGACGTTTCGTGTAAAAGTCAGAGCTCATAGTGAGTGTTAAAGTTTGGAATTCATGAAAAATTCTGCTACATGTTCCCCACAGCAGTATGACGACTCCCACACGTGCATTCAAAGAGATTGAATTAATAATACTATGCGCATCGTGTCGACCGAGGCCGATAAAATTTGCAAAGGATTTTCTTGTATTCTTGACTCTTTTGACCGTTATAAATTGCCGCTGATGACTGATCAAAGTATACCCCAGGATCGAGATTCCAAAGAAAAGTCGTACAATTTGTTTGAGTACCTAGTTGAGTATTTTGCTCGTACAAAACGAAGATGATTCAATTAGTGATTTTCCCAACTCAATACCCTGTCGATTCTATTTTGGGATAAAATGATTGATCGTCAAAAGAGGGAAAAATTATCCTGTAAATCAAAGAATCTTGTTAGGGAAAGCTTGGTCTCAACTATTGATATAGTTTTTACGTTTTGTTCACAATCAAAAGTCTTCTACAATTTGATGGGAAATAGATTTCGAAATACCACATCCAAAAGTGAAAGAAAAGAATATAGGCTAGACAGATGGCTCACGATATCAATTGGCTGTGAAAAGGCGAAAAAAAGAAGATGAAAAATGGAATTAGACGTTGTGTGCACACGCGAATGAATTTGGATCGTGGGACAGTGTGAAAGGAAAGATATATACACTTTCATAATTTCCTGCTGTGCATGTTTTAGTGCATAGCTAAGTATAGGTTCATCGTCATTGTTTATCAATTGATCGCTAGTGTTTTTTTGCGAGTGTTCCGCTTACTTTGTATGACGCGGTAAAACTTTGTAGAGATAATGATTCACGTATGGTATTATAATTATTATTATTATTATTATTATTATTATTATTATTATTATTATTATTATTATTATTATTATTATTATTATACGACGTGGATCGATTAAAGAGTGTAGAGACGAAGGTGCTTGAGGTACTCTTTGAATGTGTGAAATAATGAGCTATTCATAAGGCGATAACGAGAAATTGGGTATATTGCGACACATTTGTGTGACGATGTTGTTGATTGATATCGCGGTAAAAAAATGTGGTATAGGTATTATAGCTATCAATGTTTCTCGAATTGGAAAATTCATATGTCAGCGTGGGCTTGTAGCTTTAGAGATAAATTCCAGTTTCATATTATGTATATCAAGATTTTCAGATGTTTAGAGTAATGAAAAGTATGTGGTCGCGAGTGTTGATAAAAAAAAATAAGATAGATCGGTAACAACTTTCGTCTCTACAGTAATCAGAAAGAATGCGCTATTAGAAGTATCTCTAACTGGTACATGATAATTGTGTGAAAATTCATAAAAACAAATCATTTGTACGATGAATTTTTTCGTTTATTGATTGAATATTCCTTGATTGATGATTGTTTTGAATTGTGTAACGTAATTGATTGTTGATATCTCTGAGTAATGAATGCAGAAGAATGACGAGTGAATTCAGCGTGCAAATGAACATACGCGTACAAAAAAATGTGTACAATGAATGAAAAAGAAATCAAAATGTAAGATTCGAGTCAATTTTTTTCTATGTATGTCGACTTGAAAGCGTAAGGCGGCTATTATGTTTGAGTTGGATCGTTATTACGAGAGAAAGGGGAAAAAACTATAACTCGTTGTGATCGTCGACTTTGCTCGACTTGCTCTTTAATCATAATAGTAATAAATATAATTCAAAGATCATTCAACGTTTTCTATTTCAAAACTGTTTCCTATCCGAAACTTTTTTTCATATTGATATACTACCATGTGCTAAGAAAATAATATCCTTCGATTGAGCAAACTACTCGGCAAATTATTAGTTGATGTCGATATCACTGACAAGTAGAATTAATAAAAGGAAGAATTTTAAAAATTCGCTTCTATTGAAAAATAGCAGCACTTGGCTGAGTCCTTTTGAATTCACTTCAAGTCATCTTGGTTTGATGATATTTTCAAAACGTTTTCAATACGTCATAATCCGTACTCCGCATATCAGACATTGATGAACAACAAACTTTGCTTGTCTTGCACGAATCTACGTTTCACATGGATCCATTCCTCCAACATTGACTAAAAGGAAAGAAAATGAAAAACAATAACTCCCTCACATACACATGGAAATGACAAGGTCATTTGACTGAATAAATACAACTCATCAGCAGTCATAGTTGTCACCAACAATTTAAAGCTGACAATTTCAGACCGCAGCGGAACTTCACTCTTTACAAGTGTTCACCTACACAATGCACTTTATAAGCAATAAAAGCGTTGGGCGCCTGGTTTATACGGTACGAATATGGATTACTCACTAATCATCATGGTAGAAACGTTAATTGGGCTTCACACCAATTATTATTATTCACCCCATTCATTCCAATAAGTAGGGATCCAGAAAAACTCATCAGTGCCCACTCTGGATACGAATCATTCTAAGTCACGCGCAATGAATGAAGAGGAGCTGTAATGTAAATGTTGTCTTCCGCGAGTGCGTTTCGTTTCGGTATGCCAGAGTTCGGTAACAAATACAACTCATTCTGGCATCCGGTGGGCGGACGCTATTACAAATATAATATGAAGCAAAAGGAAGCAAAAGTTGGCGTCGTTGTTGAATTAAGGATGAAGAATAATTTTGATTTGAATGGTTTGCGAAAATGTTTTGCTGCTACTTGATAATGAAGATAGGAAGATGTCGATTGAGTATTCTTATTATGATGCTGGAACGTGAGTTCTGCAACGAGAGTGATAATGGAAAATCAAATATATTATATAACGAAGATATACAAAATGTTGAACTATCGATTTTGCAACATATGGCGGATATTAAGTGAGCGCTGAAAGCGGCACCTACCATGAGTCCGTCCTCATATCAACCCATGGTTTTGTGGGCGCTCAGAGCTGCGTCTCAGAGATTTTTCTGAATTTTTCGTAGTTTATGCTACTGTCCATGATTAAGGAATGAAACTCGTGTGAGATAGTGCCATATTTGTGTGAGACTGTATCAGCTCTTAGAGCAGCACCATATTTAGATCCACTCAGAGCTGTTTTGCACCATGGGCGCTTGAAGCTGCTCCTCCCTGAGTGATAGGATCTAATCCTCATTTCTTGGTTGTTTTGAGTCGCAAAGCTACCTCCCCTCAGGATGTGATGTAAAATACGAGTTATGTCCATTCACCGCACGACGTGATATTTTTATTTCTCCTCGTTTATTACGAATATCATCGACTCGACGAGCTGCGCCATCGATTCATCGAATATAATAGAAATTTCAAGAATTACCACATTTTTGATATTTCGTTAATTTCAAAATCGAATGTGGGCGCTCGTAAGTACCCTTGACTGGATTGAGGAGGTCGATGTGAATGTGAGGTAACTGAGCAGTGCATTTGATTCCTAAGAGAGTCAGACGCGGGCGCTAGCAGCAGCTCCGATCGAAACTATTATCTTTTGTTCAAAATGTTGATGAAATGCTCTTGATAATGTCGTGTTCAAACCCGACATTTGGTGACGAAGGATTGTTGAACTAAGGAGGTATATTTAGCAATGATATTGCGAACCGTAGAGCCGTGAACGGTGTGAGATTTGCAACTACGTAGACATTCGACGATAATTCGTGAAAAATTGAGGAAATGGACAGCAGCACCGATACGTCATGGGAACATTTGATATGTCTGCTAGAGTTCCAGTAGCTTGCACATGGTCTGCCATTTCTACTATCGTGAGGTTGCCCTGCTATACACCTGTGTAATGAAAGAGAACTAATTTTGGAATCGTGATGAGAATATATTGGAAAATGTGTAGAGACGCAATATAATTCAACAATGTGATGGTGATTAGTTGTATGTCCAACCGCTGGTTATGAATGCATTGAAGAGGAGGATGGAGGGCGCCCCACGCTTTTATTGTTTATGGAGTGCATTGTGTAGGTGAAAACTTGTAAAGAGTGAAGTCCCGCCGCGGTCTGAAATTGTCAACTTGAAATTGTTGGTGTCAACTATGACTGCTGATGAGTTGTATTTATTCAGTCAATGACCTTGTCATTTCCATGTGTATGTGAGGGAGTTATTGTTTTTCATTTTCTTTCCTTTTAGTCAATGTTGGAGGAATAGATCCATGTGAAACGTAGATTCGTGCAAGACAAGCAAAGTTTTTTATTCATCAATGTCTGATATGCGGAGTACGGATTATGACGTATTGAAAACGTTTTGAAAATATCATCCAACCAAGATGACTTGACTGAATTCAAAAGGACTCAGCCAAGTGCTGCTATCTTTCAATGAAAGCGAATTTAAAAAATTTTCTTTTTTTATTATATTTATTTTGCAGTTTTTAGCCACATCCGAGATGTACACTCATCGTTTATAATATCTGTACAACCCTGAAAAAAACTTCCTGTTCTTGGGCTGTTGTTTTAATCTAAACCAGCCCATTCTTGATGCCTCGATAATCTTAACCCTCAATATCTCAGGATTGATATCCAGTCTAAGAATTTCAAGTGCCAGTCTAGGAACAAAGAATCTGTATTTTTGTAGAGATATGTCCGGTGAGTGTACATAGCTGAGTAGGAGTCGTGTGAAAATTAATCAATATATGAGTGTTGTGGTAAATATGAACCCGGAAACTATGATTCGATATGAATTTAATAACCTACATTGTTTGGAGAATTTCCAAAATTATGCATGAGGAGCACTAGTAGTTCTCATCGTATCATTTGATACTACAGACAAACAATACTATAGGAGTGTCAGTGAAGACAGTTCACAATGGGAGGTTTCCCAATCTTTCCATTTCAGCGAGTGCTTCTGTATTACATGGTTTTGTGCCGCTTAATTTAGAGAAATCTAATTCTTCTATGCAGAGATCTTCTAGGAAACGCACGCGACTCAATGCCACATGAGCTTGTCTGTCGGCGAATAATTTTGGCCCAAGATACACGACAGCAGATTCGACAGTGCTACCTTGAAGTTTGTGAACGGTAGAAGCCCAAGATAGTATCATTGGCAACATACGTCGTTCAATGGTGCCAAAATTATGCTGTGCCGGGAATTGGATGGATTTGGAGTGAACAATGTGAACACCGTCATCTCCAAAATCTATTCGGAGTGATGGGATACCACGTGGATCGACTTGATCCCGCCGAAAGTATGGCCAGATAATTTCTGAGACAAAACCTATGGAACCATTGACCAAACTTCTCAGAAAACTGATGTTTGTTCTCAGCATAACTTTTGCTCCCTCGAATATTTCCAGTTCCCTGGGCAGTCCAGCAGTTTTGTTTATATCGTTAGGTTTGACGTCGGCGACTGTGAGTCCACGGAAATTGCGAGTTGAATCTATGAGTGTATCTTGGGCCACTATTTTGTACATCTTCGTACCTTTCGCCCGAAAGTGATCAAGGACTCTCTCATTGTGCAGGTCGACTTGGGCATTGGTGGGGTAAATTCGCAGAGCTTTTTCTATTGAGAATTCTCCTTCATATGGAATGTTTGCACGCTTGGCCAGTTCTACAAAATGTTCATCGGTCATTTTCCCAACTCTGAGGGCGTTCAGTATGTCGATAAAAGTGCGGCTACCTTGTTGCCGCATGTATTGAGTGAGTTCCACCAAAGTGAATAATCTCCACAAATGGGTAGCCGGGACCATGTGAGGAGGTTGTCAAAAAACTGAATCACCATTGACAGGGGGAAGCTGCATAAGATCACCAAAAGAACAATATTCTCCCCACCGAAGAAATCATCCTTGCTTTTCAACTGTCTCAACCTTGAATCAATCATGCATAGCATCTCGTAAGGAACCGTAGATATTTCATCGACGAATAGGAAATGGACATTTCGCCAGTCCAATCGCATTTGCCGTAGATACATCCCGGTCAACATGCGCATTTGTACAATTTTCCCATCTTTCTGTACTGGTAATTTCAGGAGGCTATGGAAAGTCGATCGTTTGGTGAGTTTCGCGACTGCTCCAGTGAGAGCGCATTTTTTCACGACTCTTTTTTGGTAACAACGCGAGAGCTGCTCTTCATTACCCGCGAGGAACATTTTGATGCGCTCTTCGCTGCCATTCATTTGATTTTGAACACTTTGAGTTACCCGAGCGACGAACTCGCGTTGTTCCAAATTCAGAGGCCGCATACCTTGTTCAAACCTGTCCTCATTCATTGGCCCATCTAAAAACTCTTGTACAGGTTCATCTCCGGGGAATTCCATCTCGTTCAGAATTTCGAATGCGTGTATTTGATTGAAGGCGTTTTCTAACTGTTAATCACGTCTCCGATAAATTTCCATCGCAGTATTGATTTGTTGTAATGTTGTTTCACGAGCTAGAAATGCTTCTTCGGCTGTATCGAAACCATCAAGTAATTCTTCCTCCGAACGATACGGGCAGTATTGTAAGAGGAGACTGTAATAATAGTTTTCAGGGTTATCCGAAAACTTGAAATATGGAACTCGGACTACGGCGGGCTCATTCCTCTTCATCATTTTTTGTCCATCAGTGAGCTTGATGATTATTTTCTTAGTTTGCTGGGCTTGGGTTTGTTCTGGGAAATCGTCGATTGGCTCATCGTCATCATCACTATTACGTTTCTTTTCATAAAAAGCCTCGAAATTCATCGCAAACTCTAGTAAGCTCATGTTATTGGAGTCGAACGAAGCGTGGTTGGTTGGACGTTTTTGATAGCGTTCAAAAATGTTGCAGCAAAATCCAGAAGCCTCCCCATTCTGATTGAATTTGATCACCCGGTAACGATCCTCAGGTTTGCGTGTGTCGAAGAAGATACATTTTCTTGAACTAGAACGAAGAGGCAAATGGCACAGACGAAAAGCACACTCGCAAGCTGAAACTTGCCGTTCATGCAGTATTCTCATGCATATTTTGAATAATTTGCGGGAAATGTCACTCTCGTCATTTCTGATCCGTCTGATGGCCTCAGAAATCCCAGCATTCGGTTGAGTTGGCTCTCCTTTAGCAAGGTATTTGCAGATATAATACGCAATAGCTTCATTGGAACCACACGGTTGTATGTCCATGTTGCCTTTCCACATTTTCAAGAGTTTGATATTGTAGTTATTAACTCACCCTCCTTCTGGCCTACGTTTCAACAAACAAATTCTCCCACCACTACGAATGAATTTGTCTGAAGAATGAGCTACAATGCGGGTCTCAGAACATGCTTCCCGAGGGGAATGAAAGCGACAAATGCAATTGTTTTCCTTACAAGTAGCTGTATGGTGGTGAATTTGACATTGTTTGACTATTTCATATAAAGGAGATCTTCAGGAGGTAGTTCACAAGTAATGACTTCATCAAGTAAACGTATGCCTTCTTCTGTATCGAATGAAGGATAATTTTCGAGCCAAAGCACCATGTGTAGGTGAGGGCTTCCACGGCTTTGGAATTCAATGCGCCACCAATGATCCTCAACCTTGGCTTTGAAAATGCTTGGATCGTTTTTCAGACGGTTCATGAGCGCATAAACGTGCACCATGAAATGTCGAGATACAATGATGGGATATTCTTCAATGAGTCTTTGCGTTTCCGAGATATCGATGGAATCTGGGTCAACATCTGGGCGCCCATCTTGTATCAAGAGGGCTTTTTTCGTATTCTACCAGTGCAAATCGTTGCAACTAAATGTAGCAAAATAGTGGGTTCCTCCTAGGAGACGTATACTAGTTATCGAGTCACTTACAGCTTTGCCCCAGTACGATGCAGATCCCCGGAAATTCTGCAAGTACAGATGTAGATCATCGACCATTTCATTTCGACCTTGGACTTCCTCACCACAAGCGGCAATATTTTGCTTAATCCTTTCGCATTTGTACGTGGATAACGCATAAAATAGGTACTCATCATGTGTGAATCGTGGGTCACTTCCGAGAAGCCGGTATTGGAAGTAATCTAGAGGAGGAATTTTGACAGTCCGATTCGGTTCTTCTAGACCATTCACACCGTACGGGAACAAATGGTAGAATGCAAACTCCTCCGCTCGTGCATCGTGATTGAAGTTGACAATGTTGTCTTTTGTTTCTCGCTTGATCTCATTCGGATTCGGCAGGATGTCAAATGCTTCTTCAACATCAGGCTGTAGTACATCATTAGGTAACATATCGGAGGTTGAGATGGGCACGTACTGCGATGGTTCAGGATCCGGTTGATTTGTTAAAGTGGTTCTCGCGTCGGCGGCCGCATTGGAGAATTGAATGCAAGGCCTTCCAGGAGTAGCTCATGTAAGAGCTTGTGCAGGATCGCGAGTGTGTGGATCGCGGTTTTGTTGCAATGCATGATCGTGGCGGGTGAGGCGTACATGAACTGGAACATCTCGTGTAACGAAACACGAAGTTGAGACCGATGTATTACAGCACAAGGCTTGGCCAAGAGCAGTTTGATCATCTGTAATTTGTGAAGAGGGATGCTGACCATCGTGTGCTGATACATTTTGAAAATCAATATCTACATGATGGGTATTGAATTCGGCGTTTTCAGTACCCAATTTGGTAATGCAAACTTCGATTATACCTGCGACCGAATCGCATTCGATCATGCAAGCTCTACCATCTTGAGGAGTAGGCATTCCACGCATATCACAGGAGTGAGAGTCAGTGATGTAGAACTTCCCTAGGTAGTGCAAAAGTCCATAGGCAGACTGGCAAGTGAGCGAATCTCCGCTGTTATGCAACGAGAAAAACGCATGTAGAGCTTGCGCCAATGACAGACCAAAATCAGGGTGATTGGAGTGTTCGCAAAGATTCCCAAACAGATTCATATCTGGATCGTAGGTCATAGAGAAATGTGTCTCGTACATTATAAAAGAGTCTTTAAGGCGATGCGGTCACCATGCAAGCTGAAAATCATTCCCAACTTTCTCCGATTTTTTTGCGATTTGGGCTAAACGACGAGCGCACAAATATTTGTTATCATCTAACTTAGATTCGTCCGCTCTTCGTTAAGCCCAAATTGCAATAGAATCGGAAAAAGTTGGGAATGAAAATGTGCGTATATCATAGGTTAAGACGTTCCCGCAGCCGAGTTATTCCCACTTTTCTCCGATTCTCTTATGATTTGGGCTAAACGACGGATTGAGGAATACAAGTTGGACAATAACAAGTATTCGACAACTCGTCTCACACTTTGAACAATCAAACTTCTCATGTAAGGTGTATTTTCAAGGTCCATGGTCACGGTGCACGGTGACCGCATCGCCCTAATCACGTCAGAGTTTCGCACTTGTAAAAAGCCATCCGGTGCAATTGGTATTGAAGTGCCACGCGAGAAGTCGTTGATAAGTGAGTATAATGCATCACCTGCTTGCATATTGTCGTCCAAGGTATCAGTGGACCATGTGTGGGGTGGCAAAATTTTAGCCCTAGCGAGATTAGCCAAAACCATCGCACAACATTGAACGCCAGCAAATCCTGAATAAAAGATTTCATGATTGCCTTGATGCGTTGTAGCCCAGACGATTCGTGATTGTTCATTGAGTTCAATGAAATTTGATTCAGAGAAGCTATCTTGGACAATTGCAGGTGATATGTGGGTATTAGTAGGTCGAACTCGATCATCGATATTGGATGAAATGTGAGGGAGTTGTATGGTTACTTCAATCGAGTGGATTGTGTACTGTTTTGATTAACAACCAAGGGCCCGTTTACATACTCGTTCCAGTTCTGTTACATTTTTGCAAGCTAAAATACAAGCTTCCCCGATATCCGATCGGGACTTACTACCTTTTGGGCCACATGGCTGAGGGTCAGTGAGAAAATAAAATCCATCGTAGGACATAATACTCAATGTATGCAGACTACTGTTTTGACACTCGATCGATATGATCGGATATCGTATTTATCACTTGCGGGAATTTCGAATTATGAAGATATAATTTTTTCGGTCTTTGCGAGTTAAAGTCAGCAGATATTGCTGACGTTTTTGGCATCAATCGAGAATGGATTTTACTCCACTCTCGATCAATGCACCTTTAGAGCCTCGTATGGTTCCGAGGATGCATCTAAAAGATTTTGATGGAAAGGAATGAAAAGTAAAGATGAAAAATGAGAATCTTTATGAAAGAATTTTTGGATTCTACGCTGATATTATGCGTGTTTCTCCCTTCTCTCATTGCTCGGGCTTTTCAAAGTGGTGGCAGAGCAATGAAAGTTCACCACTGACACGCGGCTCAAGTGGCCGAATGTTCTATGGTTTGAACGCCCTTATATACGAAAGTTCATCTTTGTTAAGCGCTTGCGAGAAAGGTCATTTTAACCCGCTATCGATCGAGTGTCAAAATTAATTAGATATATCTCCGGCAGAAGGCCGAAGAGCTGCCAAAGTAAAAATGTTGAGAAATCAAATGGAAATAGCGGGTTGAAATGACCTTTCTCGCAAGCGCTTAACATAGATGAACTTCCATATATAAGGGCGTTCAAACCATCGAACATTCGGCCACTTAAGCCGCGTGTCAGTGGTAAACTTTCATTGCTCTTCCACCACTTTGAAAAGCGCGAGCAATGAGAGAAGGGCGAAACACGCATAATATCAGCGTAGAATCCAAAAATTCTTTCATAAAGATTCTCATTTTTCATCTTTACTTTTCATTCCTTACCATCAAAATCCTTCAGATGCATCCTCGGAACCATACGAGGCTCTGAGGGTGCATTGATCGAGAGTGGAGTAAAACCCATTTTCGATTGATTCCAAAAACGTCAGCAATATCTGCTGACTTTAACTCGCAAAGACCGAAAAAATTATATCTTCATAATTTGATTCGAGATAACAGTCTTTGCTCTGCATCTGTGAGAGACTTCAGAACTTCAGGTTGGGGTCCAGGGTCTAGATGGTTCCAAAAGGCCTTTGAGGGGTGAGCAGTCTTGTCACTTTCCAGATGCGTATTACACCGTGTACAAACGCGTATTTTGTCTCTCGACTATAGCGAGTTAGGTAAATATGCCTTGGATGGTTTAACTAAGATAGTATGTGAACGATAACACAGCTCGGTACAAATCTCGCAAGGGAATTCGCAGAACGAGTTAACCGCTTTTCCATAGATAGCGTTGAACCGATTTTCGTCTTTTACCTCAAGACTCGTAGCTTGGTCATGTGGCTGAGGTATACTTTTATCGACAGTATGAAGTGACTGTAACGGCGTGACGTTTGGGTCAGTCGAAGGTGGGGTGTAATGAAGACTGATATTTTGCGAGTCTGTTGGTTGAAAAAAGCCGTCCATTTGCAATACACCAGGTGATTGTGCCAAATTATCACAGTGTGCTTCAGCACCTTGAGGCACACTGGAACGAGAGTGTTGTGGGAAGTAGTGATGATCACTTGCGCTAGTAACAATAGCATCACAGTGTCGTTTTGTAGATGAAATTTCACAATCGCTGTTTTGCGATCTGCGTTTGCGAGAGGCAAGCTGCGAGGGGTTTTCTGTTTCATGATTCGAATTATGCTCTTTCCTCGCTATATCGATCATGGGAGTCACGCGCACGTGCTCACCACTTTCAAGGGTGGCTATATGATTTGAGATCAATGGAACATCGCTGGAGATGCTTGGCGTTGTTGTGTAATGCAATCGGATGTTTTGGGAAGATCTGATTTGAGACGAACCACTGTTTCTCGAATTTAAAGATGTGGGTGGTTTCTCATCGTTATTCTTCCTCATCTCAAGAGACTGTGGGCAAGTCGGGCTTCCACTCGGATCATGATTCTGTTCGTGCTGTTGAGATGATATATCTCGATGGCACGCTTTCTTGAAAGATGAAGTAATGGAATGGATGGTTCGCAGCGATTTTGCATGCAGTGGAATTGTCGTTCCATCGTGGGGACAGGAGTTGAGGGATACACGTTCCGTTTCGGATCTGGAATCGTAAGCCCTCTGTTTCCTTGAAGGTAGGTCACGCTGTTCGGGAGCTCCCAGAGCTCGCAGTTTGGCTCGCTGAATTCGCCGTTATTGACGTTTTCTGTCTGAGTCAGATTCTGGCTGGCTATCTGCGGTTGGCTTAGGTCCCGAAAGATGTTGACTGACTTGTTCTGGTATTGAGTTAGTGTCACCCAAAATTAAATCAACTTTCAAATTTGGACGAATAAGTGAGGGCAGAGTAATGTGCTGAATTGAGGGCTGAGAGTAGGATTTTTTGCGCGTAAGTGATTTATCTTCGTCGTAAGCTCTCCGTTCCGCTAATCTCATTTCTCGTTGGGCCTTTGATTCCAACTCTTCAGCACGCCGCTTGACTTCAGCTAACCGTTTCAATCTGACAGTTCTTTGTAGGTTATCAAGCGTTTGTGATTCAGAAATCGGCAATGAAGGAACATGCTCATTCGGGACACTATCCATGCTTGAAAGAAGATTCCAAGAATGTTTCGGCCAATTAGGTCAATATAACCGACCTACTCAACACTTCTTTAGTTTTTCCCGATGGACGTAACAGTGGGTGATATAATGGAGACAATGCATGAAGATGCGAATGTTAAAATAGAATTTCATGAAGATTCAGGTACAAAAACTATAATGATACTCTTCTTCATGCACAGAATATGCATTCAAAAGTGAGCGACGCTACTAGTAAATGTATGAAGCCACTAGCACATTATTTGGATACATGTGAGCTATCTGAATGTTAGAGTACTCATATGTGATTGAAATGTAACTTTTAGTTCGAAGTCACTAGTGAATAAATATCTTGCTGATATACGATGCTCAGAAAAATGTAGGAGTATGTGAGTATGCTGATAGCTTTGTTATAAATATGATTACATGCATATTGTGCTCAGTACTAATTGATAATTATAGATTGCTATGGAAGATGAGATTGGGATGCTCACCAAATTGCAGTGTTCCAAGTTGGTAGATCATCGATGATGCTAATCGTAAAGGAAACGAGTTCCAGCACCATGAACATATCAACTTGACATTTGCTATGAGATGGGTTATGTACTGAAAAACAATCAAGAAATCAGAAATCGATTGCAGACACCGATTACATTAAGAGTTTCTTGACCTAAGTGATTGTTTTGGGTTACCTGCTTGCAATGCGACAAATACCAGAGAGACGATGAAGTCAAAATCCTATTAAAACTTGATATCAATCAGAGACTTGATATAAGTGTTCACAAGACCACCTCATATCTCAGAATATATTCCAATAAGTAACGAAACCAATCGCATTCAATTATCCTGATGCGATAGCAACACCATCAAAATTAGTTACCTGGCCGACGATTCTTTGATAAAACTACAAAGCTTCTGCTATATGATTGCCAGATGTACGGAAATTATGAATTCCATACAAGTCTGCGTCGAGTATGTTACGTCTTGTAATATACAAATGACGAAGCTACGAGTCAACGAGTCAACAGCAGATGTGTTGGCAGGTTAGGCTAGGATCATCTGCCAAGTTGCGACAGATATAGATGAGCTTTATCATAGAAATAGAGGTTGACCGCTTGTTCAAAGATAAGAGTAATCTTGACTTTCAAATCAATGATGATACCTAGATATTGGCCGGAATCAATTTCTTTCTCCGTTGGAAGGAATGAAAAGAAAAGGAAAATAGGTGGCTCATCGTCGAGAGAAGAGGTAAGATGATTATCAAGTGTAAAATAAAAATATATCCAGTGATTAATGAGAATGGAGAGTTGCGTGCGTGAGACCGTCATCGATCAATATTATTACTATTATTTTACTCTCTACTCAGAAATCAAGAGAGTAATGCCTCACACCTTAATCATTCCCTCCTTCAGATTCATAACTATTCATCCTCGGATCCACCTCTTGAAGACAATGATTGGTTTGGATATAAATATGAAGTAGTTGATAGAAAGATCAAATATGTGGGATCAGTCGGAGAGAGATATCCAAAAGAGTCCAAGAATGAATTTTCACCAGCAAATCTGATGAATTCTGAGGTAACTTTACTGTCATTCGTTTTCTTAGTTTTCGCAATAAGTCAGGCCATGTAATTGGGATATTCGCAATTGGGATTGAGCATTTATAGTATATTCATGATTCCATCACAGGGTAATAATAAGGGATCTGGCCTTGAAGATTCGTCCAAGAAGAAAGATGAGATCACAGATTTAAATGAAAATTTCATGCAAGAGATGCACAAGATAGAAGTTGTCGAGAAACTGCCAAAGTCAATTGCTGTTGTGGATCTATCGCCATCAGCTAATGGTTTGACACTAGATCTGTCTCCAACTGCTACACCTGTAATGAAGAATCACCACTTATCAACTCCATTCTTGGATCAAGGAATAAATCCCTCGAGTCTGAGTAAAAGAGGTTCGATTTTTCATTGTATATGGTTTGAATGTTGCATTACCTGAGTAATGTTATTATTATTAGGGAATACTAACTATATGCAAGTGTATGACTCAAGAGTTTGTGACAAGGCTGGACACCCCAATTATTTTGCACAAACATCAAATACCTTAGGATTGAAGTACTTGGCTCCAAACTCATCAAACAAAAAATCTATGTACTATTCCGGACCAGTGGTTAGCAATATCGAGCAAAATATGTCTCATAATTCTCCTCAGAAGGATTCGAATGGTAAAAGCAACTTCCAAGCAGGTGAGAATGGATACAATATGTACATAGGAACAATTGTGTACTATGAATTGCTATTATCTTCACAGGTGAACAGAGGAGGTTTTTTAGGCCTAAGAATCCAAGATGCAGTCTATACTTGAATGCAATGGAATGGAATGAACATGGGGCTGTATATGGTGATCAACTTAGTATGACTTATGAGCAGTATGAATTCAATGGTGGAGAAAATAGTTCTGTGAGCCAAGTGATGAATAATATGAATAATAGTAAGCGGTTGACTTAATAGACCATGGGATTTTACTGATCGCTGGAGATATTCTTGTAATGAGAAATTGCTTTCACAGGTGCCAGGACGAGAGGGAAACGTGCTGGATCAAACAAGAATTACAACCAAAACAGATCAAATTCTGGTATTCCTGTAGTTAGTGATGAAGACACGGTGAATATGGGGAGGTTTGCGTCAGTTATGATGGACGCGTTCAAGAAAAATTACAATAATTAAGCCGCGGGCAAAATCCCGTCCGTCCGGATCCCCCCGAGCAGGGCTGCCAACGTAAAATCGTAAGCAGGGTTGCCAACTTGACGGGAAAAAATATGAGTTGGTATTGTGAGAGCGACAATAGACCTTATGTGTCGCGAGTGTCTAAGTACTTATTATCTAAGATCATCTAAGATCATCTGAGATCATCTAAGATTATCTAAGAACATCTAAGATCATCTGAGATCATCTATGATCATCTTAAAGTTATCTTTTGATTATCTTTTTATCTTATTATTATCTTTTGATCATCTTTTCATCTTTTGGTTATCTTATGACTATTTTTAAGTTATTCAGTCGTTTTTTGATTATTTTTACTTTGCTTTCTCGGTTGTTTTTACTTTTTCGAGTGATTTTTTGATACAATTTTGATACATTGGTGTATTGAATTGAAGTGATTGATTTTTTATGTACTATGTAATTTTTTAGAGATGGTATTACTCAATCGTTGTTTAATTTATATGAATTTTCAGAAACACTTGAGTGATTTACCTTGAAAAAAATTGATTATTGAATATTTTTTCAACTATGCATTGGGTACTCCTTAGAAGATTTGATAATTATTTAGATAGATTTTATTAATGAATTTGAATGAATAAATTTCTATTGTTGCAATATGGAAATTGTTAGATTGTTTGTTATATTGATTTCAGTGTCTTATCATGTTGTGTGTGGAGTGTTGATGAATTAGTTTTGGATTTTTCGCTTCGGTCGCTCTCGGCGGAGTTAATATAACTCTTGAGCCATGGCCTAGGCGAGTCACCGCAACGTTATCATCAGTGTAAAGTGGGTGTTTCAATAGTGCTATGTGTGATTAGTTGATTGCATTAAAGCCTATATATGTGATGAGTGTGGTGTTGATGAGTTTGTATTGGATTTTTCGCTTCGGTCGCTCTCAGCGGAGTTAATCAATCTTGAGCCATGGCCTAGGCGAGTCACCGCAACGTTCTCATCAGTGTGAATTGAAGTGTTTTAATTATGATTGATGTGATTTTTGGTTTGTTTTGAATCATCAATGGTGTTGTATGAGAGAATGTTAGTGTTCTTCAGTGTAAAATCCATTTTGCAACAATAGTTGTTAAAAAGTTTATCATTATCTCTTATTCTATTTTGGTGAGAGTATTGAATAAAAAAGGAAAACTTTGATCTCTGATGACGATTTTAATTGATTGCAAAATCTTCTAAAAGTTATTATTCGTCGTTTAATTTATATGAATTTTCAGAAACACTTGAGTGATTTACCTTGAAAAAAATTGATTATTGAATATTTTTTCAACTATGCATTGGGTACTCCTTAGGAGATTTGATAATTATTTAGAAAGATTTTATTAATGAATTCGAATGAATAAATTTCTATTGTTGCAATATGGAAATTGTTAGATTGTTTGTTATATTGATTTCAGTGTCTTATCATGTTGTGTTTGGAGTGTTGATGAATTAGTTTTGGATTTTTCGCTTCGGTCACTCTCAGCGGAGTTAATATAACTCTTGAGCCATGGCCTAGGCGAGTTACCGCAACGTTATCATCAGTGTAAAGTGGGTGTTTCAATAGTGCTATGTGTGATTAGTTGATTGCATTAAAGCCTATATATGTGATGAGTGTGGTGTTGATGAGTTTGTATTGGATTTTTCGCTTCGGTCGCTCTCAGCGGAGTTAATCACTCTTGAGCCATGGCCTAGGCGAGTCACCGCAACGTTCTCATCAGTGTGAATTGAAGTGTTTTGATTATGATTGATGTGATTTTTGGTTTGTTTTGAATCATCAATGGTGTTGTATGAGAGACTGTTAGTGTTCTTCAGTGTAAAATCCATTTTGCAACAATAGTTATTAAAAAGTTTATAATTATCTCTTATTCTATTTTGGTGAGAGTATTGAATAAAAAATGAAAACTTTGATCTCTGATGACGATTTTAATTGATTGCAAAATCTTCTAAAAGTTATTATCAGGAGAATCTTTTCTCTATTTTGTTCAATTATTGCATGATAGATAATGCAGTCAGAGTATGTGCGTTCGTAGCCCAGAATTTCACGATTCCAAGAGAATGTACAAATCTATGGATGAGTCATTTACTAACAGGGGACCTTCAAGGGTTCTGTGTAGAATGACTCAGATATGTAGGGATTCAATTGGGCGGAAATTCTTTGATGGGATCCGTCAGTCAGCTAATAAGAACACCGAGTCCTTGACATTACCTCAGCACTTTTGTGAGGCACCCTACCGCAGGCGATAGTCAAGTACTGGATTCTTCGTAAGTGGATGTCAAGTCGATTAATTATAAGGAAAAGTTCTACTATGACGCAAGATTATCATTATTGAAAATTCTGTCCTATTGTCATGGTCTTGATTTTAAATTAAGTGTAATTTTGCAATCAATTAAAATGGTCGAAATTTGAATATAAATTAATTGAATTTTGTCAAACCTTAGCAAAAGTTATTTTATAGTCTTTTTCAAGTGACTTAAAATTATTCGAAAGTTTATTCTAACTAAACCTATGAAATGAATGGAGACGAGAGAGGAGAGACGGGCAAAAGTCCCGTCTCTGTCAAATTTTATTAGATTATTCAATATACATATATTTCTTCACAATTTTCATAAAGTTTTTATAATTTTCCACAAATATAGTATAAGAAACTTACATTATCATTCAGAACGTTAAATAATTTTCAATGATTTGAAATCACCTGGACTACGTATTTCCTGTTGAGAATCTCGTGTTGACTGGAACTGTCCAATGGGTTAGCGGGATACATTTTCTCTCGGCTTCGGTGGTGCTGTAGAATGAAAAATCATTAAAGCGTATTATTTATATGTGTATATAAGGGTAGGTGTGTGTGTGCGCGAGTCGATGTGTGTGTGTGTGTGTGTCAATAGAATTAAGAGGGAGGTGTTGTGTATATGTATTGAATGTTGAAATTAATTATGTATGTGCGTATATGGGTGGGTGGGTGAGTGAGTGCGTGTGTGTTGAAAGATTTATTATAGGCCTATTAATTGATAATATTATAAATTATAATAATAACCATTAATCATTCGAAATATCATTCTATAACTTACCAGTGTAGCCTTTGAATATGACCCTTGACTGTACCAGTAGCAAAGTCATTTTTCTTCAACATCTGAATGATCAGCTACAATCGGATGTTGGACTGTTCTATAGACTGAAAATAAATAAAATGAAAGTTATATTATTGTTCATAGACCAACTGAATTTGTTTATGTGTTAGTGAATGGTGTGGTAGGTATATTTATATGTGAGTGAATGAGCGTGAATGTATGTGAGTGAGTTCGTGTTTGTGTGTGGGTGTGTGTGTGTGTGTGTGTGTGTGTGTGTGTGTGTAACTGTGGATTCATATGAGTGAGTATATCGAACATTTTATGCATATTGATTATTGATTAATAATAATTGATCAATGATCAATTAATTATTGATTGAGAGATGAATAAAGACTCACCATTGCAGCCTCCTATGATGCTCTGGGAATTTCCGAATGATGATGAGTTGAGACTGGAGTTGAGATTGCTCCTTACTGTTGGATGCTACAACTTGAATGAAATATTATTAAATAAAATTAATATAATTATTAGATTGATATAAAAGTAATGAAATTAATATAATTATTGAAGTTATATGTTTAAATGTTGGTGTATTCAATTGTTTAGATGAAATTACATACCTGTGAAGTCCCCTGTGATAGACTTTAATTGATCCCGTATCTCCTGGAGGTTGGCTTCCGAAGTCACTCCTCGATCATCAGGAGCGGCATTGACTTCACCCCACGATGGGTTAAGACAGACTGGCCCTATTTGCCGCTTCAGTTTTATATATACTTTTATCAGCTCCCTCTAACGACTTTCAAGATCGATGTCGCGTGTATGTAAATATCTATCGTATCTCGTCTATATTATCATCTAAGATTATCTGGTAGTTATCTTTTGATTATCTTTTTATCTCAACGTCATCTTTCGGTTATCTTTTCATCTTTTAGTTATCTTTCGGTTATCTTTTTATCTTTTAGTTATCTTTTGGTGATCTTTTCATCCTTTAGTTATCTTTCCGTTATCTTTGAGTTATTACATCATTCTCTTTATTATCTTTTATCCTCATTCCGTTAGAATTTCATTTCATGGTCTTTTTTTGAGATAATTTTATGACAATTCAGAGCGGACCATTGAGAATGTCACATATGTAGACAAGTATTTGTATTGAGATGGAAGTCCTCATCAGCTGTGTGCGTCTAGAAATTGAGTCTAGAGCGGAAAAAATTTTTCTTTTAAGTTTTTTTATTACAGATCCTCATCAGTCACGTATAGTTGAAAGGTTTCTTATAATATATAGAAACTTCTTCGATGAATTCAAAAGTGAGTATCAATTCAAAAGTATGTTTCTACATTTTCCAAAAGTAGTCTTCTGGAAAATGTAGAAATAACAGTCATATCGAACATTGGAGAGTTTTTTTGTGCTTGCGTGCGTGAACCTGTATGGGAAAGTTAATTTTTAAAAGCGTCAGAATTACAATAATTAAGCCGCGGGCAAAATCCCGTCCGTCCGGATCCCCCCGAGCAGGGCTGCCAACGTAAAATCGTAAGCAGGGTTGCCAACTTGACGGAAAAAAATATGAGTTGGTATTTTCAGAGCGACAATAGCCCTTATGTGTCGCGAGTGTCTGAGTACTTACTATCTAAGATCATCTAAGATCATCTGAGATCATCTAAGATCATCTATGATCATCTGAGATCATCTAAGATCATCTATGATCATTTTAAAGTTATCTTTTGATTATCTTTTTATCTTATTGTTATCTTTTGATTATCTTTTTATCTTTTGATTATCTTATGATTATTTTTAAGTTATTTAGTCGTTTTTTGATTATTTCTACTTTGCTTTTTCGGTTGTCTTTCCTTTTTCGAGTGATTTTTTGATACATTTTCATTTCTTTGGTGTTTAATACAATCGTTTAATACAAAAATCAATCACTCCAATTTAATATTGGAGTGATTGATTTTTTATGTACTATGTAATTTTTTAGAGATGGTATTACACAATCGTTGTTTAATTTACATGATTTTTTCTGAAACACTTGAGTGATTTACCATGAAAAAAGTTGGTTATTGAATATCTTTCCAACTACGCATTGGGTACTCCTTAGAAGATTTGATAATCATTTAGAAAGATTTTATTAATGAATTTGAATGAATAAATTTCTTCAGTTGCATTATGGAAATTGTTAGATTTTTTGTTATATTGATTTGAGTGTCTTATCATGTTGTGTGTGAAGTGTTGATGGATTAGTTTTGGATTTTTCGCTTCGGTCGCTCTCAGCGGAGTTAATAACTCTTAAGCCATGGCCTAGGCGAGATACCGCAACGTTATCATCAGTGTAAAGTGGGTGTTTCAACAGTGCTATGTGTGATTAGTTGATTGCATTAAAGCCTATATATGTGATGAGTGTAGTGTTGATGAGTTTGTATTGGATTTTTCGCTTCGGTCGCTCTCAGCGGAGTTAATCACTCTTGAGCCATGGCCTAGGCGAGTCACCGCAACGTTCTCATCAGTGTGAATTGAAGTGTTTTAATTATGATTGATGTGATTTTTGGTTTGTTCTGAATCATCAATGGTGTTGTATGAGAGACTGTTAGTGTTCTTCAGTGTAAAATCCATTTTGCAACAATAGTTATTAAAAAGTTTATCATTATCTCTTATTCTATTTTGGTGAGAGTATTGAAAAAAAAGGAAAACTTTGATCTCTGATGACGATTTTAATTGATTGCAAAATCTTCTCAAAGTTATTATCAGGAGAATCTTTTCTCTATTTTGTTCAATTATTGCATGATGGATAATGCAGTCAGAGTATGTGCGTTCGTAGCCCAGAATTTCACGATTTTGGAATCGTGAAATTCTGGGTTTTCTTTTGATTATCTTTTTATCTCAACGTCATCTTTCGGTTATCTTTTCATCTTTTAGTTATCTTTGAGTTATCTCATCATTTTCTTTATTATCTTTTATCCTCATTCCGTTAGAATTTCATTTTATGGTCTTTTTTTGAGATAATTTTACGACAATTCAGAGCGGACCATTGAGAATGTCACATATGTAGACAAGTATTTGTATTGAGATGGAAGTCCTCATCAGCTGTGTGCGTCTTGAAATTGAGTCTAGAGCGGAAAAAATTTTTCTTTCAAGTTTTTTTATTACAGATCCCCATCAGTCACGTATAGTTGAAAGGTTTCTCATAATATATAGAAACTTCTTCGATGAATTCAAAAGTAAGTATCAATTCAAAAGTATGTTTCTACATTTTCCAAAAGTAGTCTTCTGGAAAATGTAGAAACAACAGTCATATCGAACATTGGAAAGTTTTTTTGTGCTTGCGTGCGTGAACCTGTATGGGAAAGTTAATTTTTAAAAGCTTCAGAAGTTTTTTATTAATCAATAGTTTTAGTAGTGAAGAATCCTATTAAAAAACCTACCTTAACAACTTTCTAAAATTTTTAAATACCTTTAGAAATCGCAAAACTATCGAGTTTCCCAAATAAAGTGATGCCGAGCGAGCGTTAGCGAGCAAGGCAATATCGCTAGTTAGTAATTAAGTATGAGAAGCTTTGGAACTGACTGACACGTATCATTTTACAAAGTTATTTATTTATATTCACTAAAAAATTGTAATTCAATTTGTTTATTTTATCATTCCAAAATGTGAATGTAATGGGACTAAATTGGTTACTCTGTAAGTATGCATGGCTGACATATCTTACATACATGCTCTAACATTGGGCCATTCAGTTCTGTCAAACTTTACAATAAAATGGTGATTGAACAATAAAAATGATGAAATCGTTCCTCCTGATAAGAATCTGACGCAGTCAGATTAACTCATTGTTGTGTGATGCTTCCAAACAAGAATGTTATTGCACTCAACATTTGAGTGATTGAAGAAAATAAAAAGATTCTTGTTAGAAGTACCGGTATATTACGGTACAAAGCACCATTTGTATATCTTGTTCTTATATTTACTTATCGGAGGATCTGAACCATCCAAGTTTCCAAAATCCATCATGTATATGGATTCAAGGCTCACTCAATTAAGTTAATACAGTGTTTGGCATCTACGAATATCAATCTTGGAATCAAATGTATAAGGAGTAGATTCTTCTTTGTATTGTCAGAGGATTTATCCAGTTGACTTAAAATCCACATTAATTTCTCTGATTGTAGTGAACAATAACCATACAATAACTATGTAAAAGTTTTGTTTCCAGTTCAGATGGTTCTATCATTGTTCTATTGAGAAATACACTGTGTGGGCTAACCTACAATGCCCGAACAATTTTGGTGTGAAATAATTACAACAGAAGCCGCTATAAGTACTTCATTTGATCAGATAAAACTCTTGAACTGACAAGGTACCCCTGAAAAGGTATTCTCTGATTCTGAAATGTCTTTATATCAAGTTTGGATAAATCTCGTCCCCATGCTCTTCAAATGGGACCCATTCGAAGCTACTAACTTATGACGTCACAGAACCTCTAGCCAATCAGAGTGCGTTTTCGAGGCCAAAGCTCCCGGGTAAACAATCATCGCTTATTTAATTGAATAAACATCTTCAGAGGCTCTGAAAAATTCTGAAAAAATTAGAGTAGCTACATTGGGTTATGTAGAACTCGAAAATGAACATTTTCCAAAATCATGCGAAGACCTAATTCGGAAAGGAACCCATGGGAGACGCATCACATTGTCGAAACGGGGCGTATCGTCCCCGCGCCCCGCACGGTTCGTCCATATCTCAGTGAGATGTTCATTGCTCGGACGGCATTCACTGTAGGGGAGTGATCGGAATGGATTCTTCGATCGATGATATGCAATGAAAGATAGGTTGAGCCCAATTGTGATGGGCTGATTATTACTCAATGTTTGGGCTAGCTTCAGGATGAAGCTAGCGAAAAAGTAAGGGTAGTACTAGCGGTACTAGAATTTACGTTCAGAAAATTACGAAAGTCGGCGCAGTTGTAGTTTAGGGTCTCAAAGTGCTCCAGCTGAATTTTCAGAGGCCTTCAGTACCAGAGAAAAAAGTTCTGAGCATTTTTATGTAAGCCGTTTAACACGGAGTCTTATGGAAGATCACGAGTACAGTGATATTTGACTTCAGATTCTCATGAGAATGGACACACAGGAAGAAGAATGCACAAAAAACACATGGCAACAATCAGATTGATGATTCAGTGCCTGTGAAGAGAGATCTCAAGACAAATGTAACCTCTCTTGGCCGTTCCGGGGTTATGTTGTCGTCTGCTGCGTGCAGCGACTATATACCAATATCGCGGGCGGAAGGGAGTCAGACGCGGATATATCGTATGACCATTTTAAGGTGGACATACCTTGGCATTTTTTTCCTCTGCGAGGTACAAATTTGATCGAAATCGATTCTTACATGGTTCGACCTTTTCCCTTGGATGGTGAAGTGAACAAATTGAGGAAATGGAAAATTCGATGCGAACGGGAAAAATTTCTTTGAAATATTCAAGAAAAATAACTTTGCGATACAGCATCGTGTAGCTCATCAAATTTTGCGTCCGGAATGACTTGTCCGATAATTTTTTATTACTCAATTTTCCAGGAAAACTCATGGAGAAGAGCTGATTTTGAATTTGCCACCACAATTGTCACAGAGGTTAGACGCTCCACCCGTTCAGCAATGTTATTGTTTTGGTGTAATGCCACGTGCTCTTGTTATTGTTTTGGTGTTTAACCTATGATCACTTGTAGGTTATCCAACCACGGGGTTCACGATGAAAACTCGAGATTGAGGGGCAATGATGATCGGCTTTATACCGCCGCGAAATATTAGATGCATTGAGCATATACTCTCGCAATTTCAAGTACAAGAGTCCAACAATGCGTGAAAAACTGTATAGTAGTCATGCGATCAAAACTCTCCAATGTAGATCCATAGACATAGAAGTATAGACTGCCGGTCCCGTATCTTCGCCGTTGACGTCGAGGCCTCCAATGAGAGTGAGAGAGACGCAACATAGAAATCGCGTAATAAAAGCGTGCGCCTTGGAGCATGCCGTCTCTTTCACTCTCATGCAAAGGTCTATGTCTCAATGACAACGGCGAGTATACGGGACCAGCAGTCTATACTTCTATGTCTATGTGTAGATCGAAAGTTGAACAATGCCGCATTCAAACCTGTTAGATAATAGTAATGCCTAGCAGATTCAGGCGGTGGCTCTCAAATTTAGAAGTTTCATCGCCCAAATTCTGATAACAAAGTTTGAGAAGTAAAAAAAATCCCAAAATCCTGGCTTTGAGTGCTTCCCACGAGATCAGAATTCTATAAAGTGGGTGGGTTTTTCGAAAATTACAAACGTGAACCTACTAGAGGATGGTTATGCCAAGCAGGTTTGGATACTGCTTTAGACTTCTGAACATTTTCACAACCAGAATCTGAACACAAAGTCTGAAAGAAGTTTGCATCATAGTTAGATAGATAATGGGCACAAGTTAGGACAGTATCTCATGATAGGGGCGTGAATAAATACGCGAAAGATTGTGGTTTCGACTGTTCAGTTATGATATCAAAGTTCTTGAAAGTGACTGAGTTTTCGGGAAATTTCAAGCACGAACCTCTCAGAAATTGGTGATACCAAGCAGATTCGAGTATTGCTCTTCAAGTTTAGAAGTCCTGTCGGCTAAAATTTGACTACAAAGTTCGGAAAAGTTTGCATCAATGGTAGATCATAAACATGAATTGAACCGGTATCCAGTACCCGAGGAGTAGGAAAATATTTGACAAAAATTGTGGATTTGACTCTCCCAAACATGATATCAGAATTGTCAAAAGTGAGTGAGTTTTTCTTAGAATTTCAAATTTGAATATGGTTGATATTACGATCTCCAGTAGGTTCACGTGTGGAATGCTTCAAAAACCCTTTGAAAATCATTATCCCATAGCTGGGCAGTCAGAGCCACAATTTTCAAATGATTTCCTTATACTCTCCAGTTACGGGTTCCTGTCGCTACTCGAACTTAAACTTCACTTTGATGCAAATTCATCTCAGTCTTTGTAGTCAGATTTTATCTGACAAAGTTTCTATAAACAAAATGCAAAAATCGAATCCGCTTGGTATCACCATTCTTTAGGAGGTTCACGTTTGTAATTTTCGAAAAACCCACCCACTTAATAGAAATCTGATCTCGTGGGGAAGCACTCGAAGCCACGATTTTTCGGATTTTTTTTTACTTCTCAAACTTTGTAGTCAGAATTTGGGCGATAAAACTTCTAAAATTGAGAGCCACCACCTGAATCTGCTAGGCATTACTATTATCTAACAGGTTTGAAGGCGGCATTGTTCAAATTTCGATCTACATTAGAGAGTTTTGATCGCATGACTACTATACAGTTTTTCACGCATTGTTGGACTCTTGTACTCGAAATTGCAAGAGTACATGCTCAATGCATCTAATATTTCGCGGCGGTATGAAGCCGATCATCATTGCCACTCAATCTCGACTTTTCATCGTGAACGCCGTGGTTGGATAACCTACAAGTGATCATAGGTTAAACACCAAAACAATAACAAGAGCACGTACGTACGTCAACCTGGACCGCGACCAAAATGTGACAATTGTTTTGGGTAGGACTCTAACTGTTCTAATTGTTTAGAAAATTTCAGAATTTGCCTATTTTTCCTTTTCGAGAAAATTGACTTTTAAGTCGTCAAAATATGCCCGACTTCATTGATCAAACCTCGCAACAGTAAGCGAGAAAGTCGTTAGATTTTTAATTCCGAGAATTTTAAGCTATCATTCATGTGAATCAGACCATTATTGAAGGATTGACAGAGTCCGAAGCGATAAAATATCGGAGTGAGTCAAGGCAGAAACGGTGGGCCGAGTTGTTGTCACGACGCCCATGCGAGAAGCATACGCAAAAATTTCAACGCACTCTGATTTACTCAATTTTGCTCGGATTCAGACTCACAAGCGCTCTAACTCTTTGTTCTTGGAAACCCTACAATGGCCTCGCATACTGTTGCCACATCCGAGCTATGCTTTTTGAGCTAAATGCATAAGAAGGCCGAAGCCCGCACTAGGCACGTTCAACTGCTCCCCGGCTGAAAATGATCGGGCAGCTCCCGCTCGTATATCGGGCGACTACCGCCCGGCTGTAGCGTGGTCGAATCGTCGCGCGGTAGTACTTGAATTTCAGGAAAACGAAACCATAGCCCATAATTATTGTGTACTGGGGTCAACGCTGGGTGAAGGGTCGAAAGGCAGCATGAAAATGCTGGAGGGATGCTCATAAGAACTTTCTGGGTCTGTAAAAGCTCTAGACGTCGCTCGTTAGCTCCGCGTGCTCCGTGTACATAAGAATTAATAATAAAATAAAAATATCTTTGAGAAATTGGTATCGAAAATTGAGAAGTATACTACTAAGAATATACTACTAAGAATAAATACAAATAAGTGTTGCAAGACTTGATACTAATGTTGAAATGGGTATAAATGTGAAAAGAAATATGATTGTACAAATATAATTATACAATGGATATGTTGGAAATTGCATGACACAGAGGAAGATGCACGAAGTTGAAAGCGGCTAGATTAAAATCAGAAGATCTAATCATCCATGTTGACATGAGTGTGATATTTGTTGCACTAAATGAGTTTGATACAAAGCATCAAGAAGTCAGCGATGGATACAATTTAGTAATTAATCAAATCAAATCGAGGCTGAAGTGAGAACCAAGGTCCCCACATTTTCGATTGAAACCACCAAAGTATGAGCTCGGAAGACTACTGTGCTTATTTTGGAACGGACTAGATGAGGCTGTCAACGAGATATTACATCCCTCATTCTTTTGGCAATCACTCGCTTTCCCCAATCCAGCTTGTCTTCGTCCATAAGATGTTCAAAAAGTCTAGACTCGAAAGTCGTCAGGTATTCAGGGTTGAAAGAGATGTTGGGTATCGAGTTTAGGAGGATTGAGGATTGATAGTGGAATAAATTTTCCAATAGTACTATTCGAGGCGTTGCCAAAAGGAGTTGACCTGGGGTGTTTCTCGCTGACCGTGTTAAATCAGGTGCCTTTATCAGCAAAAAGAAGTGATTAGCAAGATACTTTAGGTACTTATTTGAGATAATATTGAAGGCTAAGGTACCAAGTAGGTATTGTCTTCTCTTGGTGACTGATAGCCACCCAAGAGCGAGACGATCTGGTGTTACATGCCCTCTTGATGGAATATTATCAACTACGACCCGGACGCAAGCATTCAAGGCACGTTGGAGTTTCAGGTCGTCAGTAGAACCGATATGAGAGTAGACCGAACTGCAGTAGTCAGAGATGGGAAAGATCAATGATTCAACTAAGTTCTTCCTGAGGTTTCTTGAGAGAGCGTATTTGTGGAATTCCAAAGACCTTAGAGCACGGTGTATTTTAGTGATGATTGTTCTCACATAAGGTTCCCAAGACAAGGAGGGCGTCATGATTAGACCTAAATTTTCACATTGTTTGACGTATGGCAAAACAATTTCACCAATTTCAATCTTCGGTAGGGGGTCGAAATCAATAAAATCCAAATAGGTTGGGCTACCAAGAACCATCACAACAGATTTATCGAGATTAAGTTCCAGTTCATTATCGACGGCCCAGTCGACTACTGCTGTTGCATCCTGGGACAAATTCTTCATCGCTTCAATGATCTCGTTTGGGAAGCAGTGCAAGTATATCTGAGTACCATCTACATAGATGATGTAGCGAGGAAACTTGGGAACGGATAGGAGATCGTTGATAAAAATTGCAAACAATAATGGTCCCAAAACACTACCCTAAGGGACGCCTGATATCACCCTGATCCCATCGGATATGGTCTCTTTCTCGTCAATGACCGCCTGAAGCCTGTTGTAGAGGTAGCTGACGAGTAGGTTGATAGCTTTATTGGAGCAGTGGAGAATTTTCAATTTTTTCAAACAAATCTCTTAGGGACCGCAGTCAAAAGCTTTTGAAAAGTCAGAAGAAATTAGAAACGTGATTTTCCTCTCATCGACAGCTTTTCTGACTTGTTCAGTTACACGCAAGAGAGCTGTTGTGGTACTATGTCCACGTCGGAAACCACCTTGCATGTCATTCAAGAGATGATGCAACCCAAGATGATCACACAGCTGTCGATGAAGCAATCTCTCAAAAATTGTTGAGATCTCGGAAAGTTTTGCAATGGGCCGAGTATCGGATGGTGATGATGGAGTTTTCACCTCCGAGAGTGGCATGAGCAGTGTTCTCCGCCACATCTCAGGGGACTGTGAAGAATCTATCAGAGAGTTGAAAAGGCGGGTGAAATAAGCAATTGATACTGGGGCAGCTTCCTTTATCATTTCAACTGTGATATCAACAATCCCAAAGAGTACGAGGTGGAGATAGCCTGCATAACTTGTAACTCATTGACGTTATCAAAGTAAAATAGTGCCTCGGGGGATTCATTGGGAATCGGCGTATTCCCTTTTCTGTGAGAAAGGACTACTGGAGTGGGGAGTGGTTTGCAACTGATTGAAGCATAGAAATCGTTAAGATCACTAGGGCTGAAGTGGAGGAAGGGAGAAGAGAGTTGGCACTTCGAAACACCTAATTTCTTCATTTCGGACCATTTGGCTTTGGCATCACGGGCACTTTCGAGACTGATGATGTTGATACCAGTTTGTTTTTTGCAGTGTCTAGCATGTTTGATATTTGTCTTCGTAATAAGACGAATCTCTCATATTCAGTTGGGGAATTCCATTCGACCGCATTCTCATATGCTCGATCCCTGTCTTTCATTAAAGTTTTGATTTCTTGCGACACCCATGGTTTTTTCTGGTAGAGATCTCTATTTCCGTTGGAGGAGCAATTTGGTCAAACGAATATCAGAGTGATTGCGAAAATTAAAGCACGAGGTCGTCTATGTTGACCGGAAACATCGATGGAAACTTGATTGGGGAAAGCTTGGTGCGTAAGCATTCGTAGAGTTTTTCGAGGTCCAAATGCTTCATATTTCTGACAGTGATGGTTTTCTCAACATGCGGGGGTTTATTGAGGGAATATTCCAATTTGATAAGGTCATGGCCTGCGATGAAAGGTGTTTCAGATTTGCTATAACTTCGAACGGTAGAAGGAGTCCCTGTCACGGAAATTTCTAGCCATGTGTGCACAGGTGTCGTGTCCCTGCAAAAAACGTGATGAGACATCCGATGGGACTGAGTGAAGAGAGCGTGAGTCTATAAGATCCCGAAGAAAAATAGATTCATGCTTATCAGACAATAAGCCCGCGTTAAAATCACCAGTAATGATAATATTCATGTAAGTAGGCAGGAAGATAGTTGAAGTATCAAAAAACTGTTTAGGATATGTTCCTTGAGTTCAGTGATTAGATACTCTGGTGTGTTATCGAAAGCAGTTTCAGAGTTGGCAATGATCTCAACATTGAATTCATCCCTAGTGGGTAATGATTTTAAAATTGAATTCATCCCTAACATGAATACCTACGCCTCCACCAGGTTTGCCTATCCTATTGATTTCAGTTAAGCCGAGTATGTCGTAGGATTTATTCAGGCAACGATCTGAAACGTGAGTTAGCAGTCTATTTACATTAATGTGCCCAATTTTCAGAGAAGACTTTTCTCTGGCAAGAGTAGATGTGGATAGTCATTCCGTGATGGTATGACGAGGCGTGAGTTTACTTAGGTCGCTCTCCGATAATATGGGCAAGAGTGGAGAATTTCGGGTTTCTCGCATGCAGACAACCAGATTTCTTACAAGCGATTTGTCATATTTTAGATTTTTAGCTGCTGCAAAAGCTTTTTTGTAGAGCGAGTAAACTTCACGGGGCTATAGAGATCTACAAAAGATTTGAGAATTACCAGGGATATTGAATATATTCAAAACAGTTTCGTCTTTGAGCTTAGGTGTTTTCGAGATAATCTCATCCCTTATAGATGGCGAAATGAGTTAGATGACAAGAGAGTAAAAATTCGGGTTGGTGGTAGTAGTAGATGAAGTATCAGGATTACGATCGTTTGGATCATTTCCAGTATTTTTTCGAAAACTCAGATCCGGGCTCTTCCACTCTCGAACACTAATAATGAAATTAGCGAAGTGAGGTATTTCAAGAACTGAGAAAAGATGAGAAATGATATTGTCCGTACTCATGTTCATTTGCTTCGGCAAACCACAAACTAGGATTTCAGCCGAGTCAATGAGCGCATTATTTTGAACGACATGTCTTACGTCCTGTTGAATATTCGTGGGCTGACTTTCGATATGATTTACACGCTCTGATATTTTTGTATCAAGTTGTTGGATACTGCTATCAACACCGTCCATTCTTTCATCAAATCTTTCCAAGAAGTTTGCAAAATAGGAAGGAGAAGCGTCGTCGTTTTTTTTGTTTCCCATGTCGATTTGTGTATCAGTCGATTCAAAGGTATTATCAGCTGATGATGTATGTGGAGACTCGAGTGAATTGTCTGTGTCGGTGTCGCGACGGTGTAGTTTTGTATCTCGAGCTACAGATGGTGAAGGTGGGGAGGCTATCCGTTTTACACCTGACTCGCTGTTTGAACTGATTCGCGAAGCGTCTGCTATCGACAGCAATGCGGTTGATGGAGTGTGGGTCGAATTTCCCTCCGAATGAATACGGCGACGCTGTACACTGGACAAATCAGCTGATAATGGGAAAACTGAATTGCCTGAAGATTTTACGATTTCTACTTGAAGACTATTTCTCGAGACACACGATGGGCATTTGTATTTAGAGCTCGAACTTTTAGCAGACGGAACACATATCAAGTAAGCCAACGAAGCACATTCCGCACACTGTTGAGGAAGCTCGTCTCTTTTCACTGTCTTTTCACAAATCACACACTCTGTTCCTGGAGTAGCTTTTGTAGATTTGTGAGCCTCCATCACTTACGAACAAATCTGGTGTTCCACATTCGCACTCTCATTAGCTGCATTCGGTTGCAGCTGCTTTTGGTTCATCAGCTGTGGTGAATCAGCAGACAGAGAATGCCCGTGGCGCTGGTACGTGGACAAATTCCGCTGTAGCGTGGTCGCTGCGTTATATTCTCTAAAATTGATGAGACAGATATTCCAGTTTGCTGGCTCAAAAAATAAAAGCCTGCCGTGTGATGCTTTTCCTCGCAAAGAGCCAAGCAAGCTCGGGACACCTGTGGAACATAAAATCTCCTCGACGGAGTGTGATTTTCTATATTAGTTTGGCTCGTGAAGTAGGAGCTAAATGAAGAGCGTCTGAACAGCGCACTTACCGACAGGGGATGGTTTCAACGAACTAATGAAATGAAACACTTGGCCTCGTGTTGGTTTGTTTGTATAATTTTACGCCCCACACTTTCATTCTTTCTGACAAGATGTAGGAGTTGTTCTTCAGCAATGGGAAACCGGAATTACAAGTTAGGTCAACTATCTTCCATTTTCACCATTAAAATGTATCATATAGTTAACTGTCATCATACTTTCGAAACATAGTTAATTATTTGATTTGTCAAGTTACATCTTGCATGGTCAGTTCTTGTTCGTTGTCAAGTGAATGAGAGCGTTTTCAAAAAATTGTCTTCTACAAATTTTATTTAATCATTCATTTGTCGAAATCAACCCCAGGCCTCATTATTACGAGCTACGATTAATCAGAAGTATGCGATTCCACTCGATAGTCAAAACTGACCTGAATACGAAAAGTTAGACAAAGAAGGTTTGCTCGCACATGCGCCAGACATTCAAATAGTCCAAATCATTCTAAAATCTAGACTCTTGCCCAATACTTACTATCCGTGCACTCCGATTCAGCCGTAAGACGTACTGATTCTGAATGACTGAAAGGGAATAATCATCGAATTTAAACGGAAGAAATCGGATTGCAACTTTGTTTCTCGGGTCATGAATCACCAGAAGAAGAAAAATTGGCTTGATGCATGCATGCTCTCTGTTGTTTGATCGGCAATGAAGTATCTACACGACCGCGCTTGAGTCTCTGCATGGGATTCAAACTCCATGATTCAAATACTCGCGCTCTTCGATGAATGACGTTAGATGTATTTCCTATGCATCCGTAAACATACTTCCTTGACAAAATACGATCTTCCCAAAGCAGATGGTGCTGGCACCTTCACAATGTGTGAGAGAGACACCAAAGTCATGCCATTTCTCTCCCCCTCACGTTACTATTCGTGGAAATGTTTACGATCGCACGCTGCCAACCATGTCATTGACGATGAAGATAGAATATCAGGCAAACGACGTATATCTCGTGGGAGGAGCTGACACAAAATTGTGCATCGTGATTGGACAGAAATGACGAGATTGTTTTGTTCCCCTATATGAAAAGGAATCACTAGTCTCGCTGTGACGAACTAGCGCTCGCCGGAGTGCGATAAAAGCGTTTGAAAAATCCAGGCACACTGCCAAGCTTGAGTCGATCGTCTCAATACCCTGGACGGAGAATTGACCCACGACCGACCAGCATTACACAGTGCTCATGGATCGAGGAGGTTTCCAAGATGAGAAATTTTCTTTCGTCCGCGCCAGAGAGCTAACCGTTGATACTTCAAATCTGTGCTATGAGCTGTAAATCGCGAGAATTTGAGTCTTCAATGCCACTTATTAGGAAATTCGATATAATGCGCATTACGCAGAGGCCATGTTACAGATAGACGAAACATTCGTCATCAGACAATTCCATGTGAAGATTGAATAATGATCAGATCAATGATATATCAAAATTTTTGTATACTTCCTATGTACATAGTCGACACCGTGGTTTGAAGTATAATTTCGATCAATAACAGATAGAGTTAACGGAACGACACTCTTTTCATGAGAAAATATCCCAATAATTTCCTTCCCATATATTATTTTGAATATTTTCAGGTTCTCCCTTGGAAATGGAACTTCCTATATAATTAGCCACTTAGGTAGATACAATATTCATTGTAAATCAGTATTTGATCAATGGATCTTGTTTACACTTCATAGTTATCGCTATATCCTGCATGCGTATTTTGAAGCGCTAATTTCCGTAAAATCGACCTCCAATCAAACAAACGCATGGGTGATATGATTCATTGGCTCCAATTTGAGTGCACATACATATAGCTATAACGAAAATCGCCTATGTAACGGCGTGCGCATCAATCGAAATATAAAAGTACAAACATCAGACTTATTCCGCTTATGAGCGTGTCATACTTATATATATATATGCTTGAAAGTGATCGTCTCAGATAATATGTGGCAATAGCATACTCTTTTGGCATATGATGAATTCCACGCCAAAGCGACCTCAGGAAGGGGTCATCTCTTAGATTCCTGCTTGACCTTTTTCATTCAATTCTATGGCTCAAAATAGGAACTTCGGACCACCTATGGGGTCCAGAGAAAATTTCTCCTCTCCATGGCACGCACATCCGTGAATAGACCGAAAATTCATCGTGTGAAAATCGATGCTCTTTTATTCACGGAAATAGGGATATTCCGAATTTTTGAATAGCTATCGATTTGCGCGTTGCGGCATCTGGAAGGGCATCAAAAAACCTATCGAAAACGTCGTCGGAAATTCCTTCTTTGTGATTTGGGGGCCTCTTGAAGGCTTTCTGCCTTTTCAAAGAAGTGTTCTTCACTGAAACATTAATATCTCAGGAAGCCACTTTTTTATTCTTTGAAAATCAGATATTTGACTCAAAATTTTGCGTTCTTTCAGAAAAAATGTGTTTTGGAGAAGTTTGGGGTGATCCAAGCGACTTATGGGCCATTTTTTGAAAACTTGATTTTCTCGGTTTTAGGAAAAGGCGATTTTCTGCGCATGCGCACAAACGTAAACTTCCGGCGCCACTTTCAACGGGAAATTGACAAAATTTCCCATAAAATGACTATCCGCAAAGTTGACATTCATGCACTGAAATGGGGTCTGCAACGATTAATTATATCGAATCAAAATCCTGTGAGAATTCAGCCCAGCAACGCCTTTGTGGCGCCTGCTGAAATAACACATTCACGAGATCTCCCCGGGGCTCAATTTTGAGTACGAAATTGACCTGAAAAAAATTCGGACCACATGGTTTCAACGTAAAATTGTATGAACTTTCAAAATATGCGATGAAAAAACCCGTTTGAGGTGAACCGGAGTTGCTACATTCAATTTTTTGCCAGAAAATACGATATTTCACATTCAAAATTGCGAAAAATTGAATGTAGCACCTCGGGTTCGCCTCAAACGGGGTTCCCGATCGCATATTTTGAAAGTTCATACAATTTTACGTCGAAACCATGTAGTCCAAATCTTTTTCAGGTCAATTTCGTACTCAAAGTTGAGTTCCGAAAAGATCTCGTTAATGTGTTATCTCAGCAGGCTCTCATGGGCTGAATTTCCATGTGATTTTTATTTGATATAATTAATCGTTGCGGATCCCGTTTCAGTGCATGAATTCCAACTTTGCGGGTAGTCATTTTATAGGAAATATTGTCAGCTTTCCATTGGAAGTGGCGCCGAAAGTCTACGTTTGTGCGCATGCGCAGAAAATCGCCTTTTTTGAAACCGAAAAAATTGAATTCTCAAATAATTGCTCATAAGACACTCGCATCGCTCCAAACTCCTCTGAAACCCATTTGTCTCGAAAGAACGCAAAATTTCACGTCAAACATATGATTCCCAGAGAACAAAAAAAATGCCTCTTTGAGAAATCAACATTTTAGTGAAAAACACTATTACCTCCAAGAAGCCCGCAAATCACAGAGAAGGAATTCCCGACAACGTTTTCGATAGGATTTTTGATGCCCTTTCAGATGCCGCGGCCCGCAAATCAATAGCTATTCAAAAAGTCGAGATATTCCCATTTTCGTGAGTGAAAGAGCATCGATTTTTACATCATAAATTTTCGGTCTGTTCACGGATGTGCGTGCAATGGAGAGGAGAAATTTCTTTGGAACCCATAGGTGGTCCGAAGTTCCTATTATGGGCCATAGAATCGAATGAAAAAGGTTAAAAAAGAATCTGAGAGATGACCCCTTCCCGTAGGTCGTTCCGGCGTGAAATTCCTCATGTAAGTTATAGACCCCTAACGGGGCTTGAGATTCAGAATCGGTTAGAATAGAAATCAAGGCGGTGCGGTTACCGTGCATGCTGAAAGTTATTCCCTCTTTTCTCCGATATTCTTGCGATTTAGACTAAACGACGAGAAGACGAATGCTTATTATGATCTCACTTGAGTTCATCTTCTCGTCGTTTAGCCCAAATCGCAAAAGCAATCGGATAGAAGTGAGAATCACACTGTGTGTCTATCATAGGTTAGGAGGTGCCTGCACTAGAGTTATTCCCACTTTTCTCTGAACTCCTTGCGATATGAGGTAATCGACGAGAAGACGAAGTCGAGTTAGATGATAATAAGTATTCGTCTTCTCGTCGTTTAGTCCAAATCGCAAGTGTATCGGACAGAAGTGCGAATAACTTTCAACGCGCACGGTGCACGGTGACCGCATCGCCTTAATGACTCTCGGTCGATTCTTATGGATTCTTGCAATCAAAAAGGCAGAAACAGAGATGGTATTCTTTCGAACCCTAATCAGAATAATCCAAAACTCGACGTTTTCCGCGATATTCTACAATTTTCCTTCCAAAGAATTACCCGAAAGATACTATAATCTTTTTGATAGTTATCACGTGGCAAGGAGTAGATTTCAATTTTGAATCACAAGGTGTTACTTATCAATTTTTATCCCTGAGAGTTGAGATCATTTCCTTCATGACTTTGGGAAATTTTGCTCCATCTCGATCGAAAATTTCCTAAATCTCTTGTTGCGTAGCAAGAGTAGAGAATTTTTACGCTGCGACATCTCAAAGATTTCTGAAACAAGAATTTCACGGATAAAACTACTCCCTGCAATCATTCCCTATCTTACCCTCCCGTCGCGATAAACATGAATAATCGAATTAATCTTCCTCAAAATATCGGAAGTGGCGACATCTGCGGCTCTGGTCCAACTCGCAAGTGAGCGACAAAGCTGCATGTACTTCCTCGCGTTCGGCAAGTATTCCTTTTCGCCGAGTGTACCTCACTAATTCACTGTCATCGCCCTTTTTCTGGAACTCAGATTTCCGAGATACTTCGTCAACATACGAAACTATAGTTCTGTGATATCAATGTCATCAACATCTCCAATCATAGAGATACATATCAGTGAACTGAATTACTAACGTTGTTTCATCTCCAATTTTGACTCCGACTGCAATTGCTCACATTCGCTGTGAGCTTTCAAAAAAATACTATCTGTTTCATGCAATGCTATTTTTTCTTCCTAACACTCGAATTTCTGTAGATCGATCTGATTATTTCAAGCACTTTCCGTATTCTTCTTCAACTTTCTCTCTCCAACTGATCGTTTGAACACCACAAGATTCCCTGCTTCCTCAGTTTATATACTTGTACTGTCTTTCCCAACTTCAGATTCCACTCCATCTCAACGAAATTTGAGAACAATATACTTGAGTTCCATAGTATAGATGACAGAAATATCAAAATCAGATACTCCATCCCAAACAACATTTTCGATCTCATCTGAACTATCAAATCTATGTTCAATGAACGAATTCTTCGAATCTTTTTACCGAGGAAGAGCAACGTGAAGCTGTCCATGGGAGAGAAGCGGCCGTTATATATAAATACCAACCTTACCTAAACTTTGACGTTGAGACTTATTGATCGTCATTGCCAATACCCTTATCATAGGAAACTGTTTCCTGTGAACTACAAACGGCAGAATTGACTCACCCTTGGTTGATGTTAGCTTGGGGATGAAAACTATTCTCCCCAGTCATACTTTCCGCTTCAATATTATGCTTGTACGATTACCTAATCTTCAATCGAATCGAATTACACAAACCCTCTGCCACGCCCAGATTCCGATTCATCAGATTCTGAATCAACATCACAATAGCATTTACTTTCAAATCAAGTTCATGTGGAGTTAAACCATCTCTAATTTCATTCAGAAACTCGGTTGGATATTTCAGATGAGTATGCTCCTCAGTTTGATCTGCACCCTCGTGAGTCGCATTATCAACGCTTAGTAAGAGGATGTAGGACCATCGAACATTTTCAAGATTTTCTTATTCAATTTTATGATATTTTCTTCATGAGATGAGAGAAAAACTCTATTCGTAGAAATATGTTCATTGATGTCTTTAAATATGGTTCTAGATTTTCATTACTTCTTCAGTTGCTATGGATGGATTATTGATTCTTCACCTCTTCAAATCAATGATCAGGGGCAGCGGGGGTTAGCGAGCGGAGCGAGCAGGGGGCTTGCCCCCCCCCCCCTAGTACGAATACGAAATTGTTTGCATGTCATGTCGGCAGTTCTGATTTTCGATTTCAATTCTATTCATGGCTCTCATATATATAATATGTAAAGAAATACCAGAAAATTTTGACTTTTGCTGTCGCTCCACCATCATTTGAGCTGTGTGACGAGTAATAAGGTCGAGCCAGCCCGATTTCTTTTGTTTGGATGTCCTGGAAGTGGACACCAAATTTGAACTGGATTGGTGGATGTGGATAGATACTGGAGCCGCTTAAGTGCGAGGAAATAGCCCAAAATCGACGGAATGACGTTTCACTCCGCCCAACTCTCAGAATCCGTTAAGCTCTCGTGGTTTTAGCGTACCACAGCAGGTCCTGTAACTTAGCAGGCATGTTTCTTATGATCCAAAGTTATGATTTTTTTCTCCCAGGAAGATGTACACGGATGTACTCAGCCGTGACACGCATTGGACAGTCTGTCACTCCATTTCGATGAAAAATCATTACTCCTATTCTCAAGCTCATACACTTTTTAGAGTATTCTCTGTACACTTTTTAGAGTATTCTAGAGGGACCCGATGAACTCATTGTGTTGCTCGCGCAAAAACAAAGAAATCGACCAATCGCAGGTCCATGCCATGTACATCAACGGGGAAATCAAGGAACTGCCTTCAACCGGAATTAAATTAGTGTTACTCATGGTGCACTTACGCCGTTCTCACGTTCTCAGCGGTGTACAGTTGCTGTTACCATTGGATGCACTCCAAGATACTGAGAAGTAGTAGATAACAGTACCAGGAAACCATATCTACTTCGCTACGCTGGGATTCTAGCGCGTTGGAGAGTTCCATCTGTTGGAATGGGGACAATTGAACATTTCATATGGACGAAGTCATCATGAAACGTTCCATAAAATCTTTCAAAAAGTTCAAAGACACTCCAGATTCGTATGAGAATGACTAAGATCGTATTTAATCTCCGCATCTTGGATGCCAGTTGATGATGGGATCTGGTAGGACCGAGGCTCTTCGATATTTGGTGTATTTTTGCCAGCTTTCGGTAGGTTACAAGCCTCTATTATTACCATTGGGCGATCGAAATCATGAACTCTAAAAGTTGAGAATCTTTGACATCCATTCAAGTATTCCGTAAGAGATCCTCGACGCTCACCCAATCAATGAAAATTTCGGACTGAATTCTTAAAAAATTCCCAAAATGTGGAACAAGACTTCGTTCTGTGAGTCGTTCAGCGAATTTTTCCAGATGATCCACATGAGAGGTTTGGTTTTTGGAGCCCTCAAAGAAGTTGTATGGAAAAATTTCAGAGATGTACCCAGCTTTCTTCAGTATTTTCACCTCTAGGGGCCAAAAGTCAAAAGTTCTTGGGATTCCTTCATATATGCCCGTGGCTTTATTATGTGATTATTATTATATCATCATTTTCATTATTGTGATCATTAATAACATTATTATATGTTGTGTGAATGTGTGAGTGCCAATCTTCTACACGAGGCAGCCCATACACGAAAACTTACAGCATCAATCTATATACATATCGACCTGCATGCTGGGGCCGGCTCGAAGATATGAGTTTTTGTGTGCGCGCGCGTGTGTGTATTTCATTCTTATGATTTTGTGTATGGTCACGATTCCGTAATTTGGTTCTTCTCGCGTTCGGTCGTACACAGTCGAGTTGGTCACTCATGCGCTCAGGGGCTCAACGAAAATTGTCTGACGGTATCGGTTTTACGCTTCCGAACAGTTTTTGGTGAATTGCATGTGTGTAAGTGTATAGTTATGATTTCATACTCTGGTTCTTTTTGTCTTCGGTCGTACACAGTGGAGTTTATTACTCATGTGCTCAGGGCCTCGACGAAAATCACCTGATGGTATCGATTTTTATGTTTCCGGATGGATTTTGGTGATTAATGTGTGTATGGTGATGTTGTTCTGGGATGCGTATAATGCATGTATAGATTATGTATGACCCGTGTATGGTCACGATTTCAAACTGTTCTGTTTCGTGTTTTGTCTTGCACAGTGGGGTAAATCACTCTTATACTCAGGGCCTGAACGGAAATTACCTGACGGTACCGATTCCTACGCTTTCGAACAGTTCCTGATGTTGTATGTATTCTATAGTTCTATGTTGTATATATTTTGAGTATCTGGTGTTGTAGAGATAAACAAGTTTGAAATGCAGTTTTATCCTATTTTCACTGGGAACTAAATGCCGGATATCATCGAATGGTTGTTTTAAATTGAAATTAGATCATTTCATAATCGTTTCGATTTGAATAAAAGGGATATGTATATAAGCAAATCCACGGAACGCGGTGATTTGTGCGTTACGCCCTTTGTGTACCGTTTTTTCGCACCGATGACTATATATTACCACCGCGCCAAAGCAAACACCTTTTTTGAGATTCTACAAACGAGTTGAAACGAGTTCAAGACTCAAAACTAAAATAGACCGGGATGGCGGGCCATCAAATTTGAAAAATCACGAAATTTCGTGCGTGACTTGGCTTTTTTCCCTCAGTGTCAAGGTTGGCATTTGGATGCAGTCTGGGGTATCGGTATAATTCTTGCGGGGCAATGACCCTCTAACTTGAGGCTACAACCATCTTGAAGCTCTAAAGTGTGTTTCCAACAGGTGTAAAACTATCTCCTGTTGATAAAGCGTGACTACTTTTCGAAAGGAAAAAAAAATCGATGATATTTCTCATTCTATGCCGACGCAGTCTGACCAATCTCATTTCTGCAAATGGCATCTGATTCTCCATCAAAAAACAAAGAAATCCAGATGAGTCCGGTCTATGTGCGTCGAATTATGTCGGATTGGCAAGCAAATCACGATCACAGAAAAAAACGTGATCGCTCTACGAAATCATGTTTTTGAGGTGCACAGGAACGAGACGGGTCAGACCGATCCGGTTTTGCTTGTGATCTCTTATTCTTATCGTATTTGATACCAAATAAGTGACTGCGTGATCCAATATTCCGTTGTTTACTCGTACGAGTTACTTCTTTCGGGTTTCAGGGGATTTTCGGGAATTACACTGTTGGCGAACTCTGGAATAATGTTCATATCATCACTGCAATGATCCCTCCAAGTCTTCTCGTGATGAGTCAAATACTTTCCACCGCCGTCTGTAGTCAAATCAATGATATAAGAGTGTATCTGGGTATGTGGATATAGCATTGCTCTTATGGACATTTCCTGTTTTCTCTGTTTCACCTGACGCCGTTCCATGAAAATCGATCACGCGAGTGGATTTGAGTTCTAGATACCGATAACTGAGACTATGTAAAACTCGAATGTTGCGCGATGAAAAAAAATTTCAGAATTTCTTCCCTCCCAAATCACTTCGTTTCGTGGATTTGCTCATATAATAGTGATTGAAAGAAATCTGAGGAATCATGTGGAACAGTCTGAGTTTGTCTGTCCGTGCCCATAATTTCACGCTTATAAGAGAAAATGCAAATCTACGGATGAGTCCATTCACTAACAAGGGACTTTCAAGGGCTTCGTGTAGAATGACTCTAGGGATGTAGGGATTCAATTGGGCGGAAATTCTACATTGGGATCCGTCCATCAGCTAATGAGAACACCTAATACTTCAGAGTACCTCAGCTTTTTTGTGAGTCTCCCTTCTGCAGGCGATAGTCAAGTAATGGATTCTTTGCTTGTATTAGTCACGTTATTCCAAGATTGAAAGATTTCATGACAAAACATATATACAAAACTCAAAGACACGTCAAAAATACGTAAACGACACTCACACTGGTATTCATAGTCGTTCGTAAACGGGGGGTTGAAGTTTAATCCGCGGATTAGGCGCTGTAGTCGGCGTGGCCAGAAGACGAGTTTGAGTCTTTGATGTTCTGCTGCGCTGGTATAATCCAGAGATGTTAATTCATTCATTGGCCACGCCGACTACAGCGCCTAATCCGCGGATCAAACTCCAACCCTCGGTTTACGAACGACTATGAATACTAGTGTTGAACTTGTGTTCTATACATCGCGGGAAAATCTAGGGACATTTGACCTGGTCTAGGGACTTTTCGTGCCGTCAAGTTGGCAACACTGATTTGATTTTATGTTGGCAGCCCTGATATAATGATTCCGTGGAGGGATAGGCACCTCGTGTCTTTGATTGTGAAAATTCGAGATAGACATAAACTGCTCCTCACTTTATATCCTCAAAAGGTAGAATTTCAGGAGAACGTTCAATTTTTCCTCCAAATACAACAAGAATGAAAAAACTGAAAGGTATTACGTATGCTCACACTCGATATGAGTGAAGATACGAAAATTATCATCGTTAGAATCAAATCAAGAAGTCTTGGAATTCATTCCGAAACATCTCAGAGATCTGGAAATTCATACATATCTATCAAATATTCAATATCAACGGATGAATAACCTTCCAATCGCTAACACTTCATCACTCCATCAGTATAATTGGACTTTGTCGTTCTTATATCACCAATTTCATCCAAAATCGATTAGTACAGATGTGGATCGTCTTATCCCTAGCGACACGAAAATAAAAACCATCAAATAAAGCAAATTCGATCATCAAAGTTACCTCACATCTGAAAGTGAGGTGGCCTTGTCAACCGTGGAAAGTTACTCGGCTACCTTGGATGTTGAAAATGGCAGTGTCTCGAATTTCCTAATACATTTCACTGAAATATGCCATGAAAAGGCTCTTAGCATGCACTTGATACGGAAATATTCAAACGGAACACATGAAAATTTACTGCTTCCGACTTCCGACAACGGATTCGGTCGGTGGGGGCAGTGTTCGGAAGGATTCGGTGAGACCGAACAAGGGCCATCTCCAAGGCGGAAGGACGGAACAAGTCGAAGACATAGATTATCGATCAATAATGAGCGTATGAAAATAAGGAATAATGATCACTAATGCGAGAATCTCAAAAAAACTGCGTATGGAGCTTACAACGCATTTCTATAGATCGCGGAAGAATTCTAGGGACATTTGACCTGGTATAGGGACTTTTCGTGCCGTCAAGTTGGCATCTCTGATTCGATTTCATGTTGGCGAGCCTGATATAGGGATTCCGTTGGGGAATAGGCACCTCGTGTCTCTTGAGATAATAATTATAATCATAATAATTCGTATTATTTGAATATCAGTGTAATAACTGACCATTAAAGCCTTCTATGATGTACCTTGACTATCCTAGTGGTGAGTCACTCTGCTTCGCGGTCTCACTGGTGAGCTGCTTGCGGAGTGCCTTGCTGCTGATAGTTGCTGCAAAATGGATGGATCGTGACATATGACACTATTGTGCTACGGGATAATTAAATTTGTTTGTGTGTTAATGGGATGTGGAGAAGGGTAGCTGATTTTGTCTGTGTGTGAGTGAGAGTGGGTGTGTCTGTGTGTGTGAGTGTGAATGTGTACCTGTGTATGTGAAATTAAATATTTCATGCCATATTGATCAATATGATATTAATATCGATGACATTTATTAAAATAATTGATATTATTTATTTATTTATTGATTTCTTTATTCAATGTCTTACGGGCTCGAAAGTCTAATTACAATATAGAACATAATTTTGCATAAATAGCGGGATAGAAACATATCAAATAGAAATAGATCGTAGCTCAATTCAATTAATATTCGATTTACTTCTGGTTCAAATTTCAACGGAAATCAGATATTGCTTGAATGGCATCATGAAACATAAAAAATAGAAATAGGTCATTGCTTTCTTAAATCAATTCGATTAATCTCCAAGTAAAATTTTAGCAATAAATAAGCAAAGTAAATAAATTATTCGATTTGCGCGTTTGGTGATATATCGTCACTCTGGGTGCGTTAGTATATATGTGAATAGAAATAGGTATCGCCTTTGGGACCATCAGGAAATAATAGAGCATTGAATTAAAATGACTTAGACTGCCCAACGTCATCAGAGTGAGCAAACTAGACCATATAGATGATAGGGATCAATTACCAAAGTATCCGAGATCGAGTTTTTCTGGTCTATACGTGGTACGAGCTCAAGAAAGAAATTCGAACAAAAAATAGCCATATTGAATTTTTCTATTAAAAAAAAGGCAACTCAACGGATGATATGACGATAAACAAATGCAATTGCTCTTATATTCCGCTCTTCACTTTATCTTTTGCAACCAACTTGAAACGGCCAATGGAATCCGTATCTCTGACGGTATCATCTAATTGGTTTCACAGTTCTTTTAGTCCCTGCACTGGAGCATGGGCGAGATATTGAAGTCTGATTCCCTGCCTCTGAATTGGTCTCACTATTCTGACATTATATGGATTTGTTCTAGGAATAAATTTTGACTGTAATGGTTCACACTTTAAATGCTGTAACTAGTGAGACCAAGTTCTGTACTTTTCGTACAAGGCTTGAGCCATGTTTCGATGGAAACAATCATGTCAGGAATAATCTGCATTCAAAAAATGTTGGATTTAAGTAGGCTGATTTTGTTGTTGAGAGACCTGGTGTTCTGATGATACAGTGCTAGATTTCCTCTGCGTTGTCCCATTCTGTAGAGGTGGCTGGGTAGAGGTCTGCTTGGATCCTTCGACAATTCTTTTAGCTGGAACTAGTGATGGAGAATTATTGACATCCCTGATAGTGAGTTGGTTAGTAGGGTGAGCTTGATTGTGTGCCACCATCTTAGATCTTAGTTTGTTCATGTGGTCTCGTTGAGCAACTGTCTTATCCGCAGACAGTGAGATACCATGAGGGTGCATGCGTTTGTTTCTTAGCACTTCTTGAGCCTTTGTACTGGAAGCAAGTCTAATGAGTAGAGGTATAGGTTCTTTAGCAGACTCATTCCCAAGTCTCCTGACTGTTGTAGTATTGGGGCTAATCATGCTGAGTCTTAACAAGTGGTGCATGGCATCAGCGTGGTCATCTTTAGGATTGTTTTCATCTCTAATCTGTTCTGGTAGTCCATACATGACAACATTAGACGCTCTATGAATTCTTTCAATCACTTCTGCACTCACCCCTTCATTATCATTTAGCTTCTGCATTCCAGCGTTTTCTAGGACGTTTAATCTATATTGTTGATCTGTTTTTTCATCCCTTCCTGGCAAGTTGAAATCTTGATATCTGAGTCCAGGATGTCACAACTCAGCTCATTAATTGGTGAATAATAAGCGTGACATTGACTGCATATCATCACTCTCAAACTCAAATTCATTTGTGGCGTCATCAGTTTCCTCATGCCCTGTTGATAATTGACTATCTGCACAGCATATAAATATGCCAACAACACTTATGGCTGACCTACATCCACAAGACTCATGATATTTAGTGCTACGACTACAAAAAAAACCAGTTTGACATACATGACCTGTAAGGTACGGAATCCCGCTGTAAATCTTAAACTTTAGTTATATAGATATATAACAGTCGCTCTCCAGAGCTTTTATGCAGATCAACCATGTAAGTAGAATCAATCATCATCTATCATTTCATAAAAAAACAATAACTTCACGTATCATTATTGTGTGAACTAACCCTTAGCTTGAACTGCTGCTTTTTTATTGCGTTTTGATTTTATTGCTTATCGCACGCATGGGTTTTCGTTGTAAATATATAGATCTATGTATGTATAGCAAAAGCTGTAGAGTAGGGTATTTCCCCCCGTTCAAGTCATTTTCACAGACAATCATATACTTGCACGCAAGCACACACTTTTATAGTTTTTCAAGTCACCGATATTTCAATACATATCGGATATATGTGTGTCGCGTAATATACAGGCCGCTAAAGTTCGAGCCGCCTAATATATGGGTCAAGTGGGGATGCTCGTCAAACGGCTGAGGTATCACAGCAGCAAGGACCCGGTGCGACAAGCACTTCTGGTTCTAACATCCAAAAAGGAAGAAAACGGATCTCCAGGGCTCCCGCAAGGCTTGCCACTCACTGCCGCAGAAGCCATCACCTGGAATTTTGGAAAATTGAGTACGCCGCAATCACTGCCGTAGCCATCTATCACCGACGTCGCACCAGGTTCTCGCCAACTCGAGCACCACCACTTGATCATTTTGAAATCGATCAGATCAAATTTTGCGACGTAAGTAAAGTGATATCTAAAAGTGAATTTTCAGTGAATATTATAACTGCACACTTCACCTCTGGATTTTCGAGGTGAATAGATATTTTAAGATCATCCTGGATATACACGTCCCAATACTTGGGTGTGATATCTAGGGACAATAAATTCATCCGCGTCGCGAGGGTGGGATAATACCAGTCCACCCACCAACAGTTGTACGAGCCAGGCTCGAAATTCCGTGTAAAATCTACGATTGATCGATTTATTCTTATTTAGATTTTCAAGTAAAAATTAATGGAATTTTGAGCCAGTTCTTCGAAGAAAGAACACTGCGCAGGCAACCGGCAACGCTACCAAGAGACTTGGTATTCGTACCGTGATAGGGCTTAGAATCAGCGGATTGGTGCCGTGCTAAATTCTATTAAAATCATTAGAGTCATTTAAAATCAGTGAAAGTTCAGTTCAGCAGCAAAGGGCTTTTATCTATGTAAAGACAGCCCATAGATAATCTCTTTTGTTTTGGAATGTTCACAGAAGAATCAAAAATCAATAGCGAGTTATAATGAGGTATTCACATGAAGTGAATTGACGAGCCAAGCAGATTTCTACAGCAACAGAATTTTGCTCCTTTTGAGCTGATCTTATGTACGTGGTCACGCACCATGGGATTTGAGATGTTTAGAAGCATTTTCAAAAAAATGAATTATTAAAATTTCAAGTATTATAAATTTTGAATACTGACAATATACGGCTTCGCCATTTTACCTCCATCTTATGACCTTTTCATTATGTCTATACACCCATAATACCAATCTATATATGAGTATACTTTTAAAGGAATCGAGAAATTTTCAGATATTTCAAAGTAAGAAATTTTTCCACAAAATTGCAAATTATCATTTAGATCAATTTTCGTACATGTAAAGATACATTTTTTGAGATAATTTGCATCATTATAAAGTTCCTACTACCACACAGATCGACAGGTAGGAGCGTCGATCTATTGCATTTTTGAATTATAGAAATATATATTTTATGAGCGTAATTCATTCAACGGGCCAGTAAATTCATTTATTTCAATACAGCTATCATTCAATCACTTAGAATGGACAATTACCTATAAAATAAGCTTTGATTCATTCAAATCCATTAAAATTTGAGCCCACAGTATCGAAATCACGCATACAAAGTACTATCGCTCATTATAGACGATATTTTCGCATGTCTTGCACATAGCTCAAATACAGCTTATATATTCGTTTCTTTATACTTTTAATGATCAAAAGTGTGGTAGATAGAAGTAGTTTGCATCACTATAATTAATGCATGGCACAACGATCCCCGGTTACTTCAATTTCATGGAGATAGAAGCTGAATGCGGTGGGACTGCAAACCGTAAGTAAATCGCCGAGGGTATCACCGGACCGGTGTCTCGTCGTTGATAAGAATAATATTATATGCACATTTGGTGCATATACGTTTGTCGTTCGCATTTAATTCTATCTTATTAAATCCGATACTTACAGACCACAATAACCGGCGCTTCTTTTTGAGAAAGCTATTTCCATGTCTGAGGTTTCCCAAAGGGTTATTATTTCCAGAATTAGCCAAACTTCTGCTATGTACTGTACAGCTCATAGACATAGAAGTATAGACTGCTGGTCCCGTATACTCGCCGTTGTCATCGAGACATAGACCTTTGCGTGAGAGTGAAAGAGACGGCATGCTCCAAGGCGCACGCTTTTAAGACGCGATTTCTATGTTGCGTCTCTCTCACTCTCATTGGGGGCCTCGACGTCAACGGCGAAGATACGGGACCGGCAGTCTATGCTTCTATGTCTATGGTACAGATCTGAATGGTGTCACTTTGAGGTTAGATTCGTAAATCGGGCTAGATCTTCCCCATCGCTGGATGTAAATATGGGTTTGTTTGTTATCCACTCGAATTTCTGATTAATCTCACGAATCAAAACACTATTTAGTGATTTACGTTAACTCTGACTTATATTTTCACTGTTTTTGACGAACTGTACACAGAGCCACGTCTAACCGGAGCGCCGCCCCGCGGTGCTATTATAATTAATATTATGTGAAACATATGTGATGAGTCACCATTGAGGATCATCATTAGGGGCTGATGATCCTTGGCTTATCTCGTATCCTCTGCAGTTAAGCTGCCGAAGTGACTCCTCGACTATCAGGTGCGCCTTCGACCTTACCGTACGATGGTTTGAAACGGTCTGGCGCTACTTGGCGCTTTCGCTTTGTACATGGAGAATTCTGGAGCAAGCTATAACGGTGAGTCCTTGTATTGCTCATTTTATCAATGTGAATTCCCTCGTCCTGGCCGAAACTTGAGCCTCGTGCGCGCGTACCCCCTGCCGACTCCCAGCCGATCCGGACTCCTGGGGGACCACGTGCTAAGGCCGAACAGTGCGGGAAAATAATAGCACGCCCCGGGGGCCGAGGAGATTGTGACCAGAGGCCGATAAGTCGAGGTGAACCCTCGTGAAGACGTAGTGCGCGTACCAGACAGTACTTTGGGGGAAAAATCGCGTGGAAATTCAGGATTGCTGTCGTCCGGACGACGAAGAGCAAGGCCGTACCCCCGGTGGATCACTACCCTGAGTAATCGCGGAGTACTTGGCCAGTAAAATCCGGTAATCGCGGAGCTTGTGCTCCACAAATTGGAGCAGTTGGCCATTGTCCCAACGCGTTAATTATTCGTAGCGTGGAGCGGCCATTTTGAGTAAATTTCGGAGCAGCGTGCTCCTTGAATTTTGGATTCCATCGTGAGCGAAGTCGACTAGGCCGTTGAACAATTGACTAGGCCGATAGCGAATTGCCCAGGCCGTTAGTGAAGTGTATTTTACATTGTATTTTCAGGATTGGGAAGTGAATTTTCGTGTTTTACAGGGAATTTTGAGAGACATTTTGATGATGATTATTGAATCTTCTTGAATATTTCTGGCCGTTATTTATCGGGATTTTCATATGTAGATTCATGTATCGCCGCGAAAAAGGAACGTGTACAGAATATAGGCCGAATTATATTATTGAGAATTCTGAATTATTATTTGGAGCGCGTGTGCGAGCGTTCCCCACCCCCTTTTCCGATTTTCAGGTGGAATCACGGTAAGTGATGCAGTGAAGCCGAGTTGCTATTAAAATTTAGAATTGCGTTCGCCGAACTTTGCGCGCGAGATCTGCGATTTAGGTTAAGAGTCCGTCGAATATAAATCAGTTGTGCTGGTAATCCATTTACCACGTCACACGTAAACATCGGCACAGGCCAGCTTGAGGCAGAAGGCATCAGTATCTGAATATGAAATTTTGCAAGATTCACCCTTTTCTCCATCGAATTGATTTAGCATGTAATCATAATAGAAATCATACATTAATCGTTTCGATAGATCCGAAATGATCTGGCCAACTACAATCGGCTTGCAGAGATGGGCAAATGGGCGCCTTCTTTCGCATGCTGCCAAATTCTCACCAAAAATCACAATTCTTTCGAATAGAGGGTTAGGAACTGCTCGTTCGATGCCTAGGGATCCTTCCCACTCACTTATAAGCTTGACAGAGACTCGACTCCTCACATTTTCCATCAACTTTGCAAATACTGAATTCACGGCAAGTTTGTACAGACCTCGTTCAAATGGACTCGATACTGCTTGACGCATCACTGTGTTGAACTCTACATATGTTTTAGCCAATTTGATTCCTCAAATTGGAGAACTCTCCAAATTTTCGTACAAATCAAGCCATGCTCCAAAGCTTGTTTCAAATTTCTGTGATGAATAACATAGTTTTTCTTATCATACAAAGTTGTCATTAATCTTGTAAATTTTCTATCAGTTGCATATGGCGGGCATCGTTTCTCGGGGCAGAATGGATAATCAGCATGCCTATCGTGTAAATGTCGCGGACATTCGAGATCAACCTCGAGCAAATATCCAATATCCGAATCTTCCGGAATATCTCGAACATTGAAGCTCGATACATTTTCGAGAAATTTGGATTCAGCACGGGGCATGAGACCCTTCATTACAGTCCCATACATGTTGTTCATGTCACATTCGAAAATTCATTTTGAGGGCTCATTCCCGTCATAATTCTTGATATACTTATTATTGGCCTTTGAGTAGCGCTTTGGGCAAAGCGTTAGACCCCCTCGCATGCCTTCCTCCACGAATAGCATCATTCCAACGTCGGTGATCAATTCTTATGTGACACCCGTCATCTTTAACATTGCACTCATTGCAAAAGACGGTAGAGTGAAATAATGAGCAGGACCTAATTCATAATTTTTCATACACATATCTCTAAAATTCTCAAATATGTCACATAATGAGAGCACATCGACTTTGAGATCGGAATAGTCCCACAGATTTTTGCTTCATCACGCGCCAAACTTCCTGAGCATGCTCGTACATATCCTCCGTAATATGACTATCTGTGAGAGTATTAAGGAATTTATCTCAGGTTGGCAGCTCTTTTTCGTCCAGAGTTTTCATGGATTTTATATAGTCATAGGGGAAAACGCCTTTCTTTCTCAAGAATTGAAAAACTTCATGCTTTTCTGATGCATAATCGTATAAGCCCAATTCGTAGGCGATGTTCTTCTTCAAATAATGCATAATTTCATCGGGGATCAAGGAAGCTAATCTCTCTATACTCATTCAAAAACTTGATTGAGTCGATAAAATTGAAGCGTATTTTCGGAATTTTTATGTGTTTTATGAATGATATATACTTCTGAGTTGTTCCGGGTATCAAAGTCACTTTGCCAGGGATCAAATTCCGAATATCTCTGATTATTGAATGTGTATCATACATGGCCAAGTTATGGATGGCGATCACGACAGTGGGCGGATCGACACAGCGAAGATTACAAATTCGATCGGCATCGCCTCGATAGGCACCCTCGCCTCTGTGATTATGGCCGGTAACTTTATCCGACTGATCGACGATTTTTCTTTCGCAAAAATGACAAGCATTTGTTGATCCGTAGTCCTTTTTATCCCGCTCCGTTTTTTTGATTGGAACCAGATTATCAATTCCCTCTGAATATGAATATATATTCGGGTGAAAAATGTATTGTATTTTTTCTACTCACATGCTCAATGTCCTGAGCGAGACGCTTGAGATCTCGTGCAAAATTTCTAATACAATAACGCCCGCGATGGCGCTTATGATAGCATTTGCTCTCGTCATAACGATGTAAATAATAATAACCTAATGAGTAGGGCAAGTGTCTGCGAAATGCTGCACGCTCTAAGTGAGTCCTCTTTTTCAATCAAAATTCCTCGAGATCATACCACTCATCGTGCTCGGGTTCCTCATCACACTCATCAGCCATAAAATCAGTGGTACAAGTCTGCTCATTCATATCATAATCCTCGTCAGAATCGCTGGAAATGTGATCTTTTTCACCGCATTCTTGGAGGAGACATTCTAGATCGAGATATAGAATACATGGAAGAGGCTCTTCTTCACGATACTCGGTAAAGTTTCAGAAATCATTCATCTCCATTCGGTAATAGAACTGGCTCTTGATTGATGGCTGCACAATCGTCGCTATGCCTATCCAGTTTTTCTTGAGATTGAAAATATCGTTGACAGGTGTCGCATGAATATTTTTTGCCATGATGATTACCTGCTTGCCTGTCAATCAGGCGAGACATGTCTCTAATTGTGCAATAATGCATTGAACTATCTTCTTATAATAATAGGAGGCGCACAATTTTTTGCGAGTCACGAGATTTTTGTTTCTTATTTTCCGATTCATACACTAAATATACTTGTTCTTTTTCCTCGTCGCACTGATGAACATAAACGCTTATTTTTGGATTCGATTGCTCAAACTCTGGAATATCTTCGTGAGAAACTGGGAAGGCAATATCACCAAAATTGATTAACATATGTCTCCACGTTGGATATGATGATCTCTCATTCTGCTTCGAACTTTTTTTAATGCAGGGCTTCAATCTGGCGCCAACACTACACGCGAAACAATCATTTCTTTTACATCGAATATAAACCACCGCATTTTTTTACGAATAAACTCTGGAGTGGGTATGAACGATGATCCTCTCATAGGATTAGTTTTGACAATATTCGTTTTTATATCGACAATCTCTTCGAGTGCCGAACCCGACTCCATTTCATTAAAATCATGCATTCACTCGAGAATGATTTTGATCCCTTGATCAAACCATTTTTCAACACTGGTTGTTCTCAAGAATGATTGATATGGTATTCTGAAGTGTTTGAGACTTTGCTTGCCATTATTGAGCGAGAAATATGCATGAAATGTTAAATCTGCCTTGAGCGATCTAAATTCTTGAATAAAATTTTTTAGATGATCTATAATGTATGGTTTGGCATCTGAGAGAAATGATTCGGGCTCCAAATGATTGATATTACCCACCACAGTAGATCCGTATCTTTCCTCGAAAGCGGATTCAGCCTCGAAAAAAATCACGCGAGATCACCGATCCTTTATCAACTGAATCTATTCTTCTTGTGCCATGTAGCGTTGTCTCAAGGAATGCTTTCTGCCCCGTGCTCAATTCGTGGAATTTTTCTGCTGATAGCGCCTCTTTTACGATATTGTGTAACTTTGCAACGTTTTTTCCAATTCTCCGATGCGCACACTGTCTTGTTAGGATGTAACATCATTTCGGAAGCGTTGGTATTCTTCGCGTATTTGATCTCCCATCACCTGGATCGTACCGTACAAATTAGCCATTTTTACTTTACTCATTTCACGGGAGCACAAATAACAAAGTATGCGTCTCGGCGCAACGCGATTCCGTAGGCTAAGCGCGTAGGTATGAGATTTTGTTGAGGCGCATTAAAGATCGTCTATTCGATCAATAATAGTATGGGGGTCGTGTAAGCTGATACTAAAAGTAGGGAGGAAAAATTCGGGTATGAGGGGGAGCGGTTGATCACTCAAGCTCTCATACACAGTTATGTCGTGGAAAGCAATGCGCACAGTGTCGTTCCACCCTCGCTCGCGTAATCTTTCGGAGTTATAAGTTGGTGTTAAATTCAAAATCACAGACGCCAAAGTGGTGAAATCGAGAAAAAACGAGAGGGAATTTGCAATCTTAACACTTCACGTTACAACAACACGCGAAATTCTTACGACATTTCTCCCCGACCACGCGGTGGAAGAAATAAAAACAGTACTCAAAGATCTCAGAGGAGATATCGCGAAACATAAAGTGTTTTCAATCTGTCTGAAGAGAGGTGAATTCAAATTTCCTGAATAATTTGGATATAAGAATGGAAAAGCAAAAATTTGCGGCGGAGGCGGATTCGTCCCAAGTCCAGATGAATCAACATCAGGAAAATCGAGGGCAAAACTGCCGGATTTTCGTCTACGGACGAATAAAGCACATGTACCTATCTATCTATCTATCTATCTATCTCTTTCTATATATCCTCCACTTTCTCATCTTTCATGTGATGAATCTATCCGCAAAGAACTCTTTTGTCTGCGGACAACTAAGATACAGTGATCAATCGATCGATTAATCAATCAACCAATCAATCTCTCTCTTTCCCTCTCTCTTTCTTTTATGTAAGCACATATGACATATGTAATCGGATTTTCGTCTACGGACGAATAAAGCACATGTACCTATCTATCTATCTATCTATCTCTTTCTATATATCCTCCACTTTCTCATATTTTATGTGATAAATGTATCCGTAAAGAACTCTCTTGTCTGCGGACAACTAAGATACAGCGATCAATCGATCGATCAATCAATCAACCAATCAATCTCTCTCTTTCTTTCTCTCTTTATGGTACAAGAAGAATAGATTCAGTTGATAAATCTGCCAAAGCAAAGGATCGGTGATCTCGCGTGATTTTTTTCGAGGCTGAATCCGCTTTCGAGAAAAGATACGGATCTACTGTGGTGGGTAATATCAATCATTTGGAGCCCGAATCATTTCTCTCAGATGCCAAACCATACATTATAGATCATCTAAAAAATTTTATTCAAGAATTTAGATCGCTCAAGGCAGATTTAACATTTCATGCATATTTCTCGCTCAATAATGGCAAGCAAAGTCTCAAACACTTCAGAATACCATATCAATCATTCTTGAGAACAACCAGTGTTGAAAAATGGTTTGATCAAGGGATCAAAATCATTCTCGAGTGAATGCATGATTTTAATGAAATGGAGTCGGGTTCGGCACTCGAAGAGATTGTCGATATAAAAACGAATATTGTCAAAACTAATCCTATGAGAGGATCATCGTTCATACCCACTCCAGAGTTTATTCGTAAAAAAATGCGGTGGTTCATATTCGATGTAAAAGAAATGATTGTTTCGCGTGTAGTGTTGGCGCCAGATTGAAGCTCTGCATTAAAAAAAGTTCGAAGCAGAATGAGAGATCATCATATCCAACGTGGAGACATATGTTAATCAATTTTGGTGATATTGCCTTCCCAGTTTCTCACGAAGATATTCCAGAGTTTGAGCAATCGAATCCAAAAATAAGCGTTTATGTTCATCAGTGCGACGAGGAAAAAGAACAAGTATATTTAGTGTATGAATCGGAAAATAAGAAACAAAAATCTCGTGACTCGCAAAAAATTGTGCGCCTCCTATTATTATAAGAAGATAGTTCAATGCATTATTGCACAATTAGAGACATGTCTCGCCTGATTGACAGGCAAGCAGGTAATCATCATGGCAAAAAATATTCATGCGACACCTGTCAACGATATTTTCAATCTCAAGAAAAACTGGATAGGCATAGCGACGATTGTGCAGCCATCAATCAAGAGCCAGTTCTATTACCGAATGGAGATGAATGATTTCTGAAACTTTACCGAGTATCGTGAAGAAGAGCCTCTTCCATGTATTCTATATCTCGATCTAGAATGTCTCCTCCAAGAATGCGGTGAAAAAGATCACATTTCCAGCGATTCTGACGAGGATTATGATATGAATGAGCAGACTTGTACCACTGATTTTATGGCTGATGAGTGTGATGAGGAACCCGAGCACGATGAGTGGTATGATCTCGAGGAATTTTGATTGAAAAAGAGGACTCACTTAGAGCGTGCAGCATTTCGCAGACACTTGCCCTACTCATTAGGTTATTATTATTTACATCGTTATGACGAGAGCAAATGCTATCATAAGCGCCATCGCGGGCGTTATTGTATTAGAAATTTTGCACGAGATCTCAAGCGTCTCGCTCAGGACATTGAGCATGTGAGTAGAAAAAATACAATACATTTTTCACCCGAATATATATTCATATTCAGAGGGAATTGATAATCTGGTTCCAATCAAAAAAACGGAGCGGGATAAAAAGGACTACGGATCAACAGATGCTTGTCATTTTTGCGAAAGAAAAATCGTCGATCAGTCGGATAAAGTTACCGGCCATAATCACAGAGGCGAGGGTGCCTATCGAGGCGATGCCGATCGAATTTGTAATCTTCGCTGTGTCGATCCGCCCACTGTCGTGATCGCCATCCATAACTTGGCCATGTATGATACACATTCAATAATCAGAGATATTCGGAATTTGATCCCTGGCAAAGTGACTTTGATACCCGGAACAACTCAGAAGTATATATCATTCATAAAACACATAAAAATTCCGAAAATACGCTTGAATTTTATCGACTCAATCAAGTTTTTGAATGAGTATAGAGAGATTAGCTTCCTTGATCCCCGATGAAATTATGCATTATTTGAAGAAGAACATCGCCTACGAATTGGGCTTATACGATTATGCATCAGAAAAGCATGAAGTTTTTCAATTCTTGAGAAAGAAAGGCGTTTTCCCCTATGACTATATAAAATCCATGAAAACTCTGGACGAAAAAGAGCTGCCAACCTGAGTTAAATTCCTTAATACTCTCACAGATAGTCATATTACGGAGGATATGTACGAGCATGCTCAGGAAGTTTGGCGCGTGATGAAGCAAAAATCTGTGGGACTATTCCGATCTCAAAGTCGATGTGCTCTTATTATGTGACATATTTGAGAATTTTAGAGATATGTGTATGAAAAATTATGAATTAGGTCCTGCTCATTATTTCACTCTACCGTCTTTTGCAATGAGTGCAATGTTAAAGATGACGGGTGTCACATAAGAATTGATCACCGACGTTGGAATGATGCTATTCGTGGAGGAAGGCATGCGAGGGGGTCTAACGCTTTGCCCAAAGCGCTACTCAAAGGCCAATAATAAGTATATCAAGAATTATGACGGGAATGAGCCCTCAAAATGAATTTTCGAATGTGACATGAACAACATGTATGGGACTGTAATGAAGGGTCTCATGCCCCGTGCTGAATCCAAATTTCTCGAAAATGTATCGAGCTTCAATGTTCGAGATATTCCGGAAGATTCGGATATTGGATATTTGCTCGAGGTTGATCTCGAATGTCCGCGACATTTACACGATAGGCATGCTGATTATCCATTCTGCCCCGAGAAACGATGCCCGCCATATGCAACTGATAGAAAATTTACAAGATTAATGACAACTTTGTATGATAAGAAAAACTATGTTATTCATCACAGAAATTTGAAACAAGCTTTGGAGCATGGCTTGATTTGTACGAAAATTTGGAGAGTTCTCCAATTTGAGGAATCAAATTGGCTAAAACATATGTAGAGTTCAACACAGTGATGCGTCAAGCAGTATCGAGTCCATTTGAACGAGGTCTGTACAAACTTGCCGTGAATTCAGTATTTGCAAAGTTGATGGAAAATGTGAGGAGTCGAGTCTCTGTCAAGCTTATAAGTGAGTGGGAAGGATCCCTAGGCATCGAACGAGCAGTTCCTAACCCTCTATTCGAAAGAATTGTGATTTTTGGTGAGAATTTGGCAGCATGCGAAAGAAGGCGCCCATTTGCCCATCTCTGCAAGCCGATTGTAGTTGGCCAGATCATTTCGGATCTATCGAAACGATTAATGTATGATTTCTATTATGATTACATGCTAAATCAATTCGATGGAGAAAAGGGTGAATCTTGCAAAATTTCATATTCAGATACTGATGCCTTCTGCCTCAAGCTGGCCTGTGCCGATGTTTACGTGTGACGTGGTAAATGGATTACCAGCACAACTGATTTATATTCGACGGACTCTTAACCTAAATCGCAGGTCTCGCGCGCAAAGTTCGGCGAACGCAATTCTAAATTTTAATAGCAACTCGGCTTCACTGCATCACTTACCGTGATTCCACCTGAAAATCGGAAAAGGGGGTGGGGAACGCTCGCACACGCGCTCCAAATAATAATTCAGAATTCTCAATAATATAATTCGGCCTATATTCTGTACACGTTCCTTTTTCGCGGCGATACATGAATCTACATATGAAAATCCCGATAAATAACGGCCAGAAATATTCAAGAAGATTCAATAATCATCATCAAAATGTCTCTCAAAATTCCCTGTAAAACACGAAAATTCACCTCCCAATCCTGAAAATACAATGTAAAATACACTTCACTAACGGCCTGGGCAATTCGCTATCGGCCTAGTCAATTGTTCAACGGCCTAGTCGACTTCGCTCACGATGGAATCCAAAATTCAAGGAGCACGCTGCTCCGAAATTTACTCAAAATGGCCGCTCCACGCTACGAATAATTAACGCGTTGGGACAATGGCCAACTGCTCCAATTTGTGGAGCACAAGCTCCGCGATTACCGGATTTTACTGGCCAAGTACTCCGCGATTACTCAGGGTAGTGATCCACCGGGGGTACGGCCTTGCTCTTCGTCGTCCGGACGACAGCAATCCTGAATTTCCACGCGATTTTTCCCCCAAAGTACTGTCTGGTACGCGCACTACGTCTTCACGAGGGTTCACCTCGACTTATCGGCCTCTGGTCACAATCTCCTCGGCCCCCGGGGCGTGCTATTATTTTCCCGCACTGTTCGGCCTTAGCACGTGGTCCCCCAGGAGTCCGGATCGGCTGGGAGTCGGCAGGGGGTACGCGCGCACGAGGCTCAAGTTTCGGCCAGGACGAGGGAATTCACATTGATAAAATGAGCAATACAAGGACTCACCGTTATTTTCCATCACTTTCGTAAATAGCAATTCTCTGATTATGATTTAATAAGACTCTTGAAGTCTCGTGTGCTGTCCTCCGGGACTTCTGGGGAACACACGGCAAGAATAATGGCTGCTGAAAAGCGAAGGGCGAAAAGCGCGTGCACTCTGGGCAACTGCTATCCAACAAGTGGCCTCATGGCCGACTTCTTCTTCAAGTTGAAGTCCCGTCTTCTTCAACGAAGGAGACGCGCTGTGATTGGCCCAATAAACTCCATCCGGAAAACTGGCAGCACCCTCTATCGGGGCTGCGCGGCAAAGTTTGAAGTACATAAGGGCACATTGTGGCAAGTATGCGCACGAAATTCACGGAATTACACGGCCAAACAGCACGGAAATATATGTACGGCACTGCCTTCGGCCTCCACTCGTACCGTCTTTTATCTCACTTGCACCTATAACAAGCATCGGCTGGCGTGGAGGCGCTGCGCAGCTCGCATTGCCTCCACTTTTGGCCTTTCACTACACCCGATATTCGCTACATGGCCTTGTATACCTATATCTACTCTCGGTCTGTCGTACTATAGCTATATAGTACTTCCCATGTGTCAGTATATCTATATGGGCCTGTGCATATTCACAGCATGGCCATATGCACATAAGATATTCCTATCCGGTAGTATCTCGGCCTCACACACATATATATGTATATGTGTGTCGTCTGCGTGATGAATTTCCACCCAGAGACCGTCGTCCGGGTCACCATGATTCCCCATGTCGGCCTGTTCAGGTATACCCACCCTGAACCAAGCTACACCGTCAGGTAGCGCCATCACACCGGCAGCAACAAGTTGGCAGTACGTCGTCTGCACGGCCGCACATCAACATCGGCTTCGCGATCCTTGTGCTCTGGTGAGCTACCCGGGCTCACCCGCGTCGGCCAGCTGGTCACCGGTGTCGTGGGTGACCGCCTACGTGGTGGTGTGATAGTGCGCGGGTGCATTTCTGGCCAGGTTATGCGTGGGTGCAGTCAGCAAATGCTGCGTGCACGCATAACCTCCCACAACCTAGATACAGCTGACTCTGGGTTGCTGCGTATGGGCTATGGCAGGCAACCCAGGGTGTGCCGCACCAAGTGCAGCCTCACCACCAGGCCATCAACAGCTGTGCACGTTCTCGTCATCGTCGTCGCCCTGACAAGGGCGCCCCGGCCAGACCGCATCATCGTCAGCTGGCGCACGCGGGGTGCATCGGTTTGAGTTGAGTGAATGCGGATTTACTCCTCAAACCCGGTGCATCAATTGCCGCATGCTGTGATTCGCGTGTGTTCACTAGGGGATGAGCGGTGGATGCAACACGGGGTCCGCGGGCACTGGTTGTTGCCACCAAACATCCTCTAGCTGCCCGGGTTCTCTGTGTGCTAGTATACATATATATACCTACCTAGGTAGGTATGTGCGCGAGGGTGTCACCCGGACCAGGGTCACACGCGGGGTGCTCGGGTACACGGTACCTTCGCGTTCGGAAGCATCATAAGTATGCTGGCACTCGCTTACCCGGGTAAGCGGGGCCTCAGCCTATCTTTACGGCGATCATCCGGCCGTCGGCTGGATAATACGGCTGGGAGTGCTCAAGCCTCGTATGCGGGGTCGCGACGGGTTACGGGCCTCGGGTGCTCATCTCGCGGGTGAATTCGTTGTGTATGCCCAGGGTCACCTGCCCTGGGCATCATCTGTCGTCGGCAGCAATGTTGTGGTCCATCAGCCTCCTATGAGGCTGATGACTGCGGTGAACCTTGGTGCGGGCGTGGTTGCCCGTCTGCAGGCATAACTGCACCCGCGGCGCCCGGTTCCTTCGGCCGTCGTTGTCGTCGCCTCGAGCAGCAGCACCTCAACAAAAAAGAAAAGTATTCTCCGTGAATACTTAGTCTCGAGGCTGCTGCTCGAGGCACGACGAGAGAATTGCCTACATTCGGCCCCAAGAAAAAAAAACGCTGTGACGATTCTATCGTCACGTACGTTGATATAATCAAGTGGGATTGTGCTGAGATATTCGATACGTCAAATTTCCCCATGCCAAATCCTTATGGCATTGTTCAAATGAATGGTCAACGATTAAAATATATGAAAGATGAGTTTGGTGGTAGACCAATCGGCGAGTTTGTGGGAATATGTTCTAAAATGTATGCGTTTCGCACTGATTCGGATGAGGAAGACTATGAAAAAGCAAAGTGAGTTGAGGAATGCGTTCTGAAAAATGAGCTTACATTCGATAATCATAAATCGTGCTTATCCAATCACAAAATATCCATGTGTGAGCAACGACATATAAGGACTGAAGCACACAATGTTTTTAGTATTATAGAAAATAACAAAGCCCTCGCACCTATTGATCACAAGAGATGTAGTTTGCGAAATAATATCGACACTTTGCCTTGGGGTCATCAAGATATACCGATGTCTTTTGCGAAAAATTCATCTTTTCAATCCGATCATATGGAATGAGTATGTGAAACTTTCTGAATAGATGAAGAATGGATGGGAATGATGCGTATTTTCATTACATCCTAGTGATACAAAGACTCCAAATATTTTTCCAATCATTTGATTTTCATTCTCAAAGATACATTCACTACTCGATTATTCAGCAATACGTATAAGTTCTTTTAATTTGTTTTCCAAATTATTCATCATTGTTTCGATTCTGTTGAGAACATCGGCGTCGCCGGCTTTGTAATGCTCAACAAGCTTGTCCATGGCGCGGGGATCGTCTTCAAACTTATTTTCCACAGTCGTTTCCAACGCAATAATTTTTTTCCTCTCAACGATCGAGGAATTTATTGATACTCTCATCCTCAGCTGTTAGATTGATCTTTGTGGTCACTGTCTCATTATTGGCCGAGTCTATACTAGTCCATATCTGATTGAGATCTGCTCGCACGATTTGATAAGTTGAATCTACATTTGCAAAATCTTCCCGCGAACGATCCTGAAGATTCTTACACTTAGCGGCAATTGTAAGAACATTTGACACTTTTCGATTGTTTACGAGATTCTCCAAATTTTGGATTTGTTTTTCAATCCAAAATTTCTTTTCCACTCCATCTTTCTGAGTTCTTTTGAAGTATATCAAAAAATCCTCGAAACGGGTGTCAAATGTTCTCTCGATTTTGTTCAGCCGTCTCAAAGTTCCCTCCATGTCGAGAATTTTCGTTTCGAAGATTCATTGTGCTCACGTATCAAGCGTGCGACAGTCGATGTCGTGTCTTTTGTCAAAAGATAATCAATCTCATGATCTCTCAATTCATTCTCATTTACAGCATTCTTCTTCTTAGAATCGTGTCCAATGTTTTCCAATTAATGTAAGCACGAATTCAATGCTGCTCGAGCGTTGTTAATTTCAAATTTGAATCTTGACATATCTGGAGCTAATTTCGAAGATTGAGAATCATATTCGCTCAGTTCAGAAATCAGGCCATCTTCAGTAGCATTCATAGAAAGAGTCACAATTTCAACAATTTTTCCCATCATTTCTGTCTCGCTCTCATTGAGATCATCGAGGAATTTGTTTGCAATGTCATTGATGGTGAAATTTTTTTGTTTCTCTCGAGCCAAATTTGTTGATTCAGGTATCTGATGACCTTATCGCCCCATAATCGCGTAAATCATCGATTGCAAAAACAGCTTGATTTTTGAAAACATGTTCATCGAGCTTTGATGAGTTTCTAGAATAAAAAATCATAAAATTTAGAATTTCTTTAAAAAAAATGTATCATCAAGCTCACATACTTCGAATCATTGGATCGAAAAATTTCTTCTCGCTATCCCCCGTTGACGCTGCTGCTGATGACAGCAAAGACTCGCTCGCGATAGTCTGCGTATGATCATTACGTGGATCTGGATTTTCAGTAGGCGATAGAGTAGATATGCTAGGAACTCGATCGCTCCCTTTTGATTTGTCTGTATCACCCTCCATATCATCAAGAGAATTCATTGTGACCGTATGACTCACCCGAGATTTGAACTCGTCGAAAGATGAAGGACAAGTGCTGAAGTTGTAGGGAGAGGCGATATCTTATATCATGTAGCCCTTACCTCGCAGCTCGTCGAAAATTTCTAATATCTGAAAGACAAATTTCGTGTATAATACCAATCCTAACGCAATTTGTAGCAACTGACCTCATTGTCGAGACTTGTATTACCCGCCCCACTAGATCAAATCAATAACTCCAGCCGCTCAACTAATTCATTTGGATCGTTGTAATAGAGATAATCCGGATAGCTATCCCGATGTACAATCATCTGTCCCGCCTCCTGTCGTAGTAGTTGCCCTACATGACGCAAACCACCTCCTTTTTTATAATTGCTGCGCGTTGAAACGTTCCTCACTTTGAGCCCTAGCTCAAAAAGAGGCTTGAAGATTTGCATGTATTTGGAGCTGCGACTGCTGCTAACTCTGCCGCAAGGTTCGTGGTCTGCCTTGTGAGCCGATGATGCCTCCAAAATTTGTGCATATTTATGCAAATCTTCTTGAGTGTAGCTGCCCTGCTTGGGAATTCTTTTGAACAACAATTCAAAAAGCCCCCTTATTGCCTGTAGCTTGAGATTATCGCCTATGAAAAATTGATCTGAGCCCTTGGCAATCCTGAAAGTTTCGCTTCCAATCTTGGATATTTCACCATCATAATAGTGTCGATATGTTTGATCTTGCTCGTCATGCTTTTCAATGAAATCATTGATGTATATTTTTGAAAGAGGACCAAACTGCTGCTGAGCGATATAATCTTGTACTTGACTCAATTTTCCGGGGGCTTTTGCAATACGATGTATCGATCTCTCTAGCTCGTTTCGACGTCCTGCCGAATCAAAAGAGAGATCGCTCAAAATCCTCCGGGCCCCGAACTCTCTAGGCGTGGCACTTTTCGGCGTTTCCATGAGCCCAATCGCATCCTGAGACGCAGCAGCCTCATCCGCCTCATTTTTCATTTCAAAAATATCCTCCTCTTTTGGCTGCAGCTGAGCAGTGGCCTCTGTTTTTAAAAGCTTCTCCAGAGGATCTACAATAGGCCTCAAATGTTCCACATTTTGCATCTCTGGATCAATTTTACCGATCTTGAGAGCTCGATGTTTCTTCCTAATAATATCGCTCACTTTGGCAATCTCCCGTTTCATAACACTTGACGGATTCTCCTTGGAAGCTCGTCCCTGACTGGTATTGAAAGTTCCCGCCTACCTCTTTTTCGATTCGCAAATTGCAATACTGTTTCCCGCTTGCGTGACGACTCCTCTTTTCTCGCCATTGGGATGTCTCTCGACGAATGCTCGTCATATACTAGTTCTCATCAAGACAAATGGAATGATTAAAACCATTCCTATACCTTCCTTCATTCAGGGGGAAATCTTTCACTATGGTCAGAAATCCGCATTTTTCATTCCAACAGTGCGCACAAATTCTACGAAATTTCGCTGAACTCATGTCAGGCTCAAAGTGATTATGATACGCGTGATCAACATGCTGAAAATCAATCGTGGCCCACATTCGGGGCATATAGTGTTATACGAGGTGGCCCACATTCGGGGCATATAGTATTGTAGAGGGTGGCACACATTCGGGGCATGTTCTAATATGGAGGATGGCCCACATTCGGGGCATATACTCTTATAGAGGGTAGCCCACATTCGGGGCATATAGTGTTATAGAAGGTGGCCCATATTCGGGGCATATGGTGTTATAATAGGTGGCTCACATTCGGGGCATATAGTGTTATAAGAGGTGGCCCACATTTAGGGCATATAGTCTTATAGGAGGTGGCCCACATTCGTGGCAAAGGTGGCCCACATTCGGGGCAAAGGTGGCCCACATCCGGGGCATATAGTGTGATAAGAGGTGGCCCACATTTGGGGCATATATTGTTATACGAGGTGGCCCACGTTCGGGGCAAGGGTGGCCCACATTCGGGGCATATAGTGTTATAAGAGGTGGCCCACATTCGGGGCATATAGTGTTATAATAGGTGGCCCACATTCGGGGCATATAGTGTCATAAGAGGTGACCCACATTCGGGGCATATAGTGTTATAAGAGGTGGCCCACATTTGGGGCATATAGTATTGTAGAGGGTGGCACACATTCGGGGCATGTTGTAATATGGAGGATGGCCCACATTCGGGGCATATACTCTTATAGAGGGTAGCCCACACTCGGGGCATATAGTGTTATAGAAGGTGGCCCATATTCGGGGCATATGGTGTTATAATAGGTGGCTCACATTCGGGGCATATAGTGTTATGAGAGGTGGCCCACATTCAGGGCATATAGTCTTATAGGAGGTGGCCCACATTCGGGGCAAAGTTGGCCCACATCCGGGGCATATAGTGTGATAAGAGGTGGCCCACATTTGGGGCATATATTGTTATACGTGGTGGCCCACGTTCGGGGCAAGGGTGGCCCACATTCGGGGCATATAGTGTTATAATAGGTGGCCCACATTCGGGGCATATAGTGTTATAAGAGGTGACCCACATTCGGGGCATATAGTGTTATAAGAGGTGGCCCACATTTGGGTCATATAGTGTTGTACGAGGTGGCCCACATTCTGGGCAAGGGTGGCCCATATTCTGGGCACATAGTATTATAGAGGCCGGCCCACATCCGGGGCATGTTGTAATATGGAGGATGGCCCACATTCGGGGCATATACTCTTATAGAGGGTAGCCCACATTCGGGGCATGTAGCTCTGTGGAGGGTGGCCCACATTTGGGACACTCACCTCAGGCCAAAAACCATAGTGATCTGTATCTTCATATTATGACCATTTAGGAAACTCCATTATCGATCTAGAAATCAGTGCTTGAAATACGATTTATTCGGGACCTACAAATTGATTCTCAATGTGATGAAAATATTAGTCTAGAACAAGTCCTGGAATAATTTGAGATTTTCCTTAGAGTAACACTGTATACTGACACTGTATAGTGCATACGGCACAACACGAATATCGTTTAGCTGAAAAATCAGCTATATTAGCTGAGATTCCAGCTAAGTTAGCTGACCGAATCAGCTATTGTAAGTTGATATTTCAGTCGACGGTTTTTTACTGACACGAATAGCTACTATAGCTGACAGCTACTTTAGCTGATTTCCAGCTACAATCACTGATTCATGGCTGATTATGATCAGCTATATAGGCCCTCTCATGTCACGAAATGAGTAAATATCGAATAAATACGCCTTAGATCGTCGCGACTTGGTCTGAAAAAGTCGCTAATATGTGGCAATAGCATGCCATTTTTGCTAGTATAATTAGAGTGCAGATTTTCTCAACAGCCGGATCCCCGATTCATCGATCGAAAATACGAGGTGTTCGATCGATCCGAGTAAAATGTAAGTAGCTGTTCCAGAGGAAGCAGTGTAGCAGAGCGGTATTATATAGTTGCAGATGGTAAGCTATGCAACTCGTTTGCTCGGTGGATTATTAGTTGTGTAAGTATAACGATATCCCAACCTCGCACCACACCGAAATTTTGGTTTACATGTCACCTCGATTATATATGGGCGATTCCGTGGGAATCATCTTCGACTCTTTTTCTCAAAAAGCTATTTTTTGAAATATTCAAGAGTACATATTTCAAGTGAAAATTTTGCGTTCTCTTCGAAAAAAATACTTTCGTTCTGCATTTCTGGGTTCTAAGGTGTTTTTTGAATTTCCATGTTAAAAAACCTCAATTTTTGCGCATGCGTGAGATTTGAGAATACCAAAACCAACTTCTTTGAAAAACTGAGAAGATTTCCTTGTAATTGACCACTCACCGAGTTCAATTCCATTAACTAGAACCGGAATTGCAGCCTCCAAAAGATAAAGGTTGCATTGAGCGAGAACATGAAGGCATCTATCGAATCGAATAGGGACCTCGCACCAAGCTGCTTTCTGTTTTCGGTGTTAAAAGTGACTGAAACTTTTGTTTGAATCAACAAAATCGAACTCGGCAAGTAGTCAATTCCAAGGAAATTTTCACAGCTTTTCGAAAAAAATTGGTTTTGGAATCCCCAAATCTCGTGCATACGCAGAAAATTGAGGTTTTTAAACATTGGAATTCAAAAAACACCTCAGAACCCAGGAATGCATAATGAGAGTATTTTTTTCGGAAAGAACACAACTTTTTACAATTAAGAATGTACTTTTGAATATTCCAAAAAAATAGCCTTTTGAGAAAAAGAGTTAAAGATGATTCTCACGCAATCACCCATATATAATTGAGGTAACAAGGAAACCAAAATTCCTGAGTGGTTTTTGATAGATTTTTTACTCACCTCTCAGACGCTCTGAACCCCGTTGCTCCACTTAGAGTCGTTTCTGAGTTATAACGATTTCATTGAAAAGAATTACGGAAATTTTGCAAAAAAAATTTAAAACCGAGTCCGAAAAAGATTTTCCAATTCTTTTTCATGGTGGCAGATCGAAAAAGATGGCTCAAAAATGCATCTGAGACCCACCTCATATTTGTCTATCGTTTCCTCGTGGAATTACGCATGAGTCAAACACTGTTAGATAGAATCAGGTGTGAATCCGTGCAACAAATCTCAGTGTGGTCATCTATAACTCATGAAAATTTCATAGAGATCGGACAAAGGGCTAACGAGAACGGCTTGAGCTTATACACACAGAGAGACACAGACAATGACGGACAAAGATGAATGCTCTGCGTGGAGGGGGTGATCGTCGAAGGGAAAGGGTGACCTAGAATCGAAGGGTCTTGGCGAGGAAAACAAAACGGTTGAAGCTGAATCCCTATAAATGAGGATCTTTACAAATAAAAAATGGATTTGAGTAGAAAAATCGAAGAAAATTTTCTTGTCACGGATACAACCCTTCCTTTTTGAGAAAACAAAAGAGGTAGCGACAGAAAGAGACAGATAGAGTAGGATCCTCCATTCGCGGACCTGAGGTGGACATATATTGATCCCTAACATAGCCAAGTGAGCGAGTCGTACCCACCGAGGGATGGACTAGAAAACGACGTAGGCGCTGAACGACCAGGATTGTTCTGGTGGCTATCTGAACCGATGTGAGAAGTTCTCGATGTGCCAGTCATGTAGTAAAAGCTGGAACGATATCAGCACCTTATACATGTTCATATACGTCTCATTCAAAATCCATTAATGGAATGGCTGAGTATTCAACTGACACCCGGAAATGCTGTTCCGTACTTGCTCCAATATCAGGATCTATATGGCAGAACGGCAACTCACATCAAGCTGTGTAGGGAGAGAGGAAAGAGAGAGGAGTAGGGGACCTTCAGATCGGCGATCATTGATGGAGTTGACGATTTGAACGAGAAAAGCCTAATGACTCCAAGATACACTGATAACTCAGAGAGTTTCGAAGGATCTGAAGGGGCCTTGGATGACTAGAACGAGGGATAGCAACAAAGGAAGAGACGCGGGAGGAAAAATTCAGCAAGGAGGCAAAGAAGAGCATCACTATCGCTCATCGAGAGAGAATGGTAGGAGCTGTGGCAACTGGTTCGTAACACATCACCTGCTCTGAAGATATGCCGACGTGGTTCCGGGAAATGGATTCGACAGGATTGGCTGATTAGTGACACATGGGATATCGTCTGAACCGTCCACTCCGGGAGATCTCCAATGTGTTACTTCGAAAACAATCGGGCACAAGTGGAGACTAGAGCATGAGGAATGGTCTGGCGATTAGGAAGAGATCCATTCTCGCATCATCTTCAAGGTTAATCATGATGCTATTCTCCATGTATGGTCATAGTTGAGGTAGGGAATTCCTCTACCCCCCCCCCCCCTACTCGAACTATCCCACTCCTAGTAATATGCATTCGAATTTCTGATGTATCACTCCACCACTAACGATGGTCATCTTATATCCATCTTATATTGAATCTTTCCAACCACATTTGAGGGACCCATCTCACGTTTATTCATAATGCTCACTCCACAGTGGCCCCATCTTTGGACTTCGGTTCCATTCGAGTTCCACATCACTCGGTTAGCAAGTCACCGGGTCAGATTATCGGCGCTGATCCTCTCGAATCCAGAACAACGGATGAAGATGACCCCCTCATGATTAGAGACACATTTTTAGCGAATCCTGATCAGCTGTCTCTACTAAGGCAAAATAATCCCAGATTGGCTGAAGCTTTACTTTCCGGGGATCTGGGTGAGCCAAACTCTTATATTCAGGATCATTCTTCACAGAATTTACAAAGATAATGATCCCCACACTCCCTACATTCCCGCATCCATTCCTTCAGTACATGCGCGACGAGATCGGTTTTTGTATTTCTATGACGATTATAGACTGCACTGCTGCATCTTGCACTGTGGAATATCCTGCTGAAATCAACCTCGCTAAGCACTCCGAGTAATCGGACCCTCGCTGAGCAACGTGAATTCGCAGCACTGAGCGATGTAAAGAAACAACGCTGGGCGTTGTTGTTCCTCTCGGAGCGCGTTCCGACCAGTTTGACTCGAATTCCACATTGGCCAGTGAGGGTCCTATAATTCCCACTCCTGAACGGTGTGCAATGAAGCGCGCCTGCTCTCTTCACATTGCTCGGCGAAGTACAGGCATCCTTGTTCTCACGCGGATTATTCAAACGCGTATTCAATTATACGCGGTTCCGCGATTGATCCCATTCCCATCTTCACGTGGATGAATTGCTTGCTCATACGCGGATTAGACTTGATCTCCCGGAATATGATCTCCTTCACAGCTTGAAGTTGTACACATACGTCTCTTGGATGATAGACAGGGGAGTTCTCTTGCATGTTAGCAAAACCTATCTGAACGTCAACATGTCCCCCCCATGAGGAGAATGTTTTGAAAGATATCGAAGTTGTCAACAAATGAATGCGAAAGAATGAGTCAACTCGTATGTAGAAAGAGCTATGTCGATTCCACGCTATACACCTGAACATTCGCATATGAATTAGCAATTTCACGACAGAGACCGTCCCCGGAGAGTTGCTGTAGGCATAGCTTTTCGTTCGACTTTATCCTCTTTTCTACCGGGTAGAGATCCGGGTGCGAGCAGCTCCCGTGCCTCAGATGCCTCGCCCTGGCTGCGGATGCAGGCGCAATGATACCGAGCATCATTTCAATGCAAGGCTGATACTCGTCTGCTGCCAACCCCCTTCTCTCGTTTTCTCTCTCTGTTTTCTCCATTCCATGTCTAGAAGTGGAATAAAATTAGAATGATGGGTACATTGGATCGATAGACTTTATAAAAAAATTCGTCTCCATTTTTACATAGCAGACTCAGCAAAATTCTCGCTAGTACTCGTCGGCCAATCATCTTCTTCAACAATAACAATATGAGATGATTTGGTACTCTAATTTGTCCATTCCTCCCCCGCACACAATCTCATCCGCATTACCGAACAATTCACGCAGGAAAAAATATTCAGGCTCAATCTTCCTCTCACAAAGTGCTCCAACATTCCGAATTATTGAGCCTGAGTAGAAACTGTAATAGTTGCTAATCTTGAAACTATGAAAATCTAAATCAACGATCCATAGAATGAGATGCACCATGTTGTATTCGAAGCGAGCGCTGTCGACACATCTCTCACATCATCATTGTGCAAGTTCATGCTGATTTTTGACTCCTTGGGCAACACTTGGGAGTCCTTAGATACTCTTCGCCATTTGTATCACCGTAATTATTCAGGGCTCTTTGTCTTGCCATTACTATCGAAAAAATGTACGCAAATATGGGATTGGTTACCCATCACGAGCATTTGACAGTTCTGAAAAGCGTAAACAAACAAGCACTTGCACTAGAAAATACTGTTTGTAAGTTTGCGACTGAGTCAGTATGCTAGTCGGTTATCCCCTCTCTGCTAGTAATATACCGCTCTTATCCTGTCTCGCGACTTCAGCTACGAGCGTGCTTGTGGGATAAAACGGATGGTGTCAAAGCCTGTCGAAGGTGTGCCGAGTAGATAGCTGAACATTATTCGATCGAGTGTGGAGAAGAGAGAGCGACAGTGGATCATCCTCTTGATGCCAGAGTAGTCACGTACCAGGAATACTGTAGAGTGGTGAGAGTATTTGAATCTAAGAATGATCTGATAGCGCTAGACCCGCAGCTCAAAGAGCTCGAAGATGTGGACTATCACATACGCTTCATCGAACCTCTAGACGTTCGAAAGTTTTGGATTGTCGAGAAAGGAAGGGACAAAGTATCGTTTAGAATATTCTATGAGTGTTCATTCTACGATAATTATGTCGGTGTTGACAAAGTTGAGATTGATTGAATTTCAGTTTGATTGCGAAGAAAGATAATGGAGAAAGAATTCATCGACAGTACATATTGATTGATTCACGTTGTTGTTATGCATTCATCTCTACGAATAGCTCAATTGTAGTGATATCGCAACGATTGTCAGAGGAACTAGAATGGGAGAAACGAGAAAGAGAGAGCGAGAGATTGATTGATTGATTGATTGATATCCTTTATTTGCTCAGAGGCAAAAATTAAAAATTCTGTTACATATGGTACATATGTCACTCATAATAAATATATATCACATTCGTGAAATTTGTCGTTTTGGTCAAGGACATTGTATTATCACATCAAGTGACTAGTCATTTTGAAGCACTGCAAGGTGCGTAGGAAGTCAAATTACACTATTTCTTATACAGAGAGGAAGAGAGAGAGAGAGAGAGAGAGAGATTGATTAGGAATTTATTGAGGGCAGAGGGTAGACCCTATTTGCCCTATTAGAGGAACACATGTATAACAATGAGATACAATAAATATTATAAAAGACCATAGAGATCGCTCAAGTAATACCTAGTAAAGACTTGGAGATCCATCAGATATGTTTCAAGACAGCTTACATGTAGAGAAATGTTACGAAATATTGACTTAGTCTAAGAGAATTGGATTTTTTTTGGGAAAAAATTAATACCTGGGAGAAAAAAAATACCTTGATGTAGGGGGCGTGACACTGATAATATCCTCAAATTTTCGACGTTTACCTCGTGGCAAACTCGAGTAAAAAATTCCGAAAGTTCGGAAAAGCGCTTTTCCGGGCTCTGGAAACTTGGGGTTTGATTTGAGAGGAAAAAGTCCCAAACAAAAGTTGTAGTGCTCGAGAGGGCGCAAATTATGGGCCAATCCAGATTTTCGTAGCATTAATTTTTTATCCGGGATCGGAGGAAAAGTGCCAAAAAACGGCATTTTTTCAACAATTTTTCCCGCAGAAAATTCGGCACAAATACTCTTGTCAATCACCAGAATCGATTACTCCTGATTTTAGACGTGTGCATGATTTTTTTCAAGTCACTAGCTTGCATAGTTTTTGAATAATAACAATTGTTTATTAAAATAGACCAATAATCAGCGCTAATTTCCCACCGATCCACAAGACGTACAGTAATGTGACAAAAGAAATCGGAAGCTGACAAGCCTCGGCTATAGATTCCTAGGAAGAACTAATCGATTTCCATCATTTAAACTGTTCAGAATGAATTATTTGCAAAACACAATATTTTTGCTTATAAACAAATGGAATAAGTCGTTCCATATTGGTTCGATTGAAAAATGGATTCCGGATTCTGATTGCTGGAATTTTTCTGCAAATTTTAAAGAAAAAACTATCCTACGACCGCTTGGGGCCGAGATACAAATTTTTTTTTCAAAAAATCACTACACCCTCATTGTTTATTGTAAAGAGTCCAGCTTGCACACACTGGACAAAGGATATTCAAAGTTTATGGATATCCATCTACCAACTGCATCAATTGATCAATTTTATGTTAACAAGCTGTGAAAAACACAGCGAAAATATGCCGCACCCCTCGATGTATGGCCGCGGAGAGGAGGAAGCTCGCGCGGCGACGCTCGGAGACCGCGAACTGAAACCGATTCGTGCGCTTCAAATTCGTGGACGCGTTAAAATATGGCCATATCTCCAAAACTATCCAACCAATTTTGACATTTGATTCTAATCTGGGGTAGCGTTGAAAAATATTAATAATTAGCCGATCAGATTCTCAAAAAAAAGGAGTGCAAGGTGGTTCTCAATAAAACTTGTGCTATATAAAAGTTTTGTTCTCCATCGTTGTGCGATTATTTGATGCGATTGTTTTCCAATGAAAATTTGATTGCTAGTAAGGTATAATCTACATTTGTTTTCGAGGAAAAGTTCAAATATTTTGGATCCGTCAATTTCTAAGGACATTATCATGAGGAAAAAATGAAGTATAGTATGCCATTGATTTTACATGATACTTTATTGATAATACATTGCAGGTCGTCAACAAGAAAATCTTAGAATATTTTTAAATCTATAAAATGTGCCCTAATTATTCATTGAATGTTGACATTATGTGTAGTTGTCATAACGTCGCCCATGGCCTGCAATGTATTCATGGGCGATAGATTACCTTCGACTCTATCAATATTGTCGAAAGTAAATACCATCGTCGTAGTGTCGATCAAGAGTTGTCTGGGAGGCTCGCGATCTCTTATGATCTGAGGCCGTTCAATGGGATCATTAGGCGTATTGCCACAAGCTTTTTCAGGCATTCCATTCTTGTATGGCTCGCACATGATTTTTTCTGAAAAAAAACGATAAATGTTGAAAAGTTGGGTCTCAAATTTGCTCCTACGTATTTTCCATCGATGTAGGTCAAAATATGAACATCTGTCATTGTGGAAAAGTTTAGAAATTTTACCTCGGAATAAAAATTACGTATTCAACTATATTCTGCAAAACTTCCGTATTCCTGTTTCACTCAAATTGTTGCAGCTCAAAAACGACGCTAAGTAGAGGACCTAAGATACTCGCAATGATTCAATAAAGTATCACTGACCTTTGGATGCTATCTTGTTAGGAAAAATCGCAGCGCTCCTATGCAGGTGAATTCAACGACAAATGCTTGGGAATAAACACGATAATCAAACGCGTGTCAGCGCTAAACTATATCGTTCCCGCTATCCTTCGAAATTCGTGTCCTCGATTGTTTCTAATTTTTGTCTGTATACTTAGAATCACAGTGTCACTACATGAATAACTACAATAGCAGCATACACAAGGCCACGATGATTGCGCATCAAAATCATCACTGCAGACTAACGTGAGCAAAGCTTGCTGCCTCCGCGAGCACCGCAGCCCCTTCAACGCTAACGCCGTGCGTCTAGTTTGGACCTTGCGTTTCAGTAGCTCTATTCATATAGGGTAGAAGGGGCGTTAGAATTTGGGGAAATACGCGGCTCTCTTTTTTCTCCTTGTCCTTGAAGCAGCTGCCGGCTGCCGCCACTCTCGCAACATCATCAGTCGCTGACATCCTCCCGAAAGGAAACCATTACGACCGTGTTAGCTACGTATATTATCCTAATACGCCATAGACTTTTTAGGTTCTGCACAGAATTGTGGAAAACTAAATATTTCTATGAGTGAAAATGTGTCAGCGTCGATGTCACCACCGCAGCAAAACTACTTGTAATATTGCATGTTGGCATCATCCCGAATTCGAATCGTTGTGATTCTGTGTTGTGGAACGCTGTCTTCTAGTGTCAGAACGACATAAAATTTTCAGTTCAGCAAAGGGTTGTAAACAGCAGAGATAACAACAATCAATGCAGCAGTGTGGTGCAGTACATCATATCTCGTGAGGTAGGTGCATTTGCGTGTTCATGCAAATTTCAACTCGTGGAGAATTTTGTTCGCGTTTGCTGCCCTGATTCCAGGTTAAATTGTCGATTCTAACGTAACATGACCAAGATTGATCTGAGTCCATTATGATGTGGCATATTTCCATTGTTTCAAAAAAACCCGCTCCAAGGCTTCTTGATTATACAACACGAGTAATGTTTTTTCTTGTCTTTACTCTCTATTTTTCCGAGTGGAGGGGATCATCTACCGAGACGGTGAGAATGGGGAGTGATGTTGTGTGCGCAAGCTTCCATGAAACTTTTTCATTTCTCCTTGTTCGCTCCTTCTATCTTTCTCTCTCGCTTTCTCTCCAATGGCCCTGTCGTTCTTTTCGCGCGCTCCTCGTCTATCTCGTTCTTACTGGCTACGCGTCTAATATTGAATGAGCTCACGAATTTGCCGCCCTTCTCTTCGTGTACTTAATGTACCAATGTACCAAAATTAGCCAAACTGGCAGTATATCAAATCGTGGAACATATCTAATTTATAATGACTACCTTCGTTATGTTTTCACAGGGTTAAAGTTATTTGATCTCATCATTGGCGAAATCTAGTATTATGGCGGATGGCAAAAAATCAGAGGAAAGAGCCAAGAATGGAGGGAAAGAGGAGCTGGAAGATTGTTTCATCTGCGAACTTCCCATAGAAAAGTCTCCAGTAAAAAAAAGGACTTCCAAGAGAAAAGCAATAGAAACTTTACAAGGAGTCAGCCGTCGACGAAAAGATGGTAAACATGCCCGATTATTCGACGTAGATGAACTCAATGCTCCTAGTAATTGTAATAAGAACTATTGTAATGATGGTAATATAAAAGCCTGTATATGAAAAGCCGGACAACAGAAGTCAGACAGACGTAAGCAAACTATTGAGGGCCGTAAGTTTGATTCCAAAAATTTGTGTTTCTTTGTTCTGAGGATGCTTCGGATGATTATATAAGAAGGCAATCACATAGAAAGAAGCCAGTTCAGGTTACTAAGGTTTGTAGTTTAGATGTGATTGAAAAAATTATTGATAATGCAAAAAAGCAAAGTAAAGTACATGATCAACCTCGATACAGAGCAGTCCTTTCGCGATTGAAGGTCGATGGTAAAATTTTGGAAAATGAACCTCGATATCGTAAATATTGTTATACTCGAATGTTCCATCGCACGTTGTCGTCCCAAGTTGGGCGTCCAAGATCCTCGGGTGTTTCCGATCCCGTCGATTTCGTGGTAAATAGAATCCTCGAGAATAATGATGAATGTCAATTTTCGCTGAGAGATTCATTGAATGAATTTGATCCCAACCTGGAAGTGAATTCAAAAATCATGAAAAAAAGGTGCTGCGACATTTCATAATGACTTAGTGGTATATCCACACAAAAATGATTACATTCTCTGTTTCTCTGACGTCAGAAATAATATACTCACGCGTGAATGGTATGCAAGTAGATGCAAAGATCAGAAAAGCGAGCGCTTGAGAGTTGTGAGACAAGCGGTAAATATAATCTTGCAAGATATTAGAAGCGCTTTTTACGATACTGACGTTCATCCATCACCCATCCAGTTTTTGGATGGAGCTGAAGATGCGCTCCCAGGAACTTTAAAATGTTTATTAGATGTTTTGATGAAGACCAACTAAAAAAATGAAGAATTTCCAGAAGAGTGGAACCGTAAAGTGACAGCAGCAGGCCACAGTATCATTTCTTCCGTTAGGCCACGATCTTTCAAATCATCACTGTTGATAGGCCTCTCTCTAGCTATGCATAAAAATCACGCGTCAAGGAACCTGATTGACACGATGTCTAGTGTTGGCTTTTGTGTATCATACGAAGAGACTTTATTAGCTGAAGCATCGCTCTGTCACAGTTCGGCATGCTATACTTACTCGCAGGCCTATGTCCAAATCATTTGTGATAATGCAGATCACAATACTCTCACCCACGATGGTAGAGGTACTTTTCATTTTTTAGGAAGTATCATGAGTGTAATTCCGTCGTCTTCAGTCCAATGTCCAGATTTTTTTGGAAGATTGAAAAAGAGTCCATCAGCTGCAAATATTGCTGAGTCGAACACCATTCCGTTTGTCTCATACGTGAAACCGAAGACCCCTGGTCTATTTGGTGTTCGCATCCAAGAATTGCCCGTAGTTGCGCCTTTGAAAGTAAGTCCAAGATATTTTTTATTCTTTCATCGAAAAAAATCTGATGGTAAAGTCGCTCCTTGGCATGGGTTCATGGAGCAGGTTACCGAAATTCGAGAATTTTCCACTTCCAGGATTGTGCCTTTGCCTTTCATCTACCATTCGCCTAGTACCCCATCTACTTTCCTATCTGCTTCACTCGAGGCTGATCGAACACGAATATTTTTCAATCAAGATAAGATTTTTGTCACTGGAGATCAACCAATCTACTGGAAATTTGAAGGAATTTTGACTCATTTGGAAGGTACAGACATGGATCTGAGAGGTGAAGTCGAGGATCGAATCGGTTTATTCCACGGACTTTTGTCATATACCAGCGCGATAAACTATATCATGGGGGGTAGTGGCCCGAAAGAAGCTTTCAAGGTCTTGTAAGCTGAAAACTCGGTTGATCAAGCTCTCACGGGAAAAACCTATGCGCGAGCAATAAATGGTCATTTAATTGTACAAAATGCCTTGGCTGAAATAATCATAGATAGTCTGGAGTTCGAAACCGGAGAGCAGCAGTTCTTGAATGATTTGTATGATAAAATAGGCTCGGACGAGTTCCATGATTTAGTTGAAAGCGATGAGATGAAAAAAATCAAGGACGAGTTTGACCAGAAATTGATGAGTTTGAAAAACAATGGCCCCACAGCGCAACTGTGGGTACAGTTCTCCATCATGGTAGAGCTTATGAAGCAGCAATCCAATTAGAGAGAACTGGATCATGGTGTCCTCAGCTTAATATATTACATGCTCCCTTATTATCATGCAAGTGGTCACAATTTTTATGCCAAGTCTCTTCATTTATATCTCCAACGTATGCTAGCGTTGGAAGATACGATGAATCCCGAGGAACAAAACAAATTTTTTGAACAAGGATATTGTACCATTCGAAGATCACGAAAGTTTAGATCTGGTATTTGGCCAGATTTGACCATCGAACAAATTTTGATACGAGCGATGAAATCTGCTGGCGAACTGACATATGGTCGGGGGACTGATGAAAGTAATGTTACGAAATGGATCACAACCACACTTGCTCTGATAGATGTATGTACTGCCGTAGAAGAATTCTGTGGAGTGTCTTACTCGTCTGGTGATCAACATCAAAGTTTGGAACATTCTCAAATTTCTCGATTTGCTGGGAGCTCTGAGCTCATGAGGCAATTTTTCGCAACGTATCACCCTTTCCCCGTGACGGGTGATATAAGATCAATATACTCTGGTATTGTTGGCGACCCTCCCATTATCAATTGTCATAAAGCACTAGAAGTTGGAACCGAGTCACTGAAAAGCATTATTGGTAAGACTTTTGGCGATGTCAAATTCGAGAGGAAGAGGAGAGTTCTACCTCTCAGTGCTGTAACATCTTCTGTGAAAATTGATGGTCGAACGGTGCCCATCAAACCACTCCTGATTCTTCAGAGGATCACGTTGAATATAAGGCAAAGCAGTGACATAAAAAAATATCTTCACACTGAAATGGCACCATCTCCTTTGTCCCTTTTCAGCGAGAACGGTATGCTGAAAACAGTGAAAGCCGCGGTTCTTGACCTTTTTGAACAAATTACCGAAATTCCTTTTGATGCCAGTCGATGTTTTGTTATTGATGGTGGTCCTCTCCACATCAATCTTCTGGGAAGACTGGGTCAGGAGGAAATCTTTTAAGGTCTCTTTGAACACTGATATTTTCCCCAGCTGCCGAAAGCCCGGAGGGAAAAAGTTCCACAGATGAGCACATTGAACCTGGAATAATCTTCTTCCGTACTCAAGTCTCATATTGGGAGCCTTGAGTACCCGCTTTTCTGCATCACCACGTGCGGGGAGTTCAGATTGGTACCTGTTCAACATCGCAGCTAGGTAGCCAGGTTCTGCAAGATGCATGATCTTATGCATCAAAAGGGCTGCGAAGTACATTTTCCGCGAACAGTGTAACGTGAAATTTGACTCTACGTCCAACTAATTTATTTATTTAAATCCAGAACCCAGGTTCCCCTGCCAAATCAAGGGGACGAGCACCTGGAGTCTTACCTACGCTGCAATCGAACTCCTGGGAAAGAGGGAGGGAACGAATATCGATTCTCATGAAATAATAACTACATGAAAGTTCATTTTGAACTATTCTAACGTATATTGTTACAAGCCTCCAAAGCGCGACCGATGAAATTACAAACGGGATTTAAAAGCAACTTCGCATCGAGCGTCCTTAAGGCGATGTGGTAACCGTGCACGCTGGGAGTTATTCGCACTTTTATCAAATTTGCTTGCGATTTGGGCGAAACGACGAGAAGACCCGCGTTCATTATCATCTAACTCGAGTTCGTCTTCTCATCGTTTCGCCCAAATCGCAAGAGAATCGGATAAAAGTGGGAATTACAAAGTGCCTATATTATAGGTTAGGAAGTGCCTGTGCTCAAGTTATTCCCACTTTTCTCCAGTTCTCTTGCGATTCCAGCCAAACGAAGAGAAGACGAACTCGAGTTAGATGATAATAAACGCGGGTCTTCTCGTCATTTAACCCAAATCGCAGGCAAATTTGATAGAAGTGCGAATAACTTTCAGCGTGCATAGTGCACGGTGACCGCATCGCCTTAATAACTTCTCTTGTAGCACTTTACCGCCGGAGCTTTTGAGCCATAATGGCTTCCGTATCCCAAATCACCTCAAATCTCTCTGATAAAATCAAACACTTTCGTGGTTCGTTGGCTCACTCGCGTACAACCACAACATTCCTCTAAACATGATTGAAGTGACGGACACTCCTCGGTGCCTTCCCAAGCCCTCCGAGAATGTAGAGCTACACCATCCTCGAGGGCCCCGGCCAACACGAGAGAGGCTGTCTTCGTCTGAAAATCACTCATCTCTGCCATCAAAATTCACTCTAATTTACTCACGACACTATCCTGGTTTTTGGGCTCACCGGGTCGCGCGGATTCGGGGATGAAAGTCTCACTGGATCTCAAACCAGATAACCAGGCGAGATGTCTTATTCTTCGTCGTATTCACAGAGGCAAGATGGCGGATCAGAGCGAGAGAAAATAAGCACATTAACCTGAGGCTAGTTCACTCACCGTCAATTATCAACCATCCTTCCTCGTTCAGAGAAACCCTTGTATAATCCATTATTCCCTGGTAATTATGGTATTACAATGAAATATGACTCCAAAATGGCTCCTCGAATTTGCAAGAGACTAGTTACGATGCACTCAGTCCAACGATTCTTCCCAGAATGCCGAACCCCGTCGTCTTCTTCTCCTCCCCCGATCACCTGACGCGATCATAAACCAATCAAAATTTACCCACTTCCGGGAATCTAGTGCGCGGGAATACGAAATGGCGATGAAATGTTGCAACGGGATATCAAAGAAATTTCGCGCGGACACTCCACCCCAAAGACCCACATTTTACATACGTTCCTTTGTCATGCCTCCACTCGGTAGGCATGCGCACCTGCATAATAATCGCGTATTTCGCGGCAACTCCTCCACAACCTCGAACACGTGCTCAAATAGTAAGAACTATTCTATCTCTCTCAACCTCGCCTGAACTGGTACTACACTGTCTCCGTCTCTCTCTTTCCACAGCGAACTTGCCATGCTGGCGTGCCGTGTGTAAAACCTATTGCTCTCTCTCTCTCTCTCTCTCTCTCTTATGACGAATAAAGGACATCAATCAATCTCTCTCTCTCGCTCTCCCGTCATCGCCCAGTCTCTCTCTCTCTCCCCATCTTCTCGCGCGAGCCCGCGTTGCCATCGCATGATCTCTTGCTTCCGACTCACTGCGTCCAGTAAGTGCTGCCACCGTGCGCCCATTTGTCGCCGACACTACCATACCGACCCGCATCCAGGCACCTCTTTGATGTGTCTCTGAACACACACGGACACATGCAGCCTCTTCACTCAGCTACACGGGATATGTGTGGAGTATCCAGCCGTCACACAGGCGTGCTTGCCCAAGCGGCTATACTCTGCTTCACGGCCGGCTCAGCTGTTCGTCTGCTACCGCTGCGCACGCTAGATCTCCACCTCGGTAGAAGAACAAATGCATCAGTGCATGCCCCCGAGATGGTGGTCCAGCGCAGCAGCGAGCAGTGGTGACTGAGCCATGAATTCACGTGCGACTCCGTCGCAACAGTACGTAACCAACACAAACGCTCCCTAAAGGGGGTGATGTGCTCGTCTCTCCTAAGATCAAAAATGGACCTCACACATGAATTGCTCAGTCTCTGTATCCGTTGCCGCTGTTCGTCCGTGGCGTCGAGGTACACGACTGTGCAATAATATAAATGCGGTTGAAAAAAATGACTCGACTAGGCGAATTCGGAGAGGTCTGGTGATACACGCCCTAAGAAACCGCAATCCGTGTAGGGCTCTGTTCACTCTATTGACTTCCCGTTTAGCAAACCAGGTAAGTCATTAATGTATAAGCTGAAGAGTGAAGGCCCGAGAACGGATCCCTGTGAAACACCCAGATTGGTTTCGAGCCAGTGACAACTACCAGATTTTGAAGTGACTATTTGGGTGCGGCCTTATCCACAGGAGTGCCGATCTTGGAGAACCAAGTTTTTTGAGCTTCCTCAACAGCTTTGACGGTGTTATTGTGTCGAAGGCTTTGCTAAAGTCGAATAGTAGGAGTAAGGTGATCTTCCTATTAATGCCTACTCTGATGTCATCCGTCAACTTTAGTAAAGCTGTCTGGGTGCTATGGTATTGCCTGAAACCAGTCTGGAAGCGATCAAGAAGTTTCTCTCCTTCCAAATACTCCGTGATTTGGTCATGTGCAATTTTTTCCAGAACCTTGGAAAGGAAGTACAGCAGCGCTATGGGACGGAAGTTCGAGACCGTTGATGAAGCTGCAGTCTTCTTCAAAGCAATCAGCTGCGCTTGCTTCCAAACTTCAGGAAAAACGCTATGAGCAGAAGAGGAATCGAAAATATGTACAATAAGATCACCAATTGCTGGGAGAGCTTTCGCGATCACGCTCTGGGGGATCCCATCCACCCCGCAAACCTGCGAGGAAAAATGTTTAATAGCAAGGACTACATCATTGCGATTCGTGAGCTTGAATTTAAACCCCTCCTCCGATGCAGAGTTAACATCGTCCATTGCTTCATTGATATCCTCGTGAGGCGAAACGGAAACCCCCGCGAAGTGAGCGTTCAACTCCTCTGGTGTGAAACCGTGAAGTTCTTCCTCTCTTCTCTTGGGCAAGAGGCCAAGATTGCGCATCTCCTTCCAGATGTTCTTCTTCTGATCAAGAGCGTCCGTGAGATGAGTTTGGAGGAAGGACTCACGCTCTTGTTCTATCCGTAAATCGACCTCCTCGCTAAGCCGAAAGTACTCACTTTGAAGCTCAGGACACTTGCGTTGGTTACGTTGCATCCGCTCCCAGCGTCTGCGCTCCGCGTCTCGCTCATTCCTGAGCACTTTCAACTCCGGACCAATCCATGAAGCATCACTTTTCGTCGGATTCATAGTTTTCTCCGGTGCTAATTCGTCCAAAACCGTCTTTAAATTTCCATTCAAGCGGTAAATTGCATCTTCCAAACTGGTTTCAGCATTTTCAAGAGCTGTCCAGTTGCGGCGAAGCAAACAGTCATCCAATATCTCCGGAGTTATCTTACGAAAATCCCTATAGGTGAAGGAACTTTTTCGGCGGAGTGGGAGTGAAGACGCTGATGGTGACGTCAATGACCGAGAGCCTGCCAAAACTGGGCAGAGGCTTGTTTTGAAAGTCGGTAATGATGTCATTGTCATCCACTTAAATATGTTCAATCCACGTATGAGATACATTGGGGTAATGTTGGTGAGTCGGGCCATGCTGTATTATCTGCAAGGCGAGTTCTTCTGCCAGCGCAGTCAGTGTTTTGGTGTCAGGGTGAGTAGTGTCAAGTCAGTCCACGTTCAGATCCCCCATTATAATTTTGTGACTGTGATCACCACACAGTCGACGTAATGAGCCAAACAACCCATCATCCTCCTGCATGGCAATCTTTGGGGGTCTGTAAATCACTACGACTAGTATCGGAGGAGAGTTGCCTTGCTGTACGCTACAGAAAAGAAATTCAGGTACTCCAGGTTTCCCTGGCCCAAAAGTATTCGACGAAATCAATTTCTCAACCTCGAAGTCGTTGCGTACATACAAGGCCACCCCACCTCCCTTTCTGTTGCGATCGTGTCTCAACAGTGAAAACCCCGGAATCAAAACGAGACTTTCATCCACATACTCATCTAGCTTCGACTCAGCCACCCCAAATAGATGGTAGGAGGGATCGTTTGCGACGAGCAAGCTCAGATGCTCAACCTAATCTGTCAGGGAGTTAAAATTGATAAACCCGCTTTTAAGAAACCTCTACCCCCTCTTAGCCCCTCAGCAGCCGTATTTAGTCAAGGAGTCTCCGCTGATTCTGCTGCCGGATCTCGGCTCTGCTCCGGAACGACTGTGCAGCTCTAGGTGTTGTTAGAGGACGCAGAAGTACGTTTTGGAACACTTCGCCAGGCCGTTTGAATGACCTGCAGATCAGCGAGGGATTCGAACGTATGCGCTCGCTCACCATTTCTCCGCCTGACCCAGAAACGTCCGCTACTGTATCAGACGTATCTCAGACCCAAACCGCGTGCAACCGATCTCAAACGTGTGTATTCCTTGTACTTCTCACGGGGGAGCATTTCATTCACAAAGATTCAACGATTTGGCACATGGGCTGCCGCATCTGAGTCAAATAGATAAGGCTGGATGTTATTAGCCGTGAAATAATTATTAGCGAGTGAACGTTCAGCCCGAATCGCTTTCCCGACTAAATGGCTACTGGAGAGTTGGACTACGCATGATGGTAGAGTGCGTGAGACGGCAGCTGAGGCTCGTGAAGATGAATCCGAATCACGATTATTTGCTGGAGGCCTCTCCTCAGACGCATGCCTTGGATGCAGGACATGAACATCAACAATGTCTGCCCTCTCTAGCGAGGGGAGAATGGACTTGAGCTGTGCGTAGGAAATATCAGATATTCGTGCCGGTGAGGCCATAGACATTCCTCTCAAAACACCATCAATAATCAATTCACAGCGCTCAAGACCATCACTGCCGTGTCCCCGTCCTTGCTTCCCAGCATGTGAGTAGGGGGACTCGTTCATCCTAGGCGGATTGATAAGAATCGAGGATTGATGTGTCGATTCGGCATTGCAATTCTTAACATTTCTCAATTTACAACTTTGCAGAGTTCTATGGAAGCCTTCAAACAGCTCAGTAAGAGTGGAAATCTGGCTCTTCATATTGGAATTCTGCTCCGAAAGAAGATGGCGATCCGAGTAGAGCTCCTCCGGCTGTGAGCTCTGCCTCTCTATAAGTCTCTCGAGAGAAGATACACGTGCTATACTGAGAAGAGGATATAGTTGTGAGTACTATACGAAAGTAACGGGCACTATACGTAAAGTAACTCTCGGTTTCTTTCGCTGTCAAGTAGCCCGTACTCTTCATGAAGTTGTCAGAACTATCTCGAGAGTAGGCACCTTTGCGGCATCTGAATGTGCTTTCAGGGACATAAATGTCGGCTATACGGGAATATATGAACAATTATAGAATATTCTGAAGGCGTAGGATATGTTTTCATTCAATCAAAATCTTTCTTCTGATGAAGATGAGAATATAAGCGTGTCGCATGCAGGTTCGAACAGGTTAGAACGAGGCGTGCATCAGAATATGTAAACACGTTGCCGCGAGGAATAACTATCTAGTGAGCGCTCCGTACTCTCCAAATAGTTGTCACAACAATATCGCGACTGGTGGCTACTCTCCAGTAGCATCGGCTATACTTTCTGCATAAAGTGCTCAAAGCTATATTCTTCTCTCAGTGTAACAGACAATCATCCACCTCTTCCACCGCTAGCGTGAGAGATGGAGGGGGAATGGCAACGTTGCGTCGACTCACGAGGGATTTTATCTCGTCAAGCTGGTTCTGGAGCAAGGCATTTCGGTCGTGAAATAGGTCCAGAGTCCTCTATGAGTACCGCTATGAGTACCCATTTCATCTCCGGAGACGGTAACGGTGTCGATGTGGGTGATGTTGAAGAATGTTCCATTGTGTTGGAGCTGTGTGCTCGCCTCCATCTCAGCAGAGCCGTCCTCAGGTGGTGTAGGAAGCAGCACCTAGAAGGCAGTAGTGAGCCGCTCATGTGTTTGCTGCCTTTGAATATTCGCGGGCTCTACTTTGCTGGAGTCGTGGATGGTGGCACCACGTGATGGAGTTAAAACAACGGTTTGCGGAGTACCCGCCGCTAGCGAGAGCTGTGGACTCCCGGTGGATTGAGAGGTCCTGGTGGTGGGGAGCTTCGCGCTACGTCGCACGCTGGTATATTGCAGACGCAGCACGCCTGCTGAGCCGTGCGTGTGAGTTGGGCTGATGGCTCACACGTCTCTGCGAGTTCGTAATCTCCTTTTCTCTCTCTCTCTCTTTTTTTTTTTTTTTTTTTTTTTTTTTTTTTTTTTTATGGTGGTTAGAGGGCAAAATCTGCCTCAGGATCCCTCGGATCCGTCCCCAGACACCGGACTGGTTCAGCTTACGCGGACTACGCATAGCCCACGCAGGCCATACCAGGCGGGACACGGGTTTGGGTGGGGCCCACCGAGAGGTGGGCCCGGCCGTGTAATATCCCTCTCCCCTCGATGTCCGATACCTAGGGCATCGGGCAATCAAGAAGGAGATCCACCTGCATCTACCATCTCATCCCGGAACCGCGTGAGCATTACTTCAGGATGAGCGGCATGTCTCGCGCTCGATTGCGAGCGTTCCTCTTCTCCATCTTCTCTCTTCGGCCACTTGTCGGCATCTTCTGTCTTCATTCTCCATTGTTCCCTCTCTTTCTTCTTTCTTCTCTCTTCTTCCTTCTTTCTTCCCTCTTCAGTGCATCAGATTCCTCCTGGAATCATTTGAGCCTCTTCTGTTTCAATCGGCAGAGTCACTGTGATTCGCCTACTTCGAGGCGCCTTACTTCCCTCTCTTTCTCCTCTTTGCGGGTCATCACCATCTTGATGTATCCGGTGAGTCTATCCCATGTCTCCTGGTTGCGGAGCAAGTACGGGACGAGATTCTCGGGTGTTAGTTGAGCACCCAGCCATTCATCCAGCTCGGCGCGCTCTCTCCGGGTCTCTCTCACTCTCTCTCTCTCTCTCTCTCTCTCTTTCTTATATTCATTAACGGTCTTCCCAAAATCCTTCGGCATACATCTCATATGATATATGCAGACGATAGCCAGATCTACTTACACGCTCTTCCAATTGAATCAGTTACAAAACTTGCCCTAATTGCCCAAGATGCAAACGCCGTTGCTCAATGGGCAGCTGATAATGGGCTTAAACTCAACCCTACTAAGACAACGGTGATGATACTTGGGAGTGAGTTCTATACCTCAAAGATCGATTACAATCAGATCCCAACCCTCAACATCATGAGCACTACCGTACCCTACTCAAAATCTATGAAAGTTCTAGGACTTCACATATCACCGAGCCTTGACTGGGACCTTCAGGTTAGAGAAGTATCAAAGAGAGTCCACGGTTCACTTTATTCACTTCGGTCTCTGAGGCACTCACTTCCTCGTAATCTTAAAGAGCAACTTGTTCGAAGCCTCGTGCGGCCAATATTTGATTATGCCGCGCCATTGCTCACCGATCTCAATAAAGGCCAGCAACTTAAACTCCACCGCCTGCATGATGCATGTGTGCGCTTCGTCTATGGGAATATCCCGTGGCGATCGCATGTGACCCGATACCGGTTAGCCCTAGGATGGCTATCTGCTCAGCGCCGTAGAGAATACCTGCTCGGTTCCTTAGCTTACTCGGTAATAGATACCGGTTTGCCCGAATATCTCCGTCCTAGATTCCTTCTTACAGCGGAGTTACCATCTTTGAGGCAATCTAAGAGGAGAGACAAGGACACACTAACATATCGAACTCCCCGTACTGAAGCTCAAAACCAATCATTTGCTCTTGCATCATCGAGACTCATCAATGAGTTACCTTACATTGATTTTGAAACATCCACACACGAACAGTTTAAACAAGACTTGCTCGACCATCTCATGTCTCTGGATCGTGATGACTGGCTTAAGCGTGTGCAACAAGAGCAACTAGAATCAGTCCCACCCGCCATCGCTCACTTGATTTCTTTTCCACCTTCCTGAGCAAAACAAGATGATACTGGCACTCACATTGATGATAAGAGATTCTATTGCACTCATGAATTTGATCCATGCTTCATGGAATGGATAAATTATGAGAACGTGAACAACCGAGTTCCAGTTTACATATTACCTCAAATATTATTGTAACTTCTATTCTCAGCTCATTTCGAATTCACTTAGTATTTAAATTTAAGTCTATTCGCAATTTTAGTTAGTCACTAGCTAACCATAGATTGATACTATACTAGCGATACTGCCTTGCTCGCTAACGCTCGCTCGGCTTCACTCTATTTGGTCAAATCAATAGTTTTGCGACATAAAATTGATTTCTATTATGTTCTGCAACTATTAAAACTATCAGTTGATAATAAATTTTTGACCATGATAATAATGAAAGTTCCAAGTTTTCTTTAAGAATTTCTCGATATTATGAAGATACTCTTTTTAGTAGTTTTTTGACTAAAATTTCTAGTTGTTCTTCAGTTAAGGTGGCTGCAGTACTTTTCAATAAAACGTTTGTTTTAAGCGCAAATGGGCATGAACTATACTTAATTTTAACATCAGACATATTAAACCATTTGCAAATATTCGGAGTCAACCACCGAAATCGTGAGCAAATTGACTTCAAAAATTGTTTTTGACTTACACGTAACCTTATGGGTCAGATGCGTTAAGATGAGCTCACGCGGTAACTATTCGTATGATTTTTGTTTTGACTAAGGAAACGGATCCTTAGCCATTTCCTAAAAATTGATACCAGGAAAATCATGGGTGAATCATTATAATTTCTAAAAAATGAAAGTGAAAGTAAAAAAGTAGCGTAGCAGCCAATGCTTGCGATGTGAGTAAGTATAGAGGAGAGTGGGGCAAAATTGGACGGATTTTGCAGTGGGGCTATCTGACGATACTTGGGACTAGGCGCGCTATGGGACTTTGAAGTTCAACTATTGAATAGATTGTAAAAAAATTTTCAGACCCCTAGGTCTCAGCGTTCATACTTTTTCTTGAAGTTGAAAAAAAAAAATCTGTCCAAATTCATCCCGAACTGGGGGGCTCTTTTGACAAGTTTTGGGAAAATTTTGACAGCCTTCCAAAATTGAGGTATACGGCATTATTCCCTACCTATTAAAATCGCATTTGCCCATCAAAACACGTGGTAATAACTCAAAATCAATAGAGAAACCTCCTGAGACTTTTACATCCTCCCATAGCCCGAGCAAGCGAGCCGTTTTTGTGTTATTCTTCAGCATTATTGAGATAGGCGCTTCACTGGTGTAATATCGTCTTCAGCAATCAGTAATCGACTCGTAGCTTCCAAGAGTCGAGTTTTCTTTTTTTTTTCATACTGGAGGTATTCATACTCGCCCCTACGTCAACGATCCCCTTGATAGTGTGGAACATCCAAGGCAATGTCACCGAATGCGAGAGTGAAAATGCGAAAATCGAGGGCTATGTTGGAACACGTTGAAAGCGACTTCTGACTCCTGAGACGACCATGGGACATCGTAACTTCATTTCCTCACCCATTTTCAATAAACTAACTCATCTCCAACCTCCCACGCTTGGAAAGATTCGCACAGATGCACACGCGCCTCGATACGCGCAATTATCCTCGATAAACATGGACAGGCAATCGGTCGACCGATTTTAGATGGGATTTAGCATTGTCCGATTTCGCCCCCACCAATTCGTCCAAAAATGCCCTTAGGTATTTTTTTCGCAGAATTGTGATCATTTGGGCTCAAGTGTACCGATTTTGGCCCACGACGGCTCAAAATCTTCGTTATGTAATATTGTTTTTGACCCCTAAACGGCGATTAAGCTCGTCCACTGAAGTTCTTAATCAATGTCAATTCAATCAATTCAATCCAATTTCAATCAATTATCTCAACAAAATATTATGAAAAGAAATTTTTGTGGGAAAAAAAGGAAAATTATGATGAGATAACTCAAAGATAACCAAAAGATAAAAAGATGACCCAAAGATAACGTTTAGATAAGAAGATAATCTAAAGATGATTTCAAGATAGTCTTAGATGATAAAATAGTTGGAGATATACAGTAAGTATTCAGATACACGCGTCAACATTCATCATAAAAGTCACTAGAGGGAGCTAAAGGTATATATACAAAGTTAAAGCGTGAAGAAAGGTCAGTCTGTTCCGACCCATCGAAGGGTGAAGTAGATGCCGCTCCTGGTGATCAAGAAGTACTCCGAGAGCCAACCTCCAGGAGCTATGAGGTCAATTGAGTTATCACGAAGGAGTTAAACGTAAGTAATTACTTATAAAACATTTAAATATATAAATATTTAGACATATAATTTTAATATATAGAGGGAGTTGAAAATATATATACAATGTTAAAGCATGGAGAAAGGTCAGTCTGTTTCAACCCATTGAAGGGTGAAGTCGATGCCGCTCCTGGTGATCAAGAAGTACTCCAAGATCCAACCCCCAGGAGCTATGAGGTCAATCGAGATATCACGAAGGAATTAAACGTGAGTAATTATTTATAAAACATTTCAAAAACAGATATTCAAACAAATAACTTAAATAGTATATACCATTTATCCATCCCTATCTATCTATATTGATTTATTTATTATATTTCTGAATAACAATGTAACTTTCATTTGGATTGATTTCAGCATATACCATAATGTACATCCTGCATCCTGCCAACTGTAATGAGAGGATGGGAAAGAAGAATGCAACCTCTAAAACTATCAAGAAACATATTGGGAAGCAGTTCTGGTAAGTTATCTTTAGAATTTTTTAAATATTTAATGAACATTAGTATACTTGATTTTGTTAGAACATTAACAATATCGCATTAATTGTTCTAATAAATGCTTTACCACTCACCCCCCCCTCTTTCATAATTTCATCAGATAAATCTACACATAAATACACACACGCATCCACACACGCAATCCCTCACATGTATATATATATATACACGTTTTCACACAAATTCCAATTATTTTATGGTAGAGGAATAATCTGCAATATTACATTTTCCATTCCACAGCGCCATTAAGGACGAATGGAAATGTATCCCGTTAGTCCATGGGATAACTAACTCGGCGAGAAATCAAGAAGCAAAATTGGGATGCCATCGTCGTGGATTAAAGGACGGATTCCAGGTGATTTAAAATAATTTAAAAACATTCAATTCAGGTAATAACATATTTATTTTTATACTGTTTCTATAAAATTATGAAATTTACTATAAATTGTAAAATAAGAATATGTATACTGGATGACTTGATAAAATTCAACAGAGACGGGACATTTGCCCGTCTCTCCCCTCTCGTCTCCTTTCATTTCATAGGTTTAATTAGAATAAGTTTTACAAAATTTACAATGACTTAACAACAACGATATAATTATTTTCAAATTGTGGTTCGACATAATTCAAATTGATTACTTTTCAATTCCGACGATTTCAATTAATTGCAAAATCATAAATAATTTCAAATCACGACCACGACGATAGGACAGAAATTTCAAGAATGAGTAAATTTAACTTTAGAATTTTTGCCAATGAAGAAACGACGTGACTCCAACATACGAAGAATCCAATACTTGACTATCGCCTGCGGTAGGGTGCCTCACAAAAGTGCTGAGGTAATGTCAAGGATTCGGTGTTCTTATTAGCTGACTGACGGATCCCATCAAAGAATTTCCGCCCAATTGAATCCCTACATATCTGAGTCATTCTACACAGAACCCTTGAAGGTCCCCTGTTAGTAAATGACTCATCCATAGATTTGTACATTCTCTTGGAATCGTGGAATTCTGGGCTACGAACGCACATACTCTGACTGCATTATCCATCGAGCAATAATTGAACAAAATAGAAGAAAAATTCTCCTGATAATAACTTTTAGAAGATTTTGCAATCAACTAAAATCGTCATTAGAGATCAAAGTTTTCCTGTTTTTTTCAATAAACTCACCAAAATGGAATAAGAGTTATGATAAACTTTTTAGTAACTATTGTTGCAAAATGGATTTTACACTAAAGAACACTAACAGTATTCATACAACACCATTGATGATTCAAAACAAACAAAAAATCACATCAATCATAATTAAAACACTTCAATTCACACTGATGAGAACGTTGCGGTGACTCGCCTAGGCCATGGCTCAAGAGTGATTAACTCCGCTGAGAGCGACCGAAGCGAAAAATCCAATACAAATTCATCAACACCACACTCATCACATATATAGGCTTTAATGCAATCAACTGATCACACATAGCACTATTGAAACACTCACTTTACATTGATGAGAACGTTGCGGTGACTCGCCTAGGCCATGGCTCAAGAGTGATTGACTCCGCAGAGAGCGACCGAAGCAAAAAATCCAATACAAACTCTTCAACACCACACCCATCACATAAATGGGCTTTGATGCAATCAACTAATCACACATAGCACTATTGAAACACTCACTTCACACTGATGATAACGTTGCGGTATCTCGCCTAGGCCATGGCTCAAGAGTTATTAACTCCGCTGAGAGCGACCGAAGCGAAAAATCCAATACTGATTCATCAACACTTTACACACAACATGATGAGACAATCAAATCAATATAACAAACAATCTAACAATTTCCATATTGCAACAATAGAAGTTTTATTCAAATGCAATAATAAAATCGTTTCAAATGATAATCAAATCTCTCAATAAGTATTCAATACATAGTTGAAAAGATATTCAATATTCAACTAATTCCATAGTAAAATCACTCGATTATTTCAGAAAAAATTATATATATCGAACCATCTAATGAATTCCAAACGAGACGAACATTTGTCCATCTCATCCCTTCCATATCCTTTCATTTCATAGGTTTGATTAAGATAAGTTCTACAGAATTTCAATATGATTCAAAAACGTTGATAAGATACTTTTCATCGCGGTTCAATCAAATTCAAATCATTTCTGTTTCAACTCCGACGATTTCAATTAATTGCAAAATCATAAATAATTTCAAATCACGACCACGACGATAGGACAGAAATTTCAAGAATGAGTAAATTTAACTTTAGAATTTTTGCCAATAATAAATCGACGCGACTCCAACATACGAAGAATCCAATACTTGACTATCGCCTGCGGTAGGGTGCCTCACAAAAGTGCTGAGGTAATGTCAAGGATTCGATGTTCTTATTAGCTGACTGACGGATCCCATCAAAGAATTTCCGCCCAATTGAATCCCTACATATCTGAGTCATTCTACACAGAACCCTTGAAGGTCCCCTGTTAGTAAATGACTCATCCATAGATTTGTACATTCTCTTGGAATCGTAAAATTCTGGGCTACGAACGCATTTACTCTGACTGCATTATCCATCGAGCAATAATTGAACAAAATAGAAAAAAGATTCTCCTGATAATAACTTTTAGAAGATTTTGCAATCAACTAAAATCGTCATTAGAGATCAAAGTTTTCCTTTTCTTCAATACACTCACCAAAATGGAATAAGAGTTATGATAAACTTTTTAGTAACTATTGTTGCAAAATGGAATTTACACTGAAGAACACTAACAGTCCCTCATACAACACCATTGGTGATTTAGAACACACAAGAAAACACATCATCACAATTAAGACACTTTAATCTACATTGATGAGAACGTTGCGGTGACTCGCCTAGGCCATGGCTGAAGAGTGTTCAACTCTGCTGAGAGGGACCGAAGCGAAGAATCCAATACAAACTCATCAACACTACACTCATCACATATATAGGCCTTCATACAATCAACTGATCACACAAAGTACTATTGAAACACTAACTTTACACTGATGATAACGTTGCGGTAACTCGCCTAGGCCATGGCTCAAGAGTTATATTAACTCCGCTGAGAGCGACCGAAGCGAAAAATCCAAAACTAATTCATCAACACTCCACACACAACATGATAAGACACTCAAATCAATATAACAAACAATCTAACAATTTCCATATTGAAACAATAGAAATTTATTCATTCAAATTCATTAATAAAATCTTTCTAAATAATTATCAAATCTTCTAAGGAGTACCCAATGCATAGTTGAAAAAATATTCATTAATCAACTTTTTCCAAGGTAAATCACTCAAGTGTTTCAGAAAATTCATGTAAATTAAATAACGATTGAGTAATACCATCTCCAAAAAATTACACAGTACATAAAGAATCAATTACTCCAATTTAATTCACCAAAAAAATAAAAATGTATAAAATATCACTCGGAAAAGTAAAAATAACCGAAAAAAGTAGAAATAATCAAAAAACGACTCAATAACTTAAGAATAATCATAAGATAATCAAAAGATAAAAAGATGATCAAAAGATAACAATAAGATAAAAAGATAACTTTAAGATGATCATAGATGATCTTAGATGATCTCAGATGATCTTAGATGATCTTAGATAATAAGTACTTAGAGACTCGCGACACATAAGGTCTATTGTCGCTCTCACAATACCAACTCATATTTTTTCCCGTCAAGTTGGCAACCCTGCTTACGATTTTGCGTTGGCAGCCCTGCTCGGGGGATCCGGACGGACGGGATTTTGCCCGCGTCTTAATTATTATAAAATTTCGTTATAACTAAACTCTCAATACCCTGCACCATAATTCGACTGTAAATATGTAGCACTCTGTAATTCGCAATTTGGGCATATGGGATTCTTCCCCCGCCCTCAATAAAACCACCAATCAATCGATCTCTCTCTCTCTCTCTCTCTCTCTCTCTCTCTCTCTCTCTGCTCGACTAGGGGAAGTGGGGCGACTCGTTGCTGACTTGGCTAGGAATTCCGACCTGCGCCTCAACGCTGGAAAGACCAAGGCGATCTTTTTCAGTTCCGAAAGGAACGTTAAAGACTGCAAGTCTTCAACGTTTCTTTCGGAAGCGCTGCAAGCGCATGAACTTGCCAGGGGTTGAGATACAGGACGGAGTGTTTATCCCATTCAGTGACTCTGTCGCGAGTCTAGGTGTTACACTTGACAGCGAACTGACGTGGAAACCGCACATCGATCAATTAACTAAGGAAGTAAACACAGCCTTTTACGGTTCGCGGTTTTTTAGGGCGTGTATCACCAGACCACTCCGAGTTCGCCTAGTCGAGTCTTTGGTTCAACCGCATTTAGATTACTGCACGGTCGTGTACCTTGACGCCACGAACGAACAGTGGCAACGGATACAACGACTGAGCAATTCATGTGTGAGATACATTTTTGATCTTAGGAGAGACGAGCACATCACCCCGTTTAGGGAGCGTCTGGGTTGGTTACGTACTGATTCGCGGAGAATGTACTTCGCAGCTCTTTTGATGCATAAGATCATGCACTTGGAAGAACCTGGCTACCTAGCTGCGATGTTTACCGGCCACAATCCGAACGCCCCGCACGTGGTGATCTGGAAGAGCGAGTACTCAAAGTCCCCAACATGAGACTTGAGTATGGAAGAAGATCATTCCAAGTTCAATGTGCTCATCTGTGGAACTTTCTCCCTCCGGGCTTTCGGCAGCTGAGGAAAGTATCGTTACTTAAAGAGGCTTTAAAAAATTTCTTAGTGACACAGCCTCCTCAGAGGATTGATGTAGAGAAGGAGCACAATTTTAATCTGTGATGGGTTGGGCTCTACTTTGTTTTAATATTTCTTTTTTCTATATGTGACCTCCTGTCAACCGACTGATGGGACATAATCTGTGATATGATTGTGAGCCCTTATCCTTCTCTTATTACAAAATTTTGTACTTAGAATAATGAGTAATTTTCGCCTTGACTAGTCACAAATTGTGATGCTGAGTGTCCTTGACCAAAACAGTGATTCACTGAAATTATTATTATGAGTATATATATATATATATATATATATATATACATTATTTTCTATACACGATATTATATTTTCAACGGGCATATGTAATCATATGTAATCAGATTTTTTGTCTGCGGACGAATAAAGGACATCTATCTCTCTTTTTTTTTTTTTTTTTTTTTAAGTGGAATATAAGGAAAAATCTGATGACAGGACATCCCTATTGGATGTCCCACCGGCAGACCATGAGCGCTTTCATTTTGCCCACCCGGTGAACCGGATGAGCATGAATCCAGCGCCCGTGTGCCCTGTGGGCTAAAACCTTCTGCTCTCAACCCCACAGTGTTGGCAAGCCATCACTGCAGAACTGGGGGCAGCTAACCACTATCTAACCAACCCACCCCGGAACCGCGTTAGCATTACTTCAGGGTGGGAGGCGTATCGCGCTCGGGATCAAGCGACTCTCTTCTCTCACGACTTGCAGGTGTTGTTGCTCCTTCTTCGATCTTTTCCTACTCTTCTTTCTTCGATCTTCTCTCTTCTTCCTTCTCTCTTCTTTCTTCTTTCTTCCCTCTTCAGTTCATCATATTCCTCCTGGAATAATTTGGACCTCTTCTGATTAACATCTATCTCTCTCTCTCTCTCTCTCTCTCTCTCTCTCTCTCTCTCTCTCTCTTTTTTTTTTTTTTTTTTTTTTTTTTTTAAGGTGGTTGTAGGGCAAATACGCTGCGACGTACGAAGGAGAGGCACCGGTCAGCCAAACACGGCTGGCCAGCACCTCCCCAACAGTCCCGGGCTGGAATCCGCATCGATACGGCCATCCGAACCGGGTAAACCCTCTCTTCCTTCTCCGTTGGCGCCGGCCATTGGACAAGGGAGAGATCCACCAACTTACCAATCCGGCCCCGGCACCGCGTGAGCATTACTTCAGGGCCGGCGGCGTCTCGCGCTCAGGATCGAGCGTCTCTCTTCTCACGACTCGCAGGTGTTGTTTCCCTTTCTTCGATCTTCTTCCATCTCTTCATTCTTCATCTTCTTTCTTCTCTCTTTTTTCTTCTCTCTTCTCTCTTCAGTGCATCAGATTCCTCCTGGAATCATTTGGGCCTCTTCTGTTTCAATCGGCAGAGTCATTGTGATTCGCCTGCTTCGAGGCGCCTTACTTCCCTCTCTTTCTCCTCTTTGCGGGTCATCACCAGCTTGATGTATCCGGTGAGTCTATCCCATGTCTCCTGGTTGCGGAGCAAGTACGGGTCGAGATTCTCAGGTGTTAGTTGAGCACCCAGCCATTCATCCAGCTCGGCGCGCTCTCTCCGGGTGTTGCTGCACTTGAACAGGGCATGTTCGGCGTCATCCCATTCGTCCCCGCATGACTGACATGCTGGGGTCGTCCTCTTCTTGAACCTGGTTAGATAGGAACCGAAGCAACCATGATCGCTCAGTGCCTGCGTCGTCCAGTAGTCCATCTCTCCGTGGGTGCGTTCCGCCCACTTGGCTACGTCACGGATCAGCCGGTGCGTCCATCTGCCGTTTGCAAATGGCGAATCCCACTCAGTTTGCCAATGCTCGAGGGTGGTTTCCTTCTCGTTGTCGCGGATGATCTCCTTCATCGTCGGAGTGAGTCCTCGTTCGGCTCCGATCACTTTCTGGCGGTCCCAGATCCTCACTTGCTCCGCGACGAGCAAGTGGATGGGCGGTGAACTCGCCAATACGTAAGCCGCATCTCCTGACACGGTGCGGTAGGCACGGATACTTCTCAGGGCCGCTCTCCGGTGGACAGGCCCCATCCTCTTCTCGATGATGGTCTATCTGCTCTCCTTCCCCACACGGGTGCACCGTAGAGCATGATAGAGGTGCTGACGGTGTTGAGAAGTGCGCGCCTCTTTTCCTTGGGTCCCCCGATATCCGGCATCAGCCGCTGAAGCGCCGCACCAACCCTGCTCGCTTTTTGGGCGGCCTCCTGGATGTGCTTCTTGAACGACCACTTGTCGTCAAGCCATACGCCGAGGTATTTCAGCTCTGTCTTGCGTGGTTCTCTTGCCCGTTGATGTAAAAGTGGGGCAAGTCAAACTTCCTGCGTCTTGTGACCACGATTGCTTCGCACTTCTTGACAGCAAGCTCTAGGAGCCTGCTGATCATCCACTCGTAGACTCGGACCAGTGCCTCGTTTGCGCGTCTACCCAAGAGTTCCTCGTTGTCGGACCAGACTATGAGCCCCGCGTCGTCCGCGAAAGCCACTATTATCACTCCTTCGGGCAGTTCAATAGACAGTAAACTGGCGTACTGGGTATTCCAGTTGAACGGCCCGGAAACCGATCCCTGTCCGATTCCGGCGGACAGTTTCCGAATCTCTTGTCCCTCGTCGGTGTCGTACACGAGTGTCCTGTTCCGCAGATAGTCACTTGTGATGGCTTGTAGATAAGGCGGCACTTAACCTGCTTGGGATTGATAGACTCGCTGCCAGCTCGCGCAGTTGAACGCGTTCTTCATGTCCAACGCAATAATGGCACAGAATCCTCCTCTTCCTTGGTATGGGTTCCCTACCGACGCTTGAACCCGTTCTTGGACCTCCTCGATCGCGTGCACAGTGCTTCGTCCCTTCCGGAACCCAAACTGCATTGGTGATAGCCCGCCACTCTCTTCGTAGGCTTCTTCCACCCTGTTGAGCACCATCCTCTCGTGCATTCTCCCGATATTGTCGAGCATGCTGAGAGGGCGTTGACCTCCTTGACCTTTAGGTATCAGGACCAGCTTCTGGCGTTTCCACTTATCCGGGAAATTTCCCGCGCTCAGACAGATGTTGAAGAGGTCGAGGAGTAAATCTGGCTTGTATTTGAAGACCAGTTTCAGAGCCTCGTTTGGAATGCCGTCCAGGCCAGGGGCCTTGCCGTTTGGCAGTCTCTTCGCCGCTATGAGTAGTTCTTGCATAGTGAAGAGCGGGATGGGGTCGTCGCTCTCTGGAGGGAATGTGACTCTGGGTTCTCCTGCTGGGAAGAGGTCTCCCACGATGCCGCGCAAGGTAGCTGCATCAGTTGGTGCTGGGTTGCCCCTCGGGGGTCGGACCTTGGACATGATCACGCGGTATGGCGTACCCCACGGGTCTCCATTAACCATGTCGCACAACTCACCCCAGCACTTCTCTTTGCTCCTCCGGATGGCTAGAACGAGAGCCTTCTTTGCTTCTCTGTACGACCTATCATCTTCCCCCAGTGATGGTCGTTTTAGTTTCCTTGATCGCCACGCGGTTCTCCTTTTCTTATTGCTCGTTCTTCGTAGGGCTTTTATCTCGTCGGTGATCCAGTACTCTGGTTTCCTCCAAAAGCATGATGTTGTCTTGCGAGGCATCGATGCGTCACAAGCTCTTGTGATGGTGGTCGTCTTCATATCCACAGCCTCATCCGCGGTGAAGTTCATCGGGAGATCTTCGGCTGTTCCTATCGATTCCCGGAATTCCCCCTCATCCAGCTTGCGTACCTGCCACCCCGTCGGTCGCGGTCTGCGTGTCGTCTGTCTCTGTCTGTCAGTCCTAAGCCGAAACCGAATACGTCGATGGTCACTCAATGTTTCCGTGTCCAGAAGCTCCCACGATGTCACACGTCCCATGAGCGACGGGCTCATGACGGGTCAGGTCGAGGACCGAAGACGAACCCTCCCTCCCTCCCTGGACCGAGTGTCGTGTCGATAGTAGGTGATAACCCCCGTCTCGTTCGCGAGCACTAGTCCCAATGCCTCCATGGCATCAGCGAGTATTACCCCCCGTCTATCACGCGGCCCCCCGCTCCAAGTCGGTTCCTTGGAGTTGAAATCCCCCGCGATTATAACTGGGCCCCCCCCCCATTGCCTCACATCCTCTTCTAGGTCGTGGAGCTTGTCTTCGAATTCGTGCGTCTTGAGCGACGGCGAATAGTAGCAGCTGTAGACTGCTGTGCCCTCTATGGTCTTTCGAGCAAACCGCGGCCATTAACAGCTGGTCCAGTCTCACGGATCGCAGGATTCATGATCTGGATTACGGCTGTCCTCCAGTGATCGAATGTGGATCGAGAGAATTCGCGCTTCCGAGGCGGTTCGGAGATAATCAGAACATCGATTCCTCCTTCTTTGGCAACAGCGTGTAGGAGATCGTCTGCGTCCCCGCTCTTCCTGAGGTTGGCTTGGATGAAGCTAGCCATTTCTTCCCTTCCTGCGTCTATATGTGGTTCTTGCCCTCTGGTACGCAGTGCAATTGCTGGCCCCAGATCTGTGGTCAGATTTGGACCCGATCGCCGCACAGCTTAGGTATTTTGGTTTTTCCTTGCAAATCGCTGCAAGGTGCCCTGGTTCGCCGCATTGGAAGCAGAGTTTTGGTTTCCGTTCCTCTGCTATCTCTTTCTTGCACCCCGAGGCCTTGTGGCCGTACTCTAAGCAGTTATAGCACCGTGGGATGCCACCCTTCTCGCGGATCCTGACTCTGCCCCATCCAACCTTTGGCTCCTTCCAGTCGAGGAGGTGGTGGGCCAGTCTCGTTGCGATCGAGACAACAGCGGTTTGGGTGCCGCGGTAACCACTCCGGATGGACTTGACTACAACGGCACCCTTCTCGTTCCCTGGTAGGGCCTTCGCGAGGTCATCCCGCACCTTGATTATGTCGACATCGTAGTCGACTCCGAGCACCTCGAGGGTCGTGCTGTTTGCTAGACAGTGGACAGCTCCTTCTTGCCCGACGACTGGTGCCAAGGCTGCCTTGACCACGGCGACATCGGTGCCCTTCTTGAGTTCAAGAAGGACTTGGCCTTCTTGGGTCTTGCGGATGTCCGTGACCTTAGAGCCCACTTCTTCATCGAGGTCATCCGTTTTTATCCTGCGCAGCATGTCTGCGTAGGTTAGCCCACCTTGTTTGGCCGTAACGAGGACGGCTTCGGGCTTCACCCTTCTCGGCTTCATTTTCGCTTTCTTTCCGGCGGCATCGCCCGATCTACCGCTCTTCTTTGCCCTTCTCGCTTGTTTCTTTGACACCATTTCCTTCCAAGGCCCATTCTGCTCGGGCCGATTGGGCGTTGATGTCGAGCGCGGTGTTCCGAGACCTCCCGGTGGAGGTCCGTATCGCGTCGCCTTCGAACCGCGTTGTTGCCCCGGTCGCGATTCCGGTTTCCCTGCCCCCCTTCCCTGGAAGCCACTACCCGACGCGGCCGGTTTTTTTGTGATCGGAGGCTGCACATTCCCCCTAGCTTTCAGGGTCTTTTCCGTTTCGAAGAGCGTTGTCTCGAAAACAGCCCGCTTCGCCTTGTCTGTCGCGAGTAGGCCTTCGAGCGCGTGGCCTATCTTCTTGAGCTCTCCGATGTCACCCTTGGTCCCTTTTGGATTGCTGGAAACGGACTCGGCTTTTCCTATAACCAAGTTGAAGTGCTCGAGGAGGAGATATGTCTTCTCCTCCGTCTCTTCCCGGCACGTTTCCAGGTCTTCCCATTTCCCCATGAGATCGTCTGCCTCGTTTCCACTCCTCTGTCGTGCCGCATCTCTGGTTGAGGGGATGTGGTCAATCTCCACCCTAGCAGGCACCTCATCGTGCACTCCCCTCTCGAGCAAACCGTTTCCAGGAGTCAGGATTGTTCCGTTCCCCTGGGACCCTATAGTGGAGTCGGACTCGCTCGAGTCTGAGCTCAAGTTGACGGCGTCATCAGCCTCGTTGCTGGGTTGCGTGATCTGGATCCTGATAGCGGGGTTGATCTTCAGCGGCTTCTCTGCCGCCTCTCGTGCTTCTGCTGCAACTTTCGCGTTCATCCCTCGTTGACTCGGAAATGTGAGCTTTGATTGTTTGAGCACTCGCTTCTCTGCTCCGTCACTCGGGCCCTTTCTCATCCTGCTAGGGGTGAGCTCAGCTTCTCCATGGCGTAGGTTTTTCTCTCTCGCACCTTCCACCTGCAGCGTATTTCCATCGCTTGTAGCTGTACGCGTTATTCCACCAGCCAAGTGTGCCACTTGTGGCGCGTTTTGCATCGTTGCCCCCCCCCCCCCCAAGATCCGAATGGGGCTCCGCTTTACTTGGGGAATTCTTGCCGTCAATGCTGGACATCATCTTCTTTCTCCTTCCAGAGCCCCGAATCGCATGCTGGCCGACCCCGGACCAGACCAGCAAGGGTGTGGTGTTCTGTGTGATGCGTGTCCTGTATGGTGTTAGTATGTTTGTGTAGTGCTTGAGCAGGCGTGAGTATGGTGCATGTATGGTGTAGTGTGTGTGTTAGTGTGAGTGTAGGACTCGGGTCCGGAGGGGCGTCGCTCCCTCAAGCTCCAAGTGCAACCCTAAGGTCACACCCAAAGCCCCCTACGGGGGCTCTCTCTCCCTCTCTCTCTCTCTGGCCGTCTGCGTGTTGAGACGAGCGGGAGAAGTCGTCTGCTTCACTGCTTTTGATGGTAATTTTGCGGTTGTAATTTTGCTCACCTGCAGACAGCTCGTGCATGTCGCTGCTCCTCGGGATAACTTCGAGCACTTGACATGTGCAGATCTTTTGCATATGCTGCATTCTCTGCTGCCCGTGTGTAAGGTGCCGTTGCAGGCACAGCAGGTGTTGTCATTCATCGTGTAGCAGACAGCGAGACAGACCAGTGTAGCAGATGACCTCCGAGCATGCGCCGAGAGCTCACTTTCGGCGCCAAGCACTGCCAACTCGATGTTGTTGTTGGAGTTGCAGAATCGGAATTATTCCTCCCAGGCTCTATCAGGAGCTATGCAGTAATGTTCCAATGGTATGAGCCTGCAGGAGGAAGCCGAATCTGCAGGAAAGTTCCACTCAGGACGACGCGTTGATGGTTGAAACGATATTCTAACACAGAGCGATGTTGAATGCGTGTGAAAGCTTTTACCGCGCCAGAAAGGGAGAGATTGATTGATTAACCGTTCATTATGCCGTGGACTTCAATTCCGTAAGGCAACAAGCAATATAAAGGAGCACATATACTTATAATCTATTGACAAGACATTATCAATATATTGAGTAGAATGAACAACGTGGTGAATTACAGCATAAGCACTCAATTGATTCGGCAAACACACATGTATATATCCCACACTGCGCTGAGTAACAATGCAAAATATTTATCTATATGGCTAAGCTCTGAAAAACGAATGACTGTTCTTACATGGCATCTTTTTCATACAAATACTTGGACAAAGCTGCTTTGAAAGCTTCTAGAGGAATCATCAATCTAACGTTTACTGGAATAGCGTCCCAAGCTCTTAGTGTCGTGAGAGAATAAGAATTATTGTACGCTGTCGTGCGTGCCAAGGGTATTCGGACTCTCGAAGATTGAACTCTTTCTGAGCGACGCAATGTGTCGTCAAGTTGCTTGAAAAGCTCGTTCAGATAACCTGGTTTTGACGAGGTGAATTTCTTATAGGCCTGGACACATAAGAAGTATTCACGACGACTGGCTAGAGACATCCAGTGCAATCGTTCATAATAGGGCTTTAGAGCTGCATCTCTGCGAGAACGGAAGATAAAACGAACGCACGTATTAAGCAGACTTTGTAATTTGGTAACTAGATAGCCTGACAAGTCATAATAGACGAGACAGGCATAGTCAGAATGTGGCATTATAAGCGCATTGACTAACAATTTTTTCACTTCGGTTAATAAAAAGTGGCCACAATATTGTAGTCTATGTAAAACCCCGTGGACTTCTGAGCAGATACTTGCAACATGTCTGTTCCAAGAAAGATCTTTAGAAAAAATAACACCGAGATTTTTTAGCGACTCTTGAAACGGTATAACTTGACCAGCCACGAGGACTGGCTGGAAATTACGAACATCGAGCCTCATATGAAATTGCACTGACGCGATCAACATTGCTAGTGTCTTTGGTATATTCAAAGTAAGTCCATGGTCAACTGTCCACTGTACGATTCGAGCGGAATCCTCATTTAGTTTCTCAATCATCATGGGGATTTCGGAGGGCCGGCCCTGAATGTAAATCTGGAAGTCATCAGCAAACAGTACGCCTTTGCAGTGTTTCAGTATACGCATGATAGGGTCGATGAATATCAAAAAGATAATAGGCCCAGGGTTTGAGCCCTGGGGGAAACCAGAATTGATGGGTACAAACTCTGAGATATCACCCTTATCGTCAATTACAGCTTGGTACCTAATGCTCAAATATGAATGAAACCATCGTATCGCTTTTCCTGAGAAATTCAACTCTTTCAGTCGTAATAAGAGCTGCTTGTGATCGATACTGCAAAACGCAGCCTTGAACTCGAATAAAAGCTGGAGAGTTACCAGACCTTTTTCCATTCCAACTCGAATGTCCTCCGAAACTTTCAATAGAGCTGTTCTAGACGGAAAGTCGGTATATCATCTATTCTATGCGGATGATCTTCAAATTTATCTCCAAGTCGAGAAAACTAAGATCAAGGAAGGCATCACTCAGGAGAGAGAAGTAGGACGACTAACTGCTGAATGGGCCAGAAGTTCCGGCCTGCGTCTCAACGCTGGCAAGACCAAGGCAATCTCCTTCAGCTCTGAGAGGTTCATCGAAGATCTGAAAAGAATGGACTTGCCAGGGGTTGAGATACAGGAAGGAAAGTTCATTCCGTTCAGCAATACGGTCGTGAGTCTTGGTGTTACACTTGATAGTGAACTGACGTGGAAGCCGCACATCGACCAAGTAACTAAGAAAGTGAACAGAGCCCTTTACGGATTGCGGTTTTTTAGGGCGTGTATCACCAGACCTCTCCGAATTCGCCTAGTCGAGTCATTAGTTCAACCGCATTTAGATTATTGCACAGTCGTGTACCTCGATGCCACGGACGAACAGCGGCAACGGATACACCGACTGAGCAATTCATGTGTGGGTACATTTTTGATCTCAGGAGAGACGAGCACATCACCCCGTTTAGGGAACATTTGGGTTGGTTACGTACTGATTCGCGGAGAATGTACTTCGCAGCACTTTTAATGCATAAGATCTTGCATCTTGGAGAACCTGGCTACCTAGCTGCGATGTTTACCAGGTACCAATCCGAACGCCCCGCACGTGATGCAGAAGAACGGGTCCTCAATGTCCCCGATATGAGACTTGAGTACGGAAGAAGATCATTCCCGGTTCAATGTGCTCATCTGCGGAACTTTCTCCCTCCGGGCTTTCGGCAGCTGAGGAAAATATCAGTGTTCAAAGAGGCCTTAAAAGATTTCCTTCTGACCCAGTTTTCCCAGAAGATTGATGTAGAGAGGAGGCACTATTTTAATCTCTAAACTGTGATAGGTTTGGGCTCTTTTCAATCAGCGTTTCCTATTTTAAAAGAGACATACGTGGCTACTTCGTTACTAAATTGTAATTCCTGTGATATTTCTGCTGACCCAAGCCTTTTATATGCCTCTCTACATGAAAATGTTTTCTCCTCCTTGATTGTTCTTGTAAAGACTGATATTTGTATATGAAAATGTATCTTATCATTCTCTTACTTGACTTTTATGCATCCTTCGATGCCTCAAAAAAGACTAGTCACTTTCAGTGATAATTCTAATATTCCTTGACTAAAAAGACAAATATTCATACATCTTTATTCATTTATTATGTAGGTATAACATATGTGAATTATGCTACTGTACTTTTTTAATTTTGCCCCCGGGCGAATAAAGGTTATCAATCAATCAATCAATCAATCTCTCTCTCTCTCTCTCCCTCTCCCTCTCTCTCTCTCTCTCTCGCTGTGTCTCTCTCCTTCTATACTCTAACCTGAAATTGCATCACTGCTCTATGGCATGATGCGATTTCTACGCGTTTCCATTCCGCACGCATCAGAAGACCGAAAGCGGACCAAGGTTGACACCGTGGGGTTGACCAAACAACCAAACCAAACCAAACTCTGCCAAATGTTTGGTGAAAAGGGGCTTAGTATTTGGTAATCCTTTTCGATACATTTTCGCCGGCAGCTGACAGCGCGCGCACACGCAGGCTCTCGGAATAAGAGATGACTACGGTTTTCACGATTTTACATGCTAGTAGCGTAGAAACAAACAAATGTTTCTACGCTACTAGCATGTAATTAGTATATTATGCGTCGAGTGCCAAAAAACTTCGTTCTTTGGCTTCGCCGACGTCCAACAGGGTTATCGTGAAGAACAAAGTTTTTGGCACGAGACGCGTATGCCGTTTTACACGGCGAGACGCGGAAACTCGCTGTGCGAGGGAGCATAAAAACACGCAGTTTCCGCGTCAAGTCGTATAAAACGCATAACGTATCTCGCGTTGAAAACTCTTCCAACACTCGATACGTAATATACCATGACATTTTTATCAGTGGAGGTGGATATGCTTTACGCTGACCCATCTCACTTAAAAGTATAAAATGAAAAAAGGTTAGTAAAAAATTGAGTTCTTACGACTCTCATTCACGAATCCAATATTTTTCTCAACAACTAAAAAGCATAAGATAATCAGAAGTTTTATCGGCTTGCCCAGTTCATTTTGATTAAAATCCTATGTTATGCAGTTGACTGTACCTCTTATCGTGAAAATTAATTTTTGACCCTGGTCTTTATCCATCCCTTGAGGAACTCTCCTGATCAGTTATGATGAATTTCAGAAAACATTCTATGTACCATAATTATAGATAATAGAAGCGTGGTGTGCTGAGCTGCCGGGCAAGGAATTTATGAGCTATAAACATTTTTCCAATGGTGCTCGTGAATCTCAAGTCTGGGACAATAGCATTCCACGCTTTTATCACCTATAATCATGGTACGTTGGATTTTCCTGAAATTCATCATAATTGGTCAGGAGAGTTCCCCAAGAGATGGATAAGGACCAGGGTCAAGAATTATTTTTCGTATCCTAAGAACTTAATCTTTAACTAATTTCATGGCGTTAGCGAAGTCCGTTGGAGTGATCTCCGGTAATCTGTCAGCCACTTCAGCGGCCTCGCCTTTTGATTTCATCGCAATGACTTCATTCAACAAACTTGTCTGCTCTGCATCATTGTTCATTTGTTTCTTCATTCTACGAACTTGCGTTAAAAATGCTTCGACATCTCCGCTTTCATCATATTCACGAACTTCAGATAAGGGTTCTCGAATTTGTCGAAGACTTTCTGAACTTCGGGTTCTCATAATGCGTGGACTCGAAATATATATGCAATGGAAGACTTTTATCGGGATCTCGTGAGGTAAAAATGAACACATTCACGATTCACTGTAAAACTGATCTCTTCAATCAGAAAGAGAAGTGTAAAACATGGGTTGAAGAAGAGTAAGTCGTGACACGAGGAGAGAGAGAGAGAGAGAGAGAGAGAGCGCCTCGAAGCAGGCGAATTACAGTGACTCTGCCGATTGAAACAGAAGAGGCCCGAATTATTCCAGGAGGAATCTGATGCACTGAAGAGGGAAGAGAGGAGAAAGAAGAAAGAGAGGGAACAATGAAGAATGAAGATAGAAGATGCCGACAAGTGGCCGAAGAGAGAAGATGGAGAAGAGGAACGCTCGCAATCGAGCGCGAGACATGCCGCTCATCCTGAAGTAATGCTCACGCGGTTCCGGGATGAGATGGTAGATGCAGGTGGATCTCCTTCTTGATTGCCCGATGCCCTAGGTATCGGACATCGAGGGGAGAGGGATATTACACGGCCGGGCCCACCTCTCGGTGGGCCCCACCCAAACCCGTGTCCCGCCTGGTATGGCCTGCGTGGGCTATGCGTAGTCCGCGTAAGCTGAACCAGTCCGGTGTCTGGGGACGGATCCGAGGGATCCTGAGGCAGATTTTGCCCTCTAACCACCTTAAAAAAAAAAAAAAAAAAAGAGAGAGAGAGAGGAAATTGACAGGAATGGGCCTCGAGTTAAAAAAGACGAATATACTAGATGACTCCAAAATACAACGAACATCTGATTTGAAATGACTGAATACTATGCGATGCACAAATCTCGATATCCCGTTCGCATTTGGATAATGGAAACTGAAAGTCGTTTGAAAATTCTACTGTCGAAATCGAACATACCGCCCACTCTGAACACATCCAGTGGTCAAACAACAAAATTTCTATATCCAAAAAGTGAGTTGATATTCAGCAATCATTTTTTGAAAGATGAACTCAACTGAAAGTTGAGTTTTAGAATCCATCCTAACAACTTGATGTGCTTGGAAGTACTATCCACAACAATCCGAGATCATTGAACAAAACCAAGTATTTCAGAAAACCCACAATTTTCCATAAGACATTGAGAATGAATTGACGGCAAATCTATCCAAACAAAATAGAATATTGGATATGGCGCGATGGAATATCTCTATCCATTGTAAGAAATGCAACTAGACGACCTTGCAAGCACATAGCAAGTTAAATCATGAGGTTTTATAACCCTAAGGTTTTATAAATTCATATCAATTGTACTGAAATTCATGAATTGTGCTGAGACCTGAGCAGTAAACTATAAAATCAATCATCAACACGAAAGGTCGCTCACAGTTTGAAATGAACTGTAACTGAGCGAGTTTGTTTTATTTTACTGACATCCTTTTTTAGGGGGAAAAGCTTCTCATAATGGCAATCTTAGATCTCATCTTCATTAAGAATCAAAATTCCAACTTGACTTTCCCTAAACTGTTCAAAAAATGGAATATACAGTTGACATATGTGTGGATCCTGGAATCCATCACTCGAACAAATCGTACTTCCAATACTACTTTGGAACCGACTAAAACATATTACAGAATGACTCTGGGTGTACGGTTCTGATGAAAAATTCCGCCTAAAATCACGCAAACGAACGTAATACAATGCGCGGGTGTCCCGGAACGAGGAAAATGTGTAGAATCATGTGATGCAAGAAAAAAATCATCATCATAAATTTCAATATCAGAGGTTTCATTTTGAAAATTATTCGCCGGTGCATACTCTTCAAATTTCGAGGGCCTCAACCTTGGTCAATCTGCCACCATCGTGTGAGTGCCAGGACCCAAAATTTTGACTTTTCATTTCGGATATTCGGTAAGAAACCATGTATATAGCCTTTTCGTAGTATACGAATTTTCGTGCGTTCTTCGAGGTATGGCAGGAAACTCCTCTCCTCTCCGGCTAAGGGCGTGCTGCTCGATGCGTAAATACCCTCATTCGTATGGGAATACATATACATACTATCGCATTGAAATACTGAAAATTCTATAATATTCTATAGTGAGTTTTCGATATGGATCATCATCAAATTGAAAACTTCTTCCACCCATTGATCACCTCATTCTAAGAGCTATCCATTGTATATATCCTTGTTCCATAGAAAATTGATTCCAGCATCTTATTCCATTCTACAAACTTGACTTGTTCATAAAATTTTTCAGTTTGAGAATTCCAAGTAGATTCTGTTCCTTGGAGACGTGAGACCGATTTTGAAAGGATTCCCCATCACTCATCTATGATAAAAAGACTTTATCGATGAGCACTCAGTATTGTTGTGAATATGTAGATAATGAATTGCAAAATAGCTTCTCGAGTGGAATGAGTTTTTTGTAGGATCTCGAAAACGTATAGAAGTCCAATCATGGAGAAAAAAGTTGAAGATACATTGTGATTCAATAGGTATCTCAAAAAGATAGGGACGCACGTGTTTCTAGGATGTTCTAGAGGATTATCTTTGATTTATTACTAAGTCCCCGAGTATGGGTGAAAGCGATCGAGAAAAATAGAGAAAATCCGCACACTCCTGGTATATCAATCCAAGAGTAGAACGTAAACCTCTATCGAGGTACCCGATCCCTTATGATTTCCTATATACTGGCTCTTCCCCGAGATCCAGAGTCTATTGGTATCTCACAATCGTTAATTGGATCAGGCACATCAACTCCTCAGTGCAAGAAATAAACATCCTCGTGAATAACCTCTGCCTTCACATGACTGCTTCGACACTAGAACTGATCCATCCAGCTCATCGTTTTGTTGAGATACTACTGCAAGTACAGTCAAGTGTTTTTCGAGGAACGTCTTCTTGAGACCTGCCCAAACATGAAACCCAATCGCATTAGACCTCATTCACAGCTGTCAGGAAAGTTTTCCTGGAGGTTTACTCTGGAGACAACGCATTCTGAATGGGTAAGTTCCCAGAAAATCACAACATCTGATAGAGTTACTCAGTAGAGCTACTTAACGTTCAAATCATATCGCAGAACGCAATAACACACAACGGTTTCAACATAATAATGGACCGAATGTTGGGAAAGTTCCCGAGAAATCCTTGTCCGTCTAAAGCCATGGTTGAATACTGCAAATAATATATTCACTCTTTATTACAGGGGATATCACTCACGTCAAGGAACGTGACGCAGCACATGCCGACGTCGAAAATGACAAGCTTATTTTTCTATCCCTCCATAGGTTTTTTTCCCGTTTCATAGTGTCAAAAAAAGAAAGTTCCAACCGTCTATAGGGCTAGTGGAAATTGTTTGAATCCTCCAGGGCTGAATAAGTGATTCGCCATTAATCAAAGATTTGCAACATTGCCTCGGTAATTTGCATATGAATTTTGACTATCCTTACCAATCGCAATTCGGCTCACGGCATTCGAAAGAGGGCTCAGAAACCTATCCATTTACTTCCTGCAAAGCCTTCTGGAAGTCGTTCTGGTCCTCGCCAGTGTGACGTGATATTTTAACCATCACAACTCATTTATATTCAATGGGACTCTTATTCTTAAATCGCAGGCAATACGCGCGCGAACGGCGAAACGACTCCAAAAATTCAGCTACTCCGCAGTCACGTCCGCAGCACAGCAACACTTACCGTGCCAACACCTGAAAATCGAAAAGGGGGAGGACACACATCGAAATAATAAATCGGATATTCATTATAGAAATAATTGGCTTCTATTCTTTACGTTTCTTCTGCGCGGCGATTCATGAATTCACACATATATCAAGTCCGACAATGGTCCGCGTACTTCTACTATTCAACAAAAATCACTCATTGATCATCAGAAATTGTCTCTGAATTTTTCTGAAAATAATACACTCCACACAGGCCATGATCTGTCCAAACCACTCACGAAATCTACCTGTGCTCCGTAGAGCACAGCTTGTCCAGTCCCTTCTCCGATAATTTTCTCAAGACAGATTGCTCCAAAATTCTCTTGTCCAAAATGGCCATCCAACAGCCCTCACTTTAGCGCGCCACGACAAACGTCCAAGATGGCTTGTGCTCCGATGCCTTGGAGCCACCGATGCCCTCTTGTCCCACGCGCTCGAGCAACAGGTGCACAATCACCCACCTGGCTCGTTGTCCACTCTGCGATTGTCTAACTATCAACGCACGTACGCCTACTCCGAGGCATCTTGTCCACGACCGCGCTCAAGAAATTCACAAGTCCGCTGCCCCCAATAATCCACGCGCCGCGGTTGATGTCCGGGTTCTCAGGTCCTCAAATTCCGCTCGCGTACGTCTGTCCTAGACGTCTTGTCCACGTCCGCACACTGCACCAGCTAACGAGGAGCCCCGGGAGTCCGGTCTGTCCGCGGGCACGACCATTGCCCTCCAAGACGTGCGAGGCTCTTCGAATATTCGCGACGAGAGATTCACATAAAAAAAGAAGAGCGAGACCACTCACCGTTTCCCTGTCCATCTCGTCCGCTGCGGGCCCTTCAGTCAGCAGTTGCAGCTTCCATTCCTGATCCTCGAGTCCGTTTTAGTCCTCATGCTGTTCGATAGGCTTCCTGGGGCTCTGCCTCGCAGGGCAGAGGTGCCCCGGCCACTGCTCCGATTTGCGGCAGATCGGAGCACACGCGCTCTGCTCAGCGACTAATTTTCAACTGACAAAATGTCCGACTTTTCTCGTCCGCTGGCTCTTCGTCTTCACTCGAGGAAGAAAGCCCTGATTGGTCAATCAGAATAACCATTAGCGCCAACTGGTAACCACTGCACGCGTACTGCGCAACAATTCCAAGTACACGTCCGAATATACCTATATCTAGTCCGTGTTGCAGCAGTATATCTATATATACTCGCGGCCGTCCGTAGTATAACGATATCGAGTCCTTATGGCAGCGATATATCTATATGTAAGCCATGCATTATCTCAGTGCATCATACTTGAGTATACACACACATACATAATCGTGTGCATCATCCGCAAGTCCCAATTTGTTCCAGCGGCCGATGTCCAGGTACTCGTCCGTAGGAATTCCGTAGCCAAGGCTGCCCGGGTATGGCCCTGATTTGCATGTCCGCAGTGCCACCGCACCTCGTCCGCCACCACCAGTCAGCTGTCTGCAGCCTATGTTTACACACGCCTCGTATACGCTCGCTGTCGTCTCCGTCCTCTGGTGGGCCACCCGGGCTCAACAGTGTCCGTGCACAGGTCACCGAGGCCATGAGTGACCACTGTAGTGCAGTATGTATAGTGCGCGGGAGTGCGGTGCACCAAGTGCACAATTCACATGTGCAACAGGTGCTGTACGCATAACCTAACCCCGCTGGCCGTTACTGCCGGCATGTGAGTTTGACCGGGCTGCGGCATATGGGGCAATTGCCCGGATGGCCAGCTGCCCGGGAACCGCATCATCAAGGGCCACGTTCCCGCTGATAACGCGATATAAATGAGTGTCAATGCCTTATACTCTCGCTCGCCCGAGAGCGAGAGTCTTGTCCATCATCCCCGTCATCCTGGTCTGTCCGGGTATATCTCTTCGCCTCGGTGCACAATATACTCAAATCCTGCATGAGACGGGCTGGAAAGGGCCAGGATAAGGCCTGGCTAGGACTCAATAGTCCCAAAAAACCCTAAAACCCGTCCAGCTGTCGACCTTCACTTTCCGTCGGCTGCTAGTCCCGGCAGCCTCCTATGGTGCGGCTACAGCGATTTTTCGTAGGTGGGGTTGCCTACGCGCAGGCATGCCCACCTATGCAGCGTCACGTTGTCCGGTCCACTCTCCCGTCGCTCGCCGTCGTCGTCTTCTCGAGCCAGCACCTCGACAAAAAAGGGAAGTATTGGGGTCAATACCTGCCCTTTGAGTTCACTGGCTCGAGACGGCGACGAGAGATTTTTGCGATTTCGCCTGTGACGGTTTACTCGTCACATTACCCCCACTAAGGGGGGGTCCTCCGGAAGGGAGTGGTTTTGCCGAGAATTAGGTGGCGCACTCTCGCCTGACAATGGAATCTCTCGCCGCTGCTTCTACCAGGTCCAAAGAAAATCAAAATCATCATATCAAAGTCTTTATTATCATCACCTAGGATCAATCAAGTCGCTCCCTCACGCAATCAACCTGAATGGACTCGCAACCTACAATGGAACAAGTCATTCAAGAACAAAAGGGGAAGTGATTCTAAATTGGGGGTCAACCTAACCTCTCTGGGCCCCACTGACAAGGACTCATTCACACACATTCACCCGCGCAAAAACATCCGTAGCATTTCGCTTCTCGATCATTCCTTTACGCTACCGCAAGAAGAAATTTGTGCTTGGGACAACCTAGATCTCTCCAATTCGTCCCCAATATGATCAACTCGGCATTTACCTGTCCACATTGTCCATACAAATGACATCTCGTACTCCTTCCGCCTTGAGCTATGTCTCCTTAAGCGTCCCGAAAGAGTCCAATTAAAAGTCATACGAATCATCAGTCCACGAAAGCCGATCCTTACAAATCCCATTTTCGTCCGTCCGAGATCCGTCCGATCTGTCCGTGCACGCTGATGAGACTGCAGTGGTCCCACCGGCGCTCATCTGTGATCCCCTTTGATCGTCAGATGTCTCATGATCATTTGTCGGAGTTTCCCCAGCACCTTTCATGAGTCTTTCCTCAAGGAAAAGGAAGTCTTTCCTCAAAATCCTCGCTCTTGGCCCTCCAAAACGTGCCACCGTCCTTTGGCATTGCGAGAGTCCGAATTCCAAGCGTGCATGAAGTCCATACCGAGGACAATGTCTCGTCTCAGAGAATCCACCACGTACATAATGACTGTCCTCAAGTGACCATCGACTTTCATGGACATTTTTATCAGTCCCGCGACTGACATCTGGTCACCGCCTGCGACACTGGCCAGTTGGTGATCCTCGTAGAAAATGTCATCTTCATAACCTTTGACTGTCTCGGAGCTCACCATCGATACTTGGGCTCCGGGATTATACAGCGCCCAGTATGAGTTCCCGTCTAGAATGACCTCTATCAAGTTTCTCGGCATGGGGTTCACCTGTGGTCCTGCTTCAAGTTCCTCGACCGTCCAAGGTTCTATTTTGGCTTGAATAGAATTTTCCATGTCCACACTCTCGCTCGCCGCAAGCTCATCACTGTCTGTCAGTACCGTCCTGATCTTACCATGCCACTAAGTCCGTGACTCGTCTATCGAATTCTCCCGAAGGTTTTGCGAGTAATCCTCGTCCGCATAGCTGACCTCGTCAGTGTAGTGCACAGAATCTCGCCCCGACAAGTCTCCACCAGGTTCTCGGAGTCTCAGAGTCACGTCCGCATCAGCTACCATTGCCAGATTGCTGATTTTCTCTCTCTCACGACGCATCATTTGGCTCGCTCTTACCCTAGGACGCCTCTCTCTGTCATACAGTCCGCGTTGTCCGACACACCGACCTGTACTCACTCGGCAACTCCGTGAACTCGAGCTTGGGCCGCTCGGCAAACATCTGCGAGGAACCTCCTTCTCGCTTCGCTCCCACGAGCACTCACTGTGAGGATACTCCTTCTCACCTAGCTTTCTTCCACTCTCTCTTGGATATTCTCTGCGAAGCAACTCCTTCTCGCGGTACTGCCTTGAGCACACTTTGTGAGGAAACTCCTTCCCACGTAACTGTTCCACGTTCTCTCTGAACCGTAGCGCAGAATCGTCCGTTCTGAGGCGTGAGTCACTATCATCGTGCCTGGTCGCACGTGAGGATAACCTTGTCGACGAGAATATCTCACTTCTTGTGACCCGCACTGAAGATCTAAGTGTCCGCTCTCTGAGACTCCGGGCTCCCACGAACCCGTCGCTTTGCCCATGGTTCGTCGTTTTGTGTACCACGGGGAGATTTTTGCAACCTTCGACCCGCCCATGCCCTAACTCACTTTTGGGGAGATCCATCCGATCTTCGACCCTGTTGCTTCCAAGTTTCGAAAGGTGTTTGGGGAGATCCGTACGACCTTCAACCCAGTTCCCTGTTGGACACTCATCACCCGTAGTTTCTTCCACAAGAATCTTGGGCTTATCGTCCATCATGCACTGTCTCCCACCACGATCGCTTCTCCTCTCATACGTGTTGTACTCTTGTCTTTGGCTCTCACTCGACCAACCTGATTCCGCATCGCTACTCGTCACATTTCGCTGCACTCTCTTCATATGGAGCCACGTCCACTTATCACCATCTGAGCTATATCTATCTCGACCTGATCCGAGATCAAGTGAGCTGGATATGAGAGATCTGGAAGTCCGTTTGGTTCGAGTCCGACACGTCCTATTTCCAGAAGAAAAGTCCAATCTAGACGACCTAGCCTTGGCATAAGAATTCCTATTGTCCAAGCTAGTATCGGACGTTGGGCTGTACACCATCCTATGACGACGTCCATTCCTCCTTTCCACTGTCCGACCGGCTGAATTACCGCTGCTACGGTAACTTTGATCTCTCTCGCGCCACGATTGGCATGAGTTTCTCAATTTCTGACGCTCATCTCGTCCCTCATCTTGCTTGGGTACGATCGACTTTCGTCCATTACGTGAGTGCTGTGGTGAAGAACGATCGTCTCGAGGATTTTGAAAACTATGGATATCGATCGATCGCGACAGCCACGCCCTCGCACGTCCACTTGATTTCGTCTTAAATCGTCATCTCACTGAATACGTCCACCACGGCAATCATTCTGACCCTCCGATGCTCCGCGTATATCGCTACAGCGATCTTGTCCACTTCTGCACACTACTGGTCCATACTCCCACTCACATTCATCATCAGTAATTACATAACGACTCCCATTGTCATCACTCGATTTTTCAAGCATGTCCTCATATTTGGCAACTATTGCAAAGTTGCATTTGTCTTGACTTGACAACAGCCTGTCCTCAGAACAGTGTGTTGTTCGACGTAGAGAGGAGTTAGCTGATAGAGTGTTGACTAGTCCAAGTCCGTCAGAGCTAATTGAGAATCCAGCGACGGATAGATGAGAGGTTATACCCACAACTGCCACGCTGTCACGCCACCAAGATTTAGACGTTGATTCAAAGGCCTCATCCGATGGACTCCGTTTGAGAGAGCAGGCATAAGAGTAAGACTTTCTGTCTCCGTCCGACATATTCGACATGAGAGTCACCGTATCAAATGCCGACCCATGCAGCTTGGAACCCAAGTCCCTCCGATTTTCGACCATGTCCATGTCAAATTTTTCTGACATCTTGTCCGATCTAAATTGAGTCGGCTCGACTACCCGAGTGAGTTATCCATCAGCTATCCGAAACCGCGAGCGAAACTGCGGAGCAGTCCACAATGTCCTAACCGACGAATCAGCACATCGAAATTATTACGAAGTCATGAGGAAGAAAAACTTATCCGGGATTGGCTACAAAGTCGATCGTCCTGGACCAAGATCTATTGATCCGGCAGAACTCGGTCCCGTCAATCGGTTACTGTCCAACTTTTTGCAACGCCACCTATCTTCACGAAGAGTTCCATGATTTCAATTCAATTTTTGACAACTGTACTGCTTGACTATTAATTTCAACCGTCCAACTGGCCTATTCATTGCATACCAGTACTACTCACGTTCTACATGCGTGAAATTCGCGCCAACTTTGGCGAGTGACCACGATTTCCTATACACAGCCAGGCCAGTTCAAGCAGAAATGAAGTTACATTCCGTCACTCTCCACATCCATCTACACTCAGCCACCTGAGTCTTGTGCAACACCGTCCTCCGAGTCATAGTAAGTCCTCTTACCCAATTACTCGAGTTTCGTCCTCGATCATGTATGCTGCCACCTAGAAGTCCGAAAATCATGCAGACTCTCACATCTTCGCACATAGAGAGGATCAACACAAGCATACCAGGAGGGAGAACTTTTCGAACCCATGGAATAACCCTCATACTGTCCCCAAGGACCACGAACGAATACCGAGATGCCACGAAAGGAAATCCTAAGTGAGATCAAATTCTCCGAACAATCAACATTCCTTCCTAGATTTTTCCATGCAGTCCTTTATTTTCATCATGTATCTGACAAGTGGCAATGTTCTTGGACATATGTCATACTAGAATTGAGATGGTGAGTGTAATTTTCTTGTATTCCATATACTTATCAATTTGTGACTTGGTTGTAAAACCTTCACCTCTTATACAGCCCTGAAGAGGCCGACATGGAGGTCGGTGAAACATTGGCAATTCAGCCAAAATGAATAAAGATAGTCCAGAGTACCCACGCATTCTTATATCAAACCAAAATTCTCTGATCCGCCTGGACACAAAAAGCCTTCCCAAATATCCACAAGAGTATTTACATTGGAACCATTCGACTGTAATTGTCAGGTAGCGTTCATTCCATCAGAATCCTGGGCGTACGAACTTGATTTGGAATGTTGCTCAGTATTATTTGAACTACTTGGCTTGGAATTGTCGTGGATAGTGGAATGGTGTTTGCCATTGCACACTACACATCGTTCTTCATTGGTATATTCGGGAAGAAGATGATCAGGAGAGAGGCAGTTAAAACACCTCTCAAGTGAAGCTACGTACTTTTCCCTTTCGAGTACCGATTTGGCCTTAAAAGTGTTGCAAAACGAGAGAAAAATGAGGACCTTCGCAGATTTCACGAACAGATTGTTTCCGCCCTGATTTTCCTTGTCCTTCTGATTGACGTGAACAGTCTTGGATTCTTCGCAAACCTCTTCAGAATCCTTAGTTTTAGACGACTTAGACTGATTCCCCAAATCGGTAGGTTCACTCTGAGGAGAGTTATCAGAAAACGACGCAGCAGTCTGTGCATTTTCCAATTGCGTGTGAGCCAATCTCTGAGTTGCAAGAAAATCGTCGAGTAATTGAAATGTGGGACACTGCGTAGGATTCCCTGACTGTGCGACGTGTGACTCCCAATCCTTTTCAGGTGCCGGGTTCAGACGCATTACAGTCAAGAAAACAGTAAAAGGATCCCAAGCATCTACTTGACATTCCAAAGTTCTGAACGATTGGAGAATTTTCTTCACGCCCGAACGTATACGAATTATCTCAGCCGCAGAATTCGATTCCATTGGCTTCGAGGAGATCAATTTCGCTTAGAGACCAATAAACGATTATTGTTGTAATAGTCGTTCACCGTTTCCCAAGCGGAATCAAAATTGTTACCCGAAGAGGAACTTTCTTTGCGAATATCTGCAGCTTCCCCGTTCAAGGCCGAGCGTTCAAAGCTCATCTTGTATACATTGGCTAGTGATGTTTTCTTCACTACCATTTTATTGAAAGAGTCATGAAAAATTTCCCAATCTTGGATTTCTCCCGAAAAAGTAGGGAGTTCAATTGGAGGGAGCTTAACTTGGAACACTGTCGATGACTCCGAAGATGATACTTCGGAGTCATCGACAGTCCTTAATCACAGCCCTCAACAGTTTACATGATAGTTTTTGGAGCACAAGAGAAGCTGCTGCCTCGAGATCCAATCAAAAATCGCGAAGAAGACCCAGTCGATCGTTATAAGATTCCTCAACTGTATCAAGAACATTATTGTTGAAATTACTATCAGTGCTATCGATCTCCTCGTCGTCCATCAGCTCATCGTGAGCGTCTTGGAATTTTTGCCAATTCGTTTTCAAAGTTTCCATGCGGGTAATACAAGCCCCTTCAGTCATCTTAGCCTGACCTAATTTCAGGAAATTTGTATACGCGTTGACAATGCGAGTTTGCAGTTTCAGTTGTTTTTCGAACAAAGCCATTTTGAGAATCTAGGAACAACTGTGATCCGAGCAATGACTCAAAGGAAGAACGTGAGAAATTGTACGTAACGGGAAATTCATGCAGTGATGTAAAATAATCCACACTACTCCGTTGCAGAGATCAAATTTGTCGCACGCGGGCTCTCGGAGAGTGTCAAAAATGTACGACGTGTTCAACAAAAACCCGAGAGTCCGCTGAGCAATTATGCACGCGGCGCTCCAGCCTGATTTCTGAAGTCAGCCGATGAAAAATTTTGAAGCACCACTTTCGACGGAAAAGATGATCAGGCTAGTCCTCCAAAGATGAGAGAAAAGCTCAAAATCCCACCGAAAGTAGATTAGCACAATCATAAGTTTTGCACAAATAGGATGTATACATCATACCAGCGGATTAATTCGTCCGTCTAGCAGACAAAAATCAAGAGGTCGACCAAATATTGTGCACTCAATAATCATCGAGTATACAAAGAGGGGGGGGGGGGCAGGGGGTAGGCAGTGGAACAATCCCCAAAAAACGCAGGAAGGATACGTAACTCGCTCACCATTGATGTACCGGGCCCCGAGTAGCAAATGCTCCGCTACTGTACTGCTGGAATGTCATTCGCCGCCGCCACTGTGGCGCCGCACCGTCACTGCTTGCTGCTCACGCTGCTTGCTCCGACGACAGAAGAGTACTGGCCGGCTCTCCAAATGGCCGTCGCGTACTCATTCTCCGGCTTACGTGGCGTTTCTTGCGGTTTAGAGCTCGGAAAAAATGGCCACCACGTGGCTTTTGCGATGGATTGACGATGCCTCCCGAATCCCACGATGTTCATGTATACACCGACCTAGTATATTGTCATCGGACATAACCACACACACACACACACACACACACACACACATACTCGCGCACTGCTATGGTGCGCGCCGAGCGGCCCTCTTCCGTCGGATCGGCGTTGAATAAGCCAGTAGTCCCCCTGTGGATCGCGCGCGATGCGGATCAGCAGCCGACACACTCCACCACTTCGGGCCTTGTATTTTTGCGCCAATAAAAATCCCTTCAATTCCAAAATTAGAGCTATGCGGTGCTTCAATGGCCGCTCAGTTATTCAAGCGATTTGCATCATCCCTCAAGTTGGACAATTCATCAATTCACGTGCATTGCGACTCAAAAGTAATCCTACATTGGGTTCACGAGCAACCTTCAGAATGGCCACCATTTGTTGCTAATAGATGTGCTGAAATCTTGGACTTGATACCTAATGCTACATGGCATTACGTTAAATCAGCTAAATATCCTGCTGCTGTAGCTTCTCGTGGATGTCTTGGAACCGTGCTTGCTTCCGATAGTTTGTGGTGGGAGGGGCCTCCAGACTTGCGTGAAAATAATCCCGAGTGGAGTAAGATTGGTCATATTGATTTGAATTTCCCCAAAATAGTTGAAAAGTCACTTGATGAAGATGTTGAGCTGTGTGTAAATACTATCACCACAGATTCTTCAAAAATTGAAATTTGAGGTCTAGTGAAGAGATTTTCTCCATTCTCAAAACTGATTAGAATCACTGTATATATAATGAAATTTATTTCCAAGATAGTACGTAAGACTCTTATAGATGACAAAGTCTCGATCGTAATCAGTAGATTTCCCACCAATTCCGAGTTGCTCATTCAGAGCAATGAAACTCGTCACGCTCAGCTACTATGGGGCTACTTAACCCAATGAGCTCATTTCTCAGATGGGTATAAAATAGTACAAAAAGGTGGATTTCTGCCAAAACTTAATCCTCTTCGATCCTTGAATCCTATTTTGAAAAACGGTCTCTTGAGAGTCGGAGGTAGGTTGAAAAATTCGGATATTTCCGAGGACGAGAAATACCCGTTGATCTTACCGGGTAAATCTCAATTGACGCTCTTGTTGATCAGGCATTTTTACCACATCACACTGCATGGGGGGGGCGTACAGCTTACTAAGCTGTACTAAAAACTGTAATTAATATTTGTGATCGTTGTCTTACATATCAAGCTTCGAAGCCATATCAGTTCATGGGTGATTCGCCTAGGGAACGTGTCACTCCATCGCGTCCTTTTGCAAAATGCGGCGTTGATTATGCAGATCCCTTTCAGCTATTAGCATCTTGATCCCGGGGACAGAGATCTTTTAAGGGGTACTCCATCATTTTTATCTGCCTAGCCACAAAGGTGATTCATTTAAAAGCAGTCTCAGATTACACTACTGGAGCTTATCTGGCTGCATTCAAACGATTCATCTCGAGAACGTGTCCGTGTAAGTTACTGATGAGCAATCAAGGCTCAAATCTAGCTGGAGCCGGTGCAGAGTTTAGGAAAACCTTCACAAAAAATTCCCTCTACTCTAAAATCATTTTCCAGTCTCTCTGTAACTTGGGTACAAATTGGCGTTTCAATCCACCCGCAGCCCCACATTTTGGAGGAATTTGGGCAGCAGGGGTTAAGGCAGTGAAACACCAGCTAAACAGGGTAGTGGGAGAAACTTTGCTCACTTTTGAGGAATTTCAGACAGTCCTTGACCAAGTCGAAGCTTGCCTCAATTCAAGACCGCTCATGCGCTTAATTGATGATCCTACAGATCTAGCAGCGTTCACTCCTGCGAATTTCCTCATTGGAGAGCCATCTCTATTGCTTTTTGAGAACAGGTTCACAGATGACAAAATATCACAGTAGATAGAACTGTACTCATTCTGCAGCAAGCTGGTGATGAATCCTCTACTGGAACAGAACCCCACGACGAGGACCTCCTCATATCGAGGACGCCCCCCCCCTCCCAGGGTAGCTCCAGTACGAGGATTCACCAGGTCGTGCAGCCTCCGTACAGTTCCATATATACATTTTTTATGCAAATTAACCCTTGACCTGGTGCAAGTACCCGGGTGACTTGCTGTGCCCGCGGTAACCAAGCGAATGAGCCACACGCAATTGCAATTCAATGCAATCTCTCTCTTTCTCTCTTTCTTATTTGCATGTCTGGAGAACGAACACACACACACACACGCACATATAGATGCACGATGGCTAAGTAAAGTTATAATGTAGAAATCTCAGACTATTGCAAGAAAATTTTGTGTATGTCTCTCTTACTTCATTTACATGTCTGGAGGTCAAATCAAATAAGGATGCTGGATGCATCGAATTGATATTCTTTATTTGCAAATTAAGATATTTCACTCTGCAGTACAAGGAACAAAATTTTTGTCATTACTTGTCACACAATCATTGTCTTCAACAATATCAATATTTGATGATTTGATGTAGTCAACAATCTCTACTCCAGCCATACCTTTCTTCCCACTCTTGAACTCAGAGACTTTGTCCCACAATTTACGCAGAAATTCGCACTCCCTCTCCATTTTTCTTGCACAGAATGATTCAGCATCCTCAATTATCAAATTTGAGCAATTGCTATAGTATCTTTGATCCTTGACACTGTAAAAGTACAAATCATCGATCCACAGTTCGAGATTTAGGATATTGAATTGGAAGCGGGCGTCATCGACACATTTCTGACACACTTCTTCTTCATGATAGAAATTGACACTGATTTTCGACTCTCCCGGTAATAGTTCGAAATCCTTAGAAACTCTTCGTGCTTTGTATGACTGTAATTCCTCTTTCCTCTTCGTCTTACCACTGCTATCGAGAAAATGTACACAAATATATAACTTGTAACCCATATTGAGCACCAGCTGATTCTGTCGAATTGAGGTTGTGCAGTCTAGCTCGATCTGATGAAGACTGTATACAACCTCGAGCTCAGAACAGTCCATTCGTTCTCTGCCCCTCTCTTTACACGCACCATCTCTCTTCCGATCCCTGTACACGATTTTTGACTACGCCAGCTCGTGGTACAGTACAGTTAAGTGTAGAAACTCGGCAGAGCTGTGTCGTCACAAAAAAGAGGGTCATCCGATTCTGTTTGGAGGAAGAAACGAGAAGAATGGATCAGCCCTTTGATCCCCGAGCAGTTACGTATCAAGAGTATTGTGGACTCAAAAGAATTTTCGATTCAAAGGACGCATTGATGGCTCTCGATCCAAAACTCAGGGAGCTGCGCAATGTGAACTATTGCATACGATTTAACGATCCTCCAGACGTGCGCAAATTTGTAATTGTCGATGAGCAGACCGATAAAATATTGTTCCAAGTATTTTATAAAAACTCATACTATGATAGATTAGTTCTCGTTGATGAAATCGAACAGCCTTGATTGGGTTAGAGCGAGAAAATAAATCTGCCTCCACGACAATAAATGTTGTTCATACCATCGTCTTACACATGTGCCTTTGCCAAAACGGTCTAACAATGAATCTCAAGTAGCTCGATTCACCTTGAATATTTTTACATACTGTTTAATATTGTGTTCATTTTGATTTATATACATCTAGTTCAGTATGAGGTCATTTTTGAATTTTAAATTCTCGCGCGCTGCCGCCATCTTGTCGTCGCTACTTCGTGCTCTTCTGCTATTCATTCCAGCGCGCTCGTCACTTTCCGCGGCTTGCGCCAGTTTCCGCTCAGCAGCCGACCGTGCCACCTCGCTCTGTATCATGAGCTTTATTATAATATATAGTTTATTGTTTATTTAAACTATGTGTGAAAAAGTTATTGAGTTCACCTGCTCCCACATCAAACATATGGTCCTTCGAATACCGGATTGGAGCCAGTGAGTGAAATTCAAGTCGATGCGAATGGATTCGCATCGACACGAGGTGAAATTTTTGGTGATTGTGCGCGGTCGGATGTCTTCTCGGGCGACCAGCAGCGGCGTCTACGAGGCCTATCAGCTAGTGCAGTGCTGATATCCTGCCGGAGGACTGGGAAGATTCCTCGATTGCTCGTTCCAGAGCATTAGTTCACCGGCAGCAAGCGCAGGGTTAGGGCAGCCTTCGACATTGTTTCGTCTTGGATTCAGGCTAACCCGAGAGGCGCAACGAGGTCTCCAGTCGGTGCACCCCGAGAAGACGGCGGAAACGACCTGGGGATCCAGGAGGGTCTCTGGGCAACGAGGGAATTCATCGTGGGATTTTAAGGATGAGCTGTTTTCATTGTCTTTTCAAAATTTTCAATGATTTATAGAATTCTTGGCTGATTTCTCTCGCTTAAAAATCAATTCAGATCAATTTTTCATTGATTATCTGATTCAAAGAGAGATATTTTTTTGCGATTTGTCGCATTTTTTTGGCATTGCTCCGCGTAATTTATTCTCATAATCGCGAGCAATCTTGATGATCATGACCTTGATTTTATGCTAAAGTCAACGGCCTTTCTAGCATCATCGGACGAGCGTCGTGTGTGTTAGCCGACGTTGGTGTGTGTGCTGTCCGGAGCTGAGCTCGACATCTGGCAACACAGCTGACCAGAGTCATCCGCAGCTGTTCATCAGCTGCGCGCTGCTGTTCGTCGGTACTCAGCGTAGCAGTGTAATCGCTGCGTCGACCGCATCGTGTCGCCGTGCAGTCTAGCCGCCAGCTCAATGGTATACATCGCAGCATTGCGGCGCACCACGTTTTCGGCTTCGGAGGATGCTCTTCGTGCTTCAGCTGATTCTACAGCGGTACGAGTGAGTCATATGTATTATATGAGATTGTCGCATTGAATCTTGACTGGGTACTAGATCAATTTTAGATATCTCAACTCATGGTTTTTGGCTTTCCAACCTCAAAATGTTGAATTCAAGAAATTGTCTCACGTTTTAGGTTGCGTTGTAAATAATTGTAAATATTTTTCGGTACGGTTAGGGGGATTTTTGGATCAGTGCTTCCATCAAATCTTTGGTTAGATTTGAGAAATTCCTCATTCTTCGGTTGGTTTTGCCTAGTTCTGGCTAGAATTTTGGCATTTTTTTCGGTTTGTTCGCAAAGATACTAGCATATCGGGCTGTATCAAAGCATTCAAATTTGGATTTTGTTTTTTTTGGTTGAGTGTCGGTTGGGTATCTAACGGTTTCTACGATCTTTCTGAATAATCATGGAGGCGCTCTATGATCAGCAACTTGATTTGCAGAAAAAGATTTCGTTAGCTTACAAAAACTTCAAAGCCAAGGGTCAAGCTAAAATGACCAAGGCTAATGCAATTGTGCGGATAGAAAATCTTTCCTTCCACTACAAAACTTTCTGTTTGAATCATAACAAGATTATCGCAGATTTCGGTGTGGACAAGGAATTAGATTATTTCAAATTGAAAATTGGTGATTTAGTTGAAGAGTCTTATATGGATAATAAGGCTGAGTTTCAAGAATTCTTAGATTCGATTGCGGATTTGGATAGGTCTAGCATTGAGACTAACTCCACTGTACCACCGGTTTCGCAAACAGTTGTAGCTTCTGCTTCGTCGTATTCCCTCGCCAAAATCGAAATGCCAACTTTCTCAGGAAAGTTCAACGAATGGGCCAATTTTCGGGATCTTTATAAAAACTTGGTGCATAGAAGGGATGAGATTCAGCCAGTGGTAAAATTCTATCATTTGCGATCCAAATTACAGGGTGAGGCGTTAGATCTCATAAAATCCATTGATCTCACGGCTGAAGAATACCCACGAGCTTGGAAGGAACTGTGCGATTTTTATGAGAATAAGCGGAGACTAGTCAGTTTGACTTTGAGTTCTTTCTACTCTCTAAAACAAATGAAAAATGAATCGTACGCTGAATTGAAAAAACTTCACACTGGAACTTTCGAAACTTTGAATTTTTTGAAAAGTCTAGATCGTCCGGTGAAAACTAATGGTGAAGATCAGTTCGTATTCACGACTGTTTCGAGATTTGACTTAGTTACAAGAAAGGAATGGGAAAAGCACTTGGGCATCTCCCATGATCCTCCATCCATAGAACAATTGGAAGCTTTTTTGAAAGAGAAATTAGCTACATTAGAGTCAATCGAGAGCAGCATCAAGCCGAGCTCTAGTAACCAATCGGGAAGGAATTTCAATTCAAGCAAAACTAATTCTATGGCTACTTGTTCGGATTCTGAGTCATCCAAGAAAGTTTGTCCGTGTTGTTCGGATAACCATCATCTATCGCAGTGTGATGCTTTTAAGGCAAAAAGTAAGGCCGATAGAAAATTGTTTGTGATTGAGAAAAGGTTATGTTTCATTTGTTTTGGTCAGCACAGTGCTAGGTCTTGTCGATCCAAGACATTTTGTAGAAAGTGTAACGGGAGACATCACACTTTTCTTCATTCGGATATTTCTAAGCCACCAACCGATTCTCAAACTGATGACAAGACGGGTTCGGGTCCTTCGAGCGAAGACAAGGGTTCCGGGACGAATCAAAAATCTTCCTCGAATACGCATTCAACGGTCACCACTTGTCTAAATTCGGTGGACAATTCGGGCTTTGTGCTGTTGCCCACAGCAGTAGTGAAACTTATATCAGCTGACGGGTTTGAATTTTACTTCACAGCTTTGATCGATCACTGCTCGCAATCCTCTTTTATAACAGAGAATGCTTGCCAAAAATTGGGAATAAAAAGGATGAAATCTAAGGTACAAATCAAGGGGGTTGGCGACCTTCACACCGGAATTTCGAGGGGTTTGGCCAATTTCACGGTGCGTCCCAGATTTTCCTCTGATTTCAGTTGTGAGGTGCAGGCTTTCATCATTCCTAAGGTTTCTGGTTATAAAGCCTCTGTTGCTACGGGTACGGATAAATGGGATCATCTCAGGGGACTCAATTTGGCTGATCCCAATTTCTTAAAAACGAGATCAATTGATATCTTACTGGGTGCCAAAATTCACGCTCAAATTGTGCTTGAGGGCGTGAAAAAGGCAAATGTTGATCTTTCAAATCAACCTATCGCTACGAATACTGAATTGGGTTGGATAGTTTCTTCTAGCGTCGGTCAAAACTCAGAATCTTCTTCATCTTATCTTCATTTAGTTGATAACACAGTGTTAGAATCGATTCTTGAGAAATTTTGGAAGCAAGAAGAAGTCGGAACGGTCGGGAAAAAGCTCTCTGAAGACGATCGCAAATGCGAAGAACATTTTCAGGAGACCCATTCACAAGATGTTAGCGGTAGATACGTAGTTCGGTTGCCAGTGAAACAAGAGTCGATGGAAAATTTGAATTTCAAACTCGGTGATTCTTACTCCTCTGCTCTTCAGACGCTCTATTCTATGGAACGGAAATTCTCGAAAAATTCGGATTTCGAATCAAAATATAAGGCTTTCATGAAAGAGTATGAGGATCTCGAGCATATGGAAAAGGCTTCAAATTTGTCGGTAGAGGATAAGAACAGTTGCTATATTCTTCCTCATCACGGAGTGCTTCAAGGCTCCAAAAAATTACGGACGGTTTTCAACGGTTCAAATAAGGTTCATGGCATTTCATTGAACGATCTACTTTACACTGGCGAGAATTTGCTACCAGAGCTGGTGGATTTAATAATGAGATGGCGTCGGTATGAATTTGTTTTCGTGGCTGATATAGAGAAAATGTTCAGACAGGTTTTAGTCGACCCCAGAGATCGTCACTTGCAGATGATCTTGTGGAGGGAAAATCCGGATCTGGAAGTTTTACTCTATTTTCTCAGAACGATCACTTATGGTTTAAAATGTTCGCCTTATCTTGCCATCAGGGTTTTGAGGCAATTGGCTAAGGACTATGGGCATCTATTTGCTTCAGCAGTTAAAATCATTGAGGATGAATCATACATGGATGATTTTATGTCGGGGGGAGAGACAGTAGAAGAATCTCGTCAGAAGCAGGTGCAATTGATCGAGATTCTCAAGGTGGGCGGGTTCGAGCTACGGAAATGGGCGGCGAACGATGCTCAGTTGATCGAAGAAATCCCAGTCGATCATAGAATTCACGGTTCGGCTACTTTTGAATCTGATGATTGTACCTCTATACTTGGTCTATCTTGGGCTCCAAGAGAGGACTACTTTCATTTCATTATTAAACCTCAAGGTTTTGACAGTCAAAAGTTAACAAAAAGAACGATATTGTCTCTCACAGCTAAAATCTTCGATCCATTAGGTTGGTTAGCTCCGGTGGTGATCTGGGCAAAGATATTCATGCAATCGCTTTGGCTCTTGAAGTGTGAATGGGATGATGTTCTCCCGAGTGACTATTCAAACCAGTGGTCGGAATGGTACGGAAAACTTGCAAATTTGGAGGAGATTAGAATACCCAGGTGGATCGGATATTCTAGCCAAGGATTGAAAATTGAGTTGCACGGGTTTGCGGATGCTTCTTCAAAAGCATACGGTGCTGTTATTTACTTGCGAATGATCAGGAACGGACGGGTAGCTGTATCGTTGCAGTGTTCTAAGTCAAAAGTAGCTCCGATCAAAACAATAAGTATACCTCGTCTAGAGCTTTGCGCGGCGTTGTTATTAGCAAAACTCACTGATCGTTTCATAAAAATCATGCCTATAGAGATAGCATCGATCCATCTATGGTCGGATTCAAAAGATGTTCTGTATTGGATTAGAGCTCTGCCAAATCGGTGGCAAACTTTTGTTGCAAACAGATGTTCTTTGATTCAAGAGTTGGTTCCGCAAGGTCATTGGCATCATGTCAAATCACAGGATAACCCAGCAGACGTAGTTTCTCGGGGGTTGAGTCCAGAACTATTGTCGTCGTTCGAGCTTTGGTGGAATGGTCCGTCGTTTTTGTCGGAGTCGAGTCATCCGTGGACTACTGAAGCAGAGAATGTGCAAGTCGAGCCTCTTGAAGAGAGAAATTCTTCCGCTTCTCATGCCACTGCGTTACAGTATCCGGATGACTCCTTTCAAAACGAATTGTTGACAAAGTTTTCTACAGCAACGAAGCTCTTTCGTGTTACGGCGGTTTGCCTTCGCTTTCTGACGAAGCTCAGCTATCGTCTCAGCGAGAAAACTAGTAAGAGAATGAGATTTCTGCACTTGAAATTCATTGATTTTGAAGTGATTTCAGAGGGTTTATTGAGACCTGGAGAGTTGAAAAATGCCGAATTGTTATGGGTCTATATAGAACAAAGAAATAGCTTTGGTGACAGTTTCAGGTTGCTGGAAAACGACAAGGAACTGAAGGATTCAAACTTGTTGAAGTTAAGACCATTTCTAGATCAAGGTCTCCTGAGAGTTGGAGGCAGACTGCGGCATGCGCTTCTGGATTATGCTGCTAAGTACCCGCTGATTCTGCCCTGCCGGAGCCCTTTGACAGAGCTGCTTGTGAGACGAGCTCACTTGAATTCTCTCCACGGTGGTACGCAGCTCACTTTATCCAGCCTCAGGAATCAGTACTGGATTCTGAGGGGTCGACAAGCGGTAAAAGTTCTGATCAACCAGTGTACGGTATGTCTACGATATTCAGCAAAAATGTCAACTCAATTGATGGGAGATCTTCCCAAGGTTAGAGTCACTCCGGCTTATCCCTTTGAGCATTCGGGAATGGACTTCGCAGGTCCATTAAAAGTACGATTATCCAAAAGTCGTGGCAGAGGGACGATGAAGGCTTATGCCTGTATCTTTATCTGTCTTAGTACAAGAGCTATTCACTTGGAGGCAGTGGAGGATTGTTCAAGTGAGGCATTCATGGCCGCGTTCGAGCGCTTCACTGCTAGACGCGGACATTGCAGCAAATTGGAGTGCGACAATGGTTTGAATTTTGTTGGGGCAGACGCTGAGCTGCAACGTCGCTTTGATGGAGCTTCGGCAGAATTTGAGGACATAGTTGTGGAACTGAGCAACATGAAGACGGAGTTCAGATTCAACCCACCTGCGGCACCGCATTTCGGAGGAATCTGGGAAGCTGCAGTCAAATCAGCTAAGCACCACTTGAAAAGGATAGTTGGTGACCATGTTCTTACTTTCGTAGAAATTTCCACACTGTTGTCAAAGATTGAAGCATGTTTAAACTCGAGGCCTATTGCTCCTTTGAAAGATGATATATCTGATTTGTCCGCGCTGACACCCGCGCATTTTCTCATACAGAGACCATCGTTTATAATTCCAGAGCCAACCATACCTTCAGCGCCCATTCCAGTCAATAAACGATGGAGGTGGATAACTCAGATGACTCAAGATTTTTGGAAAGTGTGGTCCAGTGACTACCTACAAGCGCTGCAAGAAAGGCACAAATGGTCAAGGCCTTCCAGGGCCTATCGAGTGGGTGATGTGGTTCTACTACGCGACGATTGTAAACCTCCAGCTGTCTGGCCCTTGGCAGTAGTCACAGCAGTTTTTCCCGGCAATGATGGCAGAGTTAGAGTAGTTGAAGTCCGCACAGCTACCTCCAAGTTCAGAAGACCAGTAGTCAAACTTGTGCTTCTGGTTCCAGAGTCTTCGGACGAAGAAAGTGATGAGATTTAAATTCTCTAATAATGGACAATAAGTGATTAGTTATAAGGTTAGAGTTTTTGTTTTCAATAGAGTCCGCGGTAAACTTAATTCCACATATCAGTTGAAATTCGAGTCTTTTTCCTAGTAGTATGGGTGTCTTGGCTGCTCAAAAGCACTAAGTTAGTGTCTGGCGTGTATGCGAGCACAATACGAAATTTAGAGCCAATTGCGCGGTTGCCAAGGGCGTTCATCTCCACATGGAATGGACGTTCCTCCTTTTGGGACCCGTTCCCGGGTGGCCGGAACTTAGTATATTTTTTTGATCTGATAAAGTGGTGTTAAGATTTTACTAAAATTCAGGCTTGATTTTTCGATTTTACTTGATTATTGTCACAATTTGAGATGATTGAACGATTTTTTTTGAAGGTTCAGCTTAGTTCTCCTTCGTATTTTATGTTCAAATTACTTTCTATTTGATGACCCTTCATCGCATAATTTGATTCGGATCTACTTTTGATTATTCATCTTGTAGGTTACTTACACCCCTTAGATTTTGTTGTGCAAATCTGTGGGTCTTTAGTTCAAATTGTAGATCTTTAGTTCAAACTTAGTTGAGCATCAAAATTCTTATGCCCCTATTATGACTTTGAATATTTATTATTTTGGATTCTTTATCGATTCTCAACATCGAGATCATGATTAGTACTTTGTCAAATGAAATTATTTAAGTTCTTTGAATGTATCGAATCGAGGTGGGCGGAATGTTTAATATTGTGTTCATTTTGATTTATATACATCTAGTTCAGTATGAGGTCATTTTTGAATTTTAAATTCTCGCGCGCTGCCGCCATCTTGTCGTCGCTACTTCGTGCTCTTCTGCTATTCATTCCAGCGCGCTCGTCACTTTCCGCGGCTTGCGCCAGTTTCCGCTCAGCAGCCGACCGTGCCACCTCGCTCTGTATCATGAGCTTTATTATAATATATAGTTTATTGTTTATTTAAACTATGTGTGAAAAAGTTATTGAGTTCACCTGCTCCCACATCAAACACATACCAATTGTCTGGCCGAGACGATAGAAGATGAGAGTGGAAAGAGACAAAGATGAGAGCAAGTAGAGCGTGTATAATACGATGGATTTTGCTCACAAATTTGCAGTTGTCAAAGTGCAGAGTTGTGTTACGAACATGTATATTACCGTCCCATTGCTATCCGAGGAAAGTCATAAACTTTTATCAAAATTCGACGAAGTGAACCTTGAGGACCTCAGTCGACTGGATCCTCAACCCGTTTCAGTGCTGCGAAAGGAATTTCAAGTTTTGATCAAACGTATTTCAGATATTTTGAAACACGAAAGAATTCTTTCAAAAGGGCCGACAGGATGTAGAGCTCGACTGGAAACTCTGCACAACGAATTGAAATCGAAAGAAATAATACTGCAGAATATATTCCATTCGCGGTCAAGAGCGGAGTTGGGAGATCTTATCTTTTTCGAAGGAGAGTCAGCCTTCAAGAATCGGATCAGAACTGGCATTGTTGGCAATAATTCTTATCGAGATTTTATGCTTTTTCTCAATGATTCTAGACCGCTCGTTTTGAAATATTTACGCCCGATAATCAAGAATTATAAATCGGTCAAAGTGAATTTGGTGTTTAAAGCATATTTTGAGATTAAAAATGAAAACTCGTCTATAAAACATTTTCAAACTCTTTATGAAAATCTGCTGTACCCGACAAAATTGAATAAGTGGTATGACGAGTCGTTGAGATTTTTGGACCGCGAGCTATCGGATTTTGAAGATTCTGGAAGTGGATGGGCGCTCGAAGAGATTTCGTCCCTGAAAATCAATGTTGTGAAGACGAACTTGTTGAGAGGATCTGGTCACATTGAGCTTCCCAAAGGGATTAGAGATAAGCATGCTGTGGTGAACATACAAACGAACGAATCTGATTGCTTTGCCTGGGCTGTCCTTGTAGGGCTGTTCCCGCACAAGGCTCGCGCTGCACGCCAAAATTTAACGTCAAGTTATCCCCACTACAAGCATCATTTGAAGTTGAAGGGTATAGGATTTCCCGTGGAAATCAAGTCAATACCCAAGTTTGAGAATCAAAATCCAAAAATTTCTGTTAATGTCTACGGCGTAGATTTGGAGAAGAACAAGTTTTACCCGTTATATCTGTCAGACGATGAGAAATTGATACATGTGAATTTGCTCTTGATTCAAATTCATGATCAATATAATTATTGCTTCATCAAGAGCCTATCACGCTTAATTTCCAAACAAGTCACTAACTGTCGACATAAAATTCACCTGTGTAATAGATGTTTACATATTTTTCCACTCAGAATAGAAATTGAGTATTCATAGAGAAAGATGTATATCAAAGAACAAATGCGCAATCACTACTCCTTCAGAGGATGAAAAGTACTTGAAATTTTCAAATTTCTACAAGGGACAACCCGTCCCTTACGTAGTCTATGGGGATTTCGAAGCCCTTCTACAAGAGGCCAACGAGAAATATTTTATGGACTCTGACGATATAAATTCGAAGAAGCTTTACCGATTGAAGGTAGTGCAGAACGCATTCCAGAAACATGTAGCCTACAGTGTGGGTTATTATCTACATTCGATATACGATCAAAATATTCAAAATAAATGCAAGTATAGCTTCAAGAGAGGGAAAGAATGTTTTGACTGGTTCTCACAACAACTACAAGAAATTGCGCATCAAGTTGAGCATGTGAGTATCAGACAAATTCGTTGCAATTTACAGTAGTCCAATCTACTCCGCTCATTACAAATGGAATTCACAGGAGCTCAAAAACCCTATCCCACTGATAATGTCTGATGAAGACGAGGAAAAATTTCGAAATTGCACGCATTGCCACATTTGCCAGAAACCCTTCGATAAGGAGACAGATGGAGAGAATCGACCAGTCAGGGATCACAATCATTTTACAGGTACGCAAAATAGTCGGGTCTCAATCGGAATTGTTTCATGAAAAAAATTCATAAATTTACTTCCATGTGAATTTCGTTCAGCAGCTCATTCATTTTGTAATCTAAACTACCGAAATGTTTACAATATTCCCGTTGTGATCCATAATGGTGCCCGCTATGATAATCACCTACTGATAAGGAGTATCGCAAACAGCATCCCGGGTGAGATAAAGGTCATACCTCGTAATACAGAAAATTACATCTGCTTCTTCAAAATGATACCTGGTACTCGCATAAGGCTGTCTTTCATAGATTCAATAAAATTTTTGATCGGAAAATTGCACAAGTTGGGAAGCTATTTACCGACTCATGATAAGAACATTCTGTACAACAATTTCCGCGAGCAGATCGATGAGATTTCGCAAAGGAAGAATATGAAAGCTGAGGACGTATTCAAACTCGTTGAAAAGGAATCGTTCTTCCCCTACGATTATGTCAATAGCCTCTCGCGATTGAGAGAGAAGGAAATTCCCGAGAGGAGCCAATTTTTCGATATTCTGACTGATACAAATATAACCGAGGCTGATTATACACATGCGTGTAGAGTATGGGACACATTCGATTGCCGCAACTTGGGTGAATATTCGGATTTATATTTGAAAATTGACGTTTGTCTTCTGAGCGATATCTTTGAGAATTTTCGCCAGAGTTGCCGAGAAAACTACTCGCTGGACCCCGCTCTATATTGCACACTGCCAAGCTATGCAATGGATGTCATGCTTTTGAAACCCGGTGTAACGCTGGAAGTACTCACCGACTTGGACATGATATTATTCTTGAAGGTGGCATAAGAGTTGGGCTCAGTCAGGTTTCAATGCACTGGGCCAAGGCTAATAATATTTATATGAAGGATCATGATCCCGCCCAAGAAACTTCGACAATTGCATACATTGACATGAACAACATGTATGGAAAAAGCATGACCTTCAAATTACCATACCAGAATTTTGAGTGGGTCGAAGATACATCAGGATTTGATGTGATGTTAATCGACGATGAGTCAGATGTAGGATATATCTTGGAGGTGAATCTTACATACCCCAAGGAACTGCACGAATTACACGCAGATTTTCCATTTTGCCCAGAAAAAATGGTACCCCCCAATAGCATGAATGATAATGAGAAGCTAATGGCAACTCTCTACGATAAACAAGATTACATTCTACATTATCGCCCTCTGAAGCAAGCAATAAAGTTCGGGTTGCACGCCGAAATCAAGCGTGTACTGAAATCCGATCAGACAGATTGGCTGGCTAGTTACATCCACATGAACACTCGTTTAAGACAGCAAAGCACTAATTCGTTCTCCGCTAATCTATTCAAACTGATAAATAATGTAGTATTTGGAAAATGCATGGAGAACGTTCGCTCTAGAGTCGATTTGAAGATCCTGAGACGGTGGAAGGGGAGGTACGAGGTCGAATCGTACGTCTCCCTCCCCCATATCAAGAGAATGACTATATTTGACAGCAAATTGGTCTCTGTAGAGTTAGCCCAAATTAGCATACATTTAAATAAGCCACTTTACGCTGGCCAAGCCATATTGGACCTATCGAAATGTCTAATGTATGATTTTTATTATGGATTCATGAGAGAGAAATTCAAAGATTGCCCAAATGATTGCAAGCTTGCATATTCTGACACAGATTCACTGATAATGAAGCTCGATTCTTGCGATTTTTACGCCGATATCGTTAAGAACAACAGTGAAAAATTTGACACAAGTAATTTCCCCATCGACAATCAGTTTGGTATCATCCCACAGAATAAACAAGTCCTGGGCTTGATGAAAGTAGAGTACGGACCGAGAATCATTCGTGAGTCTGTATTCATTCGATCGAGATCGTATAGCATACACATGGATGACGAAGAAGAGAAAAACGTCGGGAAAGGAATAAACAGAAGTGTGCTGAGGAACAAGATAGATTTTCAAGATTACAAACGTTGTCTCTTCGAAAGGGAGTACATGTACTGCGATCAAAACAATATTGTATCAAAAAATCATCACCTGTTCACCGTTAAAGAGAGAAAATTGGCTATAAATCCATTCGATGTTAAGCGTGTGACTTGCGATGACCACATTCATACTTTCGCACACGGAGACTTCCGTCTAGAATGAAACGATGATGCTATATACTTGTGAGTTGATTCATTGATGACCCCGATCCATTTTAGTGTATTGAATTATGATAAGCCTGATATTATGATGCGATTGGTGCGCACTCATTCATATCTAGGGGATAAATGATTCAACACACTTTTAAAGTTGCACACATTTTATTGGTCACGCGATTATTGTCAATTGTCATAAGTGATTAACATTTTAGTTTTTCAAATGTTTTTGGATATTTGTCTCCAGTTTCAAGAATTTTTCAAGAGCGTCACGAATTGTTCTCCTGTTGTCATCAATTTTTCGTTCGAGACTCTGATTATTCTGAGGCTCTTTCTTAATTTCATCTTGAAGTGATTCGATGGTCTTTCCAAATGATTTCAACTGATCCTTGAACGTATCCAGTATACCGTAAATGGTACTGTCCTTCACTTCCAACTCGTTCTTGGTTTCTGTCATTCTGCTGATTATTTTAGCCTGCCTGTCAATCAATTCGTCCATGTAAGCTCGGGTGTCATTGTATTTGAAATCCATATGAGCAATATCTCGATCTAATCTCTCGACCAAACACTGAGTTTTTTGCTTCAATCCGATTATTTTTGAAGTCAGATGACCCGCAACCATGCGATGAATTCCACTCAATTCATCTTGCATGTATTCTTTGAGAACTTTGAAATCTGAAACAGTTGTCGCGCAAATCTTGCCAATCTTTTCGTACTGTTCCATAAAATACACCATTTTTTCCTCCAACCCTTCAAGTCTGTCCTCAATTTTCGAAAATTTCTCCCCAGAGATTTTAGCATGGTCACTGAACATTTTCACAGCATCGTTCACATGATTCTTGTAGAACAAATTATCGACTTTAGCTCGCATCAATTTATCCTTGGCCTCTCGCAACATCCCTTCATTCTTCTCGAATTTCACGTGAAATCCATCCATTCTCTTCTCACGATCTTGGTTTTGTTTTTCAATAGTTTGCATTTTTGATATGATGTCATTGGTGAACGAGTTAATTTCAGATTTGAATTTGTCGTGCTCTTCCATTGCTCTGGTGTAATATGCTTTCTTATCTTTGAAATCCGCTGGAAATGTAAAGTCTCATTAGACATACCATCTGTTTCGCTCTAGTAACAGTAGTACACTTGAATCGATAGCTTACCAATCATTGCATCAAGTATCTTTCCATCATCCGCCATCTCATCAACGTCTTTCGACAATGATGGAGCGATTTGTCTTGTTAACGCGCTTGGATTCATTTTTCCACCAAATTTTATAGATAGGTCCTCCTTCTTGTAATCTCGAATGGATCATACCAGTGACCATAGGAATTTTGAACTATTTATACTATGTACCCCCCTTCTTTCAGTTCTTCAATTATATTCAATATCTCATTTTCCAAATTTGTATTGCCAACTGCCGTCGATCTCAGCAATAATTCTAACCGTTGCACGAGCTCATTTACATTGTTCCAGTACACATAATCGGCGGGAGAACTCGTATTATCATGTAACGTCATCGAATCTCTCCTTTGATTTTCATTCAACAGATCCCTCAATCCTGCCCCAGATTGACTCACTGCGTCACTCGTTCTGAATAACGGCTGTATAATCTCTTTGTATTTCCAGCCTTTGCTACTTTTTATGCGCCCATCTGGACGATTGTCTCTTTTATGTGCTGACGTTGCGTCCAAAATCTTCCTGTCCTGCATAAGATCGTTAGAAGTGTAATTTTTTGGCTGAGACTTGAAAATCAGTTCAAAAATTCCCCGAGTCCCTTAGATGGCGAGCTTGTCTCCTATCAATATTCTATCGTCCCCTCTCCCAAAATCTAAGGCCATATTCCCGATTTTTAATTTATTCATATCGTAATATGGTCCAAAAACGGTATCGAATTCAGTACTTTTTTTGAAGAAATCTGCCATATAAGTGTGCGACAGAAGCCCCGAATTTTTTTGAGAATAATCAAGGAATTCGTTCCACTCTCTCGGGTTCTCGACCACTTCTTGTATCGATCTTTCTAACAAGTTTGCATCGCGAGACTCTTGGGAAGTTGAAGCTGCAGTTAACGACGAATCACGATGGAATGAAGTATCGAAATCTCTTTGAGCCAACAGAGAGTGCCCCACCCTTGCAGACGAAGGGATCGTACCCTGAACTTTCGCAAGATTCCGCGGAGATTTCATCACAGTTTCTGAGTCATCGTTGGTATCATACACATAATCGTGAGAATTATCCACATTGGACGATATTGTTGAGATATTTTTTGGGAATCTTCTTTTTTCACTCTTGCATTATCACTCAGCTGACTCAGTGCTCGAGTATTGGTGACTAGTTTTTCCGACGGTTCGACAAGAGGAGCTGAATTTTCAACATTCTCTCTACGATGCTCAATCTGCCCAATCTTGAAGGCTCTGTGTTTTTTCCGAATCAAGTCGTTTGTTTTCGCAATTTCACGTTTCATACTCTCATTTCTCAGATCTCTGTCCATCTTGTTCTCATTCCCCATCTTTTTCTTCTTCCTCTTCCTACTATCATCACTCCGTCTCCGAATCACACGTTTGATGGGCTTGTTTTTCACTCTTGCCATAATGAGGTCTCATGCGTGACTGGCGACTTCAAATGATGATGTATTCATTGATACCCCGGCGATATCTACCCTCATTTAAAGGATTGTCCTTGACAATCGTGAGAAATCCGTTTTTGAAATGCCAACACGCTGAACAAATTTCTTTAAACTGATCGAAATTCATGTCAGAGTTGACATGGTTTCGATAAATGTGTCTCAGATTACCCTCATCTTGACTGAATAACATCAACACATTTGCGTTGTCTCGAACCAAAAGCTTTGGGACGCATGCGTAGGACTGCGCTAAAAAGAAAGAATCGACTCTTGCATGCCTACTCATAGAGAGAAATGAGGCTACGATTCGCTGATTTTGACAAGAAACGTCATCAAAAATGAATATGGAGTCTGGTCGAGCCTCGCTAGGCTGGATTATCTCAGTATTATCTGTGAAAGTGTAGTAATTTATCCCGTCATCGGCCAAGTTGCTCACGATTCTCTCCAAATATTGATATTTTGGTTGATTGAGTGATTTAGAATAGATATACACATTATCAAGCGTGAGTCCATCTGGGCTAATGATGAGATTCAACAATAGATTCGTTTTACCGGATCCTGATGAACCGCAGATCAAACAGCGAATGGCGTTCGGCAAGAGTTTTCCATGACGTTTTCTCTCCTCTGATTCTCCTGTTGGTAGAATGAGATTATTCGGAATGGAATATGCATCGCTCTGCTTGACGAACCTCATAATTGCGTAGGATTATGACCTCGACTAGGCTTATCTCGACATGTCAGGGGGTATAAATACCCTATTCGGGCACGCTCTCTCCTCAGTTTTCGATCGTATCTCTGGTCAGTGACATGTGCAATTTTGATGTCATCTGCTAGAGGCAAAGGACTCGTTAACCGACTCATTAATAGCCTACCCTTTGAGCTCCATTTGCCCGGCTATAATTTTTGCGGTCCTCGAACAAAGCTCCAGCAGAGGTTAGCCCGGGGAGACGAGGCTATAAACACTCTCGACCAGGCCTGTTTAACTCATGATATAGCGTATCATCGCGAAAAAGACCTTCCAAAGCGTCACAAAGCTGATTTAGAACTTCAAATTGCTGCTGAGCAACGTGCGACGAGCAAGAGCACTCCATTTCTCGAGAAACTTGCGGCCACTGGTGTAGCTAGTGCGATGAGAGCCAAACAAAACTTCGGTATGGGTATGGGTAAGAAGAAGAAGGTAAAGAGAGGGAAGAATAAGAATCGAAGCTCACGCAAACAACCACTGCGCGAATTATTACTTGCTAAACGCGGTGGATTTCTTGTACCTGCGCTCGCCACTATCGGGGCACTCGGATCATTAGCTAGTGGCGCCGCCAATATATTCAAATCTGCCAGCACCGTTCGCACTAACAATAAAAAATTAGCTGAGATGATACGTCATAACAAAGCTCTTGAGGGCAAGGGGTTGTATCTGAATCCGTACAGGAGAGGAGGTGCTTTAAAAAAAAAAGCCGGTCAAGAAGAGGAGGGAAAAAGTGATGGGAATGAGTGGGCGTGAAATTGTGAAGTTGGCAAAAAATATTCCATATTTCAGAGGAGTATTCACGCGCACAAGCTTGCCCAAACCTCCTGCACGACTCAACGAGAGCTCCATCGTTAATTTATGCGGGAATGGTAAGGGTACTGATTGGGTAGCAGTGAAAAAGCGAGGCAGACATATTGACTACTATGACTCGTTTGGAAATTTAAAACCATTCCGCGAGCTGGTACAATATTTCAGAAAAAATGATCCAAATTGTCAAATAGAGTACAATCGAGGTCAACAACAAACCTATCGACAGAGTAACTGTGGTCAATTATGCCTCAAATTTCTCAAGCAAAATGAATAAATACGGGAATAACGTCTCATAGTAATCAGTCATGTCGAACCTTTACATGTTATCGGGTCAATCATCGATTCTTGAACACCCCGTTTATCCCGCTATAAAGGACGGTCAGAACTACGAATTAGGTTTAATCAATTTCAGCACATACAATTCCATTCCAAACATCGATGCGAGCAACAATAAATTTTATTACGAAAATGGTCAAGTGTTGGAGATCCCTATCGGTTCTTATGAACTAAGTGATATTGATGAGTGGTTGCGTTCGGAAATCACTGTACGTAGCGGCGTTGTAGTAGTGGGTGCAAATGAGCCCAAACTCGTCAAAAAAGAGGAAAAATACCCGATTGTTATCAGAGGGAACAGAAACACGTTGAAAACAGAGATATTTAGTCATTTCGACATTGATTTTTCCAAGCCCAATAACATCGGGGCATTGCTCGGATTTTGTAGGAAATCAGAACTTGGAACAGTTTTGAAATCTTAATCTATGCCGTGGCATGAGTCCACTTACCCGGTGAATATCATTAAAGCTGATGTTATACGAGTAGACTGTGATATTGTTACCGGCTCATACTTGAATGGGCAAGAGAGCCACACACTTCACTCATTTTCGTCGTCAGTACCCGTTGGCTACAAAATAACTATAGTTCCTTCAACCGTAATATATCTTCCAGTTCGAGTTAGTACTATACAGAACATCGTCGTATCAATTTGTGATTTGAACGGAGACGTTGCAAATTTTCGCGAGGAAGAAATTACATTGAACATTCATCTGAGGAAAAAGGGGAGGGAATGATCATATATAACGCAGCTCACCTGCCACAGGCACTTATTCGCAAACGAAATCAGTCTAGAGCGAAACATCGTGCGTGCACAAAAAAGGGCAGTATCCTCAGTCGGCGCAACGTATCATTCTTGCGTTCACTCGGTTTCATGGTTCGTAAAAATGGCAACAATGGCACTAGCTGGAAACCCACTTGATATTCTCACAAGACCTCAAATGCATGAGAGTATCACAAAGAGAGACGTAAGATTCTATTCGCCTTACAATCTCATGAATTTCCATTTGAACGATGAAATTAGAATCGTGATAAATTCAAACGATTTATACTTATTGCCGAGCCAAAGTTACCTTTACATAGAGGGTACGATAGATTTTGAGAATGAAGACCACATTGTGGCCGTCAATAATTTTGTCTCATATTTATTCGACGAAATTCGACTCGAACTGAATGGTGTTGAAATTGATGCGATCGAAAATGTTGGTATAACGTCAACTCTCAAGTATTACTTGTCGCTCTCACCCCAAGAAGAAGGCTCTGCGTCGAGTGGTGGCTGGGATACGAGTAATTTTACAATAACGCCGGCTCACAAATTTAATTTCTGTTGACCCTTGCATAGACTTTTAGGGTTTTGCGAAGATTATAGGAAAATCATCATTCATGCAAAGCTCGAGTTGATATTGATTAGAGCCAAGTCGGACGATAATTGTTTCGTCGTCACGAAAGATACTTGCAATCCTACCGTGACGTTATCTAGATTACAGTGGTGTGTTCCACACATCATTCTCAATGATATAGTGAAGTTGAATATGCTCAAAATAGTGGAACGGAACGCGTTTGTACCAATTTATTTTAGGTGCTGGGAGCTCATTGAGCTACCCATGCTTCAAGAGGCAGACAAGCATGTCTGGGCAGTCAAATCCACGAAACAGTTAGAAAAGCCGAGATATGTGATACTAGCTCTCCAAACTCAACGCAAGAATAATAAAAAAGCATACGCAACACGTTTTGATCATTGCAAACTTTCAAACGTGAAACTCTTCCTGAATTCAGAAATCTACCCATAGGAATCACTGAATATCGATTGGGCGTCGAAAAAGAACACCGCCCTACTATATCAGATGTACAAATCATTTCGGAGATCTTACTACAATACGGCAGAAGATGTGAGCTTATTCAAAAGGAGTGATTTTGAGGATAACTATCCTTTTGTCGTGATTGATTGCTCGGGCCAAGTCGAGTCCCTTAAAAACGCAGTCGTGGACATACGTCTGGAATTTGAAACGAAAGGAAACATTCCGAAAAATACGTGCGCTTTCTGCTTAATTATACATGATAAGATTCTCGAGTATAGCCCAATGACCAATATTGTCCACAAGATCATTTGAATGAATCACAATTCTCATCGGTTAGAAGCAGCAGCAAGAAGAAGGAGAAGAATCGGAAGGGGACGAAGGAGACGAGGTATCTTCCGATCATTGTGGCAGCTCAAGATCCAAGCTATTCTCGACGCATGCAAATCAGTCCATCTGCACCGAGCCAAACATCATATTCATCGATTTGGAAGGATTCGTCGTCGGTGGCAAAACTTTTGTGGTGAAGGAAGCTGCTGTACTCGATTATGTTCGGTATCGCGATGGTGATGTGGGTGGGCTAGCCCATTATTTATTCGCCCCACCATTCGAATTTGCAGACTTATCATAGAGAGATTCGCGAAGGGTGCGCTACGCAACTAATTATGAACATAATTTAAAATGGAGCAAAGGAAATAAACCTTGGTTCTCGAAAACTAAACTGATTGGGAGAATTTTCGAAGAAGCTTAGTCGACGAATAAAGCAACATGTGTCTACGTCTCTTCAGAAGAAAAAAAAAACGGTGGCTGACAGGCATCTTGCCAGCGTTCTTTGTGAATAATCCGAAGTTCATCATGAGAAATATATTCGGCGAGCACAACATCGACCTGATGAATTACTATGCAGATGACTATGAATATTCAGAATGTCCGTATCACGACAATACGCAATATAAGTGTACTTTGAGAAGTGTACAATTCATGGCTCATCTTAAGTATAACATGATCTCTAGCTCAGTTCAATAAATTACTCGAATTAGAAATATGTAATGTATAATGTCAGATCCCCACTCCCCAATCGTTCTTCTCACGAGATGAGTATAAAAGGGTAGAACTCGTCTGATTAATGTTAGTGGCAAAATGAATATAGATAAGTTTGGGGGTTCCACAGGCGTGGGCGTTGGTATTTTCAACGAGACATCTTTGACAAATCACAGACTCAAGCTCGGTGAAATTGCGCTAAAAGTGGAAATTTTGCATGACCAATTTCAGAAGCTCGTGGGCGAGATTGATGCAAAATTTCGAGAAAGAGATCTTGATCACGAAAAAAATTACGCAAATATACAAAATGGGCTTCAAATAGCGATGGAGAATCTCAGAGATAATAAAATCAAAATAATCGATTTGCAACAATGGCGGGAGAGAGAGTTAGAGGAAGAAAATGAATGAGTACAGCCCAGAAAAGATTCAACTTGTGCGAGAGCTGCACGCACCAGCTAGACGAAATTTTCTTCGCCGACGGGTTGAACTGAGAGATGTAGACGAATTATGGCACATGGATTTGGCTGTCATGATTCAGTACGCAAAAGTGAATAGGAATTACAAATATATCTTAGTTGTTATAGATGCGTTCTCCAAACACGCTTGGGCAGAGTCTCTCAGATCCAAATCTGGTCCAGATGTTACAGAAGCCTTTCAGAATATACTTAAAAGAGCAAACCGGGTGCCTAAAAATTTGCAAGCTGACAAGGGTAAGGAATTTTATAACAAGGACTTTTTGAATCTTGTCGAGAAGAACGGTATCAACTTCATATGTAATTAATTTTGACACTCGATCGATATGATCGGATATCGTATTTATCACTCGCGGGAATTTCAAATTATGAAGATGTAATTTTATCGGTCTTTGCGAGTTAAAGTCAGCAAATTTTGCTGAATTTTTAGCATCAATCGAGAATGGATTTTTCTCCACTCTCGATCAATGCACCTTTAGAGCCTCGTATGGTTCCGAGGATGCATCTAAAGGATTTTGATGGAAAGGAATGAAAAGTAAAGATGAGAAATGAGAAACTTGATGAAAAAATTTTGATTCTACGCTGATATTGTGCGTGTTTCGGCCTTCTCTCATTGCTCGGGCTTTTCAAAGTGGTGGAAGACCAATGAGAGTTTACCACTGACACGCGGCTCAAGTGGCCGAATGTTCGATGGTTTGAACGCCCTTATATACGAAAGTTCATCTTCGTTATGCGCTTGCGAGAAAGGTCAATTTAACCCGCTATTTCCATTTGATTTCTCAACATTTTTACTTTGGCAGCTCTTCGGCCTTCTGCCGGAGATATATGTAATTAATTTTGACACTCGATCGATATGATCGGATATCGTATTTATCACTCGCGGGAATTTCAAATTATGAAGATGTAATTTGGTATCAACTTCTATTCCACGTATAGTTTGACTAAAGCGTGTTTCGCAGAGACAATGATCCGGAGTTTGAAAGAAAAATTATTCAAAATTTTCTCGCTGCGCGGATCTTACAAATGGATTGACGTATTACCACACGTGCTGGATGAGTACAATAAACACACGATCCATCGAACTATTGGCATGAAACCTTTTGACGTCTGGAAAAAATCTTCAAAACAGAGAGATATTGTCTCGAAGCTCCTATCCACCGTATACTGTAGAAGAGATGCTGTTCAGAAACACAAATTCAAACTGGGTGACGATGTGAGAGTATCCAAAAATAAATCGATATTCGATAAATCTTACACGGGCAATTGGGGCATAGAGATATTCAAAGTGATTCGAGTGCAAAATACAAACCCAGTCACTTATTTACTCCAAGATAGCGACGGCGCACGAATAGCGGGGGCATTTTACGAGCAAGAGCTCGCTTCCGTAAGAGACCCGAGCGTCTATCTCGTTGAGAAGATCTTGAAACGCAAAGGTGATCAAGTTCTCATTAAATGGCTGGGCTTACCGGAGAAACAAAATAGTTGGATACGCAAGACGGATCTAGTCTAAATATTTCGTGAAACAGATTTCTAATGAATGAATTTTGGTAAATCAACAATTTGTGAGGCTGATGAAATTTTTGACATTCAATCCGACCCTACTCATATGAAAAAAGCTAAAAATTCTAATACAGACCCAAGGAAGCATTCCCATGAACGCACTTGGGTATACAAAATCCTGGCGAGCGCTCCTATTGGCTTTGAGCCGCTCGATTTTTTGTCTCATAGAGAGAGGCATGTGAGGCTCCTGGATTCATTCGAGAGCTCCTCGACATTAGAGTGAAACGGAACAAATTTGGGTTGAGAATAACGTTGGATTCTTCTCATCAAAATTCTTGTTAGTGCATTAAAATTCTTTGAATTTTGATGATCTTCGTCAACAATTATGCACAAGTAATGATTGTGATCTCTGACTGGTCGATTCTCTCCATCTGTCTCCTTATCGAAGGGTTTCTGGCAAATCTGGCAATGCGTGCAATTTCGAAATTTTTCCTCGTCTTCATCAGACATTATCAGTGGGATAGGGTTTTTGAGCTCCTGTGAATTCCATTTGTAATGAGCGGAGTAGATTGGACTACTGTAAATTGCAACGAATTTGTCTGATACTCACATGCTCAACTTGATGCGCAATTTCTTGTAGTTGTTGTGAGAACCAGTCAAAACATTCTTTCCCTCTCTTGAAGCTATACTTGCATTTATTTTGAATATTTTGATCGTATATCGAATGTAGATAATAACCCACACTGTAGGCTACATGTTTCTGGAATGCGTTCTGCACTACCTTCAATCGGTAAAGCTTCTTCGAATTTATATCGTCAGAGTCCATAAAATATTTCTCGTTGGCCTCTTGTAGAAGGGCTTCGAAATCCCCATAGACTACGTAAGAGACGGGTTGTCCCTTGTAGAAATTTGAAAATTTCAAGTACTTTTCATCCTCTGAAGGAATAGTGATTGCGCATTTGTTCTTTGATATACATCTTTCTCTATGAATACTCAATTTCTATTCTGAGTGGAAAAATATGTAAACATCTATTACACAGGTGAATTTTATGTCGACAGTTAGTGACTTGTTTGGAAATTAAGCGTGATAGGCTCTTGATGAAGCAATAATTATATTGATCATGAATTTGAATCAAGAGCAAATTCACATGTATCAATTTCTCATCGTCTGACAGATATAACGGGTAAAACTTGTTCTTCTCCAAATCTACGCCGTAGACATTAACAGAAATTTTTGGATTTTGATTCTCAAACTTGGGTATTGACTTGATTTCCACGGGAAATTCTGTACCCTTCAACTTCAAATGATGCTTGAATCGAGCCATGCAAAAAGGGACCTAAGCGCCATTTTTTGCAAAATTGATATAAGGTGATATTTGCACTCTTTGAACATTCCTCTATCAACTGCATATGAAATCTTTCCGGTATGACCAATCCCTGAGACCTGATCCATGCAAAAAGGGACCCAAGTCCAGGATATGGGGCCCTTTTTGCATGGATTGATAAAAGAACCTACAAAAACTAATATTCACGCACTGTATCATCACATCTATCACTCACACAATTGATCGATGTGATTCTTGGCGCCAGTTGGTCGACGAGCTGCGACGCCTCGAATAATGTATAGGCATATAGGTGTATACTCTTCGCTCTGAGCTCAACTAGAATTTTGAAATGATCAAAAAGTGCTGTAGTATCTAGTGTATCATCCGATAGCTCTGCAGACGTTGATCTTGTCTGCCTCATAGTGTATAAAATCTAGAATATGGATTGTGACAGTAATAACGATGGCGAAGAACGGAAAAATCGTAGCGATCCTTCATCTTGGGCACGGAATGAGAGGGAAAGATCGAAAACGTGTGGCGAGCCTTCCTCAAATAGCCAAAATGAATACATTCATAGATTCATAGATCTTATGAATGTTAATGTTACGTGATTTAGATAGTTATGATGGTTTTGTTTGTTGTAATGGACTTGATGATTATATTCGAAGTATTTTCAGTCAATCCGAGCAAAACGGTACCTAAATCCCGCTATGAATCTATGATAATCATCAAGATATCGTTTAAATTCAATATTTCCAAGTTTTGTAGTGTCTTGATATGAAATCATAGCTTTTAAAAGAAATCCATGCTAAAAGGGACCCAAGTCCACACAAGTTTCCATTAAAAAACAACTCTGCAGGCCACCCTTGGTCAAAAAATGGAGAAGATTATAGTAAATACTGATAAGAAGTATGTGTATGTACATTGGCGTTAGGAAATTGTGGATGGTAGAGATTCAACACAGTTTTTTTCGTTTTCCCGACAATTTGTCATTTGCACGAAGGTCCCTTCTTGCATGGCTCGATTCGCTTGTAGTGGGGATAACTTGACGTTAAATTTTGGCGTGCAGCGCGAGCCTTGTGCGGGAACAGCCCTACAAGGACAGCCCAGGCAAAGCAATCAGATTCGTTTGTTTGTATGTTCACCACAGCATGCTTATCTCTAATCGATTTGGGAAGCTCAATGTGACCAGATCTTCTCAACAAGTTCGTCTTCACAACATTGATTTTCAATAACAAAATCTCTTCGAGCGCCCATCCACTTCCAGAATCTTCAAAATCCGATAGCTCGCGGTCCAAAAATCTCAACGACTCAACATACCACTCATTCAATTTTGGCGGGTTCCAGCAGATTTTCATAAAGAGTTTGAAAATGTTTTATAGACGAGTTTTCATCTTTAATCTCAAAATATGCATTAAACACCAAATTCACTTTGACCAATTTATAATTCTTGATTATCGGGCGTAAATATTTCAAAACGAGCGGTATAGAATCATTGAGAAGAAGCATACAATCTCGATAAGAAATATTGCCAACAATGCCAGCTCTGATCCGATTCTTGAAGGCTGACTCTCCTTCGAAAAAGATAAGATCTCCCAACTCCGCTCTTGACCGCGAATGGAATATATTCTGCAGTATTATTTTTTTCGATTCCAATTCGTTGTGCAGAGTTTCCAGTCGAGCTCTACATCCTGTCGGCCCTTTTAAAAGAATTTCTTTGTGTTTCAAAATATCTGAAATACGTTTGATCAAAACTTGGAATTCCTTTCGCAGCATTGAAACGGGTTGAGGATCCAGTCGACTGAGGTCCTCAAGGTTCACTTCGTCGAATTTTGATGAAAGTTTATGATTTCCCTCGGATAGCAATGGGACGGTAATCGACATGTTCGTAGCACAACTGTGCACTTTGACAACTGCAAATTTGTGAGCAAAATCCATCGTATTATACACGCTCTACTTGCTCTCATCTTTGTCTCTTTCCACTCTCATCTTCCATCGTCTCGGCCGGACAATTGATATGTAAAAATATTCAAGGTGAATCGAGCTACTTGAGATTCATTGTTAGACCGTTTTGGCAAAGGCACATGTGTAAGACAATGATATGAACAACATTTATTGTCGTGGAGGCAGATTCATTTTCTCGCTCTAACCCAATCAAGGCTGTTCAATTTTATCAACGGAAACATATTTATCATAGTATGAGTTTTTATAAAATACTCGGAACAATATTTTATCGGTCTGCTTATGGACAATTACAAATTTGCGCACGTCTAGAGGATCGTTAAATCGTATGCAATAGTTCACATTGCGCAGCTCCCTGAGTTTTGGATCGAGAGCCATCAATGCGTCCTTCGATTCGAAAATTCTTTCAACTCCACAACAATCTTGATACGTAACTGCTCGGGGATCAAAGGGCTGATCCATTCTTCTCGTTTCTTTCTCCAAACAGAATCGGATGACCCTCTTTTTTGTGACGACACTGCTCTGCCGAGTTTCTACACTTAACTGTACTGTACCACGAGCTGGCGTAGTCAAAAATCGTGTACAGGGATCGGAAGAGAGATGGTGCGCGTAAAGAGAGGGGCAGAGAACGAATGGACTGTTCTGAGCTCGAGGTTGTATACAGTCTTCATCAGATCGAGCTAGACTGCACAACCTCAATTCGACAAAATCAGCTGGTGCTCAATCTGGGTTACGAGTTATATATTTGTGTACATTTTCTCGATAGCAGTGGTAAGACGAAGAGAAAAGAGGAATTACAGTCATACAAAGCACGAAGAGTTTCTAAGGATTTCGAACTATTACCGGGAGAGTCGAAAATCAGTGTCAATTTCTATCATGAAGAAGAAATGTGTCAGAAATGTGTCGATGACGCCCGCTTCCAATTCAATATCCTAAATCTCGAACTGTGGATCGATGATTTGTACTTTTACAGTTTCAAGGATCGAAGATACTATAGCAATTGCTCAAATTTGATAATTGAGGATGCTGAATCATTCTGTGCAAGAAAAATGGAGAGGGAGTGCGAATTTCTGCGTAAATTGTGGGACAAAGTCTCTGAGTTCAAGAGTGGGAAGTAAGGTATGGCTGGAGTAGAGATTGTTGACTACATCAAATCATCAAATATTGATATTGTTGAAGACAATGATTGTGTGACAAGTAATGACAAAAATTTTGTTCCTTGTACTGCAGAGTGAAATATCTTAATTTGCAAATAAAGAATATCAATTCGATGCATCCAGCATTCTTATTTGATTTGATCTCCAGACATGTAAATGGAGTAAGAGAGACATACACAAAATTTTCTTGCAATAGTCTGAGATTTCTTTATTATGACTTTACTTAGCCATCGTGCATCTATATGTGCGTGTGTGTGTGTGTGTTCGTTCTCCAGACATGCAAATAAGAAAAGAGAGAAAGAGAGAGATTGCATTGAATTGCAATTGCGTGTGGCTCATTCGCTTGGTAACCGCGGGCACAGCAAGTCACCCGGGTACTTGCACCAGGTCAAGGGTTAATTTGCATAAAAGATGTATATATAGAACTGTACTGAGGCTGCACGACCTGGTGAATCCTCGTACTGGAGCTACCCTGGAGGACGTCCTCGATATGAGGAGGTCCTCGTCGTGGGGTTCTGTTCCAGTAGAGGATTTATCACCAGCTTGCTGCAGAATCAGTACAGTTCTATCTACTTATCACCTTTGTGACGCTGGAAACTCACTGCACAAATGGTCCAACAGCTGTGGGAAACTTGGCCCCATCAGTACTTGCGGACGCTCCATAAGCGCAATAAATGGACCGTTTCTCAACCCAACTTTGCTGTAGGTGACATGGTTTTAGCGAGAAATGAGATCACACCTCCAGCGAAATGTTCTCTCGCTCGTATTATCAAGACTTTTCCAGGCCAGGATGGCGAGGTTCGAGTTGTGCAGGTTCGCACAGCGTCAACTACTTTGGACCGCCCAATCGTCAAGCTCATCAAGCTTTTTCGACCATTAGAAGGAAACGAATGAACCGTGTTCGTTGTTCGGAAGTGAAATGTTCATTTTGTGCTATAGCACTGCAAAAAACTATAATATCGTCTCTTGATCTATTTGTCGAATGAATTATGATTTCTCCGTTTCTTCTCAGCTTACAGATCTCAGACTGATTTCTTGATACGATTTTACACATTCTTACTCTTTTGTGAACGAATGAAATCATTACAAATATGATTCTCATTCATCGTTATATTTTCTGCCGAGGTGGGAGGATGTTCTCGTACACACCGCCTTACTTATGTTCGCGACTCACACATACACACACATTTACACGCTAACGCATTCGACGCCGCAACTCTAGGATTATATATCTATATATCTCTACAGCCGTGCGGCTCCGAGACGCTCGCATGGCCTTGCTCGAGTTAGTTACCGCGTGGATCGCGCACGATGGGGATACACTCTCAACCACCTCGAGCTTCTATAATTATAGCTCAATAAATTCATCATTATATTCATCTCCAATCTGGATATGGATTTTTAAGCATGAGCCAACTCCTCAGTAATAAACACCACCCAAATGCCTATCCCCAATGAGAGTCGAAAACCACACATAATATAATAACATAACATGACTGAATTTTCTCTTAAAAAGTGAGAGTACTTTGCTGGCCTTATTTTTGAATTCATTAGATCTTTTTATTCTATAATTCTCTCTCTTTTGTAAATTCTATGTTATTGTTTATTCACCGCAAAACATTCTTACAATCAAAATTGTAATAAAGTAATGAATCAAATCAAAATCTTCTGATTGTTTGATGTGATTATCAAATCCTTGACACAATATTGATAGAATTTGAAAGAATTCTGAGGTCAATGGCAAGGTTAATCATGTCAAGCTGATGTACTGTTGAATTTTGAATAAATTATAGCACTCTCAGATAAATAAAAGGAAGCAAGGAATTTTGCATCCTTGCAACCATGACGATAACTGAATTCTTCCCAGTTACTACATACATATGTCTTGCGAGTAATTAGCCTGATTGTTATGAGGAAAGCAGAAAATTCGAGTCTATGATAATAAATCTTGCAATTGACTCATCATCATACCTCAAGTATTGGAGAAGTCCCTCGGTAAATTTGGTGGTGGTGGCAGTCTTATTCGCTACCTTGGGTAAGACCATTCCTTGCCAGAAACATCAAATCCTGGGCTCCGCACTTTTCCACACTTCAGCACCCCATCACCCACTCGGCGTGTACTCGTACATAACAATACTTGCAGTAACCGACATTGGCAATGGAAGACAATTGTCGAATAACGTTTGAGAATGATCTCCAGTTTCGCAAAGGGAGTATAGGGGATAAGAGTTATTTTGCGCATTAAAATGAGACTTAATCGTTGATACTGCATCTGTTGCAGTTCCTGACCACGGATCCCGAAGAATCAGTCTTTATAACTTTGGAATCGTAGTCTTTGTTGACTCTGATGATTAATTACAGGCGAAAAAATGGGAGTATCAAATTCTGGAGAGTGATAATTTCCAAAATTGCAGCGGGAGTCGGGAAAATCGATTCTATTTTGAAAACCCCAAGCGGATAATTTTGATTCTAGTTGGGAATTGTTCCACTTATATCCCCAGAACATACCTCAAAGGAATATCCCATGTTGCCGCACCTTTGACTTGTTTGCTGCTTTGACTCGCCGTGACCAAAAAGCATGGTGACCATAGAATGGCCCAGAACCAACACGTGATCCAATAGCCTTGGGATCGGGAGATATTCCCAGACGTGCGATTTTCAAATCTGAGCTCTGTGAGCAAGAATCTCGGAAAGGAATCGATTCCATAGATTGACGGGCGTGAATCTACTACTTAGTGGTGACGAGTAGGAGATCTGAGTGTTTCCTCGTTGAATTTGGACATCCTCGCGGGTTAAATCTGATCCCAAGTAACGGCACGACTCACGTTTGCAATATCCTAGGGATGGAAACTACCATCCTCTAGCTATGTAATCAGGATCCTCGATAGCGGAATGGACTACAAATCTTTTCGGGCGTGAATCTAGAAGAGTGTAGTGACTGCAAGGAGATTCAAGAGCTGAATCTCTATTCTGGCCAATTTTACAACCAGAATCTGATCTCATGTACCAAAGAGCATGGTGATCATACAAAGACCCAAAATCTACATGTGATCCAATATCCTAGGGATCGGGAAATATCCCAGAACATTCGATTCTGAAATCTTAGTTGAGTGACCGAAAATCTGAGGGGCAGAGGATTCTTATAGATTGACGGGCGTGAATCCAGAATTCAGGAGTACCAGGGAGCAGATTCGAGTGTTCTCTTTACGAATCTGGTGATCAATACGGATTGATTCTGATCCCAAGTTGTGGGAAGACTTACGTTATATGCTCCGCATACCACGAGCCTAAGTGGACTATGTTTGTTGGATGAAACATCGAGCAAAGTCCTACGGATTGAGACTTCGGTTCCCCAGCTGTGTGATCACAATTCTGAATGACGGGGTTGACTACAAATCGTTTCGGGCGAGGATCTACGAAAGCGTGGTGACTCCAAGGAGATTCCAGCGTTAAATCTCTATCCTGGCTGTTTTCACAAGTGCTGATCTCATATACCGAGAAGCATGGTGACCCTAGAACGGCCCGGAATCAACACGTGATTCAAAAGCCTAGTGATCGGACGTGACGACAATAGCCAAGATATCCTCGGACGTGCGATTTCCAAATCTCAGTTCTGTGATCAAAAATCTCGAGAAGGAGTCGATTCTAATAGATCAACGGGCGTGGATCTTCTACTCGAAAGCGACGGGTAGGAGATTCGAGTGTTTTCTCGCTGAATTTGAACATCTCCACGAGTTAAATCTGATCCCAAGTAGTGGGATGACTCACGTTATTCGATCACCATACCACGATCCTGAATGGAGTGTGTTCGTTGGTCGAAAGTTTGAGCAATGTCCTAGGGATGGGATTCGCGATCCTCTAGCTATGTGATCACAATCCTCGATAACGAAATGGACTACAAATCTTTTCGGACGTCAAACTAGGGGAGGGTGAAGACTGCAAGGAGATTCAAGCGTTAAATCTCTATTCTGGCAATTTTCACGAGCAAGATCTGATCTCATGTATCGAGAAGTTTGGTGACCATACAATGGCCCAGAATTGACATATGATCCAATAACCTAGGGATCGGGAGAGATCCCAGAACGTTCGATCCCAGAAACTCAGCTCAGTGATCAAAAATCTCGAGGAGGGGTCGATTCTCATAGATTTACGGAAGTGAATCCACTACTTGATAGTGACGGCTAGCAGATTCGATTGTTCCTCTGCTGGATCCGGACGTCCCCACGAATGGAATTGGATCCCAAGTCGTGGTACGACTCGAGTTATCTGTCACCATACATCGAAACCAAGCCAAGTGTGTTTTGTAGTCGGAAGATCGAGCAATTTCTTACGGGATCGAAACTACGATCCTCTAGCTATGCGATCACAATTCTCGATACTCGAACAGACTACAAATCTCTTCCGGCGTGAATCTAAGATGGGCTGTGACTGCGAGGAGATTTGAGAGCTGAATCTCAATCCTGACCAATTTTACAGGCAGAATCTCATCTCGCAATAGGCATTGCTACCATACAACGAACATGACCAGAGCATGATTCAACAGCAGCGAAATCGGGTGATGTCTTAGGGAGTGTGATCCTGAAATCTCAGGTCTGTGTTCAAAAATCTTAAGAAGGAGTCGGGGAGATTCTTAAGATTTTTCATCACAGAGATAAGATTTGAGAATCCCACATACTGAAATATCTCTCGATCTCTAGGCTATTCGATCACGTCTTGATTCTGGGCCATTGTATGGACACCATGCTTCTCGGTGAATGGGATCAGATCCTGTTTGTGATAATGCCCAGAATGGAGATTCAACGCTCAAATCGTCTTGCAGTCACCACTCTCTTGTACATTCACGCCCGAAAGGATCCATAGTCCATACCGGTATCGAGAGTTGTGATTCTATAGCTAAAGGATCGTCCCTGGATATTGCTCGGTCGTTCGACCACCGAACACACTTCACATAGTGTCGTGGTATGTTGAGCGGATACCGTGAGTCTTCCCACGAGTTGGGGTCGGTTTTCATCCGTGGGGATGTCCAGCTGCAGTGAGAGGACACTCAAATCTCCTACCCATCACTATCGAGTAATAGATTCACGCCCATAAATCTATGAGAATCGACTCCTTCTCGAGATTTTTCATTACAGAGCTAAGATTCCAGGGACGCACATCATCGGATGGCTTCCGATTCCTCGGCTATTGAATCACGCCTTGATTCATAGTCGTTGTATGGTCATCATGGTTCTCGGTACATGAGATCAGATCCTGCATAACATGGCCAGAGTAGAGGATCGTCGGTCGAATCTCCTCGCAGTCAACACCCTCTCTCTGATGCATGCCTGAAAAGATTTGTGGTATGATCCGTCACCGAGAATTGTGATTACAACGCCAGCGAATCTAGATTTCGATCAATTGAATATTGCTCGATCCCTCGGTCAATTGACATATTCGGCTTATGCTCATGGTATAGTTCCGGGTGCCATGATCCTGCCTACAACACCTGATCAGAAGCTATCTCAGTGAATGATCATAAACAGGAAACTACATCGGAAACACCACCACGGCCGCCCACCCAATACGATTCTGAGGCTGAGTGATGTGAGATTTGTTTCCAGCGATTTCGAATTATCAAAGACGCTCCCCGATCTTTCCCAGCTTGAGCTAGTTCAACATGCGTCCCTGCTCCTGCAGCGGCCCGTGTAACACGATTCGGGAGCTGAGTGATCTCGTACTCGTGCTTAGCGTTTCCAAAATACCCTCAGTCAATCCGCCCTTCACGGTGTGCCTGAACCTATTTTTTCTCAGAGTAATTACTCCCTCTGAGATTATTTTGGTTCCTGATCCTACCTTATTGGGTCATCATTTTCCCACAAAGATTGAAATCGCGGGCTGAGCCCTTTCGAAGGGATATCGTTTGGAACATTTTTCGCCCATAGTCTGGGAACACCCAAGTGATATGGCTCATCCCTCGTTAGATATGAGCCCAAAACGGAGATTCTTTACCTCCCAACACTAGATCCCAGAGAATGTGACCTCTTTAGCTCCTTTTGAGGCTTTTTGGATAGGGCATGTACCCTGAAAACCCTCCAAAAAGGTGAAAAACCAATGTTTGAGGCCTCAAGAGCTCGCTCAAGAGCCCTTGGGTCGATTGGGCCAAAAATGTCTATGTGTACTCTTGCAGAGGTTGCACACTGTTTCCACAGGAAGATGGTCTTGGAACAAACCATTCTCATGTGAAAACGTTTCCATTGAGGCACTCAAAAAATTGTTGCAACTGTAAAACAGGTGTTCCTTGTGAGAATGGGATCGGAGTGGATTTGAAACGGAGTGATCCGTGTTTTTGAATTTTTTTGCACGAGGATTGACCGTCTTCCAATTTGAACGAGTTCGAAATGGTGCGCATAAAATCAGGAAATAGCTTGGAGTCCTCTCTTTGGATAGGTCAATAGCTTTTCTGCACGCACTCATACTCATACTCCTCGTCTCCCCAGTCAATAACAGACAGTTCATATCCGAACTACTACATATTGGATCTAAATCGATGTATGAGGAAGAGTATCGCAGATGATTCGAACAATGAAAGAATCTGTGGCACTATATCCGTGATATCTTTTCCATGCAGCCCGACTGAGTCCTGTTCTAGGAATGCTGTTCTCACATTTGACCTCAAAGTCAGGAAGAGAGTAACTTTGAGTGGTATACATGATAATAGAAAACTTATATAGCGACGAGTCATTATAGTATCACTCGAATACGCATCCTGCCGAGAAGGGATAATTTGTTCCCAGAAATATAATGGAACTACACAATAACTTCTGAACCCTCCCGTATATTTCATACAACTAGAAATTTCCAAGTAAATTGTTCAACTATCGTTATACAATGGTATATTTCCGTACTCAGCGAGTTAGCCGATTTTGGGCACAAGAACAGTTTGTCTGACGAGCGAAGCGAGACAGAAATGTCGTCCAGTGCCCAAAATGGGCTTGCAAGCGAAGTGTGGATATATTTTTTCATCGCGAGAACCCTAAAATCCCATTTAAACGCGGCATTTTTAGGTTGGAGTAACGGAAAAATGTTTAACAAAACACTTACATCAACAACGTATTTGATATTTTCATGACTCATCGCTATATAAGTTTTCCACTAGTAGACCAATCAAAGTTAGTTTTTTTCGTGACTTTGAGGTCAAATATGAGAATAGCATTCCTAGAGAAGGACTGACGAGGAGAACACGAGGTCTGCGAAACCCGGATCTTGATGAAACTCTGGAAATCACGTTGTTCCAATGAAGAATGGAGGTATCTCCAAGGGTTGAATCCAATGGGCCTCCTATCCTGAGTGACAGCTATGGAGGTTAGCATTGTTTGTATATCTATATATGTGTCATTTCAACATGAGCTTATATACAAATGTTTCTCTCCATAGCTGTATCTCGAGAAAGGAGGCCTATTTTACTCAACCCTCAGAGATACTTCCATTTTTCAACAAAACGAGATGATTCCCCAGAGTTTCATCAAGACCCGTGTTCCACAGACCTGATGCTCTCCTTGTCAGTCGGGCTGAATGAAAAAGACATCACGGATATGGTGCTGCAGACTCTTTCATTGTCTCTTCCTCCTCAATCAATTTAGACCCAATATGCAGTAGTTCAGATATGATTTGCATCTGTAATTGACTAGGGAGACGAGGAATATGAACACTAGTGCGCGCAGAGAAGCTATTGGCCTATCCAAAGAGAGGACTCCGAGCTATTTCCTGATTTTATGGGCACCATTTTCAACTCGTCCAAATCAAGAGACGGCCAATCCTTGTGCAGAATGATTCAAAAACACGTATTACTCCGTTTTAAATCTACTCCGGTCCCATTCTCACAAGGGAAACCTGTTTTACAGTTTCAACAATTCTTTAATGCCTCATTCGAAAGGTTTGCACATGAGAATGGTTTGTTCCAAAACCACCTCCCTATGGAATTAGTGTGCATACTCTGCAAGAGTACAAATAGACATTTTTGGCCCAATCCACCCAAGGGCTCCTGAATGAGCTCTTGATGCCTCAGGACATTGGTTCTTTGCCTTTTTTGAGGGTTTTCAGGGTACATGCCTTATCCAACAAGCCTCAGAAGGACCCAAAGAGGTCATATTTTTTGGAATCTAGTGTTGGAAACTGAAGAAACTCCGTTTTGGGCTCATATCCAACGAAGGATGAGCCATATCTCTTGGGCGTTCCCAGACCAAGGGCGGAAAATGTTCCAAACCACATTCCTTCAAAAGGGCTCAGCCCGCGATTTCAATTTTTGTGGGAGAATGATGCCCCAATAATGTAGAATCAGAAACCAAAATAATCTCAGAGGGAGTTTTCACTTTGGAAAAAAATGCATCCAGGCACACCGTGCCTTCCGCTCCCGTAACATGATTTGGAAACTGGGTGATCTCAAATTTGTCCTCAGCGACCCCAAAATACCCCAAAACAGGTAGTTTCTCTTGTGATCTTTAAGATGCTCTTTCAGTGAGACCCTGTATGATACATTATTTATCTCTATGTATACTTGCAATGGTAATGTCTGGAAATGTAGCTGGAGAACACTTCAGCGTAGAGGCCTACGATTTTTGACACCGTCTCATTGTGCTGGAAGAGCACTATTTGCAGATTTTCAACCTAATCAGTATGTAATGACTCTGCTGGTTAGTCTCATTATGTCGCTTCATAGTTCACATTTTCCTACATAAATCCTCATATCTTTGGTGTTGCCGAGACGTGGCTGGAAGCGAAAGTGGATGATAGCCTCATTCAGGTCCCAGGATTTTCAGTAATCAGGCAAGATCGGAATAGAGTTGGTGGTGGTGTTGCTCTTTACGTACGCAGCGATTACAAAGTCAAGAAATTGGCATGTTCAGACACAACTTGCAAAGGTAAACCTCTGAAATCAGAGTATTTATTCTGTAGCGTACAAAAGGGCAACTCCCCACCTATCCTCGTGGGAGTGATATACCGACCCCCTGACGTTCCGTTAAGTCAGGACTCTGACGTATTTGATGTTATGCGCGATTTGTCAAGTGACTTCAGTCACAAAATTATCATGGGGGACCTGAATGCAAATATGCTGACTTCATCCACTGACGCGATGACCATCAGACGGCTAACCGACGAACTATCTCTACAGCTAGTCCAGCACGGCTCGACTCACCACACTCTCACCTCTCACACTTGGATTGACATCATACTGGTCGACGACAACGATACTGTAACTGACGCACAGAACATTCATCTCTCGTGCTTTGGAGGCCATGCACTCATCGAAGCAACGATTGACATCTTCGTCCCCAAACCGGTGAAAAAACCGTTCTCGTTCCGGAAATACAATGACATCGAACCCGGACAGTTGAACGATGTGCTACAGCGGATGGACTGGTCACCAATAGACAGCGCTGAATCTGATCTAGAGGGAGCTGTAAAATGTTTCAATGAAAACCTTCGTGCAGCAATCGATTCAATAGCACCACTGAAAACTGTACAACCCAAAGACAAAAGTCCTCCATGGGCTGGTCCCGAGCTAAAGCTGCTCATTGCGAGATGCCGGGCGGCAAAAAGGCGTTATCGGCGTACTGGTCGAACGTCATCTCTCAATGAGTTTCTTCGTCTGAGTCAAGAGGTTGAGGAGCGCGCAGCTCAAGAGCGGAATAATTTCCTTCATAATCACCTCGCGGACGCTCTTGATACGAACAAGAATATTTGGAAGGAAATGCGCAACCTCGGCCTCTTACCCAAGAGCAAGGAGGAAGAGTTGCATGGATTTACGCCGGATGAATTGAATGCCCACTTTGCAGGAGTCTCTATCTCGCCTCACGAGAGCACTCGGGTAGCAGAGGAAGTTGTTTCTCTAGCCGATGACACAGGCTTCTCCTTCAAGCCCACTAATGAGGTTGATGTCATATTGGCTGTGAAGCACTTCTCATCTCAAGCTCGTGGGGTAGACGGGATTCCTCAAACCGTGATTGCAAAAGCTCTGCCAACCATCAGCGACATTATTGTCAAAATTTTCAACTCCTCGTTTGCTCAAGGTGTCTTCCCGGAGGCTTGGAAGAAGGCGCAGCTAATTGCATTGAAGAAATCAACAGCACCATCAGCTCTCTCTGATTTCCGCCCTATCGCATTGCTGTGCTTTCTCTCCAAGGTTCTGGAGAAGATAGCTCATGACCAGCTCATGGAGTACCTCAAAGAGAAAGGTTTGCTTGATTCCCTCCAGACTGGATTCCGACAACATAACAGCACACAGACAGCTCTGCTAAAACTGACCGACGACATTCGTATGGCCAAAGACAAGAAGATGGTTACGTTACTACTACTGTTCGATTTCAGTAAAGCGTTTGACACCATATCGCCTTCAAAAATGTTGCAGAAACTCCGCCCGCTTGGCTTCTCGAGAACGGCGCTCTTGTGGATAAAATCATATCTCGAAGGGCGGTCCCAAATGGTGACATCGCAGAACAGCGGCGATTCTGATTGGCTCAAAACCAATCTTGGAGTTCCACAAGGTTCCGTTCTCGGGCCTCTTTTGTTCAGTCTCTACGTCAATGATCTGCCAGACATACTCGGTGGAATGCCCGTTAAACACCTATTTTACGCGGACGATCTTCAAATTTATCTACATGTTGAGAAAGAAAATGTGTTGGAGGGCATTGCTCAACTCGAAGAGGCGTCTCGATTAGTCGCTGACTGGGCTGAGTCTTCTGGCTTGCGCCTTAATGCTGGCAAGACCAAATCAATCTTTTTCGGCTCGGCGCGCAATGTCAATGAGCTGAGAGAGATGGATCTGGCTGGTGTTGGGATGCCGGGCGGGGTGACAATTCCCTTCAGTGACACGGTCGTGAGTCTTGGTGTGACACTTGACAGTAAATTAGAATGGGAATCGCAGACCGACCAAGTAGCAAAGAAAGTCAACAGAGCCCTGTATGGTCTGCGATTCATAAGGGCGTGTACCACCGAGACTCTCCGCCGAAGACTGGTCGAGACCCTAGTCCAACCCTACCTGGACTATTGCACAGTGGTATATCTTGACGCAGACGAAACGCAACGGACGCGACTGCAACGACTGAATAATTCATGTGTGAGGTACATTTTTGGCGTCAGGAGGGACGAACACATCACCCCGTACAGGGAGCGTCTGTGCTGGCTACGATTGGACTCTCGTAGACTATATTTTGCAGCCATTCTCATCTACAAAGCAATTAGAATGAAAGAGCCCGAATACTTGGCTGCAATGTTCACCAAGTACCAGCATAGATGCACCAGTCGGAGTGATGAGAGAGATCTCAACATCCCCAGAGTCCGGCTCAAAGCCACTGAATACTCCTTTCAGTATCGTGGTGCCAGGCTCTGGAACTCTCTACCGCCCCTTCTGCGCAGCTCACCCTCATTATCATCATTCAAACTCGCTTTAAAGTCTCATTTCTTCATGCTTGACTCCCGGGGCTCCCCGATCATCCCAGATGTATTGGAATGAGCATTCTCAGCAAGATAGAAAAAGGTATATATTTCATTAGTGCAACCCTGTCTTTTTTTTTTATATTTATTAAGTGACGTGTCATACCTGTGATAAACTAAGACTGCTAGAAGCGCTGACCAAATATCTATACTTATTATATTGTAGCCAGAATTTTTCTTATTTCTTTGCAAATGGTATTTTTAATGTGTGCATCTAGTAGTGAAATACTCTGACAATATGTTTACATATGTGATGATTACTTGGTTTTTGCCTATTGGCAGAATAATAAACGTATCTATCTATCTATCTATCTATCTATCCTTGCAAAGTTTTCCTCGCCAAAATCTAGCAAGTCGCCGAAATTTTGACTGGATTGATTCACTTTCCATTCTCATGTTACCCCTTAGCTGGCACACTCTTGCCAATTAACATGGCTGGCACACTGGATGGATGGATTTGACCCCGGTAGAAGAACTTACGCTGTGGCTGCTACAATCGATCATTCGACTTGAAAATTCTTTCGTAGCATCTTTGATATGTTTCCAATGGAACAACGTGCTCAGATAATCGCCAAGGTCAAATGAAAAGTTTGGAAGAATTCAAATGTTTCTGAAAATGCAAAAATGACTCTTTCTACTAAAAAAGTTCTGAAAGAGCCAAATTCCATCGAAATGGGCTGAAAATTCAACTGACAAGGGGAGTCCGGAGTCTTCGGGTCCTGAAATCTCACCAAAATTTTTTTTACAGTTTCGTATTACCTAGAATATGAAGAATCCAGAGTAACTCCGTCAAATGGGCCGCCTGTTCAAAGTTACAGCCCATGACATTAACATTGCCCATATAGGCCCATGTTAAAAAGTGATATATATATATATATATATATATATATATATATAGGTATACTGGCAACGCTAACATTTTTGCTTGTAGCTCTGGACAGAAGGCCCATTTGACAGAGTTGCTTTGGATTCTTCATATTCTAGGTAGTACGAAACTGTAAAAGAATTTTGGTGAGATTTCAGAACCCGGAGACTCCGGACTCTCCTTGTGAGTCATCTCAAGATAAGGCAGATTTGAGGAAAGGATATGGCGATGATGAATCTTCCAAAAGTGATATCTATTCTGACATATCACGGGGAATTTCCTAAGGAACAAAACGTTGATGTTATACCTTATGAGGATACTATAATATTATAGGGGACAACAAGGAAAACACTTGTTTCTTGTTAGAAAACGATAGAAAAACAGTGAGGGATATTTCGAACAATCTTATGTTGACATTAATTCAAACCCTCCGCACTCATTGCACAGAAGAATAGTGCATCTATCGCAAATCGGGCGAGAGCACGAGGCACAGCCCTCTGTGGTCTCACGATTTTTTCTCTAGGACATACCTGGCACCTTCTCTGTTTCTCATAATGTTGATGCTCAAGATTCAGTCTATTATCCCTGTCTACATCAAGGATACTCGATATGGATAACCTCAAATTACAATTTTTATTGTGCCTTTTCTGACAAATGCAGACGCATTTGTCAGAAAACATAGGACTCCATACCCATAGGACTCCATAAGTACTATATTCGACGGGAAATGTGTCGATGTTTAGTGTATATATTGAAGTTATCCAAAAATGGATGGAACAATTGCTACTCTTGATGTCATAGAACGCACTCTGTTTGAGTTATTTTGAGCTGCTGCTCGAGAATTTACATATATATATATATATGAGTCATTCTGGAGCAAGCTGGACAAAACCGTCACCAGGGGGGTCTGGGAAAAATCCGCAAAAATTTTTTTCCATTAGTACTATGTTGAAATAGTACGAAAAAATTTTTTTCAGATTTTTTCGGCCCCCCTGTGGACCCCAGGGCCCATAAAAGGGCCATTTTAGGCCCTTTTTCAGCCTATTCTAAAAAAATCATAGTTCCAACGCAATTCAATATTTTTCAACGTACTTGGGCGCATTTTTCTCGTCAAGACTAGTACTTTCGAAAAAAAAATTGTCCAACGCCACTTAGTGAGCCTGACGGCTTCTGCAAGCTAATTATCGAGAGCAAATTTTAGTGATTTTTGGGCCTGCTTCAAAGCGATCTAGCTCCTACTAGACATGTGATAATCGACTTCTGCAGGTGGTCATTTTAAAGGTCTTGAAAAAATCTACAATTTGACCACCTGCAAAAGTCGATTATCGTACTTTTCATAGGAGCTATAGCCGATACAAGTTGAGCTATTTACGAAAAAGTCGAAAATTCAGGACTCGATTCCAAAAATATATCTTAATTTTTTTCCACCAAACTTGTGCGAAAATGTTCTTTCAGACATCTACTTTCAGTAAAAAAAATTTGGCGGAGGTTATTTTTTTTGATTTTTTTTGCCGAGTGTTACAAAAGGCCGCATTTCGTGGTTTTAGCAAAAACGGCATCTTTAACCACGGTAACATACGCTCCCATCTGGACTGATGTGCACCAATCTGTGTGAAAGTACTCCCCAAAGTACCCCCAAGTACGTGTGAGAAGTTGCGGGGACGTGCCTCCAGCCAGGAGCGAGCTGTAGGTTCTCTTTACCGTGTCAAAAATAGGCATTATTTTGGCTATTCGAGCGTAAGCGACCAAGAGCATGATTTTACTTGTTCTGGCTTACAAATGAGATAATGGGCTAGAATGAGGATCGAAACATATTTTTCCGACTCAAAATGACCATCTGAACACAATTCCGAGGTCAGTTTTGCTCTAAATAGTCGTCCCTCTGACCCTCAAGAACTTAGATTCTGTCGACGGGTTCTGACACCGTTGAGGCACTGGACGACATTCTAGAGCTGAACTGACCTCGGAATTGTGTTCAGATGGTCATTTTGAGTCGGAAAAATATGTTTCGATCCTCATTCTAGTCCATTATCTCATTTGTAAGCCAGAACAAGTAAAATCATGCTCTCGGTCGCTTACGCTCGAATAGCCAAAATAATGCCTATTTTTGACACGGTAAATAGAACTTACAGCTCGCTCCTGGCTGGAGGCACGTCCCCGCAACTTCTCACACGTACTTGGGGGTACTTTGGGGAGTACTTCCACACAGATTGGTGCACATCAGTCCAGATGGGAGCGTATGCTACCGTGGTCAAAGATGCCGTTTTTGCTAAAACCACGAAATGCGGCATTTTGTAACGCTCGGCAAAAAAAATAAAAAAAAATAACCTCCGCCAAATTTTTTTTACTAAAAGTAGATGTCTGAAAGAACATTTTCGCACAAGTTTGGTGAAAAAAAATTAAGATATATTTTTGGAATCGAGTCCTGAATTTTCGACTTTTTCGTAAATAGCTCAACTTGTATCGGCTATAGCTCCTATGAAAAGTACGATAATCGACTTTTGCAGGTGGTCAAATTGTAGATTTTTTCAAGACCTTTGAAATGACCACCTGCAGAAGTCGATTATCACATGTCTAGTAGGAGCTAGATCGCTTTGAAGCAGGCCCAAAAATCGCTAAAATTTGCTCTCGATAATTAGCTTGCAGAAGCCGTCAGGCTCACTAAGTGGCGTTGGACAATTTTTTTTTTCAAAAGTACTAGTCTTGACGAGAAAAATGCGCCCAAGTACGTTGAAAAATATTGAATTGCGTTGGAACTATGATTTTCTTAGAATAGGCTAAAAAAGGGCCTAAAATGGCCCTTTTATAGGCCCTGGGGCCCACAAGGGGGGCCGAAAAAATCTGAAAAAAATTTTTTCGTACTATTTTAACATAGTACTGATGGAAAAAAATTTTTGCGGATTTTTCCCAGACCCCCCTGGTGACGGTTTTGTCCAGCTTGCTCCAGAATGACTCATATATATATATATATATATATATATATATATATCAATATCATAATTCATGGTTACGTGGATCGAAACGATATCATTTCATGGAAAGTCATGTTGGCTACTATACAATGCTGCGTTGTGATGATCTGTTCACTCGATGAAGTTACCCACACCTTTTAAATATTACGTGAAATATAGAGTCTTATCCATGAGATTCCCATCGAAATATCATTTGTAAGGAATTTATTGACATATTCTGCGTAAACATTGACGAAACAGGGTGGTTGTCAAATGTCGGAGCAATGAATTATCATAAGAATCGTGCTCCTCGAGCAGCAAGCCCGAGTCATCCCAGATGGATCGGATTAAGAGTGGTCAAGCGTGAGAAGGTTTTTGATGCAATTCTTTGAGTCTCCCGAGACACGATGGAACTATTTTTTCGATGAAGTGGATATTTTGATTGCTTCCGAAAGAGGAAAGTTGAAGTAAGCAGAGAAGAAGTTACCTCGGAATGTTTTGAAGGAATAGATCAAATGATGATCGACATTTCCATGAGTGAATGAGTCCTCGATACGCGTAGACTTATCACACAATAATTGTGGAGACGGTCGTTGCCAGGATCGAGACGTGATTGAAGACAGACAAGATAGATTTGAACAATGAATCAATCACTGTCGATCGTGCCCAAGTGATCGATCGTGTTCCACTTTGCTAGCTTTATATTTGAATCTCAATTGGCACTCGCTGCAGTGGTAAGGTTTCTCATTCTTGTGGACTATAACATGTCGCATTAGCGAACTATTTCGATTGCCAGTGTATAAGCATAAATTACATTTGAAAACCTTATTAGCAACATGGGCACCCTCAATGTACCTTGTGAGATTTTCTATATCGTGGAAGTTAGCCAGGGTAAGTTAGCCGGGGTGAATCATTTACCCACATAGAATCTATCTGGTGCCTTGTCCACAGGGGAAACCGATTTATCAGCTTCCGGGCGCAATGGACTCTTCCGCGGTGTGTTTAGTCATCCTCGAGCGTGCAGAAGATGGGAATCGCATATTTGGTGAGTCATTCCACGACTTTTCCCACAGATTGAGAACATAAAGTGGAAATAACACCACGACAGGGTTGTGTCCACACCAAAAATTGATCAAATGGTGTTTGAACATCAAGTATCTTATGTTGACATTAATCCAAACCCTCCGCACTCATTGCACAGAAGAATAGTGCATCTATCGCAAATCGGGCGAGAGCACGAGGCACAGCCCTCTGTGGTCTCACGATTTTTTCTCTAGGACATACCTGGCACCTTCTCTGTTTCTCATAATGTTGATGCTCAAGATTCAGTCTATTATCCCTGTCTACATCAAGGATACTCGATATGGATAACCTCAAATTACAATTTTTATTGTGCCTTTTCTGACAAATGCAGACGCATTTGTCAGAAAACATAGGACTCCATACCCATAGGACTCCATAAGTACTATATTCGACGGGAAATGTGTCGATGTTTAGTGTATATATTGAAGTTATCCAAAAATGGATGGAACAATTGCTACTCTTGATGTCATAGAACGCACTCTGTTTGAGTTATTTTGAGCTGCTGCTCGAGAATTTACATATATATATATCATAATTCATGGTTACGTGGATCGAAACGATATCATTTCATGGAAAGTCATGTTGACTACTATACAATGCTGCGTTGTGATGATCTGTTCACTCGATGAAGTTACACACACCTTTTAAATATTACGTGAAATATAGAGTCTTATCCATGAGATTCCCATCGAAATATCATTTGTAAGGAATTTATTGACCCTTTTGCAGTATTTCCAGAAACTTCGGTGTATGCGCGAGTGAGAATTTACCCGCTTATCGTCCTAAGCGATGGATTTCCCGATGGTTCCACCACATTGTACGGATGTGAAACCATCGTGGGACCCTGTCCACCCAAGAGGACGACCCGGAAGTATATTTACATCGTATCACTACGATTGTCAATAGTTCCCCCCACCTCTGAGCATGCAGGAGACTGTGTCGAGCTCCTTCGTCCGTGAGAAGTTAGCCGGGGTAAATTATTTTCCCACATAGAAACAATCTAGTGCCTTGTCCACTAGGGATACCGATCTGTCAACTCCCGGACACATGCAATGGACCTATTCGCGGTGTTTTCAGTCATCCTCGAGCGTGTACAAGACGGGACCGCATGTTCTGTGGGTCATTCCACGATTTTTCCCAGGAATCGGGGACATGAAGTGGAAACAACACCCCAACAGGATTGTGTCCATACCTAGAATTGATCAAATGATGTTTGGACTTCAAATAACTACCCTCTCGCAGTATTCTTGGCCACTTGGGTGTATGCGCGAGTGAGAATTTACCTACTGTTCATCCCAAACGATGAATCTCCCGATGGTTTCGTCACATTGTACGGATGTGAGACATCTATGAGCCCCTGTCCTCCCAAGAGAAGAATTAGTAAGTATATTTGCATTGTATAACTACGATTTCCAATAGTTTTCCCCCACCTCTGAGCATGCGGGAGACTGTGTCGAGCGTTTTCGTCCGTGAAAAAATAGCCTGGGTAAATTATTCCCCCACATATAGTCAATCTGGTGCCTTGTTCACCAGGGAAACCGATTAGTCAGCTCCCGGACACATGCAATGGAACATTCCGTGGTGTTTTCAGTCATCCCCAAGCATGCAGAAGATGGGAATTGCATGTTTTGTGAGTCATTCCACGATTTTTATTGAGGACATTAAGTGGAAATAACACCTCGATAGGTTTGTGTCCGGTCAGGGGCACACTGAGCGCCATATATTATCATATACTTATTGTGATAAATATATATACTTATATGATGGGAGAGAACGCATAGCAACTCATCTCTTCGTTCTGTGGAAACTCCACCAGCGACGATGAGCGATTAGGAAAAGTAGGCTATCAACTATGGTATAAATACGGCGCAGAGCAAGAGCTGTCCGGCTCGTCTTCATCGGTCTCTTTCCGCACTATGAGCTTCTCCGCGAGCTCCACTTGCAGGGCTCTCTCTACCTAGTCCTCATCTACGGAAACGTCTAACCGCCCGCAACATCGCAACCCCGCAACCCGCATATCGCAAAGCCGCAGCGGGGATGCGAAAATGCGGGGTTTTATATTTTTGATGAAATTGAGCTCCTGAGTGTCCCAGCAGTGCCGACCAGGTCGCCGACGATTATCCGTGCACCAAGAGGTCGCTACTCGTGCATAAGTCCCTTGAATTCGCTGAAATACATGAACAATAATTACACATGCAGATTGCAGATCATGACTGCATCACAGCACACGCGGAGCAGACGACAACAAAACTACTAGACCAGTAGAATTCGATTTTTTTTCGGCGGTAGAAGATAGGTCCTGGTTTTATTTTTATTCAGGTGAAGGACACTCCATAGAACCATGTCTACCACTTCCGAACAAATTTCGCTGGCCGGAAAAAATTATTAACAATGAATTACTGGTAAAAACGACACATTTCGCAGATTAATGCCTATAGCTCTGTGGGTATAACTTTGAGCGAGTTTGCTCTAGTTTCATCTTCTAGCTAGTAAAAAAACCTACAGATTCAAAAAAAATTTATGGCTCTAGCCTATTTTTTGTTGGAGTTACATAGGTTTAAGCAATAAAGACCTATTATAAACAAATAGTGGTTGTTAATCCTCCAATAATTGACTAATGAGGCCAAAAACCCAGGAAATCGATAGTCCTTATTGAGGTTAATAAGCATACCAAATTTGGTGACGATTCGTTGAACCGTTTTTGAACTACCCTATTTGTTTATAAAAAATTGTTTTTCAGGAGAAGTGGCGTTACTTTTTTATGAACAAAGATGTTGTTTTGGGAAAAATCAAGGTGATACCTAGAAGTCTACTCTTCAGTATCCCGTTTGGATCATTATCATATCTTGTATAGGCGATTTTTGAGAGCTAATTGTTTATAATTTTTGCACACACCTCTCATTCTGTATTAAAATTTCGAAATACATCGATTAGATGAGAAGGGACCCGAAAATGAGACTAGCAAATCGCGTTTTTTTCTCAAGCTAACCCAGATTAAAAAAAAGAATGAAGGAAATTGGTCGCGTAGAACCAGAAATATTGCGAAAAAATCCTCGGCGCTCGATTTTGAATCGCACCAAAGATTAGCTGTGGTTGGCTCGTGGCGCGTGAGAAACGGTGAACTTCAAAATCGAGCGCCTAGGATTTTTCCGCAATATTTCTGGTTCTACGCGACCAATTTCCTTCATTCTTCTCTTAATCTGGGGTAGCTTGAGAAAAAAACGCGATTGGCTGGTTTCATCTTCGGGTCCCTCCTCGTCTAATCAATGTATTTCGAGATTTTAATATACAATGAGAGGCGTGTGCAAAAATTATAAACAATTAGCTCTCAAAAATCGCCTATACAAGATATGATAATAATTCAAACGGGATACTGAAGAGTAGACTTCTAGGTATCACCCTGATTTTTCCCGAAACAACATCTTTGTTCATAAAAAAGTTACGCCACTTCTTCTGAAAAACAATTTTTTATAAACAAATAGGGTTGTTCAAAAACGGTTCAACAAATCGTCACCAAATTTGGTATGCTTATTAACCTCAATAAGGACTATCGATTTCCTGGGTTTTAGCCTCATTAGTCAACTATTGGAGGTTTAACAACCATTTGTTTATAATAGGTCTCTTTTTGTTTAAACCAATGTAACTCCAACAAAAAATAGTCTAGAGCAATATATTTTTTTTGAATCTGTAGGTTTTTTTACTAGCTAGAAGATGAGACCAGAGCGAACTCGCTCAAAGTTATACCCACAGAGCTATAGGCATTAATCTGCGAAAAATGTCGTTCTTACCAGTAATTCATTGTTAATAATTTTTTCCGGCCAGCGAAATTTGTTCGGAAGTGGTAGACATGGTTCTATAGAGTGTCCTACACCTGAGAAAAAATAAAGCCAGCACCTATCTTCTACCGCCAAAATGACGTCCTTTTCGAGCTAATTCTACTGGACTATACTTGATGATGCCAGATGAGCTGCCCAGTGCCCAGAGCTGTTGGTTACACACCAGCGTTTGGATGTGCTGGCCCGGGATATAGGTTATGGTTGCAGAATGTGTGCGCGATGACGACGGAGCACCAGGTTGGGGACGAGCGCCACGATGTCGTGGTGAGTGGACCCGGGTATAACCATCCGCTGGGAGCCACGAGCATCTATGTAGTGAAAAAAAGGGAAATAAGTGAGATTAGGGTGCATTCGACCGCGTTTGGCTAATGCTGCTCAGCTGGTCTTCTGCTCGATAGTCCTTGAGCCTTGCGTATGCGTGTTGTGTGATGAGTAGTCGAGGTTAAGAGGGATAATTTGTTTGTTTACAGGATACGGCAATTACACTGGACAACAAAATTTTGTGTCAGGAATAATGCATTGACTGGACAAAGATTTTTTTGTGTATTTTTTGACGTGAAAATCGAATCCGTACTTAGTCAGGTGCGCTCCTACACGTCAGGATTTTTTTCAAATGGCAGGAAACTAATTTTCGAAAAAACGGTATTTTTGGGTTTTTCGCTAATATTCTAAATTGATGGTTTTTGGTGGTGCATTCTTGTAGTGGGCCAGAAGCGTACTGTAACTATGATTCCCTACGAATTTTGAACTGCTGAACACGGTGTCAGTATTTCCAAATGCCTAGGATGCGTTGGAAACGAGTAACAAGTTCATTTCTCGAGTTGCTATCAGCTAAATTCAACCAATTTTGTAATAAATCTCGAAATGCTCACAGATTTGACCAGAAACATCCTTTTTGTGCTCACGAGGGCGCATTTTGTTTCTGTACATTTTATGAGAGGAAATCATTTGCAAGAGCCCAAAAGGAGACGGGCCGAGTAAGCATGTCTTTTCTTGGTCCAAGTTATTTCTAAAACTGTACAAATGGTATGTACGCTTCAATAAATTCAAGATGGTATACCTAAGGTTAAATTGCTTCATTTGATCGCCGTCGAATTAGAACCATTGGAGCACTCACATAAGATTTTGAACGTAGGTAATCGAGTTTCAATGATATTCCCAGGATTCCTTGATATTTCCAATGTATATGTCACCAGATCTTCTGATATTGAATCAAGATGATGAATGAGACGATTCTAGTAATTAGAGGGGCTCGCAGACATGAATACTTGATATTGGACTTATTAGGAGTGAGCTTCAGTTTATCCGCAAAAAATGCTCAAAACGCCTTCCCGGAATAAGACATGATTACTGGTCAAATCTGTGGGCATTTCGAGATTTATTACAAAATTGGTTGAATTTAGCTGATAGCAACTCGAGAAATGAACTTGTTACTCGTTTCCAACGCATCCTATAGGCATTTGGAAATACTGACACCGTGTTCAGCAGTTCAAAATTCGTAGGGAATCATAGTTACAGTACGCTTCTGGCCCACTACAAGAATGCACCACCAAAAACCATCAATTTAGAATATTAGCAAAAAACCCAAGAATACCGTTTTTTCGAAAATTAGTTTCCTGCCATTTGAAAAAAATCCTGACGTGTAGGAGCGCACCTGACTAAGTACGGATTCGATTTTCACGTGAAAAAATACACAAAAAAATCTTTGTCCAGTCAATGCATTATTCCTGACACAAAATTTTGTTGTCCAGTGTGATTGCCGTATCCTGTAAACAAACAAATTATCCCTCTTAACCTCGACTACTCATCACACAACACGCATACACAAGGCTCAAGGACTATCGAGCAGAAGACCAGCTGAGCAGCATTAGCCAAACGCGGTCGAATGCACCCTAATCTCACTTATTTCCCTTTTTTTCACTACATAGATGCTCGTGGCTCCCAGCGGATGGTTATACCCGGGTCCACTCACCACGACATCGTGGCGCTCGTCCCCAACCTGGTGCTCCGTCGTCATCGCGCACACATTCTGCAACCATAACCTATATCCCGGGCCAGCACATCCAAACGCTGGTGTGTAACCAACAGCTCTGGGCACTGGGCAGCTCATCTGGCATCATCAAGTAGTTTTGTTGTCGTCTGCTCCGCGTGTGCTGTGATGCAGTCATGATCTGCAATCTGCATGTGTAATTATTGTTCATGTATTTCAGCGAATTCAAGGAACTTATGCACGAGTAGCGACCTCTTGGTGCACGGATAATCGTCGGCGACCTGGTCGGCACTGCTGGGACACTCAGGAGCTCAATTTCATCAAAAATATAAAACCCCGCATTTTCGCATCCCCGCTGTGGCTTTACGATATGCGGGTTGCGGGGTTGCGATGTTGCGGGCGGTTAGACGTTTCCGTACTCATCGCTGTAAAATCTGGGCGCGCCTCGAGAACGAATTATTAGTCTGTCATATATTTGAATAAATCTCCCATTCAATAAACAGTAATTGGAAATATCTAACGAACCATCTATTTCTATCAGTGTCGTCACCCACCCCCGTGTGCTACAATTAGCGGAGACAGAGAACGAGCACACAACCCTAACAGACTCGTGACAGCGGTTTGGGCTTTGTTCTGGGAGATCGACAAACCAAAACAATTCCGAACACCATTTCACCAACTGCATCCGGAGGCAATATTTTGAACCTTGATGGGGATATTCAACTTAGAAGGTTTAATTATCATCATCGCTTCATCTGGGTAAGTGATTCAGAATCATCCCTTTTTCTGACCCTTGTGGGGAGAGAGCGCGAGGCACAGACCTAAATTTTCCTCAGGAGCCAAATATCAGAATACCCGATTAATTTAATCACATAGCAATGGCGAGAGGAAAGAAAAATCCTACATACAACCCGGATAACATGCAATCAGGAGAGAAGACCCCTACCGATTCAAATTCGGATGAATACAAAGATGCACAGAACGCGGCTTATTCACAGCGAATGAATGAAAATATTAGCTCTGATGACGTGAAAACTCGTTATGAATCGGAGATGAAAAGTGGAAACGCGAAAGCGCGCGATGCCTACGTTGCACTTACTGCCGCTGATGAGGGATTAGAGCAACCGGGAGGCGTTTATATAGAGATTGCAATACGATAAATAAGCGATGTTCTTGCTACTAGTGCGGGAGATTATCCTGACACCGATATGGTTCTTCTAGAAAGCCTACGGGATCACTTAGAAACTACTCAAATTGCAACAGGAGTGCGTCCCAAATTCGCGAGATATAATTTAGAACCCGAACTGAATGGAAAAATTGGAACCCTGAGATTCAACGCGGAATCAACGAGATTAGAGAACATGCCTACACAATACCCACACACACGTACACAATTAACGGAAAATTTTCTGGAAAATCCTGATGGATTTTATGATTATCAAATGATGTAAAACGATGAGTGGCCTTTCGTTAATGAATCACATGTTCATTTTGGGCAAGATTACGGTCGAGATAATCAAAATCTCGGCGCCGAAAGTCTTGTTACGCATAGATTTAGGCGGGACTTTCATAGTCCTGGGCTGAGAACCTCGATGGTCAAAAAGGAGTGGTACAGGTCGGCGAGCCTGGATGCCAATTCAATGGGTCCCATGTTCGGACAAGTGTTACTCTTGGTACTGAAGTGGTTAGAGGTTGCAAGGCCAGGCGAGACCTTCAAGGACTCGATCCTGAAATTGACGACAGTAAAGTGGTCAGGCGAGAGCTTCATAGCCTCGGCGCTGAATCTGGGATTGAGGAGACGTTCAAGAGGGGCTTGGATGTCACAAGTATCTATACAGATCTAGATATGAAGCCTCACCAAAACGAACGCAGTGAGAACAACGAGGAGCCACGATTTTCGAATGATTTTGATACCTTGAACAAAAATCGATCCAATATCCAATCTTCCGGAAAAAAACTATAAAAATCCAGGAGACTCATATGATGATGAGCACTACCAGACACGTCAGAAATTTAGACGTTCTCGTCGCAACAAATACACGAAACATACACGACAAAATAACACTACCCGAAAATACTCTGATTCCGAGACATACTTCACCGAGTTAGATACGCAGGATGAACTGAATTACGGAAGCAACAGCAACCATAGCGAAGAATCCGACCGTTCCGCGATAAACTCGCAAGATGAGAATAGGAAATCCAACTATAGCAGAAAATCTGGATGTCATAGTGATCAGAATTCAGACGCGAGTACCCCCATTTGCCGCGCGAATTCGAGAAATGTATCTGCACGACCGGATACGAATTGGAAACACGCTCCGAAATTCCGACTGACTCTGAGTCAATCATTGAATAATATAATGCCATACAATGGAAATCTCGACATGCTAGCCTTTTCTGTCAGATTATCCGTTATATCGTTGATGAATACGGTCCAGAATCTGAACCATGGGTTTTATCCGCACTAGCAGGCCAACTTAAAGGCCGAGCCGCAGAGGAATATATAGCACGATTGACTCAATACACTTCCGTCGAGAGATTGTTAGATGACTAGACAGTACAGTGGAGTCGGCGGGGCAGACAAAGTCCTGGTGGAATTAAAATTGGTTCAGCAAAAAACAGGAGAAGATGCAGGAGATTATGGTTGACGCGTTCAAACTCTCTACAAACGGTTATTGAACGTGTATGGTTCTGATCGAAATCTGAAAGATTGGGAGCGAAGAACGTACAAATATAATGCAGACAATGGAGCATTACAGCAATTTATATTCGGGCTTGCAGGAGTACTAGAACATCAGGCCAGATACAGTAATTCCACAACCTTACGCGAAACTGTCGCAGAAGCGGTAAATTTCGAGAATAAAACAAGCGCCCGTACACTTTTTCCAGGAATATCAATTCGGTCGGGATGGCACCTATAATGCTCTAATTGATGCCAAATTGAATGAAAGACATGCATCAGAACCCCAGTCAATTGAAAATGTCGCAAGAAGACGAGGTATCGCTTCGGATGAATGTAGATACCGCCATGTTTCCGGTCATTTTGGGAGAGAATGCCCGCGTAAAGTCCAAAATTTGAAGTTTTGCGGAGTCTGTCGGAAACCAGGCATACGTTTGAGGATTGTCATAATTCAGATGAGATGATTAACTATAATTTGATTGATTTCAACCCAATTCTTCGAGATCGAGGGAACCGCAAAACACAAGATAATGGTACAAATCGATATAATAGTCGCCCAAAGACACCGCTTATGATGGAAACACGAAAAAAGAGTGGGCGTGACGAAATGAGACGCGTGAATTTGAGGCATGGCCCGCCTCGCCGCGATAACGAGCGATACAATGAAGGATCGTTGAAGCAATATAATTCGGGGAGCCAGAATTATATTAGAAGTACTACGAATCGCGACCGCAACGGCTATGGCAGGATTCGTGATAACATGTATCCGAATCGGCCGCAGAATAATCACGGATATAGAAACGGGAACGGCGAGAATTTCATGGATAAAAACGATAGGAGAGGATATTTCAATAACGGCATGGATCGCAATAGAAATAATTCTGCAAATAATGATCGCAATAACTATCGTGGTCAGGAGATGAATTCTTATAACAACCCTCATTACAGTCAAGGTAACAATAGGCGCCGCTATAGCACTGATTGGCAGAACAATAATAATCGTGGTAAGAATTACCGGGGACAAAATGATAACAACGGAGGTAATTATTTCGAACGAAACGAGGGATGGGGTCAGAATACAAACAATGTAGCTCCGAATGAGAATTCATCAAGTAATCGGGAAAATCCTTTAAACTTCCAAGATGCTCGATATTTCACGGGCGCAAGCTATACAGGCGCCCGCATTTTAGGTGTATCACATATAAGGACCGCCGCTTGGTGCGGACGGACTAGCTCAGTCAACAGCGTGTCAGTCTCTTGATCAAGAGGTCGCCGGTTCGTTCCCCGGCGGTCGCACTTTTTATTCAGTGCATGAAGGAGAATAAGACCATAACAGCATCAAGTCGCGGGGTCGAGCACAAACAACGAGATAAACCGAAGAAACCACAGCGGCATGTCTCCATTCGTCGCCTCGATGCGAGTCAACGAAAATATCCGGTGGTAGAGTTTCACAGTGACAATTTTAAGAATAATGTGTGGCATTTTTACGCCGAAACGGGGGCGGATATAACATTGCTGAAAGATGCGTCAAAGAAGATATAATTATTGATAGAGGCTATATTGTATCAATCAGCGGCGTTATCGCTGGGGGATGTTCCACTCTGAGGAAAATAAAGATGAATTTGAATGCACTAGATTGTGATGTCCATATTGTGTTAGATGGTTTCGCGATTCATACGGATAGACTCCTAGAATGGAGGGAATTCGAAAAACATGGGTGAATAATTCACGCCAAAGCGAGGTGTCTTGAACTTGCGGAGTTGCAAATACCTCCTGTAGAGAAGGTCACATTCAAAATACCCCCGCGCTCAAAACAAGTTGTCTACGCGAAAGTGGAAAATGATGTTGAGGTAGGATTCGTAGGACTTCAGGACCTAGGAAAAGGGATCCTATTAGAAATTTGTCGCAACAAATGACAATGGCAAAGCCCACGCGATCTGTATAAATATCAATGATACAGAAATTGAGATAGAACCCCCAGAAGTGTCCCTTGAATTTTGCGAAACGGTAGAATCCAAAAAGGACATCTTTGGAGAAGAAGATTCAGGGAATGAATTAGATGCAAATAAGGGGGTCGATATATTGAAATTCGCGACGGGAGAGGTCAGAAAACGCGCTGCGAAATATTTTGACAGAACAGATCCTAGACGATAGAAGGTCTGAATTGCGAAGAGATACAACATAACGACGGCTCCTACGAAGAGTAACACCGAGCCGATTATCAACGACGAAGACTAACACCTTTCCTTATCAACGACGAAGGGTAACACTTTTTCTTCTGAACGACGAAGAGTAACACTTTTGTATGGATGACGAAGCGGGTTGCCTGTCCTGCAGGGGTCGAATACAAGTATTGAAGCTGAATGAATTCATGAATGGACAGATGCGTAGATGGGATGGATGGATGGGATGGATGGATGGACGGTATGGGTGGGATGGATGGATGGACGGTATGGGTGGGATGGATGGATGAATGGGATGGATGGATGAGTCTGATGAATGGGATGGGATGGTTAGATGCATGGGATGGATGAATATGATGGATGGTTGAGGTGGATGGATGGGATGGATGGCATGATGAGTCGGAAGGATGGATGGATGGGATGGTTGGATGGATGGGATGGATGGATCGGATGGATGGTATGGATGGATGGAATGGATGGATGGATGGAAGGATGGGATGGATGGATGAATGGGATGGATGAATATGATGGATGGTTGAGGTGGATGGATGGGATGGATGGCATGATGAGTCGGAAGGATGGATGGATGGGATGGTTGGATGGATGGGATGGATGGATCGGATGGATGGTTGGGTGGATGGGTTGGAGGGGTCGGATGAATGGGATGGATGGGATGGATGGGTGAATGGGTCGGATGGACGGACGGGACGGATGGGTTGGATGGATGGTATGGATGGATGGATGGATGGATGAATGGATCGGTCGGATGGATGGTATGGATGGATGAATGGGATGGATGGATGGTATGGATGGATCAGATGGTTGGATGGATGGGATGGATTGACGGGATGAATGGATGGAATGGTTGTGATGGATGCCTGTATGGGTCGGATAGATCGTCGCTCAGGCTCGCTCAGGCTCGTGAATTTCAGCTCAAACGAGCATGCGCGGATCTGAAGCTTTTCTGCTAGGCCCACGCACAACTGATCTGAGAAGCTCCTCCACAGACGAGTGGTTATATCTCAAGCGATTAATTTTCGACTCGCGTGGTCTTATCACCTTTTCCAAAATTATCGTGGTTTAAGATGCACCATTCCAAGACTCGAATTCATTAGAAAGAGACTCTGAGTAGCCCGTATGCTCTAGTTGAACAAGACTCCTTCGGGTCTGAAATTTACCGTCATCAGGTAAATGGAATTTGCAACCCGCTTGGAAATTCACACATCCCAGCGCGGTATCTAAATATTACCCCTTCTAAGACTTGTAATTTTGCATGAGAATTTCTTACAATGTATACTATACGACAGAAAACACAGCTACCACTCTGATCCAGATCTTTAGGGAGAGTGACTCAAACAGGAAGCTGATTGAGAGAACGAATCCGAATGCTGTTTTCCTGGTTTGGGTATCATCGTAGAGAGAATCTTATCACAAACAGCGAAGAGTCACCAGAGTAATTCTACGCGGAAGGAATGGTCGATTGTACAAGGTTATTCAAATCTCTTCCTTAAAATTATTTATCGATTCTATAGCTCAAATTATGATGAAAAAACGTTCACTAGGACCCTATAACATTTTTTGTTATTCGTTAGATGGATGGGATGGATGGGTCGGATGGATAAATAGATAGGCTGGAGGGAAGGGCTCACCAAATCCAATCATGCCTCCCATCTATCCCCCCATCCATGCATTACATCCATCTTATGCGTCCATGCCACCCATCCATCCGTCCATCCCATCCATCCATTCAATCATCCCATTCATTTTTCTCATCCATGCAAGCCATCCGTCTAACCATCACATCCAACAATCTCATCACTCCTACCATCCGACCCATCCATGCACTCATCCCATCCATCACTCCCATCCAACCAACCCATCCACCCACCCCATTCATCCATCGCATCCACCCGTATCCAACCAGCCATCCATCCCATCGCATCCATCCCATCCATACGACCCTTCCAGACATCCATCCCATCCATCCACATCATCCAACGATCCCATCCATTTTATCCATCCATCCCATTCATCTCAACCATCCATCCCATCCAACCATCCTATCTATCCCATCGATCTCATCCAGTTCACCCATCCGACCCATCACACCGTACCATCCATCCATCCATCCATCCCATCCATCTATCCCATCCATACGACCCATCCTCCAGCCATCCATCCAATCAATCTCATCCATCCAACCATCCCAACGATCCAACTATTCATTCATCCATCCATCCATCCATCAATCCATCCATCCATCCATCCATCCATCCATCCATCCATCCCTCCACCCATCCCATCAAACCATCCTATCTATCCCATCCATCCATCCCATCCATACGACCCATCCAGCCATCCAGCCTATCTATCCGACCCACCCAACCATCCCATCCATCTCATCCATTTCACCCATCCGACCCATCTCACCATACCATCCATCTCGACTATCCATCCCATCCATCTATCCCATCGATACGACCCATCCTCCGGCCATCCATCCAATCAATCTCATCCATCCAACCATCCCATCCATCCAACCATTCATCCATCGATGCAACCATCACATCGCTCCATCTCATCCATCCGACCCATCCAGCGATCCACCTTATTGATCTCATCCACACCATCCATCCAACCATCCCATCCATCCATTCAATCATCCCATTCATTTTTCTCATCCATGCAAGCCATCCATCTAACCATCACATCCAACAATATCATCACTCCAACCATCCGACCTATCCATGCACTCATCCCACCCATCACTCCCATCCAACCAACACATCCACCCACCCCATTCATCCATCCCATCGACCCGAACCCAACCAGCCATCCATCCCATCCCATCCATCCCATCCATACGACCCTTCTAGCCTTCCATCCCATTCATTCAAATCATCCAAACATCCCATCCATTTCATCCATCCATCCCATTCATCTCATCCATCCATCCCATCCAACCATCCTATCTATCCCGACCATTTCACCCATCCGACCCATCACACCATACCATCCATCCCATCTATCCATCCCATCCATCTATCCCATTCATACGACCCATCGTCCAGCCATCCATCCAATCAATCTCATCCATCCAACCATCCCAACGATCCAACCATTCATCCATCCATCCATCCATCCATCCATCCATCTATCTATCCCATCTATCCATCCCATCCATCTATCCCATCCATACGACCCATCCTCCAGCCATCCATCAAATCAATCTCATCCATCCAACCTCCCAACGAACCAACCATTAATCCATCCATCCATCCATCCCATCGATCCAACCATCACATCGCTCCATCTCATCCATCTGACCCATCCAGCCATCCACCTAATTGATCTCATCCACACCTTCCATCCAACCATCCTATCTATCTATCCATCCCATCCACCCCATCCATCCGACCCATCAATCCATCTCATCCATCTATGCCATCCGACTCATCACACCATCCAATCCATCCCATCAATCAATCCCATCCATCCACCCCATGCATACAACCCATCCATATATTCCATACGACCCATTACACATCCAATCCATCCCATCCGTACGACCCATCCAGACATCCATCCGATGGATACCATCCATCCAATCATCCCATCCATCCATCTATCTCACCTCTCCCGCCATCCTATCAATACCATCATCTTATCCATGCGACCGATCATTCCATCTCATACATCCATCCATCGACCCCATCCATCCATTTCATTGATCAATCCCATCCATCCATCCTTCCATACCACCAATCTGACCCATCCATCCCATCCATCCATCCCATCCATCTGAACCAACCATCCATCCCAGCCAACCATCCTATCTATACCATCCATCAATCCCTATCCATACGACCCATCGGACCATACCACCATCCATCTCATCTATCCCACCCCTCCCGCCATCCTATCAATCCCACCATCTTATCCATGCGACCAATAATTCCATCTCATCCATCCATCCATCCATCCATCCCATCGATCCAACCATCACATCGCTCCATCTCATCCATCTGACCCATCCAGCCATCCACCTGATTGATCTCATCCACACCTTCCATCCAACCATCCTATCTATCTATACATCCCATCCACCCCATCCATCTGACCCATCAATCCATCTCATCCATCTATGCCATCCGTCTCATCACACCATCGAATCCATCCCATCAATCAATCCCATCCATCCACCCCATGCATACAACCCATCCATATATTCCATACGACCCATCACACCATCCAATCCATCCCATACATCCATCCCATCCGTACGACCCATCCAGACATCCATCCGATGGATACCATCCATCCAATCATCCCATCCATCCATCTATCTCACCTCTCCCGCCATCCTATCAATACCATCATCTTATCCATGCGACCGATCATTCCATCTCATACATCCATCCATCGACCCCATCCATCCATTTCATTGATCAATCCCATCCATCCATCCTTCCATACCACCAATCTGACCCATCCATCCCATCCATCCATCCCATCCATCTGAACCAACCTTCCATCCCATCCAACCATCCTATCTATACCATCCATCAATCCCTATCCATACGACCCATCGAACCATCCCACCATCCATCTCATCTATCCCACCCCTCCCGCCATCCTATCAATCCCACTATCTTATCCATGCGACCAATCATTACATCTCATCCATCCATCCATCCACCCCATCCATCCATTCCATCTGACCGATCGAACCATCCATCCAATCGATCCCATCCAGCGATCCATCCAATTGATCCCATCCAGCCCATCCATCCAACCACCCCATCCATCCAACCCATCAATTCGTCCCATCCATCCATATTATTGATCAATCCCATCCATCCATCCTTCCATAGCACCCATCTGACCCATCCATCCCATCCATCTGAACCATCTATCCATCCCATCCAACCATCCTATCCATACCATCCATCAATTCCTATCTATACTACCCATACTGTCATCCTCCCTATCCATACGACTCATCCAACGATCCCACCATCCATCTCATCTATCCCACCCATCTGACCCATCACACCATCCCATCAATCTCATTCATCCGACCCATTCAGACATCCATCCAATCATTCCAAACCAGCCCATCAATGCAACTATCCCATCGCTCCATCCCATCCATTTGACCCATCCAGCATCCACCTAATTAATCTCATCCATCTCATCCATCCAACCATCCCATCAATCCATCCATCCCATCCATTTGACATATAAATCCATCCCATCCATCTTTCCACCCCATCGTTCCAATCCCTCAATCCATCCCAACCACCCATCCACGCCATACATCCATCCCATCCATACCGTCCGACCCGTCACACCATCCCACCTATCCCATCCCATACGACCCATCCAGCCATCGATCCGAATGATCCCATCTATCCAACCATCTGATCCTATTATCCATCCATCCGCTCTACCCATCCATCCCATCCATCCTTCCACCCCATCGTTCCAATCCATCCCATCCGACCCATCACACCATCTCATCCTTCCCATTCATCCGAGCCATCCAGACAAACATGAAATCAATCCCATCTAGCCCATCCATCCAACCATCCCATTCATCCATCCCATCGTTCCATCCATCCAACCGTCCCATCCATGCAACCTATCAAACCATCCCATCCCATCCGTCCATGCCATCCATCCATCCACCCAATCCGTCCATCCCACCGATCCATCCCAGCCATCCGACGCACCCAGCCATCCACCCAATCGATCTCATCCAGCCCACCCATCTGACCCATCTCACCATCCCATCCATCCCATTCATCCGACCCATCCAGATATCCATCCAATCAATCCCATCCATCCCATCCATCCAAACCATCCCATCGCTCAAACCCATCCATCCGACCCATCCAGCCATTCACCTTATTGATCTCATCCATCCCATCAATCCAACCATCCCATCTATCCGCCCCATAGATCCATCCCATACATTCTCCCACATCATCGTTCCAATCCATCCCATCCATATATCCACGCCATACATCCATCCCATCCATCCGATCCCATACGACCTATCCAGCCATCCTATCCATCGTATCCATCCCATCCATCCAACCATCTCATCTATCCATAACACCCATCCATCCCATCCATCCATCCATGCATCCACCCCATCCATACATCTCATCGATCCATTCCATCCATCTAACCCATCCACCCGACCCATCCTGCGATTCGCCCCATCCATCCATCCCATCCATCCATCCATCCATCCCGTCCATCCGACCCATCCATCCATATCATTCATCCCACTCTTCCGTCCCATCCATCCATGTCATCCATCAATCCATCCATCCAATCAATCCCAACCAGCCCATCCATCCAACCATCCCATCCAACATTCCATCCCATCCATCCATCCACCCCATCACTCCATCCCATCCATCTATTTCATTTGACCCATCACACCATCCCTTCCATCCCATCGATTCACCCCATCCATACGACCCATCCAGCCATCCATGCACGCCATACATCCATCCCATCCAGACATCCCAAATGACCAACACAGCATCTCATTTATCCCATCCCATAATACTCATCCCGTCATCGATCGAAATGATCCCATTCATCCAACCATTCTATCAATCCATCTACTCCATCTATCCGTCCGATCCCTGTATTTCCTCCGACCCATCACACTATCCAATCCATCCCATTCATCCATCCCATCCATACGACCCATCCAGCCATCCATGCGAATAATCCCATCCATCCAATCATCCCATATCCATCAAACCATCCTGTCCATTCATACCATCTATTCATCCCAACCCGCCATCTATCCATCCATCCATTTCTTCATCGAGCCAATCCATCCATCCCATCCATCCGACCAATCCAGCCGTCCATCTAATCCATCTCATCCATCCCATCCATCCAACCATCCCATCCATCCATCTATCTCATCCCTCCCAACCATCCCACCATCCCTTCATTCCAGTCATCCCATTCATGCGACCCATCGATCCATCCCATTCATCCATCCACCCCATCCATCCATCCCATCCATCCGACCCATCCAACCATCGATACAATCTATCCCATCCAGCCAACCCATCTGATCCATCAGACCATCCCATCTATCCCAGTTATCCGACCCATCCAGACATCCATCCAATTTATCCCATCCAGCCCATCCATCCAACCACTCATCCATTCATGCCTTCTACCCATCCCATCCATCCGACCCATCCAGCCATCCTTTCCATCCATCCTATCCAATCATTCTATCTGTACCATCCATCAATCCCTATCTATACGACCTATACAGCCATCCTCCCTATCTATACGACCCATCCAACCATCCCACCATCCATCTCATCTATACCACCCATCTGAACCATCACACCATCCTTCCCATCCCATTTATCCGACCAATTCAGACAACCATCCTATTAATCCCGTCCAGCCCATTCATCCAACCACCCCATCCATCCAATCGATCCCATCCATCCCATCCATCTGACCCATCACACCATCCCATCAATCGCATACATCCGACCCATTCAGACATCAATCCAATCAATCCCAACCAGCCCATCAATGCAACTATCGCGTCGCTCCATCCCATCCATTCGACCCATCCAACGATCCACCTAATTAATCCCATCCAACTCATCCATCCAACCATCCCATGAATCCATACATTCCATTCATCCGACCTATAAATCCATCCCATCTATCTTTCCACCCCACCGTTCCAATCCCTCAATCCATCCTAACCATGCATCCACGCCATACATCCATCCCATCCATCCATCCGCCCACCCCATCCATACATCTCATCGATCCATCTCATCCATCCGACTCATCCAGCCACCCATCCAATCAATCCCATCCAGCCCCTCCATCCAACCATCTCATCCATTCAACAACTCAATCAGTCCCATCCATCCATATCATTATCCATCCTATCGATCCATCCAACCATACCATCCATCCGACCCATCCATCCCATCCATCCGACCCATCCAGCCATCCAACCATCACATGCATTCATCTCATTCATCCATCCCTTCATCCGACCCATCCACCCATCTCATCCTTCCGACTCATCCAGCCATTCATCCCGCCCATCCATCCATCCCATCAATTTATCCTCTTCATCCATCTCCTCCATCCGACCCATCCATCCATCCCATGCATCCCACTCTTCCGTCCCATCCATCCAACTTCCCATCGATACATCTTATCCATTCCATCCATCCAACTCATCCAACCATCCCATCCATCCATCCGATCCATCCGACCCATTCCATCCATCTAACTATCACATCCCTCTATACCACCCATCCATCCATCCCATCCATCCATTCGTCCATCCATCCACCCCACCACCCAGCCATCCATCCCATCCATTCAACCAATCAATCCGTCCCATCCATCCATATTATTGATCCATCCTATCATCCATCCATCCATACCATCCATCCGTCCCTTCCATCCCGTCCATCCATCCCATCCATCCGACCCATCCAGCCATCCAACCATCCCATCCGATCCATCCAGCCGACCCATCTATCCGACCTATCCAGCCATTGATCCCATCCATCCATCCCATCCACTTATCCTCTCCATCCATCCCATCCATCTGACCCATCCATCCATTCCATCCATCCCACTCATCCGTCCCATCCATCCAACCTTTCCATCGATCCATCTCACCCATCCCATTCATCCAACTCATCCAACTATCCCATCCATCCATCCGATCCATCTGATCCAGAAGGAGATATGAGCCTAGAATGAAATTGAGATACAATTTTGTTGAGTTATTTTAAAGAGATTCGCTGTTAAGAGGATGTCGGAGATCGGCCCGAAGACTTCTGCTAGGATACCAACTTTTTCGTATATTTCAACTCACGCTCTAAATTTTCACCCAATCGATCTGAAATTTTCGCAGGAGGTAGAAAATATCCGTGAGAATGGTGCTCTGGTCCAATCCGTACGCTAATACATCGCCCCGAGTCAAAAATCTTGCGGAAAGGCAAATGCTCAAAGAGGTTAGGTGGCTATTCTATCCAAATATTCAGGTTCCCGCTAGTTGAATCATAACAATTGGACCAGAGCACCATTCTCACCGATTCTACGCATCGAATGAATCATCCCCGCACGTAATCGATTCTCAAATCAAAAAGTTATTTGAAATCTACGATTTTGGTACCAAAACTGCAAATTTGTAAACGAACAGCTGCAGACACGAAATCGCGCGAGGTAGATTAAAGCGGATGTCCATCCAGTAGGTGGCGCTTCTGTAGATAGTTCCGACTTTTGTATCCTTATAACCCGTCGTCTGCCGCGGGCATGTCTGCTGACGGCGTGGTCTATTATAATGTCATGTTTGTTTACGTAATTCTGCATTATGGAGTGTAAACGAATGATTCTTTTCCGCTGTTGCCTGATAGTACCAATAGTCCGGGGTCTAGGTAGGCTCCCGTATGCACTTTGACGTGCGACCACGAAACAAACGTATTTTAACGTATTTTTTTTGCGTAGAATCCGAATCCGTCATTATTTTTCACATAAATGGTGCAGAAGACCTCCAAAAATGCATTTTTCTAACCTAAAACCGGTGTTCTCGTGAGCTTGTTAATAGCAATCGTGTTTCATGTTTTAAAACCTCTGCATGAGTTGAGATATGTCGTGTGAGGTATCCGAGCATCAATTTTGAGTCCCTGAGGAGGAATATACAGGGTGCTTCCCGCTGTAACCAGCGCTGAGTATATAACAAGGGGCCTGCTGCGCGAGACTCCTCGTCTCAAGCGAGGTCAAAATGTCTCTCTCACATCGACATCCTAGTGCCACAATAACATCAACTCTGACTCCCCCTTACCCCCCCCCCCCCCCCCCAAGCAATATACAGGGTGCATTTCCGACAAATGCAGCCAACGTGGATGGAATTGATTTGAAATGATCCTAGAATTTTCGATATTTTTGTTTGTCAGCTCTGAACCGAATGATTAGCAATTATCAGAGCAGTTATTGGTAAATGAATCACGTGCATGTACACGTATACCTGATATACATGTATATGTATACATATACATATATAGTAAATTTACTTTTTGTATAGAGGAACTCCGCATATCACTATCCTAACGTTGCTATGGTTACGGCAAACAACAATCAAACGAGTTTTGACACGAAGATTATTGAGAAGGAACGACTTCAAGTTTCCACCATTGGAAATTAATAATCGATAAGAATCGTATTACGTTGGAAGAGATGTCTCCAAGATTTGCTAGTACCGGAAATCCGCTCAACGCGATGCCTCGCATCGTGATAATCGTGTAGATGGAGATAATTTTGGTAACAATAAACGTACACATGGTAGCAGGACCTACAGCTTCTGCCTTAATGTCATCATTCGATGAAAGAGTTCAAAATGATCATTGACTAGTTGAGGATGATCGAATATCTTTCGATTGAATCCTGATGTGGAAAAGACTACCTTCTTTGAAACCTTCCTACGTCAAATGGATCATTTCAAATCAATTCCATCCACGTTGGCTGCATTTGTAGGAAATGCACCCTGTATATTGCTTGGGGGGAGGGGGTTAGGGGGAGTCAGAGCTGATGTTATTGTGGCACTAGGATGTCGATGTGAGAGAGACATTTTGACCTCGCTTGAGACGAGGAGTCTCGCGCAGCAGGCCCCTTGTTATATACTCAGCGCTGGTTACAGCGGAAAGCACCCTGTATATTCCTTCTCAGGGACTCAAAATTGATGCTCGGATACCTCACACGACATATCTTAACTCATGCAGAGGTTTTAAAACATGAAACACGATTGCTGTTGACAAGCTCACGAGAACAACGGTTTTAGGTTAGAAAAATGCATTTTTGAAGGTCTTCTGCACCACTTATGTAAAAAATAATGACGGATTCGGATTCTACGCAAAAAAATACGTTGAAATACGTTTGTTTCATGGTCACACGTCAAAGTGCATACGGGAGCCTACCTAGACCCCGGACTACAACTTTCCCAGGCCTGGCAGCTTTTTTTGTTACAGTACGTGTTTTTTGGGGCCAGCCGTCGAGTGCGCGAGTCGTTCCGCGACCCGTGACCCTAACTCTACAGAAACATCCGCGGCAAACCCCAACTTGTCATCCGCCTCCTGGTGTTGTGTGTTTATGATTGTTTATGATCCGGATGTGTCAGTGGATGCAGCATTTCATCAAGAACCTGCCACATCTTTGCCAAGGCGTATCATTTCATGGAACGCAGATCCCTAATGTGCATCTGAAAATCGTCTGCTCGGGCGAGCACAATTCAATGTTTTGATCGTAAGTAATTTTGGAAATTTTCAATTCAACTCGATGAAATTTGGTCCTAGCATCTGCGCTAGACCTTTTTCTACAATATAAATGCGTTAGGAAAACCGAGAGAATCATACTCACCACGTAGAGTATGTTGCAACATGGTACTGTTTATCATATATTAGCACGGGGCTACTATTTACGAAGTTTATTTTTTGATCAGTCTCATGAAATTGGGGCAGACTACTTAACAAATTGGACTTGAAAGATTATAAAAAATCTGATCTTTCTCATGGACTAACTCTCAAGTTGGTAGCTCATCAATTTGGTAAAATTTCATGATTGCAGGTATTGCGGTTTCATGAGAACGGTGACTGGGTTGGACTACGAACCTGGTATTAGGGTTTACTGACAAAATCTCACTATCTCTCTTGATTTGTTCTGGCTTCTATAACTATGTACGGTCTCAATACCTTTTGATAGCACTATTTGGTCTAAAATGAGACAGGTATGTGATCCAAACCACTACCTAGGCTGACTAAAATTTCAAATTATGAAAGGGCCTCTCTCGGGTTTTGGTTTTAGTGGGTTGATTGTCTGCCCTGGAATGCTTCTAATTGTGTTTGCATGTTTTCTAGGCGTGTCAAACTAGATGAGGACTACTGATGGGGTATGTTTACCTGCTGAAGACCACTCCTAGGGATGTATCAGCAAGGTCCGTCATGGGACCAATCACACAAAAACACCAGGTAAGAACTTTTATCTTTTACCGTAAAAGACTTGGAATTGATAATAATTAATAATAATAGAAAAACCTTCTCTTTTTGGGATGAAACAACTTTGATATTGATATTGATATTTATTGCCAGTTCAAAATGATTACATAGGTACATAAGCACATGTAACCTGCTATGGGAATAACCCGAGCGCAGGACTGGAAATATTAACACAAGAATAAAAAAATATAAATACTTAACATCTAGAATGAAAATCTGATAAAATACAGGAAAAGAAAAAAGAAAAAAAGATTACAGTATATTTAGGTTCAGAGAAAAAACACGGAAGAACTGTATGAAAGAGATCAAAGAAAGATTTGTACAATAACGTTTCATCTCTTTAGTTTAGACGATTTATGAAATCACAAGGATTAGAGTATAAAATTCATTCAATACTGTTTTCTTCCATCAACCATGTCTTCAATTTTTTCTTGATAATGTCGTGACTACAGTTTAGATTCTTTAGAGACGCGGGCAACATATTGAAGTATTTGACCGAATTATAATTATGAGACTTTTTTCCAATTTCTAGTTTCATTTTGGGCAGTCTTAGTGACTTGTTTCTAGTGCCTATATCTCTTTCATTATGTATATCTCTCAGTTCCTTATAATGTTTCACTAGTACATTCCATATGTACGCTTTTTTAATAGAAAAAGGCATTTTTCCATTACCACATCTCATTTCTAATCCCAAAATTGTTTTCATTATTCTTTTCTGTAAGTTTTGCAACGGCTTTATTGAATTCTCATATGCACTTCCCCAAGCCAGAATCCCATAGGTTGCGATGCTATTGAATAAACCATAATATATCATCAACATAGTCTCTTTTGCCATTACTTTTCTCAGCTTCGCGAAAAGGAATAGAAGATATCTTGTTCGCTTCAAAATATACATTATGTGTTCCTTCCATTTAAATTGACTGTCAATAATCAATCCTAAGTACTTAGTAGTTTCTACTCTTTTTAAACTAATGCCGTTCATAGTTACCTGAACGTCCGTAGGTTTTTTATCATCATAATTGTGAAAAGTCATAAAAACTGTTTTTGTTAGATTCAGTACTAATTGATTTGTTTCTAGCCATTCAGATATTTTCAATAAGTATTCTTCCATTTTTTTTGAAACAGTAATCCAGTCTTTCCCTGAAACGAACACTACAGTATCATCTGCATATGATATTAGATGTGACTCACTTAGACGTAATAGGTCATTAATGTAGATGATAAAAAATAGTGGTCCAAGAATAGTGCCCTGTGGCACCCCTGTCTTAACAATCTTTTTATTACTGATTTTTTCATTGACTCTGACGTATTGGGGCCTATTCTCTAAGTAACTTGTGATAAGTTCTAAAGCTTTTCCTCTTATTCCATAATGCTCAAGTTTGGTAAGAAGTAGCTTGTGATTGACAGTGTCAAAGGCTTTTGCTAAGTCTAAAAAAGTTGCTGCTATCGGTTCACTTTTATCAAGTTTTTCATATATGACTCTGCTTATTTCAGCAATCGCATCAGCTGTACCTTTGCTTTTCCTAAAGCCGTATTGATTATTTGACAAGATCTTATACTTTGTGAGAAATTGCGTTAATTTTCTGCGTATCAACTCCTCAAGAATTTTAGCTATGTTTGATGTGATCGAAATGGGTCTATAATTAGTCCCCTTATCTCTCTCTCCTGTTTTGAAAATTGGTACTACTTCTGCTGACTTTAAATGTTCAGGCCATACGCCTTTCGTTATGCAGTTATTAAAAATTTCTGCCAGAGGCTTACTGAGATAATGCCTCAGACTTTTCAGTATGGATGCATGAATACTATCGACTCCACCCACTTTATCTTTCATTTCCATCATTATTTTCTCGATTTCGTGTTCATCTGTAGGGTGAATGAAAAAACTATCCTCATTATACAATTCATCAGGCATGCTAAAATTCTTTTGACCACCTCGTATAGTCTTAGCAAGTTTTTCCCCGATTCCACTAAAAAATTCATTGAACTCGTTGGCAATCTCCTGATTATCCGTAATGATTCCCCCAGATTCATTTTTCAAACTCTCTATTTTTTCCTTCTTTTTACTTTTGGATCCCATTTTTTCTTTCACGTACCCCCAGATTTTTCTACTATTTCCATTCATTCTCGATAGTCTAGTTTTTTCATAAGTAAATTTTGCATGATCAATCAAACTATTAAGTCTATTCGAGTATTTTTTGAATTTATCTTTGAGATCATTATTATCCTTATCTTTTTGCCATTCTCTATAAAGTCTATTTTTTGTTTCACATGAGGTCATCAAGGCCTGCGTAATCCAGGGTTTCCTACGCCTTTGTGACAGTCTCTTCTTTCTGATTTTAGCTTTTTCTATCACTTCTCGGATTTTACTAATTACATTATTAATTGCAACATCAACATCTTCATCAACTAATCCATTCCAGTCTATCAAATCAGCTACTTTAACTAATTTTTTATAATCTATCTCACTGAATTCTTTATCCTCTACTCTAATAGTCGATTCTTTCTCTGTTATGATTTCCGCAATTAAAATATCATGATCTGATAATTTATAGATAAGCTTGTGTGCTTTCGACTCAAAATCCTTGCACTTCCCAAAAATGTTATCAATGCAACTTCCACCTCCTCGATCATTGCTTCTTGTTACTGTAAAAAAGTAGGGTAAATATTGCATTTCTAGAAAATTGTTCAAAAAATCTTGACTTTCCGTTTCACTTTTTAGAATATCTATATTGTAGTCTCCTACTACGAAATGATTTTGCCATTCTCTTCTATCATGTAGGAATTTTCTCATACAATCAATGAACTTACTCTTATCTACATCATGACTTCGATATAGAGAGCTAACTAAGACTTTACTTTTATTTATTTCAATTTCAGAATCGATGATCTTCAGATTTCCATATTCAGCAACTCTATATTTGGCTTTGTGGGCACTCTTTGTATACACTAAAACTCCATCTGCAATATTTATCCTACTTTTGTTGTAGTAAAGATCATATCCTTCTATTTCATAAAAATTTTCCAAGTCAATAGCCCACGTCTCTGTACATGTTATCACATCTGGTTTTTCAATCATAGTTTCTAATAGTATAAGTAACTTATCAAAATTCTTTTTTATACTTCGCACATTGATATGCATGATTTTCACATTTTTACCTTTTGGTAGGCTGCTGTTCAAGCCATCAATTGTTTGGTGTACGCTTAAATCTATCTTGATATATTCATCGTCTTCCTCGCCGTGCTGCATGAGAGTTGCTTCTAGTGTAGGTCACTGTTTTACCGGCCTCTCTCTGTGTGAGACTCTTGTTAATGATCATCTGTTTAGGTATGACTGGCTTGATTGGGTAGTCAGTACTGTCTACAATTCTACTAATTTTATTTTTCAATATTGAGCATTTTTCGGTGTCATATGCTGCATGATTCACTTCACGCTTTGTACCATATTCTTCATTGCTGTACTGACAATTTATACACTTAATAACTTTTGTTTCATTTTTACAGTCCTTTGTTGAGTGGTGGCCAGCACATCTCAGACAGCTAGGATCATTTTCACAATTCTTACTGCTATGTCCGGTCCCTCCACAATTATAACATAGTCCAATGTTCAGATCATCAAAAACTTTGCATCGTTGATGCCCAACGAAGACCCTGCTATTATCATCTCTGATGCTCTTGTATATATCACTTGTTACTTCCAGGATTATGGTTTGTTTATCCTCTCTGTTTTTACTTTTATACAGATGTATCGCCTTTGCTTTTTCTTGTAAATGAGCAAAGTTCCTTTGATTAATGTCATCTTCCAGTTCTTGTATTGTCATGTTATTCTCTATGCTCACAACTTTAACTCTGGGTTTTCTGAGTTCTTCAATATTCACTTGATATTCTCCTCCAAGTTTCTCTTTCAACTCTTTTTCTGTCTGGTCCACATCATCTTTTCTCGCACAGATGATTACACTTCCTTCTTTGGTTTCTTTCACTGCTTTTATTGGTTTATATATCTCATGTGTAATAACATTTTTCACTTTGTTCAATGTTTCTTCTGGTTTCTCTTTCTTTTTCTTTTTGACACATATTCTTGGTATCTGTATATTGCTCAATTTGGAGGTAAACTCTTTATTCATCAAGGTTGCACTGTAGGTCATTTGTTTATCTTCTTGTTTCATCATTTTCTTCAAAATTTCATTCTTGTCTTTCAGTTCTATGTTCAATTCTCTTAAGAGTTCATTTTCAACTTTTAGTCTTTCCACCATTTCATTATCAGTTTCCTCCTGTAAGGTCAAATCACTCTCACTATCACTTGTTTCATTTTCTTCCTTGTCAACTTCAACATCGTTCTTATTCCTCTTTAGTTTACTCTTCAGATCAGCTATGATCAATCTTGCTGTCTCACTCAGTAATGATATATCCTCATCACTATTTGAGGTTAGTTTTAGCTGCCCGTGATTTGGACACACTACAAATACTGGGCTCAAAATTATCGTGTTATTTTTTCTCTTAAAATCACTCCCGTGGTACACATCCTCACAAATTATACAGATAACGAAGGAGAATGCAGTTTTTGGATGACACTTGAATTTTTTCTGTGAGCTCTTGTCAGGCGGGTCTTTCTGCCCAGCCATGGCGGCGTAGTTTCCTACTTACTTAACTTTCTATATTATACAGGTTGTGTTTTTGCCATTTTTATGGCAAGGACTGCAAAAGAATAGGATTCTAATTCTTTTGATTTTTACAGGGCTTGAGGAACTTTTGGCCAAGGGACTTATGATCAACTGAATACAAAAAACTGATGAACTGAGATGATCAAAAGGAAATCAAACAGAAATGAAGCAGTCTCCTCCAGCCATGTCTGAACCTGGATTTTTTTAGCGTATGGCAGTCATCGTTGAAAATCATTTTATTCTAAAATGTGAGTTTTTCATCTCACTCAGTTAAGTTTGAATGGCTAAATGAATTATTTATTACCTTTTTCATGAACTAATACAATCTTTCTCCTCCAGACAATGGACATCAAAAAATGAAACAAATTCTGTGAAACAGAATTAATCAAATGCACAACTTGGGAGGAGTAATACTGTGGGTTATTCTTACACAACTTTCAGTATCAAGTTTGTCATCATTTCCTAATGATGAAACAATTTCTCAAGATAGATCTATGTTCAGAAATACAGTCAATTTTCGGACCAGGTACGACCAAGAGCACTATTCCACGACGCGCTCTTGAGCAAATATGGCGGCGTAGTGCGCGAAAGCAATATGGCGTCGTAGTGCGAGAGCATTATGATTTCTTGGACGGTTTCTGCTTTCTCAAGGTAGGAAGTGCTGACATAATTTTGATCATCATCTGTTGTTGAACAACAATTTGATTATGTTGGGGAAAAAATATTGTACTATTCTTGGTTTGAGATGACTACAGGTGGAGGAATTCTATGAAATTAGGAGAATTCCAGTGGGAGTCAGAGGGATCAGCTGGGGTAGCATGGGGAAGAACGAGCAGGATTAGACTTTGAGGACATAAATGGTTTGACGTATACATATCAAACTTTGTCCTTGAAAAATCCTTCGCCAGGTGATTTGCATCCAATTCTTCAGTCACGCTGAAACAGTTGTAAGCTACTCTTTTTGAAGAGAGCTCACAGATATATTATTTGCAGGCAAGACCCAAATGTTTTGGCTACACGGTGCTGTATTTTTGAATAACAGACTGATAGCTATTGTCTCCTACGTAGTGGGTGATGCGTACTTCTTGTTGAAAAACACAAACATTGGGAGGCTTTGCAACCTAGGCAGTGTTAATTTACACAAACATTTTTGATGCGAAATGTATTCCACGTTCCTGAACCGTGTTGTCCCCTCTGAAGAAGACAAACATTCGGGTATTTCCCAACTCAAGCAGCGTAAGACCATTCTTGTTGAAGAATTCATGACATATCAATGACCGTGTGTTGTTCTTACTGAAGAACACGAACATTGGAGTATTTACTGACCTAGGCAGTATAAATACATTCTTGTTGAAGAATTCATCATTGCTACTGAATGATTGTTATTCTTATTGAAGAACACAATCATCTGGGTATTTCCTAAACTAGATAGTGTGGATTTACAAAGAATTCTTACTGAAGAATTCATTCCACATTACTGAACATGTGTTGTTCTTATTGAAGAACACAAACGTTAGGAGTATCCCCTAACCTAGAAAATGTTAATACATTCTTGTTGAAGAATTCATCACACGCCTCTAAATGTGAGCTATTCTTATTGAAGAACGCAATCATCTGGAAATGTCCTAATCTAGGCAGTGTGGATTTACAAGAAATTCTTGTTGAAGAAATTTTCTACATTGCTGAACGTGTACTGGTTCTTATTGAAGAACACAAACATTGGGGCATTTCATAACCTTGATAGTGTAAGAAAAATTCTTGTTGAAGAATTCATGACACGTTACTGAACGTGTGTTATTCTCATTGAAGTACCCAAACACTGTGATATTTCCTAATCAATGCAACGCAGATGCATTCTTGTTGAAGAATATATTACAATATTTGAGCAATGGTCTCAATATAATCATCTGCCACGTCAACTCATCCAGCTACACCCCTGGCGCCCCATATTATTGTTCAGTTAGCTATATTGGTTACAGATTCGATAATGTACAAGCAGCCCCGCCACTCGCACATTTCCTCTATTAGGCATGGAACTCCGACATCCTCTTAAGGGAATTGTGATGATCTAAAGTAGAGTTTTTTGGGCATCCACTGGCCTGGGACCATTTTTGAAAATATGAAGAACAGGCCAATAGTAAATGCCTCACCAGTTCCAACCAGTCTGAAAATGAGACCATGAGAAAAATTCTCACCATCATAAAATCAGTGAATTGAACACAGTATCAATTTTCGGGGTAACGAACCAGCCAATTCTGGTATGACTGGCCGAATGAAAGCAGTATAGGTCTTGAGAGCCGAAAATTGTTTGGAAGTCTTACAGAAATCTGAAAATGGAGCAATTTTCTGAGTACATTATTTAAATCTTATTCACGAATATTGAGGGGTCTAGGGTGAAAAATGTTCAAATGACAAACTTGAACAGAGTTGAGTCAAATTTAAGTGAGAACTTACAGCTTCCAGAAGTCAAAATGTGAATTCCTCAACAGATGTCAAATATAAAAGAAATACCTTGGAAAAACAGCCAAATCAAACTCTCATACCAAAGATGAAAGAGTTGAATCAAATTCCATGCCCAGAGAGGCAGGATAGATACATCTGCTACAAGCGTTTTTCAGCATACGTGGATTCTTATACCAAAGAAAATGACACATATAGCCTAGGAAAAGACAGGTACGCATTAGAAATATTACAAAATGCAGTGCAACGTATTTGAATTCTTACTGACTATATCCTCACTACCTTGATTGCTGCCATTAACCTGAAAAGTTGGGAAGAAAACTTCACAAAGAATCAAATCATGTATGACGTCCATTAACTCCAATACTTATCTGATATGAAATCTCACAGAGACCCTTCTGGTAGAAGGATCCTCATCGAAGATGAGGAAAATCCCAACATTTTGTCTTGAACAATAATAATAATAACACTGGTAGAGCCATCAAGCCATAATGTACACATTGACTACTGACCGCTATTCAAACGAGAGAGAGAGAGGGCCAACATGCGACGAAAACTGAATGACAACGAAAGTTGGAGTATATGAGCTATTTGTAGCACAGACAGCTACACTATACAAACGCACGGTATCGGGAACATTGCAGCCGCATTAAAGGCACGGCACAGGCGCGAGCTGTTTACTCGCCTGGGTATCAAAATTTTCAAATGTTCCACGGAAATTTTAGTGGATCATCAGCATCATTATGTGAAGACCTCACCTTCCAAATTTCAGCTCGATTGGAATTTTTGTTCCGGATCCACGATTTGCACCGCAATGCACACAAAATACACCCACCGGGACCATTTTTGATCCCTTAACACGTCATCCGGTCCACAAATTACCGGAACTTATAGTAAAACACATCGGTACACCTTTACTACACGTACACGTACCTATAAAAACATGTCCAGAGGCATTTCACACCTCACACCTAGCCTAAGATCGAGAAAACCGACGAGATTCGAGTAAAGAACCCCAAAAAGGCATCTCCAGAATTTCGAAAGATAAAGTCAAGAAACGCAAAAATCGAAGCATATAGCCATGAGACATCGTAGATAACCTCTGAAACTAACTGTTTCCACTTATTTTATTGCCAAAAAGGAATTAGCGAAGCGAGAAATTCGATTTTAGATATTACAAAATTGCATCGAAAAGTACACGAGAAATGCGTACTCCAGCCTTTGAAATTGTTACTAGGACATGAATTTTGAGTAAACCACTACCATGATTGTTCATTATCATCACAAATCTACATAGTTACGTACATCAATAGTTACTTCGTTGGATTTAAGTGTCAAAATTGAAATAAAAGCATTCCAAGGGGGAAAATGCAAGTTTCCGACACGAAAAACCGTCATATGCGTATTTCCAGATTTCTCGTCTCAGAATTCAAATGTACATATAAAATAGTGAAAGATTGATTGGTCATCATCATATCTCGAGGGAAAACCAACAGAAGAATACGGAAAACGATGGAAAAAACTTGAGACCAAAATATTATGCAATCAAAATTTCACCCAAAAAGTTGCCATCAGAACAAAAATCGAGTGCGTACTTGTTCGTAAATCGAACAATTCTAATGCTACCTTGTCGAGAGTTTGTGTGGAAACTCTTCAAGATATATACTACTAGAATCAAAACCGACCGACACCTCAAAAATTTTCAAATCACCACAGAGGAGTGAAAATCCATTCGAACTTCAATTATTCATATGTTAAAGAGGGTACTCGGAAAGTCATTATTACTTGGTCAATTTTCATCCAACTTGGGCATACAATAGCTTAAAATGAAGCTCTCCTTGAGGGCTATCAGCTTATCTGAATGGAGGATTCGAGAAGAGCACAAGATCCCAAGAATTCAAAGTCAAACATCGTCGACTCTATAGTCGGAAGAGCTATTCGACGAGTAAAACACCCAAAATTTCGATACCCATTCGTGATAGAGTTTTCAACTTCAGTTCAAATTCGAGATGTTCAACTCATTTAAAGAAGAAAAGTATTTCTTGTTGTTGATGAGAGATAGTCCCACAGTTGCAAGCGATAAAAATTCCGTAGTACTATGTCGAACGATAGTTATATAGATGGACCATTTCGGAGCATCTCGACGAACGCCTGCATCAGGGGAGGGCGGGGGGGGGGGGGGTCTGGAAAGAATCCATAAGATTTCTTTTCCGTTAGTACCATATTGAAATACATGTACTACGGAAAATTTTTTTTTCATTCTTTCCAAGGCCGCCGTGGGCCCTAGGGCCTATAAAAGGCCATTTCTGGGCCCTTTTTAGGCTATTTCCAGAGAATCATAATTCCGACTAAATCAACATTTTTGGACGTACCTAGGCGCATTTTTTTCCTCAAAACTAGCACTTTTGAGAAAAAATTGTCCAAGGTCGATACTTGAGCTTAACAGCTTCTAGGAGGTATTTGCTGAGAGCACATCTCAGCGATTTCTGGGCTTGCTTCAAAGTGATGTAGCTATCACTAGACATGTGATAATCGACTTTCACAAGTGGTAATTTTGAAGGTCTTGAGACAACCTACAATTTGACCACTGGTAAAAGTCGATTACTGTACTCTCTAAGGGACTTACAGTTGTTAGAAGCTGAACAAATTCGTGAATATGCCAAACTTTGAGATCATTAAAAAAAATCGTTTTCCTTCATTCGACCCCAAACCTGTGCCAATATGTTTTTCGATACAAATGCTACTAATAAGAACAATAACCTGGGTGGAATATTGAATTCTCGATTTCATTCAGCTAATTCAAAACACCTTTCTTTGACTTTTTGCTGAAAATGACCTCACAGGTAAGGCTCGCATATGCTACCATCTGAACTCATGTGCGCCAATCTGTGTGGAATTACTCTCCAATGTACCCCCAAATATGTGCGAGAACTTCCGGAGCCGAGCCTCGAGCTAGATGCGAGCGAGAGTTTCTATTCTACGAGTTGGAAATGAGCATTATTTAGTCCATTTGAACGCGGGCAAATCTTAGTTGGATTTCACTCGTTCTAGCTCACAAATAAGATGAGTGGCTAGAATAGGGATACGAACATGGTTTTTTGACTTTGAAAAATTCCAAAGGACACACTATCGACGTGAAATTGTCTGAACTTTCAGTGAATGTGTGTGAAATTGCCCTCAAACGCGCTCCTGGAGAGCTACGTTCGATTTTCTTCATATAAAAATTACTTTTCACTCAAAACAGTGTTTGAATCGAATGCATTTTTTAGGAGCGCATTTGAGGTTGATTTCAACCACATTCCCTGGAAGTTCAGACAATTTTACGTCGATAATGTGTCCTTTGAAATTTTTCGAAGTCATATTTCATGTTCACAAACGAGGTCGGATCAAAATAAGGTGGAACGCCCTTGGAACCATACAGGTAGCACGCATATTTCATCGTTGTCATCAGAGAGCAATTGTTTGGCTTCAAATCATCGTAGAGGATTCTCGAAGAAAGGAGATTAAAGGTTTCAAAAAGCCCTCCAAGATCCCGTTGAGTTTTCTCCGATCCGTTTATGCCCGTGAAAATTACAGGTGATCGACGCAAAAGTTGAAAAAGTTCACTTCTTGACAGTGAACACTAGACATGAATAATACATAAGAAAATCTTTTGAGGCACATGAGAAGTTAGCATTTTTTCGATCTTCAAGATGCTCTTTTCAAAATCGCCGTACGACCAATAGTTTTTTGAGCAGTCGATGTTTTAGTGCGAGTATCGATGTTCCATTATTTTTTGTGGGTACTGTTCCATTTCAGATAATTTCCATAACACAAAACTGTTGACTTATTGCATCGACAGATACTCATTGGTATCAAGGGGAAACTCCAATTTTGATCATGAAAAGCAAGAATGAGATACAAAGCAACAAAATGAATTTTGAAAATTTTCGTCCCCAAATAAGCATGTCAACTAAAGGAAATGCAATCGACTGACTGTTCTAGAGGACAATTAGGACCTATAGGTAGAATTTCAGCCAATTATATGAAGAACCGTAGCCCAGAATGGGCATTTTCAGAATTTGAGATGACAAAGCATAAGCTCATCATGGTAAATGGTTATAAAAACCAAAATCTGGGACCAAAATACATAGAACCCTGTAGCTGGATACAGAACAGCTTAAAACATGCTGGAGCAGACCTCAAAATATGAAGGCAATTGGATGAGTAATTCAAAAATTACAAGCTCTTTCATTTCCATTGACTCGTCCCCATAGGCAAATACAGATAGGTTCCAATGGCAATCCTCAGACCAACCCATAAGGGATCGTAATGGATACAGCCTCTTTGAAGCTCGTTTGGTACCAGTGAAACAGAGGAACTCATCGGTTTCAGCTTTCATGTGGCCATATTCGATTTACACGGCAATTAATGACGATCATGAAGCATACATTGAATTCAGTGTCGAAGCATTAAATAACTGTAAACATCTTAGAAGAACTCTTGTTTGTGAGAATCCAGGACCATTCAGAACAGTGGGCAATTTTTCACCATGCAAAGTTAAGTTGGCAGTAGGGAGAGGGTTTATTACTCTCCCTACATGTGGATTCAAAATAGCCAAATTGCAAGAAATATTTTGGACAAAATTAGAGAAAGAAAATACATGGGTCTTCTCTACTGAACATGCAGAATTTATTTCTGAGAATTGCACAACAAACAAAACTGGAAAATCAAAAATAAACGGATTGGGTCTCCCACATTTACGCATTGGCTGTGCTGCCCAAACCAAATCTCTGAAATTGGTAGCTTTGCCGTGAGTGACAGGGAAATCGGAAATAATTGTATTCCGAGAGACAAAATCAGACCTATCACCGTTGCTGAGTAACAAACTGATGGAAGATCCGAACAATCCTATGTATGGGTTGTCGATTAATCCGAAATTGCAACTCGATGAAAATACTTCCTCAGAAGCATGAGAAAGAGATGATGACTTGAGAAACATAATGAATGTAGCACGGGGCATGAGCCAAGTCAAAATTATAACGAGAAAACTCGATCATTTGCGAACTATTTCGTTTCCTCTGGCTTATTTTACATGATCTCTTTCGGAGTCATGATTACAGTTTTCAAGGTCGGTTGCCTGGGGGGGGGTCCCTTGTCTAATTTTGAGAAGACTTGTTTCAGGTTCCAAAGAGGAGCAATCAAATCCAAAACCAATGACGTCTTTGTATCCAGAAATAATCAATGTAAAAGTGATACCACTTATCATTGAGGTTATGGAACAACGAAATGATATTTCAGAGATGTCTAAGACGACTCCGATAAAAACAGCGGAAGTATATGAAATACCGAAAACCCCAAGAGAGGTTTAAATATACACAGAGCTTATCTGGAGAAAAAGTCGTGCTAGATTCCTACAACTCACAGAACGAGCATGAATATATACCAGAATACTTGAAAGATAAAGTGCAATTCGCAAAATGATGCGAAAGGATTACAAGATGGGATATGGGAGATACGTGATGATCAACACTCTGCGACACATATGAGATTGATGCCAACAAAGAATGAATTTCTAAGATGATGACTTGGAATATTAGAGAATGCAGAGAAGTTTATCCATAATCTAACCATAATTATACCCGAAAAGAGAGAGATTAGAGTAGATTACCTTATCAAGAATCATGTATCAATCATATTCAGTCGGAAATTTTAGAATAAGAATATACTTGAATCAAATATCTATTACTAGCAAGAACTAGAATCAGGAAAGGCAAGACAGAATAACTTTTGTGAGGTGAAATGTTTGGAAAGCGCATTCTTACAAATATTTAATCAACTGGAATTTTTGAGGAATTATATTCTGTCGGAATTCTGTCAAAAGATGATCGTGTAAGCTTTTCAAATCACTTTTCGAAACGTACGTAAATTCACATTCCAACGAGAGGTGAAAAGGGAGGAAATGAATCTCATGTTAGCGCTAGCTTGATTTTATCTGTATGATAATACAGATAAAATAGCAAGAAGAGTAAAAAGCCTGGCGAACCAGACAATTATAATAGTCATGAATGTAAAATTATGTCACTGTAACTTCACATGTTCCAAAATTCAAAGTTCAAATCGACTCGAGTTCAAAATGTAATGTCGGATCTGAAAGAAGGAAAATTTCTTTTTGATCAATGGTATATATCTCATGAGGAATTAGCAAATACGTACTGAAAATTGTAAGAATCTGGAAACGCGATTCAATATAACATATACTATGGACGCCCGGAATCCAAAGCCATGACCGCTCGAGCCTCGTCAAATGCTAGCCATATAGAAAATTTTTCTTCCAGAGATTTCAATCCAGGGATTTTTTTGATTATAAGTCCACGCAAAGTATACATTTTAATACGAATCTGATTATGAAATGCATTGCTCCGGGGAGCAATGAGCACGGCTATGGACGTGTCAGGGTTACATCGAGCTCCATATCGATACCTCCTACGAAGAAAAACACTTTCATAACGTCCGACGAAGAGTGACACGTACGCAACGCCCCGCGAAAAGTAACACATACGCGTGCCACCGGCGAAGAGTATCATCTAGCGCTCATGCCCAGCGAAAAGTATCTCCTAGCGCTTATGCCCGTCGAAGAGTTTCACATAGCCCCCACCCCGGCGAAATGTATCACTTGTAGCGGCTGGACGCACATCCTAAAACTCTGAAACGGCTTTCATTGTGTTATTGCAAACTGGGATATGAATTCATTACCCCGGAGAAATTATACAGTACAGTTTATCGAATCGTAGACATGAGCGACCGGTTCATTTCTTTCCTTCGCAATACGTTATGCATTGAATCAGCATGTGTGGACACTTTTTACATTCTTATTTGGTGCACTATTAGATCGATATGAAGCATGCTTTGCATCGATTCGAATAACGGAAATTGTGATAGTGTAGAAATTTTTGCGGGATCTTCTATCATAGCCCATCCCAAGACATATAAAATCTCTCCATCGAATATGGCTCGACGATTTTGTACACCCGAGTTACGAGTGGTCAAGCAAGAAGGAGTTTGGACGTGTTGAGGATATTGGATTATGGATGAAATTCATAATCCATGACTTTGACGTAAAATTAACTCTATTTTGAAATGGATTTGAGCCGAGTTCCTTGAGGAACTGAGTTCTGAAGATTTGTTTTTCATTCTTCAAATGCATTCTGAGGGAATTGCCGTTGACTACAAGATGGGTGATGGTATCCGTGTATTCCTTTCGTTACTTTAGTTCTGGGATTTATTCATCACCTGGCAAAATTATTGGTCCGAGCATCCGGTTATTCGTGGATTTGATGGCCTTTCTAGGTTTTGGGACTAGTTCTCTTTCAAAATAACTCATTCTAGTTCAAGTATCCAGGTATTTGGGAATTTGGTTGCCTTGCTGGGTTCTAGGATTGATGGAATCTGTGGTCCGAGCATTTGCGGATTTGACTGTCATTGATTTATTTCTCGGCAAAATTTGGAATCTTTCCTGAATTTCGAAATGTGTCGGGATTCTCAATTTTCGATCAGAAAAGAATCACGAATCGTAACGAACAATTCAAATTGCCCCCGAGATTCGAATAATACTCTTCTCCGGGCGTCAGGGCCACGTGTTACTCTAGGTAGTTAAATTACCCTCGAAATTCGATCACTAAGTGGCTAAACTCGGTACCACACGACGTTTGTGGGTTCAAACGATAGGCAATACCTCCAATAATCGATATTAACAAGAATTATTGTTTAAAAATTGGGGCGCGGTATAAATAAACGATAAAACCATGCATTTTGATCATTCTCTCGGTTTTTCCACAATAAGTCGGAAAATATCAATTTTTTGAAAAAATTCATGGAATCTCTTTTTGTAGATCTTGGATTTACAAAATTGGTCTGAACACTTTTCCTCGCAAACTGCAACCCTTTGGAGTTATTCCTTATCAAAGTAAGAATTGAATTTGTTCAAACAAATTCGCTGAAATTGTTTATAACGGGCTCAAACTACTTTTCTAGCATGAAGGCACTTAGGGTTGCGAATCGCGAAATCGCGGCGCGGAATCGGCTATTCCCATTACTCGAGAACGATCAAGTTTAGGAAAAAATATCTTCAGATCTTTTTTGCTCCAAATTCACTGAATCATCTTAGGAGAATAGTTTGAGCCCGTTATAAACAATTTCAGCGGATTTGTTCAAACAAATTCGATCTCGACATTGGTGAGGAATAACTTCAAAGGGTTGCAGTTTGCGAGGAAAAGTGTTCAGACCAATTTTGTAAATCTTTCCAAGATCTACAAAAAGTTATTCTACAAATTTCCCCAAAAAATTGGTATTTTCCGACATATCGATGAAAATCCGAGGAAAAGGTCAAAAAATGCATGTTTTTATTGTTTATCCATACCACGCCCCAATTTTAAAACATTAAATCTTGTTAACGTCGATTATTGAAGGTATTACCCATCGTTTGAACCCACAAACGTCGTGTTGTACCGAGTTTAGCCACTTTCTCGCGCCAGGAGCGTCTTTTCGGGGGTAATTCAACTACCTTCTCTTCGCCGGGGGCATACGCTATGTGTTACTCTTCGACGGGCATAAGCGCTATGTGTTACTTCTTGTCGGGGGTAGGCGCTATATGTTGGTCTTCGTCGGTCATAGGCGCAAGTGATACTCTTCGTCGGACGATATCGCGCAAATATTACTTCTCGCGCGGCGTTAGCGTACGTGATAGTCCTCGTAAGAGGTATCGATATATCATTATTTACTTATCGTAATACATATATTTTCATATGATGGAAAAGAGCACATAGCAACTCATCTCTTTGTTCTGTGGGAACTACATCAGCGACCATGATCGATCAGGAAAAGTAGGCTATGAACTATGGTATGAATACGGCGCAGAGCAAGCGCTGTCCGGCTCGTCTTCATCGGTCTCTCTTCGCACTACGAGCTTCTCCGCGAGCTTCACTCGCAGGGCTCTCCTTACCCAGCCCTTATAGCTGTAAAATCCAGGCGCGCCCCGCGCCTCGTGAACGCATTATGAGTTTTTCTCATATATTTGAATATACCTTCCATTGAAAAAACAGCTACTGAAAATATCTACGGAACCATCTATTTCTATCGGCGTCGTCACCCACCCCCGTCTGCTTCTATTAGCGGAGACAGAGAACAAGCCCACAACCCTAACAGTCCACACCTAGAATTGATCAAATGATGTTCGAACATCAAATAATTACCCTTTCGCAGTGTTTTTAGACACTCGTACGAATGTGAGACAATTGTGAGGCCCTGTTCTTCCAAGGAAACAGTCTGAAAGTATATTTACATCGTACAACTATGAATTTGAATAGTTTCACCCCACCTTTGAGGAAGCGGGAGACTGTGTCGAGCTCCTCCGTCCGTGAGAATTTAGCCGGGGTGAATTATTTCCCCACATAGACATCATCCGGTAATTTGTCCACCGGGGGGAACAATCTGTCAGCTTTTGGACACGTCCAATAAACTCTCGGCAGTATTTTCAGTTATCCCCGAACGTGCACAAGATGTTTTGCTTTCTCCCACAATTCAAGGACTATGAGTGGGAAAATCGCCTCAACAAGATTGTGTCCACACTCAGAATTGATCAAATGATGTTTGGACATCGATTAACTGCCCTTCCGCAGTGATTTCAGACACTTGGGTGTATGTGCGAGCGAGAATACACCACTTTCCGTCCCAATGACGGACTTTCCGGAGGTTCGATGACATTGTACGAAGTGAGACTACCATGAGGCCCTACTAACCCGAGAATACAGTTAAGAATATGAGAATAGAATAGAATTAGAAGCATCGTGGAACTACGATTCCTAATTGTGTACCCCTCCCCCCCACCTCTGAGCATTCGGGAGCGTGTATTGAGCTCTTTGGTACGTAAGGAGTTAGCCAGGGTGGAATATTTCCCCACATAGATGCTATTTGGTGTCTCGTCCACTGGGGAAACCGATTCGTCAGCTACCGGATACATCCAATGGATTTTCCTGCGGTATTTTGAGTCATATCCGAGCGTGCACAAGATGGGAATCGCTTGTTTTGTGGGTCAAGAAATTCGAGAACCCCAAGATTGGTACGCCCTCCTCGACCCCTGAGAATATATGAGGAGCTTGGACCCGATTGGATGGAGTTAAGTGATATTGGGAAGTGAGGATCATTGGTCGTCGATGGTTTCTCGGATCATTGACATAGATGGGGAGGGTTGTCACTGTACAGTTTCATGAAAGAAACGGAAAAACCATCGTTCGGCACGGAAAGTGGCATATTCTGTATCGCCCATAAACCCAAGTGTCTGAAAATACTACGAAGGGATAGTAATTTCATATTTGAAAAGCATTCGAACAATTCTTGGTGTGGACAAAATCCTGTCGAGGTGCTATCCCCACTCAATGTCCTCAAATTGTGGGAAAAGTCGTGGAATGACCCACAAAATATTCGATTTCCATATTGTGCACGCTCGGGAATGACTGAAAATACCGCAGAGGTATCCATTGGATTGTCCGGAAGCTGACAAATCGGTGTCCTCGGTAGACAAGACGCCACGTAGGTTCTATGTGCAAAAATAATTTACCCCGGCTAACTTCTCACGGACGAAAGAGCTCAACACAGTCTCCCGCATGCTCAAAAGTGGGAGAAGCTATTGAGAATCGTAGTTTTACGATGTAAATATACTCTCTGATGATTTTCTCGGGTGGACAAGGCCTCAAGATGGTCTCACATTCGCACAATGTGTTGGAACCATCAAAAAATCCATCGTTCGGGACAGAGAGGGCTTCAATACGCACTTTCCCCAAAAAATAGTGGCACACGTCATTTACTACCAACATCTCGTCAATTCTATCGAATCAAATAGCCAGGAATTTGGTAGGGTCGCCAATATGTGTATCTGGAATTGAAGCGAACCATTTCTGAGGTATTGCTTTTCATTGCAAACATGGTCCATTGCCATTTATACATCTATGTTTGTGACGGCTGCGACGGAGTCGCCGATATCACCGTCGCCACCGTCCGCTGCTGCGCCGGGCCATCGCACCTAGAGCATGTAATAATGCAGAGTAATATTTTTGCCGAGGTGGATGCCGCGAGCGGAGCAGCAGCGGGAGTCAGCAGAATATCAGAGTCAGGAAGAGGGAGGAGAGTCGGTATAGCAGGTTACGCCAAGAGTGGGCGCGGCGTGGCAGCACTTACTGGACGTTGGAATCGGGAGCAGAAGATCATGCGGCAACGAGGCGGGCTCGCGCGGGAAGTGGGGAGAGAGAGACAGAGGATGTGTAGCGTCGGGAGAGTGAGAGAGAGAGGGATAGGGTTTTGCGCACGGCACGCTCGTGTAGGCAAAGTTGCAGTGGAATGAGAGAGACGGAGCCGGTTATGTGCGGGAGATCATGCGAGTGAGAGAGACAGAGACAATTGGTAATATTAAATGCACGTGGCCTGACGTGATGGTGGAGTTGCTGTGAGATACGTGATTATTACGGGTAGTGCGCATGTCACACGGGTGGAGGCACGATTCAGTAACGTAGGTAAAATGCGGGGCTCTCGAGTGGAGTGTCGGCGCGGGATTTATATGAAATTCCAGCATCATGATTCGGTGTCTTTCGTATCTCGCGGGTTAATTTCCCGGAAATTAGTTTGATTAATGAGGGCTCTGTGATCGCGTCGGGGGATCGAGGAAGAAGAAGAAGACGAGGGAAGTCGGCCATTCTTGGAAGTGACTCGGTGCAGTGCGGATCAGTTAGTCTTCGCGATTTCCAGGAACCATCTTATATTCCAATTTTTTCCGACGATTCCCATTAATATTACAAGGAGATCCAGGAAATACAAGGAAAAGAGCATGGACGGAATAAACGGGGAAAGTTGGGTAGTGATTGACGGTGAGTGCGACTGCCTTGTTCTTTGAAATACTCTCTCTCTCTGTCCCCGATCCACCATCTTTTCCCGTCGACAAAGACATAGACTGAGACATCTCGCCCTTGATTGGGCTCGAGATCTGCTAGGGTGACTCTCCAGGAATCCGCGCGACCCGGTGAGCCATCAAAATTGGGAAATTGAGTGCGCGTGTGGAACTCTGATCATATTAGTGAAAAAGGTTTACGGAAGCCAATATGGCTCCAGTGGCCCACGAGGCATAGTGAAATAGTGGACATTTTATAGACGCTTGATGCGAATATTCAGTAACTTTCCGGTTGTAATTTATTGGTCGCGTTCTGAGGGCTGTAACAATATATATTAGTATAGTTCGAAATGAACTTCCTGGTCGTTATTATTTCTTGAGAATCAATATTCGTTCCCTCCCTCTTTCCCAGCAGCCCGGCAGGAGCGCAGGTAAGATTCCAGGCATTCGTTCCCTCAGTTTGGCAGGGGAATTTGGATCTCCGGCAAAATAATAAATTAGTTGGACGTAGAGTCAAATCTCACGTTACAAATGGCGATCCTGCCAGGATCCAATGAGTGCGGAATCTTGCTTGCGCGGGAGTGCTGAGCGGGAACGAGGTGGTGAGGGGGGATCAGAGACTTAGACGGAGCCGCAGACATAGACGAAGCCGGCGCTGGGGGGTGATATGAGTATAGGGGCGAGATGGTACACTCGCATTTCAGGCTCCTGATACGGTACACGTTGCTCACCGGGTCCGGACCTTAATAACGGACTCCAATAATCCTGATATGCCCCAAATGACCTCGTTGAATGGAGATTGATGAATTTGGATGAGTGGAATGAGTATTGAGTGTTGTGAAATAATTTTGATGCGTTTCGATGGATTTTTTTTGTAGTGGAGCTATGATAGCACGGGGCAAATGTTGATTTTTCAGCGTGGGGTAGTGGAGCTAAGGCGACTCGAAGGAAATCTGTTTTTTTTAGTTTCATTTGTTCTTTTAATTCGGTCATGATAAGAGTGAATGAAGTAGTTGGTGTAGACGGGTGGTGGAAGTTAAGGCAATTTTTTTTTTCGCCCGGAATTTTTTTTCTCGTTGTTTTATGGTCTTTTGTAACTTATGCATGCCTGAGTAGGAAAAGGGTGGTGTAAGTGACATTATAGGATTCAATCCTCATGGTTCACGTGTCGGCGCAGTGCTGGAGAAGCTGTGGCACCGAACTCAAGAGCTATCCTCCCGATTTGAGATCCTTCCGTCCCATCGACCTGACCCTGGTTTACTGAATAAATCCAAACATCCATCTAGTGATTTTGACACTGTACCTCTGGTGTTGTCGGGTGGGATAAGGATTAGTTCGTGGCTAACGGGGAGGTTAGAATCGAGGGATTTTGTTGGGTAGTGTGGATTTTGAGATTAGGTGAGACGGTGACGTGGACTAAGACAGCGTTGAGGTCGGATCTCGGTGAAGTGTATGAGCCGATGGTGGCTACACATACACCGAGAGGCCGAGAGATCCTCCGCTCATGGGGTTATGGGTCTCAAGTTTAGGCATAGAAGTGGGCAGTTGACAGAAGAAGAGCAACATTTAGTAGACCTGGTTAATGGAGACCGGGCACGTAGGAAAATAGCTAGGCTAATAGTCGCATTGCCACCAGAGCAATTGGCAGATGAATTAGATAGGTTAGGGTGTAATCCAGCAGGGAGTAACGCAGAGTGCAGGAGTAGGCTGATTCGTTTTGAGATTCGACGAATAGAACCAGGAGTGCAGGTCAGGTGGGATCCTATGACGGATGAAAAACCTCTAGAAAGCGTACCGCGTGAAAGAAGAACGAACAGTGTGGCAGATCTGATATCATTTGAGAACGAACTGCCAGAAGAGTTAGATAAAACGATGGGGAAATCATCAGAGGAAGATTCCTCGAGTCAGGAGAATGACGGGACACGCACTGGGGGGACCACAGGTATAGCTGACGGAGACGGTCAGAAGGGTGCTGACCAGAGTGGGAACAACCAGAATAAAAACACGAGTACACCGGGACCCAGTGGGGGCCTACAGCCCTCCTCTCTCGTCATGGATTCAGGAGTGAGTGGAGTGCAGACTAGGACCCCCGCATCGGTGTCGAATTCACAGTCAAGGCCAGTGACATCTGGAGAAATGGGGTATTATTTACCCCAAGGTTACGTACCAGTGTCATGGGAGATGATGAGAGTGATGAAGCAGAACATGGCCATATGGGCAACCATGGTGGCTACTGTAGACGAAAACGCCGGGGGATTCGCAATGCCACAGTCACAAGCAAACGCGAGACCAGGATTAACCACGATCCACGAGGACGATGATGCTGATGATAGCGCGTCCGGGTCGAACAGTGATGCAGTGGTAGAGAAGTGGAGAAATGAGACTAGTAGAACCCAGGACAAAGCGGTGCAAACTAGTTCGGAGACGGAGACGAGTACTACGAGTTCGAGAACGAGTCATCGGTCCTCTAAAAAGATTCGACAGTCGAGTAAAACGAGAGTCGATGCGGGCTCGAGGAGAGCACGAGAAAAACCTATCGGGGAGACGGGTCACAGGAACAAGAAAACTGCGGAGCGGCAAAGGGTGAAAAAGCGGCTGTCAATGAACGATGAGGGTGCCGCCCAGCTAAACACTGTTGGGAAATCCGGGGTTAATTCAGGGGGGCAGATGAAGCAACCGACAAATAGTATAGCTGGTGACGGGGACAAGGGACAAGGTGGAAGAAAGAAGCGCGACAGCTCGTCATCGGAGCAATCTGATGGCTCGAGCAGTGAGCGCAGGCGGAGACGGAGACGGAGACGGGGGCGGGAGATCGAGAAGAGTAGTAGCGAGAGCACCAGTAGTTCAACGAGTAGCAGCGAAAGCAGCTCGGCCGAAAGTAGTACAAGCGAGCAAGATCAAGATAGGAGATCAAAGAAGAAGAAATCATACAAAAAGCAGAGTTCTGGGAACACGTTGAAATGCATAAAACTCCTGCAGAGTTGGAAACTGAGTTTCTCAGGGGTGAAAGAGGAGTGCCCAGAAGAATTTCTTTCCAGCTTGGAGGATTGCAAGGATCAGTTGAACATGTCAAATCGAGAGATGATGGGAGCTATTCCAGCAGTACTATCTGGAAAAGCTCGAATATGGTTTAGAACAAGGAAAAGCGAAATGACAAGCTGGAGGAAGTTTGCGAGAGCCTTCAGGTACCAGTATGTCGGAGAATGGGATGAAGAAGATTTGATGGACGAGTTGAGACAAAGAACTCAGGCAAAGGGGGAGAAGATATCACAATACCTCACATGTGTGAAGCAGATAGTGGATCTTTTCAGAGAAGCCCCAAGCCGTAGATGGGTGATGAACAAAGTCAGAAGGAATCTATTGCCAGAGTTGCGACAATACATTTCTGGTAAGACAATTACCCGATTAAGTGATATAGAGCATTATGGGCGAAAATGGGAGAAAGAAAGAGAGTTGGATGAGCGGTACATAGCGCCTCCTCCGAGAGAGAAAGCTCGGGTGAAGAGTGCAGCGTACGGTGGAGATAAATCATCCCAAAAACTGTTGCAGGCGGCAGCAATGGAAAGAGATTCGGAGGAGAAAAGGAAACCAGACGGAGACGGACTCGAGAAGTGTTCTCAGGATAGGAATAAGACGAAGGTTAGTCACAACCAAGAGACAGAGGGAGAAGCCGAGGCTGCGGCGTTGCAGCGGACTGGTACTCAGTCAGCTCCGTCTATACCTCAAGGAACACAAAGTCAGCGCGCTACTCAAGCGAACCCCCATCAGACGATGACGCAGACGAATCCCGTTGAGCCGGCAGCACAATGTCATTGGCCTGGAATATGTCCGTTGATGTGTTCGCAGATGCCTTGGATGTGGCCAATGGACTTTAACGGCCTGCGTCAGAGATTTTTGGGAGGTCAACCGCGGAGGAATGGGTTCCAAAACAGGCAGCAACCAGGGAATGGGGTGCCGGGGCAAAATGGAGTACAGAATCAGGCCGGAAACACGTGTTATAATTGTGGAGCTGCGGGTCATTATTCGAGGGAATGTCCAGAGCGACAGTGCTATGTTTGTAATCAGGCCGGGCACGTGGCGAATGAATGCAATCAACAGGGGATCGCTTGTCAAGGTTGTGGGGCTAAGGGAGTAACAGTGCGTAACTGTCGTGTATGCAATTTTGGAAATAATAATCAGGGAAATGGGATGGGGAGAGCTTAGGGGAGCTGAAGTTCGGTACCAGTCAAGATGAAGACGTGATCGGCATGCCTCGACATGGCGACCATGTAGTAAGGATCTATATTATTATTAGTAGTATTAGTAGTAATAGTAGTAGTAGTAGTAGTAATGGTGAAGGGGAATGCATGAAATCGTAGGACGTAAGAAATAATGGATGATATGTGTGGATGTACATAATTAATTGCTGAATTAAAGGGCATGGGGATTGTTGGCATTCAGGAGACTTGGATTAAGGGTCCGAGGCAGAAGCGGATCGGTGGTGACAGTGGAGAGTTGAGAAGGCGGTCCACTCCCGTCGGGAGTAGCCCGGCTTGGTGGGGGGATATGCGACGGAGTCGCCGATATCACCGTCGCCACCGTCCGCTGCTGCGCCGGGCCATCGCACCTAGAGCATGTAATAATGCAGAGTAATATTTTTGCCGAGGTGGATGCCGCGAGCGGAGCAGCAGCGGGAGTCAGCAGAATATCAGAGTCAGGAAGAGGGAGGAGAGTCGGTATAGCAGGTTACGCCAAGAGTGGGCGCGGCGTGGCAGCACTTACTGGACGTTGGAATCGGGAGCAGAAGATCATGCGGCAACGAGGCGGGCTCGCGCGGGAAGTGGGGAGAGAGAGACAGAGGATGTGTAGCGTCGGGAGAGTGAGAGAGAGAGGGATAGGGTTTTGCGCACGGCACGCTCGTGTAGGCAAAGTTGCAGTGGAATGAGAGAGACGGAGCCGGTTATGTGCGGGAGATCATGCGAGTGAGAGAGACAGAGACAATTGGTAATATTAAATGCACGTGGCCTGACGTGATGGTGGAGTTGCTGTGAGATACGTGATTATTACGGGTAGTGCGCATGTCACACGGGTGGAGGCACGATTCAGTAACGTAGGTAAAATGCGGGGCTCTCGAGTGGAGTGTCGGCGCGGGATTTATATGAAATTCCAGCATCATGATTCGGTGTCTTTCGTATCTCGCGGGTTAATTTCCCGGAAATTAGTTTGATTAATGAGGGCTCTGTGATCGCGTCGGGGGATCGAGGAAGAAGAAGAAGACGAGGGAAGTCGGCCATTCTTGGAAGTGACTCGGTGCAGTGCGGATCAGTTAGTCTTCGCGATTTCCAGGAACCATCTTATATTCCAATTTTTTCCGACGATTCCCATTAATATTACAAGGAGATCCAGGAAATACAAGGAAAAGAGCATGGACGGAATAAACGGGGAAAGTTGGGTAGTGATTGACGGTGAGTGCGACTGCCTTGTTCTTTGAAATACTCTCTCTCTCTGTCCCCGATCCACCATCTTTTCCCGTCGACAAAGACATAGACTGAGACATCTCGCCCTTGATTGGGCTCGAGATCTGCTAGGGTGACTCTCCAGGAATCCGCGCGACCCGGTGAGCCATCAAAATTGGGAAATTGAGTGCGCGTGTGGAACTCTGATCATATTAGTGAAAAAGGTTTACGGAAGCCAATATGGCTCCAGTGGCCCACGAGGCATAGTGAAATAGTGGACATTTTATAGACGCTTGATGCGAATATTCAGTAACTTTCCGGTTGTAATTTATTGGTCGCGTTCTGAGGGCTGTAACAATATATATTAGTATAGTTCGAAATGAACTTCCTGGTCGTTATTATTTCTTGAGAATCAATATTCGTTCCCTCCCTCTTTCCCAGCAGCCCGGCAGGAGCGCAGGTAAGATTCCAGGCATTCGTTCCCTCAGTTTGGCAGGGGAATTTGGATCTCCGGCAAAATAATAAATTAGTTGGACGTAGAGTCAAATCTCACGTTACACGGCTAGTTCCTCCAAACATTGATCATTAGTAAAAGCCTGTAAATTCTTTGTCAACTGTTGATTCCGCTCTGATTTCTCCATAGACAAGAATGTCACTTCCACCGAACGATGGATGTTTCTGGAAATTGATCGATGCAGAATGGTCAAATCAAGCAGAACCATGTGCACAAATACCACTTCTCGAACTTAAATCGTCCACTTTCATAAATCAATGATATTAAATTCGTGAACCGGCATTTGGAGGACTAATTTCTACTAGCGTTTTTGCCTTACTCGCTACCGCTCGTTCGGCTAGTAAATGTCCTCGATAAGTCATAGGCCCGAGAAATGCTTTCATATTTCATAGTTCAATAATAAAAGTTGTGAAATAACAATTGCTGATCAGTTCAAGGTGTCTAAAAAAAAGGTTAAAATAGTCCACAAAATTGGTATCGGGTTGAATCATGCTGGCTAATGGCGGAGATATAACTTCAAGTAGGAAATAATGAGTAAGTATTGAGGAATTTTATAGTTTCTTTTCAATGAGCTGAGCTGGTATTTCTTTGTTCAATCGATTAGGCTGAAAAACCTATCGGTACATGGCATATATCTAAAGGGTTAATCAAAGCGAGGTCTATTCAAATCAATGTGCTGTGTGCATAAGTTGACCTTTGATTCGGTCTATCATAAGTAATTTTGGTAGATTTTTAGACGAGACCAAATGTTCAACTTGTATATTGATTCGGTCTAGTTCAGTCTAATATGGTCTATTACGGTCTAGTTCGGTCTACTTTGGCCTACTTTGGTCTAGACGGAATAGGACCGAACAAGACCGTAATGGACCATACTAGACTAAACTAGACCGAATTAGCCCGAACTAGACCGAACGAGAACTAATCACCCCGAGCTAGACTTAATTAGATCGAACTGGGTCGAATTAGAACGAATTGGCCCGATCTAGACCCGACTACACCGAGTTAGACAGAAGTAGACCGAACTAGACCGACCTAGATTGAAGTATATTGAATTGGACCAAACTAGATCGTAATTGACAATACTAGACTGAACTAGACCAAATTAGATCGAACTACACCTAACGAGACCTAATCACCCCGAACCAGACTGATGTAAATCGAGTTGAACTCATTTAGAACGAAGGCGACCGAACTGGGCTAAACCTAACCTGATCAGAAGGGAATAGACCGCATAAGAACCAGTCAGACCAAATCTGACTCAATAACGCCTATTCAGACATAACCAGATCGGACTAAACTATTTCAGCACGTTGCTTTCCATCCCCATCCCCGTCCCCATTGACATCTACAACCATCAACCCACTCATTGATCCACCCATTCATCCATGCATGCCCCCCCTACCCATCACCCTTATACAACCACCTATTATACCGGATTAAACAAATTAAATATAACCTGCCTTGTTGGCTTTGCAAGTTTTGATTTGATTTTGGTCTAAATATAAGTATTGTGGTTCAATGATTCTAAATAGTCATCTCTCTGTGACATTCATTGAAGTAAAATATCCTAATAGTAAACCTAACGAAATTGTTGCGAAGCGTTGCAAGCAACAACTGGGTGCTTACTTTTTGGAGTTACAAAATGAGAATTTCAAATATACCTACGTCCTATTTTTCGTCCCATTCCATCCCCAGCGTTGCCGAAAATGAGTCAGTCCCTCGTATGAAACACCTACACTTTACAAACGCAATGAATGCGTACAGATTACTTGTAGTATCAATCAATGAAAAACGCACGAATCATCAAGAGCCAATGGAATATGGTATTTAAAGATATTTGACTTTGAGAATACTCACATTGTAGAGCTTAAAATATGTCATCAATAAATGACCTATTTTCACCATGTTTTCTGAGCATGAGTCCTTGTGGGAAATACCAAAGTCTGTAACTCTACAGCGCTTGAGCATCCAACTATACGCCTTCAGATATCGTCTTTGGGGGTTGAATGAGACTGTTTGCCAAAACCAGAGACCCACATCTCGTGCACCCCTGGTTAGCTCAAATCGATATAAGTTTCGCAAGAAAATTTACACTATTTTTGTGCCTCCACGCGGCTTTTCTGTATCATTGCCATAATCCATAAGCCATCACTCATCAACCCACCAACCTACCCATGACCCATACGGCCACACGATCACGGACCCACCCACCCATCTACCCTCTCACCTACCCACCCATCATAATTCAGTCCTACCACATAGGCAACCCTATACGAGGGATCAGAACAGGCAATTTTCAGACTGGCGCTTGATTATTTAAAAAGTTTGTAGTCTGACACTCAATTATTTAAGAGATTCGATTATGTAATTACATTGGAAAGCCTCACAGACTATCCAGAATATAGCACACGACGCAACCAGTGGATGAATCGAACAATCTTTCACGTAACTCTGAATCGAACAATCTTCCGTAACTCCTCACACGGTATTATACCATAAGCGTACTGCCTTGGTACGGAAGAATCTACGTAACTCCACAGGAAACCCATTTGACATACGTGGTTCATCCGTATGCGGGAGCGTACTTCTCACAACCGTAACTACTCACAGTCGTAACCCCGCATATACGTAACTCCTCATACGCGTAACTCCTCGTAAGCGTAACTCCGCACAGCGTAACTCCTCACAATCGTAACTCCTCTTAGACGTGACTCCTCATGGATGTAACTCTTCGTAAATGTAACGCTTCATAAGCGTGACTCCTCGCAACTGTACCTCCTCATTTCCTCGTTCCCACAAACTAACCGACACATGCCCCATACGGCCACCCAATCACCGACCTACCCACTCATCACACTTCACCCCTTCCGCATAGGCGACTCGATACGCGGAATGTCGACGGACAAATTTTGGCTGGGCGCTTAATTATTATAATGATCAATTCGAACTCAAAGTCTCAAACTGAGAATTTCAAATAATATCATACAATGAATCTTATTAAATTTGTATATCAAGATCACATAATAAAATCTTAAACTCCAACGAGTTTAAATCACGACGGAAATAAGAAGTGACTTCTTAGTGGATATCAATAACTGTAGAACTTCAAATATTACTCTGATGCTACATCTGACAATTTTACGCTAAAATTATAGATGATTTCAAGTAGTTTACAATTTCAAGAAATAAATCAACCTCATACGTACAGATATTTCAATAACAACCTCTCAACAATCCATCAGTAATATTCATCTGAAAAAAGTGTAAATTACATGTGGATAGAGTAATTTTATGATTTTAAGGATGAAATAGAAACATTTCTCAAAAAATATGAATTGTCATGTGAAAGTTCATCAAATTGCAGTCATGTTTCTTCATCTTTCATATTATCAACTATATTTTTCAACCTGTAATGATGAAGTCAAATATTACCAGAAATATTCACATTTGGTTTTTAAATTCAATCAAAAAATTCGTAATTTTCTTGTCACCTTTCAAATTCTGACGGAGCTCAATCTGTAATCATGGAAGGAATGAATCTTGAAGTTGAACTACGAATTCATTATTGACATACAAATGGAATTAAATCATTTTCCAAATGATATAGAACTAGTATTTGAATGTATTCATGAAGGTCCAACGATCATTCAAATTTTGTCATTAGAACTCACTAAACAGTGATTTTCAACAACTCATGATTCTGAATAGGAGAATTCTATTTCATGAAATTCATGTATCCACATTAAAATACGAGTGGATTCTCTTTGGGTTCAATTGATGACATCGTATGATATATATACTGATGCTGTACTAAATGTACCTGTAGAATCTTTTGTGGATCGAAAGTGAATTAATGTATCAATCGATATCTACATAAGAATGTATATTTGTTGGAAGGATATTGAGAAATTTACGATTATTTACCTTGTGAATCCTATCCCACTTATAATCTCCATCTAGATATGGAAAAATGATCACTAAGGATATTTCTCTCTCCAGCAATGAACAATATCTATACCCTTATTACCAATCTCGTTTGACTCAATCAATACACTAATTTCAAAATGGTAATTTATATCCAAAAATATAATTCTACTCAAACAGACAACCATTAAAATCTTATAGACAGTGGAAACTTGAGTGACTTTCACTGAAACTCTAGGAATCTTCACAGAAATTCCAGTGAAAGTTTCACTGAAACTCCAGCGATTCCCACTGAAATTTTAGTGAAATTTTCATCGAATCTTTAGTGGAATTTCCACTGATTTTTCAGTGAAATTTTCACTGAAATTATGGTGGAATTTTCACTGAAATTTTAGTGAAATTTTCACTGATTTTTCAGTGAATTTTCACTGAGATTTTAGTGAAATTTTCACTGATTTTTTAGTGAAATTTTTAGTGAAATTTCCACTGATTTTCTAGTGGAATCTTCACTGATTTTTCAGTGAAATTTTCACTGAATTTTTAGTGAAATTTTCACTGAAATTTTTGTGAAATTTTCACTAAATTTTTAGTGAAATTTCCACTGATCTTTTGTGAAATTTTTAGTGAAATTTTCACTGATTCTTTAGTAAAATTTTCAGTGAACTTTTCGTGAAATTACCACTGGAATTCAGTGAAACGTATCACTTGAACTTTAGTGATTTCCACTCCATCCATCCACCAACCCACCCACCTGACCACTAACCCCCACTCACCCACCCATCACAGTTGACCCCTTCCGCATAGGCGATCCGATACGCAGTATGTGGACGGACAAATTTTGCCTGGCTCCTTAATTATTATAATTTGTCTATCGGTGACCTTGGAATCGACGCCATTTTGAATGAGAAATTATCGATCAGGAATTGATCGTCATGATGTTAATCGAAGAAAAAATGCATTTGAATGACATCGTGAAAAAAATGCCTGGACCCAGGATCGAACTGGGGGCCTCCTCCTCACCGGAGAAATACTCTACCAGCTGAGCTATCGAGAGCTCGTCAGATCTTTGTCTCAATGTCACTCTCATACATGAACGCCATTATTTCATCCATGGCGCGGAATTAAAATTACACTTCTCGAACTTGAATCGTCCTCTTTTATAAATCAATGATATTAGATCCGTCAACCGGCATCAGTCCTCCAGACTAATTTTCATTTCTCTATTGGTGACCTCGGATTTGAGGCCATTTTTGATGAGAAATTATCGATCGTCGTTTGGTCATCATGATGTTGATCGAAGAAAAGATGCATTAATGACATCGTGGAAAAAATGTGTGGACCCAGGATCGAACTGGGGGCCTTCTCCTCACCGGGAAAGACACTCTACCAGCTGAGCTATCGAGGGCTCGGCAGATCTTTGTCTCGATGTCACTCTTATACATTAGTGCCATTATTTCAACCGCGGCGCGGAATTCCAATTACACTTCTCAGACTTGAATCGTCCTTTTTCATGCATCAGGTGAGAAGAAGGCCCCCAGTTCGATCCGGGGTCGAGGCATTTTTTTCACGATGTCATTCAAATGCATTTCCTCTTTGATTAACATCATGACGATCAAACCCCGATCGATAATTTCTCATTGAAAATGTCCTCAAATCCGATGTCACCAATAGAGCAATAAGAATCAGTCCTCCAAGTGCCGATTTACGAATTTAATATCATTGATGTATAAAAGATGACGATTCGAGTTCGAGGAATGTAATTTGAATTCCGCGCCGCGGCTGAAATAATGGCGCTAATGTATAAGAGTGACATCGAGACAGAGATCTGCCGAGCCCCGGATAGCTCAGCTGGTAGAGTGTCTTTCTCGGTGAGAAAAAGGCCCCCAGTTTTATCTTGGGTCCAGGCATTCATTTCACGGTGTCATCCAAATGCATCTTTTCTTTGATTAATATCATGACGATCAAACCCCGATCGATAATTTCTCATTGAAAATGGCCTCAAATCTGAGGTCACCAATAGAGATATGAAAATTAGTCCTCCAAATGCCGATTTACGGAATTAATATCATGTGCACAAATAATTCCTCTCCAACATTTTTGATGTACTGGACCAATCGAGATGATAATGCCAAGTCCCATTGTTTATATGACTGCAGAGATCGACAAACTCATGCCATGTCCCATTGTTTACATGCTTCTCTCAACTGCAGAGCTCAGCAAACGAACAAGATGGTCACCGTACCATCGCATACGATCAGACACTACACTAAGTTACGGTTATCGACGATAATAAGAACACGAGCAGACCACCCGGTAAATTGTCTGCAGAAAAATTACGCATGCGCGAACGTCGGTGAGTCAGTTTTCAATCGGCAATTGGGTTGTGGAGGAGGAATCACCTCCCGCCAAGTGTACGTCACCAGGAGTTTCGAACATGACTTGATACTGAGCGGATTCTCACGAACTTTATTTGATTCCCCGAATGCTCTTCGAAAAACTACCGTAGCCTGGAGGTTGTTGGTGCTATCACTGTTCTTGTGGGAATATCTGTATAGTATTTGTTCCGACGGGTACTAAATCCCCCCCTCCCCCTTACAATATTTCAAGACAGATTTCGGAATCACGATTGGACCTTCCTTGAAGTAGGAATAGCCAGTCTCATTCTCGCTAGTTGGTGGGAGCTTCGATAATTTGATATCGATAGTTTAATTGCAAAACGCCAAGCTGATCATTGCCGCGCCGACTCGCAAAGTTATATAGATATACTGCCCTACATTTCATATCAACGGGCAGCTCTCAAGTATTTGTTCATCGTCTTTCGAGTAGCTAGAGCCAGGTGTTTGGTAGGTTCTACCGGAGTTTCGGTTCGACCTACCGAGCAGCACTTGAGTAGATAGTGCCGTGCTCGCCAAAGTTCTTTCTACCGAATTCCGTTCTCAGTGTAAGGATATACTCACGTTTCTCGATGCTTGGATCAATCTAAATCCTCGTACTTTTGATCGATCGGTCGGGGATGTTTTCTTAGGGAAAACTGCACTCTAGCTGAAGAATGCTAAAAGAGCATGCTATGGCCACACGTTACTCATATGAAAGGAATATAAGCAACAAATATGCACTATGAACACCTATTATGAAAATTAAAGTAGTACTAGCGGTACTGATAAGTCCAAGTGCAGATTATACCCGCGCTTGACTCTGTCGCGCTCCCGATATAGGTATAGTGAATGCATGCAGCAGACGACAACCTAACCCCGAAACCGCAGGAATGACTGACACTTTGACTTCGATATTCTTCTGTACGCTCTGGATCGTTGATTCGTTGGTTTCTTTGTGATTTTCGTGCTCTCTTCCTCTTGTGAACCGACTCTTGTGAAAATCTGTACGGTAGATATGACTCTACTCGTCATTCCCCATAAGCTGCCGTATTCAATCGACTTTCACAAAACTGCTCTGAATTTTTCTCTCAGACTCTGAAGGCTCTTGAAATTTCAACTGAGGCAGTTTGAGATATTAATCTACCACTGTGCCGAATTTTGTAATTTTATGTACGGTCATTCGAGGACCGCTAGTACAACCTTAAGCTCTATTTTCGTCGGTTTTATGAATATCATGACTACATCGATCAAATCGCTCGTTCTCAAGTTTGGTACGTGATAATTACATGTACCTTGGCTTAAGGTATGACTCTGGTGGTTTTGGACCGGAAAATCGATTTTTCGGAAGTTTTTTAAATTATATCCCTCGAAGTATTTTGGAATGTTATCAACAGCTCCCGAGCCGTTATTATATTATTTTCTCCTGATCGAGTGGCTTTCGATGTGCGAATTGACATCGGAAGGAGGTTTGTTTCGCTACTCTTCCAAACTATCAATTCCAAAATTCCCGGTCGACAGCCATCTTGTTACTTCAGGGTCCCTATATGATTCATGCAGGGTTTCTGGTCGTAAACTGATTATTGTACAACTGACCTACTGACCAGTGATACTTTGACAGATGAAAGATGACAGGAATGGATGGGGATGGATCACATCAGGAAATTGTCAAAGGAGATAATTCTCTTGATATTCCAACTCAATTCTGGATCTTCTCTTGCCCACTCCACGACTACTCTCCCTTCATATTCAACTCATGCAAATGAGTTTTCTACAAAAATGAAAAAAATGCATGGAGAAGCTAGGATTGGGGATGTGTAATATTTCTATTGTACATGGAACTCGATACAATCAGTTGGATAGTATGAACTTGTGCACCTATCGGTCCTGATTATCCTCATGTATGGGATTATGAGTGTGATTTGTTATGACTGTGAATTGAAATAGTGGTCTTTTGCTTATTTGGCGAGATGCGATAGATTTTGCCAAGGATGACTTTCAGTTTTGAAGTACATCAAAGTGCACTACAACCTCAGAACAAAATACAGGATCTTCTTTGAAGATAGTTCGATCGGTTTCTACTTGTGTATCAACAGAGCCATGGATAAGCATGAGTTGGAGTGAATGTACCACTTGATGAGTTCATGAAGATCAGAAGCGATTATCAAGCTGTGTTTACTAGAATATTGTTGTCATGAAGGAATTTGAGTGATGCCATCAGCTGAATTTCTGATATTTCAATAATTTGTCAGTAGGGATCGAGCCCTTCGTGTGATGATTATACTCTGGATTCCTTATCGGTATAGAAATCATAGCAAACCAGAGGAACCACCCAAGATTTGAAGAAGGAAACAATTAGTATCGTCAAATGCCTCCACCCGCTCATCTTGGAAAAAGCCCCCTTCCCCACACAATATTTTTCCAACCTTGAAAAGTTTTTGTGCGCATCAGATCTTAATGGACATGCATCAAATTTTTTTCAACACATTATTTGGAGTATTTGAAATAGAAGTGTGACGGAAATAGTCCCATCGCTCTCTCCTCGGCGCTATATATTATAATTCTGTATCACAATGATCTAGATGTTACAGGTGTCGCAGCGATTAGCAGCACAGAGAGAGTCAACCACACAATAGTTATGGAAAAGAGAGAGATAGCGCGATCGCCACTGGGTTTCCCCCAAAATATCGCCAATCCATTATTACCTCGCGCGCGATATTCGCGAGCGAAAGGAGACTTGTTCCGGTCGTCTAACGTGACGCACCTCGCGCGTTGACAGGTGTCCGTGTCCAAGCATCTCGCGTCGCGCATGCCCGGATGTTCCCGACCACATACGCAGGGCCTGAAGTGGACGAGACATCCTGTCACCCGATAACTGCGAGCACGCATCCAGGTCCCCGTCGAGGCTTAGCGAGCTGTAGCGGAGTCGACTACAGGCGTGCGTCATCCCCAGAGCAGCGGCCCGGTGTAGCGAGCGTGCGGATGTGTAAGTCCCCGCTAGAGTATATATCTCTCTCTTTCACCATGTGTGCAGCTCTCTCTCGCGTTTCGAATACACCCGATGCGCGAGCGCTCGGAAGCGCTTTTCCTGTAATATTTTCCTGGATAAACTCAACCCTTTTCACTTTTCAACTTAACTGTCGGCCTTTTCATTTGAGAATGCCTCTCCTCGTCTTTGATATGAGTATATTAGGATGCGTGATCGCTCAAAGTCGAGTTAGCCGCCGTCGTCATTTAGGACGACCTATGTATCCTGTGGCGACTACGAGGAGGCCGAGTCAGTAGCAGAGGCCATGCGGTACGCATGCCTACCTCCATCGTAAATTTCCACTCCAATATAAGAGTCTCTTGCGTCCGAACTGCACTCGTACATTGCACTCAGCCGAAATGCATTTATCGGATCAGACGGTCCTAAATTCCATCACAAATGGCGCCTAACGTAAATTAGAAATCCAGGGGAATGGTGAAAATTTTGATCGATTTTCCGGAGGGTCATTGTGAATCTGCCCTACGATTAGATAATATTTCACGTGTTAGATAATTTCATCGGGATGCGCGATCGCAAATGGTTCCAATGTGTTTGCAATCATATGCAATAGTTGCCGATTCGAAATTTCAACGAGGCACACACACATGAGATGCGTGTGTAAGTGCGACTATGGAATTGCGAGCTGCTCGTTGCGTGAATAATATTTCGGTTTTCTTATACTCATACGTTTGAGATCAACGCGAGAGCCGATGGTTTTCTTTACATCGTGCTCGCAACAGAGATCGTCGTTGCGAGTCTCTTTCGCGCTCGTACAGCTGAGTATTGGCTGATCGTTCCATGCTCAAGTGTATATATACAGTATTTTGACATGCGAGCAGATGTTCAAATCGTATCTTTTCATGTATACCCATGAGATTTTAAAATTCTCTGGTGCGCGCTCGCTGGTTATATTATTCACATCTGAAATCATTGACATCGGCTCGGCGAGCTCGTTGCGAACGAGAATGCCATAGTTGCCGTGCAAATATGAGCCGCATCACATATAAATGTACCCAGATGAGTATGTTATTCTTTCCCCTAAGAGGGCCGTCACAAATGGCGCCCAACGGAATAATCCACCCAATGGATAAAAAATTGCGCGTTCGCGAGTGTTCATAATCTAGTGCCCAGCAATATCATCGTCGTCGTCGGCGGAAATCGCGCGCTTTGGAATTTTTCCCGTCGCCTTGAGCGGGAAAGACAGCGATACATATACACTAGGGGGGGGGGGGCAAGCCCCCCTGCTCGCTCCGCTCGCCAACCCCCGCTACTCCTGATTATTGATTTGAAGGAGTGGAGAATCAATAGTCCATCCATAGTAACTTAAGAAGTAATGAAAGTCTAGTCAGTTTCATTGATAGTCCTGGAGA